>OX388034.1:27227582-28559202 GCA_947578705.1 Lacanobia wlatinum
AGACGGCGCTTCTGGACGCGCTGGAGGCGCAATGGAGGGCGGAGCACGAGGCGGCGGACGCCGGATACTATGCCACTTCCTACTCCTCGTGGCTCAGCTACGGCACTGGGCTCTTGGCCAATATCGTCGAGAACTTACAAGTAACTAACTACATACTCGTATTTGAATGGCAGTTACGCATGATTTAGAATTAAAGTTGACAAAATACAGGTTGTTCACAAAAAGAATAAGCTTTGGCAATCATCTCTTATTCAGAAATGAAAATGTTTTTTAAGTGACAATAGGCATGTACCGTACCGGAAGACGCTAAGTTGGCGCGGCCTCCCACAAGGTGGACCGATGACCTGGTGAAGGTCGCGGGTAGCCGATGGATGCCAGTCGCACAGGACCAGTCGTTGTGGCGACACTTGGAGGAGGCCTATGTCCAGCAGTGGACGTCTTGCGGCTGATGATGATGACGATGATGAGGCATGTAATTGTCAGTACACACTGAACTTAAAGCCTGCTTGCCTTGTCTGGTTAGTTACCCTCGGACGCAACGTTCGAATCATTTTGGAAACACGGAGATTACCGAAATTCAGTATAAAATTCATTGATAACTCCCCAGTTGAAATTGAACGACGTACACATCCGCTACGAGGACGCGGTGACGTGCGCGCGACCGTTCGCGTGCGGTCTGACGGCCGAGTCGCTCTGCGCGGAGTCGTGCGACAGCGAGTGGCGCCGCGGCTTCACGCTGCTGGCCGACCCCGATGGCTGCAGCTTCAAGCTGCTGGAGCTGCACAACCTCGCCGTCTACTGGGACCCCATGCCCGTGCCCGCTGGCATGTTCGCGAGCTGTACAATCTCAGAACTAACCGTAAGTCATTATTAACATACACCATACTTGTGTTTCACACAGCTTTCTTGTACAGATTTTATTTGTTTTTGGTATCATTCCAGACTCGTATGTCCGAAACGTGGCGCCAGCCGCACCGCTACCTGGTCCACCCAGCATCAGCGCGCGCGCGCGTGCGTCGCGAGCGCACCGAGCAGCCGCTGCGTTCGCGCGCGCGCCCGCGTCTCGCCGCGCACCTTACGCTCGACACCGTCACGCTCAACCTCACCTCCGTGAGTACACAATACGAGTTAAAATATACTTTTTCTCATGAGTCTGCGTGGGAAAGAAGAGCCGTATCATCCGTAAAAGTAATGATCCTGCCATGTCAAAAACAATGTTTGACCAAGGATATTGCCCTGCGGTACCCCAAACGTGATGGCATGATCATCACTGCACATATCACCTTTGCTCACTCGCCGCAAGCGATTTGTCAGAGAGTTAGAAAACAAATTTAGTTGCATTCCTCTCACTCCTAATCTTTCCAGTTTCTCTAAAAGAAGTGGGGTAGAGACTGTGTCAAATGCTTTTGCTAAGTCCAGAAATATTACCTTTTTTTACCACCGTGATTAGTAGATACAGAGATCACAAAAAAGTTATTGACACAGCCTCGGTCGCCTTATGTATTGGATGTATTAAGTGGGCTGTAATAATTTTTTAAAATTTTGTATTTGTTGTAGTTGTGGTTCATTTATGTCTGAAGAGCCAGCTGTTAAAGTAGTGATGTGTGCCCCCAGACGCAGTACAACTCGGCGGTGTGCTGCGCGGCGGGGCTGGAGCGGCTCGCACGCGTGCGCGAGATCCGCGCGCGCCGCCCGGCCGCGCCCGTGCGGGGCCACGCGCGCGACTGGTGGCTGTACGCGCTGGCCTGCCACGTGCCCGACCACCGCTGTCCGTATTACTCACTTATATTTCTACATTTATGTGCCTTTTCCTGCAATGTAGAACTTCGATAGCAGCTTTTGTATCCGCGTTTTGCTGCTGTGGTCATGGTCCCACATGAATCGTGCATTATTTCAGAAAAAATAAGAATCCTAGATAGAATTTATGCCGCTTTATTGTACATAAAAAATACACAACTCTTACACAAACTGAATTCTATCAAAAGGCTGCAGGCATTTTTTTTATTGACAGCGATATCTCTCAGGTTGGATGGACTGAAAGAACTTAAAATAAAAAAGGGCAGGCTGCGGTGTATTGCTATAGTTTTTGATTCTCTGTGTGCCTCAGTGTTTTGGTGTGCTGACAGTAGAATGTTTCTGTTGTGTGGTTGCAGGGACTGAGCCCGCGCCCACGTGGGAGTCGTGCCTGGAGCGCGCGCGGCAGTCCCGCGCGTACGTGGAGGCGTGCCTGCTGACGCTCAGCAACCCGGCCGCCACGCTGCCGGCCGACCGCAAGGCCGCCAAGGACGAGTTCGAGTGGCGCACGCCGCTGCATCTGCTCAAGGCGCTCAGAGAGGTCACTGCCCTAGCTTTAACTGTGATTAAAACCTTCAAATAACAAATTCATATCACTTCCAGACACTGTAGTAGCAGTAGACTTCCATGAACTGAAAAAATCTCACATTTTGGCAAGCGGTGATGTGGTCGACGATAGGACACGCTTGCCTAGAAGCAACCTTTTTTCTTTTGATTAAAAGGCCACCTCTTCCCTGATTCCACTGTCTGATCACACGTGTACTGCATGAGTCCATATTTGCGACTTGAAAATATTTTCGAAAGCTAATGTATCAGCCAAACTATCTTGTTCACAGGTAGCAATGCGTAAAGTGCCAAAATCAAGTCCGGTGTCCACCCCTGACAAGCCAGCGAGCTCGGGGCGCAGCATGCTGGTGCACTGGTTCCCGCAGTGGTGGGGCTGGTACGGCGCCGCGGCGCCCGAGCCCGCCCCCGCGCCCGCCCCCGCGCCCGCCCCCGCGCCGCACGCCCCCGCGGACCTGGAGGAGGAGATCCTCGACGTCATCGCTGACTCCTTAGACAATAATACCATGTTGAAGAGAGATACTGTGTTCGGGAAGTTTGAGTTTATTCTGAACAAGGGCTCCTTGAATCTGTGTATGGAAAATGAAACGGATGAAAATAAGTGAGTAGCATTACTGAAATTATGGCACAATAAAAATGTTTGTTTAAGTTTTTACAATTCAAAGACTTATGTCATCTTTTTAACTGCTGTCAATTTTTAACACATTATTGTCAAGAAACATTACGAATTCTGCGAGCAAGAAACGAGCGATGGCGCCTGCAAAAATTGTACCGTAGCCATCATCCCGTTCGATTATCGCTCGTATCGTGCCTATATTTACATCGTGTCTGTTTGTCCGCCAGGCCCCTGCAGTCCGACAGCACGGCAGAGAGCGGCAGCGGCGTGGAGCTGCAGTTCTCGTGCGTGCGCGTGGGCATCGAGTCTCGCCCGCGCGCCGCGTCGCACGCGCTGCACGTGTCGCTGGGCTCCGTGTGCCTGCGCGAGCGCATCACGCCCAACACGCTCTTCCCCATACTCATCGCGCCGCAGGTAACCTAGCTCGCTGCACGTGTCGCTGGGCTCCGTGTGCCTGCGCGAGCGCATCACGCCCAACACGCTCTTCCCCATACTCATCGCGCCGCAGGTAACCTAGCTCGCTGCACGTGTCGCTGGGCTCCGTGTGCCTGCGCGAGCGCATCACGCCCAACACGCTCTTCCCCATACTCATCGCGCCGCAGGTAACCTAGCTCGCTGCACGTGTCGCTGGGCTCCGTGTGCCTGCGCGAGCGCATCACGCCCAACACGCTCTTCCCCATACTCATCGCGCCGCAGGTAACCTAGCTCGCTGCACGTGTCGCTGGGCTCCGTGTGCCTGCGCGAGCGCATCACGCCCAACACGCTCTTCCCCATACTCATCGCGCCGCAGGTAACCTAGCTCGCTGCACGTGTCGCTGGGCTCCGTGTGCCTGCGCGAGCGCATCACGCCCAACACGCTCTTCCCCATACTCATCGCGCCGCAGGTAACCTAGCTCGCTGCACGTGTCGCTGGGCTCCGTGTGCCTGCGCGAGCGCATCACGCCCAACACGCTCTTCCCCATACTCATCGCGCCGCAGGTAACCTAGCTCGCTGCACGTGTCGCTGGGCTCCGTGTGCCTGCGCGAGCGCATCACGCCCAACACGCTCTTCCCCATACTCATCGCGCCGCAGGGTATTGTGAGGGTTGTATTAAGTACCTACTTTAAGATCTGTATTATTATGATCTATGCAACTTTGTAACCATTTATATGCACTATCCTATGAAATATAGTTTAGTATTAATCGGGCATTCACTAGTTTCATTTACCATCAACACCGCACCTTACATGGCGACCCTGCCAGAGGAATCTACGCGCGCTACGCGAACTTGAGACGTTAAGTGTGACTGTGTGACTCAAGACGCGATAAGTATTGAAAAATGGTGATTACAATGGAACGATTATTGATTTATTGTGCCCACGGTCTAGACGTCAGCGCGAGTGTACGAATCATCCACGAAAATGGGCAAGCAGCAGTCTAAAGAGGAGACCCTGATCGTCCAAAACGCGGCGACTGGCAGTAACCAAGCTACAGCACACGAACTTCGCTTTCATATGTCCACATCTAACATTATTCTGTCCTGCATCCTGCTTATACTTCTATTGGGCATATTGGGTTTCGTGTATCGGCAGTATAAAAGGTGCGATAAAAATGGATCACCAACGAGATAAATAGGACGACTATGAGGAGATCTCTTTTCCGTCGACGCATGCGGTTGGGGACCACAGAACCATCCTCAAAAGTTTACGAAGAAGTAGTGTAAAAGTGTTTAAAAATAAAATATAATTAAAGTGCTAAAAAAAAAACAAGTGAAATATAATCGTTATCTATTAAACGCGTTCACATTCGTGTTCGTGTTCGTCATTGTACTTCTTCCTACTAGCCAAACCCCATTAGCCAAACTTTTTTGTTTTGGATGGGAAGTCTTCTAATGACTTCTCCTGCTCTGTGCAGAGCGAGAGGGAGTGTCAGATTCATACTAAAACCCAACCGTGTTCCTTTAAAATGCCCTTTGCGTTCCAGGACCGGGGTAATTCTTTCGAACAATTCCGTAACCCTGGCCTTACTCGCTTCTCGACCTTTTTGCTATCAAAGTGTAGTTATCTGTGCTTTTCAAACCACTCTTAGCTACCGCTCCGTTAATCTCGTACGCGTAGCCTCAAGATTTATTCGAAATTCCGGAGTTGCGGAATTTGTTCGAAAGAGTCACCGCGGCCCTGGAATGCAAAGGGCATTAGGAGGAACACGGATGGGTTTTAGTCAGTAAGAGTCTGACACTCCGTTCTGCTTCATCCAGAGCCGGAGGATTCATTTGATGATTTACCATCATTAAAAAAAAGGCCTCGAGAATTAACGCCAAGTCGCTCTGAAAATTATAATTATTTTTCAATAATATTATTGTTCAGTACTCACTGGCATAACATTCGTCTGTCAGGGTGTGATCCGCGAAGGGCTGAGCGCCCTGAGCGCGTCGGGCGCGGCCATGTCGTGGTGCCGCTCGCACTCGCAGGCGCCCAGCGGCGCCGCCACGCAGGAGCCGCTGTTCCAGCTCACGTACGAGAAGAAGCCCTTCGGCATCAACTGTGACTACAAGTGAGTGACCCAGGCCAGTCCGTCACCGGTAACGGAACAATTTTATACATGACGATAAGCTTTTTCCGCAGTTTCGCCCTCGTTTAATACTCAATTGGAGGAGAATAAACTTACTATAATGAATTTTTGTGGCTGTCCCCAGACTATGGGTGAAGTCTGCGTCGCTGGAGGTGGTGTACAACGCGGAGGCGGCGCGCTGGGCGCAGCAGTGGGTGTGCGCGCCGTGGGCGCACGCCTACGCGCACGTGCGCGACTCCACGCGCGCGCGCCTGCGCACGCACTGGGAGCACATGATGCACGCGCACACGCACCCCGTACGTACTTACTGTTTGTGGGTGAAGTCTGCGTCGCTGGGGGTGGTGTACAACGCAGGACACGTGGGCGGGCGCACGTTAAAAAAATATTCGTTTGCACGCGAGTCCGACACTCGCCCTTGGCCAGTCTTTTACTGACCTTATCTACATCTTAGCTTAGACAACACGAATAGACATAAAGCTGAATTTTGTCCGTAGGGCGACCGTCGCACATGGCAAGTGGAGCTGGACATCTCGGCGCCGCAGATCCTGTTCGTGGAGCAGCTGTGCTCGCGCGACTCGGCCGTGCTGGTGGTCGACTTCGGGCGCCTTCGGCTCGCTAACGCCAACCTGACCGACTATGCGCAGCATACACCACCTGCTGACGATGAAGGTGAGATTGCGGTTGATTTAGTCACTAAGTGTTCAGAAAGAAAATAAGCACAAGTCAGATCCTGCATGGAGTATTGCAGCCACGTTGGGATGGCTCAGCTAAATACCAGCTTGCGGCACTTGATTCGGTGTAACACAGCTAAGAGGCTCATCTCTGCCTGCGTCTGTGTTTCCGAACGCTTACAACCCTAATCTCTTCAAAGTCAGTTTGAACATGCTCCTGGGTAAGCTGGCTCCATCGACATCGTAGACTTTGTCTTTGTCATCCCTGACCTAGACTAGAGTCAAGAGCAAACCCATCAAATAAAAAAATATTTAAAAAATCTAGGGAAGAAAGCCTTGAAATTAAATATCGGATTCTGTTCATAGCTCAATCTTACAACTACTCGTACGTTTTTGGTTCTTTTGTCTGTGCCTCATTCGTAACGAGCGCTTCATTGTGCAGAGATGTTCATGACCCCTTGCTCGACGCCGCCGGGCAGCCTGCTGTCGCCGAGCTCGCCGCCTGAGCCGCCGCCGCAGCACCATCCCACACAGCCTGCCTTGGATGCCGCCAACTTGCACAACAGGCTCTACGACAGGTATGTGGTACAAGATAATCATGAAAATGTGGCCTCCACCAGGTATATGAAGTTCCTTGTCGAACAATTTCGAACATTATTTCTAAGCACGTTAGAACTACAAGTGGCCGTACTATATATATATGTAGTGTATCTATACCGCCAAAAAAGTAACGTAGCGACATCTGTACCGCCAGATACGAACTAAAGACTTGAGGTCATACAAATCCTATATCGCAGTATCAGAGTTTTCCGTGCGAGTTGAACATGCACAACAGCCTAAATATCAACCATTGAACAGTTGCCCACCAGACACAAAATCCGTTTAGTCGGAAGATCCTGCCTTTTCTTTGGAGGTTTGCGGGGCTTTACACCCTGTTCCGCATGCCTCTGTCTCATAATAGTAGTCCGCAGTCAATGTGTCTTCCAACCCGAACAAATCACTAATTTGGTTATCTTTTTTTTAGTTATATATGTCTTGCTTTGCGCAAAAAAATGTTTTTTTTTTTCTTTTTCTACTTTCACTAGTTTTAAAAATAAAGGCTGAGTCCTTCACCAGTTGCGAAATAAACACTGTGTCCTCCACGATGCACACTTGCGATGTTCAGGCCTTTGATAGTTTGACTAAAATCGAAACATTACTCCTCAGATACAAGATAGAGCTCAGCGACCTGCAGATCCTGGTGGGGCGCGCGCGAGACAACTGGAAGTACGCGCACACCAAGAGTACATCCTCTCTGCATCTGCTGGACAGATTCAGCATATTGCTGCAGGTAATTAGGAAACACGAGAGTTGCTCGCGAGAATTTACTTCTTCTCTAAGACTTTATTCAGAAGACCCTTTGTTTCTTGTAGAAAATTGTTTTGATAAAAGTGTCAGTTGCATTCTATATATGTATACGTGATTGGTTGTATGAGTTTTGAAAAGTCAATCGCATCACTTTACATGCGAATAATTTATGACGGGTCGATAATTTTTCCCAGAAACCGGGGGTTAGGGTCTTATCACTTCACTATCATCACTACATCATCACTATCACTACATAGTATAAAACAAAGTCGCTTCCCGCTGTTTGTCCCTATGTATGCTTAGATCTTTGAAACTTCGCAACGGATTTTGATGCGGGCTTTTTTAATAGATTGAGTGATTCAAGAGGAAGGTTTATATGTATAACACATTGTAATAAAGTTTTTGATAGGAGAGAATATTTATGATGACAATATTTCGTGATCACGTCGTCAAAAATATCGATTTCCGGGAGCTTTCATGGTACGCCATGAAAGCAATCGATATTTTATACGCTGGCTAAACCTTAAGAGATATAAGATAATTATGTTCTAAAGAATTGTAGTTCTTATAAAAAGCTAGAGAAAAGTCCGCGATGGCATATGTCTGTCTCCTGAGGTCACAGTAACTATTTTTATCTTTTAGAAATTTATTAAAACTATGACGTAATTTGAAAAGCCGTTTTCCCCTATTCAGTAAAAATCCTTATCCAATTATGTGTATTCATTATCTTGACAATTTAATGTAGATTAAAGATGTCCTTTACAGTATATCATTTAAATGAATAATTTAGAAGATATCACAGAATTAAAATTACACGCGACTGAAAACATCATTCTCAGCGAAACATAAATGGCGCTGCGGTGTAACAGTTGATCACTTTAACCATTTTCATCTTTTAAGTTATGCCTAAAAAGTAATGTATTATTTGAGAAGCTTTAAGGTGTATGTTGTTATTCTATATAGATTATCTTCAATATCTATTTTAGAAGGTATTTACCCTAAACACTAGAAGAGTTATGAACATGAATGTGGATGTATGGAGAGAGAGAGGAAGGCCAAAAAAAAGATGGATGGATTGTGGGAGGAGCGATATGAAAGAAAAGGGACTTAGTGACAGAGTGACGACTGATACACAACAGAATGGAAGAAAAAAACGTGTTGCGCTGACCCAAAATAATTTGTAAAATTATTTTGGGTCAGCGCAACACGTTTTTTTTCTTAAGCGTAACTCGGTAAGCGCACTTCTTTTTTTTTTCTAAATTGGTCCGGAGCAAAGCCGGGGCGGGTCGCTAGTCTATACTAATATATAAAGCTGAAGAGTTTGTTTGTTTGCTTGAACGCGCTAATCTCAGGAACTACTGGTACGATTTAAAAAATTCTTTCAGTCTTAGATAGCCCATTTATCGAGGAAGGCTATAGGCGATATATCATCGCTAAGACCAATAGGAGCGGAGCAGTAATGAAAATTGTGACGCAGACGAAGTTGCGCGGGTCAGCTAGTTTTTCATAAGAACCACACCATCTCTTAGCTTTTACTCTTAAAGTTCTCGTTATTTCTATATGTATCTCTGTGGGTCAGGTCGTGCAGGATATTTCGGAAAAGGAGCCTTAAACCTGTGGTAAAAGGCTTATTTTCCTATAGTATTTTTTTCCATTTGATTCACATACTTCGTGTGTGTAGGCGGAGCGTCGCGTGGTGCACACGAGCGACCCGCAGTACCCCACGGCCACGGTGTGCGGCTCGCTGCCCGCGCTCGTGGTGCACCTGAGCGAACAGAAACTGTTCGCAGTACGGGCTGTGTTCGCTAACTCCGCCCCTCTTGGAGGCAACAAGTAAGTACACACGAGCGACCCGCAGTACCCCACGGCCACGGTGTGCGGCTCGCTGCCCGCGCTCGTGGTGCACCTGAGCGAACAGAAACTGTTCGCAGTACGGGCTGTGTTCGCTAACTCCGCCCCTCTTGGAGGCAACAAGTAAGTACACACGAGCGACCCGCAGTACC
This sequence comes from Lacanobia wlatinum, assembly GCA_947578705.1. Classification (NCBI taxonomy): domain Eukaryota; kingdom Metazoa; phylum Arthropoda; class Insecta; order Lepidoptera; family Noctuidae; genus Lacanobia; species Lacanobia wlatinum. Next base: position 27,237,129 of record OX388034.1, read on the forward strand.
CCACGGCCACGGTGTGCGGCTCGCTGCCCGCGCTCGTGGTGCACCTGAGCGAACAGAAACTGTTCGCAGTACGGGCTGTGTTCGCTAACTCCGCCCCTCTTGGAGGCAACAAGTAAGTACACACGAGCGACCCGCAGTACCCCACGGCCACGGTGTGCGGCTCGCTGCCCGCGCTCGTGGTGCACCTGAGCGAACAGAAACTGTTCGCAGTACGGGCTGTGTTCGCTAACTCCGCCCCTCTTGGAGGCAACAAGTAAGTACACACGAGCGACCCGCAGTACCCCACGGCCACGGTGTGCGGCTCGCTGCCCGCGCTCGTGGTGCACCTGAGCGAACAGAAACTGTTCGCAGTACGGGCTGTGTTCGCTAACTCCGCCCCTCTTGGAGGCAACAAGTAAGTACACACGAGCGACCCGCAGTACCCCACGGCCACGGTGTGCGGCTCGCTGCCCGCGCTCGTGGTGCACCTGAGCGAACAGAAACTGTTCGCAGTACGGGCTGTGTTCGCTAACTCCGCCCCTCTTGGAGGCAACAAGTAAGTACACACGAGCGACCCGCAGTACCCCACGGCCACGGTGTGCGGCTCGCTGCCCGCGCTCGTGGTGCACCTGAGCGAACAGAAACTGTTCGCAGTACGGGCTGTGTTCGCTAACTCCGCCCCTCTTGGAGGCAACAAGTAAGTACACACGAGCGACCCGCAGTACCCCACGGCCACGGTGTGCGGCTCGCTGCCCGCGCTCGTGGTGCACCTGAGCGAACAGAAACTGTTCGCAGTACGGGCTGTGTTCGCTAACTCCGCCCCTCTTGGAGGCAACAAGTAAGTACACACAAGTTTTGAAGGGAAGGATAAATTTAAAACTGTTCTCAAGTGAAGTTAATAAGTTTAATTCAGCAAATTCTTCGTCCAATGCAGTGCTTTATAATTTAGTGTCCTAAAAATATTTTCTAGGTATGTGTTAGTCCCATCTAGAATAAAACATCATTTAGGACCGTATGCACATTCGGCTAGGAATAAGTTCATTGATTTGTCCAAAACATGAGTATACACATGGCATGCAAGATGTTACAATTAAATTGCATAATATATCAGTCATGTTTTGCCTTAATGGCGTACAAATATAAATAGGTAGGTTATACTTATTACATAAACATGAAATAATTACAAATTTATCGACTATTACAAATATTTAAGACAGTTGATAATATAACTTATAATTAACCCCCCCCCACTTTTTTTGGCTTCGATTTGTATACAATGATGACATTGTATCCGTGCGCAGCGGTCGCGAATGCGCGAGTCCGATGCAGGCGGAGAGCGACGACATAGAAGAGGACAGCGTGAGCTCGGAGACGGAGCGCTCCGAGTTCTCGCAGCACCACAACTCTACATTGTTTATGCTGCAGTTCGCCATAGAGCAGATGTCGCTTGAGGTACGTTGATACGTGTTTTATTGAGCTTTTCGTCGTTTCTATTCTACTCAATAGATAGCTGTATACTTATGATAGCAGCTAGCAGACAATGCTTGTAAACAAATTGATAACCACTTCCCTAGTTGAGTTCTCCTTACCTGCACCAAGTCAAAATTATGTGGACATTTATTTAACTTTAGCTTGTGGTCGTAAACGTCGTAGGTACGTTGTGCTATGTGTTAGAGCGTTAGTTATGTTCTAAGACGTAACACACTGTTTGCACGTGATCGTCGACTTATGTTGCCATAATTTATTATTTGTTTGTGGCTCTGTTGAACACCGGCGGTTATTAGGTGGAGTAATGTCGTTGCCTGCCGCAGGTGCAGTCGATGGGGCGCAGCATCGCCGAGGTGCAGGTGTGCGGCGTGAAGGCGGCGGCCACGGCCCGGCCGCGCGACCTGTCCCTGTCTCTGTCCGTGCACTCGCTGCTGCTGGTGGATGCGCTGCAGACCTACGGGCCGGACTTCGAGCTATTGGTCGCCAGTCATAAACATGTCGGGTATGTTGTGTTAAATGTGTAAATACGGTTATTTTGTAAAGGGTTTTAGGTTTCCGAACATCCGTGAAAACGGAACCCTTATAGGATCACTCGGGTGTTTGTTTGTCACAGCCAGTTTTCTCCGGATCTACTAGACCGATTCTGTTGAAATTTGATATACATATGGACTTCTGTGACCCAAATACGGACGTGTTACGTAAATACCTTTTTTTTAGTATGGGCGTCACTTGGAGGTCAAACTATAAAATAAAATAAAAGTTTTTCAAACTGTATCGTTTGACATATCAAATGAAAGGACTTACTGTGAAGGTTTCAATTTTTATTTTCATAATTTTATAACAAATAGTTTTGAAGTTATTCAAGAAATTGGACCAAAAATGACCATTACCCCACCGTATCTCTGAAACTACTGAGCCTAAAATTTTGAAAAAAAATGCAGATAAATGATATTTATTTTGTAAATAGCTTACAAGTAACTCTTTTACACGTCATTTTTTATTTTATGATATTAATCTAGATGAGGCCGGTGTTTCCTAGCTGACTACCCTGAGAAGAAACACCGAAACTAACTCAGAGGTCATAGTCTCTTTTGAAGTCCATACAATCGCCAATAACATATGAAAACCATTTAGGTTAACGTCTGAGGTGGCCTTTTGAGGAAAGCACCACGCGGGTTTGAGTGGGCTTGTCCAGACAGTGCAAGCATTTGTCAGTTATCGTGCAACTCAGAACTTTGAGGAGCTCAACGAACCGACGAACAATACCAATGTAATGACATTTGGGTAAGCCGCATAATATTTTTCTTTGGGACAAGCCCGCCACACATTCCCAACCACTGCAACTCCTGAAAGCCAGAATCAACAGTGGCAACCACCAGAAAAAACGCCGAGCCAATGAAGCCCGACGAGTCCCGGAGACAAGCCGCATAATATACTCAAACTGCCAGACAGTCATGAAATCAAATCCTTAAAATAACTATCTACATTGTCCTCACACTTACAATACATCATTTTTAAGAACCATGCAGATTAGGGTCTGAGATGGTTTTTAGAAGAAAGAACCTCACAGATTTGAGTGAATCTGTCCAGTCAGAGCAAGCATTTGTCAGTAGTCGTGTAGCTCAACTCAGATCCACTTACAATCCAATACAAAAGAAAAGATACAGATCAACAATACAAAAGAAAGGACATTTGTGTAGGCCGTAAAAAGCACTCAAACTGCCAAACAAACATTAAAATTACTCGAACAAATAAAAAATAATCCACATAGTCCCCATTCATAATGAAAATAATTATAATACTTTACAAAGTCATTAACTATGTGAAATTGTATATAAGAAAAAAAAAAACAAATTGTGAATAAAAAAAAAAATGTCAAATTGAATAAAAAGCGTCAAATTGTATATAAACGAAAAAAAATGATAAAATGTAAAACTAAAATATTTATAAAAATGTCAATGTAGAAACCAAAACAAATACCAAATATATAAATAATGACAATAATATGACTGTTTTGCATTCCGACAAAACAGGTATTATGTGTTGAATAAGACACACAGCGTTGAGATGAAGAAAGCTGAAGTAAACTCGCCTTAAATCTATGGTATCTATGGTTTAAAATTACGGAATTCCCAATGGTTTTATACCTGTCTCTCACTTTCACCAGCCTGCGTCCCTTTCCAATTGAGAAGGACGCTTGACAGGAAGTTGTTAATGTCATAGAGTCTTCAAGGTACCAGCAAGGAACTTGCTGTAACGCTGTGTCTTATTCTACACATGATACCTGTTTTGTTGGAATGCAAAAGAGTCATATTATGTGCTTTCCTAAGAAACACAGCGTTGAGATGAAGACCTGTTTGATATCTGCTGGTGATAAACACAAACGCTATGATGAATGAATTATAATACTGTTCTAGAATAAAATCAGTTTTATAATAAGTCACTATAACAAAAAAATATAACATTTCTTTTATAATTGGTAAGTTAGAAGTAAAAAAATCAACAACAAATAAATATAATCAATAGAGTTACAAGGAAATAATTCTAAATTAAACTTCTTCAGAACAAGTTATTTAAATCTTTAAAAAGGTATGCTTTCAAGATCACATTTACCTGATTTATTGAAGTTAAATTTTACTGTCGTCCAGTAAACAAAGTTGATAATAAATTTTTGAAATGTTGTAATACTCCTCCAATTTCCTCTGTTAAGTATTTCTTGTACAGGTCTATTCTCCAACCAACTTCTAGAAGCTACAGCTGACCTGATACTGCCTGGTATTAGTATCCTTAAAAATGCTACATATCCATTTGCACAGGTCTTGCTGTACAGGTAGAGGAAGATTTTTTCTTTCTCGTAGTCTGTTTTGATTGAATAGTTTAAGAAACAGTTGCATTCTGCGACAATGTAGTCGACCTCCTGTTACTGCATAATTTGCAAAGTTCAGCAAACCTGGTAAACTCTGAGCTTCTCGCAGAGAACTGTTTCCATTGCTCAACATTTTGGAAATAATTACTTTTATTTTTATTGTCTTTTGGGACGGAAGTTTAACCCAGTTTTGCTGAGTGTTCCATACTAGACCTAGTTATTCTACTTCCTGAGAGGGTTCCAGAGCAGACTTCTGATAATTTATGTGCCATCCCAAGGTGTCCAATGTTCTCAGTGTTTCCGCAATCTGAGAAACCAGTACTGTACTGTACTGATCCTGATTGACCAGGAAAAAATCGTCCAGATACACAATTATGCGGAAACCTTGTGCTCGTAGGATTTCCGCAATCCAGTTTGTTACAGTGGCCAACATTTTTGGCGCCGATGACAGGCCAATTGGTAAGGCTGTTAATTGCAGAACTACGTTGTTGTAAATCACACGGAGGAACCTCCTGTGGGTTTCTGCAATTGGTAAATGAAAATAGGCCTTGTGAATGTCTATTTTCACTAACCAATCGTTTGTCTGCAAAAAATTGGCTACATCTGTTTGTGAGATTAACTGAAAATGTTTCACTGACACATAGGAGTTGAGACCTCTGAGGTCGAAGATGACGCAGTCCTCCGTCAGACTTTTTCACTAAAAACATCCGACATAGAAAACTCGGATTGAGTTTTGGTGGTGGTCTCTAATATTTTCTTTTGTTTCAACTGAGAGATCATGTCTGTCATGTCTTTTGTTGTCCGAGTTGCAAACTTCTTTAAAACATGGGTGTCTAGATATCGAAGGGAGGGTTTCTTTATAAATGGAATGCGGCCGCCTGTTATTAATTTCAAAATGTAATTGTTTGCTCCCTGTTGTTGCCATAAATGGGCATGGTCCTTTAGGCAGCCCCCTCTGAATGTTTTGGTTAGATAGTCAGATTTGTTTATGTATTGGTGTTGGGGGTGTGTTATTTGCTGTGTAATTTTTACGAAAGGGCTGATTCTTCCTAAATATTCTACCTTGTAATCTTTGTTCTAAGTTTTATAATGTCCGTGATGTTTTGAGCATTGAGTTCTGTTAAAAACTCTTTTCTCTCTAATGTAAGCTGGAGTATTAAGCCAAACCTTAGATCCACCTACAGATTTAGCTATAATAGGGTGCAAAGCCTCTTGGCTAAACAGATATTCTTGACTCGGTGGGACATTTTGTGAAGTTGCTTTTGAGTTAGGATTAGCAATTTCTTTTAAAATACGGTCCCGTCTTATCTCAATGCACTCTACCACATACAATTGGCATGGCAGTCTCTGAATTTTTATATGACGGAGACCCTAGACCAAAAATACTAGAAATCTTACCAAACATTGTGTTAGTATTTAAATGATTAGGGTTTGCTGATGACCAGTCAAGCAAATCTTGTAATCCTACTCTTAATAGTTGTCTTTGTTCCAAAATATTATTAGACAAACCTGCTAATAACTGCTCAGTAGGAGCTAAATAATATTTGGTCTTGTTAAAGTGGCACAACTCTTTATTAACTTTAAGACCTACAAAACCAGGACTAGCAATGCAAGATTGTAAAACTTTGTTAGGGTTCCGTAGCCAAATGTTAAAAAACGGAACCGTTATGGATTCGTCATGTCTGTCTGTCCGTCCGTTTCACAGCTACTTTTTTCCGAAACTATAAGAACTATTCTATTGAAACTTGGTAAGTAGATGTATTCTCTGAACCGCATTAAGATTTTCACACAAAAATAGAAAATAAAATTGGGGTTTCCCCATATTTAGAACTGAAACTCAAAAATTTTTTTCATCGACCCCATACTTGTGGGGTATTTATGGATAGGTCTTCAAAAATGATATTAAGGTTTCTAATATCATTGTTTTTCTAAACTGAACAGTTTGCGCGAGAGACACTTCCAAAGTGGTAAAATGTGCCCCCCCCTGTAACTTCTAAAATAAGAAAATGATAAAACTAAAAAAAATATATGATGTGCATTACCATGCAAACTTCCACCGAAAATTGGTTTGAACGAGATCTAGTAAGTAGTTTTTTTAATACGTCATAAATCGTAAACCGCAATTTACCTTTCATTCAATCAACTCAAATATAAAAAAAACATTTAGTTTCATAAACATAAACTTTATGCATAAACCGTGAACCATTATTTTCTAATAATAAATCTGTAATAGGTGCCTAAGTAAATAATAATTATAAAGTTTCAACGAACTACAAGAACTTTTATATTGTGTTACTTGCTGCTACGGAACTCTTCATGGGCGAGTTCGACTCGCATTTGGCCGCTTTTTTTTTGTAATGAATGCCTTTCCAGGGGTATCAAATTTTTGAAGGTTGGCCAGTTCTTGTAATTGTCAGCGTGTGGAATAATTGTTTTTTCGTCAAACTCTGTACCAAGCTCTCCTAAAGAGAGTTTAGACGATGAAGTTGTCGGATTTCTCAAAAAAAAAAATGATGTGGGTGGTGTCAGATCGCGATTTCGTTGTTCGGATAATTGCTCTGATTGACTAGGATTAGTCGAGAGAAGAAATAAGTTAGCTAAATAACTAGATATAAACCCCACTTGTTGAATAAGTGTCTCTACCCGTGGGTCCGAACATGTCTGAATTTGTTTGTACTTGCGTGACACTTTTCGTCTTTTGTTGGGCGGAGGTGAAACTATGCTCTCCTCATCCTCCGAGGATGAAGAAGATGATGATTTTCACCTCCGACATTCACCCGCACAATTTCGTCTGGATTCATTATGAAAATGCTCCTATACTGAAAAAAAAAAACACTACACGTAAACTAAATAAACGCTGTGTGCTACAATACTACTTTAATACAATCAATTATTTTATTTTAACACTTTCTTTAAATTTTGGAAAAATTTCTATGCTATATCGGCAAAATTTACAAACGCTATGACATTAACAACTTCCTGTCAAGCGTTCTTCTCGATTGGAAAGGGACGCACGCTGGTAAAAGAGAGAGACAAGTATAAAACCATTGGGAATTCGGTAAGTTTTAACCATAGATTTAAGGCGAGTTTACATAAACTTTCTTCATCTCAACGCTGTGTCTTAGGAAAGCACATAAAAACGAAAACTGTGTAAGTATATCTTATTGGAGCAGCTCAATCCCAAGCCTTTTTGTCTTCAAGATAATATTTATGGTGTAAAAAGCCTTCTGGCAAAGTTTACGCTTTACAAATGCTTTGAATTTATTTATGTTTAGGTGTTGAATGTGACTTGGAAGTTTATTATTAAAGCATATACATTGGCATCTAAATGAACCCCCTATTTTTTCAGCCTGGTTAGAGGAACAACAAATTTGTGTTTATTCCTAGTATTAACATTATGCATATCACTGTACTTTTTTAATCATTTTTATATTTTTATGGGCATACAAAATATTTTTATTTTTCATAAATAAACTGACCAGGGACAGTCATCATACTTATATCTTTAAAATCTCTTAGGGATTATCTGGGGCTTAATTTATAAATTGAACGAGTAGCTCTATTCTGCAAAACGAAAATTTGTCTGGATATCGGCAGCATTCGCCCATAACAGAATACCATACGACATGACACTGGAAATAACTAAAGTAAACTAATCGGGCTGTTTCTAAATCAGTTAAATTTCTCATTTTTCTGACAGCGTATGCAGCAGAGCTAAGTTTTTTCGATAATTTGTCTATATGTGATCCCCACTGAAGCTTAGCATCTAAAGTTATGCCGAAGAATACAGTAGTATCTTCAAGACTCAACTCTTTACCCTTTATTAGCATATTAGTATTCACTTGCCTAATCTGAGGCATCGTAAACCTAATACATTTAGTTATTTTTTTCATTGATTTAAGTTATTAACATTAAACCAGTGTACTATTTTTGAAAGAACGTTATTTATATCGTCAGTAAACGGTTGCTGACGTTTAAGTTTAAAAAAGTGCTCGCTCCATCGTAGACTTTGTCTCGGTCATCTCTGACCTAGACTAGAGTCAAGAATTAGCCAGTCACAAATAAAAAAATAAAAAAGTGTCGTCTGCAAACAACACTATTTTTTGACTATCCTTTATGAGGTAAGGCAATATAAACAAGAAATAAAAATGGGCCAAGAATTGAACCCTGGGGGACACCTATTGTTACGGTAGATCCAGATCTTTTTCCGTTCACGTCAACTCTCTGGATCCTATTACTCAAGTATGAAGTAATAAGATCCAGTGAGGAGTTCCGGATCCCGTAGTGGTGTAGTTTCCTGATGAATGTTTCATGAATAACGCAATCGAATGCCTTGGACCGGTCGCAAAAAATTCCCAGGGCATCGCATTTGTCTTCCCATGCATTATAAATGTGTCCTACAAGTTCAACAGTTGTTGAACGACCCCTTGTAAAACCGAATTGTTTAGTATGTACTAGTTTGTGTCTGTTAAAAAATCTTTGCAACTGCTCTAAAATAAGCCTCTGAAATATCTTACTAAAGGTGGGTAAGCACTGAAATCTATACTAATATATAAAGCTGAAGAGTTTGTTTGTTTGTTTGTTTGTTTGCTTGCTTGAACGCGCTAATCTCAGGAACTACTGGTCCGATTTGAAAAATTCTTTCAGTGTTAGATAGCCCATTTATCGAGGAAGGCTATAGGCTATATATCATCACGCTAAGACCAATAGGAGCGGGCGGAGCAGTAATTAAAATTGTGACGCAGATGAAGTTGCGCGGGTCAGCTAGTACTAATATATAAAGCTGAAGAGTTTGTTTGCTTGAACGCGCTAATCTCAGGAACTACTGGTCCGATTTAAAAAAATCTTTCAGTGTTAGATAGCCCATTTATCGAGGAAGGCTATAGGCTATCATATCATCACGCTATCAGCTAAGACCAATAGGAGCGGAGCAGTAATGAAAATTGTGACGCAGACGAAGCTGCGCGGGTCAGCTAGTAGGTTTATAATTAGTGCCGTCAGATGTACTACCCGCTTTAAACAATGGTATTACTTTACTATGCTTTAGATAATACACTTTATACTTTGTAGTAATATACCTAAAGATTACAGGAAAATCTATAAGAAGTCTATAGTGTTAAAATAACATGTTAAAAAAACTTTATCGAAAAAAATATAACTATCAAATCTATCAAAAAAAAAAACACTACAAAGTATAAAATGACCATAATTTCGGAAATCGGTGTGTGTGGTTTTGTTTCTTTGTTTTTTAACACTGACTTCCGAAATTAAGGTTATTTTATACTTTGTAGTGTTTTGTTTAATTTTCACTTTTAAGTGGTAATAAACATAAATTCTCATAAAATAAAAACTACCGAACCAAACTGATCAAATTTTGACGGGACCAAATGGCAAGCATACCGCATCGAACTAAAAAAGAATCACGGAAATCGGATCAGAAACCTCGGAGTAATCGGTGTACATACATAAAAAAATACCCACCGAATTGAGAACCTCCACCTTTTTTGGAAGTCGTTTAAAAAATGAAATGGTTCGGAACCCTTTGCACGCGATCCCGACTCGCACCTGTTTATATTATGGGATTGTCAAAACTGGACCTTATTTCGAGATCTCGTACCATCAAAAATAAATTTTTAAATGTAGATTGCGAATAGGGGTTTCCCTTCCCATGTTGTTCAGGTTTTTAGTAGATAATAGTCATAAGTTGTTAACCATATTGTTGTTGCAGCATGGACACGCTGTCGGGCAGCATCCGAGGCTCGGAGCCGTGCTCGCCCACGTCGCCCACATCGCCCACGTCCCCCACGTGCCCGTCGTCGCCGGACGCGCGCAGCTCGCACGCGCTGGCGCACCCGCACGCGCTGCACCAGGCGCTCAACTCGCTGCACAGCCATGCCAACAGTGAGTGCTGCCTTGTGTCCACTGTCGGACTATAGCACTAACCTGGGTTATAAGCCGCTACGCTTAAGGGTCACCTCACACAGAAACGGGATACAATATGTATAGAACTTGAATAACTTTCCAAAAAATACATATTTCAATGACAGAATGCGAATTCGCGAAATCGGGAATCGCGGAATTTAAAATTAGAATTCGCTCACTGAAATGTCTTGGTGTGAGCAGACCCTAAAGAGGATTCGCAATACTTCCAGCGCAGAGTGAATCCGCTTGGAACGTTGCTGTCTTTTAAGCTTCAGGTTTTTTTTTGGTGGCTTGGTATTGGTGGTGGGACGCAAAAAAGATAAGTGAATGGATTTTAAATTTTTATGTATTTTACTACAAATCTAACATTCTTGCAGTTGAAAAGTTACCTCTACAGAATGTTACAATGAGCCAGTGCACATTTCCAGATGAGCCCTTGTGCCCCGCAGAGCCGGCTGGGGCGCCGGCCGGGCGCGCCAGCCCGGCGCCCAGCTGGGTGTCGGGCACGGGCTTCAACTGGAACGGCAGCGGCATGTTCGGTGCCGGCTGGGGCGCCGCCTGGGGCGCCGCCTGGAGCGCCGTCAGCTGGGGGCCCGCGCCCGCCGCCTGGGGCGCCACCGGGCTCGTGGACGAGGAGGCGCTCATCGCGGTGGACCTGTGTCTCGTCAAAGGAGACGGGGACAATGAAGACCTGAGGATAGCCAATATTTTGTTTAACAATCTTGATATCATTGGTAAGTCCAAAAATTTGATTGCTTTTACATATACCTACAGTCAATGCATACTACTTGACTTGCGAAAACCATCCTTATTGCTGCTATAGTACCTGGAATGTTTTCGTTTATTCTCCAGCTAATCAAGAGACGATAGTGGAGTTGATTGGCTTCACTCAGCGCGTGCTGGGACCCAAGACGACTGCTAAGAAGCATTCCGCTGACATGGGACAGTCTGAACCTGCTGCAGCCGCCACCTTCTCTTATCCCATACCTGAAGATGAGCCTAAGGTAAGCCAAAGAGTTGTTTTCTTTGAACATTGAATAAGATTTTCACTGTGTAAGTATTTTTTTCTACTTATTTTATCCCACTGCTGTGCAAAAGTCAGCCTCATAGCCTTCCACTCTTCCCGGTGTGTTGCCTTCTCCAAGCAATCAGCAATGAACGCCTGTAAGTCGTTATGCCACCGTTTCTTAAACGGACTTCCTCGGAGACGACACCTCTGCCTCCCACTGCGTAACGACTCTACCCCATCTGTCCTAAAGCATAATACAATTTAAATGAATTATGTATTTGCAGCGGGAGGTCCGCACTGAGATCACCTTCGACTTCCATCGGCTTGGCGTGCTGTTGCTGCGCGCCGCCGTGCACGAGGGCACCGTGGTGGCGCGCAAGATCGCCACCGCCACCATCAGCGAGGCAAAGATACAGGCCACTGTTGGTACGTAAGATCACGTTCCACTTCCATCGGCTGGGCGTGCTGCAATGATGTGGTAGGCGATGGAGCATGGTTGCCTAGAAATAACTCTTGATAAACTCTCATAAAAACTTGACAGAAAGATTGTAGCTATCAGGAAAAACAGACTCTGACAGAGAATTTCACTCCTTAGCTGAACGCAAAATGAAAAGTGCAAGTGTTATCTTTTACCTGAAGTTGTACATGATCCCCTGCCCCACAGACGGCGCGCGCGTGGAGGTGGGCGGCTCGCTGGGCGGCGTGGGCGTGGTGTCGCTGTGCGAGGGCGGCGGCCTGCACACGCGCGTGCTGTGCGCAGGCCACGCGCGCGCGCCCGACGCGCACGCCGCGCGGGACACGCGCACGCACGACGGAGACGACGCCAAGGCGCTGCTCTTTACCATTCATCGTACGGTTGCTACAAGGAGCGATGCTGAAGCGCCAGGTAAGTCTGTTCTATTTTCCGAACTCCTCTCCAGTGTTCATTTTATTTTTGGAATCAACTAGCTTTTGCCCGCGACTTTGTACGCGCGTACAATTATTTTACCTGTTCCCGTAGAAGTTTTAGGAAGTTCTCTCTTAGTGTGCTGCTTTCTACGACCTGTAGTTTCGGCTGTGCGTTTTCAGTCAGTCACTCACTCAGTCAGTTACCAGTAACGGAAGAGATTTATATAATAATATATATTGATTTGCTTACGTGTGACTTGACTTACGACCTATCAGCCAGTACATCGTTCTGAACCTTGTGTCCAGCTGTTTGCGCTTGGTCCTAATGTGCTTTTTCCAGGTTATGCTATGCATTCAGAGATTGTTGAAGTTCTCAGCTTAAGTAATATCTTCACTTTGGAGTTTTATTGGGGACCATGTATTTTTTTATGGGTAGATTGGCTTTTATTAGCCTTAATGCGCTTTTTTATCAAGCCTACATTATCGACATAATCTTGAAGTTTGGCTGATGCTACTGCAGGGTTCAGATGGACAGATAGTAGGGCGGTATCATCTGGCAACTCAGCAGTAAATGGTACGGGGCCAAGATGCTTCCTTGTGGCATCCCTAAAAGAATTTCGTTTAGGGGAGCGGTCTCATTATAAAATTTCACCTCAATTCACCTCTTGTGAAGGCATGATTTTAATATTAAATTGAAGGAATGAGGAAGCAGCTGTTTAATTTGGAACAGGCGTCCATCATGTCACACTCTATCGAAGGCCTGGCTGATTCCTGGCTGATCTATTAAACGCTGGATCTGTTCAATAGTTTCATGCTTTTTACGGAAGCCGAACAAGTCAGCACTGGGAGAAAAATTATAAAATTATCTGCTGAAAGAAGTAATATTTGGATCACGTTTTTTTTAGGAAGATGATTTAGTAGTTGCGCGTCAATAAAAGCAAACAATGATGCTTTACCATCTTGTAATTTCAAGCACTTTTCAATTGTTTTAACATTTGCAGTAGTGCGTCCAGGGCCGGCAGTCTCGACATGGATAGCGATTTCGGTATCTTCTACCGATTGTCAAAAACTAACGAAAAAATTCGCTTGCCATAACAACTTTTGCGCTAAATGGTAGTCTCGACTCCTGAGATACCGACCAAATCATGTCATAACGATGTCGGTAGTGCTAGCGAAAACCGTATTCATAGTTCAGCCCATTTTAAGAAAATTACTAGCCGGCAAAAAATCTCCTCGAATTTGAGGAAACATTGAGAAACCTTAACAAAAAATACTTTGATTTTCTCGGGATATGTGCAGATATGACGTAAATATTATATTTAAATCATTATTTCTCATAGAAAGATATAAGTTATGTAAACTTTAATGAGTAAGTTTTTCCGTTTTAAAGGATGAAATTAACTTTTCAAATTATTTAAGGACACAAAAGTTTACCTTCTTGCAACATTAATTACCAACTTCAAACTATACTTGTCAATATTGACAAATTCATATTTGTCCTTGTAAACTATTTATTTACAATTTATTTTGTTAATGATTGTTTATTACGAGCCTTTTCAACCCATTGATGGCTCAAGGTGCAACCCCGCTAGATATAGCTTCTCATTAAAGTATAGATCAGCTACGCAATAACACTTGGGATTCCACGGAAAGTCAGCAATTCCAATGTTTATGAAGAGACGGCTCATGTTGATGTAGATGCTCGATAATCCCGTGTTCTGATATTCTGTAAAGGTAAAGATTTGGGAAAATCCGCACAAAGTACCGTATAGTCATTACTATGCTTACAAAATGCGGTTTAAGGACTCCTTTCACACCAATTGTGAGTGCGGTGCCCCTGTGCAAAACATGACCGAAAACTTCTTTTAGTACCCCAGTATCCTTGCTCCTGCACCTTTCAGTACTTAACAAATGCCACTGATGACCCTATAAACATAGCCACTTCCGCACGAGTCTCGGCACAACTGTTAAAGGGTTCCCAACTACTCAAATAATGAGGCGATCGGAAGCAGCATTTAGCAAGAGGCACTGAAAACTGCGGTCTAAAGAAATCAAGAAACTATGAAGAGAAACATCAAAGTAATGTGAAATAGTGATACTTAAGTGATAGTGGAACAGTGATAAATAGTAACATTTGACAAGAATATGTGTGATGTACAAGATGTTTGTCTTATGTAGGTAGGTACTTCTGAAGAGTGTCTAGATATAAGAAAAAAGAAAGATTGGTAAAAGTATGATCCCACTGTTTCTCATTCACATTAAAATTGAGCAATGTAGTTCCCAGAGATGCCCTGCCTAAACTGTATGCTGGTAAACTAGCAATTTCCCAGCTAAAATGCAGAGATTTCAAAGATTTCACAGTAGTTCTACCTCCAACAGCCACTCTTGTGTGACAGAATAACAAAATAATCATATCTTAAGAGGACATAATATAGCATGGATGATGATGATGGATGGAGGATGAGGATGTAACGTGTGCTATTTGAGACTTTGTTTTGACAGAAACTATACATTTCATATAGGTTCTTATTGTTGTTTGTTTTGATGTTCTATAACTTGTTTCTAGTTTAATTAATACTAAGTCATAACCAAAATTAGTAACTTTACTATGTGAGATATTACCACATAATTATGTCTATGAAATACCAAAAAATGTCTTAGAATACATAACTCTTAGATGCCTACTACTCTTAGAGTACCTACTATGTTTTTTGAAACTGATAAGTAGATAGGTGCTTTGTCATAATTATTCATTTGATAATATTGTTCCCACTAGCATGAAAGTAGATTCTAAGCATTGAAATATATTTATGTTTTGTAACTTCAATTTCATCAATAAGAAAATAAAATAACAGCTTAAGTAAGCTTACGATTGGATCCATTATATATTTCTATATTTACATACATATTTTCATAAGAATTATTATTTGATGACAATCAAAAGCTAGTCTAGTTGTTAAATAAGAATGATATTATTATGTTATCTAATAAAGTTGAAAATATATGTTCTGATTGTGTGTTATTTATAAACAAAGCCTTACCTTTCTAAAGGCTTATTTCACTTTTATTATATTACTAGCACTTCGCCCGCGACTTCGTACGCGCATATCCCTTTTTTTCCCGTATCCCGTTTTTTCCCGTTCCAAAAAACTATCCTATCTTTTAAGTTGGACCAAATAACAGATAGTTACAAAGTTTCATCAAAATCGGTTCAGTAGTTTAGGAGTCCATTGAGGACAAACATTGTGACACGAGATTTATATATATTAAGATATTTAACTAGCTGACCCGCGCAACTTCGTCTGCGTCACATTTTTCAATACTGCTCCGCTCCTATTGGTCTTAGCGTGATGATATATACATATAAATACATATATCATCCTATAGCCTTCCTCGATAAATGGGCTATCTAACACTGAAAGAATTTTTCAAATCGGACCAGGAGTTCCTGAGATTAGCGCGTTCAAGCAAACAAACAATCTCTTCAGCTTTATATATTAAGTATAGATATATGATGGTGGATTTTTGTGAGAAACATTTTTGTCATTTCATTTTTGTTTGAACATTTTTTTGGAATATTTTTTATCTAGGTGATTAACTCTCTGACGATTCAAAAGTTCCTGTTTAGTCGGACTTTGAAGTAAATGGTTAAATTAATCAATTTCGTATAAATAAAACAAGAGTTTAAACAATTAAAGGAATTACTTTTAATTTGTTTTTCAATCATGCATATTTTTACTAACCCTTTGGACTCCGGTCTAAAATAAAAACATTCTATTCTATTCTATTTCACAAAAGACAGACCTTCTAGAACCAGAATCTATACAAAAGTATGCAAAGTAATAACATCAGTCCGCAGTATAAAGTAGATACGAGTACATATGTTTAGGTGATATTTATGACATGAGATATGTTTGACATTTTTGTTTAAAAGTTTCCCTGTACTTTGATATAGTTTGTATGAGCATTAGTATTAATAAATAATCAAGTCAAACATGTCATAATAAGACGCCTGTGTATCCTTCGTACTTCTGCCCATCCAGTGTCCATTTCTGGGAACAAAAAACATAAGATTTTAAGATATTTTCATATACTTGTTTATATATAATATAAAACAAAGACGCTGATTCAGTTTGTAGTTTGTACGCTTATATCTTTAAAACTGCACAACGGGTTTCGTCAATAGACAGTGATTCAAGAGGAAGGTTTATATGCATAATTCGTCCCGAAATTCCTACGGCAGAGAGAAAAATGGGATATGCGCGTACAAAGTCGCGGGCAATAGCTAGTAACTAATGAAAAAATTGTCTATAGGTTATATTTATGACTAACTGACCCGTGCCCACTTCGTTGGGTGGTATTTTTCGGGTTAATATATAGCCCATGACACTCACAAATAACGTGGCTTTCTATTGGTAATAAAAAGTTCAAAATCGGTTCAGTAGAACCAGAGATTACCCCCTACAGCCTCACAAACTTACCTTTAGTATAGATAGGAAATTTATAGGTATTTGAGCTACGTTAATAACATTCAAACAAAAGCACAATGGAAAGAACCAAATTCTCACCTGTATCTTCAATGCCAACCTCAATGCCAACCTCAAGGCTACTACCATCATTGGTTGATGCGGCGGCGTCTATGTCCTTCAATTAGTTTGTGTTGATCCTCATATTATTTATCAACTAAATCAACTGGCACTGATCTCACAGGCACATAAACACTGACTTCGGCACACCAAAACATTTCTTGCAGAGTAGTAAGCATCTGTATATTGAGCGACCACTCAATACAGTAAACAGTACCAGAGGGTGTGCCAAGCTGTTGATTTTTCAGTGGGGTTATTAGCCATGGCTCCAATGGTTCTTCATCATGCAGCACCTACAATATGTATAAAGAATTATCCACATATATAGCTTTTATCTTACTAAGCAAACATGTATAGTGTGGAGTTAGCGCATATTACACTCATATAGGAATCATATCTTGCTCCTGGCTCTCAAGCATTGATATTTAAAGTTAAAAGGTCACACACAACTATAACAATAGGTTTAATATACCTAGTAGGTATATAGCATGCATAGTATAACTATACACAAGTAGGTATTTTAGCCAAATTGGGAAATTTATGAAACAATATCAATAGTGAAGGTAAACATACAGCTTACTCATCCAATGAATGACCCTTGTGGTGCACGTTCACCTAGGCGTGCTCCTCATGTGACTTTAGCGTTAAATTTCAATATTGAATGCAGTCATTCCCCTATGGCAGTGGGTTTGAAGCATTCCTAGATTTCTTTACAACATTTCGCTCGTCCTGATTGATGAGGAGCTTAATAAGCTTCCGTACCTCGCAGTTACGGTTGTTTATCTCTGTAACATAGTAAGGTACCTACTATAAAGGCTTTGCAAATTGGATAGTACCTAATAACAGTTTGGTATGCAATGACACTCACTTGGGTCTCCACAGAAAGTCCATAAGGGGGTTGTCTTTGCAGGGATTGCCGAGGTTCATCCACAGGCTTCACAATCGTACCTTTTTTGACCCGATAGTACCCGGTACAAGGACAGAAACCGATTTCCCTCCAAATCCACATCATCTCACTTTCGTGACGGTTTTTGCGACTTGGCGTCGCGTAATCATATCGCACCTGTGTTCCAGCGCGACTAAATCCCTTGCTTAATATGCTTCGTCCATAAAAAAACCACATAAACAGTAAATTATAATCACGAAACTCTCCAATAACACGGTTGTCATGGCTACCGAATAATATCGCTACGCTTATCACGCTGTCAAAATTCGGCGCTAGCCCATAGCGAAATTCGCAAAAGTTAACGACAAAGTTCGGTAATTTGACATTTGCTTGCGATGAAATTAGCGCGTTTTGAATGTAGAGACTACCAAATATCGGTAAGTTCAAATCGTTAGGACTTAGCGACCGAATGCGGTCGCTACGCTGTCGTTATCTATGTCGAGACTGCCGGCCCAGGTATCTATAGTCCCCGTCATGAGAAGCTAGAAATTTTGTAAACACACATTCAATTGTTTCACATGTTTGTTCCATGAGTCAGTCGCGTCCCAGTACCACAAAACCTTAGACGACAGCGCTTTATATCGATGAAATGTAACCCGACCAAGTGAAATTGCTCGTTAGTATCGTATAACATGTATGTTACTCCGAGTTGATTGAATTTGGGATCATTTGTTGTCGCTACGTAACTGAGTAGAAGTTCATTGTTTACAAAAATTATAGCTTCTCGTGACGGGGACTATAGGAACTTTTTGTCTTACTCCGGGTGCTTACCAGGTAGTGCTTGAATACAGATTTTAGGTGGTCCGCATATACCTGGGCATTTTTGAGATCTGTTCTTGCCCAATTAATTACCTTCAGTAGTTTTAACTCTTAGTTGTTTTCCACATTTTGTATTTAAATAACGACACAGTGGACGGTTTAGTATCATCATCATATCAGCCGAAAAGACGTACACTGCTGGACATAGGCCTCCCCCAAGTGTCGCCAGAACAATCGGTCCTGTGCGTCTCGCACCCATGGGCATTTACATTACATATTTTTTTTTTTAAATGATGTCAGAGTATATTCAGCATATTTTGCAAGGACAATAAATAAGTAAAATAAAAAAGCCATTTATTTCTTCCAGAAAATGCTAGTTTACAAAGTTAATTATTTTTGTTAGTATCACTTTATTATTTAATAGTTACAGTTTTATAAAAAGAATTTTAGATGCGTTAATATTAAAGTAAAATTATTCTGTAAGAACCCCTCTGCAGGTAAAGGCCTCCTCCAAATTGAGCCAGTTTTCTCTGGATTGCGCTATTTGTATCCAGTTTGGACCCGCTGTGCGTTTCCCCATCTGCTGTAAGGTCTCCCTTTCTTTCTTTTGCCTACTGGCCCCCTCCATTCTGTCACTCTTTTTGTCCATCTTTGATCTTGCAGGCGTGCTATGTGTCCGGCCCATTTCCATTTTAATGCAATGCAAGAGCTTGTGCTAAACCGTCTGTTGCTTTTGTGATGTTGCGTATTTTTGTATGCCTTATTTTATTTATTCTTTTTATGTTTAGGATACTCTGCTCCATTCCTCGTTGGCACGTTAAAATTTTGTTTTTGATATTTTTGTTAAACTTCCATGTCTGACAACCATAGGTCAGGCATGGTATAAGGCAAGAATTCATAACCTTAGTCTTCAGTTTAGTTGGCATGTTGCTATTAAATATTTCTTTAAAGCTCCAGTACTTATTACATGTCAACTGGGCTCTGCGCTCAATCTCATGGTAGTTGTTTAGTCTGCCGAAGCTTATTTGCTTGCCTAAGTAAATGTATTTTTCGGTGTATTGGAGAGGCTCGTTGTCGACGTATATTTGTACCTTGGTGCTGTTGGTCATTACCATAGTTTCAGAGAGGTTCATCTCTAGCCCGGCGAGCTTGCTAGCTTTGTTTAGTGACTGTACCATGTGCTGTAGATCTTTTCCTTTCTCTGATATCAGCACCAAGTCGTCGGCAAAACGTAGGTGGGTTAAATACTTAGTTTTTACGGGTACACTACATTAATACGAAAAACTTTATTCCGACAGTCACAAATACGAATTTCAAAATACCGATTTTCATAATTCCGAATGGTTCAAAATTCCTAATATAACAACTCCGATTTATCATAAATCCTTTTTTTTATAATTCCGACATATCAATATTCCTAATGTTTATAACAACTATTCTTAAAATATCGAGTTTCAATAGGGCGAATAACAAAAAGTCCGACTTAATGATAATTCGAAACATCAAAAATAAGAATTCCGATAATTAAAATACCTATTAATCAGAATTCCGAAATAAAAAGAACTGAAACTGAATAGCAAGACAAATAAACACAATTGCTCGTCAGAAAAAAGTACATTATTATGTTTAGTATGAGGAGGTAGAATTAAAAAACGAATGCCAGATGCAAGGTGCATGCAAGCAAGCAGCATGCAAGAAATCATGCGGGCAAGCATGCAAGCAAGCATGCAGTATGCAGCAAGCATGGTTTCTGTCACGGCACCGGCGCTGCGGGGCTCCGGCGGTCCCCCGCGAACTTATCGTCGCAGATGGTTTTAACACTCACCACCGCAGCTTCGGCTTGCTGGCCGGCTACGGCTTATAACACCTGCTCCTCAGCTCGCGGGCCGCCTCGCCCCTCCGCGCTTATGCGGGCTTAAATTACACTCTAGGGGTAGGGCAGACAAGACTACGTGGAGTCGGTTTTACAGCGATTCGTTTCTGTCACTTACTTTTGTAGCAAAACTTATTGACTGTTTAAGACAATATTTTAATTTAAGGTTGAAAATGCTAAAAAATATTGTTATGTATATTAAATACTATTTTCGAAATAACTACGGTCAAAAGACGTAGGTCTTTTGACCGTAGTTATTTAAAATATCTTTGGATTAGTTGACCCACGCAACTTCGTCTGCTCCGCTCCTATTAGTCTTAGCGTGATGATATATAGCCTATAGCCTTCCTCGATAAATGGGCTATCTAACACTGAAAAAATTTTTGAAATCGGACCAGTAGTTCCTGAGATTAGCGCGTTCAAGCAAACAAACTCTTCAGCTTTATATATTAGTATAAGATATTATATTATGTAACTAACTAAATATTGTATTGATTGAACCTAAATCAAAATTTTAATTTTAGCAGTTTATTCGAAGTATTGACAATCGGAATGTCGTTTTTCGGACTGAAAACCCATCGAGCATTTGACTCTTCGGACGTATGAAAATCGGAAAACAAACAAATCGCATTTATGACTTTCGGTCAAATAAGTTTCGTGATTTATAATAATAGATATTATAATTCTTAGGTATTATGAAATTCGGAATAAAATATTTCGGAGTATTTGGGTGTTCCCAGTTTTTACTTTTATACCGCATTAATTCCAGTCAAGCTTGCTTATTATCGACTCTAATGTGGCTATGAATAGTATAGGTGACAGTGGGTCCCCCTGTTTTACGCCTCTCTTTACAGGGAACCAAGAACCGGTTGTTTCTAATTTAACTCTACTTTTGCTCTTCCTGTATATGCTCTTGATTACTCTGATATATTCATTTTCCACATTCTGTGTTGCTAGGGTTTCCCAGTTATAGTTGTGTGACACCGTATCGAATGCTCTTTTGTAATCGAAATATGCCAAGTACAATGGTCTACTACTCTCTTGATATTTCTCGATGACAAGTTCGAGTGTGTGTTTATGGTCGATAGTAGAGAAGCCTTTTCTGAAACCTGCCTGTTCGACGGGTTGTCTTGTTTCTAATGTAGAGCTATTTTTTTTTGGTCAGGATTGTAGAAAATAGCTTATATGCACTCGGCAGCAGACTTATCGGTCTGTAGTTCACAATGCCATTTGGGTCGCCTTTTTTTTATAACAGAATTATGTTAGACTCAGACCATTGAGTGGGTATCTTGTCCAGATTCGATGATAGAGTTGAATAAATTTGTAAAGGGTTTAGCTAGTATTGGTGCAGCTATCTTTAGACTCTCGTTTGCTAGGTTGTCAGAGCACGGGCTGTTGTCTAGTTTTAGTTTGTTCAATGCCTCAATGACGTAATTTTCCTCGATTCTGGGTCTTTTTAGTATGTTATCGACGCTGCTGTTATTTTGGTTCTCGTGGCTGGTGTCTTCTGGCTCTTTTGTGCTGTAGAGATCCATGTAGAACTCTGTCGCTATGCCAATGATGTCGCAGCGGTTGTTTTTGGTTATTTCGCCTCGTTTTAGCTCTTCGATCCAAGTTGTATTTGGTTTCAGCTCTTTGTGTGCCTTTTTCATGCTACCAGTAGGTGTTTTTCAATAGTTTTGTATCTGTAGTTGGCGTAGTCTTTTTTAGGGTTCCGAAAAAAAAAAGGAACCCTTATAGGATCACTCGGGTGTCTGTCTGTCTGTCCGTCTGTCAGTCAGTTTTCTCCGGATCCACTGGACCGATTCTGTTGAAATTTGGTATACATATGGACTTCTATGACCCAAACACGGACGCGTTACATAAGTCATTAAATTTTTAGTATGGGGGTCACTTTTGGGGGTCTAACTAGAAGATTAAAAAAAAAAGTTTTTTGAACAAAATCGTGTGACATGTCAAATGAAAGGGCTTACTGTGAGGGTTTTAATTATATTTTTTTCATAATTTTAAAATACATAGTTTAGAACTTATTCAAGAAATTAGACGAAAAATGACCATTCCCCCCTTATCTCCGAAACAACTAAGCTTAAAATTTTGAAAAAAAAAAATGAAGATAATAGATCTTTACCTAAAGATTACAGGAAAACCTATTAGAAGTCTGTAGTGTTAATATAACGTGTTAAAAAAAAATTCGTTCGGAACCCTTTGCATGCGAGTCCGACTCGCACTTGTTTATGTATTTGTTGACAAGCTTGTAAAGCGCCGAGATTTCGTTTCTTGTTGCTCTGGTTTTATTTGAGCTTTTTTGCAGGTCTTGTCTTCTTTTAAAAAGTTTTAATGTACGCTCTAAAAATATTTTGTGAACTTTCTTTGGGTTTTGTGCTACTCGGGTGTTTTGCAAGCTTGAGATGATGATTCTGAGTAAGTTATCGTAATACTTCTGGACTGGGATAGTAATCTCAGCGAACATTTGATCTTTCGATATGTAGGAGTTTAGGTATTCTTTGAATTTGGTGATTTCTTCTTCGCTTGTTATTGTGCTATGTTGACAGTTAGTAAACTTTGTTCTACTTTTATTGAAATGTATCATATGAAATTGTAGCTCTTAATGGCCTGTGATCCGCAAGGTAGTTAATGTTCAGTACTTCTATGTTTTTAAACAGACGAGGTCGATTTGACAGCACAAAGTCGATTTCATTTTTGTGATCGCCAGGTCCATTTATTTTTAATCATAATCATAATTTATTTGTCAGAACATGGTTGGTATGTACATTACATGGTCTTAAGTTTAAAAATATTGTTTCATCATATTCTACCACATGGGCTTACAAATGTTAAACAAATTTTACAAAGGTGATTTACATTATATTATAAATAACAATAGTTTCAATAATTATAGTTAAAAGTTAAAAGAGAATGTCACAAAATGAAAAAATATAAATAATAATTGAATTAAATTAATATGTCAGTGTCATTTAGGTAGTCATTTAAATTATAATAGCATTTATTACATAAAAATTCTTTAAAATGCTTCTTGAATCCAGCCAAATTTAAGTCTCTAATAGGTTTTTTAATTTTATTATAAATTCGATGGGCTGTCTTGGCTCTGCGTCCGCGAAGCATGTCATTTCGCCTGTTACGTTGTACAGTGTCAGATAGGTACGGAAATAAATTTGGATTTAATCGCACAAATAAGGCAGTTTCATAAATATACAAAGCTGGTAGTGTCAGAATTTTATGTTTTCTGAAATATGGTACAAAACTGTCCGTCACCTGAAGCCCAAACATAGATCTTATGCAGCGCTTTTGCGCTTTAAACGCGGCTTCCCTATTTGTAGAGTTACCCCAAAATATGATGCCGTATCTTAACACAGATGCAACAAGACCATGATAGGCTGTGAGTAGTGCATCCGTGTTAACGGTTGGAGCAAGTTTATATAGGGCAAAGGATGAGCAACTTATTTTCTTGCATAATGCTTCAATATGACTCTTCCAGTTAAGCTGTCTATCTATTATAAGCCCTAGGAATTTAGCACTATCCACGTCATTAATTATCTTGTTTTGGAATTTCACATCCATTTTTTTATTAGATTTTCTATGGCCAAATTGCATAATTTAAGTTTTATCTAGATTAATTTTTAAGTTATTATTGTTAAGCCAAGAGATTATCGAGATTAACGCATCATTTACATCAGCTTCGTATTGGTCAGGTTTATTATAAGCTACTGTTACCGTGCTATCATCAGCAAATAGGGTTAAGGGGTAATTTATGGCTTTGGGCAGGTCATTAATATAGATAAAAAAAAGTAAGGGACCCAGAACACTGCCCTGTGGTACGCCAAAGTATACAGTACGTTCTTCGGACAGATATGTAACTTCTTCTTTCGTCTTTAGATTTAAGTCTGATATAGCAGTTTTTTGTTTTCTATTTGAGAGATAAGTCATTAACAGATCCAGAATATTACCTCTTATCCCATAAGAGTCCAGTTTGTTTTTTAATATATCGTGGTCAACATAGTCAAAAGCTTGTGTCATGTCACAGTACATAGCACAAACAGGTGTCTTTTTATCAATGTTAGTCATAATTGTATTAAGGAAGTCATAGATTGCCATATTTATCGTCATATTTTACCGGAAACCTTTTTGCTCGCTGCAGAGAATCTTACGTTTTTCTAAATATGCATATAGCTCGTTGTAAATATACTTCTCAAATATTTTAGAGAAAATTGGCAAAAGCGCAATAGGTCTATAGTTTTCCGTTTGCTGTTTATCCCCTTTTTTGAAAACGGGTTTTACAATAGAGACTTTAAGACTGTCAGGAAAAACACCTTGATTGATAAATAAATTAAGTATATGGCTCAGATGGGCAGAAATTAGATCAGCAACATGTTTTATGATCTTTGTTGAAATTTCGTCATACCCTACGATGTTGGTGTTTTTTAATCTTTTAATAATATTAAATATTTGGATTGGTTGATATGGTGCCATGAACATGGATTTTTGTTTATTTAAAATGTGCGCAGTTGGTTTTTTGCGTATCCCTGGTATTGGTACAAATCAACAAAATAGGCGTTAAACTTGTCAGCAATTAATTGAGGATTATTAAATGTTCTATTTTCATCTTGAATTGTATTTATTGAGTCATTTGGTAGATTAAATTTAGAGTTCTTTATTAGTTTCCACGTCATTTTGCTTTTACTGTCAGAGTTTTTAATATTGTAGTAATTTTGAGATCGTTTAGGCGTTAATTTGGCGTAATTAGAATATTTTATTTTGTTTTTTTGAGTCGGTTGGATTCTAGATGCCCATAATAATTGCATTTTCTTTAAGCTACATAATTTGATACCACGCGATATCCATTTTGGCTTTTTACTTGTTTGCATTTTTAAGAGCCTACGGGGGAAGCATAAGTCGTAAAATAATTTAAATTGATCTATAAACGAGTTAAAAGAAACATTTGGATCATCACTGTCATAGATTTCAGAGAACGTCAGCTTCTCAAGACAGGTTCTGAATTTAATCATATTCTCCGGGCTAAAATCCCGATGAGATTTATTTAACCATTATTTCAAAACACAGTCCACTCTTACGGGACACTTCAGCAATTGCGCAGTGTGATCCGATAGGGCAAATTCAATCACTTCCGCCTTGCATTTTTTCTCGAAATTGTGAGCAAAATTATCAATACATGTTTGACTATTCTAGTGGGCTGAAAAATAGACAATCTCAAATTGTAATTCAATAATAGACATTCAAAATCTAAGGCTTGATAAGTTCTCTTTAGGATATCAACATTGAAATCGCCCGCTATCACAATATTCCTATTTAGAAAGGGCTTATTGGACAGTTCGCGTAAAATCATATGAAATTTTTCCATGCACGTATTGAAATTACTACTATTTGGAACTCTATAAATACAGACAATAACAATTTTGTAGTCAATCAGTTCGATGGCACAACATTCAAAGATACCAGTTATTGAAAATCTTGAAATCTTTTTTAATTCCTTGTATTGTAGTCCGTTTCTAGTGAGAATGCATGCTCCACCTCTTTTGCTTTTTTTTTTTTTTGAAGAAATTGTTCAAAATTGACATTTTGTTTTCACTGGCGTATTCGATTAATCTTTGTCCTCTCTCATTTCTGATTCCATATCCATGTGCTTTCATGATTAAATGTTCCTCATTTTTTGGTATCCCAATTTTAGCATTTAGGTCGCCCATCAGTATGAAGTCTTTGTGTGCTAGTTCTAGTGCCCTATTTACTGTCGCATAAAAGTTATCGATATCCTATCCTATAAGACTTGAATGATGGATAAGCTGGTGCTCTCGAAATTCAGGTTCAATATGGCTACTCTATTAGAAAGGCTTCGCTAGGACAATAACTGACATTAAATTGTTTACCGCAGTGGTGGAGGCGACCGTAAGCCTACACGTGGCAAGCGTGTGGTACACGCACTCGGGTCCACTGTTGCGGGAACTACGCTCGTGCCTCACGGAGTTCAAGCAGTACCTCGCCAACCTGGCGCGCTCCATCCGCGCCGCCGCCGCCGACATGGCCATCGGACTCGTGCACCCCAGGTATACTATGTGACAGTGAGCCTGTACGTGGTACACGCACTCGTGCCTTACACAGTTGAAGCAGTACCTTGCCAACCTGGCGCGCTCCATCCGCGCCGCCGCCGCCGACATGGCCATCGGATTCGTGCACCCCAGGTATACTATGTGACAGTGAGCCTGCACGTGGTACATGCACTCGTGCTTCCCACATTTCAAGCAGTACCTCGCCAACCTGGCGCACTCATGTGGTGACAATTGTATCTTAAAATTATATTTACTGTCCCACAAATCCTGCATACGCAAGCAGAGCTATCTACCTGATTGCCAAGTTAATATCTCGAAATCAATCACGGCAGTAGCTCAGAGACAATTCGGTCAGGAGGGGGGGCCAGTGTCGCCAAGCTGGTCAGAATTGGCCTGATGATCTTCTCAGCCCGTAAGGGTGTGTGTTATGTCGAGATTGAACCGAGTATATAATATAATACTCATCTGGTCATAACACATAATATCGAAGTATGTGTTATGTAGATACACATGATTCTGTTGATGTCTGGCGTTAAAACGTGAATCTTCTGTCATCAGGGGCGAGTCACTGTACGCGAACCCGAAGCTGTCGCAATCGATGGAGGGCGTGTCGCCGCGCCGCCGCACCGTGAGCCTGGGCGCCTCGCTCGACGAGCCGCCCTCGCTCAAATCCGACAACATCGTGCTCAGGTTACTTAACCAGGACTACTGTCTTTACGTCTGCATGTCGTAAGTCTTGTCTTATTTTACATTAATTCTTGTATTGGTTGCAGCGTGAATATCGAGCTGGAATCGCCAGTAGTGGTGGTGCCTCGCAACGCGCACAGCACGCAGGTGTTCGTGGCGCACCTGGGTCGCATGTCGCTCGCCAACCGGCCCGGCCCGCCGCACCACACGCTCTACAAAGTGCGCGTGCGCGACATCTCGCTGGCGGCGGTGAGTACACTACACTATACTGTAGCATGCATCACATCACATCACATCACATCACAACGCGCACAGCACGCAGGTGTTCGTGGCGCACCTGGGCCGCATGTCGCTCGCCAACCGGCCCGGCCCGCCGCACCACACGCTCTACAAAGTGCGCGTGCGCGACATCTCGCTGGCGGCGGTGAGTACACTACACTATACTGTAGCATGCATCACATCACATCACATCACATCACAACGCGCACAGCACGCAGGTGTTCGTGGCGCACCTGGGCCGCATGTCGCTCGCCAACCGGCCCGGCCCGCCGCACCACACGCTCTACAAAGTGCGCGTGCGCGACATCTCGCTGGCGGCGGTGAGTACACTACACTATACTGTAGCATGCATCACATCACATCACATCACATCACAACGCGCACAGCACGCAGGTGTTCGTGGCGCACCTGGGCCGCATGTCGCTCGCCAACCGGCCCGGCCCGCCGCACCACACGCTCTACAAAGTGCGCGTGCGCGACATCTCGCTGGCGGCGGTGAGTACACTACACTATACTGTAGCATGCATCACATCACATCACATCACATCACAACGCGCACAGCACGCAGGTGTTCGTGGCGCACCTGGGCCGCATGTCGCTCGCCAACCGGCCCGGCCCGCCGCACCACACGCTCTACAAAGTGCGCGTGCGCGACATCTCGCTGGCGGCGGTGAGTACACTACACTATACTGTAGCATGCATCACATCACATCACATCACATCACAACGCGCACAGCACGCAGGTGTTCGTGGCGCACCTGGGCCGCATGTCGCTCGCCAACCGGCCCGGCCCGCCGCACCACACGCTCTACAAAGTGCGCGTGCGCGACATCTCGCTGGCGGCGGTGAGTACACTACACTATACTGTAGCATGCATCACATCACATCACATCACATCACAACGCGCACAGCACGCAGGTGTTCGTGGCGCACCTGGGCCGCATGTCGCTCGCCAACCGGCCCGGCCCGCCGCACCACACGCTCTACAAAGTGCGCGTGCGCGACATCTCGCTGGCGGCGGTGAGTACACTACACTATACTGTAGCATGCATCACATCACATCACATCACATCACAACGCGCACAGCACGCAGGTGTTCGTGGCGCACCTGGGCCGCATGTCGCTCGCCAACCGGCCCGGCCCGCCGCACCACACGCTCTACAAAGTGCGCGTGCGCGACATCTCGCTGGCGGCGGTGAGTACACTACACTATACTGTAGCATGCATCACATCACATCACATCACATCACAACGCGCACAGCACGCAGGTGTTCGTGGCGCACCTGGGCCGCATGTCGCTCGCCAACCGGCCCGGCCCGCCGCACCACACGCTCTACAAAGTGCGCGTGCGCGACATCTCGCTGGCGGCGGTGAGTACACTACACTATACTGTAGCATGCATCACATCACATCACATCACATCACAACGCGCACAGCACGCAGGTGTTCGTGGCGCACCTGGGCCGCATGTCGCTCGCCAACCGGCCCGGCCCGCCGCACCACACGCTCTACAAAGTGCGCGTGCGCGACATCTCGCTGGCGGCGGTGAGTACACTACACTATACTGTAGCATGCATCACATCACATTACATCACAACGCACACAGCACGCAGGTGTTCGTGGCGCACCTGAGCCGCATGTCGCTCGCTGACGGCGGTGAGTAATACACACACACACACTAAAAATTAAATAGCAACTATAACAAAATAGCTCAACACTCCAGCTAGACCGTTTCCAGAGGTGTCAAACAAACTTCGCGCTGTTTCCTTACAACGAGCGCATCCGTCAACATCCGGGCGCATGCACGCCATCTGCGTGCGTATCGCGGATTTTGCATTTCTTCACAGTCTCTTCAGAATCTTTTGCAGCGCTTGTATGGCCACAGTGTCGCCGCAACGACGGCTACAGTAGATACTTGAACAAATGTATAATGACAAGAGTCACATTGTGAATTCCAAGTAAGCGAGTCCCGTAGAGCATTTGCGCTTCTTATGCAGTTTTTCATGAGATGTGTGTACGTTTGGCAGGTGGACGTGGCGGACAAGCTGAAGCTGCACCCGCTGTCGTCGGAGAACATGGCGGACATCTACGATGTGGCGCTGGGCAAGCCCGTGCTGCACAACACGGCGCTGCGCTTCACCGTCAACTACTGTGACACCGAGGCTGACACCGACGCTGATTACCAGGTAATACACCGAGTAGCTCTAGAGCAAAAAATCAAAAGTCATGTATAAAAATTAGGCTGAGTGTCACCACTTCCTAGTGTTTTAGCTGGAAACAAGAAGTGGTGCAACAAAAGCAGTATTTCTGATTCGGTTTCGTCGGCGACGCTTCCTGTTGTTATTGCGAGCTAGCAGCATTTTAGAAATTATAGCCAAAAACTAAGATCTGTGTACTTGTACTGTATTTTAGTGACAAGTCTTTATAGTAAGAGCCCATAACACAAATACAAGAGCAATCGAAAGCTGGGAAATTGCTAGTTGAAAAATCCGAACATTTAAACTTTAAAACTGTCTCAAGTAGCCTTCTTCTATAAAACTGGCCAAGTGCGAGTCGGACTCGCGTGCAAAGGGTTCCGAACGAATTTTTTTTAACATGTTATTTTAACACTACAGACTTCTAATAGGTTTTCCTGTAATCTTTAGGTAAAGATCTATTATCCCCATTTTTTTCAAAATTTTAGGCTCAGTAGTTTCGGAGATAAGGGGGGGGGGGGGGAATGGTCATTTTTCGTCTAATTTCTTGAATAACTTCAAAACCATATATTTTAAAATTATGAAAAAAATATAATTAAAACCCTCACAGTAAGCCCTTTCATTTGATATGTCACACGGTATTGTTCAAAAAACTGTTTTCTTTAATTTTCTAGTTTGACCCTCAAAAGCGACCCCCATACTAAAAATTTAATGACTTACGTAACGCTTCCGTGTTTGGGTCACAGAAGTCCATATGTGTACCAAATTTCAACAGAATCGGTCCAGTGGATCCGGAGAAAACTGGCTGTGACAGACGGACAGACAGACAGACAGACAGATAGACGGACAGACAGACAGACACCCGAGTGATCCTATAAGGGTTCCTTTTTTTTCGGAACCCTAAAAAATAAATTTGTTAAATCTTCTACGTCACCTCTCACAGTGTGAAGTCCGCGGCAAGATAGTGGGCGGCCTGCACGTGTCGGCGCGACGCGAGCAGTACGAGCAGCTGCTGGAGACGCTGCGCTGGATCTCTTCCGATACTCCCGTGGACGTTGTGGACAGCTCCGGACCGCATAGCATACCCTCGCCGCTCCCTCAGGTACGCTACAAGCGACGCGAGCAGTACGAGCAGCTGCTGGAGACGCTGCGCTGGATCTCTTCCGATACTCCCGTGGACGTTGTGGACAGCTCCGGACCGCATAGCATACCCTCGCCGCTCCCTCAGGTACGCTACAAGCGACGCGAGCAGTACGAGCAGCTGCTGGAGACGCTGCGCTGGATCTCTTCCGATACTCCCGTGGACGTTGTGGACAGCTCCGGACCGCATAGCATACCCTCGCCGCTCCCTCAGGTACGCTACAAGCGACGCGAGCAGTACGAGCAGCTGCTGGCAGCAACCTCTGCATCTGAGCTTATTGGGCCATGATTGTTCCCCGCTTTTTCTTTCTATCTGTTTCATTATTTATTATTTTCCAGGTAGTTTTTATTTTGTCGTCAGCTGATTTTATTTTATTACCAATGTGCAGAGCTTTTGCTGTTCTGCATACACTTTTATATGTTTTTGATTATTTTGCAACATACTGTAAGTGGTGTAGTTTTATGTTTTTGTGTCTTGTAGTATCCACGCAACATATCGACTAAACGTATCGACTAATAGTAGGTATTTGGCTCGCCTACGTACCACCACGTGTTGCCTGACTGACAGTTGAACACAGACTGACCCACACTCCGACAGCAGGTTGTGACATATGCGCCCGAGACAAATCATTAGTATATCCACATACACTACATGTCTGTACAGCAGAGGCGCAAGTACCATACAAGTCAATTCTTTCTGGCTTCACACGGATACACTAAGTGGGTGGTACAGTTGCATGCAATGACAGAAAGCCGGAAAGAATTATCGACTTGTATGGTACTTGCGCCTCTGCTGTACAGACATAAACAAAAACACAAATTACGCCACTTACACCCACTTACTGTATAAGTGTGTTTTAACAAACTAAGGTAGGCAGGCCAGTTAATATCAGACATTTAGACTTGCAGAAAATTCAATCTGAAAGAATGCGTCCGTATTCATTTTTCTCGGTTTTTACAGTTTCGTTTTCACTGAGTTAATTCGTGTAGTTACGATGTTTTCGAACTATCCCGCTTATTTTCTGATTTGAAATAGTTATCTGTTGTTGTGTAATGTACGGTGTGTGACGCACAGGTGGGCGGCGCGGACGGCTTGCTCGAGGGCGCCGTGCCCACGCTGCAGCTGGACCCCGCCGTGCGCGCCGCCGTGCTGGCCGTGCCGCCGCCCGCGCACACCGCACAGCCCGCCAGTGACCATGCCTCGCCCTCCGTCGCACCGCTTATTGGTATGTGGAGCACTTTTTTTTTCCTTATCCTAGTGTTTACCAAAGGATGAACCCTTGTCTTATTACAATCTAGCCTTGTATATGTAACCGGAAAATGGCAAACTCCGTAAGATTATAAAATAACTTGAGAGATTGTAAACTTTCGATAAATTGTCAAATGAACATTGGGAATCCTTTTTTACGCATACAAAATTTGATAGTTTATAATTTCTCGAATTCATTCCGAGAAGTTGTGAACTGAAATAAATAAATAAATAAATAGACTTCTTGCCCGTAGTCTGGGCTCAAGAACTGATGCTTTACTTCCCACATCCGTTGGATTCTTACGTCCTTCAAACAAGCCGTCGGTCTGCTTTGAAAAAATACACTCACTATTATGGTTTTTCTTATGTATCTATGATCTGTAATTAAGATTCTTTATTGAGAAAAGCTCATGTTTATATTTTTTTACCCGACTGCCAAGGAAGAGTTATGTTTATCGCGTGTATCTCGTATGTATGTTTATAATTTGTTTATTACTTCGTATATTCCAAACGGTTTGATGGATATCGACCATTAAGGTGTCGTTAGATTCGTCTCAAAAACCCAAGTTTCCTTAAATAGGTTTATAAAAAACAAAATGGCTGATTTTTTGCGCTAAGTTAGAAGTTGTTAATATTTTTTTAACCAAACTTATCGAGTAGGGTATCGAAATGAAGGAAATTAAATGGAGATTATAAAAATATGTAGAAGTCATATGTTTAAATTTAATTGGAAAACAGCTGTCGTTCATAAAAGTGTGCCGGTTTCAATCTTTTAGTGCATTGCTTTTAAGTTGAATTTTGTTCAGTCTGGTTTTTGATTTTTGTAACTACATATTTGTAATCTTGTTCCATGACAGTGCACTTCGAGCTGCCTACGTTTAGCGTGGAGCTACGAGCTGATTTAGGCGAGGGTGAACGAAGTCTTGTTGAACTGTCCTTCAGAGAGTTCAAGTTAAACTACCAGAAAACACATCCTTACGAGAATATGCTACAGGTTAGTAATAATGTAATTAATGATCAATTAAGTAAAAACAATATCAATGTTTTACAACACAAAGTTCAAATTCCATTGCAACCAATAAAATTTATTGGATACTTTTTTATTACAAATTCACACACAAAAATCAATTATATAACGCTAAAGTTGAAGCAATGAAAATAAATTATATGAGATTACTAATATTACCTTACTAATATTATAAATGCGAAAGTAACTCCGTCTGTCGCGCTTTCACGACAAAACTACTGAACCGATTTAAATGAAATTTGGTACACATATAGTCTAGAGCCTGAGAAAGGACATAGGCTCCTTTTTATCCCGGGAGTATGTTCCCTAGGAACCACGCGGGCGAAGCCACTGGCAGAAGATAGTTTTAGAATAAATCCCTAAGTTTAGTCAGTTTTAATCATGTTTCGCCCCCCCCTCAGGTATCCCTGCACTCGATAACGATGGAGGACCTGACGAAGGAGCCGGACTCCAAGCACCGCATGCTGATGGTGTCCCACACCCCTCAAATGCCGCCCAAGGCCGTGTTCGTGTCCAAGTCGTGCCCCGACTTCGTGACGGAGTGCGACGACATGTCCAGCGTCAGCTCGCTGCAGTACATGAAGTGCTGGTCCTGCTCGCTGCCCAGCCAGCTCAACGTGGCCGCTAAGGAGGTGAGTTTACTGAATATTATAAACTAGCTTTTGCCCGCGATTTCGTTCGCGCATATCCCGGTTTTTTTCTGTTCTCGTAGGAATTTCGGGAAATCCTCTCCTAGTGCTTCTCTACACTCCCCAAGGAACCTACATGCCAAATTTCAGCTTTTTTTACGACCTGTAATTTCGACTGTGTGTTGTCTGTCAGTCACTCAATCAGTCAGTAACGAAAGAATTTCATATATTAAGGACAAGCTTCTGCCAGTGGCTTCGCCCGCGTGGTCCCTAGCGAACATACTCCCGGGATAAAAAGTAGCATATGTCCTTTCTCAGGCTCTAGATTATCTCTGTACCAACTTTCATTTAAATCGATTCAGTAGTTTTGGCGTGAAAGCCAGACAGACAGACAGAGTTACTTTCGCATTTATAATATTAGTAAGGATTGATTGATGAACAGTGATAGGAATAGGTAGTGCCTATTTGCCTAAACTTCGAAGAACAGAGACAAGAAACGGAGACTTCCTTAGGACTAAATTTTTTCCGAGACATCTGTCCCGAAATTTCGAGACAACACTTAAATACATTTAAAAAAATTGTTATTTGGAATGAGTAATTCGTCTATATTTACTAAAGTTTGCGACTAGATATATCATAGTAAATAACATACACAGTCGTTACAACCATAACATTTTCTGAATTTTTTTTTTTGGAGAACATTTTGTAAATGACTTGTTAATCGTAATACACAATGAATCACAATGTTTGTATAAGAAGCCGTACACGTTTCGAAGTAAATATCTTCTTTCTAGCTCACTCTTGGCTAAGTTTAATGAGATTTCTAAAGTTCAAGTGTAAAAAAGGCATCTTAAAAACTCCACCAAAAATGTCAAGTTCATACAATTGCATGTCAAGCTAGGCTGTCTAATTGCTAGTTTAAGATAAAACAATATATACATTTATGTTCTACTTTATATCTAACTTACTGTTTGTTTCCCTACAAGAAATAAAATAAATAACTTCAGTCAAAACATTAAAAAGCAATAAATGATGACTTACCGTATTATTTGGTGTAGACAGACAGGAACAATGTTATTGCAGCAAATCGTAATCCATAAATTCAAGCCAAAGTAGTTGTATTAA
Organism: Lacanobia wlatinum; assembly: GCA_947578705.1. Taxonomy (NCBI): domain Eukaryota; kingdom Metazoa; phylum Arthropoda; class Insecta; order Lepidoptera; family Noctuidae; genus Lacanobia; species Lacanobia wlatinum. Next base: position 27,271,856 of record OX388034.1, read on the forward strand.
GAAGATTCAATGAACCAAAAAACGAGCGAGGGTGAAAAACAATATTCACAGAAACAATACAGGAAGATGCGCACTTAACAAACCGAGGTACAGGAGTGAAGTGAAGGTAACCTGCGCGCACGCGGGGCGGTAGGGAATATGGAGGGGGTATGTAGACCCTCCCCGCGCCGCACAGGTATGCGACTATGGCGGTTACTTTTTGTAATTTCTAAGAATAGATAACGAAACGCGCTGCCGTAAAAGTTGTATTGTACTTTCGGTGCAATAAAGATTAAATTAATTATGTTTTTAAATTTTTTTAAAGTTTAAGTGTGTTACTAAATAATGTGATACCATTATTATGCAATTACTTTAATATCATGCACATTTTTAAATATACTTTAGAAATATATTTCAATAAGATGAAAGAAAAAAAAGGTATTTGTATTTTCATTTGTAACTAAATATTTGCACATCATGTATAATGGTAGAATGTAAAGGGACCTCATTAATATTAAGATCATACCACTTTGTATTCATTCATTATATATTGTCATTTATTTTCCAGAATATAGGTAATATTCTGGAAAATAAATGAATCATTTATTTATTTTAAATACTTTTTTTTTAATGATTGAATGAAAGTCATTGTTTAAACTTCCAAGCCAAAATTAGAGCTGCAGTGATTAACAATGGCTATCTACGAAAGCCGTTGAGTGTCGCAAACGTAAAAAAATTGGTTGTCTGTAAAGTCGGTTTAAGGACGATAATTTTACGTGATAACGTCATACGAAAACAATTGAATTCTCAATAAACAAGCCGAACGCTTGGGCCGATCGTACCTCTCTATCGCTTGTTCCGCGCTCGGCTCAGGCGAAACGTGAAACTTTTTCGTGCGTGCAGCCAGCGCTTATAAGACGTTATCACGTCAAAAAACGTGTAAAATATCTGCAGTTGATGTGAAAATTAGTCGCCATAACGTTATGTAATATTTGTAGAGTAAAGAGCGTCGGAACAAACGCACCGACAGCAAGTGCGGCGTGACGCCGCCGTGCTCGCCGGAGTGCGGCGCGGGGGAGGAGCACGCAGGCGCCGCGCGCGCCGCCGGGCCCGACGACAACCTTGTGTGGTTGTCCGTGCATACGAGAGACCCGCACCATCCGCTATTCAGCGATAAATATGACAAGGTAACGCCTTAACGACAAGGTGTATTCGTCAAAATCACAGTCATTTGTAAAGTATACTAATTGCAATCAATTTTTTCAGTGCGAGTTCTTTTTGATATATGCTTCAGCCTATCTGCATTAGGGTCTTCCGAAAACCGATGCGATAAGGATGTACTGCCTTATTTTGCAGATATCGAAGCTGACAAAAGTGGACTTCAACTGCCTTAACCTGGTGGTGAGCATCGACAGCTGGGTGGCTGTGCTCGACTTCTTCGGGATCGCTGGGGACGATGTGCCCGACAGTGAGCATGGGCCGGAGCCGCAGCAGACCGGTAACTATGATAAGATAAGATCATTTATTTGCCCAAAACATGAGTATAAACACACATGGCATGCAAGATTTTTTTTATTTTTTTTTGGTCGGGACCACTCTTAGTTCACCTCTAGAAGGGTGGTTACTACTCAACCGGGCTAGCCTGTGGTGGCCTCAGATATAACTCTAACTGCCACACTCAGAGACGTTTAATGGTTACTTAAGTCGCTCCTTAGTAAAGATTTAAAAAAGTTCGCACTCAGAGACAGTTAACGGTCCGTTACCGTACCTTAATGACAATTAAAGTTAAGTAAAGCAAAACCATCACTTAACTTTCTAATGATTGATTTTGGCATTGACATTTGAGGTTATATTTTTTTTTTAAAGAATTCACATTAGGAATAGCAAAGATGTCTGATCTGGTAGACTTTATTGATTTTGTGGACTATGCCAGAATTAGAAACTATTGCTGGACGTAAATAAATATTAGAGACAAATACACCATTCTGTTAATGGGCAGACATAAAACTTTCACATAACAAGGGTTCTTCAACTATAGGGGTCGGTAATAACTTAACAAATGACAATGTGACCCAAACATTTTTAAAGCGTCGAACTATCCCTTACATCTGTCTACTTTCTAAAAATATGTTGTTAACTAACGGTATTACTTAAAAGCAACACGTGCCTAACTCTTAACTCTAAACCTAAGACTATGTATGCGGCTGTCCTGCACACCTGTAATTAAACTTTACAACACGAAGACTCTTTCTTGGCGGTTTAAACGCAACAACACAAGTCACAAACTAAAAACATAACCTTGACAGTTTATAACACTGACAGTAGTGATACCCGAAAAAAAAGGGTCCGGTTGTATTATTTTATTTATTTGAAAATAGCCGTTTCCCTTGGTTTTTTTATTAAAAACGAACGTCAAATGAACAAATTTTAGTTTGTTACCTATTTATATGCTTTCAATGTGTTTAATTAAACTATTTTGCTATTTAATAATATCAATTTTTCAAGTGTGGCTACACCAACAGTTTATCGATGTGCAATCTCAAAGATGATTTGGCGATGCTCCGCCCTACGGATACTTAAAGTTGTCATTAACTAATGAAACCTTAAATAATGTCTCTGGGATGTATCGTTCATTAATGAATTTAATGATACTTAGTTAAGTAATCATTAGGACTAATTTAATGAACCTTTCTGAGTGTGGCAGTAAAGCCCCCAGCCAAGGCAAACAAATACTTAAACCTACAACTCTGCTCGCTGGGGGCACCCCCTGTGGGGTACGGGCCTCGGCTCAGCGGTATCGTTATCGGGAGGGTGGCATGCAAGATGTTATCAGTCATGTTTAGTCAACAACAAAGTAACGATTATCTATACTGTCTATACTAATTTAATAAAGAGGAAAGATGTTTTTATTTGTTTGTTTGTACCGAATACGCTCCGATACTACTGAACCGATTTAACCATGTTTTCATGAATAAAAAGCTAAATTATCAGGAAGTAACAGGCTATTATTTTTTTTTTTAATTTGCGAGTCTTAATAAAAATTGCAGCGCGGAAGAAGTTGCGGGCGAAGTGCTAGTCTTATATTATGTTACTGAATCGGAAGCAACACATTTTGAAATATTTTGACCTTACCCAGGGGAGGTTATGTCAAAAAGGAATAAAAAAACTGGCCAAGTGCGAGTCGGACTCGCGTGCAAGGGGTTCCGAACGAATTTATTTTTTTTAACATGTTATTTTTACACTACAGACTTCTAATAGGTTTTCCTGTAATCTTTAGGTAAAGACCTATTATCTCCATTTTTTTCAAAATTTTAGGCTCAGTACTTTCGGAGATAAGGGGGGGGGGGGGAATGGTCATTTTTCGTCTAATTTCTTGAATAACTTCAAAACCATTTATTTTAAAATTATGAAAAAAATATAATTAACACCCTCACAGTAAGCCCTTTTATTTGATATGTCACACGATATTGTTAAAAAATATATTTTTTTAAATTTACTAGTTTGACCTCCAAAAGTGACCCCCATACTAAAAATTTAATGATTTACGTAACGCGTCCGTGTTTGGGTCACAGAAATCCATATGTGTACCAAATTTCAACAGAATCGGTCCAGGATCCGGAGAAAACTGGCTGTGACAGACGGACAGACAGACAGACAGACACCCGAGTGATCCTATAAGGGTTCCTTTTTTTTCGGAACCCTAAAAAAGAAAAAAATAATGTACGGAGCTTGGTACTAAAATAATTGATAATAGAAACAGCCTTCCGGCTATATTTGCTGAAAGAGTGTAATTATTTTAGTGTATTTGCGCATTTTTTTTTACAGGCACCCGTTTTTTTAAACAAAAGTTGAAAATTAAAATGCATCACTAAATACAAACAATATTTATGTTGGCAACCCTGTGGATTTGACAATGACAGTGACAGTCTCAGTCAGCAAGACTCGGGTTTAGGCATGGGCAATATCGTTTTTACACTATAGCTAAACTTATAAATGTAGCGGTTTAGAATATCGGATATTGCATTTATATATTTTAATTCCGATGTATAGGCTGAATTTATGTGGAACTCGGAAGTGATACTATGATTGTTAGGTTTCGGTTTTTATCGATTTATATACATATATCATATTAGCGTTTAAAATAATCAGAATATTGTATCACTTTTGAACGTGTCCTTTGCTTGAATTTGATTTTAGAATCTTCTGTTTAGCCAGAACAAAAGAACATTTTTGATTACTATTTGGCTAACTAGCATATGATAAATATTTAACTAGCTGAATTCGACCCTACTGCGTCAAAAGATGGTCGTATTTTTGTAACACGCACAATATTGCGGAGTTTCGGTGATTTATTTAATTTATTTGTATCTCCAAGAAGGGCTACACAGATAACATAAGTAACAATCATATAAGTGGTTCAGTTACGTGTGCTCCTTCAGTTATAGGAGACCACAGCATGCACATACAACTAGGTTTTTATTTAAAAAAAAAATGGTTAACGCATTATGATATTTCGGGGGAAAATATAAAGATTGAAGTATTGGGTATAAATGTAATGAATTGGTTCCACAGCACTACACAGCCTGTCAGCAGAGAGCGGCATAACGCAGACGGAGATGTCGGTGCGGTCGCTGAGCGTGGTGGTGGTGGCGGGGCGCGGCGAGGCGTGCCGCGCGCTGGTGTCGCGCGCGCGCACGGTGGCGCGGGCGGACGCGCGCGCGCACACGCGCACCGTGGCGGGCCGCCTGGGCGCGCTGGCGCTCACCGACCTCACGCCGCACTCCGTGCTGTGGCGCGACCGCTTCCGCACGCACGCCGACCAAGCGCTCACGTTCCACTACGAAAGGTCTACTTCCATTTATATCATCTTTCTATAGTGTTCCGATATTGCTGGCACGCGAGCCCCCTTTCTGTGTCGGAGGGCCTGGATATATATAGTTCCTGTTTCTTTTCAGACTAAGCTCGGCAGAGGCCGCTTCTTTGGGCCACGAGAGCAGCCTCAGCATCGAGATGGGCCCGGTGACGTACGTGCACACCAAACGCTTCGTGCAGGAGCTGCAGGCCTTCGCGCGCGACTTCTCTCTGCTGCGCCGCGTCATCCTACAGGCGCGCCTCAAGGTACACTTCTTCCACTCAGACTGAGCACAGCAGAGCCTCACATCGAGATGAACCCGGTGGTTATATTTCTCTGATGACACAAATTAACGACAAAATTTTAAAATTATCCGATTTTCTAGGTGTCAGTAGTATCCGGCGGGTCCGGTACGGACGGCGCACGCGCAGCACGCATGAAGCTGCGCCTGCGCTGCTCCGCCCCCGTCATAGTGCTGCCGGTGTCGGGGCGCGCGCGCAGTGCACTGGCGGCGCACCTGGACCAGCTGACGCTGGACAACAGCTTCAAGTACGCAGGAGACGAAGGGACGGTCAGCACTATGACTGATCCTAACTGCGGTAAGTCAAGAAGTTCTTTAGTCCAATGATGCTGTATAATATAATTTTTTATATTCTTCGAGCATGTCTTCCCATCGTCGCTTAAGCTCCGGTTTCCTAGGATAGCGGTGCTGTCATATAGCGGCCGTAATACAGCGGTGAATAACGTCACTAGAACGTTTTCTATGTAAACAGACGGCCGTTACGGTGTCAATCACCGCCCTCTAGGAAACCGCGCCATTGTGTTTACATAGAAACGTTCTAGTGACGTCATTCACCGCTGTATTACGGCACCGCTATCCTTTTTTGGGGTTCCGAACAAAAAACGGAACCCTTATAGGATCACTCGGGTGTCTGTCTGTCCGTCTGTCACAGCTTTTCTCCTGATCCACTGGACCGATTCTGTTGAAATTTGGTACACATATGGATTTCTGTGATCCAAACACGGACGCGTTACGAAAATTGTTAAATTTTTAGTATGGGGGTCACTTTTGGGGGTTTTTTTATATAAAATTAAAAAAAGTTTTTTGAACCATATCGTGTGACATATCAAATGAAAGGGCTTACTGTGAGGGTTTTAATATTGTTTTTATTTACGTAATTTTAAAATAACTGGTTTTGAAATTATTCAAGAAATTAGACGAAAAATGACCATTCCCCCAACCCTTATCTCCGAAACTACTGAGCCAAAATTTTTGAAAAAAATGGAGATAATAGATCTTTACCTAAAGATTACAGGAAAACTATAAGAAGTCTGTAGTGTTAAAATAAACTGTTAAAAAAATAAATTTCGTTCGGAACCCTTTGCACGCGAGTCCGACTCGCACTTGGCCAGTTTTTTTTAAGGATTTGAAATCATCAAATGACTCCTCTTGCTCTGGGTGAAGTAGAAGGGAGTGTCAGACTATTACTGACTAAGACCTATCCGTGTTCCTCCTATTGCCCTTTGCGTTTCAAGGCTGCGGTTACTCTTTCGCGGGCCCCGTATTCTATGCTGACAGCTCTTTGAGGCGCGCGTGGAACACACGCGCCTTCGACCCGGGCCTGGTTCTGATCGGACAGCGAGCCACCCAATGCTCGCCATCCGCAGGCCCTACGGTGCGGTACGGCGCCTACGGTGGCCGGGAATCGCCCTGCGACTTCCGACGCCCGGGCTGTCTTCTTCTGTTGCGGCGGCTGGGGCGTGAGGCTCTCTCACGCCTCGACGAAGACATGGCGGTGCTCCGCCCAAGCAGGGCAGACCTCCACCGTATGCTCCACCTTGTCCTCCAGCCGATCCTCGCAGTGTTGAAACCCGGGCAAATCCTCCCGCCGCATTCGAAACAGGTATCTCCTGAAACAACCGTGTCCAGTGAGTACCTGCGTCAAGCGGAAATTGAGTAACGCCGTGGCGCCACTCTAGCCACTCCTCAAAGGGGGGACTTATCATCTGGATTGTGGCGTGCCCAGCGCTGGGTGCGACCGTCGCTGTCTCCATACCGCCATGAGATCCAGCCGGAGCTCCGTCCGCCGCGCTGCGATTTGCCGCGGCAGAGGGGTCTCGCCCCGGCGTTGCGCGTCCACGCGCCATTCGTAAATGAGCGCGAGGGATCTTGCCTCCAGATCCCATGTCGGCAGTCCGGCAAGGAGGCCCGCCGTCTTGCCAGAGACCGTGCGGTATCCCCGCTGACGCCACTAGGGAGGTCGGCGCGTAGCATCCAGTTGTAGCCAATGTCCCACAGGAGCGGCTCCAGACCCAAACCCTATGGAACACCGCATGACATCTCTCACCGGTTCCACTCTACCAGGGACCGGGGTAGATGACGGCTCTGTCCGTCAAGTAAGCTTCGACTGACAGAGCTTTATGCCCGTATGTAAATATTTTATAGTCTTATTTATTTGATTGAGAAACCCTGATTTCAGAAAAAAAATCTGTCCCGTCACTAATTAAATGCAAGTCAAATGACGTAATTTGCTGTTGAAAACTCATTGAACCAATCAGCTATTATTTGTTCGAGAAACAGGGCCTTACTCTTTTTGCTGGCGACGCTGGGTGGCTATAAAATTCGCACTCGTGCAAAATAACAGCTTTCGAGATTCAATAGTTAGGGTTGGTATTTTATGACCTAGACCCGTATTAATAAACGCCGCTCAACACCATACACAAGTGCGTTATCATTTGATACGCCATTATGACGTCATCAGCATCTCAATATTATTGCTTATTAATAGACACATAAATACAGTGTCTCAGTTACCAAGATCAGCATCTCACCTAGCTATACTTGATGCCTCGATCGCGTGAACGATGACGTCACATTGACCGAAGTTTTGAATGAGACTTGTCGCATTTCGTTATTGCTATGTTATAAGACGTAAAACTTTTGATTTAAATACTTTTATTTCATTAAATCTTTAATGAATAGCGTTAATCCATGTTGTAAAGTTGATTGCTACCCAAGAATGCGTTAAATTGTTAAAAAGCTTGTGTATTTATTTCCCAATATGACATAATTGTTTACTACTTAACTCAGTAGGATGCTATTGCGTTATGTTGTTTACAACATAACGCAATAGCATCCGCGTCAAAAAAAGGAACGCCAAACATAAACATTTGTTCGTTTATCAGCAATTAATTACAATACCTACGTTTGTTATTAATTCATATGAATTAATGGATTTGTTTCTATTGATATAAGATAAAAACTAAATGTGTTATAGGTACATACATTAGGAATTAGTAGTTAGGTACCTATCTAACAACTTACTTTTTAGGGCTCCGTACCTTAACGGTAACCAATGGAACCCTATTACTAAGCCTCCGCTGTCCGTCCGTCCGTCCGTCCGTCTGTCTGTCAGCGGGCTGTATCTCAAGAACCGTAATAGGTAGGAAGTTGAATTTTCACAGATTGTGTATTTCTATTGCCGCTATAACAACAAATTATAAAAATTAAATTAAAAATGGAAGGGGGCCTCCAATACAAGAAACGTGTTTTTTCGTTTATGGTACGGAACCCTTTGTGCGAGAGTCCGACTCGCACTTGGCCGGTTTTATTTTTTATTTGTTAGTAGGTAGGTAACTCAAAAGGATTTGAAGCATTATATAAACTTTTGGTAAACGAAATCGCAAAGACCACAAAATATCGTCATAGTAATCTTATCATAGTAATTCATTTTACTTCAATATTTTCAAACTCCATGTTTCGCGCCACGCTAATCACTCCTCAAGTTATGGTCTGTCTGCACTCACGATATAGCATCTCAGTAATCCGCGCTCGTTGTTTACTTAAGGGTTGGGTTTCGTTTATTAATCAGTCCATCACTCAGTTGACGACGTAAACCTAATCCGCAACTTGAGAACATAAATAATCACGTTTATTAATACGATCAGCATCTCAACATTCAAATAAAGTGCGGTCTCTTGAGCTGAGTAACGTTTATTAATACGGGCCCTAGTGTCAGAGTCAGTGACTATGGCGTTTAACTTTGATAGCTTCATAATCTAGGTGTTAATAATTGATTGAATATTCCGCACAGCTGCTCGCGAGCTGCTGGACGTGCGCGTGGTGCGGCTGTCGGGCGTGTCGCTGTGGTGCGCGCGCGGCGGGCGCGGCCTGCGCGTGCGCCGCGTGGGCGCGCCGCTGCTGCACGCGCCCGCAGACCTCGACCTGCAGATAGAGCACAACCTGCACCACACGCACAATGGTAACATTCCCCACAGCTACCCGCGAGCTGCTGGACGTGCGCGGGCTGCGCGTGCGCCGCGTGGGCGCGCCGCTGCTGCACGCGCCCGCAGACCTCGACCTGCAGATAGAGCACAACCTGCACCACACGCACAATGGTAACATTCCCCACAGCTACCCGCGAGCTGCTGGACGTGCGCGGGCTGCGCGTGCGCCGCGTGGGCGCGCCGCTGCTGCACGCGCCCGCAGACCTCGACCTGCAGATAGAGCACAACCTGCACCACACGCACAATGGTAACATTCCCCACAGCTACCCGCGAGCTGCTGGACGTGCGCGGGCTGCGCGTGCGCCGCGTGGGCGCGCCGCTGCTGCACGCGCCCGCAGACCTCGACCTGCAGATAGAGCACAACCTGCACCACACGCACAATGGTAACATTCCCCACAGCTACCTGCACCACACGCACAATGGTAACATTCTTATTTGCTTAAAGTAGAAACAAAAATTCTACTGTAAATGAACATTTTTTTTATATAACAGTGAACGCAAAATTCACTTACCAAAGCGTAATACATACGTAAATTGTGGTCTTAGCCATTCTTTCACAACAAATTACTCAGTTGATTTTTTTATTCCGACAGTGGCAGACATGACGATCCAAGGGTCTCTGAGCACATTACAGTGCGCACTGGACCCGTCGCAGTACCGCCTCGTGCGAGGAGTACTGGCGCACAACCTGGCGGAGAACGTGGACGAGCTGCTGCCGCGCGAGCCGCTGCATCCGCAACACCACGAGCAGCAGCACGACGTAAGTGATGCTCAGTCAGTACAGTGCGCACTGGACCCGTCGCAGTACCGCCTCGTGCGAGGAGTACTGGCGCACAACCTGGCGGAGAACGTGGACGAGCTGCTGCCGCGCGAGCCGCTGCATCCGCAACACCACGAGCAGCAGCACGACGTAAGTGATGCTCAGTCAGTACAGTGCGCACTGGACCCGTCGCAGTACCGCCTCGTGCGAGGAGTACTGGCGCACAACCTGGCGGAGAACGTGGACGAGCTGCTGCCGCGCGAGCCGCTGCATCCGCAACACCACGAGCAGCAGCACGACGTAAGTGATGCTCAGTCAGTACAGTGCGCACTGGACCCGTCGCAGTACCGCCTCGTGCGAGGAGTACTGGCGCACAACCTGGCGGAGAACGTGGACGAGCTGCTGCCGCGCGAGCCGCTGCATCCGCAACACCACGAGCAGCAGCACGACGTAAGTGATGCTCAGTCAGTACAGTGCGCACTGGACCCGTCGCAGTACCGCCTCGTGCGAGGAGTACTGGCGCACAACCTGGCGGAGAACGTGGACGAGCTGCTGCCGCGCGAGCCGCTGCATCCGCAACACCACGAGCAGCAGCACGACGTAAGTGATGCTCAGTCAGTACAGTGCGCACTGGACCCGTCGCAGTACCGCCTCGTGCGAGGAGTACTGGCGCACAACCTGGCGGAGAACGTGGACGAGCTGCTGCCGCGCGAGCCGCTGCATCCGCAACACCACGAGCAGCAGCACGACGTAAGTAACAGGGAGACTAAAAATCTAATAAGTCCGTCAGATAGATTTCCAAAAAATATTGGACATGTATTTTTTCTTTTTTAACATATACACAAAACTAAGACAATACAGTGCGTTGAAGACTCGTGTGACGTCACATTTCTGTACACTTTTTCGTTTGTAGTGACGGCACAAGCCACTCCTGATCTTCGATGCTTTTTTTCTTCGTCAATTTTTATTGATTTGATAAAGCAAAAATCATGTGTCCAATATTTTTCGATCTAACTGACGGACTAATTAGAATCATATTTTTTTACTCAGGAATCATCCCTATTTAAAAGAACTTCGAATATTTCCCATTATGGCCTAAATAAACAGACGGACTGAATATGAACTGCACACTGGCTACAACGTTGCAGGTCACGTAATCTAGTCAGCCGACCGTCATTAAATTGCACGGCAAGCAACTGCATGCCACCCGCAAGCGGACTGCGCACACGGTTGACAGTTCCGCCTGTAAGTTGAGAGTAAATTAATCTGTTTTCTGTCTGTTACCTGTACAGTATTGAGGTTCACCTTTTTATTGGTTGGGCGGAAACTTTGAAAGTGTCTTGTCGCATATCGAATACAAATAGAAACTTGAGTATTTCGGCAAATTCGATACACCTGTTACGTTTCAAGCTGATAAGACTTGTTTTGTGGTAAATACAATGCTAAATTTGATTCCCCAGGTGTGGACCACAAGCTCCCTGAAGCTGGACCTGCACGACGTGACGGTGAAGCTGGAGCCAGAGCACGGCGTGTCGTCGCTGGCCTGCATCAACTTCATCAAGTCGCGCCTCGTGGTGGAGACCTACTCCGACCTCAGCCAGGACATAGACCTCGTCTCGCAGGTATTACAAGCTGTATGGGGTATATCCATTTTACCCATTGATGTACTCTACACTATTTGTTCTAGGTATGGTAGGGTATAACACTTTAAGAGTACGACGGGAATTTTCGCTCGTAGCTTATGTCGTGAAGCTACTTCGTGGCGTGGCGCATAACCCAGGAGTGCTGCGGCACCTAGAGCTTTGCGTGCCAGACCGGTACGTGTGGAGGCGGCGACGCCCGCCCCTGCTTGCTGCGCCTGCTACCAGAACCAATCTGCTGGCGAGAACTCCTCTCACCAGAGCCATAAGGGTGGTGAATGAGGTTCACGAGAGGGTTGATGTACTGTGGTGCAACTTTAGTGAATTCGCAAAAGTTGCATTATATATATTAAGTTATAGTGATTAATATTAAGAATAAAGTTTATTATTTTATAAGATGTAGACGTAAGGTTTAGTTTGTAAGGCCACTCTATCGCATTGGATCGCTGATCTGTAATGATAGTTTAGGCAAGATTTGAATAAATAAATAAATAAATAAATAAATAATTATAACAGTACTTTATGAACCGAGGGGACAGCGTCAGAGGAAAACAGCGTCTTATGTCACGGGTGTCATATTGAATCCCGAACCTAATTTAACTCACGAGCAAAGTAAGGGAGTTAATACAAGAATCCTGACCATGCAGCGAGGGATTCAAGCTAGCCCAAGGCAAAAACACCTTTGTTCCTGAGGAACATATTTTATTTTTTACCTACTGCGAGAAAATTGTTCGCAAGCCATGTAGAGATGTAGAGAGTGGCTGGCCGCGAGCGGTTGTTGTTGGTCTCCAAGTTGAGTTCCAAATTCAAATCACATGATTGATCTTCGGGCAATAATATTGTACTGAATTTCATTATATCCCGCCGGGCAATAATGACTTGCTTTAGGTTGAGTTTGCATGACATATAATGTGATGTTTTCGTGCAGGTGGTGTGAAAAAGTAAATTTTTGCCTAATCATGTCTTTGACCTTTTAAAGCCAGTGATACCCCAGATTTGTATTGTGTTTTTGATGTACTTTTCCATGTGAATTGTGAAATATACACAATTCTTCTTTTTCTTTTCAAGTAGATGGTTAACTCCTCAGATTGTTTGGAGGTGGCTACGTTAATCGCAGCATCTTTGATACACTACCTACCGACTTCTGCTCCCACAGGAGATCCTAGTGAGCGACACGCGCTATGCCAAGGAGCCAGCCAACCGGCGCGGCAACGTGTTCAGCCATATCGTGCAGCCCATGCCGGAGCAGCGGCACAGCGTGCAGGCCGAAGTTCATGCCAGGTAACACCAATAGGACTTAGACAACCTTTGCGGAAAGGACGAACACGGATGGCTTTTAGTCAGTTTCGAGAGTCTGACACTCCCTTCTGCTCCGCCCAGAGCGGGAGGAGTCATTTGATGATTTCCCATCCTTAAAAAAACGGCTAAGACAAATGGTGGATATAATAATAAGTCCTACCGCAATAGAGCGACTGAATGTAAAAGAACAAATCGTGGTCGAGCGCAAGCGCACGCACATAGACACACTTCACGTACAGCGAGTGTAAGGATGCGCACTTGCAATCATTTGTTTGTTTGAGAGTGCCGTAGGTACGCGTCTATGTGTCTGCGTCAGTTTTCGTCGACCCCCTGTACCTATCTATTTTAAGATAAAGCTTAACATCTTCTTATCGTCAATTATTTTACTTCCCGAGCTAGATTGTTACAATAAAATGGTGTGTGTCATCAGAAAGCGGCGCGACTCGTCGGCGTACACGATACTGGTGAACAACATGCGGCTGATGGCGGTGCTGGACTGGTGGGAGTGCGCCAACCAGTTCATCATGCAGCCGCCGCCGCCGCCCGCCGACCCTGACCAGCAGCATCTGTGAGTTTGTACTGTTGTCATAAGAACACATCAAATATCTAGCTTTTTATTTGTAGATCTTCGATAGGAAGGATTTGCATGCAGAAACCATGGAAGAAGCAAAAAAGTCAAGGTCAAGTATTTATACGGTAAACGTTTCAGATTTGCGCCACTAGATGGCAGTGTCCTCGCCCGGCACTTTCGTCTAATGGCAGCGCGTAGGACTATAGATAGCAACACAGAAGTTTCGAATTTGCGACGCTAAATAGCTCGGTCAGTCAACGCAGTGCACGTTCCTTATAGGGAGCGTGCAGAAACTATAGGTGGCAGCACAGAAATGTCACTGTCAAGTATATTTTAAGTATAAAATTCGAAATAGCTACGCTAGATGGCACAGTCTACTTCGCGTACGTTCAGTTTCGCCGTCTGCACAGAAGCGTCGATGTCAAGTATTCTGACCCTTAAATTTCGAATATACGACAGTAGAAGGCATAGTCAATACCGTGCACGTTACTTTAAGTCGTAAGGGTAGTCAACTCGAAAGCGTGATAGCCAGCCTTACCAAGCGGTGTTGTGTTACCCAGTAACTGAGTGTGGAGATCAGAGAGGCACGCGTTGTACTCTCATATTTGTATACAGCTGCATCCGGGCACACGAGAAGCCGGCTCTACCATTAAGGTAGAAACTAGGCAAAGTGATTGATGTTTGTTTGACTTCACAGCGAGGAGGCACTAAACGCAGCGCGCAGCTCGGCTAACTCGCAGCCGGCGCAGCCGCAGGAGGAGCCGCAGATGGAGCTGAAGCTCAACATCACCGACTCGCAGCTGGTGCTGGTCGAGGACCCCTCCGTGTGGGACACCAACGCTGTCATCCTCAGGGTAACGATTTAACATGATATTTATAAAACTAAAAATAAAACTCCCCCGTTCCCGTAGAAATTTGGGAGCGAATTATACATGTAAACCTTTCTGAATCACTCTGTCTATTGACGGAAACCGCATTAAAATTCGTTGCGTAGTTTAAAAGATATAAGCGTACAAACGCAAAAAGCGACTTTGTTTTATACATTTACAAGCACTTTTGAATTATCAAGGTCAGTCAGTATATGAAATAATTGCAAATTCTTAAAAGAATTGCAAGGTTTGCACGGTTCAGTAGTTATCTTTTTATGTTTGGTTAACAACTTCTTCATCTTTTGCTATAAGGACTTGGGAGGCTATTAGACTCTGTATTCACAAAAAAAAGTTGCTTAGCGGTCTAGCAGCACCATGCTTTTGTCTGGCTAGAAACATGTTGCATGAACAAGAACATACTGCTAGGCATGTTTTCAAAAACATGTTTCTAGCAGCAAACTTGTTGCTGTAACAATGTTACTCAAAGAACAATGGTCACTTTGGACTAGGAAAAACCAGAAATTGGTAACGAGATTAAACTATCACCAATATATAGTGCAATGTTAATGTTTATTATTAGATATCTTCGTTTATTTTCAAAAGCTGGGGAAATAAAAATAATCGTTTTAAAAAATACTACTTTTTTATTTATCAGAACGCAGTATAAAATATCCATATTCGAACGCATCCGTAACGACTTACGTTACTAGAGATGTCCCTACTTTTTTATAGTACTTCTTTTTTATACTTTTTATTATGATTTTTTTTTAAACGAAATTAAATCCCAGGCAATATAAACCGTATAAACTCACGTTAAATACTTAGCTTAACCAATAATATAATTTGATAATACTTCGTGGTCAATAAAGCCATGAATAAAATAGGAAACTAATGATTTACATTAAAATTCGATTCTGTAATAAATAGATCGATTACGATTATTGACCGCCCCTCCCTATTTTTGACATGTAAACAAACAATGACGGTTTCTGCACTGACCGACCACCTTGTTGTAGCTTCTGCGACGACTGTGTTCCGTGCGATTTTCTGTTCCTTTCCTTTTTTTTTTTTTTTTTTTTTTTTTTACTATTTATAGGCTCGCGTTTGACCACTATCTCACCTGATGGTAAGCGATGATGTGGTCGAAGATGGAGCACGCTTGCCTAGAAGTAACCTATTCACTCTTGACTTAAATACTCCCAGGTTATAGCTATCAGGAAACACAGACTCCGGCAGGGAATTCCACTCCTTAGCTGCACGCACTATGAATGTGTTCCCAAAACGTTTTGTGCGCGTGGGTGGGATGTCCACCATGTACCGGTGGCGCATCGCCGTTCGTCTTGTGGTCCGATGATGGAACGGGCTGGGCGGAATCAAATTATGCCATTCCGTCGCACATTCCCCAAAATGCAACCGGTAGAAAACCGACAGGCTAGCAACTCGTCGTCGATGCTCAAGACTTTGGAGCTTCGTCGCGACGAGCCTATCATCGCCGATGATCCTCTTGGCTTGTTTCTCAATTGACTCAAGGGCATCAAGCTGGTATCTGGCAGATCCGTCCCAAAGATGAGAGCAGTACTCCATACATGATCGAACTTGCGCTTGATAGAGTTTGAGCAGCTGTTCCGGCGTAAAGTACCGTCTCACCTTTGCTAAGATCCCCAACTTCTTTGCAGCCACTTGAGCTTTTGCCTCTATGAAAGGGCCAAAATTGAGGGTAGATGTTAATGTAACCCCAAGAAGCTCAAGTTGGTCGGTTATCGGCACGGTTGCACCTCGGAAAGATGGAGCTGGGTGGAATTGGCTCCGTTTAGCGGAAAAGAGACACGCTTGGGTCTTAGCAGCATTGAACTTGACCAGATTGGCTTCGCCCCATTCTGAGACAGCCTGTAAGGACACGTTCAAGCGCTCAACCATAGCCTCCCGAAGAGACCGGATCTGCGACCCATCAGCTCGTGCGTCGGACACGTATCTCTCAGCAACAGTGCTGTCGTCTGCATACCCAAAGGTACCGGGTTTAAGCAGATCATTAATATGCAGCAAGAACAGTGTTGCCGAAAGCACCGACCCCTGAGGAACCCCGGCATTAATATCCAGTAGTCCAGACGAGCAGCCATCAATGACCACTCGTATAGACCGATCCCTCAGGAAATCCGCGATCCAATCACACAATCCGGCGGGCAGACCGAAGGAAGGAAGCTTACTAATAAGGCTATCGTGCCAGACCCTGTCGAAGGCCTTCGAGATGTCAAGGGAGACCGCTAGTGCCTCCCCGTGCTTCTCTATGGCCTCACTCCAGATGTGAATGGCATACGCAAGAAGATCCCCAGTAGACCGATTTCGGCGGAATCCGTATTGTCGGTCACTAAGGACATCATTTGCTTCTAGGTATGCCAGGAGCTTATGATTCAGTACGCGTTCCATACTCTTACAGAGTATGGACGTTACTGAGATAGGTCTATAATTCGACGGGTCAGCTCGACTACCTTTCTTGGGCACAGGCTGCACGTTAGCTTGCTTCCAAGCCTTCGGCACTTTTCCAGTCTCAAACGAGAGGCGAAATAGGCGTGTCAAGATCGGAGACAACTCAGGCGCACAAGTCTTCAGCACAACTGCCGGTATCCCGTCGGGGCCACTAGCCTTGTTCACGTCTAGGTTACGCAGTACCCTACGGACGTCCTTCTGATGAATGCGGATGTTCGACATACTCGACTCGCATCCAGCAGGAGAAGCAGGGGGCTCCGCGCCACCAGGATCCAGACGTGAAGATTCCGCAAACAAAGAAGCAAACAAGTTCGCTTTCTCCTCAGCGGAGTGGCCCAACGTCCCGTCGGGTCTCAGCAGTGGTGGTAGTGAGGGGCGGCAGAAGTTCGATTCGACGGACTTAGCCAGGGACCAAAAAGCCTTACTACCTGCTGGGTATGAAGAAAGTTTGTTCCCTATTCGGCTAATGTGGTCAAATCGAGCCCTCCGCAACGCCTTCTTGCAGGACTTGGCAGCCCTGTTGAAGGCTCTCTTCTTCTGACTCACATCATTTGCTTTGCGCGTACGAGCGTCGACCCATCAGCGCGATGGCACTCGGCACCAAACCATGGACGAGCTTCGCCAGACATTGTTACGTCAAAGAACGGAATGTAGTACTCCATTCCCCTCCGCAACACATCCGTTACGGCGTCCGCGCACGACGAAGCATCAGTCGAAGAAAAGCAAGTAGGCTGCCAAGGGTAACAAGCGAAGAAAGATCGCAAGCCATCCCAATCTGCTGACCTGTATCGCCATACCCGCCGGGTGCCTCTTGGGCTAGGATCGGGCGGGGAGTAGACGGACACAGACTTCACCAGACAGTGGTCCGAACTACCCAGTGGTGAAGAAATCGTCACCGAGTAGCGGTCTGGATCAGTTGTCAGCACAAGGTCCAAGCAATTGGCAGTGTGCGAATCAACATCCGGCACCCTCGTTGCCCCCTGGACCAGCTGGGTAAGATTTAACGCTAGCGCTAGCTTTCGCGTCTCTCGTCCAGCATGGTCTGTGCACTGGTATGGGAAGAGCCACTCCTGATGGTGGGCATTGAAGTCCCCCAGTAACACCAATTGGGCAGAAGGGTACCGCTGCTGAGCTGCATCCGCCGCCTCACTCAGGTGCTGTGTGAGCCCAGTTGTCTCCAAATCACCGCTGTGCGAACGGTAGACACAGGCGTAGACAATTTTGTCCAGGCCTGTGTCCACTATAACCCACAGAGTTGAGAACCTGGAGTCTTCAAGGTTTCGGAGACGCCGATAGCAGATGTCGTCCCGGGCGTACACACATACGCCCGCGCGTGGTCTAAAGTGGTGCTCCAGGGTAAACCCTGGGTAAGACAGATATGACACGTCTGACGGACATCCGATCTGCGTCTCCGACAGAAATAAGAGCGCTGGTTTCTCCGTCTCGAGGTGGTGGTGGACTGCGGCGAGATTTGAGTGCAGACCTCGTATGTTGGAGAGGTGCACTTTGTGCGAGAGGGAGTGCTGCCGCTGTACAGCTTTTCTCTTATTTTTCGTGTTCATATTGAGTGAAGGAAGGAGAGGAGAAGGAAGTGAAATGAGGTTCCATGCTGCTAACCTTCAGGCACGCTCTGGCAGGACGGCATCATTGGGGGACTAGCCTGGAGACTGCGGGGACGCCCGAGCCCCCCCGGGAATGTCCATCGGGCCCTCTCGTCTGGTCGCCAACCAGCACGATGGTGCATTCCGGGATTTTTCGACAGTTGGCGGGGCAGCCTTTCATGTGTGGCTAGCACACTACTTGGGCCCCCAACTACCTGCGGTCGGCCAGCGGCGCACCGTGCCTCGGATCCCGCTACCCTCCGCGACTAGTCTCCCGATACGCCCATGTCAGCGCAAGCCTGGTTGGTCTGCCTGCATTGGAACAACTATTTCGACCCAACTCCTCTGAATTGGCTACACTGGGCATCGTACCGGAACGCGGCTAGGCCGCTTGGCGGTACGTCTTTGCCCAGTGGGTGGTCACAAGCCATCGGCCGAAGCCTACCACCAGTTACTGTCACCTGATTAGCACCACCCGGGGACCACGTGTAGGGTCTAACATTAGGTAATCTCCTACGGACGCGGGTGACTCAGCCCCCAAAAGGCCTCCTTGTTTTCTGTTTCTTGCTTTACTTACGGACCATAGAATAGAAAACATAAATGCTACAGATTAAATATATAAACATAACCTCAAAAACATATTTCATAATTTTTCAAGATTATCCGGCCTTTTAAAAACATATTGAAGACCGTTCTTAGTTATATTTATAAGGGTGAATGAAACGACATATGTTTCATCAAGTTACTTTTTGTTAGATTTTACTAGTCCAAGCATGTTAGCCGAGTGGCCACTGTCCTTTACTACACTACTACTATGTCTGTTTACTATTGTCTCTGCAGCCGCTTCATGTAAAATAATGGTATTCAGCTGAATACGATTTGACTGGAAACCGACCCCAGTATAGTTGGGTAAAGGCTAGGCAGATGTGATGACTACTCTTTCTGCTATTTTGTAACCCCTACGTTTCGTTCCAGAGCACAACAGTGATAACGTACCGCTGCGCAGACGCACAGAAGCCGGTGTCGTGCGAGCTGAACGAGCTAGAGGTGTTCTCGTGCGTACTGGGGTTAGAGGAAGAGACCGCCCTGTCTATTGTGGAGCCAGCAGCTGTTCATGTTGCTATTGACGCCAACAGAGTGCTACATGTAAGTTAGTCATTGGAAATTGATCTTATCTCAATGTTTATACAGTTCATTCTTGAAACTCATTTGGAACGACTCATAGATTAGTCCTACAAGCCGCGCCGGACTAGATATTGATACTTCGGTGGTTTTCTTGTAGATTGCGATGAGCACGCTGAACCTGCGACTGTCTTACCACGACATGCGAATGTTTGCGGCGATGCTGCAGTCTCTGCCGGTGCAAGCGAGAGCTGCGTTATCGGGTGAGTTTATTATAAAAATCTCAATAAATCAGTAATTCATCATTCAGTAATGTAAAAATAACTTCTTTTATCTTTTATTTTTACAACAAAATAATTAAATGAGATGTTGGCTCGTCGTATTTCAAACATTCACACAACGCGATACAATAACAAAATTGGTCAAACCAAGTTCATTGTCATAAAGCTACGAAACTGATATCGTTGATTTTGCCAATTTTACAAAAAGTTTCAGCTTTGGGATTGCTGTTCCGCACTCTTCGTGACTGTATCCAGAAAGCTTTTGCTGATGTTCTGATGTCCCTTTAGGAAAATCCCTACTCTCCGGGGACGATGACGACGAGCCCGCCAACAGCGTACACATGCGTGCGGGCGCCAGCAACAGCGTCAACAACAACAACGGCGTCAGCAGCAGCGGCGGCTGGATGTACCGGCCGCGCTGGCTGCGCTCCCAGGCGCCGCTGCCGCCGCCGCCCGTGCCCAAGCCCAACACCTCCATATGGCCGCTCAAGGCGGTGCAGGTAACATGACTAACACTAGCGTCAACAACAACAACGGCGTCAGCGGCAGCGGCCGCTGCTGATAGATGGAGATGTCCATCTATCAGCAGCGGCCTCATGTACCAAAATTCATCAAATCGATTCAGCAATTTAGACGTGAAAGCGTAAAAACCAACTCACTTTCGCATTTGTCTTTTAGTTAAGATAGTTCGAAGATTTTGGGACCGATTTCAGTTGCTCAGTCAATCTCAACTGAGATTAGTCAAGTAGATGCACTGGAAATATTATAATAGTGTTGACAATATTAAGTATTTTTGTCCGTGTTGGCGCAGGTGGCAGCCGACTGCATCACGCTGTGTGTGATCGACGACTGCCTGGACTCCGACGTGCCTCTGCTGGAAGTGTCGCTCAGTGACCTGCAAGTCGAACAGGTATCGCGTACATTTTATGCTTTCATACATAGTCCCGACACGTGTTCAAACAAAGTTATACAGCATTGCTAAAGTAACATAATTTTATGGTGCTGGCAAAATATTTCAAACAACATTTTAAATTCTTTTTTTTTCCAAATGCGCAATAATTTCATCATAACTACCCTAAATAGTGGAACAAAGCAGCACTTTACTGCTTCAGAGTAAACCAGCGCGTTAGTATGTATGACTATCTTTACAATCATGGCCAAATAGATTTATACCTGCCAATCAGCACTATTATGACTACACAACAGACCAATCGTAGACTACAAGCATGACCAACCATTTATTCTCGGGAACAATGGCAGAATGGCCAAAACAAAAGATATGAATTGGCGCGAATCGAATCGCTACTTATTATTAGGATCGTCAACATTGCATACACCGTACTTAAAAGGTAATATATAAAGCTGAAGAGTTTGTTTGTTTGTTTGCTTGAACGCGCTAATCTCAGGAACTACTAGTCCGATTTGAAAAATTCTTTCGGTGTTAGATAGCCCATTTATCGAGGAAGGCTATAGGCTATATATTATCCCGCTAAGACCAATAGGAGCGGAGCAGTAATGAAAATTGTGACGTAGACGAAGTTGCGCGAGTCACCTAGTATAATAATATAACGTTTATTTCTCCTCACAAAGTGCATACACTGATGACACCTTTAATCAAATTTGACAGTCCAGAATATGTGAGGAGCTGGTGTCTGAAGTAGGTTAAACCCTGTATTACAGATCACCAGGTCCCCACCCACAGATTTGTAGATTCACATTTTTATTTGAGACGTTGTACGAGTTACATATATTGCGGTCAGAGGATTTTTTTTTTGTTTTCTTTTTTTTACTACTATTGTAATCAAACCTTGTGTTTTAGTGTAAAAAGTGTGTTTGTGTGAGTGTGTGTGTGTGTGTATGTGTGTTATCCCTGTTTCAAATTGTTTAACAAGCTTTCTGTTTCTTTATAGTCAAGGTCAAGCAGCCATTCCTTGACCAACTTTTTACATTTAACCTTTGTAAGCGAGTAAATTGACAAAAGACTATTTAATTTATTATAGAGATTACTGCTTTGATAGCAATAGAAGCGGTGCGAGAAGCTTGTATGAAATGCTTGCGTTTCGCAAACCCTATTTTTCCTACGAGTATTTATGTATTTTCCGGTTCATACTTTATTTGGGAATGTTTTCTAATAACAGTATTTAAGATGAACAGTTGTCGGACAGTTAACACTTTCGTTAGCTTGTAAAGATCAGACGTGGGGTAAAAAAATGGTAGAAAATTAGCTACTTTTAGAATAGCTCTTTGAGCTCTTTCAATTTTAAGAAAGTGTGTTTTAGTAGCACCTCCCCACGAGGTGACACAGTATGATAATAGTGATTGTGACAATGCTAGATACACAGATTTGATCAGCTGTACATCCGCCACATGTCGCAAACTCTTAAAAATTACAATAAGTTTGCGTGTTCTGGCTGCAATCATGTCTATATGAGCGTGAAAATTTATCTTATCATCGATAATAATGCCCAAGTATTTGATTGAGGAAGTTTGTTGTAGTCTAGGGCAAGTACACGTATGGTTAGTAAAGTCATCGCACGAGTGTGATATAATGTTAGCAGAGAGGACATTAGTAACTGGATTTTTTAAGGAAAATGCCATGTATTTTGTTTTATCTACATTGAGTGTCAGGAAGTTTTCACCAAGCCACATATTTACAATATTAAAGCCTTGTTGGGCATAGAGGAATACTTCTTCCCAAGTGTCTCCGCAGAACAGTAGGGCTGTGTCATCAGCGAACGTTACAATTTTAGCCTTAGGGAATATTAGTTGGCAAAGGTCGTTTATATATGCCAGAAACAATGTGGGACCCAGTATGCTACCTTGCGGTACACCAAAGTGTACCGGAGTCTCATCGCTAGTGACATTATTATTTTGGACACATTGTGTTCTGTTTGTCAAATAATTTTCAAACAGTTTCAGCTGGAGGCCCCTGATTCCCAGATGTTCCAGCTTTCTGATTAGGATGGGGACAGAGACTGTGTCAAATGCCTTGGCTAGATCTAAAAATACGGCAATTATTTTCTTTTTGTTATCAATATTTGTGGCAATAAAGTTTGTTAATTCATGAACTGCATCTGCGGTAGATTTTTTCGATCGAAAACCAAATTGTGATGGGGATAATAAATTATAATCTTCAAGAAATTTTACTAATCTCTTATTAATGAGACGTTCTAAGACTTTTGATACTGATGGGAGAATTGAAATAGGCCTATAGTTATTGACACAGCCTCTGTCACCGCTAATGAATCGGGTGGATTCTGGACTTTTTTAATGCTGTTGGGAACACTCCGGTTGAGAAGCACAAGTTGCAAATATAGGTCAAAGGTGCACTTAGAATATCACTATTTGCTTTTAGAATGGCAGCTAGAATCATATCCAGGCCTACAGCGCTGTCACTTTTCAGACTTGATATAATTGATTGAATTTCCTGAACGTCCGTAGGTAGGATGACGAATGATTTGGTATTTTATTTTAATTCTAAAAGTTTTAATTGAATATGCGTTGTTCTTATGTAATTAGCCAATTGTTTCCCTATGTTAGCAAAGAAATGATTAACATCGTTTATAGCCTGCAGCGGGTTAATAGTACTTATGAGTTAGGATGCACTTTCCTTTGGTTTCACAGTGTACGTCATTTCTTTAATCGCTTTCCAAAGTTTTTTATTATCTTTGCTAGCATTTGGTAGCTGTTGTTTTTCATAATTTCTTTTCAATCTCTTCAGTATTGAGCAACAAAAGTTCCTATACCTCTTATATGTTATGAGTAGTATGTTATTGTTCGGATCCTTTTTTAATTTTTTGTGTAGATTATCTCGGTTTCTAAGACATCTCAAAATCCCTGTTGTTATCCATAGTTTTAATATTCTCTTTCTACTAGGCGTTTTAAATTCTTTAGAGTTGGATAATATTAATGTACGAAGAGAACTTAGAAAATATTCAGTGGCATCATTAACATCAGTTTTGGTGTACAATGGGCTAAAATCTGTGTTTTTCATATCATTATTAAAGTTAATGTAATCAATACGAGATAGGATTTTAGCCGGTTTCAATTTCTGATTTGCTGTTAAGTAAAGAGCCACGCTGTTGTGATCAGTAAGGGTTGTCTGGAGGATAAGGCAGTGAGCGGCTAGCCTTGTTTTTAGTAATATATGATCAATGCATGTTTTATTGTGAGTTGGATGTAGATAGCCAGGCAAAATACCATGATATGCTAGCATGTCTAGATAAAGATTTGAATTTCTGTCCGAAGTGTTTTCACTAATATCTATATTAATGTCGCCAACTATAACCATATTTTGTGTTGATGAATACTTTAACAGGACATTGTTCAGTGATTCTATAAAGATGCTGACATTTTTATAGCCTGGAGGACGATAAATTGCTATCACTACAATGTTGTTATTTGGTTTAATGACCATACAATTTGCTTCTGATATTTTTGGTTCTTCTATATGTACAGATAACTTTTGATTATAATAAACGACAACACCTTCATTTTGGGTGAGGTTATTAGTAGTGAATGAATAATTATAGCCGTTTATAGTAGGTATATTGTGAGTAGATGGTAACCAACATTCGGTCAATACTATGTAGTCCCAGCTCACTTTGCTACTGATGAGTATGGGTAGTAAACCATCAATGTTTCGGTTAATACTTCTTATATTTTGTTGCAATAATTTCAGATTTCTATTAGGTTCTGAGAGGAAAGTACTACATTCGTCAGTGTTACAGACATTGGATTTAGCTATCTTGAAGGCATCAATTTCTTTCTGTATGTTATTTAACTCGTTGAATTTTTAATTTTTTGGTTGACAGTGAAGTATGGAGCAGTTGAGTAAAATTTAATGTATTTATGTAAGATGGAGGCCTGCTACGGAAATGGAAATTTACGTTAATAATAGCAATAAGTTTATTAGGAACTTTAATGAGATATAGATTATAGTTGGGCATGATGTGTGTGTAATATGTATATTTGTGTGTAACTGTTAAAATAGGTTTGTTGGATGCAATTAGGTATGGGAATGAATGACTTGTGGTATGAGTTATGGGTGACTTGCTAGAGTTTTCGAGTACATATGATATGTGCAGTGTTTGTGTATAAATACTAGTGTGACACAAGGGAACAAAAAAGTAAAAATTTAAGCATGCATATGATAGAAAGAGTGACAAAATAATACAAACAGAGTCACGTGGTTTTTTTGAGTTTCTCCAAATCCTCTTCACTATCGATCCGTATACGAAATTCCTCTGCGGTACGCCTTAGAAAAACTTTTCCATATGAGGTCCAGCAGCTGTCATAATTGTGATTTTTCTTAAAAACCCTTTCTAAGTAATGTAAATGTTTAACCTTCTTTGTCAATGCTTCCGCTATAAATATAGGTTTTACTTCTCCATTTACTTTAAGAGTTGCAGTGGTTAACCGATGTTCTGAAACTTTGTCCTTATTGTAAATCCTAGTTGCTTTAAGAAGACTTTCTTTTTTCATTGTTGAATTCAGTTCCACAATTATTGGACCATCGGGCTTGTCTTTCAATTTCAGCCGGAAAACGTCACGAATATCTGCTTCCTGGATGGGTAAATTGATGACGGAACCGATTTGTTTAGTAAGATCGATGAGACCTTGCTTATTTTCGGAATCAATTTTGGGTATATTTCTCAATTCAACAGAGGTAGAAAGAGAAGCCTTTTCTAAGTGCTCTATTTTAGTTTCTAATGATTGAATATATTTTTTTTGTTGTTTATTTTCGTGTTCAAGTTGGTTTAATTTACTTAAAATATCATTATAATTATCGGATAAGTGTTGCATTGACTTTTTAATCTCTTGGTTTTGGTTTGATACGAGATCCATTGTTGATTTCAATGTAATAAATTTTTCATTCTGTTGATTTTTTATCTCTTCAATCATGGCCCTCATTTTCGTCATTACTGTATTATCACTATTGGGCTGATCATCCAGTCTGCGTTTAGTTCTTTTGGTGACGTTTGTATTGTTTTTTTAAAATAGGACTTTGAACATAGAGGGCTGGATCCGAACTATGGTGTTTAGGGGTAGCACATTTAGTTTCACTTTTTGGCGGAGTACGTTGAGTAGACATCATTAGAAACAAAGTTATAAATATAATGTGTAAATATATTCCACTGTTTTTGGACCACACACTAAAAGCTTCCCGCTGTCGCTGTCGCTTATAAATTGTGGCAAGCGAGATCTTTGATACACGATGATGACGCATTCGCAGCGTAGCTCCGTCTCAGCTATTGCTGTCTTCTTCACACTACTACTCCGCGTTACTTCAACGTGTTATGCGCGCCTAGTACTTCACAGTAATTAAAATGTATTATTTTTGCGAGAAATAACTTAATTTGAGTTAAAATTAAACTTGTACAGTGCACACGTCTTAACACTTTCGTGGTCCGAGGGGGAGAGGGAATAATCATTACAAAAAAAAAATCTAGTGATGCAACACTTACAGACAACCACAACATTACAATACACTGTTGCAGGAAAGGTATAAACTAAAAATTTGAAAAGGTTAAAAATATAAGAGTGCAACGTAAAATATGATTAAAATTAAGTATTATTATAAATTACTGCTCCGCTCCTATTAGTCGTAGCGTGATGATATATAGCCTATAGCCTTCCTCGATATATGGGTTATCTAACACTGAAAGAATTTTTCAAATCGGACCAGTAGTTCCTGAGATTAGCGCGTTCAAGCAAACAAACAAACAAACAAACTCTTCAGCTTTATATATTAGTATAGATTACAATGTCAGATTGAAAATAAATTGAATTAAAAATGTCAGAGATATTATGATTTTTTTGATACATAGATAGATATATTTATTTTGTAAAACATGAGTACAGCATACAGGTCTTATAAATAATGATGAGGTTGCTACATGTTTTGCCATTTAAGGCGTACAAAATCAGTTTAACAAAACAACAAAAAAAAAGAAAGTATTCAATGTTAAAATTGAAATTATAATATGAAAAATATAGTTACCTTCAAAATTGCCATGTCAAAATTTTAAATCGAATTGAAATTAGATGTCAAAATTTAAGTTTCCGTTTCCGCTACTTGATACTAGATGGCGTTAGCGGCACGTAAATGTTTGGTTGGTTTCCGCTACTTGATACTAGATGGCGTCAGCATTAATTCTGGCGCGTAACACTGCCCCCTTCTAAGACATGCTCGTCCCGAGCATTATCGGCCCCATAATAACGCGCCAGTCGATCCATGTGGACGATCTTAGGAGCACTTCTTGTACCTTTTTGTATACGGTAGGTCACATCATTGATTTTTGTCACAATCCGGTACGGCCCGTCCTATTTAGCTTGAAGCTTAGG
Organism: Lacanobia wlatinum; assembly: GCA_947578705.1. NCBI lineage: Eukaryota > Metazoa > Arthropoda > Insecta > Lepidoptera > Noctuidae > Lacanobia > Lacanobia wlatinum. The sequence continues at coordinate 27,298,948 of OX388034.1, forward strand.
AGATTTCCCTTTACTGCGCACTGGATTGTGCAACCACACTAGTGAACCTTCATTGAAACCTTTGTTAATTTTGTGGTCATAACGGGTTTTCATCTTTTCAGACATTTGCTGGCCCGATTCTCTGACGTGCTCATAAATGTCATTCATTTTGTTCCGCAAGTCATTCGCATAATCGGTTATACTACGTGGGGCATCAGGTGGTATTCCGGTGATTAAGTCTGCAGGCGGCCGTAATTCTCTACCAAAGTTTGCGAAAGCTGGTGTCACCGATGTGCTTTCGTGAACAGCACTTCGGTATGACAGCAAAAACGGTTGTATATGCTTGTCCCAATCGCGTTGCCGGTTTTCCACAACTTTTGCCAGGTATCTCTCCAATGTCTGATTGAATCGTTCCACCATTCCATCCGATTGTGGGTGTAAGTAAAATTTTATTTGTGGTAAGAAGTTGTTCTCGTTTTATGAGTACCCATAATTTGGCAAGTTTCCTGGTATATTTGTGACTCAAAATTCCTTCCTTGATCGCTGTGAATCTCCAAGGGTACTCCAAAACGACAGGAGACTTCATGAACCAGTTTATCTGCGACTGTTGAAGCTTCTTGATTTGGAATGGCGAAGACTTCCGGCCACTTAGTGAAATAATCCATTACAACCATGAAATACTTGTTACCACTTTCACTTTCCCGAAAAGGTCCCGCAACATCCAGGGCTATCCTTTCCCATGGTGCACCAACATTGTACAATTTCAATGCACCTCTGCTACGAGTCTGAGGTCCTTTTACAGCCGCACAACTTGTACACTTGCGACACCAGTCCTCGATATCGTCACGACAATGTACCCAGTAAAACCGTTCCCGTATCTTCAGTAGAGTTCGTTTAACTCCCATATGGCCTCTGAACAACCATCATGGTACAGCAGTAGAACATCCGGTACTTTAGCTTTAGGGACAACCATTTGCAAATGACAGCTGTCGCCCCTAACATTTTCCCATTTACGGCACAGTACTCCATCCTGCATCACTAAGCTGCCCCATTGGGCCCAATAGCTTTTTGTGATCGAACTCATCGCCGAGACATCACTTCACGTGGGCTTAGCAGCACTGGCCTTCATCCACTCAAGAATCGGCTTGATGTCGGAATCTTCCTGCTGCGCACGTTGTATGCTCTCCTTCCACTCCTTGCTGAGGTCTGTCTTGAGCATCTTCACAGTTACGACTTCTTTACCCTCTTGCCTAGTACAATGCTTGCAGTCTTCAGGGCAAGGTCTTCTTGACAATGCGTCTGCGTTGCCATGACATTTCCCAATGCGATGTTCGACCACAAAGTCGTTTTCCTGCAGCCGCTGGGCGCTATTGTTAGCCGCCCTGTCGCCTGGAGATCGGCTATCTTCCCTTTTTGTAGTTCGCTTAGGGCAACTGGATCGTATGTGGCCCCTCTCACCACAGCCATAGCATCTAGGGCTGTACCCTTTAAAACGGTCACGAACTGCAGCTGCTGCAACCTCCTTGCCAAGGTGAGGATGATAATCTTGCCGCAAAGCTTCCCTTTCTGTATTTCGCTTAGGGCAACTAGGTCGAAGGTGACCTCTTTCACCACAGCCGTAGCACCTAGGGCTATATCCTTGAAACCGGTCGTGAACCGTAACTGCTGCAACCTCCCTAATGCTATGGGAACGATAATCCTGCCGCGCAGCTTCCGCCTCCAGTGCATGGGCCAATGCGTTCTTTAGCGTCTCGTGGTGCCCGAGCCTCACAGCAGCCCTAACCTCAAGGTCGCGGATGCCGTCGATGAATTACTGCACCTGGTTCCCTTCAATGAGCGCTGGTGCAGGCTGGTACGCTTTTCGCACCAGCTTATCCACTACAAGGGCCCACTGCTGCAGGTTCTCACCGCTGCGTTGCACGCGATCCCTTACCTGCGCACGAAACACGTGCTCCAGATGAGCGTCGCCATACCTGGCTTCCAACGCCTCAAGCAGCTGCTCGTAAGTCACCTCCTTACCGAGAGCTTCCAGGAGTTAAGACCTGGTCGCGCAGGCCTAGGGTGAGGGCAGTCGTGGCCTGATTTTTACTCCACCCGTTCGCCTTCATGACAGCCTCAAACTGAATTTTGTAGGCCGACCAAGAAGACGTCCCGTCAAACGGTGGCACTTTGAATCCAAGTAGCGAAGATGTAGCATCTACAGAAGTTGCAATTCCAACTGCAACTTTTAGGTTGGCCATTGCTTTTTTCATTTCAGCAATCTGGGTTTCAGCTTCTATAAGGCGGTTCATGTGCTGAACCACCTTATCTTTGACAACCTTTATTTCTTTGCCAAAGAAGGCATGCAGATCCTTCATGAGGAACATCTGTTCCTCCTGTCGGCGAGGCTGCTTCTCCTGTCGCCGGGCCTGCTCCTCCTTGTCGCGCTGCAGCTGTTCTTCCAATCGTCGGGCCTGCTGTTCCTGCCTGCGGGCTTGTTCCTCCTGTCGGCGAGCCTGTTCCTCCTGTCGGCGAGCCTGTTCCTCCTGTCGGCGAGCCTGCTCCAGCAGCATCATCATCAGAGCAGCAAAGTCTGGTGCTGATGATGCCACACAGCAATACTGACTCCAGTCGCCGGATGTCCGCCCCTTATATACCGACGATCATTTCTAGAACCTTCTAGTGTGGAAACTTCTGGAAAGTTCGGGTACATACCGTTCCCGACTGACCAGGTGTCGAAACATCGAGAATGAACTTGACTCCTTTGATCTGTTTAGTTTCCGCTACTTGATACTAGATGGCGTTAGCAGCACGTAAATGTTTGGGTGGTTTCCGCTACTTGATACTAGAGTGCGTCAGCATTAATTGTGGCGCGTAACCTTACTATTAAGTTTCTACTTTATTTGATTTCAGTTCTTTATTCGGTAGTTGAAAGAAAAGCAAATTATGAATCTCGCGAAAGTGACGTTTATAATTGCACTCGTGTTTTAGAGCCCTCGCTCGGGCTCCAAACTAACACTCGATGCTATTATAAGTCACTTTCTGCTCGACGACACAATCTACTATTTCCTTCCTGAACGGGTCGAGTAATTGCAAAGGGTGCAACGTTAAACAAAATCTACCCTTTTTATCTTTTGAATCTCATGAAAAGGGTAGTCATCAGCTCTTTACCGCAATAACCTTAACAAAATATCCTTTTCCAGGACCTTCGTAAGGTGGAGGAGTCGTTCGAAGACCCGATGCTGGTGTCGACCCCGGCGGGCCCGGGCGGCGCCCCCGCCCCGCGCTCGGCAGGCGCCGGCGGCGGCAGACTCGCTTCACTGCTCACCATAGACTACTACAACCGCACGCTGTCTGGCTGGGAACCCGTCGTGGAGCCCTGGAGGTGAGTGCGGTGTCGACCCGAAAATCTCATCAAAATCAAAAAAATAAACAATTTCTCGTTTTTGACAAGCACTGTCTTCCAGTTACATTAAAATAAGAACAGAAATTATGTCCCGGATAATTAAACCCGAACTTTTATTGATTTGAAGTATACGCGCGCGCGCTTTTAACGCTAGTTTTAATAACAAATATTTCACTCAGGGCTCCGGGTTAGCAAATAACTCGGAGTTTTTAATTCCGAGTACCAGATAACTGGTTTGTGCAAGTAGGCCTAAAACTACGTATCCAACCATATACCACCAACTCCTCGGAAAGCATGTTAAGCCATTGGTACTACGATAGATCATCTTCAGCGCTGATGGCTAGTTTCCGTTAAGAGTGGTCGCCAGGGCCGACATCGATCAGAAGGACTATTACTATTAAGAGCCTTGTAACCGCAGGTTCGAGACGTCGTGGGAGTACACGCTGACGAGCTCGCTGGCGCTGGCGCGCGTGCAGATGGACGTGTCGTCCAGCGAGGTGCTCAACACCAACGTGACGTCGTCGCTCATCGAGCTGTGGCAGCTCGTGCGCGCCAACTGGACCGCCGACTACTACGCGCCGCAGGTAACCACACGCTGTTTTGGAGCCACCGCCATCCATGTCCAATTTCTTGCACAAAACTGTCTTAGAAATGAATAACTTTTTTTTATGATGTCAATTTATTTTCTCATTTTTGTGTCAAATCGTTCTAGATTGATATGTTTTCAAGATGGTCTTATGAATTCGAATTTTATCATACATTATTGTCCCAGTTAATAAAAAACATACTGTTTAAGGTACTCTTGAAGAAGGGTCAGATCTTATCGAGACAAAACGCGACGCAACACGGCGTGCAATTTATAAGATATTAAAATGTAAGGGGTAAAATGTACAACTTTATATACTCGGGCGTAACGCTACTACCTCGAAACCTTTTGAGGCGCAGCGCGACTAGTGTGGCTTTGCCAATAGTCTCGACGTGCAAAAGCTTGCTTAATCTGCGCTGAGCCTCGCGAATTTGCAACCGCCTCGTGACGATGCGAACTCGCGATGCGTTTCACGGCGTCACGCTACATGAAATAACGGCCTCTTCCAAGCATTGTCGCGACGCGTCTCAGCGTGAGCTAAACATAAGTCCTTATTTTACCAAGTACATCTCGAAATCACAAACCTCCCACACCCAGCGCACTTATCAACCACATACCATCAGTATGAGCTAGCCATGTATTGAAGGAGGCCTCTGTTACGTAGTCCTCCGGCACACAGGAGCAGTCGCCCAAGGGCAGCCCGGCGGGCCACCGGCGCCGCTCGCCCTTCGTGCCCTACGCGCTGCGCAACCACACCGGCCACCGCCTGTGGTTCACCACGCTCGTCACCACCAGCGACGTGTGAGTACTACATACATCTCTGTTACGTAGTCCTCCGGCACACAGGAGCAGTCGCCCAAGGGCAGCCCGGCGGGCCACCGGCGCCGCTCGCCCTTCGTGCCCTACGCGCTGCGCAACCACACCGGCCACCGCCTGTGGTTCACCACGCTCGTCACCACCAGCGACGTGTGAGTACTACATACATCTCTGTTACGTAGTCCTCCGGCACACAGGAGCAGTCGCCCAAGGGCAGCCCGGCGGGCCACCGGCGCCGCTCGCCCTTCGTGCCCTACGCGCTGCGCAACCACACCGGCCACCGCCTGTGGTTCACCACGCTCGTCACCACCAGCGACGTGTGAGTACTACATACATCTCTGTTACGTAGTCCTCCGGCACACAGGAGCAGTCGCCCAAGGGCCGCCCGGCGGGCCACCGGCGCCGCTCGCCCTTCGTGCCCTACGCGCTGCGCAACCACACCGGCCACCGCCTGTGGTTCACCACGCTCTTCACCACCAGCGACGTGTGAGTACTACATACATCTCTGTTACGCCAACGGCAGCCCAAGGGCCGATACAGTGTGAGTCTATTTCATCATCATCTTCCTGCCCTCATCCCATGTTACTTGGGGTCGGCGCACGTTTTTTTCTAGTGTGAGTCTATATAATGTGCACATATTACAATGAAGGAAACTATTAAACTAGACGCCTAATGACTACCGATCATTATGAAGTTTGTTTTATCGCGATAGATCGTTTAGTTTAAAAGTTACAGCGACGGTGTTGTTTACACTGCACACTGGGGTCACAGCAGTGAACAATATTTTGTAAAACATCAAAAAAAAAAGGTTTTGTAATATGTTTTCCATCGATAAAATTAAGCATAATTTCCCTCGTTTTAATATGTGCACATTATAAAGACACACTGCATAATTAAAAAAATCAAATTAAATAAAACTTTATTTCAGACTACAGTCCACCACATAACAATAATACCATACAAATTATGAGCTGTATTGCGTTGACGTAGGTTACGCGAACAGCCGACGTGTTCGGAGCCCGACGACTCGTGGATGATGGTGCGCGCGGGCGACACGGAGCCGTTCTCGTTCGGGCTGCGGCGCGGGCGGCGGCGCGGCCGGCCCCCCGCGCCCGCCGGACACAACGCGGCGCTCAACCAGCTGGCGCTGCGCCTGGACGGCTGGTCGCCGCCCGACCCCGTCTGCGTCGACCGCGTCGGCGTCTACTTTCGGAATCTCACGCATGCTGTCAGTATAAACATTCTACACGGTATTTCAGAAGCGCGTACAAATAATTTTGAAAAAAAAAAAAATTTTTTTTAGGGTTCCGTACCTCAAAAGAAAAAATCGGAACCCTTATAGGATCACTACGTTGTCCGTCCGTCTGTCTGTCAATACCCTTTATCTCGGGAACGCGTGGAGGTATCGAGTTGAAATAAAAACCATATACTCAGGTCTGCAGTCCCTTGAAGCTGTGAAAAAATCAAACGTCAAGTTAATGTAAAAAATAACCGGCCAAGTGCGAGCCGGACTCGCACGCAAAAGGTTCCGTACCATAAACCGTAATTTTTATTATTTGTTGTTATAGCGGCATTAGAAATGCACAATCTGTCAAAGTTCAGCTGTCTACCTATTATTGTTCTAAAGATACAGCCCGCTGACAGACAGACAGACGGACGGACAGCGGAGGCTTAGTAATAGGGTTCCGTTGGTTACCCTTTGAGTACGGAACCCTAAAAAAAGATACGGCGCTGTACAAAACGTATATATCGACACCCTCAAGGGAATCAAAATGTATAGGGTATTTCCTGTTGACCTAGAACTATGAAATTTGGCAAATAATACCGCCTGATACTACAAGTATAGGGAAACTCTGTAACATCCTTTATATGACCGTATTATTTCTTGTATCTTTATTTTAACACGAATTTTAAATCTTATTGCTGTATAGAATAAATCTTATCCATATCATAACCTATTTTAGAAATCCGGCTCTGAAGCTCGGATAGTATTTGAAGTGTCCCTGGAGGGGTCAGCTCGCAAGCTGGTGACGGTGCGGTCGGCGCTGCAGCTGGTCAACAAGCTGCCGCACGCTGTGGAGGTGCGGGTGGACCACGCGCCCTCAGCTGGTGAGAATTACTGCGTCTAATTAATACAGGTTTCATCATTTATTCAGCAACGGATCATGCAGCAATCTGCTATATTAACGAAAACAATCAACACAGTCATGTTATTATTCTAAATTTGTCCCCTAACATAGTGTTTCAGTCAGTCTCTTTTTATTTTCATAATTTTTAGAAGCTATATTACATTGGGAACATCGTGGTGAATGTCAACCAAACATACTGTACAGCAGCGCACAGCAGACTAACGTCTACAACAGACTAGTCTCCTTGAGACGAAATACTGTTCGTAAGCTAAACAATCCCGGCATAGAGCTGTGTGCTGTGGTTCTTCGGGCTGCGGCAATATGGTGCCTCAGTGCAATAAATGTTATATGTAGTAACGTGTATACAACCGCACTTGACAACGATAGGGTGTTTACAAGAGCTGTGTTGTGTTGTTGTGGTAGAGCGCGTGTACGCGCTGATGCGCGCGCAGCTGTCGGTGCGCGCGTGGAGCGCGGCGGCGTCCCGCGCGCGCGCGTGCTCGGGCCCGCACGTGGCGCGTGCGCGCGCGCCCGTCTACCCGCACCCCTACTCGCTACACCCTATACTTGTCAACTGCGGTACCAAGTCCTTACTTACTGCTGTCTTACATGTACTACACTAGAGTAAATTACATTAAACTATCGCTGTAGCTATTTAGTGTAAATAAAATGTAATCAATCACTTACGTGTAATTGTATATTATTGTTAAAAGAGGTTTGAATAAACATAAGAATTGACAATACTGCTTAGCTTAAGTTTACTTGAACCATCTATTGTGTTAAATGTAGTTTGTAGTTTTTATTAGCATGATGTAGGAAAAAAATCATATGTATGTGTTTCTTTTATTTAGCACTCATGTGGGGAAATAAATTAAATGTTTCAACAACATTTTATTTTTATAAGATGAATTTATTGTTAATCAAATAAAAAATAATTTTATACAAAATACATTTGCGAGAGTTGAACTAAGGCTGACCCTTATTTAGAAAGGCCTCCACATTTTGCAACATTTTCCAGGCATCGCTTTTGCCGCACCGCGCTTTTTAGATTAAGATGAGATGCGCTGCGGGGGTGTAAGGGGGCACATTTACCATCAGTGCTAAAAGTCAACCTCACCTGCTCGTGGTGCATCCTGCTGATCAATTAACGAGGCTCTGACGAACGACAAATGGCGGTATTCTAACTTCGTAGCTAAAAGGGCCAGACTGTTCTGTTCTCTGGGAGAAGTCCAGAAGCGTGGCGAAGGAGTGTGGGGATAAGACCCTTTTAAAGAATAGGGAATATGCACGAAAAAAATATTTATTATCTATACAGTTTATCTAAAAATATACACAAATATAATACTAACAGTGAAAATAGAAACAAAATTGCTCGAAAAACAAACGAGATATAATTATTTTAAACAAATATATCTGTCCCTCTCGTTAAAACGCTGTTTTCTATGGCAGCTGTATAGGCGCCAAGAACTTTGACGTCACAATTCATATCGGACTTCTCTTTCTAATAGTAAACTTTGAAGCTTTATAACTTCATCGCTGATGAAGGTATTTAAAAAATAATTTCATAATTGTCTGTTAGAGCTAATAAGTATTTCATATAGCAAATAAAAAAATCGCATGCATATTCCCTATTACAGAGACATTTCGCTCCTTAGTCACGTATATAAGTTGTTTTCAAGAGTCGTTACCAATCGTCTAGCGCGAGGACTCGACGAGTTTCAGCCACCGGAGCAGGCCGGGTTTCATGGGGGATACAGCACCATAGACCACATCCGCACAGTACGACAAATTATAAAGAAGTCCGAAGAATATAATCGGCCCCTTGGTCTTGTCTTTATGGACTATGAGAAAGCTTTTGTCTCTATCGAGACCTGTAGTGCTATTCTGTAACAATATTTTCGTATCTCGACAGTGAAATCCTAGGTGAGTTTCAAATTAAGACCTTTATGTTGTATGCAATAAAGCTCATTTTGTGAGTTTTATCACTCAGATGAAGCTCGATATCGAAATAGTTGTTTACAGAATAGACTGGCTGGTCTGTTTTGGAATCTCTGCAGCGATGCCAAGTCGACTGGCGATATATCTAAGTGCTGAGATGTCTTTATGAAAACGCGACAATGGGCGTCCAAATTCAGGACCAGTGAACAAAACATATCCCACTGCGTCGAGGGGTTAGACAAGGGGACGTAATTCCCCAGAAATTGTTCTCAAACGTATTAGAGGATGTGTTTAAGACGCTGGTCTGGGAAGAACGCGGAATTAACATCAACGGGGAGTACATCTCACACTTGAGATTTGCAGATGACATCGTCATCCTGCCTGAATCGCTGCAGGACTTGCAGCAGATGCTCAACGACCTAGTTGATTCTTCTGTACGCATTGCTCTCTGGATGAACTTGGACAAAACCCAGGTTATGTTCAACGAACACTTTACCCCGGGACCGATTGTTGTCGGCGGTGCTAATAAGATTGTTCGAGAATACGTGTACCTCGGGCAAACTTTGCAGTTTAATAAGAACAACTTTGAGAGAGAGGCTAACCGAAGAATTGAGCTGGGTTTGGGAACGCTGCCCGTTTGGAAAGCTTCGCCGAGTTTTCTCGTCACGGTTTCCACAGAGCCTAAAGACTAAGCTCTTCAATCAGTGCGTCCTGCCTGTTATGACTTAGGGAGCCGAAACATGGACACTCACGGTACGGCTGGTCCATTATTTCAAGGTCGCTTAGCGAGGTATGGAACGAGCTATGCTTTTCTCTTTGAGAGATCGAATCCGTAACGAAGTGATCCGACAGAGAACCAAAGTTGTGGACATAGCTCACAGAATAAGCAAGCTGAAGTGGCAATGGGCCGGCCATATTGGCCGTAGAATCGATGACCGTTGGGGTAGACGAGTTCTTGAGTGGAGACCGCGAATCGGTAAACGTAAGATAGAACACCCTCAGGGTAGGTGGAGCGACGATCTTCGCAGGGTGGGTGGTAGCAGTTGATGAGAGTTGCCGGAGATCGATCCAAATGGCGTGCACTTGGAGAGGCCTATATCCAGCAGTAGACTGTTATAGGTTGATGATGATAATACGCTGCGGTGACGATTGTGTTACGTTAGCCGTAGACATTAAAATAATGTTCGCGGTATGTATAGCCCAGTGGAGCAGCGGCGGCGGCGGCGTGCGCTGTGCGACCGTGGCGGCGGGCGCGCTGTGGGCGGCGCCCCTGGCCGCGCACCCCGCCGCGCTGTGGACGCGCCCGCTGCTGCGCGCCGCGCCCGCCGCGCCCGCGCCCTCCCCCGCGCCCATCGACTGGCGGGCCGCGCCCTCGTCCAGAGCGCTGCTGCACTACGAGTGTAGGGCGCCTCCCGATCACATCTACAGGTAACATTATCTCTAGCCGCGCACCCCGCCGCGCTGTGGACGCGCCCGCTGCTGCGCGCCGCGCCCGCCGCGCCCGCGCCCTCCCCCGCGCCCATCGACTGGCGGGCCGCGCCCTCGTCCAGAGCGCTGCTGCACTACGAGTGTAGGGCGCCTCCCGATCACATCTACAGGTAACATTATCTCTAGCCGCGCACCCCGCCGCGCTGTGGACGCGCCCGCTGCTGCGCGCCGCGCCCGCCGCGCCCGCGCCCTCCCCCGCGCCCATCGACTGGCGGGCCGCGCCCTCGTCCAGAGCGCTGCTGCACTACGAGTGTAGGGCGCCTCCCGATCACATCTACAGGTAACATTATCTCTAGCCGCGCACCCCGCCGCGCTGTGGACGCGCCCGCTGCTGCGCGCCGCGCCCGCCGCGCCCGCGCCCTCCCCCGCGCCCATCGACTGGCGGGCCGCGCCCTCGTCCAGAGCGCTGCTGCACTACGAGTGTAGGGCGCCTCCCGATCACATCTACAGGTAACATTATCTCTAGCCGCGCACCCCGCCGCGCTGTGGACGCGCCCGCTGCTGCGCGCCGCGCCCGCCGCGCCCGCGCCCTCCCCCGCGCCCATCGACTGGCGGGCCGCGCCCTCGTCCAGAGCGCTGCTGCACTACGAGTGTAGGGCGCCTCCCGATCACATCTACAGGTAACATTATCTCTAGCCGCGCACCCCGCCGCGCTGTGGACGCAAAAACCATGGTTAAACAATTAAATCTCACATCATTGTTCCAGGTTCTGCTGCGTAATAATCCGGGAGCGCTTCCCTCCGGACAGAGGCTCCCCGATAGCCGGGCACACGCTCACACTGGTGCCCGCGCTGCGGCTGGAGAACCTGCTGCCTCTGGAGCTGCAGTACAAGACCAACCCCGCGCAGCCGGGCTCGGCGTCTGCCAGTGTGGCCGGCAATATTCCGCCCGGGGATACCATGCCGTTCCATGAGGTATTTATTTATACCAAAAGTAAAACGAAAAGGAAACTTAAAACATATAAAATATGATTAATCAGCTTCAAATGTCACTTAAGTACATGTAATTTAAAGTGAGACAGCAAATGCAACTTATGCTAACATAACCTTTGCAGTTTTAGGAGATAGTTTCGAATTGAAACTACCACCTCGTATATTTTACAAAACATCCCATTATTTTTTTTATTACCAATTTTACTGGACAAATTACATAGAGGACTCTATGTAATTTGTCCAGTAATATATATCTTAATTCTAAGGATTACGAGCCTGAACTAGGAAATCCTGTGTTTCAGGCGAGAAGATCTAAAATAATTTAAAATTAACAAATAATCAAAAGGATTCTATAGTACAATACAAATGCGTAAAAAATCTGTGATATAGACAGTTAACAACTTAACTTCTAGATAACTAACTAAACTAGGTCAAGAATTGTATAAACAAAATCACTTTAGCACAACCAGTAAATTCTCTGTATCATCATAGGACATTTTTTGAAGAGTTTCCATAAGAATTCTCTTACAGTTAACTTTATTCAGGCTATAAATGTTTGCTTTCGCATTCAATCTATTGTAGAGGAAAGGACCAAGAAACATATAAAATTTTGATGAGAAAGCATGTTTGGTATGGTTTTGAGGACAGACTAAATCTTTACGTCTTTTGTTAGTAAACTCCGTGCTATATGTTAGATCTGCGTGCTGTTTTAATACAATACCCATTATAAATAACTGCCGGACTGTTAATACTCCACATTCCTTATATAGAGAATTGCCCTCTGAGCTCTTTCGATAGTTAATAACAATGTTTTACCCGCTCCACCCCATGTCGTAATACAGTATGTTACTATCGATTGACATAGGGCAAAGTAGACTTGTCTCACAATATTTGGGTCTGCAATGAAGTGTAATTTTTTAAAATCAAATATCAATTTCCGAATCCTATTATTTACAGCCTCTATATGAGGTTTAAACGAAAGTGTCTCATCGATTATAATTCCAAGGTACTTTACTGTATCTGACATTTTAATTTTAGGACAAACACATTGGTTATTTGTGCTAGATGTGCAGTTATGAGCATACAATGTTGGGGTAGTGCAAGTTAGTTTTTGTTTGCGCATCGAAAACTTGACGTAATTTGTCCTGCAGCATTTAAGTTAAGTGAATTATTTTGAAGCCATTTATTAATAACATTGAATCCGTGTTGCGCAAACTTGTAGACATTTTCTTCTGAGTCAGCCGAAAACAACAGAGCAGTGTCGTCGGCATAACAAACGATATGGCCATGATCTAAATTTAGATTACAGAGATCGTTTATGTAAATTAAAAAGAGTGAAGGCCCTAAAATACTTCCTTGAGGAATTCCAAAAGCTGTGCAATTTTCCTCATTGCTGATAACATTTCCAATCTTTACACATTGCGTACGTTCTTCTAGAAAGCTCTGAAATAGTTTCAGCTGAATTTCCCTGATGCCTATGGCTTCAAGCTTGCGCAGCAAAATGGGAATAGAAAATGTATCAAAAGCTTTGGCGAGGTCCAGGAAGATTCCTACTCTATGGTTACCTTTATCGAGTTCTTGTGCTAGATAGTCAGTCAGATGGTGTACGGCATTATCTGTAGATATTTTAGGTCTAAATCCAAACTGCCATCTAGAGAGAATAGATTTGTCCTCCAAATATTTATAAAGCCTATTGTTTATAATCTTTTCTAATATTTTAGACATAGAAGGCAGTAAGGAAATAGGCCTATAATTAGTCACTTGGTCTTTACTCCCTGATTTGTACACTGGGACAATAACAGCTTTTTTTAAGCACTTGGGGAACACCCCTGTAGTTAAACATTTATTGAAAATGCAAGTTAATGGTGGTACTAAAAGGTCTTTGAATTGCTTGATAATTTTATTAGATATGTTATCCCAGCCAACTGCACAGTCTACTTTTAGACCCATAATAATCCTTTCCACTTCCGCCTCGTCAATATCTAATAACACAAAGGATGATAAACTAGTGCTAGATGCAAACAATGTGCTCGTTAGGTGCTGTGATTGTCCCTGAGTTTGTTCAGCTAGACACTTGCCCACATTAACAAAGAAATTATTTGCAATATTCGCAGATGTTAACTGTGATGAATGTGCTTGTAATAAACCCGAAGAAGACTCATTCTGTTTTGAATTATACGTCACATTTTTAATAATTTTCCAGATCTTTTTGTTATCTGTACCGGCCTCTTTTAGTGCAGTGGTATCGTAATTGCGTTTTACTTTTATTAAGAGGTCGTTACAAAAGTTACGATATCGCTTATATGAAATTTGCAATATGAAATTATCCGGATTTGCTTTAGATTTTATATGCAATTTATCTCTATTTTTCATACAACGTATAAGACCAGCCGTGATCCATGGCTTTATATTGCAATATTTGTTATTTAATCGAGATGTGACCGTGTTTTTCTGAATAGCATGTTGCACTTTTTTAATTAGGTACAACATACAAAACTGCGGATCAGCGGAATTGTAGACTGGGTCAAAATTAACATTGCGTAAATCTTCTTCAAGTTTGTGTACATTTAATTTAGAGACTGTGCGAGAGGCCACATTAGGTAATTTACAATTAAGAATAAGTAGGTTAGCACTGTGATCGGTTATTGTTGAATTAGTTACAAGGGTAAGCGCAGGGAAATTGGTCTTGAGCATCATATGATCCAAGCAGGAGCCACTTTGATGTGTAGGGAGCGTATGAGCGGGAAGCAAACCATGGAACGCGCATAGGTTCAGATACTCTTCAGCTGAAGCGTCTGCCCTTCCAGAAAGGATATTGCTATTAATATCTCCAGTTAAAATAATATTTTTGAAGGATGATAGGTTCTGCAAGGTTTTGTTTATAGAGTTAGTAAAATTGTTTATATTCGTAAAAGAGGGAGATCGATATACAGCTAATATCGCAAATTCTGCTCCGATTTTAACTAACAATCTGCTACAGTCGTGCATGTTTGGTTCCACGACTGACACATTTAGATGATCTCTTGCATACACTATCACCCCATCGTTCTGATTGGAAATTGAGTTACACTTATACATACAATACCCCGGGATTTGTGGTATGTTATATTGTTTAGCAAGCCAACATTCAGTTAGGACAATAATGTCACAATTTACGTCTAGACGTTTTAGAAAAATGCTAAAACTGTCGAAATTCTTAAAAACACTGCGAATGTTTTGGGTTAATATGGTTAATGGATTAGTATAAGAGGAGAGAAAGTGTTTGCACTGTTCAACGTCACAAACTTCCGATTGAGATACAGAGAAATTATCTATGCCACTAATTAGATTATTAATCATATTAAATTATTATTAAAAATAACAGTAAAGGCCAAAAAGAATCGTAATTTACGGCGCTCCTAGGAGCCTCCATAATCAATAGAGTTTATGTACCTATTTTCTGCCATAATTTTTGCCGGACAGTCCGCTGCACCTGTCTTATGATTGCTTGGCTTTTTGAAGTGCAAGCAAGTAGCGCATTTTGGTTCCTCTGTTTTTTTAGTGCATTCTTTGATGGAATGACCTACTTCACCACAATGGCCACACGTGTAGGTGGTCTCCCGACATGATTTAGCCGCAACTCTCCTATTAAATAAGGGTTAGTGAATTATCTGAACGGCCAAACATAATAATTATCTGAACAGTAAGACATATTTTCGTACGGGATCTTTCATTGAAAAGGAAAACTGCAGCGTGTCTATTTATCCTACCCAGGTGAATGTGGAAGAAGGCGTGGAGTTGAGCGTGAAGCTGGAAGGCTTCGGCTGGTCGACCGCGCTCAGCGTGTGCGGCTCGGGCGGCGGCAGCAGCAGCAGCACGGCCGTGGGCAGCAGCGGGAACGGATCCTTCAGCGCCAGGCTGAAGCTGCGGGACACCAGGGGACGGCGGCTCTATCTCAACGCGAGGGTCACCGTCAAGAAGACTGATGGCATCAAGGTAATGAAGATTCTTTTGATTGTGAGATACAAAACATAGTTTTGAATTTCTTTAAAATCGAACAGAATACTTTAATATTTGTCATATTTGACAATTTCAGCATCGAATCGACAGAATCATATTATTCGTATCGATGAAAATAATTAATATATGAGCTTGATGAGAGCTCTTGGTCATAAAAGGGTGAGATTGTCTCTGCACATGTATAAACTTTGTAGTTAATATAAAAACTAAACGCATAAGAAAAAGGTTCATATCAAAGGGTCGTATGAAAAGTTAATTTTTTTGCAAAGCATCATAAGTCCTCGTTCGGCGCAGGTGTCGATATCGGCGGCGTACTGGCTAGTGAACCGCACGGGGCTGCCGCTGGTGTTCCGCGCGGAGGGCGGCGCCACGGAGGCGGCGGGGCAGTTCCCGGAGCACGAGCTGGCGCGCATGGTGCAGCCGCTGCTGTTCTCCTTCGCGGAGGCCGACGGCGGGCCCACCATCTCCGCGCGCCTCGGCCGCGGCCTGCCCGGGGAGCCGGAGGTAACTGATACTAGTTTATGCCAAATATTTGAGAGCGTTGCTGCGATTACAGAATTTAATCGTAGCACGGGTTGTCTCTTCTAGATCATAAAATTAAACACAAAAGCTGTTGTTATTAATACCAGACCATGTATCAGCGAAGAAAGTTATGGCAGTGTCATATGCAAATGAAATAATCTTGGCGTTTTGAATATTAAGGTTGCATAGGTCAGTGATGAAAAGTAGAAATAGAGTGGGACCTAGTATGCTCCCTTGCGGTGCGACGTAGTGGGTGGGTAGCTCATCGCCATTGAAACTATCAATCTTAACTATCTGGGAGCGGTTTGTGAGGTAATTATTAAAAAGTTCTAGTTATAAAGCTCTGACACCCACTCTCTAAAGTTTGAGTAAAAGAGAGGGGAGGAGAATGGTGTCGAATCCTTTTGCGAGATCTAAAAATATAGTAACGACTTTTTATTTCTGTAAATGGTAAACATGTAACATATTTCCAGTGGTGTTCTCCGTTTGGGTTGGGTGTCGGCGTGGGCGTGAAGAAGCTGGAGGTGCGCGGCGAGGGCGAGGGCGGCGCGTGCGAGCGCGTGTACGCAGTGGGCGTGCGCGTGCGCGCGGGGCGTGGGCGCTACCGCCACACCAACATCGCCACCTTTACGCCGCGCTACCAGCTGCACAACAACACGTCTCACCACCTTCAGTTCGCGCAGAAGTGCTGCGCCACCACGCTCGTGAGTCTTAGATACTTGTTACTTCCGATACACACTACGCAGTTCGGTGCGCGGCATACATCGCGGCGCAGCGATTTTCGTGCCGAATCAACACTGTGACACTTTAATATTTTTTTTCATAATATCTGTTCAGAACGACCCGGGTGCGATGGCGACACACGTATCAGCTGTATCGGGCTGTTACCTGCCCTGGCACTGGGCGCGCTGGGAGCGCTCGCAGCTGCTGTGCGTGCGCGTGCTGGCGCCCGGGCCCGCCAACAGCGCTGCGCCGCCGCCGCTCACGCTCTGGTCCGGGGGGTTCCGCACCGACGCCACCAGGACACTGCACATAGCCTGCAGGTGAGCATGACACATTTACTGCTGCCTGCCTGGCACTGGGCGCGCTGGGAGCGCTCGCAGTTGCTATCCGTGCGCGTGCTGGCGCCCGGGCCCAAGCTACATACTTATATTTAAGTGCTTAAAATTACTCGTTACTTGTTTTACATATTTCCATGCAATTTTCCTTGTTGCTGTCGTGTATTGATTGTGATTTCTGCCCCCAGAGAGACAGGCGGCGGCTACACGTTCGTGCGCGTGGAGGTGGTGGCGCAGGGCGCGTCCATGTTCGTGGTGTTCACGGACGCCGAGTGCGCGCCGCCGCCGCTGCGCATCGACAACTACTCGCCCGTCTCCATCATGTTCCACCAGGTATGTCCCCCAGAGAGACGGCGGCGGCTACACGTTTATTTCATAAAATGGTCTTTTGGTTTAGGGATCGATTGCTCTTGCCATTGGAGTGTACGTTCCCCATGAAGTGATAGTAAGACTTGCCCCTGCCGCAGGTGGGGTGCGGCGAGGAGTGCGTGGTGGGCGCGCACGGGCGCGCGCGCTGGGCGCTGCCGGAGCCCGAGGGCGCGTGCGCGCTGGCGCTGCGCGCGCCCGGCGGCCCGCGCACGTCGCTGGCGCTGGACACGCTGCCGGCGCAGCACCAGCTGCTCTACCAGAACTTCATCTACGTCGCCTTCACCGCCACGCACCACAAGTACGTACCACAACTCTTTATAAACGTTCTGACGTGAAAGAGTCCATCCTCACAAACTTTCGCATTTATGGTAGACGTCAGACACCCGTGCAATAACGGTCATTGACTCACGTTTATTGACTTTCTTAATATCAAAAACAGAAATAATAATATAAAGCTTGTCCTGAATCGACTTCTATCTATTATATATATACGTTCTCTAGTAATGAAAAATGGTTCATAATTTATTGTTTGAGTATCTACGAAGGGATATTAGAGAAAGTTCAATGTACTTTATTGCTTTATTATATTTTTTTAAGAATACTTGTAAAGCAGCAAAGGCCTTATACATTAGCAACAAGGTTAAATCAGCCGAAAACAAAATTAAAACTGTTTGGAAAATTATCAATAATGAAACGAACAGGAACAAAAAACATAATAATGATTATACACTTCGGACTTCACGTGGACTCATAAGCGATGGCAAAGAGGTCGTTGAAGATTTTGTTAATTTCTTTACCAGTATCCCAATCAAAACTACTGAAACCCAAAACTCATCGCCTTCACTTTTGTTGAATTATTAAGGGCGAACGTTTCAGCCTGCCCGATTTAGTTCAACTTTAAGCACATAACCCCAATTGTAATAATAAAAGCTTTTAAGCAAATCAAGATCAAATTAACAGAAGATCTATGGGGTATGTGTGTAAAAGTTTGTACCTCCATTATTGACACTATAGCGGTATTTAGCCTTTATATTCAATCTGTGTGAAGATCAAGGGGTTTCCCGGACCTTATGAAATACAGTAAGGTATCTCCTTTTTTCAAATTTGGGACAGTAAAGATACTAATAACTATAGATCCGTCTCTGTGCTGCCGGTTTTCAGCAAGTGTTTGAAAAGGTTACGCTAAATCAAATGCTCAGTCACTTTAACGAGAATAACATATTCCATGACAAACAGTACGGTTTCACCAAGGGGCGTTGTACAACTGATGTTGGTGCAACTTTTTTTTCCTCTTCTAATGCTTGCAATCTGTCTAAAATACATTCATCAATATTTGTGTTCTTTAGATATAGGTCGTGCGAGGTACATGTCCTCATAATGTATGCATCAGAGCAAATCTTGAGGTACTCTTTTTTTTAGTCTCCGAAAGCTTGGAAATATTTCATCCATAAGGTGGTGTGCTAGTTTGTTTGGATATAACTGCAATTTGTCTGTCTTTCACCAAATTTAAAAATACGTACAGAAAATCTTAAACTAATAACATACAATTGGCGGCCTTATCGCATTCCGCGATCTCTTCCAGGCAACCTGGAATGGAAAGTGAGAACCTGGACACCAAATGGGGTTGCTCTGCTGCACGTGGTGCAAATATAAAGTTACATAGAAAAAAAAACATACAGAAATACAGCATAACAATATAACAGCCACTAAATAGATACATTCATACATACATATCTATATATATAAAAACACTTTTCGTTGTAATTTTATTACTCAAGAACGGGCTCACCTATCCAAACCAAATGTTCAGATACTTAGGACTATTTAGTAGATGGTTTATGTGAAGTTTGCACAAAATCGGTCGAGCGGTTCTTCATTTATCACATTTTTTGGAACATAGTTAGGTAGGGTAGGGTAGGTAGGGTAGATAGGGTAGGTAGTGTAGGTAGGGTAGGATAGATAGGGTAGGTTAAGTAGGTAGGGTAGCCAGTTGACGGGAGCGAAGCCGCGCGGGTCAGCTAGTTTAATATATAAGTAAGAAAATGTGTAACAATTATTAAAATTACAACGAGGAAGGAATCACAGTGACAAGTAGTGTTCCTTAAGCTTTTTTAATTGATTAGCCAATACATTTTACGTACTTGTTGTCCCATTGCTAAACGTTTCGTAAATATATATTTTCTCCAAGTTAATCGTCGGTCCACTTGGTCCACTTGGACTTGAATGTACTTCATTACATTCCAAGATACTTGGCTACATCAGATTGTGGGATCTAGACACCTTTTAGTGTCACTGGTGGGCAAGTCTGTTGCCGGGTAGTAAATGTGACCTGTACAGATTTCGCTTTAATACGCCAATCCGTCAGCCAAGTTGTGATTTTGTCTAGGCTGGCTTGCAGCTTATGAGAAGCTTGATTTTGCCTATCGTCCCATTACATCATCAGATATTGGTAAGTACGCGGTGTACAAGAGATATAGTGGTGGTCCCATAACTCTACCCTGCGGCACGCCCGCTTGTATTTTTTTATGTTCCGTTGTTGCATCTCCTTCACTGACAATAAAGTGTCTTCCAATTAGGTATGATCTGATGAGATTAAAATAGGTAATGGGTTGAGTCTTTTTTATTTTAGACAGAAGCCCATCATGCCAGACTCTGCGAATGCTTAAGATATGTCAAGAAATGATGCTGTGCAGTATCCTTTCAGTTCAAATGTTTTAATGATAGCGTCAATAAGTCTGTGAATCTGTTCAACTGTACTGTGCTTTTGTCTGAATCCAAATTGATGGTCGGGTATTAGTTTAGACTCATTTATTATAGGATTTAATCTTCTGAGGATCAAAATCTCCATTACTTTAGAGGCGATTGGGAGAAGGTTATTTGGTCGATAGGACTTAGCTTCTTCTGCCAGGTTTGAGAATCATTATAATTTTGCAACTTTCCATTGTGGAGGTACGTACTCTCTTCGTATAATAGCATTATGGAGTTGTGTTAGGTATTTTATGCCCACAACCGGTAGTTCTCTTAGGATAGTTGCAGTGATTAGATCTTAGCCTGGTGCTTTCACTATGTCCAGTTGCCTGATTGCAGACCTGATTTCGGCTTTACTAAATTTCTCGATTGGCCGCTCTAGTTGGTGTGTTTGACCCAGTGGTCGTTTGACTGTTTCAGTCTTTGAGGAACCATGTATCGGGATTCTGTTTACAAACTTCTTGTAGATGTTCCATAAACACATGAGCTTTCTCAGTATCATTGTTAGCCCAGGTGTTATCTGCTTTAATCAGGAGTGATTGATTGACTATCGGGTGTTTAAGATTTTTTGTCGCCTTCCATAACGAATAATCTGTCGCGGGTTTAGCATCCAGATGTTGCAGGTACTTTTGTAGATTTTGGGTTTGGGTCCTCATTTAGTAGTTGTTTTAGTTGTGCAGCCAGTTTATTGTAAATTGCTTTGTCTCCTGGATATTTTGTGGTCTGCCAATGCTTCCTAGCTCTACGCTTTCCCCCAATAATTTTCTAGTAGGTAGAGAACATTGAGGTCCAATTCGAGTAAAACAAGTTGGAGGAGGCATTGCTTCCCACACAGCCTGCTAGACAACAAGGTTAAAGTGTACCACTGCGTTTATGATGTCTTCGTCTGTTTGTAGTTGAATTTTCACCTCCAAAAAGTTTGTCATTACGTCTCTAAAATATTCCCAGTTTGTTTTACGAGTATGAAGTCGGCAAGGTTTTTCCTTGAGCAGAATCTTTCGACTTAGCAGTATTTCCACAGGAGAGTGATCAGACGAGAGATCGGCACCAGATTTGCAGCTAAGGTAAGTGCTGTTAATACCTTTGGTCACGCAGAATCAGAACTCTATTTGCTCAAAATGTAGGTTATACCTACATTAAGTATAAGATAACTTACACAAATACATAAGATCAGTTACATTTTACCTTACGGCATGCAAATCATTAGGTACAATAATAAAATATAAGAAAATGTCAACAATACAAATAGAATTAACAATGAAAAATAAACTAACAAAAGCCCAAAAAATTATCACACAGTCATTAACAAATCCATAAAAAAAAACAATTAGATCCGGTTTCTTTTTTATGTCAGTTGGCCAGTATTGGTTCACCGGTCGAAACGACGCCAAGTCGAAGTTTATTTATTGTTGAAAATAATGGTCGACCCTTTGGCGTTACTGTCCGAGAGCCCCAGAAAGTGAGCTTAGCGTTTGTCTCCAACAGCGATAATCTCTGTCCTAGAGAGTTTAAGTAATCCTCATAATCTTCTTGCTTCATGTTATGTTTTGGTGGGCTGTATAAAGCTGAAATTGTGACAGGCCCTGACTAATCGTCTATAACAATATTTGTAGTAATTTTTCAGTACAATAACTATGTACTAAACGATGCCTGTTTTTGTTCTTAACCAGTACTGCACTTCCTCCATGAGCTTTTCCATCAGGGTGCATTGTGTGTTAGAATTGGTATCCTGTTATGTTAAAATGGCTCTTCTTTGTAAAATGAGTCTCAGAAGTCAGCAATATCATTATATTTTATAATCGGTATGTTTTGACAGCCCATTGGCATTCCAGAGCATCATTTTTTATGGAGTCCACTTTGAAGTTATCATAGTCGTTAGGTTTAAGATTTGGCTATGGCAGTTAATTGTTGCATCATTTGCTTTATTGTTATCATTAATTCCTTAAAATCACTATGGTTGTTATTATTTGTTTTATTGTTTGGCTGTTTGTTTTATTTGTTCTATTTGTGGTGGTGTTTTATTTTTTACTGTTGGGACTGTACTTGAGTATTGTTTTGTTCGTGTTGGTTTGTCTTTTCATAAATTCGTGTTTTTTTTTCCTTCACTTGTGGTGGGGTTGGATTTTTTTTTTTAGTTCCCTATAGACTTTGCACCCTTTATATTTTACTGGATGGGTGCCAGCAAACATTTAACGCCGCTCGATCTGGTGTTTTGTGAGCAGTCAGATGACAAATGATTTCTTGCACACTTAATACATTTGTATGAACTTAATGCTCCTGTGCTAAATTTAAACAAAGTCACATCTCTATCGGTGTATAACGTGTGCAGCCGAGACGCTGGCGCGGCGAGCGGCGGCAAGCAGGCGGCGGGCGCGCCTGACGACAACGTGCTGGTGCTGGAGGTGCCGCTGGGCAGCACGCGCGTCGTGCTCGCGCGCAAGCGATACGGAGACAGGTAACCACAGATTCAGTACTAATATATAGGTATACCTCCTCTTATTTTGGACGCAAATACACTTGACTCTTAAATTAAGTAAGAAAAAGTAAATCAGCTGTTTAATACATTTTAGTTCGCATAATTCTACACAATTTATGGAACAACAGTGGATTTTTGGGGTTCCGAACAAAAAACTGAGCCCTTATAGGATCACTCGGGTGTTTTCTCAGGATTCACTGGACCGATTCTGTTGAAATTTGGTACACATATGGACTTCTATGACCCAAACACGGAAGCGTTACGTAAATTATTACATTTTCAGTATGGGGGTCACTTTTGGTCAAACTAGAAAATTTGAACAATATCGTGTGACATATCAAATGAAAGGGCTTACTGCGATGGATTTAATGATATATTGTTCATTATTTTAAAATAAATGGTTTTGAAGTTATTCATGACATTAGACGAAAGATGACCATTCCGAAACTACTGAGCCTAAAATTTTGAAAAAAAAAATGGAGATAATAGATATTTACCTATATATTATAGGAAAACCTATAAGAAGCCTATAGTGTTAAAAAACATGTTGAAAAAAAAAAGAAATTTTTTCGGAACCCTTTGCACGCGAGTCCGACTCGCGCTTGGCCAGTTTTTGCATGAATACCTAAAAATGCTTGGTATTTTTGTGTTAAAAAGCCATGCAGCATGGAAGAGCCCAAGTTGTATAAAGGCACGTCTTTCAACACAAATGTGTCCATGTCATATATAATGTTTGAAAACCACTCGCATCATATTATACTACTTTGTGACGTCATAATGAACATTTCCGTTGGTATCAGATCTCAACTGTGGCGGCGCGGGCCCAACGACCAGCTGATCCACGAAGGCAGCTCGCCGCCACAGCCCACAGACGCGCTGTTGTCCGATGACGCACCACTCTCTCCTTACGCTATGGTAAGTCACGAAACTTCTTGCAAACGAAAGGAACTAATATAAACTAATATAATTTATATTGTCATCTGTACATATGGTAGATTTTCACCAAAACGAACAACAACTTCATCATCAACAACCATCATCAGAAACAATAACGGTCCCAGTATTTATCCTTAATCCGGAACGCGTGTGGTAGGGTCGGATTTCGTATAGTTCCAGTTTGACAAACTGTTGACGATTGCGGAGATAGACAACGAGAAGCCGCAGTAGACCTGTAGGAAATCCGCTTGCAGAATGTTTTGCCAGCGAAATGTCATCATTAACCCTTTCAAACGCTTTCCGGAAGTCAAAGTACGCGACATCTACCAGTCCGCCGCGATCCAAACGTTTTAGTTAAAGGGTTTGGTATTTACTCATCTTTTTGCTATAAAACCATGTTGCTCATTACAAAGAAACTTATCTAGTTGGAAATAAATCTCTACGGATGTTTTATTGAGACTCTTGGGATTGGGGACGACTCTTGAAACCTTCCACTGTGGTGGATAAGTTGCCGTTCCAAGCTGGTTTAATTTGAACATAGGTGCTGGACATCGAAGATGCAGCCCCCCGGCCTGGGCGAGCGTCGGCGCTGCTGCTGCGGCGCGCGGACCCACGGCGCGCCTCCACGCAGGCGTGGCGCCTGCTGCCGCCCGGCCGCATGGCGTGCGCACACTCCAACTTGTGCGTGCAGCCCGACGGACTGTCACTCATGGCGCTCACGCCCGGTAACTATCAACACTTTCACAATATTCGTCGGCAAATAATAGTCTGTTTGTATGCCTCCACTGTGTAAATTGTGAGAGGCAGAAATTACGGTTATTGACTTTTTTACTTTCGTGCGCAGGTACCCGCGTGGTCCTCGGGCTGCCGGCGTCGGGGCGCGCGGGCTGGTCGCCCACGTCGCCGGTGCCGGCGGAGCAGGCCGTGTCGTGGCACACGCTGCGGCCCGGCTCCGGCCGCCTCGACGTCACGCTGTGCGCCGACGGGCCCACGCGCGTCGTCAAGATACATGATCACAAGGACCCGGTATGTATTTACTATTCCGTTCTATTTCTGGTATTCAAAAATTGAGCAGATCTGTAGGCACATTTACCTTTGTTTTCTCAGGATTCAGGTTGGATCGAGGGCGGTGACGAAGAAGACACAGCCGAAGATACCACGGTCCGTAAACGCGAGTGGGGCGTGCGGGTGTCGCTGGCGGGAGTGTCGGTGTCGCTGGTGTCGCGCGCGCCGCCGCAGGAGCTGGTGCACGCGCTGCTGGACAACGTCCTGCTAGAGCTAGCGCTCGCGCCCGCCAGCCTGGCGCTGGCGCTGCAGGTGTCGCACATGCAGTGGGACAACCAGGTCAGTTACCCTTTAAAGATCTCCTTTTCAAAGGAGACAACCAAAAAACAAGATATCTCTGGCAAAAAGAACGGAGTACAATCTCTAGCAAAAATAATGGGGTCCAAGCTTCTGGTATGCAGGACCAAGATGAATGTTTATCTAGCTCTTCACGATGCATGTCATATCCAGTGCATCTATATTTGCGTTAAGTTCTCAAAATAGTATACAATACCGTCGCAGAGTAGTCGCGTCACAAACGCGTCGACAGTACACGAGTATGTAACCCCTACGTGTGGTGTGGTTGCAGCTGCTGGGCACGCCGAGCCCGGTGCTGCTGTACTGCCTGCCGGCGCGCGGCGGCGCGGGCGCCCCGCTGCCGGCGCTGCACGCCGCCGTGGAGCTGCAAAAGGCGCCTGCCAAGCGCTACAATGCCTACTTCTTCCGCCACCTCGTCGTGGCGCTCCGCCCACTGGCCATCCGCCTGGAGGAGAGGTACATATCATGTAAAGAAGAACAGAAAAAGAATTGGAGTTTTCCGTGATCTCTCTAAAGCCTTTGATTGCGTACATCATAATACACTTTTGCTTTAACTACGTCATGGTCTCGAAATCGAAGCAAATTTAAACATGAATCGATTTAGTTAAGAAACTTAATCGATTCATATTTAAATAATAGGTCTCAATATGTAGATGTCAATGGTGTGTAGTCCTCCGGGCTACTAGTTCATTTAGGTGTGCCTCAAGGTTCCATACTGGGTCCATTCTTATTTCTGGTATATAAATGATTTACCATCTTTCAGTAGTACTCTGCAGATGATATCTCTCTTATCTTTTAAAGTAGAGTTTAAATACGCCTTATAGATAGAACAGCCTTAGAGCCGCATATAGAGCGTGGTGTCGATATTTCAGTGTTGTTTTCTCCTTAGACTGATCCTGCAGCTGTGGGCATGGGCGTGGCGCGGCGAGGAGGAGAGCGCGCGCGAGCAGCCCGACGAGGCGGACTACGAGACGCAGCGCATGCTCAGCGAGCTCACCGCGCTGCACAGCACGCGCTACTACATAGCGCTCATCAAGATCATCCCCAGCCAGGTCGGTAGCCAACGTCACTGTGGTACGAGCTGTACATAAGAGCAGACGTAGTCGGTAGCACCAGATAATCAGAGTAGATCGCGTCTAGCGATCGGTGAACATATATCCCCACCGTAATCGTTACGCAAAAGCACGATATCGGCGTATTTTCACATAGTCACGTCTACGTGGCGTCTTTACGAGCGACATCGACGTCTCAGTTGATACGTTTAGTGCCAACACATTGAAGTTACTCATAAATTCTTCGCATGATAAATTATATTACTTGTGAGTTTATTAGAGTGCTGTTGTTTTCACGTTAGCGCTTAAAAAACTATTTATTTAGATTTCATCGGCTCATCACCCTCAGCTAAAGGCGTCCAACAAGGTCAGATTCAGTGTGTCTTTGTACGCTTTAACTTTAGAAATTACACGTATCACAACTATCGTCGTCACAAGCTATTTCCAAATACCGGCTAATTGTCCCTTTATCTAAGTGCGTACAAATAAGGCCCTACTAAAGTTTGGCTAGACCTCAGTATTTTGTATGAAACTTCTAGTAGTCTCCCTCTCAACCAACCAGTTAGAAACCAATCCTGGGCAATCTGTTCCTGTACTAATTGGACCTGTATATTCAAGCTGTTATGCCCGTTACGACACTTGTATCGCTACAGCGCTTCACCCCTTCCGTCCCCTCCGCAGATCCGGCTCTCGATGTGCACAGCGAACAAGCTGGAAGGCTCACTGAGTGCGCTGAAGCGGCGGCTGGGGCTGACGTTCATTAAGTTTGAAGATGCGGCAGTTGAACTCGAGCCGTTCGTCAGAGCCCACGTGTTCGATACAGCCTCGTATCTCGGAAGGCAGATGTTAGCACACTTCAAAGATGTAAGTGGATGATTTTTATTTCAGATTTCTCTGGTTATGCAATAACGTTGCGCAGGAGTCCTCAAGCACTCTTCCCCAAAGAATGCACCACCTTCTGACCCATGCCCATGATAATGGCTTTCGATATCAGCTAACGCTTAAGCAATCAAATGCGCGTTGCTGAATTTTGGGCGAAAAGACAAGGCATTCATTACTTTGCCATTGTTTTGGCGATCGAGTTTCCTACAATTCAAAGTTATTCCACAGGAGTTAAAATGGCAAGCGGCTAAGATCTTGGGTTCTGTGGACTTCCTGGGCAATCCCCTGGGCTTTGTGGCGGATGTGTCTGAGGGGGTCACGGGTTTGCTTCTGGAAGGAAACGTAGGAGCGCTGCTCAAGAATGTCACTCACGGCATATCCAACTCCGCTGCTAAAGTTACAGGTATGTGACTATCATTAAAAAAGGAAAAATAGAAAGTGTTTTTCTCAAACATGCTTGGAAATTTGAGCATTATTTTGATAACCTTCTTCGAGATAAATCGAAATTGCTGTATTGGCCAAATTCATGCGAGCAGCGGCCGGCAAATTTGTATGAAAATCTATATCTGTCGTGGTTTAGCGGCCAAATAAATTACGTATTAAACTCATGTCTAAACTCGATCGCGGTTCTCCCGATTGATGCAAGTGACGTTGAGATAATTATAAAAACCCTTCGGGATGACTGTGCCACAGGATGGGATAACATACCAGCCAAGTTAATCAAAATGGGGCGAAACGTTCTTGTGCTTCCTATCACCCATATTTGTAACCTTGCCATTTCTCAAGGGGTATTCCCGAGGGCCTTTAAAACTGCAATAGTCACCCCTGTATACAAAACTGGAGATAAAAATCAGATCTCTAACTATAGTCCCATCTCCGTCTTAAGCGCTTTGTCTAAAATCATGGAACGAGTTCTCAACAACTGCCTGACAAATTACCTGACTAAATTCAATATCCTCGCCAACAACCAATATGGTTTCCGAAATGGTATCTCTACGGAAGATGCCGTGGTCGACCTTGTACAGTCGGTTGCTGACAAACTAGACAAAAAACTGAAATGCTATGGCATTTTTCTAGATCTCAGCAAAGCATTTGACACTGTCTGTATTTCCAAATTGATAGAGAAAATGCAAAATGTGGGAATACGTGGTCTAGCTCTCGACATCTTTCAAGACTATCTTTCTGACCGTAGACAATCTGTCAAGATAGACAATATAATTAGCGTTGAGGAACAAATAACCTTCGGAGTTCCCCAGGGAAGTATTTTGGGTCCAACTCTCTTTCAAATATATATAAACGACCTTTGTAACTTGCCTCTCGTCAACTGTGATATTTTCACTTACGCAGACGACACTGCACTAGTGGCATATGGCAAGTGTTGGGATGAGGCTAAGTTACACTCGGAAAACGCATTACGGAAAGTAATGTATTGGTTAGCAAGTAATTTATTAACCTTAAATGCTAAAAAGACCAATTTTTTACGTTTTATTCTACCGAACACATCAAAACCAGCTGGAGAAACGGAAATCTAAAGGCACATAACTGTTCGCAAAACACTGAAGCTTGTAGTTGTCTGTCGTTAACAATGGTGGAATCCATTAAATATCTCGGAGTGTTCGTCGACGAGAAACTAGATTGGACCACCCAACTGGAGTCATTAACTTCTCGCACCAGAAGACTCATATACTTTTTCAAAAATCTTAGGTTTTCAGCAGATAAAGACACTCTCCGAATGGTTTACTTGGCTGTGTCAATCAATCCTGACGTACTGTATCCCTGTGTGGGGGGGAACTCATAAATCGGAGCTATTAAAGCTTGAAAGAGCTCAAAGGGCTGTGCTGAAAGTAATTCACTTTAAACCACGTGACTACCCTACACATACGTTATACTCAGAATGCAATGTCCTAACTGTTAGGAAATTGTACATCCTAAAATCCATCCTCTACAAGCACTCTATTATTTCGTTCAGTAAGCAGCTTGTCAGTCAGCGGCGTCGTGGCTTTCCTTTATGTCCAACTGTTTCTTGTAGGACTGCCTTTGCAAGACGACAGTTTAATGGCTTAAGTGCTAGGCTCTATAATAAAGCCCACAAACAATTTAACATCTACACCTTGACTCAACGTGAGGTAAAACACAAGGTTAATTCCTGGCTACAGACATTGACATATAATGATACCGAGGAGCTTCTAACCACTGTACGTTAAAACGAGATAGATTTACATACACTTTAGGCTTAAAAACAAACAAACACAACTACAAACACCATCTCACACACACATTTTGTTTCATTTTTTTTTTAAATCTTATCCTGTAGTGTACCATAATTTAAGTACTTTGTTCGCCCACTGCACGTACCAATATATTTTGTAACCGCAATAAGACTCGTGATAAATGGATACTCTTTCCTAAGATACAGACAGGTTTCCTGCCTAGTGTACGGTGCACGTACATGATTCTTAAAAATGTTTAGTAAGTGATGAGTTGTGCAATAAGTCGCATGCGCATCTTTACACTTACACGCGCGACCTACATTAGTAAAAGATGACGATCATGCAGCAGCAGCATGCAGAGCATGGGTGGTGCAGTTTTCTATCTAAATTCAATTTAGTGTTCCAATAGACGTGGTTTGAGTCGGACAACTTGCATTTTTATTTCTGGATTCAAGCCCGCTGGCACTCATTGCATTCTACATTTCACTGACATTTGCATTGACAATAATTATTATAAATGTTAAGGTGTATTTGCATTTGCACCCTACATTTTTTTTTGGTCCTTCGAAACTATTGCAAGTATCGTACAGTCCGATTAATCGGTCAGTAATACGTCGCGTGTGACCTGTGTCTTGGTCGAGTGTTGCCGCGCAGAAGCAGTAGCAGCGATCCAGGTTCCGGAGCGACACGGTGCATCAGCGTAAAGGGGGAGTTCCTGTGTTTCAAGTAAGATCGTTCATTTTTTTCGCTTACTTCTTTAACAATGGAGGGTTTGATCGTGCGTCAGGCTGAGATCCTGGAGGAAATAAAGAGAATCCATGCCAACTTCAAGAAGGATTCGGTGAGCAGGAAGACCGCCGACTACATCCAGCACAGGCTTGAGCGGTTAGATCAGCTTTGGGCGGAATGTAAGGAGAAACATCAGGAGCTGAGTGCAGCAGAAGACGAAACGCATGAGTACTACACCAGTAATATTCATGAGGTAATGAGGGATTGGTACCACGGAGTGCGGCAGGAGCTTACAGCATGCGGGACCAAGCTGCAGGGTGGATCCAGCAATGCCGGCTCTAGCAAAGTGCACGTGGAGTTTGACAGAACCCTGTTCGGGAGCGTCTCGGGAACAGAAGGCAAGTTACACGAGTTACGACAGTTGCAAAACGCTAACTTCCGTGCGTTCGATAGGTTAGTGGCGAATAAGAACGTTGAAGAGATCATCGAAAAATGGGAGATAGAAGACGCTTTAAAGACGTTAGGGTCTCGGTGGTCAGCAATTGAAAATATGCATCTGCAGATCGATGGATTGTTAGAGGGGGCGCCTAATGAGTACTATGACGAGTTTTGTCGTCACGAAAAGGCATTTGTAGGAACAAAGCGGGCGCTGAACGTAAAACTAAACGCCTCGGTGCACCAACAACAGTCCGTACCCAAAATTGACATACCCATTTTCAACGGGAATTATTCGTTATGGCCCACGTTCATGGATCTGTTCGTGGAGGCAATACACAATAATCCTGTACTTGCAAAAACACAAAAAATGCAGCATTTAAAGGGGAGACTGCGCGGCGAAGCGGGCGGAGAAGCTCGTCCAGCATCTACACATCGCACCCGAAAATTACGACACGTGTTGGGAAATCCTGAACCATAGGTACAACAACAAGTTTCTGTTGTTCACCAAGAATTTCCAGAGCTTCATGCGTCAACCACACCTGCAAAAACAATCCGCATTCGACCTTAAGCGGTTATATGACACGAGCAATGAAACTATAAATGCGATACATAACTTGGGCGTAGATACGGGCTCATGGGATCCTGTCCTAGTCTACGTGCTAAGCGAGAAACTAGATCCCGAAACGTACGCGGAATACATGCAGTCTAGGCCGGACCCGCGAGAGATACCCACGTTCAACCAGTTCATGGATTTTGTTGAAAACAAATTTATGGCATTAGAACCCTTACATAGGAAAAGACCCGAAAACGGTAACAAACCCCAGGTAAAACCACAATCCAACGCGCCTCATCCATTCAGCAAAAATCACAAACCAGCAAACTCTCGAAATTTCCATGCATACAACGCTGGGCGATTTAATAAGATCATGTGCCCATTATGCAACACTAACCACGCGTTGTTTCAGTGCTCCAAATTCACCGACATGGCAAGCTCAGAAAGGTTGGAATTCATCGAAAACAGCAATATCTGCAAAAATTGCCTGTACATGCATAACAAGGGCTATTGCGCGTCACAAAAAAGATGCAGAGAACGCAATAATCCACATAACACGCTATTATACAATGATATTGCCAAGTCAGCGCGGGCGCCTTCAGCAGCGCAACAGACGCCTAAACCGTCGACGTCAACCGCAACTAGGTCACCTAAAAGTATGCAAAATAACTTCGCATCGAATAATGATGACGAGATACTACTGGCCACTGCATTAGTGCAAGTAGCAACAGCTGAAGGCGATTACATCACATTACGGGCGTTACTGGACCAAGGCTCACAAATAACCCTAATCACTGAGAATGCAGCTCAAAGACTAGGTGTAAAGCGTCAACAGCTAAACGCGAGCATAAGCGGGATCGGCACCCTATCCAACAGGAGCAAAGGGAAGGTGAACCTACGGTGCAAATCCGTACATAATGACTTCCAGTTTACTACGGAAGCATTGGTCCTGCCACGGGTGGTAAACAATCTGCCTAACGCGACATTTGCAAAAGGAACCTGGACTCACGTAACGGACATCACATTAGCCGACCCAGAATACAATATATCCAGACCCATTGACATACTCTTAGATGCACAAGTATTCTCTGAAATTTTGATGAATGGTCTGAGTAAGGGAATGAGCAACGAACCCATAGCTCAACAGACTCGCTTAGGGTGGATTCTGTCAGGCAATGTCAACAAGACATTCAACTGCAACGTGGTGATAAATCACGTGGATGAATTGACCAAATACTGGGAAGTGGAAGACATCAGTGGAGATGCATGCAGCTCGATGACATCAGCGGAGAGATATTGCGAGGAGTTTTTCGCTACTACAACAAAACGGCTGAAAAATGGCAAATATGCAGTTCGTTTGCCAATGAAGCCCAACTACGATCAGTTACTGGGAAAGTCAAAGCCGCGTGCAGTGGCACAATTTATGCAATTAGAAAGAAGACTATGCAGGGATGACAAACTGGCAGAAAACTACATCAAATTTATGCAAGAGTACCTAGAAATGGGACACATGAAAGAGAGTAAACCCGACTGCAACCAGTCATGCTACCTACCTCATCACGGAGTTCTTAAACAGGACTCACTGACAACAAAACTAAGGGTGGTCTTCAACGCCTCACAGAAGACTGACACAGGCTACAGCCTGAACGACTTGATGGAGTGCGGCCCGAAGCTTCACCAAGATCTACTGACGCTACTCATGGGATGGCGGCGATACAAGTACGTGTTTACAGCAGACTGTGAGAAAATGTACCGTATGATCTTAGTGCATGAAGAAGATCAATACTTGCAGAAGATAGTGTGGAGGGAAACCAACCAAGATCCCTTAAAAGAATACAAGCTATGCACAGTGACATATGGGACCAAGGCGGCACCATTTCTAGCACTCCGGACGCTAAAGCAACTAGCAAAGGATGACGCAGAGAAATACCCGTTAGCAGCTGACGTCATTACTAACGAGATGTATGTTGACGACGTACTAAGTGGTAGCGATTCCATCGAGAAAGCACAAGAAATGCAGAACCAACTCATCAACATGTTAGGCGGGGCAGGACTCACGCTACGAAAGTGGTCAAGTAACGAGCCGACCCTGATTGAAAACCTATCAAAATCAGACCTGAACCAAACTACAATGCACTTTACAAACGATGGAACTACAAAAGCCCTGGGAGTACAGTGGAACCCTACAACTGACACATTTGCATTTACAAACAAAATAACCTCTGAAAACAGTAAACCAATGACAAAACGAAAGCTACTGTCCGAGATATCAAAAATCTTCGATCCATTGGGCTGGCTGACACCTCTGACATTGAAAGCAAAATTGATGTTTCAAAGCGTCTGGCTATCAGGATGCGGTTGGGATGAAACCTTACCGAACAGCGTACAAGAAGAATGGAAGCGGTTTACAAGCGACTTGCACAACATAACCCGATATGAGATACCGAGATGGTTGGGAGACACAACTAAACCCTTCCAAGTACATGGGTTCTGTGACGCGTCAGAAAAGGCCTATGCATGCACTATTTATCTACTGACATTAGACAGCAAAAACAAGCCCTCAAGCCGACTAGTAGCTGCAAAATCTAGATTATCGCCAATCAATAAAAAATTGACATTACCACGGCTTGAATTATGCGGAGCCTTATTACTTTCCCGTCTGATGAAAAAGGTCCTAAAGGCTCTGAAGTGGAACAACATTGATAAAAACACCTACGCCTGGACGGACTCCATGATTGTACTAGGCTGGCTGCATGGGGACAACACAAAATGGAAGTCGTTCGTGAGCAACAGAGTACAACAAGTGCAGGAAGTCATACCAAAACAACACTGGAGGTACTTCAAGTCAGAGGAAAACGCTGCAGACTGTGCATCACGCGGTCTCAACTGTTCCCAGCTATTGCAACATCCTTTGTGGTGGCAAGGACCAGAATGGGTGAAAAATTACAATGAAAAAACAGCCGATAAATTTGCAATCATACCGACAACATGCGAATCAAAACAAAAACAAATGACAGCGTATGTTGTGAAACTCGAGCCGTCTTCAATTGTAATTGAATTACTAGACCGACACAGTGACATGGTTCACATTACAAGGGTCACAGCGTGGATAAAACGATTCGCAAACAACTGCTCGAAGTCCGAAACAAATACTACTAAGTACTTGTCATCAACAGAACTACAAAACGCTGAAAACCTTATATTTAAACAAATCCAACTACATACCTTCAAAGACGAAATTATGAGACTGAAAGAAAATAAGGGTCTAAGCAACAAAAGCAATCTTCTGAACCTAAATCCATTTCTTGACAAACATGACACTTTGAGAGTAGGGGGAAGGTTGAATAACTCGAACTTAAATGAAGACAACAAACATCCAATTTTGCTCCCACATGACCACAAATTGACAGAGTTATTAATTTGGCAAGCACACAACAGAACATTACACGGAGGTCCTAAGTTAACACTAACACATCTACGACAAAGAGTATGGATTGTAGGAGGACATCGCGCCGTTAAAAAGGTTCTACACAAATGCGTAACATGTCGCCGATTTCATGCAAAACCCTCAAACCAGATTATGGCTGACCTACCAGAACCGAGAGTAACAATATCTCGCCCTTTCACACATACAGGGGTTGACTTTACTGGCCACGTTGAGATCAAGGCAAACAAAGGCCGAGGCGTCAGAACATTGCTGGCGTACGTTGCCGTATTCGTTTGTCTGGCAACAAAAGCTATCCATCTGGAACTTGTGTCAGAACTGTCCAGTACAGCGTTTTTGTCAGCCTTCAAACGCTTCTGTGCCCGTCGAGGCACCCCACGGGACATGTACAGCGACAACGGTACGAATTTTGTGGGTGCAAACCGGATCTTACGACAACAATATAAATGCATTGTGGACACAATTGACAACCGCTTCTTGGGTAAAATATCAGAAATGGGAATCAAGTGGCACTTCAATGCCCCTGCTTGGCCAAGCGCCGGCGGACTATGGGAAGCCGCCGTGAAGAGCATGAAGTATCATTTAAAACGGGTCATCGGAGATCAGCGCTTAACGTACGAAGAATTTACCACGCTACTATGCCAGATTGAAGCTTGCTTGAACTCAAGACCACTTTGCACCGTAACTGAGAACGCCGAAGAAATAAACTGCTTAACACCCGGACACTTCTTAACCGGCACATCTCTTATGACTGTCCCAGAGCCGGACACTGACAACACCTACAATCTAGGCAAGAGATGGCAAATTGTGCAGCAATTAAGCAAGGACCTCTGGAAGAGATGGTCGCAAGAGTACCTTCAACAAATCCAAACAAGGCTAAAATGGAAACGGCAGACTACTGATCCACGAGAAAATGACATCGTTTGCATCGCGGATGAAAGGCTACCGGCAGGAAAATGGGCACTGGGTCGTGTCGTAGAGTTACATACTGGAAAAGACGGCCACACGAGAGTTGTCACACTACAAACTGCAAAAGGAGCAGTCAAACGGCCGATCACAAAACTTATACCACTAGTCGAGGTTGACCAAAAAAGACTTGGCAACACGGATAAATCTACAAAAATCAGGCGGAGCAGACCGAACAAGCTTACTTGGAACAGCCTGGTTTGCTACACACTAATGCTGACCATGACATTCATAACGCCCACGGTCCAACAAGACATGAAGCTTACCCCTCTGACAAGAAATCAAACAATTTACTTTGATTAGATTGCAGACTTGCAAGAAATCCGAGACGAATGGAAATTAGTATTTTATTACAACATGACAAACTACTGGCGAAACGTTGACACTCTGCAAAAATTCGTGATTCATATAAAAGAATATCGTTGTGAGGACTGGATGATGCAATTCCACATCTTGATCAACCAACTTGAACAAAGCATGAACGAACTAGACTACTATAACAATTTACTGAAGTCTCAGCGACTAATCCAACACCGATTTAAAAGAGGATTAATCGACGGAGTGGGATACGTTGCCAACTCATTATTCGAAGTACTAGATCAGCACTTCGCAGAAAAGTACGAACAGGACATCGACTACATCCAACAAAATGAGAACCATTTGTTACACCTCCTCAAAAACCAAACAAGCATACTTGAAACCGAGCACAACATTGTACAACGCAATGAAGCGACGATGGTAAAGCAGTTCACCTTGATGAATGAACACCTCACTAATCTGGAAAACAAAACAGAAAAGAATGAGCATGACACTGCTAATTTGCATTCTACATCATAACATCGGCAATAGCTGCAGAAAAAATGGCTCAAAATCTAAAAGACATCCAACAAACGCTCATCAATACGTTGACAAATATGTACCAGGGACATATGGACGTACACCTTCTATCACCAACTCAAATGCAAAGCGAACTAGATAGAGTAGCTCGACAGCTACCGCGCGACGCCACGCTTCCGGAAGTCCAGCATGATGTAAGAGATATCTACAGACTGTTCAGAATACATGCACGCATTACACAGCAATATCTTTTGATGGAAGTAAAAATACCAATTCTGAACGATGTTCTATTCGAGCTGAATAAGCTCATCAGCATACCTCAACGCATTGGCACTAACCGGGTGATATACGCAATCCCGAATTCTGAACTAATAGCATTTAACGCCAACCAATACTCGTTTATACCCCTCGAACAATCTGACGTTCAAGAATGCCAAAAGATTCAGGACAAAACGTTAATGTGCAAGCTATTTCACCCTATCTACAGCACCGGTGACCGACGCAAGTCAATTTGCGATGTACAGCTGATTCGGGACAATGAAGTACACAGTGTGTACTGCCACACGGAAATAAAGGAATGCGCTGACAAGTGGGTAAAACTACACAAGCAAAACACATGGTTTTATTATTGTTGTGGCGCGTGCGAAGTGCAATTAGTCTGCGGCGCTCAAATTACATCGGAGACATTATATAACTCGGGTCTGATTACACTTAAACAAGGTTGTCACTTGCAGGGTGACTCATTCACGTTGCACGCATACATGGAACAGAAAAGTGATGTTATAGTCAATGAACCATTCGCCATGATCACGCCCACAATCTCTCCCATCAACAACATCATCAACACGTCGATCCGTAACACGTCATTGCCTATCGAAACGCACGAAGAGATGTTCCAGAAAATTGACACACAACTGCGCTCGATCAAAGATCAATCAAACCTGGAAACCTTATCTCCCCACGACATTCACCACTACACCGCAATCTACGCTGTTATGACAATTAGCATTGCACTAGCAATAACATCGGTGTACTTTTGGAGAAAGAAAAGCACCAAAAGACAGGGGAAGGGCTCGCGAGGTGCGAGAAGCAGAAGAGGACGAGAAGAAGAAGTCGACATCGAGGACGGGTGTAGCAAAGTACACAAACGGAACTCGAAAGTGAACGAAGGGACAAGTGCTGACCCCACCCCACCCTTAAGTGAAGTGAAATTTGACACTGAGAAACATAGTGACGTGTGTGATTAGGGA
Source organism: Lacanobia wlatinum (assembly GCA_947578705.1). NCBI lineage: Eukaryota > Metazoa > Arthropoda > Insecta > Lepidoptera > Noctuidae > Lacanobia > Lacanobia wlatinum. The sequence continues at coordinate 27,336,033 of OX388034.1, forward strand.
GTGTGACAATTATACTTATGGATTTTAAGTGTATATTTACATTTAGGAAAGGGAGTCCTATGACTTATTTTATATTCGTTGTACTGGTTTTTCCTTATAAAACTTACATATTTAAGACAACTCTGTATGCCATGTACAAACTACTTATTGAATAAATTATTATTATTAAATTATTATATGTCTGTCGTGTAATTTAAAAAAGGAACAATCTTTTACTCCGAAACATGGCGACCAAGGAGGTAACTTATCAAAGGTTTTATTTAAATTTCGATCTGGCTTGCAAATATAAAGCTGTTTATTGAAAAAAAAAAAAAACAAATTAACACTTAAACGCGGGAAAAATTATTGTTCGTTGTTCGTCATTGATTTTAAAAAGTACTTGTATTTTAATATCGGCGCAATATTTGAGAAAAGTACTATACAAGCCTTGGCCACAACTAGGCATAGGTGGACATACGTACACACATCAAAAAAAGTTTGTGATCACTAGCATAAGCTGATATATATTTTTTTTTTAATTTAACTTTATCAAGAAAAATTCTGTGTGTTTTCTTTAAATAGTTTGAAATAAAAAAAATAAAAATATTTTTTTACTAAAATTAATCATATTGTAATTGTAACAGAAATTTGAATTGGAAAGAAAAATACTGTTTAACCAAACTTAAACGACAATTTATTAATAAAAGGTTTATATTCAATATAATATAACTCCTCCCCTGGCTCGAACACATGCGGAGATCCTCCTGGGCATGCTGAGGATCAAGTTATCCAGCATTTCTTGGGGTAACCTGACCCATTCTTGAATAGCGGCTTCCCTGAGCTCTGGCACTGTTTGGGGACGTGGCTGACGGTTCCAAATAGCTCGCTTAAGAGCATCACACGCGTGCTCTATTGGGTTCAAGTCAAGCGAGCCGGCAGGCCAGTCCAACCTTGTGATGTCGTATTCTTGGAGAGCAGCATTGACTCGTTGAGCTCGATGTCGGGCGCATTATCATCGACCAGTACAAATTGGTGTCCATGGTTTACTCGGAATGGTCTGACAATTTCATCAACAGCAACTGCTTTATACTTGTCTGCTATCATGAAGCCTCGATACGGGATCAAAGGCGTTCTAGCTCCAATCATAATACCACCCCTAAAGGACACCGATTTCCCGCCTTGCTGACTGTTCCAGTGGCAGTTCTTTGCCTTTCACGGTCTCCTGGTCTTCTCCAGACACGGACACGTCGGTTATCTGGATGAGTACTGATTCGCGATTCGTCAACGAAGAGACAGTTTTGCCAAATGTTTTCTTCTTCATCTTCTTCATTTTGCCGAAGCCTAGCCCACTGTAATCTTCGTCGTTGACGTTGCCGGGAATTCAGAGGCGCTCACCAAGACCTCCGTGCTCGTAATCCAGCCTGGTGCAAGCAATTCCGAATGGTCTGAGTGCTAACTTCAAGCCCAGAGGCGGCCCAAACTTCTGCTTTTATTTTAGTAGCGTTGATTGTTGGGTCACGGGCTGCCAGCAATCTAATATAGCGCTTTTGGGCAGCAGTCCAAACAGTTGGGCGACCACTGCGGGGTCGGTCAGCTAAATTACCCATCCCGTGGTACCTCTGCAACGTGGTCACGACACAGGATTGGGATATAGCAACTCTGCGAGCTATTTCTCTCGTGGTGTATCCTTCTTCCCTCAAAATGACTATTCTTGCTCGTAAAACTTCTGATATCCTCTTGGAATTTATTCAATTACAACTTACCGCGAAATTAAAATCCTTTAAAATTGACTAATTCTGAATGAGCGTAAGCTAGGACTAAGTCTTTTTATATGGAAAAACAATAGAACTGTTTTATTGTGTTATATTCTAAAAACATAACACTCCTTTTTTAGGCAGTCGTGTAAAAAGAAGAAGAAATTATAATATAATTTACCGTAGCAAAAAAGTTTTCGGAATTTCAAAGTGGTCGCAAACTTTTTTTGATGTGTGTGTGTGTGCCTTGGCTTCGCCTCGACCCACATTTACACGTTCGTCCATCAATGCCTCTTTTGCTAGCCGATGCAGTAAGGTACTATATTCGTGCATAGTATAGAGAAGAAACAAAATAAGTAACTGTTAATATACAGGTTAGGTAAGTAAGCGTCACATCTCATAACGGACATCAATCAGCATAATGCTGGAACTCAAATGCGAGATAAATTCACAGCGCTGGTTTTCAGTGACAGGCGGCGCAGCATAGAAATAATACGCCGAACGTTGAAATACTTGTTATTTTTTTTTTCTTTAAACTTTTGATAAGTTATTTGTTATGTCTGTCCTGACAGAGTCGCTGGGCGACGGGCTGGAGCGTGTGGTGGGCGACGAGGCGCACGAGGAGACGCGGCGCCGCATCCGCTCCGCTGCGCCCGGCGCACACCTCGCCGCCGGCTTTCGCGGCCTCGGGCTCGGGATACTCGGTTAGTAAAGTGTGTGTGGCACAGTTGCTCACAGAGGACAATTAGCTCACAGAGGTTATTATAGGAATAAAAGGGGACCGAGAATACTACCCTGTGGGACGCCGTGGACGACGGGAAGATCTGTACTAGTTCATTCATCAACTTTGACTCTCTGGTATCGATCAGTGAGGTATTTCGAAAAAAGCTTTAATTGCAGATGCCTTACTTGGGTTCTCCAACTTCTTCAACAGCAGTGGAATGGAGACCGTGTCAAAAGCTTTGGCGAGGTCCATGAAGATTACTCTTTGTTAACATCTATAGTTTGTGTTTTAATCCCGGAGACTAAATTGACAAGTGCAAATGGCAAACTGACATAGATTACAATAACATTAAAGTCAGTGTTGACATCAGATTTAGTTAATTCTGGCGGATCCTAAATTAGTCTGACGAAAGTCGTGAAAGTAGCCATAACAAGGAAGAAAGTAGCCCAGACCAGGTAGGTTGGTGAAGGTAGTCATAACAACTAGGTAGTCGTAACCAGGCTGAAGTGGTTGTGAAAGGCCAAAAGTAGTTGGTTATAATGTGTCACAAAGATAGTGTAACTATGCATTGTGATCGTCAGGTGGCATGACGTCGCTGGTGAAGCACAGCTACGAGGGCGCGACGTCGGAAGGGCTGGGTGGCTTCCTGGCAGGCGTGGGCAAGGGGCTGGTGGGCACCGTCACCAAGCCGGTCATCGGTGTGCTGGACCTCGCTGCCGAGACTGCCTCCGCGCTCAGAGACACCAGCCGCAGGTCAGTGTTAACAGCCCCGAGAACCGTGCAAGTGTCATGGTCAGGTGGTGGATATTGTAAATAGGTCTAATAGCGCTTTTTGCAGAATAAAAATAGACTGTATGTCTGCAGCCCGTTTCCACAGCAAAATACCGTAACACATGATGATGACTATGGAAGCAACTAAAACAGACCAACCTCGCGGTATCTTCATCAGTAAATTGACGGATTCTTCTGACAGCACTTCGTTTTTTTTCCATTGTTTACTAAATTATTAGCTATAAACCAATTTTGCACCTGCTGTACAGCGTTATTTACGCCGTCAAGATTTTTCGAACTTGTGTTTATCTTAAAAGTTCAGGACGTGTATTGTCAGCAAATAACACCATTTGTGGTTGGATTTTTAAAATAAACGGTACCGATACCGTTTGGCCCCAATTGGCACGGTCTTTGAGTGGTCCTCTCAGTAGCTAGCATGGGGACACCCGGGGCGGATAATGTGGTGTCACCCCACAAATGAACCCCCCCCCCCCCAAATAATTATAAGTTGCGCCTTTGGCCTTTCGTTCTGGTGACGGCAATGGCAAGCCAATTTTCGGAAGAGAGGGGGGGGGAAGGTGAGCCATTTGCGCTGCATGTTTTTATTTTCAGGAATGTTCTTACATCATACTTACAAACAAAATGCGGCCAAGTGCGGCTAGATTTTTGAGTTTTCTAAGATTTTTTTTAATAAACATCGAATTAGTGGAGAATAGCTTGCCTTTGAACCCCGCAGAGTCCCACGGGACGTGTTTGGAGCCTGACCTGTGACACTTTTTTTGAAAAAATCGCGGCACAGTTGTGTGAAATATAAATGGCCCATAATAAGAACAACAGGAAAAAGATGACACTCAGGAAAATTCAGAAGTTCGGGCAAAATATGTTGATAGTATATTATTATTTTAATACACATTGTTTTAATTGAAAATGAAAATATTTTAATTTGATTCGTTGACTTTTTTGACATCTGACAATAGGGTTGGACACATTTCAAATTTTTCGGTTCAAAACGTTCGGTTTTTTTTTTCTGTTATTACTATGTTAACTTACATTTTCTCACATAGCTATATTGTGTTATTAAAAAACATGTTTGTAAAATTGTTTCGGTTTCATTTGTGAAATAATAACCCAAACTACATCACTATCACTAACACTAGATCACTATATATTATAAAACTAAGTCCACCGCCTTGTCTGTCATGAGTTACTGCCATAAAATGTAAAACGTAACGATAAATGTAAAATAGATGAAATCATGTCTAAAAGAAAAACAATTCAGTAGATCAACTGCAAATATTTTGCACTGTGACGTATTTATTTTGCGAAGAAGTCGGCGGTCATCGGTAGGACATCGTATAACATCGTTGTGTTAAACATGAGGGGTCGCGGGCGGAGGTAGTATTTTCATTGCCAACAGGCCCGGATAACCCAGCCTTAACGGGCGACGTAATCAAAACCGTCCGTGGTGGGGTGTAAAAAATTTCGAATTTCTGCACTCTCTTTTTTCTTGAGCCTTTCTGTATAACTCAATAAAATGACTATGTTTGTATATGAAATGATCAAAAAAATAAAACTTTTCCGAGTTGGGCAGCATGAATTTTCCAGTTCGCTTCACTCGCTCTTGTGTTCTTCCCTCTCTCAGTTAATGAGCTTTCTTGCATTAGTCCATATAGTTACTTCTATTTAAGTATGATATGAATGATCAAAAGAAAATAAAACCGTACCGGGGTCCATGACTCTTGTGTTCTGCAGCTTTCTTGTATCAGTCCATTTAGATTCAAAACCTATTTACCTAGCTATCACAGCCGCTGCAGGAAGTTTCACATTCTTCCACTAATTGAGCGGAGAAAAATTGTCGACATGGCATTTCTATTCAATTTGGGTAATGGTTCAACCGACTGTTCTGAACTGATGAGCGAAATTGGGCTGCGTGTTCCATCCTTCACCTTCAGGAATCATCGACCTCTGTATGTTCCCTCTGTGCGGTGCAAATACCGACAAAACTCATATATAATAAGAGCCAGCAGAGCATACAACTCGATGTGTCAGAGTATTGATGATTTTGACTTGTTCTGTACCAGTGTTCCAAAAATAAAAAATACTGTATAATGACTTCTTTGAAGTTCACTAAAATTTATTTTTATATTTATCTCCGAGTGCTAGCTATTTCTTACTTTCACTTGCCTGTCTACTGTTTGCGCCTTTGGCCTTTCGTTCTGGTGACGGCAATGGCAAGCCAATTTTCGGAAGAGAGGGGGGGGGAAGGTGAGCCATTTGCGCTGCATGTTTTTATTTTCAGGAATGTTCTTACATCATACTTACAAAGAAAATCTCGAAAATTAGTGTGATTACATATTTTGATTTTGTTTTCATCATTCTCTAAACCTATATATTTTCTAATACTTCCCATCTCGGATAGGTTTTATTTTTAACCCCTGACGCAAAAACGATTACGTCGCCCGTTAAGGCTGGGTTATCCGGGCCTGTTGGCAATGAAAATACTACCTCCGCCCGCGACCCCTCATGTTTAACACAACGATGTTATACGATGTCCTACCGATGACCGCCGACTTCTTCGCAAAATAAATACGTCACAAAATATTTGAAGTTGATCTACTGAATTGTTTTTCTTTTAGACATGATTTCATCTATTTTACATTTATCGTTACGTTTTACATTTTATGGCAGTAACTCATGACAGACAAGGCGGTGGACTTAGTTTTATAATATATAGTGATCTAGTGTTAGTGATAGTGATGTAGTTTGGGTTATTATTTCACAAATGAAACCGAAACAATTTTACAAACATGTTTTTTAATAACACAATATAGCTATGTGAGAAAATGTAAGTTAACATAGTAATAACAGAAAAAAAAAACCGAACGTTTTGAACCGAAAAATTTGAAATGTGTCCAACCCTATTGTCAGATGTCAAAAAAGTCAACGAATCAAATTAAAATATTTTCATTTTCAATTAAAACAATGTGTATTAAAATAATAATATACTATCAACATATTTTGCCCGAACTTCTGAATTTTCCTGAGTGTCATCTTTTTCCTGTTGTTCTTATTATGGGCCATTTATATTTCACACAACTGTGCCGCGATTTTTTCAAAAAAAGTGTCACAGGTCTGGCTCCAAACACGTCCCGTGGGACTCTGCGGGGTTCAAAGGCAAGCTATTCTCCACTAATTCGATGTTTATTAAAAAAAATCTTAGAAAACTCAAAAATCTAGCCGCACTTGGCCCTCCGAAATACCTTTCAGTTCGTGCAATTTTCAAATAGTTTTGTGCTGTAATTACGAAATGAGATTGAAAATAGTTTTTCAAATCGACCCTTTTTCAATATTTTTTTTGATTGAGAAAATTATATTATTTCGTGTTTTCACTTCCACTTGCCACTAGAACAAGGATGTATCCCTCACATATATTTTTTTCAGGGCTTAAATTCACTTATTTGATCATTTAAAATTGAATCGAAAACAGCCAAAACCCGGATAACCCAGCCTTAAGGGGTGACATCCGATCGTGACAAAAAGTCAACGAACGAGTGTCACCCCTAAATGCAAAAAACCTGAAGGACTAAAGAAATTTTTGAACCTCATCTCGGAAGGGTTTTATTTTATTTTGAAAATTCATTGAATACTGAAATTGAAGTTTGTTGTTGATTTATATAGAACTAGTGGACGTCACGCGGTTTCAACCGCGTAGTTCCCGTTCCCGTGGGAGTATGGGGATAAAATATAGCCTATGTTACTCCCTGATAATGTAGCTATCCATTGCTGAAAGAATTGTTCAAATCGGTCCAGTAGTTTCGGAGCCTATTCATTTCAAACAAACAAACAAACAAATCTTTCCTCTTTATAATATTAGTGTAGAAAACTCTGGAAGTTAGGGAGTGCAAAATGCAAGAGCGAGCGAAGCGAGCTCAAAATTTTTTGCTTCCTACTCCCGACAGGTTTCATTGCGTTAAACGTTTAAGGGTGCCACCCGATAGTGACAAAAACCAGTCAACGAGCGGTTGGGTGTCACCCCTAAACGGGTGGCACCCGGTGCCGGGTGACCCCCCCCCCGCCCCCCCCCCCCTCTCTACACTACTGGGTCCTCTCAACGACCGTAAGCCCCAATACACTATTAGGCATTGACCCTTTTGGTACACCCATTTGTACTCCTAAACCACGTGAATTGACACCATTTATTTGAACTTGCTGCTATCTTTCATTTTCCTAAATTGAGTGCTTGTTTACCAAGGAACTACTGCACTAATTTTAAGGGCAACGTTTAGTTATTACCGTAATCAAATGACTTGGGCAGGTTACAAAAAATTCCTATGACCTCGTGGGCCTCTACCCACGCTGTAAATATGTGTTTTAATAAGGTGACATCAGCATCAGTCGTCCGTTAGAGAAACCAAACTGTTGGTAAGGTTTTATTGGTGTAAAAAAGATTTAGTATTTGTTAAACACAACTTTAAGCTCATTCACATCGCGATGCACTTGCACAGGTCGGACAAATGGGTGCCTTCGCGTGTGCGGGGCCCGCGCTGCGTGGCGGCGGCGCGCCTGCTGCCGCGCTACTGCTCGGCACAAGCCGCGGGCGCCGCGCTGCTGTACGCGCTCAACCACACCGACTACTCCGAGCACTTCCTGGCCTATCGCGCCGTGCGCGACACGCCGCACGACATCCGCGCGCTGCTGTCCGACACCTACCTGCGCATCATCACCTGCAAGCACCAGGCACCGCAGGTCGTCATGGAGACCCATCTCAGGTACACCGAAGCGAAAGAAATAGTGAAGGGTTCACTATTTCCCATCTCAGGTACCCTTCACTATTTCCAACATTTCCGACGGACGCACATAGCGAATCTTCTGTTAATGAACTCTTTATTCTACAGCAACCTGGTGTCATGCACAGTGGTGTCAGTGGACGGCGCGTATTTCGTGGAGCTGGGCGTACGAGGTGGCGGCGGCGCAGAGGGAGTGCGGCGGCCGCGAGTCCAGTGCGACAGCGACGAGCTGGCCGCCTGGGTGGCGCGCCACGCCGCCTACGCGCGCCAGCTGTACCACGAGCACCTGCACACGCTGCAGCCCATCACCGACCTGTAGCGACAGCACGAGCTGGCGCCTGAGTGGCGCGCCACGCCGCCTACGCGCGCCAGCTGTACCACGAGCACCTGCACACGCTGCAGCCCATCACCGACCTGTAGCGACAGCACGAGCTGGCGCCTGAGTGGCGCGCCACGCCGCCTACGCGCGCCAGCTGTACCACGAGCACCTGCACACGCTGCAGCCCATCACCGACCTGTAGCGACAGCACGAGCTGGCGCCTGAGTGGCGCGCCACGCCGCCTACGCGCGCCAGCTGTACCACGAGCACCTGCACACGCTGCAGCCCATCACCGACCTGTAGCGACAGCACGAGCTGGCGCCTGAGTGGCGCGCCACGCCGCCTACGCGCGCCAGCTGTACCACGAGCACCTGCACACGCTGCAGCCCATCACCGACCTGTAGCGACAGCACGAGCTGGCGCCTGAGTGGCGCGCCACGCCGCCTACGCGCGCCAGCTGTACCACGAGCACCTGCACACGCTGCAGCCCATCACCGACCTGTAGCGACAGCACGAGCTGGCGCCTGAGTGGCGCGCCACGCCGCCTACGCGCGCCAGCTGTACCACGAGCACCTGCACACGCTGCAGCCCATCACCGACCTGTAGCGACAGCACGAGCTGGCGCCTGAGTGGCGCGCCACGCCGCCTACGCGCGCCAGCTGTACCACGAGCACCTGCACACGCTGCAGCCCATCACCGACCTGTAGCGACAGCACGAGCTGGCGCCTGAGTGGCGCGCCACGCCGCCTACGCGCGCCAGCTGTACCACGAGCACCTGCACACGCTGCAGCCCATCACCGACCTGTAGCGACAGCACGAGCTGGCGCCTGAGTGGCCACCACTGCACGAGGGTAACATGCTATACATCATCGAGGAGTAAACAACCAAGAGCTGACCCAGACGTCATTTTTCCGTGTTACGTGCTATTTTTAAAACATTTCCAACCTTATTTTTTAAACAGTCGGTTAAAAATATGGCCGTACACCAATGTTGCTCTATCGAGAATATGTAAGCGACGTGTCGAATGTTTATAAACGGGTAACATCTCGTCCTTACGGCATTGTGTACGTCTGTACCTAAGAAATGTACACTGATACCATTATTCTTGATTTGACCGTCCTCAAATTAATCAATGAAAAATATCTAGCAAAATGTGTGGCTAACGATTCGATCGATTCCCGAAACTAACCATGGATTTTCGAATTTATAAAAGTACGACTATACCTGACCACATACAATGAAATCTTGATTAAGATTTAGACAAACGAACGACATATTTTTACGATATGAAAATAATTGTTTCATCAAAAAATGAGCTTATTACGGCAAATGGCGTTTGACCATAGAAAAGACATGCACAAATATATCAATGTGTATGTTTCACTTCTCCTATAAAAGTATTCCGAATAGTTGAAATTCCATTTGGAGCGAAACCTCCCAAACCTTTATTAGACTGAAGACTTCGTTATAAAGCTAATAATATATAATGACGTAGTAAAAATATATCGATAAGTATTCGTAAGTATTATTGTAAAAGACACTGCGAGGCAACTATTGTAGTCTAACTTTTTATGATACTCTTTTAATAATTACGAATCTAGTTATGATATTAAAACATCACAATTATTAATATATTCTTATTATTATATTCCGAATCACGTTTACAGTCCGTTCATAAAGTTGTGTCAATGACGAAAATCTAAAAATATACTGTTCCTCTAAAACCGGATTGTTGCTTGATAAATATAATATGTAATAAATAACTTATTTATTCTGTGTATACTTATATTATCTGGACTATACAGGTATTCACGATATTTATATGCCATCCCGTTTCTAATCCTCCTTTACCGAATCAGTATACACCAACAGTATAATATTCGTTTTATATCAACTTTCTATGCAACACTAACTAATAAAATACTGATTTATTTTTAGTAAACTCTTACTGGTGATATAACCATAGACTATCAAATAATAGTACTTAGGATAGTAGTCCAATTCTGTTGACTCTTAGAATTGACCAGATGATGTGGAACTCTAGCAATTTAAATTCACACTTTGAATTTGCTTCAATACAAGAATATACTGCCCACAGCACAGAATGATGTTTCACACATTAACTGGTTTATTCTAAGATTATAATAACGCAACAAACTTGTTGTGTTTTTCTAGCAGTTACGATAAGTAATATAGGTACTGTGTCGAAAATGCCCAGCAGCAAATGTTGTTTGCCAAGTAAGAAAATGGCCGGGCGATGTCCGCTGTTCATATGCTATGTGGTATGTGTTTACGTATAATGTTGTGCGACGAAGTCGTGTCAAACTACTTCATGTGTGATACTTGTATGAGTCTGTATGGGGGATTACGTAACTTTGATTTAGCGTAAAATAGAGAAACTTTTTAACGCGTTCTAGCAGTGAAAGATGAGCTGGTAATGGCACTATCAAAACCTGAAACAAGAAAGGAAAAGGTACGTAGAAGAGAATCCAATGCAATTTCAAAGTCAATCCTTAATATGTAAAGTGTCGGGCAGAACGCGTTAAAGATATTCCTCCGATATAGTTTAATAAAACTCCAGATTAATATATTTTGTGTACGTTACGTGTGTGGGAGTAGATTTGATGAGTCTAGAATGATCAAAATTATCTTAGGCTGTGATATAAACCTATGACAAGTCGACATGTGAGCCGAGTTCGGAAGCGGGCAATACCTCCGTTTCGCATACATTCCATTGCGGGTTCCTTGACGTGTTGATTACATGACTTCGCAGTGATAGAGCAATGTAATGGAGCTTGTACTACATTGCGGGTTCGATCGCGTGTCCCCTGTGGAGTGCTGCCAGCTTCTGCAATAAATGGCTGTTCTACTGTAGTGTCGTGGAAAACGAAAATTGTTGAACCTGATGACCTGAAATGTCCTGTAAATTAAGGAAATGTTGGAAATTGTAAATTAATTTTCTGGCAATAATTTATGTAGCCTCAATATTCCGTTTAGTTAATTATTCCGTATAGCTGTAGTAAACGGTATGGTAAGAGTGAAGTTGCCAGATATATTTTTAATTTTAATTTTCTAAAAGTAATGTGAATTGGCTTTGATAAAAAACGGGAAGTAAATAGAAGCGATTATGTTTATAATGATTTCGTTTGTTTGTGTTTTCATGACTCGTGTGTCTGCAGGTTATGAGTTCGTTAGAGATTGCTCATTATTTTAAGTGAAGTCCTTATTTTCTGGCGTTACATAAACAAAGGTACTTTCAGGCCCGTTTACACTTTGATTATCTCTATTGGTCAGCACAAGTACTTAATTACAAGAATACATCTCGAATGCTGGCCTTTTGATCAGTGTCAAATGGTCTTTAGTTCTGCGTTAGTTCTATTAGGTTATTGAAAACAAGTGCAATAGCTTCGTGAAACTGTGCACGCTTTATAAATATCTATTGCAATGCTTCTAGCTATGATTTTCTCGAATGGCATGGAACACGATTAATAATATTGTATCATTTGACAATGCAATGTGAGTCTTTAGATTAAATGCGATCGATGAACATGTTTAACTTTAATGAGTTTTAAACAGAAATGCAAATGTGACGTCAGAGTTAATATTAATTAGTAATTAGTTTAGTTAACCTGACATTACCAAAGTGCGGCTTAAATATAAGTGGAGCAGGTTTCTGTTTGTATTTATTTATTTATTACAAGTATGACAGTGATAGAAGTTAACACTTATTTATTTAATACCAAACTGTTGTGGTTTAGTTTTATAGAAATAAAAACTCTTTAAATAATTTTTTGTTTTATTGCATTTCAACTCCGTATCCTTTTGTCGTTTCAAAATAAAATAAGGAAGGTGCAGAAGTGCGTGGGTGATATATATGGTGATATATACTCGAGGGTGGTGTTCTGTTGCTACTGTATAGTGAAGATACAATATAAAAAAATACCTTTTTCTAAAAACTCGACCTCGAAAACGACTAAAATGTAAAAACCTCGACAACACTTTTCAAGCAGTCTGCTACAGTCAGTGAAATCAAATTTGTGATGTGCATGTGATTTTAAGTAATCGTTTTTTGCGGTTGGTTTTTTTTTTAAGACAATATATTTCATTTCGATACTAGTTGACCCGCGCAACTTCGTCTGCTCTGCTCCTATTGGTCTTAGTGTGATGATATTATAGCCTATAGCCTTCCTCGATAAATGGGCTATCTAACACTGAAATAATTTTTCAAAACGGACTAGTAGTTCCTGAGATTAGTGCGTTCAAGCAAACAAACAAACAATCAAACAAACTCTTCAGTTTTATATATTAAGTATAGATATAGATTAGTATAGATTGTGTCTTTACTGAATAGAAGCTTCAGAACACCACCCTTAAATATGACCACGCACTTCTAAGGAACAGCCTGTAGAATAAAAAATATTATTTTAAAATTAAATAACACATTATAAAACATACACAATCTGGCATCCGATTCGGTGGTGGCATGGCGGCTATTTCCTTTTATATTTTAGGACTATACCGATACCCGGACTTTCAAACAGATAAAATCTGCAGCACATGGGAATCGAACCTACGACCTTGCAACAAGGAAATAACAAATCAACTACTGCTTCGAATTTCAAATGACTACTAGCAACAATAAATCACAACAAGTGTTATCATAACAATTAATTTGTTTGGCGACCCTGACATAAGTAGTACTTAATCACATTGGAAGCTCTCAAACAATGATAAAGCCCACAGCACTGAGCAGATATCGCGCAATCTCGGCGTCTTCACGTGCAGTCGCCGCCGCACCGCGTCAGTCGCTCGCCGCCGCTTGTCTCCGCTCCGCTCACCTCCGCACAATCACTGAGGTCACCAGAGGTCAACCAAAACTCCACAGACCCCAGTTGAAACCCCACGCTACGCACTAACGTACGTATTACAATACTCCAATAAATTAGGTTAGAATGTATGCGAGCATATTGTGCGCGTGTTCGCTTGTAGTGGCGGTACACGCGGCGACCTTGAACGCGCCGAGGTGAGTGAAAGCAATGACTTGTTACCGGCAGGACACTTTGTTTACCGTCAGTCGAAACAGGTAGTTAATTACCACGTGAGTGTAACTGACTAACGGGAAAATGTTGTATTTGCAAGTTTGTTTATGTACGGAATTACAGCTGCTTACATAGTATTGTTGATTTTTAATGAGCGTTGTGATAAAATACCACGTTGGAATGAACTGAAACGAGGCTGATACCGTTTTATTAACAGGCAATCTACATAAACGACTCGTATGTTGTTTCAGCATGACGTCAGTCGACTACACAAAAGTTCCGATTCAGGAAAAGCCTCTATTCCAGCCACCGCTGCAGGAGATAGTGGATGGTAAGAAATTATTTCTAACTGCTCGGCCACAGGGTTCCCAGCTGTCTGCCTATGCATTGCAAAAATATTAAATCGCCTTTTATCAATACCGAAGAAAATATGAAGTCGTCACGCTGAGCTTACTTACTAATTGACTACAGTACAGACTCTGCTGTAGCTAATTCTTTGCGGATGACCAGCAACTGATTACTGGGCCAGGGTAGCGATGATTATGTATTGTTTTTTGTGCAGTGCTTTCTGTGGGCCTGACCAGCACATTCGCGCAGGTCGATGTGTCTGCGGTTGAGTCTCCGGACCTCACCAAGTCGCCATACAACCTCACAGCACCAGGTATGATCGAACAACTTAGCTTTTGTACATAACTGAAATAGTGTCTGTTTGCTGACTAATAAACACCAACAGCTAAGATTCGACTGGCATGAAATAATCGATTGAGCTAAAAGTTCAGTTATGGTGAGTTATAATAAGTTTCAGTTAATTCTTGTGATTTAATTTGTTGTTTGCCTCCATCATAGTTTTAAGTATTTTTTTCCTGTACAACATTACTCGCTTGATATTCTCTAGACTAGTAAGTTATGTAAATTGCTATATAAAACTACCTACTAGTCGTTGGAATGATGACGCTTATGAAACAATTATACAATAATCATTTGACCTATTAATTGTTGTTAAAAATCTCACGCTATCTCAAGTAAATAAGTGATAAAGTGAGACAATATTTTGCTAGTTATCTATCAGTTAACTTACCTACTGAATATTACAGTCGTTACAGCATCTAGAATGAAATAAAATAAACAAATCTTGAGAAAGAATGTTTGGTTTCCATTCGCAGGTCGAAAACATTATCACTACTTACTACTTTTATCGATACCAAATTATGAACAGGTAACCCATGATTTGCGATTAAAAAAAGTAGCCAATAAACTTCTCCAGGGCCCCTGTATCTCTATCTCCGTAAGAAAATTCATCAAAATTGGTTCTGCTAGGTAGGCGTGAAAACGTATCAAACAAACTCACTTTTGGATTTAAAATATTAGATAGGACTAGCTATTGCCCGCGACTTCGAACGCGCGTATCCTGTTGTTTCCCGTTCCCGTAGGAATTTCGGGATATCCTCTCTTAGTGCTCCCTTACACTCCCCAAGGAAACAACATGCTAAATTTCAGCTATCTACGACCAGTAGTTTCGGCTGTGCGTTGTCTGTCAGTCACTCAATCAGTCAGTAACGGAAGAATTTTATTTACATTGATTGATTGATTGATTGGTAAATTCTCCTATTTATTCAGGTCTGACCGGCAACGCCAAGCTCATCGAGATCGGCGGGCCGCCGTACCTGCTGCCGCTGGTGCAGCGCGACAAGGTGTATGACCTGGCAGCACTCGCGCGCCACCTCAACAGAGACCCCGCGCTCCTGGCCGGCGCCGGCGCAGGGCCCTGGCCCTACCTCGGGGTCAACTGCGAGGTTAGTTACGAACGATAAAAAGTAAAGCCATAAACAGAAAAAATACAAGTAAACATGCAACGGCCCGTACAATATCTAAGCGTGATATCGGAGATAATACCACTTCAGACGCAGCCGGAAATAATGCATATGCGCGAGTTTAAAGTGGAAACATTGTCGGACGCATCCGATGGACGCGGCTGAGTAGTGTGTACAGTCGGCGGACATCCAGCGAGCCAGATTTCTATCGGACGTCCGACCGCTCAAAGACAGCCCAAGGTTGCGACCGCGGATGATGTCCGATAGTGTGCACACTTCAATGCACATTCATTAGACAGATACCTCTAAGGCATCAACGGATTTATTAGAAGCCAATGCGACATGAGATCCGCTTCACCGCCTACCGCGGCAGTGCGCGGCGCCGTGTGTTAATCGCCTAAGTCGCGTCCATAAGCCGCGGTTTATGGACGCGTCCGATAATATGTTTCCACCTTATGTACCTACAAAATACAAATATAATTGGTACAATATTGAATTTAATGAAACTGAACAATAAAGCAAAGGGCGTCGCCAACCGATGAGGGCAAAATTGCCAAACACGCAATTATTTTCTATATATAACCGATTTCCAAAGAACTATGACAAGTTCATACATAGGTGTGTTTGAGATTGTATCGCGCGGGACGGAAATTATAAATTGGACAATTCGTTTAAAGTAACCGGGCATTGAATTTAAAAAAAAATGGTTTTCTTGGGTCAGGCAGGGGAACAACGGCCCCTCCCTGTTCCCTACATAGTCAAAAGGACACTGACGAAATAATCTTTTCGTAATAGTAAATGCTTGAATACTTCAGGGCATAATAAACCTGAGCATCCGCAACGGCACCGTGGAGCAGGGCACGCGCATAGTGTCCATCGAGCCGGTGGGCGCGGCCAAGGGCTCGGCCGGCTACAAGCAGCAGATACTGCCCAACACCGAGACCAGGACTGCGCTGCTGGGGAACTACCTGCTCAGTGAAGGGAAACCTGGCAAGGTTTGTGACTTCCTATCATGTCAGGCTTCACCTCGAGGTCAATGGCCGTATTGAATTAAGGAATTCGAGTTAAGATTCAATAGATTCAGTAGCTAGAATTCTTAACTCAGAAATCGGAGGTGTGTCCTTTTATTTTCTTCTTTAGCTTCTGCAAATACTCATATCTATGACAATGAATTAATTTAAAAACAAAACTATGTAATTTCAGGTGATCAAAGTAGTAGCTAAGAAACGCATCGGTCCGTCAAACTTCATCACAGCCATCAGAGAGACGCTCAAAAACCATTATGGTGACAAAATTATCGGTATGTACGAATGAGAATACACCTTATTTTATTTTGTGGCGCTTAAATTAGCTGACGAGAGTCGAAACTCTGGTCAAGAGATTTGACTTTTCAGTTGGTTTTTCAGTGCTTAAGACAACCACAGTCCACATTTCACAAAAGCCAACGCGAGTTTGACGCTACTTTCGCTAATTAACCTTCCGCGTTCCAGGGCTGGGCGGCATGTTCATGCTGCGAGCGGGCAAGGTGAAGTTCCACGTGATGCCGGACTTCTCGGGCGCGCCGGTGTGCACGGACGCCGACGTCGACAACTGGTTGCACTTCTTCGAGATGCGCGCGCCCATCACACACGTCGGCACGCTCGTTACTGGAGACCATGTTCGTATTTCTGTTTAACTACCACTTGCATAAACTTTCGTGCTAGTCATGGGGATACTACTAACAAAGTACATATTATAATGTTGGATTGTGACAGTGCAGGTTACGGGTGGGTTTTGGGGTACTATCTTTATGTAAACTTTACACTAAAGCTTACAAGCTTTACGTCCAAAAAGTGCTGGCTCTCAGCCTTATGTTAAGATTTCGACATGATTTTTTGCATCTATGTAGATTGAAGAAAATGACAGATGCACACAGACATGAGAAGACCATCGATGACTTTACGACAGAACGTCTTCGTAGCCCGATTCCTGTTCAATGCATCTAGACATGTCATAACCTGAGTTACCTCCCCCCAGGGCCTGGACCTGCGCGTGCAGCACTTCCACGGGTACAGCGCGCACGGCGACGGGGGGCACTACCACTACGACACCACACCCGAGGACGCGCACTACGAGGGCTACTTCGCGCTCGCCTCCTCCATCATCCGCGTGGACGCGCCGCTGGAGACCCACGTCGTGGGCCGAGACTAGACTGTACCCGTAAAGTGACGCAGGAATAAGTGCATTCAAAAAGTAACCCTAACGATAACAAGTTAAGGTTGCAGTTTGAGTATACTTAAGAGGAGACTGGTCACTTCATTAATATACTTTGCTCAATTGATGGACGGAACGCTAAAATTAATTGAGCGTCGACCTCATTGCTACGCTGGACTGTACTTATTTATTGATGTTCTTAACCTTTTGACCGCCAGAGCGTAAAGGCATCGACGACAACGAGACGTCCCTCTCCCACACCAAGCACAAATTCAGCGTAAATATCTAAAAATATACAGATTCCAACATCTTATCGAAAACCAATTTATCTTGCTTTTCGTTCCATATCTATCTTACTAATATATTAAGCTGAAGAGTTTGTTTGTTTGCTTGAACAAGCTAATCTCAGGAACTACTGGTCCGATTTGAAAAATTCTTTCAGTGTTAGATAGCCCATTTATCGAGGAAGGCTATAGGTTATATATCATCACGATAATACCGATAGGAGCGGAGCAGACGAAGTTGCGCGGGTCTAGTTTTTTAAACAAAATATTACTCGTAACGTAATCACAGAAAACTTGATTTAGTATATTTATTTTGTACTTAAAAGAAAGAAAGAAAGAAATCATTTATTTGCTTATGCTGTCGGGTATAGCCGACCGTGGCGGTCAAAGGTTAATATGATTGTAGGAAATCAAAGTGCCTTGTTTACTTACCATGTTATATTTCTCTTTGTAAAATAAATAATGATTAAGGGTATCTGCCTCTTTTTTTCTGGATGTGTGTATAAGCATTTGGAGAGTATGCGGAACAGAGTAAAGTCCCGCAAACCTCTCTTGAAAAGGGAGTATCCTCCTACCAGACAGTTGTGTCTAGCGGGCAACTGACCGATAGTTGACATTCGGGCTGATGTATATGTTCAAATCGCTCGGTAAACTCTGCTTGCGCGATGCAAGATTTCGACGTAGTAGTTCGCTGCTAGTTGGATAGATGGCGTCGCGGTTCTTTTTGTTGCGATGTAGATTTGCTCCATTGGTTTTTTTTGTGGCGACATTGATGCCGCTACTAGCATTATGGATGCGTGGACAGAAAGACGACAGCATGTACAAGGAAAAAAGCGTTGCGTTGTTAGCTTGGATCGGCAATACATTTGCATTTTCACGATTTTTATTTGGTTTTTTCATTGAGATTCAAATTATGTTTCTTTTTCGGGATTCAAGGTGGCGCTCTTTGGTGGACCCGACTTGCTCACACGAACGACAAAAGAGGAGAGAGGGAAGAGATGGGAAATAGAAAGTTACAACAATAACTTTATCTTCTATTTTTGTTTGCCAACAAAAAGCCAAAAAAGAAATTAAAATGCTATAATAATTCTCATCGAATTAGCGCAACTGATTTTCCGCTCAGCACTTCGCGCTCACTCTTCCTGTCCTCCATAATCTGCGTCGACTACCCGAGGCTCGCTCACACCTTCGGGGGCACGTAGATGATGTGGAACAACTATTGTTTCGTTTTAGTTCTTCATAGGAATCCGAATACAAAAGAAATTGTTAAGTATAACAATAGATTTAGATAGATTCAGGATAGCTTCATTTCTTTCGTATTAGATGAAAAAAATACAATCTGTTGTCATTCTAAAACAAAAGAATAGGGAATACGCATGCGATCTTTTTATTTGCAAAATGAAATACAAATTAACTCTAATAAACAATTATGAAATTATTTTTAAATACCTTCATCAGCGATGAAGTTACAAAGCTTCAAAGTTTACAATTAGAAAGAGAAGTCCGATATGAATTGGGACGTCAAAGTTCTTGGCGCCTATACAGCTGCCATAGAAAACAGCGTTTTCGCGAGAGGGACAGATATATTTGTTTAAAGTAATTATATCTCGTTAGTTTTTCGAGCAATTTTGATTCTATTTTCACTGTAAGTATTATATTTGTGTATAGTTTTAGATAAACTGTATAGATAAGAAATATTTTTTTCGTGCATATTCCCTATTATAGCGATTACACCACTTCGAAGTCAGAAAAAGCGCAGAGGTTTTCCTACCTATATGCTTCGTGCTTCCCAAAATGAATTACGTGTATGGTGAACACGAAGTAGTGTAAAATAAAATGACAATAAAGGCTTTACCGTGTATTCATCTTATCTATGTGTTACAATTTTATTGAAATGATTGCAATTTTCCTTTTATTTACATACACGGAACTTTTTATTTTAATTATGTATGAAAGTTAAATCGTATGGTACAGCGCTTGCGCGATAAGCACAAAACAATAACAATAAGTATGTTTTGTAGGCTCACAAATATTTGTTCGTTTATAAGAAAAATAATCATAGGATCTCTCTATACTGTTATGTTTGTTTGAAAGAATTCAAAAGCTATGTACATGTAGGTTCATACCCTGTACAAGAGTACAGGGTATGAACCTACATGTACATACACGTATTTCATTTATTTCACTCGCAAGTTCACAACCAAGTTTCTCGGTGTACCAAACAGAGGGGCTTATACGGAGTAGAAAACGAATGCAACTAAGTTCGTAGTTTCTAAGTTAGTTCTAGTTCGTAGTTCTTTCTGGAGGGCTAAGCCCCCAGATTTTACTTATTATTGGGAGAGCCTGGCGTGACTTATTTAATGACGGCCTTACTTATTTGATAAAAATTGACGTTTCATAACATTGGCCCGTCATGTGGCGCCATTATTACAATGAACCCAACATTTAGCAGGTCGCAAGCCGAGATTGACTAATGCCTATTCTCACGAACCCTTTTCACATCTATATGAAAGCTAAATTAAAACCACACTGTTGCATTTTCAGCACTCGTTGCTCTGCCGAGCGTTGAAAATTCAACAGTGCGGTCCTATATTTAAGCTTACATTTAAAGTGTTTTGTAGCGTTAGTAAAAATGGGAATAGTTGTGGCTTATGCAAGCGCTGTACCATACGAGTAAGGACATTTCCTCGCCAGTCAGTGCGGGCATACATTCACAGACTGGCATCGGCTACATACAAAAATAAAGTACGCAATATATTATATTATACAGTCACATGACGCCGCGAGCCACACGGCACGATTATATCACGTCACGTCACTTGAACGGCGGGAACATTTTATGTGACGTTAGAACTATGTTCAATGCTCAGGAAAGCTATTTAAACAAGTCTCTGGACCAACTTTTACATTATTTTCACGACTGCCCCAGAAGGAGAGTGATCTACAAACTATTTAGATTGAATAGAAATAGGAGTACTATTAAATATAGTGGACGCTACTAAACAGGTCTACGAGTAATTAAATATAACGATACATAATATGAGTAAATAATACATTTTGGAACTCAGTCGTGCAGAACCATTAATTGAGATAACATGAGGATCCATCGTATTGATTTTAAACCTTAAGTCGTTTACAATATTTGAAAAATACAACACAAAATACGACCCATTGTTCCTCAAGAATATAAACAAAAACTTGAAATCAAAATCAACAATTTTTAAGATATAAAAATATTTAAGGACCAAAATCTTCCAATATGCGATATTTATAGATAAAACATAAATTTATTGGTAGTTACATATTATTATAGAGCGACATGTAGTAGCGTAATTTAAACAAAAGTGTACATAATATACTCAGTAAGAGCATTTGTTGCCACACTCACACATTTATTGCCTCATCGTTACGAGATGTCATCATCGTACTACCGGAAGCGTCGCCAGGGGAACCTTTGGGATCCACTTGTTGATATTAAATATAAAGTCATTGAATTTAATTGTGCTTGCGTATATTAAAAATCATTGAATTTCATTGAGATTTTAATATTATATTCAGTTCTCAGTGTAAAGATAAACAAGTGGTACCTACCTACTTACCGAATCCCAAAGGTCCCTTTGACGATGCTACCGGTTAAATAACCCTTGAAGCATAACACAGCCTGCTTGCTAGCTTACTAACAACAATTTAAAAATAAATAAAATAATACAACAAATACAGTTGGCCACACAACGTTAAATTGCAGTCACAATTTGTGGAATCAACTTCGTGTGCGTGTAAAAGCGATGTTCGCAAACCGCACTTAACTAAGCAGTAGTAAGATTTTCTGAATATGAGTCTTAATCAAATAAAAACAATGTGCATAATTGTATGAAAAGCTTACTACTGCTTAGCATAGCAGTCTGCGAACTTCATACACAATCATGAGAAAGAAAGAAAATCTATGTTAACAGCGTATACGCTGATATGTCGAAGAGCACGAAGTATCAAATAGTGGATGGGTATTTGCTTGACTAACCAAATGCGGGCCTTTGTTCCCTTCAAAAAGTATACAAACTCGTCTTGTGACGCTAATTCACTATGCGGCCGACTGTAGTTGAGTATCGATCATAAAATTTTGAGCTAATTCTAACCAATTATATCATTTTTTACACCTAACTACCGCTACGAACGCACTGTAAATGATATGACCTTGCCACATTGCTATGAAAATGTCCGCTTATTGTCAGGCCAGTCTGTCCTGACAGAACGCAAGATCAAACACTTGCAACGCATTTTGCACCACAGTCTCTATCAAATGAAGCAAGCACAAAAATAACAATCAATATATTCAATGTATATAACGCTGACGAGTTTAAAAAAGCATATTAAAATCACCAAATGTAGTGACACAATCAGTACGTTCGGAGCTCATACCTTGTACAAATTAATCCACATGATATTGTAATATACGACTATGATATATGATCATTTGTTTCCGATTACAACGGCTGGCAAGCGAGAATAGAAATACAAAATTTCAGATTTCTATACAAACTGGTATTAGTATTAAAAGACATAATATTTACACGATCAGTTCTGTACTTTTGGCATAGACTGTGTGACGTGGTCACCGAGTTGTATTGTCGACTGCAGGCCACAGATATGTCAGAGCACTCTAGTACTTTGCGGTGAGACGATATCTTCTAGCGCTACTACGGTCAAGCGCACGTAATATATGAACTAAGAAAACTGATCTTATGAAACGATACAAGGACGGTGTCTATTTCTAATTGTAACCAGGTACTGATTTATTAACTGCACCGTCAAATGTGTTGTTGACGAATGGAACGCGCGCAGAGGCCCAGAGCGAGACATTCAAACTTCGAACGCACACAAGCTGCGAGGCGAGGCGCGCGGCCCGTTCGAACTTTGGATCGCGCGGTTTGGGTGCGTTCTGTGGACTAACTAAGGCGACGTCGGTCCGAACAGTCGTAGTACCCCGGGTATTACTGTCAGCACTTAATTAACCATCACTCACCATTGTCTGCTAGAGAAATTCTAAAAATATATGATTTGATTTCGCGGAAAATTTATTTTTGTTTCCTATTCTAGCCGATTACGTCAACGTAAACAAACATTCGTTGCTATCATAAGACATAAAGCAGCGCTGTACAGTCCTGTGGCGCGCTGCCCACCGTCACGTGCAGGCGCGTGCTCAGGAGCGGAAGAAGCGCACGGCGCGCACGACGTACTGGCGGCAGATGGGGCACTCGGCGAGCTGCTTGGCGCACGCCGTGCACGCCGCGATGTGTCCGCACTCCAGCAGCACGCACTCCAGTGGCGCCGCCATGCAGATCTTGCAGCACTCTTCGGGGGGCAGGTTGTCTATGTCTGCAACACAAATGTACTGTCATGGACCATATTCTATGAAGAAGAACCCACAAAACATTTTGGGAACACATTCATTGTGCGTACAGCTAAGAAGTGGAATTCGCTGCCAAAGTCTGTTTCCTGATAGCTACAACCTGGGAGTGAACAGTTTACTTCTAGACAAGTGTGCTCCATCTTCGACCATATTTTCGCTTACCATCAGGTGAGATAGTGGTCAAACACGTGGCTATCAATAGTAAATAATACCAACTTTAAAAACACTCAAAAGTCTTAAATATCAGCCACATTTTGGAATCCTGGGAGAAGTCCCAGAATGCAATTGGCATATTTTGCGACCTCTCCAAAGCTTTTGATTGCGTTGTCCACAACAAAGTGATCTGTAAATTACACCACTACGGAATTAGTAAACTAGCTGCATATCTTGTTTTTTCCTATATATGAAACAGGCAGAAAAAAGTTATCGCAAACAGGGCGATATCTTCGGGGTTTCTAGTCAATATGGGATTACCTCAGGGTTCCATTCTTGGCCCTTTCCTTTTCCCAGTTTAAATTATTGACCTTCCTTACATGATGGCAATCTTAACTGATTTATTTATTTATGTATTCATTAGGATCGTCAACATTGCAACTGATATAATTCTATTTGCGGTAGTTCACGCGATCTTACCGTCCTTGTACTGCGCGTGGTTCCTCCACAGCGTCTTGGCGCGCTCCAGCAGGTCGCGACGCTCCAGACAGCCGCGGTACTCCACGCGGTTCCTCACCAGCAGCTCCTTCAGCTGCTTCACGTTCAGCGTGTCCAGCTCCGAAGCGCGCGAGAACTGCTCCAGGCTGATATGTTTGGGGGTACCTGGGTGCGATGTTAGTGTAAGTATTTTGTTAGTTATTAAAATTAAGGCACACTCATCAATCATAACAGACAAGGTGGTATATAAAATCATACCATTATCATTATCAGTCCCATTCTCGTCAGTGCCATTATCTGTGTCAGTATCATCCATGAGCGGCGTGTCGTGCAGGCTGGCGGCGTCGGGCTGGCGGCGCGGCGGCTCGGCGGAGCGCCGCAGCTCCAGCTCGCTGGCCGCACGCTCCAGCGGGCCCGCCGCCGCGCGCCGCACGAAGCTGCCCGACGAGCTCAGCAGCACGTCCGAGTCTGGGGAGTACATGTACTTTCATCTCTGATGGCGACGTTACCATATAACCATTATATAACAAACGGATCAGTCGAACTAAGACAAAGTTAATGAGGAATAATCATGACAGAGTGGAATTGTATGATCAGGTTACACTACGTTTGCAGGTTTTATCTTTGATTCCTTGTAAATACATAGCTTTGGCCTACGGCTAAGTTATATAAATGCATGCATATCGTTTTAGTTCCAGACACTGATGCTGCTGAACATTTATCTATGTACGCTCTCTTTTAGCAAACATGATTGTTGCGAGGTTTTTCAAGCAGAAGCGCAAACAAGTGTGCTAATTAGGGAGTCGTGCATTCAGGATGTGGGGTGCGGATCGAGTCAGTAAGTGAGCGGTACCGTTGGGCAGCGGGTCGGCGGGGCGCGTGACGAACTCCCAGCCGGTGTCGTCCACGTCCTCTATCTCGTAGCAGTCGGCGGTGTCGACGCGCGCGCTTTCTGCGGACGCGCTGCGCGACACGGACGCCGCGCCCTCGGGCACCGGCACCGTGATGTCCGGCTCGCCACCTGCGCACGCGCAACCATGATCCTCCATCATTTTACCAACTACCCACGACTTACCAAAACATGCACACCGAAATTCAAGTAACATTTCAACCAGTACTAACAATTTTCTACTGTTTACTTCAACTTGTTTTTGCCTTTTATTTGCATGTATAAATAGCTATAGTTTTGCATTACAAAGTGTCTATTTTACATATTGTATGTTAATTATATAAGTGATCACCTGGAGTGGTTGTGAACCGTTCCGATGGCCATGGTCGGTTGATTGGGGCATCGTTTCCAGTGTTATTGTGCACGTGAGCTGAGTTGAAGCAATTGCCTGGAACATCAGATAAATATATATCAGAACAATATCCAAAAGTATCACAAAGACCTATCATACAATCTGCCTGTTCTTTTCCTAAGTATGTTTGGGCCAGCTTCCTTTGTGACCGGTTGGAGCTGAATACCAGTATTTAACATGGAGGGACTGACTATCTGACCACCACCGCTTGGCAAGGCTGCAGTCTTATCTGAGTATGTGATACATGGTCACTCTTCTACGGATCGATCTCGTTAAGCTTTGCTTAACTTTGAAGATCGACCCGTGCGGCTGTTATAACTTAGCCAGGAGCTCGATTTAAAGGTATTGTTGCTATGCATACAAGGAAAATATGTTATCTATATGAGCGGATAAAGTGCTTAACATTGCTAATACAAAACCGATAATAATATGCGTCTACTGTATCCACGTAATTGCCAAAATGTTTCTAATCTCAAATATGAAGGCTACGGGAAACCTATTACAGCTTAAAGTTGGAGAGATTAGGCGAACGACACAAAGTTATAATATATAAAACTGGAGCAATATATCAACACTACTGATTTAACTACGTTTTTACGTCATGATGGTGCAGAGAATCTAAACGTTTCCTCTATATACTTTATAGATCCAGCGGTACGACATTACTGCGTCACGTACGACAATATAGTATGCCAACTAGTTCTGCTAGCAATTATGTCAGTTATAATTCAATATTATAATCCCATGTGTAAGAATGACTAACTTAAGATAACGGCGAAAAAGTATATTCCCCTACGCTAAGTTCGACTCTTTTCTGGAGTGGATAAAATAGATAAATTGATAACATTATTACTTATCTTTTGTGATACATGCTTTATCCTAGAAATCGTTGTATGTACTTAATTGATTAGTCATTCAAAATCATAATGACATAATGTATCAATTCCACACTGAAATGACGTATAAAATATGTAGATAAGAAGATATGGTGATCGATTGCGTCGGGAAACTCCTCGAGTCTTCTCGTCACTTTATCCGCAGAGCCTAAAGACTAAGCTCTTTTCTCTCATACATATCTTTCTTAGGGATCAAACATGATGTAAGATGATCTGACAGAGCACCCGGTGTAACTTACACAGCAGTCTGCATAGCTCACATAAGACGCAAGGCTGAGCCAGGCAATGGGCCAGTCGTAGTAGGTAAAATGAATGACTGTGTTCATGAATGGCAACTGCGAATCGTCTAACATGGTTTACGACGCCCACAGCAGGCTAGATGCTGCGAAGTTAAAGTTACTGGATGAGAATAGCAATCAAATTGCGTTAAATAACGTGTGATTGGTTAGGGCTATCTCCATCAATAGATAGCTTTAATTTGATTATGTTATGACGATAGCAAGTACAAAGTGGCTCTTACTTCCGCATCCCCTATTGGGCGGCGGCGGCGCCGGCTGCGCTCCGTTGCGGATGTCTAAGGCCGAGGTGATGAAGTCGTTGATGTTGCTGGTGAGCCCCTTGAGCGAGCTGAAGGGGCTGGTGCCCCCGCGCGAGCCCCTCCGCCTGTACGCCGAACTGTTCACGTGCGACACGCACAGGCTCAGGAGTTCCTCCTTCTCTGGAATACGACCCATTCAATACATTAATTTTGTCATTGAATGTGGGCTGAATATTTCTTAACATTTTTGTCTCTGCAACATTCTCAAGTTGCCCAAATCAAATCAAAACTTAAATATGTACTTATAACACACAGACACTACAATGTGGCCTATAAAAGAGCTTTTAGTACATGTTAAAAAAACTAAAAAAAAACACCTTTCTTGTATGGAATCTCCTTTAATTTTTAAATTAGTTTTATTTATATTACTTGTAGTTATAACGACAATAGAAATACACAATCTGAAAATTTCGACTGTCTATGTATTACGGAAAAAGGGAGAAAGGGAGACCAAATAAAAGATGGAGGGACATCTTCAATGAAAGATGTGGACCCTTATGGATGAGAGAGGCACGAGACAGAGATCTGTGGAAAGGTTTAGGAGAGGCCTACGCCGCAGAGGCGATTACTACTAGCATTTAAGTTATCCATACATAAATTTAAGTAACCATAAGTACTTATAATACAATATTATTAAATAGATTAATCTTATGTTAGATTCCTGTAGTAGTAAGAAATAAAGGCTATTTTTATTTTATTTTATTTATTTTATGTATTACGGTTCTTGAGATACAGCCCGCTGACAGACGGACGGATAGAAGAGGCTTCCTTTGGGTTCCGTTGGTTATCCTTTGGGTACAGAACCCTAAGAAAGGCAAATCTCTCACAGTGGTCATGTTGTGATAACTCAGCCGCTGTGCTATTGTTCTGATAATCAGCCAACCATATGAAGTTTACTTATTTTATTAAGATAGGGATGCTATCCCTATCTTAATAAAATACTGGAAAGTTTGTTTTGGCTGATGAATGATGATGCCATGGACCACCCAAAATATGCACTACTAGATGTGCCCGCAACTTCGTCCGTGTGGAATAGTGCGTTTGGGTACCATTTTTAATTATTTAGGCTAAATATTTTACAAATAAGATAGACATACATATAAATGCTTTAATGAGCTATTTGCATTCACCTAAACCTTACATATTTCCATACAAACTTTCATCCCCTATTCCCTATTGTTATTTTACACCCTTGAGGGTTAAACTTTTACAAACTTTGAATGTCATAAATTGTTTATATTGCATCAACAGCCTAAAAAATAAGGTTCAAACTTCTAGCTCTAAAAATGATGATACTTCCATACAAATTTTCATGTCCCCCTTTCAACCCTTTATTTGTATTAAACAAAAGTAGCCTATGTCATTTCTCAGGCTCTAGAATATCTGCGTACCAAATTTCATTTAAATTGGTTCAATAGTTTTGGCGTTAAATCGCGACATAGGGACAGACAGAGTTACTTTCGCATTTATAATATTAGTGAGGATAAGGATTGAGTTAGGCACAAAGTTCAACTTGTTTTTCACATCAAACATATTAGATTAGAAGTCCATTATATTGGTTGACTTCCTTAAAGGCATTATCAGGAAAACCGCCATGATAATAGGAAATTAATGATATGATTGTGGTCACATTGGCAACATGTCATGTCATACTACTGTTGCATTTAGTCAGAGCCAAATAATATCAGGATGACTTTTAAGCAGATTTTTTTATTACTCTTTATATTTTAAAGGGTTTGAAATATAAAAATTATAATTCATTCATTCATTCTAATTCTAAAAGTTTCCCTTAATGTTTTTTTGTTTGAATTGTTATTGTGAACAATCAAGCAAAGGAGAAATAAATACAGTAGTAAAATGTTATGAAGCTGTCACATGATGAAGCCTGAAGGTCAAATAAATTATGTTGTGACACAAATTATACAATAGCAAATAGGTTTGATATTAGATATTTTATCTTTTTAAATAAGATCATATTGGTTATTGGATACCAATTGTACATAACTAGAAGCGTCCAGTTCCAGTTTCCGTGGGAATATGGGGATAAAATATAGCCTAGGTTACACGGTAAAGAAGTAGCATTCTAATGGTGAATTTTTAAAATTGGTTGAGTAGTTTATGAGTTAAATTATAAAAAACAAATTTTCCTCTTTATAATATTAGTATAGATAACAGGTACTGACACCAATAGAAGTGAGGTACTCATTTAAGAATAATATAACCTGGAAAAACAGGGGAATTTGAGACGCAGCCCAGGGGTGAACTGAGGCTAAACTTTGATATGGATTTGATTTTCATTCTATGAAGATTAAATAGTTTTTGCCTAACTAAAACTATTTCAAATTTTTTATTGGACTCACCCCTACTTATATATCCCACATTTAAAGAGTAAAAATAATAATAGGTAGGTTATACAAAACAAGCTCCATATAAGTATTAATGAAGAAGGATAAAGTGAGTTGCTATAGGAATTCTGACCCAACATAGCTGGGGATTAGGAAATTACCATGACAAAATTATGTTCAAGGACTGATCATGACAGGGTCAGCTACATACAAGTACTTATAATAAAGTAGCACATAGTTGGTGCTCACTAAGTGTTTTGAGTTTATTACCAATAAATCAAGGTCATTAATATTGTGAAACAAAAAGTACTCAAAATCTTTCTTATCAGAAATTGTATTACTTTATTTCTTTATCTGACCCTAACTTTCAGCATGAAGATTTCTGTTGAACAGGAAAATATTTATTCACAAAACCTTGAAGATCAGACAGATTACAATGTAATGTGTCCTGCCCAGGTGCAGGTTTACAGTACTTTTGACAGCCTGAGTGTGCTAAACCTATTAACAAGTTTTCAAGTTTCAAGAAATATTAGAAAACATGTCATGTTTACCAATAAAATACTAATCCTAGGTGTAAACATCATTTTGGCAATAATTTTTTGTCAATATCAGTGATTGTGTCATGAGTCAATATTTAAGTTTGTCGACTTTGGCTGCAGTCCAGTTGAGTGAATGAATTAAAAAAATGTTAATAGGACTAAATACATTATAATTAGTATGCTAATGAAGTTTGTTTTGAACAGCATAGAAGAACAATTTAGTGATAGTCAGTCAGTGGTAACGCGACGTACCGACGCATCCCCTGGTGGAGACGTTCTGTCGCTGCAGGAAGCACTGCAGGTCGCGCACCTTGAGGTGTGCGATGGCCTGCCTGGTGAGCGGGCGGGTGGACAGCACCCGGCACGGCGCGCACATGGCGCCGCCGCCGCGCCTCAGGCAGCTGCTGCAGTAGTAGCGCTCGCACTCGCTGCACGCCCGCTTGCGCTTGAACATGCTGAACTGCACTGCGCAGCTCTCGCAAGGCATCTTACAGCACCCGCGTCCCTGCACTACCGTCTAGCATACTCCGCGCCGCGCACTCCACTGCTCCAGCTGCGTCACATACACATTACACAGTCACGCGGACACTATTGTATTTACTATTTTTTTATAAAGATTATCAGACATTTGATATTTTTGTAACGTATTATTTATGTAAAAAATCAAAACATATGAATGACAAACCTGCCATCATGAAAACCACGTTCCTTTCTACGCAGATTTTATTAATCGATGGGAAAAACGTTATATTACACATTTTTTGACTAGACGACTAATTCAAAGAATTTATATCTTGCATAAAGTGCGAAAGGATAGGATACTTTTTTTTTTAAAATGGCGAAATCCAGAATATCTTTCTTAAAACAAGTATGCGTGTAATGGAGTACAGACATTTTCTTTTTTTTAAACATTTCTTGCATGACGCAGAGATGAAAGATTATACAGCCTACACGCAACTCACAAGAAAACCCTAGAAACCCCTCGGCCAAAAACTGTTATCAATATCATTATTATTGATTTGATAGCGCTTTGTGGAGTGAGTTTGCAATTACGTGTCATGAACCCGATGGTTTTTATGAAACGAAACCAGTTTTACTATTTCGGTACGACAAAGGTCAGACAGGTTCGGCTAGTTGCTTCTGCTGATTACTCAATCACTCATTACTGGTTGTAGGAATGTTGTCAATATCTAGTTTCTAAAACAATTCAAGTGTCTATTGGGCACATTGACCGTCTTAAAGGATTTGATTTTTCAAGTAAAAAAAGTTCGCGCCTTCTTCCTGAGCTTATTGGGGGATTGAGTTCAACAAACAATAATTTGTCCATTGCAGATTGGATGAGGTGAAAATAATAATGACATAACTAATGAATTGATTATTGCGAGACCCCCGGGAACCAACTTGTTTCTATGAAGTACCTACCTAAACAGCTAACTAATGTTTAATAAAATATAGAGTTAATCAAATCAAATCGTATATTTCAAATAAACCATTTACAGGCACTTTTGAATTGTCACGGTCGGTCAGTCCAAAAAGATGAAGCTATATGCACGTTCGAAAGCGTAGATCTCTATGGAGAAGAACGTGGAAGAAACTCCACGGACACTCTTTTAAAAATAATAAATTGTTACAAAGTTTTGTTTACATCAAGTTAAAATTATACAAACATGTGAGAACGATGTAAAAGACGAGCAGGATAAAAGCGTCCGGGAAAAAAGGAACAATTCAAAGAAATATTTATATTTAAAACTAGCTGACCCGCGCAACGTCGTCTGCGTCACAATTTTTATTACTGCTCCGCTCCCATTGGTTTTAGCGTGATGATATATAGCCTATAGCCTTCCTCGATAAATGGGCTATCCAACACTGAAAGAATTTTTCAAATCGGACCAGTAGTTCCTGAGATTAGCGCGTTCAAGCATACAAACAAACAAACATACAAACTCTTCAGCTTTATATATTAGTATAGATAAACCATGGCAACTGAGAAATGACCAGTCCCAACTGATAGCGCCCGTTCACGAACATGACGCATGCGCTAGCACTATTCGGCTCAACCATTTTGAAGGGAGCCAAATGATCCAACGCATACGCCACCATCAGCAAGACTTTTGAGTGAGCATGACACTCCCAACCGCAAGGGTACATTCAAGTCAAAAACAAACCTAAAACTGATAGCTATAGCTTAAGTTTAAGGTACACAGTACTCACACATGTGCCGTTAAAATGGATGAAATTATACATCTACACTAATATTATAAAGAGGAAAGATTTGTTTGTTTGTTTGTTTGTTTGAATTGAATAGGCTCCGAAACTACTGGACCGATTTGAAAAATTCTTTTAGCATTGGATAGCTACATTATCTGGGAGTAACATAGACTATATATTATCCCCTTATTCCCACGGGAACGGGAACTACGCGGGTGAAACCGCGTGACGTCCACTAGTTGCTAAATAAATTGAGTCTATACAATGCAAATATTGTTTTTTACAATCTTCAGCCGGTCCAACAATGTTTCCAAATGCTAACAGATTATTTTGTGTGCCCTAGTGGCTGTGGAGCAGGACCAGCATTCAGCCAAGCATTTTTATCTTCAACTAGCTGACTCGTGCAACTTCGTCTGCGTCACATTTTTCATTACTGCTCCGCTCCTATTGGTCTTAGCGTGATGATATATAGCCTATAGCCTTCCTCGATAAATGGGCTATCTAACACTGAAAGAATTTTTCAAATCGGACCAGTAGTTCCTGAGATTAGCGCGTTCAAGCAAACAAACAAACAAACTCTTCAGCTTTATATATTAGTATAGATATAATCCCCAACTTATAATATGCTTGCCTGTATAGTGTGCGTTTAATACAAGATTTAAATTTTGTCTCATTAAGTTCTAATAGAGGTATCTTATTATAACATTTTAAACAGTACCCCATAAAATATGAGGCAACTTTAGCCAGTCTGAAACCTGGTTGAACTAATTGATCCCTATTTCTAGTACCATAATTATGTCTGTCGCCTCTTTTACTAAAAAGATGTAACTTCAAAACGTAAGAGAACTGTTTTAAAACTTGACTTTTACTGTTGTTTACTAGCAGCAATAAAAATAAAATAATAGCACCTACTTAGTATGCGGTCCCGACTTCTCAAGTTAGTAAACTAACGACAAAACGAGTACCTATGTAAAAAAAGAATCGCTGAGGACAGGATTCGAACCTGCGCGGGTAGAACCCATTGGATTTCAAGTCCAACTCCTTAACCACTCGGACACCTCAGCTGTGCAAATTAATGCTTAATTTATTGTTGTGAGGTGCTCAACATTCGGTACCGTTGTACGATCGTTTTAGATTTGTTTATTCAAGTGTGTAGCTTTTAGAACAGCAAAGGTACAGGTGAGTTTCATTTTTCGTACAAACATTAAAAGGAATACGTAAAGAGCTCCACAGAGAGGCGAGGTCGCCTAATGTGTATACAGTTCGCCATTCGAAGCTAAAACGTGTGAAATGTGAAACAAACATGAGTGCAGCGACGCGCTGTTTTAGTTTCCGTCGGGACTACTATTTTTGCGAGCTCCAGGTGGATATACTTTGGATGTGCAGTCTCTATCTACATTTTTTTTTTGTGTAGGTATCTAAAAACTTATCTGGGATTCACGGAATATTTTACTGCTGAAACTGATAGTCTCTCTTGCTTTTTTACTTGTCCTGGCTGTTTTTCCTGGCTTGTGTAGGACATGTATGTCTGCTTCGTTTAGCTGAACATGCCTTTTTGTACTATCATTCTGTACCATGAGAAGAGTTTCATTATTAAGCTATAGTTTACGGCATTGGCTTCATCAGCGAGCTAGGCAGAGCGGTCTGTCAGCAGACCAACAACTTGACTGTCTAGCTAGGTGGTGGTACGATCCTCATCTATGACAGCAAAAAAACCTAGAATGACTTTATCACGAGTTCCAACTGCTTAGTAGCCCAGCGAGTTAGTGGAGTGCACCCTTTGTGTGCCGTCAAACAAATGCATTGGCGAGTGCGCTCGGCGAGTCGGCCCCACTCGACTGGCGCACTGGCGCTCACGACTGGCACAGCGCCTGCAGTTACAACGAGCGCAAATTGTCGCACAGCAGTAACATAATGTTGTATATTATCTCCTTCATGTTACTTATCATCGGCTAGTAGCATAAGAGCTTAAAACATAACATATTTTTTTGTAGCAGATATATATATTGACCTTATACTTGTAAACATGACGGTGAACTTCTAACTGTTATTCTGACGCCGAGGTTTAATTAAACAGCTGTTAAATGATCGGTTTGTTGTTCTACGGTAGTTCGCGCAGTTTGAGGTGTCGATGACTAAACCACTAAACTAACACGTGACGTCACTTACAAAAATTATAAAAAAACAGCGGCTCTAAAAAGGCCACTGTAGCAGAATCAGAAAGCACATCAAGCTACCCGTCACTGTCAAATTTTCCCAATCAACCTTGAACCTAATGCGTTAGTGATAAAGATGAAAGACGGCTAGAGTCACTATATTTTATTTTCATTTGAGGTTCAAAAGTGCCTTTATTGGTCTAGTTGAAATAAATCATTTGACTTTGAAAATGGAATTTTACAAATTGTAATATGATTAATATTATGATCCTAATATGATTTTACTAAAGTGGCCATTTAGACCCACAGTACGTACAGGTATGTGGAACACATAGTTATCTGGAATCTTTAAACTTACCTTTGAGTTGAAGCCTTTATTTTACATTGGAATTATTTGCATTCCTATAGGGAATGTGCACGGCGTTGATACTTTTAATTAACGTTGATGCTTCTGTGCTGCCACCTCCTATTATACTTCCTGCACGTTCCTATTATGTATGCACTCGATCCTACCTAAATACCTAACTTAGTACATAGGTAACTAGTCAGCACATGAGATTTTCCGCAAAAACGATTCTTTGTGATTTTCTCTTTAATCTTCCAAACTATGTAATTAGATAGGTACTAAAACTAAGAAACAGAAAATTTTATGTAGTAAATTTACAAAGAAAATTAACGAAACTTTACTCCTTAAAGAGGTAGATAATCCGTCGTTTAATTACCAGCCTTCTTGTATTTTCAACAGTATCAAATTTCACAGGAATAAAGTTTTTCAGTGCCAAATAAAAACGAGAAAAAATGAGGCAAGCAGCCCGTCGTATCGAGAAGCGCTCCCTCGATAAATGAACACTCTTTCACAACTTGATACAAAATCAATAGGAACGAGAAAAAGCCGTTAAAGTACTTTCTAAAGTCTTATTTAGTACCTTTGTTTTATTAATAAAGGCTGAAAGCCTCGGTGACGCAGGGGAGCTGTGATAAATTACTTTTATACGAGTCGTAGTTATTTTCGTAATAAATTACGCTTGTGTGCATGTAAACAACATTAGTTTAGTACATTAGAGACAGTAATATATAAAACCACCTTATAAAGTAGGCTATAAAACCACTGGCTTCATTTTTATGGTATTCATCAGCGTTTTTTGGTCAGAGAAAGATAATGACGTCGTGCGACGAACTGGATTTGCTATCTCTTTCTGAAGGTCGCAATATGCTGCAATATTTGATCAAAATAATACATACCTATTACCTGCAAAGTATTATTTTATTGTTATGAGTCGAGCATTAACCTTAATGGTATCGTCAAACAGTTGCAATTAATATTGAAGCATTTCCTTTTTTTATTTATAAAACGGGACTAGTAACCTTTCCGTCATTAATCTTTATTGTTAGTGATTTGCATGATGCGCGTGCGACTGTAAAAAGCGCTAACTAGCCGTCACGTATCTACGTCACAATTGTATCGCCGAGTTACCCGTAGAGGATGATTCGAAATTTGGCGCATATCACCATAGCTGAGGTGTCCGAGTGGTTAAGGAGTTGGACTTGAAATCCAATGGGTTCTACCCGCGCAGGTTCGAATCCTGTCCTCAGCGATACTTTTTGCTGATTTTGATTGTCTTGTCTTATTTTTCGTAATAAGTAATGCCTGTTTACTAGATTGCCTTTTATGAAATTAATATTTTTTAGGAAATTCTTAAATAATAACTGATGAAGCGTTTGTGTCTAGTCCATCAGGTTCTGTGATTTATATACGATTTGAGAAACCATTTTGAATTTATAAGTACCCTTTCGGTATCGTTTCACCTTATCAGTATTTAGCATAGATAAAAAGACACATTTATTTGTGTTATCATTATTAGAACTGTATGCTACTACGCCTACACGACACATATTTAACATCTCACATACGAACTGACACCATGTTCTACATTATATAATATTTTTACGATGTTGTTTAGATACATCAAAATTCACTCAATATTCATCAGAAATAGACGGGAGTTTGTCTAGATTAAGTTATGAGGAAAACCAAACCAAAATGGCATTAATGTGAATTTTTAACAAAACGATTTGTTTGGTTTCCCCGAAATCATCGTCCATGCGCTGAGCGTGATTCAACGGTTCCGTGAAACCATAGCGCCCAGTCTATTGGACATCAGTGGGTGACCGCAATTATCTTATTGTACTAGGTACCTGATACTCTTGATTTATTTCAGGTATTATCTTTTACGATTGACGTCTTTTGAAGGGGTCTGGGGATTTTTAAGACATTGTTGACCAATGATGAAAACGGTTGAAATAAAGTCAATACTGGATAGGTACCAATTCAGCACGACTGCAAGAGTCATAATGGCTCCGATTAAAAATGTACGGAAATAAGGGCGGTATATCGTGGTCTCTGGGCTGGGCTACCTGTGAACAGTGGCAGATTTACCTTTGTGAGGCCCCGGTCGGCAGATGTTTGCGAGGCCCTTGTTCTTTTTGAAATTTATATGAATCGAAAGTAAGTATTTGTAATTATGATTCCTTTGCTTGGGTATGGCTTAATATATAAAAGGTTTCAGCTGTAAGGTTTTTGAACTCAGGTTGCGCGTAGTCCCTGCAAGAGCAAGGCCTCGGGCGGTTGCCCTGTTCGCCACCCCCTAAGGCCGCCACTGCCTGTAAGTAAACTAATTGCAGTAGTGAAAATGTAGCCATTTTTTGTGAAGTTACTAAGTTTAATTTATACGTATCTATTATTTCTTTGCTAAGCTACTTGCCGCAACTGATATATTGGTTACCTCGTCCCGCTGAACTGTGGTGAAGATTGAAGCTCCATGTAACAAACTGTTTCAGCAGACTATGGGCTAAGAAAACGATAAGATAAGAAGAATACACGTCTGAGTGATGGACAGTAAGACGAAAAATTGCTCACAGAATAAATTGGAGGTCACTTCTGTTGCTCTCGCTACAGATCATAGGTACAGTTCGCGTCACCGTTGTTTACCCCTCCGAAGTTAGGTTTAAGTCAAGACCGCGCAGGTGCAATCGCGTAAAAAAGTGTTACGTTCGTAGAATAATTTTATTTTATACGTATTTTAATATATGTGTTATATTTGCATTTTAATCACCATTTCGGAGGTAGTGTACATGGTGAGTTTTTTTTAACGTGGTTTCCCCGGTAGGCCTATTCCACGATCTTTCTCCTGTGGAGTTTAGATATCAAATAAAAAAACCAAAAACAACACACACTAAAATATATACCTATATATAAGTTTATAGTCATTCAGTCATTAAAGTCATTCACTGTCACTATCGCTTAAAATTTCCGAAACTCTTTCCAAAAAAAAAATTGTGGTTCCGTAAAGGCGCTCGTGCTAGGTAATTCCATGTCAGATTCTATTCCATCCGAATCCATCCCATCACTTCTCTCATTCTCAGACTCGTCTTCAGATTCCGAGCTGTTTCCGGTATATATAATTAAATTTCCAGTCATATCATCCACAACGTGGTCACTGGCTCTATATTGATCTTCAATTTTTTTGACTTTGTTGCATAAAGCCGCCCATTCTTCTTGCCCCATAAGGTGAACCTTTTCCTCGATCAACTCTTTTATGCGTGACATGTTAAAGTCCACGTTCTTGGCGGCTACATGAT
Source organism: Lacanobia wlatinum (assembly GCA_947578705.1). Taxonomy (NCBI): domain Eukaryota; kingdom Metazoa; phylum Arthropoda; class Insecta; order Lepidoptera; family Noctuidae; genus Lacanobia; species Lacanobia wlatinum. The sequence continues at coordinate 27,373,434 of OX388034.1, forward strand.
GATTGATAGCCGCCCATGCCATTTCTATGGGGTTTAGGTCCGGGTGATAGGGCCGTAGGCGCAGAACGACATGGTTATGCTCAGCAATGATGATAATCAATCACATAATTCTTGTGGGCGCTTTTATTTTGGCATATTAATCTGTCCAGTTCCGGCTTTAACATCGTGTTGACAAACCTAATGCCTTTTTCAGTAAGCCACGACTCCATGACCCCTTTTCGAGAATTGGACGTAGGAGCGGGGTTACGCAATTTGTTGTGATACGGGGCATTGTCTATCACGATGACTGAATTAGGACTCAAATTTGGAATCAGTTGGGTCCTTATCCATTTTTCATATTTAATGAAATTCATGTCGTCGTGATAGTCACCAGACTTTGTCCCAGATTTGAACATTAAAAGCCCGTTTGGGATAAATCCATTTTCGGACCCCGCGTGGACGATTACTACTCTTTGTCCCTTTGAAATCGGAGCTTTTAACCCCTTATCAGATCCATCTGACCATGCCGTGTTTTTTGTATGGGACGAATGGACATACGACTCATCGGTATAAACAATTATTCTTCCTTCATCTCTATACTGTTTAATTTTTCTTAAATATAAAATTCTTTTTAGTCGGATGTCGGTTTTCTCTATAAGAACCTTTCTATTATTTTCCGTTCTCCTCCATTTAAAACCTAAATTTTTAATTATTCTGCTAAGGCTACTTACAGATCCTTTAAAATTTATATCGGCTTGCAACTTAGCACGTAACCGACTTAAAGCTGGCGTTTCTTTTTCTGTTACATGAAAATTATGGATACAGCGTCTAATGACCCCTTGGTTGAAATTAACAATTCCAGTAATAGGATTCTGGACTCGAATTTTCCCGGATTACGAAAAACGGAAATCATGTCTGTTTTTTTGCCTTCAGCAATAATATTTCTTACAGTGCGTATCGACGTACCTGTTGCTTCAGCAGCTCGTCGTTGCACCTGTGCAACATTATGGACGCCTGTGTCCTTCTCCTTCTGCATATAATTCACCACATTGTGAATTAGTTTTCGCGCCTTACGGCGTAAAACGGTATTCCTTTTAGGCATATCACACAGCAAAACTCACACACAAACCGAGAAACAATAAAACTGACACACAAACCAACCCACAAAAACAAGTAACAAACACAACCAGTAACAATATAAAGATCACAAAGTAACACAACAAACGCATACACCACAAAAACACGAAAAATAAATGAAATAGTAAGAAAAAAACAAAATAAGTAATTAAAAACAATAACTATGTGTAACACTTTTCGCATCGACAGTCGTATTGCATTGAGCAAGCGAGTCACACGTATGCATCGAACGTATATGAGCGAGTGAGATGCCATTACACCCGCCATCTTGCGCAAACACGCGCATGCGCTACCTACCCGCGCATGCGCTGTTCTATGTTTGTTGTCAAATTGTCATTCTGCGCAATTGATTGCGACGTACTTCGCGGAGGTAAACTTGCGTGACGGGAACTGTACTACCTACTTCAAATCCGACTTGTGAGAGTCGGTCTTGACAAGAAATGTCGTCGAGAAGCAATCCTCACACCACTGGACTTTTCCACGGTTGTTGACCTCTCCAAACTCTGGAAATTGAGGAAAAGGAAACATGGAAGTCATTTGAATTGTTAAGCGAAAACGTACTCTACCTTTACTGACATAAAGTACGTTTTTATGTGCAAATTTTCATGTAGATGTTAAGTTTAGCTGGTACATTCTAATATAAATTCTGATGCGTTGCGATACGGTTGAGTTTGGCCGTTAAGGCATCGTTTAGCAGGAAGTAGGTTAAGCACAAGTTATTTTTCACAGTTCCTCGCGAAACTGTGAGCGGAGTCGCGGATTGAAACTGGGATAAGTTCAGTACAATGTATGAATCGAAATGGTTTTACGGCTAGGATCTTAGAAGAGCTGCACTCTAGCTTGCTTCCGATTTCCTCTATTGTGCTATTTTCTATACCTACAACGGAAGGTTTTTTTTAAATTGTGGTTCAATTATACGTATGTATGTTTTTGGCCATGCCAGCAGCTAGGTTAGGTCTATGGTTTTATAACGTGACATCTCAACTCATTATTTGATAATGTTGATATGCTCGCCGTTCACCCCTGTCTCACTGATGACGTGGTCGTCGATGGAGCTCGCTTTAGACTAGAACTGCAAGTAATCTGTTCATTCTATAAGTAAACACATTCACGAGTTTTCGGGAAATACTGAAATTGAATTACGAAATGCGTCGAATCGGCAGCCATAGGTTAATTTTTACCACGGGGAAATGCACGGTTCCTGTGAGATTTAAAAGAAACAAGTTTGTAACAAAAATATGTAGTGCCTGGATGGTTTTTATACGCAAAATTTTCTGCCAGCAACCTGTAGCACTTGTTTAGTTACAATATTTTATGCCACCGGATAATTGCAGACTCCCTAAGATTATAGTAAATCTTTATTAGATAATGATTTCTCGATTTATTATAATAAATTCCATCCAAATTCACTAGTTTTCAGTATGTCCGTGGCTTATTAAGAAAACACATTTTAATAATCAACAACCAATCAGTCAAAAAAATTAAATTCAACTTTTTAAAATATTTTTAGGGTTCCGAACAAAAAACAGAATCCTTCACTCGGGTGTCTGTCTGTTTGTCTGTCTGTCTGTCTGTCCGTCTGTCACTGCCAGTTTTCTCCGGATCTACAGGACCGATTCTATTGAAATTTGGTGCACATATGGACTTCTGTGACCCGAACACGGACGCGTTTCGTAAATCATATTTTTTTTAGTATGGTGGTCACTTTTGGGGGTCAAACTAGAAAATTTCAAAAAAAGTTTTTTGAACAATATCGTGTGACATATCAAATGAAAGTGCTTACTGTAGGGGTTTTAAATATATTTTTTTCAAAATTTTAAAATAAATGGTTTTGAAGTTATTCAAGAAATTAGACGAAAAATGACCATCCCCCCGTTATCTCCGAAACTACTAAGCCTAAAATTTTGAAAAAAGAAATGGAGATATTAGATCTTTATCAATAGATTACAGGAAAACCTATAAGAAGTTAATGGTGTTAAAATAACACTCTAAAAAATGATCTTCGTTCGGAACCCTTTGCACGCGAGCCCGACTCGCACTTGGCCAGTTTTTTTATATTTTTTTATATTTTATAATTCCACGTGATATTTTATAATTCTACGATTCCCGAGTCCCGAGCCCCGCAACCAACCCGCAATAGATAACTTTGTTCTCTTCGAGGATACCTACGTACGCGTTGTATCTTTTATTGATTCAAAGTCTTTGCTTTGTAAAATTTTGCGTAAAAATATGGAAGTTATTGATTACTTTCAGCTCATAACAGAATGAATTAATAATTTCAATTTACAGTCACGTTTAAACTTTCAATTATTTGGTCGGTCATGCAGAAAGATGAACCTAGCTGTGTGGTCTTAACATAGGTATGATGAAAGCGAGCAGTGAGAACATGTCAGCCTGTTACATATGAATATTAGGCCTTAAACTCATACACCTATGTGTACTAAGTAGGTGCTGTAGCGCCTGTAGCATACTATTTCATACATTTGCCTCCCATTGTGTGCTGTACTTAGATAGATCTTTGACAAGATTCATAACGAGGAGCAAGGCGCCGCACAGGCTAGGAGTCGCCGCGGTAGGTATAGGTAGGTAGCACAGTACCGCCAACTGAGCTAAAACATATTTCAGGTGACTCAACGTGACCTCCATTAAGTCTTTGTGCTGCAAAATTCAACATAGCGACACATTCTGCCGAATTAGATAAATTGTTAATGTTTAACGTGCAAACTATAAATTGATGCATCGTTAGCACTTTCAGGGGATTTCCTGAAATCTGCTGACGAATGACATGCAAATTGAGATTGTTGTGATATTGAAAGTTGATTAAATAGTTGATTGAATATTCTAGGTACTTAATGGGTAAATCTGTAATAGTAGGTTAGTTTAATGTTGCGAATAACAAAATTAATTGTAAAGCATGACGTCAATCTAGTCAGAAGAAACCTGAGAGTCTAGATACTTTCAACTGTGTTGAAGTTACTGTAGCTGTCAGAAACGTGAACGAACAACTCCCTCCAAATACTTCAACAAGTTTCAAGGATTTGGAGGGAGTTGGATGACCGTCGATTAGGACTTCCTCAACCAGCTTTTAATAATAATAATAGGTAATATAATATAAATCTTTATTTTCAGACCAAGTCCATAATGAGAGTGTTTTACAAGTTACATAACCTATGTTTAGAAGGCAGCCGAACCTTTTAGGTTATGGGGAGCAACTGCCGTCTTGTCCAGATCTGATGACTTGAGTGAAGTAAGCTTAATGTGAGTTTTCAATTCCTTATATATTTTTCAGAATCAACTGGAAAACTTACGTCAAGTGAGCTGTCAATCTCCAAAAGACTCTTAGAACCCTAAGTGGATTGGCAGCTCTCTTCATCTTCACTTCACCTAAGCTGAGGAAATGCTGGCGGAGAGTTGATTAATAGTTGTCAAATTTGTACACTAGGGATTTATTAATGACATGGGGCGCCGGTGTGCCGCCTACTTTGAGGAAGCGACCTGCCCGTTACCCCAACGCGTCCCAGAGGTCATGGCTATCCGGCTGGCCCGGGGATACCGCACGGTCTCTGGCGAGACGGCGAGCCTCCTTGCCCGTCTGCCGCCATGGGATCTGGAGGCGAGAGCCCTCGCGCTCATTTACGAATGGCGCGTCGAGGCGCAACGCCGGGGCGAGACTCCTCTGCCGCAGAAAATCGCAGCAAAGCGGACGGAGCTCCGGCAGGATCTCATGGCGGTATGGAGACAGCGACTGTCGCAACCCAGCGCTGGGCACGCCACAATCCAGGCGTTAAGTCCCCTCGTTGAGGAGTGGCTAGAGCGGCGCCACGGCGTCCTCACCTTCCGCTTGACGCAGGTACTCACCGGACATGGTTATTTCGGGAGATACCTGTTTCGGGTTCAGTGGGGGGATACGCCCGGGTCAACACTGCGAGGATCGCCTGGAGGACACGATGGAGCATACGATGTAGGTCTGCCCTGCTTGGGCGGAACACCGCCGTGTCCTCGTCGAGGCGATCGGCGGCGGCGACCTCTCGCGTCCGGCCCTGGTTCAATCCATGGTCCGGAGCGAGGAGGCAGTGGAAGCAGTTACCTCCTTCTGCGAAGCAGTAATGCTGGCAAAGGAGGAGGCCGAACGCGTGAGAGAGAGGGAAACCTCACGCCCCAGCCGCCGCAACAGAAGAAGACGCCCCGGGCGTCGGGAGTTGCAGAATCGCTACGGATAATAAATCATCAAAAAGAAAAACATAGGGACACAGTATACATCCTTCTTATTTAGAAAACAGTCGAGAGCCAAACTTCGAATTATGACTTTTTACATACAAGTCTCGCCGCCAGCATTTCCTCTTAACCGTGAAAGTTTAAAATAGACCTTGGGATTTGGTATGTCTCCACTAACTTTAATCTTCGTTATCCTAGTGCCATTTCTGCAGAAGTGACCTTCGACTTACCATTCACGTTTATGGTCCTACGAAGATATATTACGCGTCATATGTCACGGTGAAATATGCAGAATATTCAGCACTGTCTCGAGAGCCAGTCGGCCACCTGACCCGAGGTATCCGTGAACTGTGTCACCTGACCCGGGGTATCCGTGAACCATGTCACCTGACACCAGACGCCCGCCAGCCATGATTGATGAGCGGCGCGTGGGCAGACTGTGTTGTGTTGACATTATCAAGTGTGGCGTGTGGGCGTGGTGCTCATGATAATGAACAAGTTTAATCGTGTTTAGTACTCATGATGATTAATTGTCTTTCAGCTGCGGGTCTGGAGATCGCTGAAGGTGCTGATATTAGGCATAGTGTTACATGCAATGGGAAGCCGTTTTACAAGTCATAAATTGTTGAATTAATAGATATCAATAGGTAATACGATCAATCTAAACACATACAATGTTATATTAGGTGAATAAAATGTTATAATAATCAAATAGTAATAACTAGCTGTTGCCCGCGACTTCGTTCGCGTATATGTTGAAAAGTTAAATTATGTCGCTATGTAAGATCGCTAAGATAAGATATACAAACAGCTATTATGCTCATTGCTAGACCCGTCTTAGAATAAGGAATTTGGAAGAATGTTATGCAAGGCACTGACTGTATCATCTCTTCTGTTGAAAATGCCGTCCAGCCCTAGTAATTTTTCGTAGTAATAATGTATTAACCTTATACTTAGGTACTATTCGTTTTCAGGGTTCAGATTTTCCGAACTTCCGTAAAAAACCCTCATAAGATCACTCGGGTGACTGTCTGTCCGTCTGTCACAGCCAGTTTTCTCCGGATCTACTAGACCGATTCTGTTAAATTTTGGTATACATATGGACTTCTGTGACCCAAGCATGGACGTTTTACGTAAATAATTTTAGTATGGGTAAACCAGAAAACGAAAAAAAAATTTTTTCAAACACTCGTGTGACATTTTTAATGAAAAGGCTTACTGTGAGGGTTTTAATAATATTTTTTTTTACAATTTTAAATAAATAGTTTTGAAATTATTCAAGAAATTAGACCAAAAATTACCATTCCTCCATCTTATCTCCGAAACTGCTGAGCATAAAATTTTGGAAAAAAAAAATGCAGATAATAGTTCTATACCTAACAATTACAGGAAAACTAAAGAAGTCTGTAGTAATAAAATAACATGTTAAAAAAAAGAAATTGGTTCGGAACCCTTTGCAAGTGAGTCCGACTCGCGTTGGCCAGTTTTTAAATCTTTTGTCCTATTGTTGTATGTACTATCCAGAATTAACGCAGGAAAGAAAGCTGAAATTTTGAATATAAGTTTATTTTACCTAGTTTTTAGGGTTCCTAACAAAAAACGGAACCCTTATAGGATCACCCGGGTGTCTGTCTGTCTGTCTGTCCGGCTGTCTGTCTGTCTGTCCGTCTGTCACAGACAGTTTTCTCCAGACCCACTGGATTGATTCTGTTGAAATTTGGTACACATATGGACTTCTGTGACCCGAACACGAACGCGTTACGTAAATTATTAAATTTTTAGTTTAAAAAAAAGTTTTTCGAACAATATCGTGTGACATATCAAATGAAAGAGCTTACTGTGAGAGTTTTAATTACATATTTTTATAATTTTAAAATACATTATTTTGAATTTATTCAAGAAATTAGACGAAAAATGACCAGTCCCCCGTTATCTCCGAAACTAATGAGCTTAAAATTTTGAAAAAAATGGAGATAATAGATCTTTACAAGAAGGGAGAAAATTCGTTCGGAACCCTTTGCACGCAAGTCCGGCTCGCACTTGGCCATTATTTTTAATTTTATTCTGTCACACTTATTTTGTAGTGTGTTACTCTTTTATGTCCCAATAAAGCAAAAATAAATAAATGGAATAAATTTTATTATGTAGGACGTAGTAAGCATTTGATATGAAAGGTTTTTTGGAAATGTCAACTATAAAGGAGGAAATTAGAGGGTCTTTGTTATTTCAAGCCGATATGTACGCGGGCCAACTCGCGGGCGTCAGCTAGTAATACATGAAAACAGTCTGTTTAACAGTGTTTAGTACTGTATAATTATGTTTCTGGTATACATGTGCCGAGGTGATGGGTGCGCCGTGCGAGTGCGATGTTCATGACACAGTGCGGACACTCACAACATGCACTGGCGCTTACATACATATACAAACTGAAATATACAAAAAGACAATTTGTGTCCTATCTCAATTGGGTTGTAAGAGCTTCTTGAGGTACTTTATTTAAGAAGTATCCACCAGTATTTTACTCGAGTTCATGTATTAATGTTGAACTGCATAGAATTGGATTTTCCTAGAACTAAAATCTATAACGTTAGTAATAACAGTTAACCTAAATAAACCAATGAGAGCCTACATTAATTGCTAGTCAAGCTTATGAACGGCAAAGATAATATCAAACGTAATTGGAACCACAAGAACTCCAAGTTTAAAATTACGCTGAAACATTGTCCGCAATTACTGTAACCAAAAATTTTCCTAAATTAATGACTCCATAAATGAAATAAACACACGAGCCTCGCTGTGCTTTCTAATTGAGAGGTCGCAGGACCCGGGAAACATATCAGAGGTTATTGGCAGCAGAAGGTTTTAGTGAATATTTCCGGATGTTCGCGCTGGGCGGGCGTCACGCTGGGCGGGCGGCGCGCTGGGCGGATCGATACAGGCTTCTGGACCGTAACCGACACTGTACAGTTTATGCAGTAAACCAATACTTGCTCTTGTATTTTCGTTGAACTTATTATTGGGATACTTAATCTCAATTAATTAAGTTTAATTATGTATTTCAACTTTTCATAACATAATTATGTACATCACGCCGACAGGGTGGTAAAACTCAGATTACTTAATTATCTGAGTTTTGATTGTTGAGTGGGTACCGATAGTGCCACAATTAGGAATTCGTGTTTTGTTTAATCTTATTCAACTTGGAACATTTTCGTTCCTTCACAGTAAGGGTGAGGCGAAACGAACGTAATTTTGTGAGTTGCGTAAAATGAGTCGGCGGAATTCGGTTTCATACTAAAGTCCAACTCATTTTGCGTCGCCGTGTGGTACAAACAGGACTTTAGTATGAAACCGAATGCAGCGTAAATTCCGCCGACTCATTTAACGCGACTCACAACTTAAAAAAATTACGTTCGGTCGGTGGCCTCACCCTAAGTGTGTATTGCTACTGTGTGTATCGTGTCTTTGCGGCTCAAATCAAATAAATGTCTTGTGTGTCAAAACTCAGATTACTCATAAATTCTGTTACAAAAAAATCTGAACATCATCATTTTCTATTGACCGATTGTTTTGTTTACCTATCATTCATGTTCTCAGAAACAATATTGAGCGATGCGCGCATTGCATCACTCGCGGTTTCTAGGCACACACTGAGGCGCCGATGACATAAGTTTAGCTGAGCTGACCTCAGCGTTGCTCAACTTCGACAACTCCCAGCGAATCACCTGAACTAGTTGACTATCGATTAAAAGATATAGTATACCTAATGTGTGACGTCTTTGGAGTTTTCTAGATAGCTGCCCAATGGGTCGTTTTTGAATATTTAGCGGTGTAGATGGGCTAATAAAACAAAATGTTTACATTCAATACGGGAAATTCTATCAATAAATCATTGAGAAGAATTGAATACTATTTAGTTGGGTTTTTAACGTAATTTGTTTGGAAAATACAATGATCAATGACACTGGATCGAATATTATTAAGTAATATATCATTTTTATTATTTTGCGAATGATCCAACAGCCTACCGATTAGCAAAGTTACATTTGAACTTCACCTACGGTTGTCATCCCCGACAGTCGCATTCAGGAGTTCCGTTGAGTCTCACACGTGTCCCGTGACCTGACTCAATCAGAAAATATGAAGAAACTAACTTTTATGTTTGATTCCTATTCCAATGCTGTTATATTTCAACCTACAGCGAGAAGCTTTCCAACTAAAGTTGCAATGCACTGCGTAAAGTTCTCATGGTAGTATTTTGGTAGGAAATGGTAGAGGGGCTCACGTTTGGTAGAAATACATATAATATTGAATACGGTGCTCATTGAATTTTTACCTTACTTCACATCGGGAACATTTCAATATGACTTTTATGTACAAGAAGGGGTAAATCAGTTTTCCAAAAACGAACCTTTTTATGTTTACTGAATTCAATTACGAGTCTTTTAAGGGAAAAAATACATTTTAACTTCTAAAGCCTGTTTTTCAGTGCAACTTGATAGTATTTTCCCAAACTTTGACGATTTTCCGTTTGATGAAGTTGCTCTACAAAAGGTTTTTTCTAATATGTCTATAAATAAGATAATTTTAAGTAAGCAAATTAATAAAGTGATGCACCAGGTACACAACTCATTCGATTCAACGACCTTCTATAGGTATTCATCATCATAAATGTACCAAACGACACGAAGGTAAAAAGCTAAGAGGCTTATGTACCGTTGTGACGCCAAGACTCCGGGAGCCCAATAAGCGTAAAAATAAAGCAATTAAGTTGCGGACGGTTTACGAGCGAAGCCGGGATAACGTCACTGTTCAGTGTAGGGCTCATTACACACGGGCGGTTTATCCTGGGGGACTGGCGATTTTGAGATAGCTTGGGTTCTTGTTGTAAGTTTTGGCGATAGGTGAAAATGAGTATTTTTTTTGTGTGACACACTGCCTATTTTTGTGTGATACACTGCCTATTTTTGTGTGACACACTGCCTATTTTTGTGTGACACACAGCCTATTTTTGCATTTATTGCAAATGGGATTATGATTTTTTTGTTACGTTTTATTAAAATAAAAATGTCAATTTTGCCTACATGCTCATTCATATTAAAGAATGACTAGCACTTTGCCCGCGACTTCGTTCGCGCGTGTTTAGTTGGTACTCCACGAACTTCATCTCCCCTCTACCCTTTTAATAGACTAAACGTAGGGAAGTTCGCTCAAACCGCGACATTTTTCTTACTTAGAGTATTTTTATACCCGGCGTAACTTTCGAATGGTCCGATTTGAATAATTTAAAATGTAATTTACATGTACATAACCAACTATAATTATCAAATAATTTAAATTTAAATGGATATGAATTAATACCATGATACCAAAATCACCAATATTGGATTTTTTTTTTTTTTTTTTTACTATTTATAGGCTCGCGTTTGACCACTATCTCACCTGATGGTAAGCGATGATGTGGTCGAAGATGGAGCACGCTTGCCTAGAAGTAACCTATTCACTCTTGACTTAAATACTCCCAGGTTATAGCTATCAGGAAACACAGACTCCGGCAGGGAATTCCACTCCTTAGCTGCACGCACTATGAATGTGTTCCCAAAACGTTTTGTGCGCGTGGGTGGGATGTCCACCATGTACCGGTGGCGCATCGCCGTTCGTCTTGTGGTCCGATGATGGAACGGGCTGGGCGGAATCAAATTATAAATAATTATATTGAAATTATCGAATCAAAACCCGGGTGGAATGGATTCTACCCGGGTTTTGATTGAATAATTTGAATAAAGGGGAGTCATTTTGACTTAACCATAATAGTTAGATATAATCTATATACCATAATAATAATATAACATCCCGGACTTTTTTGTAGATATTGATATCTTCTATAAAACTGTAGTAAGTACATCACTTTGCTCTATTGTCAATAAGTTCCGCAGCGTACGCGATATAAGGACTTTTTTTGGTATTTTTTCACACCTTGGGTTACATTATCGAAGTTTTCATACGGATCCCTAACTTTTTTGAAAATATTCTATAGCCTATGTTCATCAGGGATAATGTAGGATTCTAATTGTGAGAGAATCTTTTAAATCAGTCAGTAGTAGTTTCGGAGCCTATTCAATTCAAACAAACAAACAAATCTTTACTCTTCATAATATTAGTGATAGATAGAAATCAATTTATAAAATAGCTGAATTGCCTTATTACTTGCCCACTCACACACACACATGCACAAAATATACATTCACACACTCATAAACACACGTATAAACACACATTTATACAAAACACACTCTAGTTTTCATACACTGCCATAAACACGATTTTCATTTTTCTTTTTATTGGTTTTATAAAAAATGTGTAACTTCTACCTAATTAGCACAACGAAACAATTGTTAATAAATCCAGGAACAGCGAGGTTTATCCCATCACAAGTATCTTTGGATTACTCTCTGGGAAGCCCCGGCAACTTAATTGTATAGATTTAAGATAATAAACACATTTTTTTTTTACTTAAGTAAGAAGTCAGAAAGCTCAATAGAAAATCAAGTTTTATTGTAGTACAAAAAATCCGCCCAGTGATAGCCACTGTAGGGCGGAAAGTAACAGAATGGAATACATAGAAGACGTGACCAATAAAAAACATTGGCAGATTTTATAATGAGTCGCGCAAGTCTGCAACAATCCTTATCCCTCCAGTATTTAGCTTGACGAGGGCGAAATAAAACTAACTGTTACATTTAGCGACTTGTCGTAAACGGCTTGACCCGGTCGGCCGGCCCGGTCCGGTTGCCGGCAACCCGTTCTTATTGTGTTATTAATAGTGGCTTGTTACAATATGTTGGAGAACTACGGGACATGTCATTTTGCAGCCTCTTCAAGTTATTCGGGCGCAGACGGGCGTAATTACTTGTATTGACAGCTCTGCAATTATAATTTATGAGCGTGTAGGTATGAGGCGGATGTTACTTTTTGTTGTTAGTACATTGAATGCGTTTGATTTTTAATAAAGCTTTTGATTTAATGATCCCGAATTTAAAGACAGATGCAAAGACATAATTGATTAATTTTAGATTATTCTGCAACTATAATTAAAGGTATGAGTATGAACAAACTTTTAATTCCGTAAAGGTTAAAGATTACGAGCACAAATTACGTATAATACATAAAAACTGTTAGCAAGTCTTACTAGGTACTGTGGTCGTTCAGGTTAGGGCTTCTGATACGTCAGGGGATCGATATGAAATCAAAGACTTTTGGCGATTTAAGAGATCATTATATTGCGGGTGCTCTCAAGAAAAACTTTTACATTTCTGTCAGAAAAACAAATCAATCTACGTATGTCATTATTTGAATCTATTCTAAATTCCTAATTCTTCTAAAGTTTCTTTTTATGATTAAGTCGACGGAGGTCCCCGGAGGGTGAGGCAACCAAGGAGGTTGTGCCACAGTACATAGCCAGAAATACTTGTGTACATTTCTAGATCTCCGAGCTTGCTCTTATATTTGCGTAGCTAGCTAACCCTGCACTGGGTGACTTAATTAAGCTCGTGCGATATCATATGCGACACAACTGAATGTGGCTCGGTCAGCAACTAACGTATGTGTCCACGTTCAGTAGCGACCGCGCTACATAGTTCGAGCGAGTTGACGGAGCAGAGAAAATAGGGAGATACGGCAGAATCAATAGATTGAGTCGAAGTCTGTGGTTCCTGATGACAACCTAGTCTATAAGTCGAGAGTGTATAGGTTACATTTAGATTAGCGAGATTCATTGTCGACCATATTATCGCTTTTCATCAAGGTGAAATTGTGATCAAACGTGAGGCTATAAATAAAAAAAAACAGCCAAGTGCGAGCCGGACTCGCCCACCGAGGGTTGCGTACTTTGTAGCTACAAATTACTTTCAATGAAGACTATGTATTAATTGTATGATTTAATTATAAATTTATGTCTCCGTGAACTTAGCAGATCATTTCCCGGCAGAGCATAAAAAAATGTGAGTTCTATTCGCATGCAGCATAGTTCTAGAGATGCTGATACTTAAGTCTTAGATCCGGATTTATTTGTAATGCCTTTTTATAATCTTGTTATTGTTTCATCTTAAAACGTAGAGTTCTCTTTCTTAAGTATTATTTATCTTTTTTTCTTTTCGACATTGAGTACTGTCATTATTTTACTAAACTAAGTTTTCTACTGTGATCTGTTGGTGTCTTAGAGTAATTTGATATTTAATTATATTCTTTTCTATTTATTTCAATTCCTTACTACTGACATTGGTGACAATAATGAATATATTTTGCCGTTGTTTGGAATTACCGCCAGTTGAACAAAAAATATTGCTTTATTTCTGGTATCGGTTGAATATGTTTGTAATTTTTTTGAGAGCCTATATTTACAGAACTCTTTCTAAAATGTATCAGGAACTATAGAACTCACCTTAATGGACCGAAAACACTTTGAAAATTTTTGTTTTGGAAAAAATGATCTGCTACCGGAACTTAGCAGATCATATTTTCATTTGACTTTTTTCCGGGAAAAACGCCAGAACTATTTCCAAAAAGTATCAGGAACTCTAGAACTATGCTGCATGCGAATAGAACTCACATTTTTTTATGCTCTGCCGGGAAATGATCTGCTAAGTTCACGGAGACTAAATTTATAGTTTTCGACTTTTCTCTATACTTGTAGTATAAGACAGTACTTGCCAAATCTCATAGTTCTAGGTGAACGGGAAATACCCGATACATTTTGATTCCCTTGAGAATGTCGAAGTATACGTTGTTTTGCGGCATAAACGACCGATTTTTTTTTTTACGTTAACTTAGTAGTTTATTTTTCCACAGCAGCAAGGGGCCATAAACTTGAGTATTTGGTTTTAATTTCAACTCGATACCTTCAAGCGTTTCCAAGATAAACGGTCTTGACAGACAGACGGACGGACGACAAAGTGATCCTATAAGGGTTCCGTTTTTTCCGTTTTAGATACGGAACCCTAAAAACAACTGAAAATTTAGAAATAAGAGTTGGTTAGACAAGGTCTTAATTATGTCCCAGCTTGAACGTCCATGAGCTGATCCCAAAGGAAAACATTACAATATCTCTTCCTCTTAATGAGAAAACGATAGGCAAGCGGAGCTGACAAATACGGAAGTCGACCACAATTAAATTATTATAATCTGTCATCGGCTTGGATTAATGTTTTTGTCTGAAATAATGCATACAATATCCACATCTTCGGACGGTTGACATCGAATTCGCAGGTCAGAGGAAGGTTGGTCAAAATAAGTACATGTTAGTATAAGGTCATTTGTCGCATGATACAAATATGTAGGATGACGAAATAAATAAATACATTTTCTTTTTATGTTTGTGCCGTATCATTCGTTTCACAGCTTAATTGAGGCTGCAAAATTTATAATTGAACTCTGCACCGCCACACGTCAATGATTGACGTGTGGCGGAGTGGCGTCCCTCTCCCTCCGCTGCAAACTGTTTGGCTGCAGTCAATACAATCTTTTCGTAGTCAAATATTATGTGATATGTATGAATTTACTGGAAAAAAAATACAACAGGGACAGCTGCTGCGAAAGATCGAGTAAGAAGGGTTACCTGAAAATACTTTATGGCTGAATACAACAATGAATAAAAGCATTTTACATTAAAGTGACAAACTGTATCACATTTCCAATACTTATCTATATAATGCTCCCAAGTTGTTACCTATCAAATTCTTATGTTTCTATGAAATCTAATATCTGTTTGCGTCTGTGTTTCCGAACGCTTACAACCCTCATCTCTTTAAAGTCGGAGTGAACAGGCTCCTTCTGGATAAGCTCGCTCCATCGACATCGTAGACTTTGTCTCTGTCATCTCTGACCTAGACTAGAGTCAACCCATCTAAAAAACAGACTGCAAGAATCAAGGTTAAGTTAAAGTAAGAAAGAAGGTTACTCATGGGTATTTCATACCACAATTTTTTTTTTCGATGTAACAGTAGTGTAACCGTGATAGTCCTCAATTTTATACAGGTCATTAACCACCTACGTAAGTAACCCCCTGCTCTACTTCATGAACAGATGTTTGTCAGTACATTGCTACCCGGAACACACCATAACCTCGTGTATTTGTGTAGAGCCTCCGTCAGCTGGCGCAGCGCCAAGCGCCAACAAGGCTGAACAGCCTCATAGAACTCTTCCGTGCACTCTGCTTTTAACTTATATTTGTGTTTGTTCTATTTAGCCCTGTTTCTAGTAAATAAGTACTCTGTGTAGGTGTTCTCGCCTCGTGACAGTTATTGCTTACTGTAAATATTTAAGGCCTTGGGTGCTTGAAAGAAAATTAATTGTTTTTACTTGAGAGAATTCTCGGAGCTCAAGGTGTTTCTGTTGATTTTTTCTTGTCATTTGTGTGTGAAAATGAAGAGCTTTAATTCATTCAATCTGCCTAAACAGCCTCTCGTCAACTATCTTGAAGTCGGTTCCCAGTCTAACCGAATGAAGCTGAGCAAAATTTTTTGACAAGGAGCGACTCTTTATCTGATCTTCACAGCTGTTTAACGCGATACCTCTCAGCGGTATTGCTTTGATTAAGAATAGTAATTTAGCTCGACAATGGTTAAAGAATTACTTGTAACATGAACTCAGGCCGCGGACACGAACTCAGCGGGCGAGGAGCGGCGCGGCGGCGGCGCGGTCAGTAACACTACACATCTCTGCAGCCTAAGACTTACAAATAAAATCCCATAAATTGGCATTCAGGTAAGTTCCACACTTGCATTTCCCAATGTCCTCGGTAGTACCTACAAAGAGATAATAAAACTCACACATATCCTGAGCTAGTAGACTTCAAAGGATGCAGATATTCAAATGACCTGATCTCACACATGTCTAACGCCGGGTGACGGCATCTCCGTCAATAACTCTAAGACCAAGACATCGGTGGAATTTGTAAACAACGCATTAACATTGACGCACTTTTTCATGATGGACGTTGTGCACTTTTAATAATATGCTTCATGCGTTGACAATCGACATTACTGACTCGCATGACATGTTACAAAGACTTCAATCAGAAGGATCAGTTTACGCCGTTAGGTAGGTAAAGCCGTGGAGGGAAATAGTACTTCCTAAAAGTTCCTCAAATATTAGGTACTGATGCCAAACTGTGTACAAAAAAGTGGCAGCAGGCAGCACATTGCTCGCAGAACAGATGGTCGATGGAGCCGAAAAGTTCTAGAGTGGCGACTGCGAACGGAAGACGCAGTGTTGGAAGGCCTCCCACAAGGTGGACCGATGACCTGGTGAAGGTCGCGGGTAGACGATGGATGCGAGACGCACAGGACCCGTTGTTGTTGCTACACGCGTGGGGAGGCCTATGTCCAGCAGTGGACGTCTTTAATGCTGATATGATGACTGATACATCCAATCCTTTAAGCTTGCTGGGCGTCACACATGCAATCCTTTCAACAATTCATGATCACTTAAGCCAGCAGCTGCAGTTGTTCTAAAAGTGGCCCACTGGAGGGTGATGATGATGAGGGAGTCAAAGAGCAGATAATGCAACCTCTACGGATCGTAAGGTAGCCTGGGTGTTTTGGTAAAACTTGAAATTGATACTTCTTTAAGAACTGCATGAAACGATAGTTCCGTGCTATCAGAACAACGTAGATTATTCGAGATGTTTCCACTCTACTGGTTACTGAAAAATGGTCATTTACCTTCTCATTTAGCGACGCGTGCGCCCTGGCTGGCGCGAGCGCCGCGTGACGTCGCCAGCGATGCGTGCGCGCACATCGGCGCCCGCGCATTACCCGCGCGCATCCTCCTATTGTTCACGACAATGCGTCAACTGACGGACACACATTATTGTGTCATCTGGCAAATATTTGGGCCCACCGCAGTCCGCAGATGATGCATTTTGTTTGAAGTAAGCGGCCATCTGATTAAGTCATGAAGTAAACCGCAATCAGGGTCAGTGGTGCAAGGCTTACAAATACCGAGCCATCATTTTTACTCATATCATCATCTCCTTATCCTTAAGCTAGGAGTAGCTTATTGGGTTTCCACTAAACCCATTTGGGTGTTGGGCAATGCAGGCCCTACGTCCGAAATTTGGACGCAACAAAACTCGCAATATGCAAGTTAAGCAAGCCGTTAATTTCGAACTATCAATCAGTGTAACAAGCGTATTTATTATTTAATCTAATATTTCATGGTAAACTGGGTCCAGCTATAGCTCAACTTCAACATTGGACTAGATGCGTTCATGCTGAATATAATTATTGTATGTATGTGTTATTGAGCTCGTGGCTAAATATTAACGCACGGGTAAAGCACCACTTGCCGAGGACGGTCCGTGGATGGGTGACCAGACCATGCATTTTGAGGAATGTGCGACGGAACTGTATAATTTAATTTCGCCAAGCCCGTTCCATCATCAGACCAAAAGACGAACAGCGATGCGCCACCGGTACATGGTGGACATCCCACCCACGCGCACAAAACATTTTGGGAACACATTCATAGTGCGTACAGCTAAGGAGTGGAATTCCCTGCTGGAGTCTGTGTTTCCTGATAGCTACAACCTGGGAGTCTTTAAGTCAAGAGTGAATAGGTTACTTCTAGGCAAGCGTGCTCCATCTTCGACCACATCGTCGCTTACCATCAGGTGAGCTAGTGGTCAAACGCGTGCCTATCAATAGTAAAAAAAAGACCAACTATGTTGCAGCCGGTTGTCGGTGTTGGTGCCGGCTGTCATTTGAACATATTTGACAGTCGTTTCGGGTAGTCAGACAGGACTCAGAAGCCAGAAAAATCTGACAGCATTTTTGATAAACTGTACCGTATTACTCAGTTACTGGGTCGTGGAGTTATTAAATTCCTGGCAGTGGCGTAGCTAGTCTCAAGGGGGCCTGTATCAAATGTTTTTGGAGGCCCGTTTACACAAAATGGGTCCAACTAGCTCAGCGGCCTTAGTGCGATTTTATTAACATTTTAGATCGCGTAAGCGTAAATGTCAATTTGCGTTGAAACTGACATGATAACAGAAACCCTTTTTTCCCTAACAATTTGACATAAGCGAAGTACGTTAAAATCTCGCACTAGGCCCTCGGACGGACCTGTCTTGGCAGGCCACGAAGGAGACGGCGGAACTTAATGTGTAGCTTTACGTCCACAGGTCGCGGCGCGGCGCGCGCTCTTGTGGTCCGAGGTGCCCGTATCATTGACCCGGCGCTAGCTACGCCCCTGATTCCTGGTCACATCAGGGGGGATACTCTTTAAGTCCGAAGTCCGTAGTTTCGGGCTTAGTTGCGGGGGTATTCTACTCCGTATCACCTAACCACTGAGAATTAATGACAACACTATATTTTATTTTCTTTTGACGTTCAAAAGTGCCTTTATTGGTCTAGTTGAAATAAATCATTTGACTTTGACTTTGAACACGATTTGACAGTTACTGCCAAATCGTGTTGCCATTCATTATTAGTTCGGGCTTGGGGCTAATCGTAAGTCCGTAGGTGATACGGAGTAGAATACGCCCGCAACTAAGCCCGGAACTACGGACTTCAGACTTAAAGAGTAGCCCCCCAGGTTAGACTGAAATCCGACCGCAACATAGTTGAAAAAGGCTTCGCTAATGTAGATACGTTATACATAATCATGTGTGTATTGTACCGACAGTAAATACAACTAGACAGGTGAGCAGGCCTATTGTCTGCTGACACAATTGTGACAGTGTCCGACTGTTCACGTGTGCGCACGCTACCTGGGTGGTGAGATAGGCGCGACGTGATTCACTGTCACATTTATACATATGACCTGCTTTTTAATGTGAAAACAAAAACCGACTTAAAGACGGAGTTTAAAAGTCGATGGTAGCTTGGTATAGAAAATTCTGTAAATATTTTTTAAAAAGAAGAGGAGAATGACGCTCTGAAACCTAACAATAAAAAATTGATAAGTCTGTTGACAGCGATGTGGACGAATTTACAGGTTTTTTTTAAAGTAATTGAATTTTCCAGTGTTCTTGCATAAATCGTTCGATTATGTTCCAATAACAGATTATTCGGCCTTTCAATATATGTATTGACAGGACTTAGTCATCAACAAACATCAAGTGAAAAAATTACATAAGATTGCAGCACAACAATTTCTAATTCAAACACAACATACCTATTAGTGTTTCGTATCGATAACTCGTCAGCATTTCGTCTAGCAGTGCTGTTTCAGCAGTACAGCGAGTCAGGTGATGCCGGCGCAGGCGCACCTGACTATGTACAATACGACACTAGCAGCCCAATTATATGCGCTGACGATGCGCTTGTCACACGCGCGCTAAAGAACTGCTGACATCGGACAAAATAATATTTGTAACGAAATAGGCTTAGTTTTAATTAAATGTGATTTTTGCAACTTATCCGATGTTTATTGTAACAGAACTTATTAGTGTTACGTTGGACTACTTTTACTGAACAGGTGATTTTTTCACCTTCTTCCTTTTCTTCAAGTTCGACTTCAGCAATAGTTGAATCAGATGAAACTTTTGACAGAACGACTCGATGGTTTGATTTTTTAGGGTTGCGTATCCAAAAGGTAGCCAACGGAACCCAATTAATAAGCCTCCGCTGTCCGTCCGTCTCAAGAACCGTAATAGGTAGATAGTTGAAATTTTCACAGTGTGTGTTGCCTTCTGTGGTCACCTGGGGCCCTAGACAAAATGCAATTCTTTCAGCGATTTCGATTGTCGAAATTTCAAAATATAAGGGATTGATCATGTGACTTTTCGACAGCTTTTGTCAATCCCATACATTTTTGACGTTTTGACAATCGCCTTCGCCACGCTACCGCTGCAAGAATGTCACTTGTCTAGAGCCTCCGGGCGCAATAGCCGTCGCGACGCAATAACAATTGAATAGTTTTATTGTAAAAAAATCGGCGGCCGCCATGTTTTTTGGTCGATCGGGGGCCATAGGATATTAAACACAGCGTTTTAAAAAAAAGGAAGTTTAAACCGCGTGATATGGTATGACATGTGGGATGCCATTATGCGTCAATTTCAGTTAACCCCCAATGGCATACCTGTGTGCCATAGAAAAATCACAAGGGTTACATAGGTTAAAGGGGGACTCCCATATAAGATACGTGTTTTTTATCAGTTTATGGTACGGAATCCTTCATGTGAAAGTCCGACTCGCATTTGAGCGGTTTTTAATTCATAGGTTCGCTAATTTAAAAGGTAAAAATAAAATAGCGTTGAAATACTCTTTATTGCACACAAATTACATTAGGAGCGGGTGTAACAATAGTCTTGTCGCTAAAAGCGATCTTATATAGTACTTTGGATGGATTTGACAGAGAAGGAAAAAAAAACCTAGGTAGTCCGTGGTGCACTATTTTATATGTATAACTATCACTATTCTTTTCAAACGCCTCCTTATTTCCCCTCCCCATTCAGCAGAAGTTGCACTGAGCAAAGCAACTTCTTATGCAATTTCCCTCGCGTAGCGTTAAATTCGGCGAAGTAAACAAACAGTCCTAGCTGCTTGACATATGACGCTACAGCATGTACTTGTGTGTAAATTATGCAGCCCACTATGTACACACGGCTCGTATATAATGTATTAAGTTTAGTATGCACTCTCCTCGAGTGCCTGGCGGCGCATTCCTCATAGTTTAAGAGGTCTCCGAGCTTGTTTATTGATATTGCAGGAGGATCCCACATCACACGCATGATCTAAGAGTTATAATAACGTAATTTGAATTAAGTATGCTTTCTAGTTGATATTTGAAATGTCAAATATAAACATAAAGCATTGGATTTTTACAGGCTTCCAATATTATTTTAAAAATGTTGAAAACATAAAAATAAGTCCCAGCAGATCTATGTACAGGTAGGTAGTAAACCAATTACTTATCGCAAGCCCACTGAGCCGCGAGATGTTCCACCCCAATAACATCCGAGCCGAAATATTTTAATTGGACATCGGAAATATCTCCATGAAATATCGATGTAAAAGTGTATTTCTGAAAGTGTTTCGGTTGGGCGGGCGCCGCCCAGCCCGCCGCCCGCCCAGCGCGTCCGCCCGAGCGCGCTCAATTTCCACGGCTGTTCGCGTCGAAGCCTCCGCGCGCCGCATTATGCAGAGCCTGCGTAGCGTGAATATCAGCTGGGAATAGATATAGAGCCTGCTAAATTAGGTGCGAGGGTCATCCCTCGTATCTATGTATGTAGGTATTGCCCAGTACCTGTATTGACGTCATGATATACCCAAGCGGAAAATATGTTTTAAGCTTTGCTCTATTCAAACAAAGCACCACGTAACTGAACATTATGCTTCCGAGGTCTGTTTTAAACATACATGCATAATCTCGTGCCCTTTCCCATGACAGACTACTTTTGTTTCATTTACGTGTATACATGCACACCGCCGGTTGAGACTTTGAGAGTGCTATGCTCCTGGCTCCTCTGAAGAATATTAAAAATCCTACGTCCCTCTTGGGTCTCTTCTTAAATAAAAATAGTTTGTTTTTGAATATAGTAAAAAGGAATAAAATAAGAAGAACAAAAAAAAATAAGATTTTGACTTCAAAAGTAGAGTCGTATATGGTTTCTCCGCGGAAATAAAATTACCAATATCCTTTTTTCTATTGGAAAGCAATTTTCCTGTATTTTTCTTTCATCATCATTATCTTCAGCAAATTGCCGTCCACCGCTGAACGTAAGCAAAGGGCGCCAACCATATTGGTCTTGAGCAGTCCACATCCATGTCTCTTTGAAAGCTCGTATCTAACTATGTGAACATACTAATCTAATCGTCAGGCCTCACAAGACAGTCAGTGACCAAACAGAGGCGCCAACGAAGCGTGACTGATCGCCACGTAAAGGTAGTCGCCCACCGGCCGGCGGCCCTATTCAACGCGTTGATTACGATGTGCCTGCCTATGGCGGCCCATGGCCGTGGTACTCAACCTTTATAATTTGACGGTTGAATATTTCCAACGTGGAAACCATGCTTCTCAAAAGGCACGCAATATCAATGGCGTAACATACGGACTTATAACTGCTACCATACGAATTGTGCATTATTGGTTTGTCGCATTTGAAAAAATAATAAAACGCTTTAAACATTTGAATTTAAAACATCTCAAATAATTAAAACTGGCTCGTTTCATAAAACGGCAACTTCATTAAGCCCCAATAAAACATCGTTTAGACAACATGAAGATTGAAAGCCGCTGAAAACGCTGGTTACCCTGAAAACAGCCAGAAGCCTGGAGTAGGTAGGCATATAAAAAGTAATAATTGTTGTATTGGAAACTTCATTCTCCGATCAAAGAGAAAGTTCCAGTCAGACATTTATTCTATAGTTGGTATTTTTGACATGAAAGCCAGACAAGAAACAACCCTTAATAAATTGGGTTTACCAGTTATTGTCATCCTGTCCTTTTTTTTTTTTTTTTTTAAGGATTGGATATCATCAAATGACTCCTCCCGCTCTAGGTGAAGCAGAAGGGAGTGTCAGACTCTTACTGACTAAAACCCATCCGTGTTCCTCCTAATGCCCTTTGCGTTCCAGAGCCGCGGTGACTCTTTCAAACAGATTCCGCAACCCCGGCAGGCACTGTCCCTAGCGGGCCCCGTCTTCTAAGCTGACAGCTCTTTGAGGCGCGCGTGGAACACAGCGCGCCGTCGAATCGGGCCTGGTTCTGATCGGACGGCGGGTCACCTCCGTCTCCTGTTGCGGCGGCTGGGGCGTGAGGTTTCCCTCTCTCTCACGCGTTCGGCCTCCTCCTTCGCAGAAAGACGTGACCGCATCCCATGCCTCCTCGCTCCGGACCATAGATTGAATCAGGGCCGGACGCGAGAGGTCGCCGCCGCCGATCGCCTCGACGAGGACACGGCGGTGCTCCGCCCAAGCAGGGCAGACCTCCATCGTATGCTCCACTGTGTCCTCCGGGCGATCCTCGCAGTGTTGACAACCGGGCGTATCCTCCCGCCGAATCCGAAACAGGTACCTCCCGAAACAACCGTGTCCGGTGAGTACCTGCGTCAAGCGGAAGGTGAGGACGCCGTGGCGCCGCTCTAGCCACTCCTCAAAGAGGGGACTTATCGCCAGGATTGTGGCGTGCCCAGCGCTGGGTTGCGACAGTCGCTGTCTCCATACCGCCATGAGATCCTGCCGGAGCTCCGTCCGCTGCGCTGCGATTTGCCGCGGCAGAGGAGTCTCGCCCCGGCGTTGCGCCTCCACGCGCCATTCGTAAATGAGCGCGAGGGCTCTCGCCTCCAGATCCCATGGTGGCAGTCCGGCAAGGAGGCTCGCCGCCTCGCCAGAGACCGTGCGGTATCCCCGGGCCAGCCGGATAGCCATGACCCTCTGGGACGCGTTGAGGTAACGGGCAGGTCGCTTCCTCAAAGTAGGCGACCACACCGGCGCCTCATAAAGGGCCATGGACCGCACGACCCCTGCGTAAAGCCTCCGGCAGGAGGCGTTTGGACCCCCTAGATTGGGCAGAAGCCGCTTGAAGGCAGCCCCGGCCCGCGCCAATCTGGGAGCCAAACGTTGGAAATGCTCGACGAAGTTCCACCGGCTGTCAAGGACGAGACCCAGGTACGTCATCGTCGACTCGACGCCGATGTGAACCCCTCCTACCGTTATTTGGGATCCCGATGGTGGCCTGTTCCGAGATCCATGAAAGCACATGGCTTCGGACTTGTGTAGGGCCACCTCGAGACCCAACTGCTGGATCCTCTCCACAACTATCGCAACTCCGCGTGTCATAGCGTCGGCCGCCGCCTGGTGCGACCCCCCCTGCGCCAGGACCAGCGTGTCGTCAGCATAGCAGACAATGCTGACGCCACTAGGGAGGTCGGCGCGCAGCACCCAATCGTAACCGATGTCCCACAGGAGCGGCCCCAGAACCGAACCCTGTGGAACACCGCACGACATCTCTCGCCGGTTCCACTCTCCCAGGTGACCGGGGTAGATGACGGCTCTGTCCGTCAAGTAAGCATTGTCATCCTGTCCTACGTTTTTAAAAGTACAACAAATGTAGGAGTTTTTGTTTCATGAAAAGTGAATGTTACAATGTTACTTTCCCTATTACTTTGAGCACCGCTGGTTGGCCGAGCCGCGCACCGGCACGTGCTAACAATGCATTGTTCTCCCGTTACAACAAAAAACCGATTCCTGATCAACGGTGAATAATTTACTACGGAAAACAAACACCATGGTTCGCTGGGAAATTGTCGCTTTCAGTGATAGCTTTATGCGGTAATTTAACTATGACCTGAATTAATAACTATGTTAATATAGTTATAAAGATATAGATTAACTTATATAGTATAAATAATACTACATAATATCGTTATAGATTATGTATTGCTATTCAACGTGGCAATGCCGCCAGTCTCTTGGGCACATTACCAGCTGACAGCATGGAGGACGAACTTTTTGGTGCTTTATTGTAGTTTGTTGTTACTTTAGTGTATTTGTTAATTTTAGTTACTATTATTGTTAATTCATTACTTAATTAAAGTATTATTGGTAATATTGCAACGCCACCAAAACACAGGCGTGTCTTTTTACCGCAAAAAGGAGTCGTTTTGACCAAACTCCTACTTTTCGGGGTCCATCTGTTCCTGTGACTGATCGGCTCGAGCTCCTAGGCATGGAGTTGACATCCAGTCTCAACTTCGGCGCCACCATCGAGTACAAAGCCGAAACCGCGGCCAAAAAGCTGGGCATCCTAAATAGGGTTAAGCGATACTTCAGGCCTGGACAGCTTTTAACCCTATATAAAGCGCAAGTCCGATCCTGCATGGAGTATTGTAGCCACCTTTGGGATGGCTCAGCTACGTATCAGCTTGCCGCGCTTGACTCGGTGGAACGCAGAGCTAAGAGACTCACCGGTGACGTAAAACTGGTGGATGCCAAGCTGCATAGCTTGGCTCATCACCGTAAGGTTGCCTGCTTGTCGGTCTTCTACAGATTGTACTTCGGTGAGTGTGCCCAAGAACTCCACGACCTCATCCCACCGGCCCCTTCTACCATCGGACATCCAGACGCACTGCATCCTACCATCCCTACCTTGTTGCTATTCCACCAACTCGCACTAAGCGTTTCCAAACGTCTTTTATAATGCGCACAGCAAAGGAGTGGAACTCTCTGCCTGCGTCCGTGTTTCCAAACGCTTACAACCCTAATCTCTTCAAATTTAGAGTGAACAGGCTCCTTCTGGGTAAGCTCGCTCCATCGTAGACTTTGTCTCGGTCAACTCTGACCTAGACTAGAGTCAAGAGCAAACTCATCACAAATAAAAAAAAAACAAAATAATAGGCTGGTTTCCACCATCAATCAATTGCAAACCTGTTTAGTCCGTCAGTTAGAGTATTGAAAAATAATGGACACGTATTTTTTGTTTTTGTAAATCAATGAATATTGACAAAGATAAAATGCATCTAAACTCGGGAGAGGGGGCTGGTGACGTCACGTCGCTAGTAAAATTGTACTATCGTAGTGACGTCACGCGAGTTTTCAACGTACTGTATCTTCGTCATTTTGTGTTTACGTGAAAAAAGAAAAAATACCTGTCCAATATTTTTAAGAAATCCATCTGACGGAGTAATTAGTTTTTTCAGTAAAATTTTGTTAACTTTTATCTAATTCGCCGTTGGTAAAGGAAAATGGACCATATAGGTTTTCGACCCAAATCGATAGGGTCCTTCCGGTTGACCTGACCTGAGACTTGTCAATTTTGTTTAAAGCAAGGTCTTACAGCACACGTAAAGGTAAAATTCAGAAAAATAAAAATAGTTCAAAATTAAGGTAAATTTTGGGACTTACAAATTTTTGCGAAAATTTAAATTTGACCGTATATTTTTATCGTGTTGACTCAGGACCTTGATTTTTATACACATAATAGGGACTCTAGACTTCAGTATCTGGTATAAATTTCAACTTGCTAGGTCCACCCGTTCCTGAGAAAATCGGTGGTGACACACGGACAGACAGACGGACAAGAGAGTGATCTTATAAGGGTTCCTTTTTTTACCTTTTGAAGTACGGAACCCTAAAAAGGGAATGATGAACTTCTAAAGTATTTCTTTTTTTTTGTAAACAGCTTCTAAATAAACACATAACATTATTTTATTGAACTTTAAATAAAAGTAAAGTACCTACGCGCTACGCGAACGCTACGACGCGCTACGTTTCCCTACGCTGTGCTACGCCACGCTACGCTGTTAAAATTTTCCTTGTTCCCAATATTAGTAACTACCAATATTTCCAAAGTGGCTAGAAATGTCACCTACGTACATATTACTTTTGGAACACATTTGTGTCTCATCAAAATTAATGGTCATTTACAGAACAATGTCCTTCACACGGAAGATGATTCATTCATATCGCCAGGTAGGTTATAATGCCTATTACAACAATAATTCCCACTATCTACACATTTCATAAGAAATATTGACGTTTTAAATACGGTCTGTGTTGATAAATGGTAAAAATTTTTGAATACAAAATCCCGTTAATGAGCGTTTCGTAGGAAAGTGTCCAGTCATGTCTTTTAGTTAGAAAGTGCGGCGTCACTTCGAAGCTCGGCCTTAAGCAATATCATGAAAGGAATCTTATCTCCTTGTACTTTTATTTTCAATTACGGGTTGAATTGAGCTTAAGGGATAAAATGTTAAAGAAACAACAAAAGCATGGTTGGGGGATTACGTCATGAGTACAACAAAATTTGGTATAATATGAACATTCAGTGAACGGAGATGCGATCTCGGGCGTCTGTATGTCTTACATTCTTTTCAAATTGACGGTATGATGAATTTATGACTAGCTTCTGTCAGTGGATTCACCCTAGGTCATGAAATGGTCCCGGGATAAAAAGTATCTTCTGTTCTTCTACAAGTGATAAAATTGATTCAGGAAATCCAGAGTTATTTTCGCATGTATAATATAATGAGTGTTATCTAAAACATAAGAACATGTTTCTTCTTCACTCACTATGTATAATTTCTAACCCCAGCACGTGCCACGGTATAGACAGCAACATAAAATCAGGTTTGAAGTGCAAGCAGACTCATTTTAGCTTCAATGTCTCGATGTGAACGATCACCTTCGACACAGCAGTCACTTGATTTTGTCGCAGACAGCTTCTTCCGACTGTTTTGCAAACACATAAATAGAATTTACATTAGAAAAAAACTTGGTTTAGAAGAGAATTCTCTGAATGGCGAGGGTACGAAGAATGACGTGCTTTTGTTCAGGAGTAATTACTGAGAATTATTTGTTTGTAGTATTTTTGGGGGTCGGGGTTTTTAACAAGTTTGTGAACAATACTTAATTTAAGTTGCTGAAGTTAAAAATATATTCAATATCTATAATTTATATAAACTACATATTTATAGCGAAAAGAAATAGATAGTTATTGAAAGCATAATATATACTTTTTTTTAAACGTCTGAAATGGCTATCATCATCATTCATAGGCCGACTGCCAACTTTTGAGCATGGGACTCTCTTTTCCTGTGCCAACATTCCTTCGATTAGTCCTTACTCCAGATATCTTACTCCATCACCGCGCCATGCTACATGTCTTGCTCAAATCCTTTTGAGTTAAATAATAACACATTTTCCAATATTAAAATTTCAACAAATAAACCTACTCTTTACGAGACTTAGTTTTGCATTGATTGATCTAATTTATCCCTATTGTTGTAATATCCTATTAAATATTTCGAGCAGGGCAGAGGTCAACGATTCAAAATAGGGTAACAATGGTTGCAGAGAGCATTATTGGTTATGTCCGACACGCTTCAATATCTATTGTGGGACATTAACGACTTGTCTGGACGCTAAGTAAGGTCAGTGTGACGCTAAGTAAGGTCAGTGTGGGCGACTATGGGCTATACGGATAAAACATTGCTACTTACAGTTTACGAGTAGGCTACTGAGCCAAAATTAGATGGGACGTGTAGGTGCACTAAATTAATTTAGAGACCTAATGTTCTCTTATCGTGGGTGCCGCTAGGAGTTTCGGCGCTTAGCCAACCATGGTAGTTGTATTAGACAGTCTATTTTTTTTTTTTCAAAATCAACTGGTGCGATTCCTGGGTAGGAAAAACGATTTTTCAAAAACCCAATGATGCAGTTTTAGTTTTCATCAAAATCGGGCTCGAGACTCCTTTCAGTGTTTTTTGATATTCCTTATAGTTTTGGATTTGGCCCTGAAGGCCCACTTAAAAAATTCACCCTCTATAAAATGCTGGTCTAAAGCTGCATACGGTTATACTGGACACCGATTCGAACATATTGGGATAAGGCTGGAAGTGACTGTATGATCCTCAAGCTAGACTTTTGTATCTTAAATGACAATTGTCCTCAACTTACACAAACAAAATTCTAACTGCTGATGAATTTATTGAAATGCTAAATGATACGCCAGGTTGCGCCGGCGCCGGTGGCCGGTCATGTCATGTCGGTTGCGTGTTGCGTGCGCCGCGCGCTGTCGTCGCGCACGCAGCGCAGGGCGACGACTGTGGCGCACGCGCAGCGCATCGTCCTTGTTTACCGATATAGTGACAAGACACGGTATAGCAAATACTATGCTATATAAGTTACTATGTTGTGCGGATACTATAAAGCCTAGCTAGCAGGGGCGGATCCAGGTATGTCGTTTGAGGGGCTTGACCTCGCTGTGCGTAGGTTTTTAGCAAAGTAAACACTAAAAAACTGGCCAAGTGCGAGTCGGACTCGCGTGCAAAGGGTTCCGAACGAATTTAATTTTTTTAACATGTTATATTAACACTACAGACTTCTAATAGGTTTTCCTGTAATCTTTAGGTAAAGATCTATTATCTCCATTTTTTTCAAAATTTTAGGCTCAATAGTTTCGGAGATAAGGGGGGGGGGAATGGTCATTTTTCGTCTAATTTCTTGAATAACTTCTAAATCATTTATTTTAAAATTATGAAAAAAATATAATTAAAATCCTCACAGTAAGCCCTTTCATTTGATATGTCACACGATATTGTTCAAAAAACTTTTTTTTTTAATTTTCTTGTTTGACCCCCAAAAGTGACCCCCATACTAAAAATTTAATAATTTTCGTAACGCATCCGTGTTTGGGTCATAGAAGTCCATATGTGTACAAAATTTCAACAGAGTCGGTCCAGTGGATCCGGAGAAAACTGGCTGTGACAGACGGACAGACAGACAGACAGACAGACAGACAGACAGACAGACAGACAGACAGACAGACAGACACCCGAGTGATCCTATAAGGGTTCCTTTTTTTTTCGGAACCCTAAAAAGCACAAAACATGCCTTTATTGGGTTGTAGACTACCAACATATCGTTGGTCAGTCTCAACTTAACTTGAATAGGTACCGAATGGTTTCTAGGTAAAATAGAAAGTACATTGAAGTAGTCGCCAATTCATGTCAATTACTGGCATTTAGTTGCAGCACTTGTCTCAGAAGGAAGCTGTTCCTACTCTAGTTGAACAAAGGCTACGTACATAGATGCTGATGATAGATTTTGAGCCAATTGAGTAGAATGAGAATACCCAACTTACCAATGAGATATTATACTCCTTGCAAAAGGCCTCTTGGAGATATTTTTGTGTCGCAAGCGCTGGCTGTGCGTCTCGCATCCATCGGCTACCCGTGACCCTCACCAGGTCAGCGGTTCACTTTGTGGGAGGCCTTCCAACGCTGCGTCACCGAAAACGCTCCGTCAGGACCGGATGTTGTGGCGACACTTGGGGGAGGCCTATGTCCAGCAGTGGACGTCGTTCGGCTGATATGTTGATGATGATCCTATCATCCGGAAACTCTTGGTATTAAAACGGGGCCAATAAGCATTTTCTGACAGCAACATTCCGATACAACGACATTCCGTGCTCTTTTAAAGTAAATACAATTCCGAAGCTGGAGATATAAACAACAGGACAGTGGTGATCAGTGAGCGGCAGTAACACTACACTAATAGCAACAAATAATGACGGAACAATGTACAGCATTATGCTGAGCGTTCTGGGCGATTGACTGGCACGGTCGAGTGCGCGTCACACAGCGTGCTCAGCAGATAGTGCTGAGGAGTCATGGAGTGGAGGCACGGCATTGAATGACAACACTCATGTTAGCTGTAGTAACATTGACCACCTACATGTTCCTAGGTGTTGAAATCACAGACGGATATCTAGCTACTCGAAAGAATACTATCCAATATATTGAGAATGACATGCAATGCGGGAGACACTAACTAAGTACACCAGCAATGGGTGGATACGGGTTGCAGGAGACATCTATCAAATGGGTTAGCATGTCGATACTACTTTACATTTGTTCAATGTATCAAACGCTTTGGGTTATATAATAATAAACCTTGTGTCTCAAATCTTAATATCAAAAACGTAGTAATATAGTACGTACGAGAGTACTAACATAAATGTTTAGCCAAATGAATGATGTAACAAAGAAGGAAATTCCCATTTTCAGCTCCATTTAACCGATTCTGAAAGAGCGTCCAACACAAATTAACGTAGGTACCTATTTTGGTCGTCTCTTTGTCCCCAAACAGAGGGTAAATTACTTGACAGATCTGGGTAATTGGGCAAGACAAGTGAATTCATCGCATAACGTAGTTTCCAGAACATTCAAGGTTTCCTGGAGTTCGGCTACAACTTTGAAAACGTTCGTACAAATTAAATACACCTAACTTTTCTTCCTCCTTTCTGTTGGCACAGTTGGCATGGTCCTCGAATACATTATACTATGTAGTTAACGTACGGCCAACTATAACTGGCGTAACAAGTTGTTAACTAGCTTTGAATGCATCATAACTTCAGCCATATGATCGATAAACCGATTTCATGGCAGTTACGATAAACATGATGTGTACTGCGGCCGCTGCGCGACATGAGTTGTGCACGCGTGAGCTGCGGAGTGCACAGCGCCGCCGCCCGCCGGGCCGGGCTGTGCTGCTGAGTCAGCACACTCAGCACGCCAGCATGCGTCAGGTCGCGCTGCAGGCGCGTGGCGTGGCCGTGGCGTGGCGCGCGGGCGGCTCGCCGGGCGCGCGCTCGGCGCTCACACCCACTCGCGTCTTCACCCTCGCCGCGAACGGACGGCATGGCGGCCGCGCGCTGAACGCCATAACGAATACGTGTCTGTGCTGTGAAACATAACACGCTGCTGCTCGCCCCGACTCCGAACATCAACAACAACATGACCCGGTGAGTACCCGCACTGCTGCGCCGCTCGGCCCAGGGCCACAGTTCGCTACTATTTAGTAATTTCCATTTTACCCCGGACCGGTGTTGTGTTTTCCCTCCGGAAAATTGTAACTACGGACATCCTTACAGATTCGTTTTGATTTATTGAATTTATCAGATCTGTGTTATTTCGATAACAGTTGCGCGTTGGAAGCGATTCGTTCAATGATTGCCCTCGACTAAATCGTTTGTATTGTGTTCTATCGAACAGATATTTGTTTTAATGTCTCAATGCAGACGCCAATGAAAGGTCACGAAATTTCAATACCAGCCGAAAAGTGAATCACTGCTGACACTGAGTCACTGCGAATAGTCGATGGGGAGGAATAGGAATAGGGATCGTTTCGATATGTGGGGGCTGACGGAAACAATTCACTAATATAAACTAACTCCCAATCAAACCTGCGAATTTACAGTTGTATCAAAGTGACTCAATCAACGGACGTTTCTTTCTCTGACGGATTGTTTAAAAGTCGTTTTGTTTTCTGTGTTTAGTTTTGCACACAATATAGGTGGTGTTGTATAATAGAGCCCATTATCGAGATGCCATTATGTCGGAGCAGATTAGTGTGAGTGACGGCTCGTGGTGTGTGCTGTGATGTGATGTGCCTGCTAGTGCCTCGTGCCGGTGTCGGAGCCAGGGCTGGCTGGGCTCTGCGCAATTACGCGCTCATCATCACGTCGATCTGCCATCGAAGGCTGAGCGCCTCCACACCGCACAAAGAATGTTAATCAGTGACGCAATGACCTCTGCTGTGTTATTTTTTGCATAACGCCGAAAAAACAATGCAATAACCTGTTGTATCATCGACATCGTCCAGTCGCCGCCGCTGTGAGTCAGGCAGGTTCTCCTTGCGGCGTGTGGCGCGGAGCGGCCAGCGCGCACGTACCGGTACATTACATTACAGCAATTGTATTCTCGGGTCACTTGCTCTTCGATTAGAACTAGAACCGAATGTGGGTTACGATTATGAGTAGCTGTTTATGTGCACACCGAGCACAGCTCCACTTCGTACCGACGACGGATGGTCTTGATCTTTCAATTGTATGCAGATGAGACGATGCAATGTTAATGTGAAACCAGTTTTAAGAAAATAGCAGCCGTCATAAATCCGCATTTAATGCCTATATACAGCTTATGCAATTAAAACTGCTGAATTAAAGTAGTGAGCAGTGACGCGCCGCGAATATTAAAGTTTGAATGCGGATACTTGCGCAACATAATTGTTGGTGCGCTGCGTGAATCCGAATAATCCATGTTAATAACAGTAGTGTCGTGTGTCGATGTCGCGCGTGTGTCGCAAGCGGCGAGCGCCGCGCGGCAGCGGGCCGGCGCCGCGCCGCGTCGCGCCGCACGCATCACAATTAGTCGCCCTGTGTGATCGCGGCGCATAGCAACAATGCACCGGACACGATCAGAACACGATAACGCGAGCTTCAATTTCATTTACATACCGCCGACCTCCGGCGAGTGTTGAGCACGACGCGCGCCGTGCCCGCGTGCCCGCGAGCCGCGTGCCGGCGTGCAGCGTGCTGTCCATACCACACAACACTTAGCCATTTTGAAACATCGACAGAGTGATATAGTTAGCGTATTGCACAGGCCGCTTACAAATGCAATAATTGCAATGTGTAATTAAAAATCTAGTACAGAGGCAACTTATTAAATAAACCCATCCGTTAGTACTGCGAGAGTGCGAGAGACGCGACTACTTGCGAGTTTGTACATGAATGAGTCAATGTTCGTTCATTACTTGTCGAAGCAGGGACGAGCAACCTTCGAGGATGAAGGCTGCTAACTTGTGTACTTAGCTAATATTCAAGCAAACAATTTAAATTGAGGACATTTAGATTTGGTTCCGCCCGGTGTCACGGAGCGTAGCCGCCAATTATATCAGGCAGCAGAGACGCAACCTCTTGATCTTCATGGAGATAAAGAACGCTCTGCAAGTTATCCTTGCAACGTTCGCTAAACTCAATATTTCCACTCCCAATGCCACTGTTACTGAAATACTTAATTCTGAATCTAATTGATTCAGAAAGTAAATAAGGTTTAAACTTTATTTCCATCATTGCACCCAAAATACCGTATATTTCGCATTAGGCGAGCTGCACGCTCTCGATGGCGGTGAGCTAACCCGGAGCGTGGGAGCCGGGCGCGCGGCGGGCGTGGCGTGGCGTGCGGCGGCAACGGCGGCGCTTCATTTACATCCATCACTTTGCGGTATTTGTTGAGGACGTCACTGTATTGACATGCTAATGCAGATGTTTCCTTTTTTACTATCTGTAAGACACTCAATAACTTCCTGGTCGAAAGGCGCAGTTTATCTTAGGGCCGACAGTGCGGCAGTCCCCTAAAGCCGCGGTATCAGCTCATCTCGTACCTGTCCGCCTCCAGAACGTTCCGCACAGGAATGCGAAATTCAATTATCTTTTTTTATGCTCCGGCCATCTTGAGTGTTTCTGCCAGAGATAACGCGCCACAGATTATGTGAGGTAAGACGTTTTGGCGCCAATTAATGGACGCCTTCAGATTGTTTGTGTTACAAAATTGAATTCAATTTAACTAACAAGATGAAATGAAATAAATCATCAAGGCTCTATCAGGTTAGTTTCCTTATTTTTGTATAGGTATAATTGAAATCTATCTTGTCTATTAAAATTTATGTAACCCTGCCTTGAAGTGAAACGTGATCCATGAAAAAATCTCAGAATGTCGTTTGTTGTAACTTTCAGCTAATTAGATAAGATGTTGACATAAGTTGTGCTGGTCTGGTCGTCTCGTGTCACTCTGGTGTTCACTGGAACATAATGCAGGTGACATGTGAAAGTATCAGCTGTAGCTGCTAATTAGCGAGATTCTGTTAGATCAGCAGTGATTGGCGAAATCTTAACGTCTTCCCTATCTAAGACTTTAGTAATGCTTTCACTATAATTATTTTGTTATTACTTATTGTTAGCTTATTTATGTCTTCGATATTTCCTTTTCTTACAGTTAATATACAATTTCGTTTAAACCTTTCGATCATTAGGATGTCTGGCTTAAAATAGAAATAATTGGTCACTGTTAGCCGTGATGGCAAAATTAAAAAGTTATCAGTCCGGATTCCGTTTCAACATTTTCATTAATTATGAGTTCACGTTGTCATTGATACTTTTCTCTTAATTGGAGTTTTTGGTAATGTTAACACACACAGTCTATCCGTGGGGATACAGTTTCAGGCAAAATTATTTTTTGGGTAATGGGAAAGGGTTTACTTGAAGTAAGGGTCCTTTGGCATGTGTCCTTTGACATAGCTTGTATAAGTTACCTAGCTTATCATTATGAAGATGTCAACATCACATCACAGCGACTAATCTGTGCTCAACACGTAGAAAAACATTTGAATGCAAGCGGACTAGAAGATGTAGAATGTAGATAGCACACGTTTGCGATGGAGACAATTGCACGCCTGCCGAACGTGCAAAGTTTTACATTCTCTGAATGTTTAGCAATTAAGATCAATTACATTTTTTGAATTTTTGCAAGTGGATATATGCTTCCGACTCAGCACAATAATAATACGATGGATGTTTATTAAAAAGCTTAGATACGACATTGTTAGCAACGTAGGTAGAACCTGTATAAGGGTGGCACAGGAACGTGGAGATTGCCACAAGAATAGAGAGTTCGCTCCATCGTAGACTTTGTCTCTATTACCTTTGATATAGACTAGAGTCAAGAGCAAACAAAAAAAAGAAGCCTATGAATTCGGGCTGTGGTTTATCTATACTTCTATATCTATACTTAATATATAAAGCTGAAGAGTTTGTTTGTTTGAACGCGCTAATCTCAGGAACTACTGGTCCGATTAGAAAAATTCTTTCAGTGTTAGATAGCCCATTTATCGAGGAAGGCTATATATCATCCAGCTAAGACCAATAGGAGCGGAGCAGACGATGTTGCGCAGGTCAACTAGTGATGAATAAAAGTAGAAGCTTTTGGTACCGCTGACATAGTGACTACACAAGACTGACAGCAATTCCACGAGTCTTGTAAATATTACTAAAAGATTATAAGGGTATTCATTGCTAAGCTACGAATTTTAAGCTCCTATATACGAGAAATAACGATCAGTTAAATATAGAAATCGAGGATTAGTAAAAGTTCATACAGTAAGGATCAGGTAAAGCTTAGCGATCTAAGCCTTGTGCTGGTGCATAAGAGAGTGTTCGCTGACGCCAACGCAGATTCCACATTTTGTTTGCAGTTAATTTGCATCGTTACTTTGTGAGTTAATTTAGGTTAAGATGCAGAATAACATTTACATTGTTGTTAGTGTTTACTTACTAGCTTTTGTTAGGTCATCATATTAGCCAAAAGACGTCCACTGCTGGACATAGACCTCCACCAAACGGAGGGGGGGAGGGGGGGGGTTGCCATAATCGCCACGCTTGGCAGGCGGGTTGGCGATCGCAGTGTATGGTGTTGAGTTTTACAGAGAACGCTGCTGCCCATTCTCTGGTGAGTCCCTTAGTCGCCTCGTACGACACCCACGGGAAGTGATGGGATGGTATTGTTCTTTCACAGCGCCAACGGCACCGGCCGACACCATACGGCGGTTAGGTATATTAAATAATTTCACACACACCGGCTATCCACTGGATTTCAAATCATAAACCCGCATCTAAGATGACCCTAACCCTTTGGCTTTGGTCGAGCAGTAAGCTCCTGCTTTCTAGATATGCTTAGAACCAACTTTACATAGGTTTTTAGGGTTCCGTACTCAAAGGGAGTATATTACTAAGCCTCCGCTGTCCGTCTGTCCGTCCGTCCGTTCGTCCGTCTATCTGTCAGTGGGCTGTATCATAAGAACCGTAATAGGTAGACAGTTGAAAGGTTTATAGAGTTTGTATTTTTATTAAACCAAAGATTTAAGGGGGCTCCCATACAAGAAACGTGATTTTTTCGGTTTATGGTACGGAACTCTTCGTGTGAGAGTCCGACTCGCACTTGACCGTTTTTTTATGCTATAATTTCCTACTCCACCATTTTGCGTCTTCACAAACGCCCATCATTATAGGAAGCAGACGCTTTCTTGGCCCTCCGGCGACTACCTAGCGCATACGTAGTGACCAACCCATCGGTATTCTCTGCAGCCGGGCCAGCACGTGTGCCCGCATTCATTACCTTCATTCAGTTTCGTTATTCAAATCGAGTGTGCGACGAAAGTGGAAACTGTTTTGTGAAATGTACTTGTAGCTATTATATTATGTGCTGCGCTTTGGGTTTCCCAACTCGGCTAGAGTCCCGACTCGGCTAGAGTCCCAACTCGGCTAGAGTCCCAACTCGGCTAGAGTCCCAACTCGGCTAGAGTCCCGACTCGGCTAGAGTCCCGACTCGGCTTGTTGGTTTAATTTAATTCGCGATTAAGTTGTGAATGTGCCGAGGTTGTAATACCTTTGTTGTACCTTTAAACGAGCAATTCATGTATATATGTACCTGTATATATAATTAGAATCTTGGAAACGGCTCCAACGATTTTCATGAAATTTAGTATGCAGGGGTTTCGGGAGCGATAAATCGATCTTTAGGTTTAATTTCTAGAAAACCGAGCAAAACTCGGTCATCCACGTACTTGTATTCAGTTAGATATTTAACAAAACAGAGACTCATCCTGATAGATGTTGAGTTACAATGACAGAGGGCAGTGGTTGACAGGGAAATTATGTGGATATTACATTTTCATTTTAGAATTGAGTTAGATAATGGAGATCATAAGAGGAACAAAGCTGAGACTAAAAGAACCAGTAAAAAATAACTTAAAAATATTATTGTAACCTAAACTGTTGTAGTCTATGTGCCGCCAAACAGATCGTGTGTGTAACGAGACATTATACAACGACGGGCTAATGATACCATGTTTGCACTAATTACTCAAAACACGAGCCGGCGCTCGCCGGGACGGTTCACTGAGGTGGTTTTATGGGAACCAAAATCGGAGTAGAAGTTCTTCGGGTAAAAAAATATGTTAGCCACTAGCCTCCTATAGATAAATAGTGGAAGTGTATTCTATAACTACTCTTCCTACTCTACAATCTTAATATATAAAATTCTTCCGTTACTGAGTGACTGACAGACAACGCACAGCAAAAACTGCTGGTCGTAGAAAGTAGAAAATTGGCATGTAGGCTCCTTGGGGAGTGTAGGGGAGCACTATGAGAGGATGTTCCGAAATTCCTACGGGAACGGGAAAGAACGGTATATGCTCGTACGAAGTCGCGGGCAGAAGCTAGTCTGTGATACAAATCACTAGTTTTTACCCGCGACTTCGTACGCGCATATCCCGTTTCTTTCCCGTTTCCGTAGAAATTTCGGGAAATCGTCTCATAGTCCTCCCCTACACTCCCCAAATAAACTACATGCGAAATTTCAGCTTTCTGCGACCAGTGGTTTAGGCTGTGCGTCTGTCAGTCACTCAGTCAGTCAGTAACGGAAGAATCTATACTAATATATAAAGCTGAAGAGTTAGTTTGTTTGTTTGAACATGCTAATCTCAGGAACTACTGCTCCGATTTGAAAAATTCTTTCAGTGTTAGATAGCCCATTTATCGAGGAAGGCTATAGGCTATATAACATCACGCTAAGGCCAATCGGAGCGGAGCAGACGAAGTTGCGCGGGTCGACTAGTTTTATATTGATGATGATTAGCGCCGGAGCTGGTTTAATTTTGTAATTTATAACGTGTCCTATGGGTTGTCGGAGTCGGAGGCGGAGGCGTAGTCGGATGTGGTAACAGCAGATATTTTCAATATAAGTAAGCAAATTAAATCAAATGAATTTACTCCGAGAGTAACATATTATATTTCATGAACAAAAACCTCGTAGTTTTACCTCGCCTTCTCTCCCTGTCTCGATCTCCGACCTCTGATTAAAACCTCCGATTTAAATCTGTCGAAGCCGCAGACGTAATTTCAATCGAGTTGAAGCTCCGTAACATCCTTACTTGTAACTCTATGTTCATCTGATGAGCAGGTACATGCCTAATTCATATGCAGTACCTAAGTACTATTCAAATTCTCGTGAATAGCTTTGACATTGTTTGTTAGGTCTTGTCGTACGATCAAATTATTTGCTAATCATAGTTTAACTATAAACATGTGAGTGACTATCTGAGCTTCTATTTTGATCTTAGCGTATGCGTTCAGAATAATGATTACTCATTAATAGTGTTTCGATGTCATTTGTGAGAAAACTACAGTATGTATTGGTGCAATAAAATGTATAAAAACCGCAACTATACACTAACAAAAACGACATGACGAAAAATTATTTATAGGATAACCTTAAAATTAATACTATAATCCAATCCAGGCCATTTAATTCTGTAGCTTAACATATTTTAATGTTTTTCTAAAATTATCCAGTTTATTAACGTTTCTTTCTAGGTACCTAATGAAATATTCTTGTGTTTTACTAAGTTATACTAAGATCTCAAAGATAAGACTGGTCCTTCTCGGCACAGCTTAGAGGATTAATATGTCAGCTGGGTTTAGCAGCACCCACTGTGAGCTTTAAACACCACGCGGAGTTAATTAATTAATTAATTGAATGTGGCAAGGCTAAGCTGTGGCTATAGCGCTGCGTTCGAGATTGTAGAGATTTATTGAGTCAGTGGCGTGACCTCGTCACCGGGGCCCCCTGGTGCGAAAAGGAAAATGGGACGCCCTGCCCTGTCTGTCATCCTCTTTATTTTTTTTAAAATCAAACTCGAAGAGAACCTTTAGACATACAACTTTTCAATCAATTTCCGTGGTGGTTAAAAAGTCGACATTTTCATCGATCATGGGATAGAATAGAGTGGGGCATCTAAACCCTCGGGACCCGGTGCTCCGCGCCACTTTGCACGTTAGTTACGCCACTGTTGAAACTACAATTTCAGAAAGGGAAAAGGATTCTCTCCTGTCTTTTATCGCCTGACGACGAAAAGTCGACCTCTAAAGAATCCTAGATTCTGTCAGGTTACAAAACAGTATCACAGCAAGCACTAGGCGCAGATGTCTCTAAAGAATCCTAGATTCTGTCAGGTTACAAAACAGTATCACAGCAAGCACTAGGCGCAGATGTCTCTAAAGAATCCTAGATTCTGTCAGGTTACAAAACAGTATCACAGCAAGCACTAGGCGCAGATGTCTCTAAAGAATCCTAGATTCTGTCAGGTTACAAAACAGTATCACAGCAAGCACTAGGCGCAGATGTCGTGACGCAACGCATACACTTTCACCGGCGCAGGCGCACAATGGAGCCACTCTTGTTGTGCATAAGATTCCGCGGTGACAATAGCCGGACGGCGTCTTCTGCGAGTTCTGTGCGACAGTCAACACGGCGAGCGACACGCTCCAAGACTAATTGTTTTGACAAGAACCTTTGTGGTTTACGTCAGGATATGTTAGTGAGATATTTGTTGGTTTGGCCACAGATAACATAACGTACTAGTAAGTAGTTATAGTTTCGTTACGGGTTTGTGCGAGGTCACTCAAGTGGCTGCGACTGATATGTATTTGTCTTTCGTCTTTAGCTTGAACTTATTGTCTGATGTTCTCTTGAATTACTTTGCCTCCGAATGTTAAAGAAGATGATTGTACTTAATTTCCAATATTTAGAACTCTGATGTCAATAAGAGCTACAAACAGATTTTCCAAAAAGTAACATTAGCAGTGCATGCATGGCAGTCAGTCTCCCGCGACAATGAAGTGTATTTTCATAGAAATAACCTATTCTACATCCGTAGAACAACTTCTGTATTCCGAATCGTTTGTCTGCGAGAGCCTTATACGCTATGTACTATTGCAAAAAACTGCACAATTACGGAAATAATTATGTTCACTACGTTTATTAGTAACACGTTTGTTTATATTGTAATTAGATGAGTATCTCGTGTGCATTACGTAGGACGGCGGCGCGCGGCGCGGTGCACGGCGGCGTCCAGTGTTACTGTACACGCGTGTGAATCTCGCATATTATACTTGTATACCTATCTTATGATACACAAGTAAATGACTTAACTGGACTTAATTTATTAGCTGATTGTGATTTTTATCGTGAGGATATAAATCATTTTCATCATTTATCATACCAGTTAGCATAGCAGTTCAAGGCTTGAGAATATACTGAAAGGATACAGAGATTATAGGGACGGGATAATCTGATCCTTACACAAAGCTTTTGCTCAGTTTAAATACATTACCATGTTTTTTCAGGATAGGTTTATTCTCGCTTGTGGTTAGATGACCTGTAATTTTAATCTTGACCAAGTTCAGTCTATTTTGACCCCTTTTTTTTAAATGAAGTGAAAACATTTGCAATTCAATTAAACAAAACATTTATTTCTGTGCTGAGACGTTGAAAGCATGTGTGTGTACTGTACGTCTACCATGAATTTTATCAATCTATACTCGCTAGCGACTGTAGTTAAAAAAACTGGCCAAGTGCGAGTCGGACTCGCGTGCAAAGGGTTCCGAACGAATGTAATTTTTTTACATGTTATTTTAACATTACAGACTTCTAATAGTTTTCCTGTAATCTATAGGTAAAGATCTTTTATCTCCATTTTTTTCAAAATTTTAGGTTCAGTAGTTTCGGAGATAAGGGGGGGAATGGTCATTTTTCGTCTAATTTCTTGAATAACTTCAAAACCATTTATTTTAAAATTATGAAAAAAATATAATTAAAACCCTCACAGTAAGCCCTTTCATTCGATATGTCACACGATATTGTTCAAAAAACTTTTTTTTAATTTTCTAGTTTGACCCCCAAAAGTGACCCCCATGCTAAACATTTAATGATTTTCGTAACGCGTCCGTGTTTGGGTCACAGAAATCCATATGTGTACCAAGTTTCAACAGAATCGGTCTAGTGGATCCTGAGAAAACTGGCTGTAACAGACGGACAGACAGACAGACAGACAGACACCCGAGTGATCCTATAAGGGTTCCTTTTTTTTTCGGCACCCTAAAAATGTATGAAAACTTTCAAGAAACAAGTTTCTAATTTATTTTTTTAGTTGTCAACTAAAGTTTTACTTGCAACTTGCTTGCTTGTTAATTAAAAACTTAAACAAATAAATAAGAAACTTGTTTTTTAATAGTTTTCATACATTTTCTTAACTACAGTCGCTAGCGAGTATGGATTGATAAAACTCATGGTAGACGTACTGGCGTGTTTATTAAATAAACTAAAAATTAAATTCATGAAATGTATTGATAAAAATCGAACAAATAATTCTAAGACCAACCAATACCATCGATCCAGTGTGTATCACTGCGTACCCGTTTGTACGCCAAGCGTGACAACATGCATGTGTACCGACTACCGACTACTGATCAATAGCGTTATCTCCCGTCGATCTGTGTGACAGATCGCAGTTAAAGCCGCGCGATTAAGTATGTATGTATGTACGTACGATGTGCTGTACATACCTATTGCAGTGTAGACGTCAAATAAATATTTCATTGCCTATATAAAGGCTGCACTGATAAGGAAATTGAGCTATTTTTTTCAGTTTTGACATTAACAACCTTATTCATAAAAATCTAACCACATGGTTGTATTTCTTCATTCTAATCTATAGAGTTTAGAATCTATCGGTATTTAAAGTAATATGTTTAGTTTTTTTTTTAATGAAAAATTACGTATCCTATATCAGTTAAAAAAGTACGAAGCTAAAAAAATCTTGGATTTGTTTAGCAAATAACCATTATTGAATGTCTGACCACACAATAAGTATTTTTAAATTGCATACATGCTTTACCCCTTAACAAATGATGCACTTGCATTGTCCACAGAATTGACACACTTTCAAATTTTTACAATACACTTAGTGAACAATTACGATTGTGCAACGTTTTCCTTTTGATCAAGATAGATGAGATAGTAAGGCAGAGCTAGATGCTAGCTATTACGAGGCTTAGGCTCCGCGCAGACGGGCCACCGACCACATCACCGGTAGCTGTCGCGCGCCACGTCCTTTGGTACCGCACAAACGAAGGTGTGTGGTGGTTCTATTTTAAATTTTATTTATTTGTTGTACACCCACCATAGTGTATTTCTTTTTACCCAAAGGTTGACTGGTAGAGAATGCCTCGTTGTATTAAGTCCACCTATATACCACTATTGTACAT
Organism: Lacanobia wlatinum; assembly: GCA_947578705.1. NCBI lineage: Eukaryota > Metazoa > Arthropoda > Insecta > Lepidoptera > Noctuidae > Lacanobia > Lacanobia wlatinum. The sequence continues at coordinate 27,416,211 of OX388034.1, forward strand.
GAAATTGAACCGGTTAGGCTCCGAGCAGGCAAGACAATTGAAAGACAATACCATATGGCCCCAATCGGTCCTTACGGATCTTGACTGGTTCAATAAATAAATAAGGTGGTCGGTGGCTGCCACGAAAACGTGACTTATCGCCCGTCGACGCCACTCGCTACACGTGTGCAGCGCTTCCATACAATACTTGTTAAAAATCTTGTAAATAGTTTGTCGCCAGCCACTGGTGGCTGTGGTCGGTGGCCCGTTTGCGCGGAGCCTTAGATTGTTGCAATACTTTCCTGACCTTTGTCTAACTTCCTTACAGAACTTCGAACAAGAAGCATTGGAGTCACGATCCACTGCGTTTTTTCTATGACCTTTGAATTGTTGCCACAGCAAAATGCATTGGATGCAATGGATTCGGAACACCACACTATAAATCTAAAAGCCTAGATGTTTGTTTGTTACTCAATAATATGCCAGTCTTTTGAGAACACTCGCAGTCAGTCGACTGCGATGTGGAGGAATTTATTGATGCCATATTTTATGGTTTACTTAGTTAGAATTTTTTATTTAACAGCATATATGTAGTTAGGTAGTTAAGTACTTTTTTAACTATTGGTAGGCGATGATGCGGTCGAAGATAGAACACAAGAATGATTGTACTTTTAGAAAGAAAACCTTTAACAATATCATGTCTTAAACCTACATTAACGGAACAACAGTTACAAATACAACAACAAATAATAATGAATACTGTCGCAACAAATCCTCGTAATTTACTGCTATTAAAAGAAGACAATTGCTGGAACAATTAATTACAAGCGTACTCAGTAAGTATAGGCCAGTAGATAGCATCGCGCCATTGTTAGCGGCTACCGGTCGGCGACGGCGGCGGCTACCGGTCGCGACGGCCGCGGCTACCGGTCGCAGTCGCGTTGTTAACTACCGTTACTTTGAGAGACCTTTCACACTCTGTCGTGTAACATCGACGGCTTAATCAGGGAGAATGGAAAGGATCTTTGCTTTGTTATGACAAATTAGCGTTCAATTACTTTGTTTATTACCTTCTATTTGTTATCTAAATAGTTACTTTGAGAATCTCGTTTGTTAAAGTCACGAAATGGTTAATTCATCAGCTGCATGAGGAAGCCGGTCGTGTCCCGGTTATCTTACAACATAGCTTTGAAGATTAATGTCTCACTTTGATACACGTCAAAGTCCAACGTTTCGATTCGAGAAGCGATTAGGTACTAGTGTTCTCAGAGGTAATATTGTGCGCATATCTTATTTGATAACATCGTCGTGCGCAGGCGCAGTCCGTTACCCAGTGACTCACGCGCACTCACTCATTATGGCATACTTTTACTTGTCACACTGACACCATCGGTCCACTCTTGAGACTTGAGATAATGATGCTTTTGGAGCGAGCAGCATAATTAGCAAGCCCCATTCAGTTGTTTATTTGTTTGTACGAAGTGGAACGAGTTTGAACTTTTAATGGATGTTAAAGTGTTTATATTTGGGTTATATTTTGCATGTCGACGTACAAAATTGAACAAACGTAATTAATCTCACTTCTGTAGCCTCTTCAACTACCGTCGCAGTGGCTATAGAAGTGAGCTTAAATGTTTACTAATGCCCTTTTTTGTTTGAGTCATCATCAATAATCCCGCTCTGGGCGGAACAGAAGTGTCAGACTCTTACTGACTAAAACTAATACCCAAACGTGTTCTTCCAAATGCTCTTTGCGTGCCAGGTCGCGGTAACTCTTTCCAACAATTACGCAACCCTGGCAGGGACGGCCTTACACTTAGTAAACACCATTCGAGGAATGTTCTTAAAACTTGCCAAGTTCACTGTGACATTGCACTACATAACTTAACTAGAATGAAACATAACCCCAGTGCGGGCGCGGGCCAGTAGTGCGTCGCCGTCGTCGTGAACTTGACCGCACAGCGCACACTAGTGCTCAGCCGACACCGCACCGGCCGGCTGCGCCTGCGCCTCTATCAGAGCTATCTTCGCCATGAGACGCTGAAGGTCACTGCGTTTGTGCACTTGCTTGCTATCATTTACAAGTCTTGACACATTAGACATTTCAAAATAGGCTTTTGCCTGTTCTGGTGCTGTTGTAGTCTTTATGATGTACTTGTAGAAGACAGGCCATACAAATAAGTAGTTCTTATAGTCGCTAGTGCGACTTGTCCACAGAAATTAATCTAAGATTATTTTTGTTGTTGAGCAGGTCAACTCGTGTATCATTTTTAAGTTCTTTTGCTCTTGCTTGGCACGCACTAACATTGCCCACAAGAACAGTAGAACCTTGTATCACCTGCGATGAACCCAACAACGAAGGCACACATTCTCTGTGTACGATCCAGGCCGCGCACAGCCGCGGGCCACCTGTGACCCGCCAACACACTTACTTGCACTTGTCTTATTGTTGTCTCGGCAGCCATTTAATAACAACATGTATTCGATCGTTTTGTAGCCAGGCACTAGAATAATACGGTCTGCTTTGCCAAAACACTGCCTTTTGGGCTCCACTTTGTTCGCAGCAGTTTTATTAGCATATTCTATTTTAGTGCTTTATTGTCCTCATGGAATTGTAGTTCGGAATATAATTCTATCTAAACAAGCCGTCGGAGACAATAGTTTCTGTTTGGAAACAAAGGCAACTCAATTACGCCGGGGTCGTGCCTCCGTGGCCGCGCTGGAAGTTTGGGCCATTCGGGTAATCCACATTTACATACTTAACTGTAAGCATGATCTCCTATTTGTAGCTAGTTATGTGACTGTATGATTAACTTGTCGAGCCGATTCTGATACCCATATCACTTTCGGGTCTGTGAATTTTAATCCAATTGTGATCGTAGCAGATTTTTAATTGAACACACAAGATTCTATTGACGTAGTAATGTCACATGTTTGGGGTTTCCCAGGCGTAGCGGATCTCTTGTAAACTGTCTAAAAGCTTTAGAAGCACAGTTTTCATATTGGTCAGAAGTAAATAATGGCACTAACTGTACCGTACCGGGATTGCATTTCGTATTGACTTTGATGAGTGATTCACGAGTCACCGTTACCGCCGTTGTGTTCTGGCGCTGTGTGATGTGATCACGTGACGTAGCTCTGTGCTCTAGAAGTGCGCGCGCGCTAGGAGGCCGCGCTTGATTGACGTTTGTCGCCCGCCAGCGCCAGGTGAAAGTGTACGGGACTTTCGCGAACCATCTCTCTCTCTTTCACACACGTTTGCAAAAAGCATAACATCTCAATAGCTGCCCCAAATATTTTATCGAGCAAAAAATTCTGTAACAGTTCGTGACTCAAAATGGAACATGGAAAGATCTGATAGCTCAGATATGTAGGCAGTATCTTAATGTGTTCTAGTTAGACGCACTTTTACTTTTTAGTAGTTTCCGCTACAAAAATCGTCTTGTTCAAGTGAAGGAATGGGCTGAGTCAGGAGGCTTGAGTGTCGGCGCACGACACGGGACGTCATAATTAGCCGCGCGGAGTTCGTTTAACCATGACATTTGCAAGCGCATATAACTTTACACCTTTGTCTGCGCGGTCAACTCACATAAACGATTTATTACTCACATTACATAACTTACGTAACCGCTCCGAGGAGCAATTACTGAAGTGCCGCTAACCAGCGCGAATTACGAACAACATCAAAACACTGGGCGTTACCTCTGACCAAGGTGATCATATCAATGTCAACCGTTGTTTTTGGGAAATTATTAGCGACATTGTAATAAATGTAACGCCCTAAGGTAGCTCAATATTGACGGTCATAATTAAGTAAATTTTCGGATGATAAATCATCACGGTCGCATTAGTACGATTAGATCCTTCAATTTAGCAAGTTTACACGTAATTTGCAGGCGGCGCGCCGCGTTCGTTTAAGCTTCGTTTTATTTATTGCCGCGCGAAAAGTCCCGTGAGAGAGCATAAGGACCGAAAATTTGAGACTTAAATTAAGAATTATGACTTTTAAATCTGACGGGGCTTAGCGACCCTTCTGTGGCCACGCCGTAAACATGACTTTACTTTTTAGATATTTGACTTCAAAATACATGTTGTGTTGACGAACGTATGTGGTTATGGATGGATAAGTATGCCTTGTCAAAAGATAACCATCAACAATTGACATTGTTGCTTCTGAACTACTGACCCAATCATTGAAATGAGGCTTTTATCGATTTCAGTATCACGTGTATCGAAGGACTAGAATATGGATTCGTCGTTAGGAAAACTTTTTAAACAAAATATTTTTATAATGAATCAGTGTACTCAGAGAGGCTACTTAGTAGTCAGAGCAGTATATAAGATGATGTATGTAATGTGGGTATGTGGGTCACGTCTATAGGAAGCTGTGACTAAGCCAGGGTTTTCCTCCGCGAGTGACGATGACGGCCCACGGCCTCTGTCGCCAATGCCAGCCCCTACATATGCATTATATATCGCCGGTAATAAAATATGACATTGTGCTTACGGAAAGGAAACTCAGATCTTATTTATTTCAGTACATTTCCCGAGACATTGGCAATATATTTTCTCGGCAGTAAATCGTGGTTAGGAATAGAATCCCCGGCTTATATAAATTAGACCCGCGTGTTATTGTGGTACTTCTTAATTAAGTATCTAAAATGGTTGCCGCAATTTTGTAGTCCGCATCTACCGATTTATTACTTAAAAGAAGTAATTATTTTGCATACTTTTGAAAATTTAAGTTTAAAACAGGATGTGTTGCTGGGGAGTTCGTTGCGCCACTTCTTTTTCCCAGCTTAAACTAAGAAATTCGTACCGGGCGGTTTAGGGGACTGTGTTTTGTAAATTTTTATGTTCGAGGAAGGTCGAATATCGCTGAAAACCAGCGCTGTGGCTCTGTCTCGCACACGAGTCCCAGCATTATGCTGAGCGATGGCCATTTTGCGCGAATGTGTCGCATATCTTCCTAACTTTTACAAAATTTTGTTTAATTTGTTTTTTTATTGGTGTGCGTCATGCTTGGCGCAAATAAACTCTTTCTCTCTTTCTAAAATGTTTGTATTATTCTCAGCATAATTTGAATAAATTTGATTTGAAGAATCACAAAAAAAAACTTAACGTATTTTCAGTGACCGCAGGAAAAATGTAGATACTCGTATCAATATGTGTTCCGTCGGTACCTGTGTCAGGTCGTCGGAACAAGTAGATAATGTAGGCTATAAATAGCGTGGCAGCAAGCTGGTATTCTACATGTGCAGCCAGCATGTTCGTACATAACACTTATGTAACGCTGTCTGCCGCCCTCCGCATTCGGCGCACGCGCATCGCCCACTAAATACATATCGTTCACACATACATTTCTATTATTTTCTATTTTAGGTAGGAACCTACTACTCTCTTTTATGTCGTTGTCTTTCATCATCTGCCTAGCCTTTTCTCAACTACATTGGGGTCGGCTTCCAGTCAAGCCAGATTTAGCTGAATACCAGTATTTAACATGGAGCGGCTGCCTACCAGACCTCCACAACCCATTTACTGGGTAACACGGTACTTCATGGCAAGACTGGAGTCAGATTTACTGGCTTCTGACTATCCGTAACGACTGCCAAAGATCTACAAATGACAGCCGGGACCAACGGCTTAACGTGCTTTCCGAAGCACGGAGTAAACTCGGTATGTTTATGTCGTTGTCTTTCTGATTCAATATTTGATACTTCGATATTATAATAGATTTGACACAGTAATACCACTCATAGTGTAATATTTAGAGAGAGAGATAGAACCAGTAAAAGCTCAGAGGTAGTCATTGCATTAGCAGTGCTTCTTCATAGTAAGATTTCTGCCTCACAATTCCTTTGTGCTCCCACTATTAATATTACTTATTTACTTTTCCTTTTCGTATATGCGACCTGAATAGAGCCCACTCTATATCAATAAATAAGGCGGGGTACATATCTCTGCATAGTAACGAGCGCGCTACATCATCCACATAAAAAGAAATTGCGGCCCGACATAAAGGCCTGCGCCCACGGTTCTACTCCGCAGGCTCGACTCGATAGACCGAGCTATTTACGTTTGGGGCGGCGGAAAACTATGCGTATTTTCGGTTGAATTGATATTCTTGTAACGTTTGTCCGAAGGTCGCGATGTGCGTACGGTGACAGGACTGTGTATAATGTATGTGTGTAATGTAATAAGTATGTGGCAGTCAGATATGTTCCGCGTACGCTCCACGGGCGTCACAATCAGTTATTGTTTTCTATACAGTTAGCTCACGTGATTGGATTTGTTTTTATTTTGTGACGGTCGTCCACCCCTGTTGTTGCCTTCCGTGAACTAAGTTTTCTTGCTAAGTCGGTTTTTTAGATAATACGAAGGTGGGTGGTAAAAATAATTAATACTCCTTGCACCTTCAATTTTTTTTTTAAATTATTGACTGAATTAATTGGGCGTTTAAAATACCTCGCTCTTTCTGGGTTAATATTTGTTGTTTCCTCATAGTGCCTTCGTGCTTATCTTTCTTTATCTATAATTTTCTTTTCTAAATGTTTTGTGTATGCATAAATGCAGAGAGCACCAGCACCAGCACCGTTAATGGTCAGCCCATTAACGGTGCTGGTATTGAAAATTGAATAGGAAACAAAACAACTTGCCAATACATTACTAAAATTGAAACTGCAAAATCATAAAATGCACTCTTTGAACCGTAAATGCATGTATTAAGGATAAACTTTTTCCTCATTATCGCTGTCCACATGCCAAGGCATCTTAAAGTCAGGCAATACTGCAGTAAATACTGGTATATTATAGTATAGTTTGACCTTAAACAACAAAAAAAGTACATGAATATGCAAGCGCATAATTCTCGAAATCTTGCTCATTACATGGTGTATGGCCACAAGTCACAAGACTGTTCCGGCAACTGAGAGCACAAGGGCGACAGCGAGACGAGCAAAAAGTGAGCAATTAATTTAGTTAGGTTTCTTTCAATAATGAACAGACAGTCTGCAAAATTGAAAATTATTGAAAGGAATTTTTGAAAAAATAAATACCTACTTTATGTATATAATTTTTCAAATAAACCCAGAACTTCTCTATGACATAGGCCATTACATTTCCTACTCAAATGTTTTTTACTACGTAATTTCATGGTAATCCACTATGGTGAATTTCTGTAAGTAAACTTATGTAAATAGGGCTATTTATACTTAACAGTAGCATCAAGGTGGAATGTTACTCTGCTACTTACTTTAAATCTGCTAATTAGGCTAATTAAACCAACTGCTGATAAGGTGTCGTGGGCCGTCACACTAATGACCCAATTCTGAGATTAACGGTTTTTTAGTAGCTTACGTAAATTCTTTATCGCTTACGTGTGACGCACTATATAAACCACGTTTAATAAACTACTATCCTATTATTAATATTGTACCATACCAGCTTTTGCCCGCCATTTGGTACGCGCATATATCCCGTTTTTTTTGCTATTCTTGTAAGAATTTCGGGAAACCTCTCTTAGTGCTCCCCTACACTCCCCAAGGAACCTACATGCCAAATTTCAGCTATCTACGACCAGTAGTTTCGGCTGTGCGTTGTCTGTCAGTCACTCACTCAGTCGCTAATAACGGAACAATTTTGCATATTAAGATTGATAAGCCTGATTGAATAATGACGTAAATATAGGCCAGACTTCATAGCGCCTGCATTGACTGACTAAGCTGCCATTTAGTCTACATTAGCTAATCTAAATTCTGCAAATAATAACGTTTGCATAATCATAAGTACATGTCGCGTGGATACAGTTCGTCAGTACATCAGGCGAATACAAAGGCTGTGGTATGTCGGACAGGGGATTGTGCAAAAGGTTCACTTGGTGCAACTTTGAAGAAAGCTGTAATGGAATAAGCAGGTCTATTTGTATGGTAGAGCTCCGTATCCAAACGGTAACCAACAGAACCATATTACTAAGCCTCTGCTGTCCGTCCGTCCGTCTGTCCGTCTGTCTGTCAGCGGCCTGTATCTCAAGAATCGTAGTTGGTAGACAGATGAAAATTTCACAGATTGTGCATTTCTATTGTACGGAATTTGGACGGGCCCTTTGAGTGCGAGTCCAACTCGCACTTGGCCAGTTTTTTTGTGTTCTTGGTTTGAAAATACAGCTTTTCGCAAGCTTCTTATTGGTAATAATATACATGCTGTAAAATGAAAGATTTATAAGCTTGTTAGGAGAGAATCAAATATCCAATATGGATTTACCATAACTACGCTCGTCAGTGCACAGCCACTGTCGTAAACCTCTCTTTATCGTAGACGCTCAGAAACTATGCAGTAAAAAGCTTGTATGCCACAGATACTCAATGAAGTTTTTCAGGCAATTCACGCTACCAGGTGGCGCCACTTAGGCGTTCGGTTCTCTACTTTTGACGTCGATTTACCTACAGTCCTTTCACAGTTATTTTACCTCTGATTTTCATAAGTGTAACGTTGCTGTCAGAGGTAAAATAATTGTGAATAAAGCTTTATCGCGAGAACTTAATCGTTATGATTAAGTTTTCGCGATCGCCTTCAGTGCCTTCAGCGAACCCTCATTAGACTGACTGTCCACTGGAGCGGAGAGGCGAGGAGAGGAGCGGAGAAATAATACCAGAAACTACGGACTTCGGGCTTAGAGAGTAGCCCATACAATTCCATTGGTTAAATTACTTCGTTTCTCCACTCCGCTACTTCGCTCCGCGTCAATGGGCAGGCACCCTTAACTAATGCATACTTAGTGCGTTTCGCAGACGTTACGAAATAGTCTGGGTTCCATTCACACTTACCTTTTCCTAGTAAACCTTCTAGTAATTGTACTTGCAGTAGCCTCGCTCTTCAGGCGGTAGCGGTCGCATCCGGACGCCGCCGCCGGAGAAGGCCGGACCGACGCGTCCGGCGCCGGAAGCGTTGACAGACTCGCTCGTGTCCCACCTCTATTGTTTATGAGCGCGCTATGGCAGACCTAGATAGCCTGGCGCTCACGCTATGATCTGTTGTTTTAGGTTTCATGTCATAACTTAGCTGTGCTTAGTATAAATATGAAAATTCTATCATCTGTGTAGAGCTTTTGTAAGTTTTTCTAGGTAGGTAACGTTAGCAATGCTAAAGTCCACTGGAATATAAGAGAATAGAAAAGGTAATAATACTCTTTTTTATGTACACCATGTAAGTTAATTAAAGATAGATGGGCACAATGGGCAGATAAGCGACCTTTTAAGCTCCACGCATATTGGGATCAGTGTTTTAAATATTTCACAGAGCCCCAGATATCGGCATAAATATTCAAATAACTGGAAAAAGATTCTTTAATAAAAAATAAATCAAACTTTACCGAAAATAGCAACTTTATGTTCCAAGAAATTATTCAAAGTAGCGTTATATTTGAGGATTCCCGAATAGCGTGGTATTTTTGCGCCATATTGTTAGTTAGCAGAATGATAAGATGGCGTGTCTGCCGTGACCCGGGACACTCTGTCACGCTGCATGCTTGGTGACTATAATGCTTTTCACGTCAATTGTGGGTAGTACAAAATTTTGGTGTGTTGCGACTCGTGGGAAGGGAGTCGTGAGACGGCAGTTTAGCTTGGAGGTTCTATTCTCGTAAGTGATGTTGTGCGGAAATTGAGGCTGTTCTGGTATTTGTGAATAGTTTAGTAATGCATTATGCATGTCTTTGGAGATACAGTATGTATTGATCGATCTTACGACAAAAGCTTTATAAAGAGTCGTTCCGTCAGTGAAAATTCAGTAGTGAAGTGATCGACCAAGCGACAAAAGCTCCACACAGAGACGTTTAAAGTTGTCACCAAGACTCCGCGAGACACCTTATGGTTGATTAATAGCTTGTCTATGTAAAATATAGGTACGGGTCACAGGGGATTACGAAATCACGCAAAACACAGATTATCGCATTAATCTACTCAAAGTTTTTACGTAACTCACTAATGGGGTTACATCAACATCTGTAATATGTGTTTTTGTACTAAACAGGATCAAAAGCCATCAATTCGTTAGCAAAAACACACAAAATTATCACATTAACAAGCATAATTCGTTCCATACATGTGCGAGCACATAATTTGGGGCTCCATACATTACAATAACCAAATCGCAAGCACGGGAAGTATTTGTACTTGAAATTCTGTGAATGTTTGTGTTAATATTTGATTGTGTGTACTTATGTGTGCCGAGTACACAGGTTAGGGGAACCTGCGACCTTTAAAGGGTAAGGGAAAATCCAAATATAGAAAGTATGGCGAAGCTTAAGTGAGGGTACATAAAATGTATTGGAAACTCTGCTTGTAGACCGAATTTGTATTTGTGGCTGTTTTATTATTAGTCAGATATTATGTTCTTACAGCTCATGGCTAAATAATATCACCCCTACTGTTTGATCTTCAAGGTAAAGCAACCCTTGCCGAGGTCGTTACGTGGATGGGTGACCATCTTAACATACCGAGATTCGTCCGTACCTCGAAAAGCAAGTGTAGCCGTTGGGTCCGGCTCATTTGTAGATCTTTGACAGTTGATAGAGATAGTCTGAAGCCAGGAAATCTGACATCGGTCTTGCTCAGAGTTTATATATTATAATGTAGTGTAGAGTAGTGTTTCGATTTACTTATAAAGTCCAAATCCATTACCCCAATTACCCTACAGCCTGCTCAATAATTCCACACAGCAGTACATCAATTTTCCCCAAATAACAACGAACCCGAAAACTAATGAGCACGTTGACAAGTGTACAGCAATAAATTCCCCACGGAGTACAACACACACAGTGTACCCACAGCGCCATAGATCATGGCAGATTGACGTGTGGTGCTGGTGCCACAGACTACGGGAGCCATCAGTTGCTCGACACACATTCCATGAGTTATGGCGCTTCGGAAATATTGACGTGTCGTTGTAATCATTTTCGTTTGTGTCACGTTATTTATGTCGTGGAGGGTTTTGTTTTCGGTCTTTCAGTACAGGATTTTGTAGGTTACCTACTAAATGATTGTGGTTTTAAGAAACTTACTTTGGGTTAAAGAAAATATCATAATTAAACTAATTAAAAATCTTTGAAGTAAAGTCTTATTTGAAGAAAATTCTGCCAGAAAAATATCCTGTTTTTACATGCAATGTCTGATATTTAGTGCCTATCTTGACACTGTGAAAGACCCTCCCTTCTTATTCCAAAGACAACAAAAACTATATAGTTCCATCATCCAGCAACCAACCGGTGGCTAAGCAAAAGTTAGCGCAAGTTAAATAGAGTCATCTCCCGTGAGACCCGATCACACGCAACGCGCCGGCTACAGCCTGCGTCTATTTATACCGGGCAGGTTCCCGTCATCCACCACGGTAGCGATGTCGTTAGCGATGGCAACTAGTTGATGTGCAAACAAGAACATGATGGTAATGTAACCACATCTAAAAATGGTGGTGCTTATATTTTATGTTCGCTGCATAATTACATCTTTTAATCGCGACAGGAGCTTGTGGTATAATTTGTGACGATTTGACGATTCTTTTTAATTTTCTTTTGCATTACTAATCCTTACTAATATTATAAATGCGAAAGTAACTCTGCCTGTCTGTCTGTCGCGCTTTCACGCCAATACTACTGAACCGATTTAAATGAAATTTGGTACACAGATAGTCTAGAGCTTGAGAAAGGACATAGGCTACTTTTTATCCCGGGAGTATGTTCCCTAGGGACCACGCGGGCGACGCCGCTGGCAGAAGCTAGTGAATAATAAAGTTGTCAACAAACTCTTGTAGGTACTAAGATATCACAAGAGTTGATTAAGATTATATTCAGACATTTCAGAACACAATCAGATCCAAAATAAATCTTTCAGTTTAAAATAGACTTCTTCACCTCTTCGTGTCAAGAAACCACTTGACACAATTTGTAGATGAAGCAAGGGCTACAAGCCGGCAACTAGTAGAAGCATCCTCCTGTTAATTGATAACTAAACTTATCAGCTTTTCGACCAGTTAGCGGAATTTTGCGGGTTTCCTCTTGAAAATATTGCATAACTCATCTTCAGCAGTTATAAGATGCTTTTTAATCTTAAATCGCTTAGTTACAACAACATCTGAGTGCCAATTCTGCTAATTTTCAAGCAACGCTTGCGTTCGCATTTCAGTCGAAATCTATCAAAAATTCAGGGACAAGACAATGAAGCTTTTAGACAGTTTGTGACTGACACGAATGTGAACGTTCAAAAATTAGTAGCAATCGCCCTCTGATTACAACACGAGAATCCTAGAGTACTAATAATCCACAGTTTCAGTGCAAAGTTAAGTGGTATATTTATGTAATGGCACTGCGTCACGTCAGACGGCGCGGCTCCACGATAACGACCGAATTGCATCGGACGGACATTCCACGGGCTACTGTTACTAAGACAATGCCTCGTTATATACTCGTGTACATATAAAATACATAATGTACCTCCTATAACGTGTACGATTCGGTCCGGGCACTTTCTACGATTCGTGGATAGAATTTTCCATGGCAATTTTCCGATTCACTGTTTACTTCTGTATGGGCGTTTTGTGTTGTACCTATTGTTAATTTGTGTTTTTTTTTGTATTTTTAGTTCACTTGGTGAAAGTTTTTTTCAATGTCGAAATACAGAGTCTGTTGCGACTGTAGAATATTAGCATTATGTCTGCGCGGCGCTCACGACTCAAACTTAATTAAATTTTAAAGTATAGGTATATCCCCCAAGGGCACACCTATCGATTTTACACAAATGACAATTAAATGTGTGCATCATGGATGCGGGCATGCGAGCACACCAACGGACGGACGGCGGCGCAGGCGCATGCTAACTAGGTCATTGACAATGTGCGCGGAGTTAGCTGCGCCCGCGCACACGTTATGCGGTGACGGTGCATTTCCCTGCTTGGAGCCACTTAGCCGAACGTTTTGTAAGACGTAGCTATACTATCGTAGTTATGCACTTGGACACATGAAGTTGTTGGCTAGAGGAGAAAGTGTTCCGAAAAATTAAATGTTGTACCTCAAACCTGGAAATTGTATGTATACGCGTCTGTAAAGTACAGCAAAGAAGTGCTGTTTTCTTGGTGTTTTTCAGAGTTATACTAGCTGTGAGTAAACTAATAAACGCTTAGCCAAGTTATGCAAACCTTAAAACTAAAAAAGTACGATATGGTATATTTGGAGACCTATGCTGGTCACTTTATTCCACGTTCAGGCAAGAGTTACCACTTTCAATCTACCTAGCTCTTACTCGTACTATGTACCCAGTCCGAATTCATTTAAATAAAGATTAGTTTAGTGTGATAATGTATACAGAGCGTGAAGTTTTTGGAACATAAATGATACGTACGATAGGGCGACCATGAGTACTGACAAACATCGGCTAAAATGATTTTATTTTATTTTAAATGACAAAATTTATCTTCTACATCTATATGTTATGGATAAACAATTTAATTATTTATGTTACAAAGCCGTCTATCATAATCATATAAAAATAACGAAACAAACAAGAAAGCTCTCATGAATAAAATTCCGAGCGGCTTTGTGTTTCATTACGCCGCCATATTTATTCATAATATTTTAATATTTAATTCAATGGTAATGCCATTGAAGATGTAAAGCTATGTGCTTCATATTTACGATGTTATTCAAAGAGCTTTCTATAGTAAATGCCGAGTGCTCACTGCAGGTATTGAAATATGGCGCAGAAGTCCATCATTAGTTGGAGTCGAGTCAATGACTTCGCTTGTGCTATAAAAATCAACTGCGCAAATAACTGGTAGCTGAGACATAATGTAGTGTTGTCGGGATGTCTGCAACATTACGATTAAGTTGCTATTTATAACTTGAAATGGGTACTTATGTTCGAAGTAGAGTTTGTGGAACCGATGCAGTACGGGTAAACCCAAATATAAACAAGCTATTCAGAAAGTTACTTCGGGGAAATTCCGTCATTTAGGGGTACTCAACAAAATTTTCGCTAGATTGGATTATTTTGCCAGCAAAATTTCAGCAACCCACTTTGAATAAAATAAGCAACATTGATTTACTCACAAACAATAACTTAACAACTTATCTAGTAGGTCACCCATCCCCAAAGCCTTTACACCGACTCATCCTAGCCCGCCGCACCGCCGCTGGGGCGCAAGCGCATCGTTCTTGCGTTCCCAGCGATGCGCGATGATCTGTCGCGACTCGCGCATAAACTGTGCCATGTAAGGATTACGCGCGAATGTCTCGAAACTAGTTTGACTTGTGTGCGAGAGAAAAAAACAAAATGAGTATGGAGATCCATGGACGTTGCCTCTCATGTCTGATTACTATGTCCTCAGTTATTTTTAGGTTATGGAATCCTACGTGATATAATGCACCGAGAGCATTCTTTATTGAGGAGTAAATTGAAAAACTTTGTAAAAGCAAAAACGGTGGTGGTATTTGCGATATACAAATTCGCGAAATGTCTATAACAAACAATTTCAGAATTCCAGGGCTCCGTTTATTATAATATTAATACTTAAGTGAATATAGCAGCAGAGGCCTCTTTAAAGCGAACAACAGACTGGAAACACGGACATGAAACTAATAACAGTATTCGAGGAAGACAAGAATTTAAAGTAGTGTCACACAGTTCAGTTAGAACAGTGCTGCTCAGTGCCAGATGAGGATGGCAATGCCAGATAACGACATTTGAGCAGAATGCCAGACGCGAGCATTTGGCAGAACTCGCTCGATGGTTCCAAATGATAGTTGAAAGTTTTAATAGCAGTCCATGAAAGTAGAATAATGTGGACGTACTAACTTTATGTCTGTAAACGTATGTTTTCCTAATCGTTCTGCATTACTGTCGGCGCGTGAATATTCATAGCCTTCGTTATGTTTAGCTATATTTTTCCTTTGCGCTCAGACTTTCAGCTCGTTTCCTATGCGTCCTCTCTTTATGCTAATGTAGCACTTTCACGGGGACGAGGCCTTTCCTAAATTCAGTATAGGAATTTCTAATGTAAGCCTGGCAAAATGTTTCACTAGAAATACTTTATTGTGTTACTTCATTTTGCTGTAGGTTATTCTTGTTCAAAGGAACCTTCCGAGGCTATTCTTAACTCAATAATAAAACGACATTTTCTTTACGATGTTTATTCAAGCATTTTTCCATAAAATATTTTCTCCATAATGACTTTATTTGCGTCCACAAGCCACAACAATGCGGCGCACAGATCGTATCGCCGAAGCCATCAAATCGTCAATTTGTTTACCGCCCAACAATTCAATTTTTCTCGAATGCTCCACTCGTCAATCATAATTTCCCGATGAATCTCAAGTAATGGAATTGTCTTTTATTCTGTTAACCCATCTTTTGTGTTAACAATAACTTTGATATTTTTATTTACAAATGTGTTATTGAGTGAAATAACGGGCGGTTTTGTCTCAGATTGTTATGAATTAGTTCATGAAAATCGAGTGTGTTTAGTTTACGTTTAGATACGGTAAGATTAACTAACATTTGCATACCGCATTAGTCACTTGAAATCGTTACAAATAGTGTAGCTCATTAGAATCCTGCTCACAATCCCAGTAATCTAACGGCCTGACATTCTCATCTAAGTTCGCTAAAAATAATGATTCCTTTGTTTTTGCGGAATAGTTATAAAAAGCAGATGATGTGGGACGTGAGCTAGGTGTGGCCACCCGGCGTCACTCGGCAGTCGGCGACACCGGCTCTGCTCTGCAGCAGCTATAAATTAATATTGATGAGGTGTCGGACAGATGATGCCACTTCTGTTGGCACGTTATTTATCGCCTGTTTTAGAGGTTTTTATTTCTTGTAGCTAAAACTTTTGTACTGAAGCTTGAAATTTAATAGATTTGTTCTTTTTTGTGTCCATACGAATGCAGTATTATTTTGTCTCCATTATTGGATTCTTGTTTGTGTCATACGAGAGTGACATTGATTAAATAACGGTATTTCCAATTGATTTCTATGTCGATTGGCACAAACAAACAGTTTATTTAATTTATTGACGAATATTTATTTACGTATTAAGTAATTGGCAGTAAAGCCAGAAGTAATATGAGTTAATAATGAATGGGCTGTTACCTGCAGTGTAATGAGCTCGCTAACTATCCCTGTCTGACATTTCCACCCCTCGCTCGTTAAACACTACTCTCTAGCTAATTACCAGCAGCACCTACCACCAACCAACTAATTGAAATACTCATCATAGCGTTGTTTGCTTGTTAAGTTTTCACTTTATAATTATGTTTGTTAGGGTTCCGAAAAAAAAAACAGAACCCTTATAGGATCACTCGGGTGTCTGTCTGTCTGTCTGTCCGTCTGTCACAGCCGGTTTTCTCCGGATCCACTGGATTGATTCTGTTGAAATTTGGTACACATATGGACTTCTATGACCCAAACACGAACGCGTTACGTAAATCATAAAATTTGTAGTATTGGGGTCACTTTTGGGGGTCAAACAAGAAAATAAAAAAAAAGCTTTTTTAAAAAATATCGTGTGACATATCAAATGAAAGGGCTTACTGTGAGGGTTTTAATTATATCTAAATATATATAACTCAAAGGTGACTGACTGACTGACTGACATAGTGATCTATCAACGCACAGCCCAAACCACTGGACGGATCGGGCTGAAATTTGGCATGCAGGTAGATGTTATGACGTAGGCATCCGCTAAGAAAGGATTTTGATCAATTCCACCCCCAAAGGGATAAAATAGGGGATGAAAGTTTGTATGAAACTTGGTCATTTTTAAACTTCTTAACGCGAGGCAAGCCGCGGGCAGAAGCTAGTTTTTTCATAAATTTAAAATAAATGGTTTTGAAGTTATTCAAGAAATTAGACGAAAAATGACCATTCCCCCCTTATCTCAGAAACTACTGAGCATAAAATTTTGAAAAAATGGAGATAATAGATGTTTACCTAAAGATTACAGGAAAATTGTATTCGTTCGGAACCCTTTGCACGCGAGTCCGACTCGCACTTGGCCAGTTTGTTACATTCACTCCTTCCCTGTTTAATGTGAGAAAACATCGACAGGCGACTACAGTATGTTGAGCAGTAAAATAGCGGGCCAAGTGCGAGTAGGACTCGCGCATGAAGGGCTCCGTACCATCGTGTGTTTATTATTGGTTGTTACAGCGGCTACAGAAATACAATCTCTGTGAAAATTTCAACTGTCTACCTTTTACGGTTTTTTTTTATTTGTGATGGGTTTGCTCTTGACTCTAGTCTAGGTCAGAGATGACAGAGACAAAGTCTACGATGGAGCGAGCTTACCCAGAAGGAGCCTGTTCACTCTAACTTTGAAGAGATTAGCGCTGTTAGGTTCGTGAGATATAGCTCGCTGACAGACAGACGGACGGATGGACGGACGAACGGACATCAGAGGCTTAGTAATAGGGTTCCGTTGGTTACCCTCTGGGTACGGAACCCTTAAAATGAAATCACTTTTCATTAAACATCGGGAAAATTTGGGAATATTGTGATTAATACATAACTAGCTTCCAAGGTAACGTACTTCCAAGGTAACTCCCAGGAAAAAAAGTCTAAACCTTATAACGTAAGCCAGGACATGTAGGCCATATCCTGGCTTACGTTTGTGTCAAAATCTTCCAAATCCGTTCAACCGACAAGACGTGAAGACAGACAGACAGAACTACTTCCGCATTTAGTAGGTAAATTATTGTGAGCTTTAGAGGTGGTCAATTTGTTTTTAACCACTAGGAAGATAATGTTTATGTTCCAATTTTATGAGCAAATGAATACGTTCTGAGAATTTTAAAAACATCAAACCTTTCACATTGGCGCAAAAAGGTTAATTGTGTATGATCGTAATTATTATTAAGTAGATAATTAGCTTTAACGATTTCAATGAGTGGTGCCACACTGTGACACCTCACATACAACCATCCGATTATTTATTAAGGAGTTGGTTATTGATAGACAGTCATTTTATAACTGATAAAATATACATTTATTTAATAAACATTTGCTCATTGGCCATAAATACTGTGAGGAGAGTAGACCCTCCTGCTGTGACATCTATTGTTACGTGATAGCTGACCGATGACCTGGTGAGGGCTGCGGGATAAAAAACGGTTCATATAATTTATTGTTCGGGTATCTACGAAGGGGTATTAGGAAAAGGTCAATGTACTTTATTGCAAGTTTATCTGGCAGCTACCATAGACAAGTCACGGAGCGAAGGCGATTGTCCATACGTCAAAAATGATTGCTGCAAACGCTGTCGAAGTGTCACGTGTTCAATCCTAACTCTGTCGTCTGTCTGTCGCGCTTTCACGCCAAAACTACTGATCCGATTTAAATGAAATTTGATACATAGATAGTCTAGAGCCTGTGAAAGGACATAGGCTACTTTTTATCCCGGGAGTATGTTCCCTAGGGACCACGCGGACTAAGCCGCTGACAGAAGCCCTAGTCCCTTATATTTTGAAAGTTCGACAATCAAATTCGCTGATAGAATGTCACGAGTCTCAGGACTGGTCTTTGTGCGACCCCACAGGGTAGCCTATGTCCAGTTGTGGACGTCGTTCGGCTAAAATTATGATGAATATTAATTTGATAGGTAGCAAACGTACTACCATGTTAAAGAACTATGGACATTCTACAAATCTCTCATTAGTGAAAATGAGTTCACAAAATTGTATCAGAGCACACATTTTACCGTTTTCGAACCAGTTGCATTCCGATGGCGATGGCGCCATGCCGTTGGGTGATAATAAATTCATTAATTAATTGTTAATTCCGCATAATATTCTACTAATTATATCGACACTTTCCTGCCACTTGTTTAATTTTGCGGTATCGGGAACTAAGATTTTGAGTTTAGCTTAATAAGTCTACATTTCTGCATTGTTTTCTTCGTCATTTTTCATTTTACTGATCTAATCATCTTATCATTATTCTATTATTTGGTTTTCTTTCTTTATATTTACAGTTTGCTTTGAGATATTTATTAATACCCTAATATCATTTTCCCAAAGTCTAAAAAAAACTAAAAAACATTTATCAGTTTTTGCAAATATAGGTATTAATTGAATACTAAAATATGATTTTAATATTATAAATATAACGGAATTTAATCACATGCAGATCAATTCATAGACGCCGCGTCGGAATGTTGGTATTCAGTCTGACACTAATATAACAATATCGAATACTTTGTGAGTGAAATATTTTATATTCTATGTTCACGTGTTTATGGATGTGGCTCGTATTACGTCGATGCTTTACGACTTCTATGTGATTTAATATCGATATCACCGAGATATGCGCACATTCTCACGTGTATGTTACAGATGAAAATCATTGAAGGAGGTTTTCAGAGTCAATTTAGGTAGCTTAGTAGTTTTGCACTCGTTTAGTCGTTGGATAAATGTCAAACCAAATTTACCTCTGTATCAAGACACCCCTAAATGTAGATTCTCGACAGTTCATCATAACAGCCGAAAGATGTCCACTGCTGGACATAAGCCTCCCCCAAAGGGGAGGGTTTGTCATAATCGCCACGCTTGGCAAGCGGGTTGGCGATCGCAGTGTATGGTGTTGCGTTTTACAGATGACGCTGCTGCCCAATCTCTGGTAAGTCCCTTAGTCGCCTCTTACGACACCCACGGGAAGTGATGGGATGGTATTATTCTTTTAAGGCACCATACGACACCGGCCGACACCATACGGCGACGGCGAATCTCGATAGGTAGACTTTCCTAAATATTGATTAATTTATCAACAGTATTTTTCTTCCCACTGATGTGCTGGAACAAACAATCAAGAGCCACAGTTTCCTCTGAACAGATGTGTTGATGTTAGTGCGACCGATGAGACATAGCGTCACAAAACATGCAACAGAAACAGCATTGTTTGACGAGGCGACAGTTTGCGCGGAATGCGCGTCTCCGTCAATATTTGTGCGGTGTGTGTCGGTCAGAGACCGGCGCTGACCGACGGACGCGACCCGTGGGGAGTGGAGATCTGACAGGCTATCTATTGCCATAGCTCGATATCAGGATATACGAGGATATTTACGTGAGTGAATTTTCCGGGTGTAAAATGGATTTTCCGCAATATTTTTTTTTGTCGACGAACGAGAATGTCAATGTTTGGCGAGGAAATAGGTGTTTTTTGTTATAGCTAATGGTGGACATGGTACACTGAGAACCAGTAGGTAACCATGAAAGTAAGGTTTCGTGGAAATCGGAAGTGAGCTCTGACGTCGAAAATATTTTATTTTTATCGTTATGTATGTACTTAGTCCAGGAGCTAGTAGGTATAATGGACTTTTACCGGACAGACCACAATAGCAGTGCACCTGTTAGCCGAACAATCGAGTCATCACGCACGTCCACGACATGCCATTCGCCGCAAAAAATATCAAACCGCCATTTATAATCGAAATCCCAAATTGGGAATCGGTAAAAAATCGATTGGGCGCCGTTCGTCAGTCGATGTCGATTGTACCGAGTGGCGCCAAAACCGCTAGCTAGCAGTTTTGTTGGTTTTAATACGTTATTGGGTCAACGGACTGGGGCTGTATTAAGGCCGGTGACCACTTGCTGGTGACGACCTGATCAGGCGGGGTACAAGCTAACGCGCGACGGTTACTGATCAATCAGGCAATCAAGTCGGCCCAGTTCACGGCTGCAGACGATACAACTCAACCGAGGCTTATTGCCAATTGGACTCCAAACTGACGTTAATATATCTTGTACATTCAAACCTTACATAAAGTAGTAAATAAATATTCAGTGCGTCATACGTCATTGAGCAAGAAAATCGTTTTTCCGTCGAACAGTTCGATCAAATCAGTAGAATGAGCGCTAATTGATACAACGCTCTATTATGTTTATGTTACAATCGATTTGCGTATTTATCGCTAATTGTGCGCCTGCGCCGCGCGCCGCCGTCTCTAATGAAAGTTGCGTAATTAATGTACGTTGTACCGCGTTACGAGGAGGTAGTAGATCTATAATCCTCTGCTGCAAGTTAGTTTAATTTGCAATAAACATAGTTGACGTTAAATTAACTTACTGAATCGAAGATATAAGTGGGTGTTGCTTTGTTAATCATATTTAATCATAGACACTATTGAACTTTTACTTATTCCCTCTCTCTCTTATCAAACCTTCATACTTCTACAAAATATTAACTTTGTATCAAATCTTTCCATGGTTTGATACCTCCGTCATTCTAAGACAGTGGTTCTAACCGGGAATGTTGCCACTAACTCAATGTGACAAACCCACTAAGCAAATTAGTTTTTAAACAGACGAGCAATGTTTATTCTTAATGTCATTGAGCACGATGCATCGACCTTCTCATTTCTTGTAGTTTTTCTTCCACTTTTTTGCGTGCGGTGGAAATAACAATAATTTAGCGAAAATGATGTTTGTTCGACAATCGGGTAAGGCTTAACAAGCTAAGATATTAGTTAACACGTCTGTGTGAGTTTACATAGACTTCAAGTTATAACATACAGCTGTTTGTTCTCATGAGTTTAACTTAATTAACATTCGTTTGAAGTCAACAATGAACCTAAATAAAGCTTCATATTTCTAGGTAAATACAAATTATATCTTCGGTCATCTCTTAAGCAGTAGGCACAGATGTTTTTTAATTTACAGCAAGGGCTTTTCTAAAGTAAGCATGGACTAGCTTTTGAGAAAGACTTTGGTCTCGTCTCCTATTGTGAAAGCATGCAGTTTACGGGATACTAAATAATCTATGGCACTCGATAGCAGGGCTATAGTGAAATAACTGTAATGTAATGGGATCAGTACTTCCAGAGTTTACCACAAACAAAAAGATACATTTTAAACCTCTAAAATGTTAGATAATCCTTTAGTTACTTTAACAATTTAATACAAAACTCGTCACAAACGTGGCAAGCTTGGGAGCGACAAGATCAATGGCGCATGTTATCACTGCATCTAGCGGTCTGTTGTCTATGTATATCTGCGACACATTGATGTATTAGGTCTGTGTCAGCGCACTGTATTTACATTAGAAAGGCACTGTACCACATAATTATGTATTTGTCCCTGTATGTTCATTATTTTACTATTAGGTATTTTTTTTGGGACTAGCCCGCCTCACATTCCCAACCCCTGCAACTTCTGAAAGCCAGAATCAACAGTGGCGACCATCAGAAAAACGCCGAGCCAATGAAGCCCGACGAGTCCCGGAAAAACAATTCAACTGCCTTGGATCCCGCAACGAAATTAATCAGAAAGGTACAGCGGAGGAATAGGGAAAAATAATATAATTACTACTACTATTATTTGACTTATTAGGTATTATAAGTTGATGTGTATGGATTTTCTTCACACACTTAAATATTAGGTGACTAATGTATTTATCTTCTCCAACCCTGCGATTGCTATCTGGCATCGTTTAATCAGATTAAGCTCTTGCTTTTCCTTAGCTAGTTATATACTATGTTGGTTATGCGCGGTTTACGACTTCTGTAACTCAGTACGTAGTCAGTTTTTTAAACGTATATTAAGCAGAAAATTAAATATTTGTGGGACTTATTTATTTTCTTGCCGTATAAGGATACTTCTTTTATCTGAAATATACAATTGTACTAGCTTTTGCCCGCATATCCCATTTTTTCCCGTTCCCTCAAGAATTTCGGGAAACCCTCTCTTAGTGCCCCCTACACTCCCCAAGGAAGCTAACCAGTAGTTTCGGCTGTGCTGTCTGTTAGTCACTCAATCAGCCAGTAACGGAAAAATGTTATATATTAGGATAATTAGGATTACGTTAGGCACTTATAATTTGAGGAAAGCATAAAAATTAAAATAATTTGAGATTTTTTACAATGACGTGTGTGTTGTAGTTTTGACTCAAGACTTATCTTATGTGATAGGATCGACTGTGATGACGGTTTTCACCAAGATCCTAAATCTACTGTAGCGGTGCCAAGCTTCAGGCAGAGGGCCAAACACTAGGTTGTGGGGCGCAGACAGACAGTCGCTCCTTGATAAACTAACCGGTCAAGAGCGAGCCGGACTCGCGTACCGAGGGTTCCGTACAATCATATAAAATGGTTTTAAATTTTCATTGGCGAGGCCTATATTCGTCAGAGAATTTTAATACTGCAGTGTATATCCCTTTCAGTCGGTTGCAAAAAAGAATACATTTTTATTTCTTTATAATTTGCAAAATAGTTGATCAAACGACATTTAAAACTATTCCAAATTTCAATTTGGTAGCATTAGTAGTTCTTGAGATATGCAGCTGTGACAGATGGACAGACTTAGTCACACCATAAGGGTTTCTTTTTACCATTTCGGTACGGAACCCTAATACAGATATTTCATTTACACTTGAAGGCAAGATCAACAAAGTTGGGAAAAGACTAGCTAGATTGGAAATCTACAATTCTTTTTTTTTTTTCTCAGTCTCAGTCTGTCAAAAACGCCTTAATTTCGATCTTGTTTCATACATTTCTAGGAACGGAACCCTATTACTAAGCCTCCGCTGTCCGTCCATCCGTCTCTCTGTCTGTCAGCGGGCTGTATCTCAAGAACCGTAATAGATCGACAGTTGCTTTCACAGATTGTGTATTTCTATTGCCGCTGTAATAAAAAAATTAAGGTTTATGCTACGGTACCCTTCGTGTGCGTGTCCAACTCGCACTTGGCCAGTTTTTGATAGAATGCGACTGATACGCGAATGGAAAAGGTTGCCTAAAAATAAGTAGAATTGGTACTTTGATCGATCAAGTGACATTCATTTACATCACATATCACAGCACGTAGGAACTATTGTGACAGCAGCCTGTCTGTACGTCAGGTAAGTGTGTCTGTCTGTGTGCATGTTTTTACTTTCGCGTCCGGTGTCGGATGGCGAGCAGTTCGTGTAATACGCTCAAGAGGTCGATTATCCTCAAGTGTTGGTTCTATTAACGAGCCAAGAGGTCGTCTGTTTGTGGAAAGGCTTACATTAATAACAAGTTATTTTGATGTTATGTAAAATGTATTGTTTGGGAGTTACGATATGAATGGAAAAACCTGAAAGTTCTTAAGATTGTATTTCTTGGTTCAAGCTTGGTATCACACTAAAACTGGCTTATGTACTAACGATTGCGTAACTTGCCACAAACTGGAGGAGACCTTTACCCAAAGAGGGATGTTCAATTGTGTCTCGGTAATTTTTAAGTAACGAAAATATTGGCTTTTGAACTGATTTATTCTAGCAAAACTCTTTACTCGTTTCACGATTTCTGTGTTAATTTACCGTAGCATAACAAGACATTAATCTAGCCTATATTGCCCGAAGGGTTAGGCAGAGATATAAAACCTATGTTAAACTCAAATATTGCCAGTTATGTTTACGTCCCATGGATCCCCTTGCCCGGGAATCGAACCCAGGACTTAATGCTCAGCACTTACGACTTCCAAACCAACGGGTCTTTCATTCTACCAATATTTAGTCCTTATACTAGTTATTGTTTTCGTCCCCAATATTTCCCAAAGTTGTAATCCGTATAACTCACACCGAAGCGAGGTGACCACAATTACGTGGCGGCCATCGCGAGGTTTACTTAGTTGTTCTAACAATGCCGCTATAAACTGAGTTAGTTAACTTAATGTCAGTAATGGCCAGTTATTGTCTCAGCCTGACTGATGTGTCCGTGTTGACAGCAGGCGGTTAAACGGTGAAGGATCGTACAGTAATCAGTAGCGATAAGTTTTAGAACTGGTTTTAAGTCTGAAAGTGATGGAAGAAAATATTGTATGTGCTATGAAACTATCCAATAAAATTTCGGTGAATAAAAACCTCTGGTGTTGTTTGCGAGGAATCGAGATCATAGTTAAAACAGCTCACAGTCGATTTGTATGTAGGTATACTACATAGTAGGTGGGTCTGTTTTCCTCTCGCAAAAGTTTTGTTAAAGCTAGACGAAAGTTGGTAGAGTAAAACGATTCTTTCCACCCACGCAAACGCTGGAAACTGAAAATCTTTCATAACTCTAATAAAACAGAAAGTTTTACTTCTCACGACGTTTAGTTTTATACGAGTTTCTCCTACGAAAACCCTGGAGTAAGATGTGAAAATATTTTGGTAAGAAGGTTGTGTGTGGGAGTTTGTCAGATTTGAAATTCATATGTTTTCTAAATATTCTGATATTTAGTTTGTGTACCCCACTCTATAACGTTAAAATAAGGGCCTCTTAGTTTTATATCTGTTTAGCTTTTTTGCCAGCTCACTTTCGTTCATTTTTCTGGAATGAAAAGTGGCTTTATAACAGAAAAAAATCTTAAATCGAACAGTAGGGACTATCTACTCGTACTACTACAGTTGCCAAGGTCGTCATCCATACTCTCACGTTGGCAACTGCTGAGCATAGACTTTTCTTTTCCCGTGCCAATCCCCACGTTCCCGTGCCAGTTAGTACTTCCAAAGATTACCTCCTCCAAACAACAAATAATTGAATCTCTTCAAAAAATCCAAGTCAGCAAATAACTCATCGTCACGTATCGTAACGGACCCCGGTTCCGGAACGTTCCCAGGGCCATCTTCGCACGGTGATCGCGCCGTAGGTAACTGAGCACATTATCCTATTGAGAGCGATCGCAGCGATCCCAGCGATGCCAGCGGTCCCAGCGATTGATGAATCACTCGCGAGGTCGTCCACCCGCCGCGTGGACAGCGGACCTGCCAGGGTGCTGGCTCACTGATGCGGTGGGACAATGGTCTTAGAAGAAGTGTGCTTCTGTTCGGCTATGTTTGAGTTTGTCATAAAAATTTTATGAGTTCTTATTCTTTTCGTATCGTTAGACTAATACATCTAAATTACTAGAGTATGAAGAGAGATGTTAATACAAGCAAGCTTTGGCTAACTAGAAGCATCAATGAACAGGAAGTTTCAGAAGGCCAGCCAAATCTGAAAAGTGAATAAATTCATACATTTATTATAGGTATTGTTGACAAGGTAAATCTTAATAAATTATTAATATAACGATTCACGAAGATTGCATTCCCTCCTCATAAGTTAGCAAACTTCCCAGAACCATTAACTCGAAGCACCTCTCTAACAGAATATCAGCAGAATTTTCCTTATTTGTCATGAGTCAGTGCCTCTTCTCAAAATTGGTCCTTGGACGTACAGAATTGCATCACACATGAACAGGGCCGTCAAGTCGTTACACTTCAGTGCGAGGATGGCATTAATGTGACACGGTTCCCATATCGGGGGACATTCGTCTCCAGAATGGGACAGTGGCTGCGATAAGTGGGTGTCGCTCTTTATTTATTGGACCGCTCAGGTCCCGAGGGTGCTCCTCACGCCGATTGGTTCTTTGTCAACCGTTTACTTATGTAAATGCGGCTATTACTTCTAAGTGGTCCAGTGATTGCAGTCGCTAATATATTATTGGCACATGTAATTGTTTAGTTGCAGTGAATTGTTGCTATTGTGTGCAGATTGTAAACGTAGAAATTATCCCAATTTGGGATTATAGTTGTTAGTATATAGGTCCTTGTGAGTAGGTAGATACAATTGTTTTATACTTGGCCAATAAGGTAAACCATTGTACAAGTCAAGATCCAAATTTTATTTAAAATTATAGGTGTAATTTTGAGCAAGTTTTCGTAGCCAAATACTCTACTATTTCTGTGTGTTCAATAAAACGTTATTTTTACTCAAAATTCGGTTCATAGTTCAGAGTGTATACTAGAACTGGATAAGCAAGTTACGTCATGTATTTTTAAAGGAATTTGTAAAAAACTTTAAACGTTTTAAAAATCATCCACCAGTTCAAAGAATGTTGTGTGTTTGAGTCATAGTTAGTTTAGATAACAGGATAAACTACAAGTAAGTGCCTTTTTTTCGGAATCTACTACAAGCCTATAGCTTTTCAGTTTTTCGCGAAGCTTGTTTTTCATTGGCTATTTTTTTTCAATTTCTCCTGTATCGTGGATTCGTTTACAAACATATATAAACTCACAAACAGCCGGATCCGGAACAACTATCTGTAGACCATACAAATATTGGTGCCGTGCAGGAATCGAACCCGCAACACGCTGTGCAGCAGTCAATCGCTCAAGCACTGCGCCACAAACAACGCAACACATTTTAACAATGCACAACTAACCTTCTGCATGAGAGTGATGCAACTCTCTCTCCCATGATGACATTAAGTCGTCTACAATTTGTCTTGAGTCACTAAACAGTGGTACAATCAGTCAATGAAATAAACAAATGCTCTATTGTTCATTATGACAAGGCGACATCAATAGGCAACTATTCTACTTTACCTGCTCAATAACTCGTTAAACTGCAGTTCTCTCAAATATCTTTAAGCCATTCGTATTTTTTCTTATTAGCTCATCAAAACCGCAGGTTTACGTTTGCCGTGCCTACAAAGATAAAATGTCGTAGTTTTATTCTGAAGCAGTCTGCGGCCGTTGGCACTTGTGCAATGATGATCAGACAGGCTTCTTTCT
The DNA here is from genome assembly GCA_947578705.1 of Lacanobia wlatinum. Classification (NCBI taxonomy): domain Eukaryota; kingdom Metazoa; phylum Arthropoda; class Insecta; order Lepidoptera; family Noctuidae; genus Lacanobia; species Lacanobia wlatinum. The sequence continues at coordinate 27,443,717 of OX388034.1, forward strand.
CGAGTAGTATTACACGGCTGATCTAGGGGATGTGATTGCGCAGGAGCGGGGTCGCTGACCGCCTCGGTGCGTCCGCGCCGCTTTTTGCGATGCGCCTGATATGCATTTTTGTTCAGCGCTCTCTTACTTGGCGATTGATTGCCTTGTAAATTACGTGATAGTGGGCAGAAACGCTATGTGCATACGTAGTGGGTATCGTTATGTACTTTGACAGGCTATTTTATGTAGCCAGATGTGTTGTTTTTTTTTAAATTGAGGTCGACTCAAAACGGTGCAATATCATGTTTTTTTTTTGGCAAGTTCGACTCTTTGTCCTTGTGTCAAAATACTTTGTTTGTTAAAATGTTCGCAGAACGAAAACAAGCGAATTAATTCAAAGGAAAAATTAAGAAAAAATCCTTTAGAAACTTGTAGGCATTAATTAAGTTTTTTGTTGCCGTATACTGACGATTGTTTTGTTGTTTGTTGCAGATCGCGAGGCGACATGGCGTCGTCGAGGCAACTGTGCCTGTTGCTGGCAACACTCAACATTGTGGCTATCTGTCGAGCCGGTAAGTTCCACTGCTAACTTATTAGGTAGTTAAGTTATAAAGATATTGCTATCTGTGTGTCGGAAACGGGAGCTGTAATCGAAGCCGCGCCTTGTAGAGAGTGATGTAGGTTTCGTGGTTTCTCTATCTTTAACATTGTAATTTGTTATGGGATATGGGTGAGCACGAGAAATAGCTATTTCTGTTGGCAACAACTTTGTTATTGGTCTCTTTTTGTTGCGACAGAAGCTGAAATGAAAATTGCATTGCATTTTTGTCTTCGATACGTTTATACGATGCACTATTATGCGGCACTGACCTATGTACTGGTGACTTCACCTACTTAGGAATCAATGTTTTTTTATAACTTTATTGGTCCTCAAGCAAGCATAGCTAGAAATAATCATTTTACAAAGATATTGCTTGACGATGTCCATCACACTAGTATATACGTACCTATGACAATCTGATTATATCATTAGAGTCGTTTACTCACTCCAGTTTTATTCACACCTTTCAAACGAGTTATAAATTATAATATAGTGAAAAAATTAGAATCGTAGTTTGAGTGCAGAAATATAATTTGAATGTTTTGTAGTCTCTAATGATCTCATAACGGTGAGTAAGAAATGTTGGCCGCATGCACTCAAGTTAACTAGTAGCAAAACACAAGACATAGAAAACTGATTTCTTAATACCGCTGATGCGCAAACAATCTTTATTTGGCTCGTAATTCCTTTACACTAATAATTTTTGCAGATGATAAAAAAAGACAATAATTAGGTTTCCAACAGAGTTAAAAAACATCGCGAAACGAAACAATGCAGTAATGTTACATCAGTCTGGACTGATGGACTGACGTAGTGAATGGCTCACATTGCTCCGTGGTCTACATCTTACTATTCTCATCAAAATACGACGTAAAAACCAGTCCATCTCCACAGAACGACTTGTTTCGATTTTAAAAAGTTATGCGCAAATAAAAAGCAATATAATCTATTATTTATGGTCAAACAAACGAGTCCATTTGTTTGTTTTTCCTTATAAACAAACAGTCGCAATGTCAGTCTGTGGCGTACCGTTTGTGTTTGTTCAGCTGAGTCACGGCCCGAAACCGAAGGTCATGACTGATGACGTCACGCAGTTCTCACGTCTACAACCTAATCAGGATATGGTTTTACATCTTCACGTTAATTTGACACGGTTGTTATGCATTCCTTCACGAATAGGCGAAGCGACGACTTCGGGATTGCGTTGTAGATGGTCGAAATAGTTTTAGGAAGATTTTTGCAAACTGTTTATAGTTTGGTTTTATGCTATTTTTTAATTGGAAAGCTGCAAAAAACCTAATAAAGCCGTGAATCCGTAATACACGAGCTAACTCACACAAAAGTGTGCAAGTATTTTGTAGGCCATTGTGCGATATCAAATTCTGCTTGATGAATGTCACTATGGATTGCAAGCTACTTGCAATATTTTGTGCAAGTTACAGTATTACGGCCTTATCTTATTTCACACGCATAAACTGTTTTCGATAAACATAAGCTATGTAAGCGTGTTTGTGTGTGGAAGCCCACCACGAGATTGGAGTGGTAGCTAATTTGTTGGAGTGCGGAAATTCCCGGCGCCTGCCTGAGAAAGTGCAAGCCGCCTTATTTTCCTGTTGCCCGCGCCGGAATGTGGGCCTATCTTAATGGTATTAAATATTGAAAGGTTTTGTATGGTATTCTTATTGATTCTGAATGTAGCTGTATTACTTTACAAAGAGTTCCGATTCATGTAAGTTGTTGCTTAGCTACTCGTATCTGTCACCGGATAATTGCACACTCCTTAAGGTTGTAATAAGTCTTTTTTAGATTATAATTTCTCGATATATTGTGATAATATCATTTTCAATACAATAAATCCCATCCCAATACAATAGTTTCCAATGTATACGAGGCTTACTGGGAAAAAATGAGCGCACAATTTCACGCGATATTTTACAATCTTTATTACGGTGTCTGCTATTTTCCAAATCTCAAATCAAATCTCAAATTGTTTATTGCAATCCATAATGTACACATACAGGTGGTAAAAGGAATAAATAGAAACAAATTATGGACCCTGTCGGGCACAGCAAAACTTTAAATAATTAGGAGAGACGAAGAGCGCTTTAAATAACTTTTCTTGCAAAATAAATGTTTATTATTTCCTGTTCAACATGTCCTTTTATTAAATATTTTAAACGTATTATTACTCCGGTGACAAGTCGAATTGTAAGTGAGTAAAAGTTAGTGTGTAAGAAAAGTTTACTCGTTTTTCAGTAAATTAAACTTAAATTGTTCTTCAATGATTTTTGCTCGACAATTGCAACCAAAAGTTCGCCGTTTACTTTTCTGAAGTACGCTTTGATAAGATAACGTAGGCCGAATTGTGATCAATATCTTTCTTGTCAAAGTGTCAGTTTACGTCAGTGTCATAACATCTTGAGTCGGTATCACTTCCCTGAGTCCCGGTCTCCCAGCCGCCGCGAGCGAGATGGGATGCTGCGTCAGTCGCGAGTACTAATCAACTACGTGACTCGACTGCTAGCTGAGCGACAATATTATTTCTTTCATAAGTAGAGGCGATATTATCTTTTTACGAGTTCCGAGAAAAACGGTTTATTTTCGTATTTATAGAATGAAAATCGAGTTTTTCTAGTAACGAAATCGCTGTCAATGAAAATGGTTATCACACTTATTAGTTATTTTTCTGATATACCTAGATCATCCTCGATAAAATAGAGGAAAATTATAAGCAACTGAATCCACACTTATTATGTTATTTTTTTAATATACTTAGATCATCCTCGAATAAATAGATGAAAATTATAACCAACTGAATCCACACTTATTATGTTATTTTTTTAATATACTTAGATCATCCTCGAATAAATAGATGAAAATTATAACCAACTGAATCCACACTTATTATGTTATTTTTTAATATAGGTACCTAGATCATCCTCGATAAAATAGAGGAAAATTATAAGTAACTGAATCATTAGAATTATCATATTAATCACACAACAATCTGTCAAATTTAATTTTCATATTTATCGCTAACGCATTAGGTTCAAGGTTGATTGGGAAAATATGACAGTGACGGGTAGCGTGATGTGCTTTCTGATTCTGCCAAAGTGGCCTGTTTAGAGCCGCAGGTCTCCCTAGGTAATCACACACGATTTTTCCACGAGTTACTTCTAGGAAAACTCATGTGTTAAATGGCTGGAACGTTTTTAAAACATCCAATGAATTCGTAAAGTAATTAAATTAAATCAACAATGCCAATTAACACATAAATTTAAGCAGATTATTGCACATTAACAAATTCCTGATCTTTATCAGTAAACTTAATTAATTTAATATGTCCAAAGGAATTTAAGTACCGTTTTACAAAAATATGTTCCTACAATTATTTCATTTTAATATGATCTACGTTTACAGATGTTTATAGTAAATCATAGTTATTTTGTAAAAAAATGAAAAAAAAAGCGTTTTATATGTATAAATAAATTGTCAACATAATAATTTTATTGTCTAGCGCTTATCGAAAAATTTATCTGGGTCAGTTAAAATACATAGCAGACCCACTGCTGGGCAAAGGTCAGAACACACAAAGGCACAGAACACTCCCTAACTGAACCTCTATCTCAGAAAAAAACTTCAGTTAGCATTTTAGAAAACTGTTGAATAAAGATAGCTTCTAAAACTTGTAACCACGACTCGTTAGGTCTAGAATATGTAATGTTATCAGTCATACACGGATTTAATTTTAATTTAAACGTCACCCCTCGATTCAGTGTAGAAAAAGTTTTCAATTTATTGAAAGGTCTATAATCTCCCATGATATTTTATAATCTTACGAAATTTGCTATAATTCACAGACTCATTCAATAAATGTAGATACACAAACATTGTAAAACAACTCTTCTCATCTCTTTGTACTCTGTATACCCCATGTATAACATAGTCCCCACTCAGCATAAAATAAACAGCACATAAAACGACCCGTGTAATAGCTATCTATTATAACTATCTAGTTATCATAACTATATATTATAACTATCTAGTTATAAATGGCGTCGTATCATCGACTTAATTACAATTACCAGCTAATGAGAATTGATGTGTTACGTGCTGATGGCGCCGGCCGTATCGACTGGCAATCTGCAGCCTCTGGGGCTGTGTGCCTCTTGTTTACTGTGTAATCCACTTACTACGAATTATTGGTTACGTTTTGGTAAAGATGATAGGAATATTTACTCAAGTGTGCGTCTTGGTTTGGTAGGAAGTAAGGCGGTTTGTGGACTGTGAAAATATTGAAAAGACTGGTGGAATTTCCATATAATCGAAGTCGATTTTCTTGTAAAAGTCTCTACATTCTCTTTATTAAAAGAATTATTTTCTTCCAGTACTGGCCAAAGGCCATCTGACGACCCACCCAATCTTACTTTAGCCTCGCATATTTGATTCCGACCCGAGGGAAGATTGCTCGGAAGATTTAGGAAATTGATATTTGGGAAAGCTCTGGCGCATTACCGATAGATAGCCTATACTTGAACAAGTAAACTGTACCTTACCTGGGCTCAAACTTCAGAAAGCTAAAGTACCTAACACTAAGACACTAACCAAAAATCTATGAAATCTAACTTTATTAATTCTGCTCTATATTTTAAGTTAGTTCCCCAGTTAGGCCAGAAGAGGTCTAGATTCCTCCCAAAGCCTAAGGCTAGCAAAACCACGAAGGTGTGTATTGTCCATAACACATTCCGGCAGATAGTGATGCGCGGTCATCACAGCCTGCGCCCGCGCACGGTATGTAGCCGCCTACTGTGGGAAAATATCAACAATGCTCTCCTTCGATGAAGATAATTAATTTGACACGTGTTCTGCGGGGTTAATAACTGAGGTATTGTTGTAATGTTGGCCAAGAACATACTTGTCAATGAGTGTTGCGATTATTGTAGTAATGTTTTGGGAATATTTTTATTGTGCGTACTGCTCAGAAGTGGGATCCTGTGTTGGATTCTGTGTTTAATGATAGCCATCAGCCTGGGTCAATTTAAAAATAAATAAGTAATTTTCACATTCCTTACAAAAGGTCAAACGCATCTTTGTCTCTGTCATTTCTGACCTAGACTAGAGTCAAGAGCAAACCCACCACAAATAAAAAAAAGAACACGCGGGCCGATCAATAATAAAAACAATATAAGTAATTCTATGAAAAGCATTTGAAACGGATTTCGCAAAAATAAAACAGTCGTTTTTGCTGAGTAATTTTTTAAATAAGAGACCGGAAACATTAAATAAATTGACAAACAACATCGCAGTGCACGAGATGTCTGCAGACTCTAGCAAGCGTTGCTATCACTCAGTTACTGCAAACATTAACCTTTTAAAACTTCAAAGAGCCCATCAGACAAACTTCCTGTTTCCCACAAAAAATGGCGAACTTCCGCAAAGATGAGACACCATGAGATAACTCTGCTAATAAAACCACGAGACGGTTACTTACTCGCGCCCGTCCGGCTGAGTCACGCTCGGAATGCTGTCGGTCCGGCCGGCGCGCCCCCCACCCGCCTGCTCACCTGTCCCCCCTCGAGGCCCGGTGTCAGTGTCTACGGAGACTAGCCATGGGAACTGCATAGCGAACATGGCCCATCTATGGGATGCGGGACACTGCTAAATGTTGAGCGGATGATTTTTTTTTCTTTTTTTCTCAAGTTTCACTGCAATCTTACCTGATGGAAAGTGATGATGTGGTCGAGGATGGAGCACGCTGGTCTAGATGTAGTATATATACTCCGGTTTGTTCCTTGAGTATGGCTTAATTAAAAATATGAAGGAAGATAAGACGTACCCCAGCAGTTATAGTTAGAAATTAGCTTGCCTTAGAGCTTCAATGCTTGGCCACCGGAAATTTTCTTCGAGATTTTAATAGGCTGTTGATGGAAAGACGCTGAAATATTAACTTTAAAAGTTTGCAGATTGGATTTGTTTGCATCAAAGAGCTGACGAGATTTTTTTTAGGAAGTCGCAAACGACTTGAAATTAGTTTTGTTCTATGAAATACAGTTTGAAGAAACGCTGTCGTAATATTGTACGTTAATATGAAGTGATGCATAATTAGGCAGATTAGTTTGATCAGCATTTTCTCAGCCTATTATCTTAAAGACTGTGTAATATCAATATTTCTGGTCAACAAACTCATAACAAGACACGAGCATCCCGCACCACTTGCTGACTCAACTATTTCAGATCCCCAAAGGGTAGGTGTCGTAACGAAGGGTAGAGGTGTTATATCGTATATCTACAGTTCACTGATAACGATGTGATGGGCCCAGCGGCCCAGCGGCCCGTGGACCCGGGTCCCATGTGGCAGGGGACGAATCTTTAACGTGCTATTAATTCATATGAATATGTTTATGGTGTATCTTTCGGGTCTTTAGTAACCTTGGGAATATTTTGTATATCTTATTTTTATTCTCAAGAGAGTTGTCCTTAAAGAAGTGTTATTGATGGGTGAGGTCACAATTTAGTTATAGTTTGTTTTACAAAAAGCTGAAGGGTTTATGTACGACATTGATCTAGTAGCTAGAGCGTGATTCGAATGATTCATGACTTATACTTATCGATTTTTGAGTTAGTTCTGCACAAATTGCTTCTAGGTATTTTATCGTTTGCGGAATTTGTTCGAAAGAGTAACTTTGGCCTTGGAACGCAAAGGGCTTTAGTAGGAACACAGATGGATTTCAGTCAGTAAGAGTGACACTCACTTCCGCTCCGCCCAGAGCGGGAAGAGTAATTTGATAATTTCCGATCCTAAAAAAATGTCATTTTATGGAATGTAGTGGAAGAAATTCTTCTACAGATTAGGATTGAGATCATCACAAACTTTCAGGCTATTCAAAACTTTAACAATCCTTCACTCGAGGACAAACGGGGTGTTGGAGTTTGACAGAGCATTTTCTCACAGTTTGACATTGAGTGAGAAAAACGAAGGGTCGCAGGGACGGAGGGATCATTCCTTCCCAAATCTACGAATACTGTATAAGCTGGTAACGTTATGCATAGTTTTTCTTCACGAAAATGAGATTTGAATTGGGTTTCGGTAACATATGCTTTTATATTAACTGAAGTAGCATTGTATTAGGGGCCTGGTTCGTCAGTCTGTCGGGATGTGGGGGTTGAGCTCATTCTGTAAAATGTTAGAATAGAAATACACGTGTAGTTTTACCTCGTCTTGGGACTATCGACTGTCGATAGCTGAGTCACCGGGTTTAATGGATGTGATAATGTTCATATCGTTACAAAAACATTACTTACAGTGTAGCTTGCAAGTCACCAAGCCCGTGTTGAATAAGTTTTACGAATGTTCAACGAAGGATATTAATATTGGGGATTTGAAAACGGCAAAAGATTTAAAAAATGATTTGAACGAGAAAAGTCACTTTAACTTCTAAGGAGTCACGAATATTTGTTCAAAACAGAAGAATCTTCTCCGTAAATAAAAGTTCCACTTATTTCGATTCGGAAGTCGTCACTTGGGTCAATATATAATAGTCTGAACTCCAAGTCGACCGAACTGATTGAATTCTAAACGTTATTTACAACTCAGATAGGCATGATGATTGATAAAACGTGCCTATAAAGTCGACGGCATAAAAGTGAAAATATACGATAAAGTAACGTTATACCTGATATAAAGTGGAGTGCAGTATCCAGGTGGCACGTGTGTGAACCAATTAACATCGGTTCTGTGTTGATGATCGTGTAATTTCGTGTGCTTGTTGCCAACTGAGTTCGTCGGGAAATTATCTGCATTGTGATATTTCATAGCCTTCGGGAAAATTGAGCGCGAATTAACTGATTTTCCGTTTTGTAAACACAGCTAAATCAAATTCAATTGTAAAAGAATATGTCCTGTCATGTTTTGCTACAGTTTTCATGCAAAGGGGTAGCTACTTTTCCTGAGTGGAATTTTCCACATATTTAATAGTGTAAGCCATGATCCCTTATCCTCTCAGTGTTCTTTGTTCGTCCTGGGTTGTCGAGAATGGTCCTGCAAACATTTCATGTCTGATAAAAGTCGTAACAAGGGCGTGGGCGGCATCGATCGCGCCCGTGACACGCCGTATCTATCCCTAGGAGCGGCGAGGGATGAACTATCGATTCCCACGCTCTACATCGAACCCTTAGCACCAAGTTTAGGGAATGCGGTGAAGGTCGGTGCAGTAATGGATGTTACAGAGACTTTAGTGTAGTTTAGTGGTGCAGGTTGTTGTCATGGATTGCTTTCGCAGTTGCTAAGTTTTTGTTGAAGGGAAAATAAACAAAGGCAGATATGGAAACAGTATCTATAGATGCTCTCGCTAACCTTTGTCCACATAAAAAGATCGAATCGCAAGAGTTAATCAAATATTTGAGGGTAATTTTTTTAAGTAAAGTACATCATGTAGCGGACGAAACCTATCTTGCTGTAATCTCATACTTTTCTTTTCCTTGATCTTTAAACATCGATTACTAAGCCATAATTGCGCAAAGTACGTAACGCCATTCATTACTATAGGAAGTACTGTAATCTGATTCACACTTTAAAGTGTAACATTATAATCAAGTTGGAACAATGCCTCGTAAATCGATGGGCAGCAATCGAGTTAATAACACGGTGTTAATCAAAGTTATCGTGACGTAGGACTATGTCGGGCGGTGACGGCCAATGTCGGGAAATGATGGCGCCACGTAGAGCATCAGATGACCGAGAGTATTGGCACCGCGACAGATGAGTTTGTGGTCAGATTCCGTTAATTTTGGCAACAGCAGGGCTTGGCCTACTTTGTGCCTACCGTCTTTGATTGCAAATGATGGCAGTCATGGCAAGATTAAGACCATGCAGGTGGATGATCTTTAGTGTTGGCAGCAAGGTCTGACCATGATTGTTGGCGCCAACGTTGGCCGTCCAAGATACGAAAGGTTGCTGATTGCACATGAACAGTTCATGACTCATTTTCGGTTCGGTTTCTCTATATTTGAAAGTTACTATCAATATATATAAAATTCTTTCGTTACTGAGTGAGTGAGTGACTGACAGATAACGCACAGCCGAAACTTCAGGTCGTAGAAAGCTGAAATATGGCATGTAGGTTCCTTGGGGAGTGTAGGACAGCACTGAGAGAGGATTTCCCGAAATTCCTACGGAAACGGGAAAAAATGGGACATGCGCGTACGAAGTCAGGGTGAAAGCTAGTTGGTAATATGAGGTATAAAATATTCGTGTTTAGTAACATACGAAACATAGGTATAGAGTTAGTCCCTAGAGAATAATAACACAGTTTAATTACACTTCTTCAGACTTCAGCTTTAATTAAACTTCTTTTCAAGCCTTTTGGTAGAGTTAATTAATCTTTGGATAGCCGAAACAATGAAAAGCTTTGTTGTTAGAGGAAACTAGTAAGTAATTTACCTAGCCATATAATTTAAATAAAACAGCAATAAAAAGCGGCCTTGTTTGTATTTGCGAGGAAAAACGACAAAGTTAAAATTATAAGCGATGAGTTTTGAGCAGGCGACGCGCCGAGCAATGTGACACGCAATGCAATCTGTATCGATTTTGATAGGACCTCCTCTTTGTCTTGTAATAATAATACCTATGAAACATCTTTTTAAATTATAACAAAATTATTTATTATAATACAAAGCCATTGTTGAAAGATCAACTTAACAACGCAATTAAAAATATAAAGCAACTACAGAACATAACACAGATTTCCTTTGCTGGTAGGTACCTAATTATTATCAGGGAAATAAGGGCTTCTGTTAGTTGTTAGCTGAATATATTGTATAGGTATACAAGAAAATAATAAAACAGCGCTTGTAAAGTAAATCTAAACCTGTACATGATTGTCTTCTGAAATTCGCGAGTACTTTATAAAACGTGCTTATTTCGTGGATCGCTCAGTTATCTTGGATTCGGTACCACATGTAGAGTGTTCAGAAGGTTTACAAATCTCTCTCAAGGATGCTTTGGGGTAATTGCGTCACACATCTGGACAATCAATCAATAGCCTTTCATTTTGAAAATTCATCAACACAAATGAGTTGTTCACGCTGACGCCGAAATAATTTTTTTTATTTTTTTTTATTTGTGATGGGTTTGCTCTTGACTCCAGTCTAGGTCAGAGATGACCGAGACAAAGTCTACGATGGAGCGAGCTTACCCAGAAGGAGCCTGTTCACTCTAACTTTGAAGAGATTAGGGTTATAAGCGTTTGGAAACACGGACGCAGGCAGAGAGTTCCACTCCTTTGCTGTGCGCATTATAAAAGACGTTTGGAAACGCTTAGTGCGAGTTGGTGGAATAGCAACAAGGTAGGGATGGTAAGATGCAGTGCGTCTGGATGTCCGATGGTAGAAGGGGGCCGGTGTGATGAGGTCGTGGAGTTCTTGGGCACACTCACCGAAGTACAATCTGTAGAAGACCGACAAGCAGGCAACCTTACGGCGATGAGCCAAGCTATGCAGCTTGGCATCCACCAGTTTTACGTCACCGATGAGCCTCTTAGCTCTGCGTTCCACCGAGTCAAGCGCGGCAAGCTGATACTTAGCTGAGCCATCCCAAAGGTGGCTACAATACTCCATGCAGGATCGGACTTGCGCTTTATATAGGGTTAAAAGCTGTCCAGGCCTGAAGTATCGCTTCACCCTATTTAGGATGCCCAGCTTTTTGGCCGCGGTTTGGGCTTTGTACTCGATGGTGGCGCCGAAGTTGAGACTGGATGTCAACTCCATGCCTAGGAGCTCGAGCCGATCAGTCACAGGAACAGATGTACCCCGAAAAGTAGGAGTTTGGTCAAAACGACTCCTTTTTGCGGTAAAAAGACACGCCTGTAATCATTAATCATTTATAACCAACTAAAAATTCACCGACTCACCCATAGCATTTTTAAAGTTCTTTTTAATTTGTCTGTTTTTTATATCTTTTTTTATATTCACTATTAGGTTTTATTATAAAAAAATTATATACGTATGTTTAGCGAAGACCCCAATCTTTTATTTCGCTACAAAATGATACAACAAATAGCGCAATGACAGTCTCCTTCAAAATCCCTCGGATTGAGATAGATAAAGTTTTAATGCAATCACTGTGGGTGCTGACCGACTTCAGGCATTCATGTTAAATCTATAATAGTCTTGTTTATACACCCATGGCTTTGGCTCTCTCAATGCAACTGTTCTTCTTGCTGAACTAGGTAACCATGCCGGTGAGTGTTCCATGTTGTCCACAGTTGTTCTTCTACACATATCTATTCCATGATGACATTCAAACTCAAACACATGTTCAGCAAACATTGCTGTTTGAAGTTTGTGAGTCGGGACGTGATCGACGACACGATTGCTTATCTTAACGGTGCTCATTAACGGGATCAGCAGGCTTGTACTCCTCGCTTAATCCTTCAACACTAATTCGGTAAAGGAGGACAATTCCTTAATGAATCTTTTTAGCTGTGTCTATCATAAGATGCTTTTGGACGTTCATAACAACGTAGTTGTAATTTTGTCCGATGTGAAAATTTTGTGCCATGTATTATGAACAAAACTAATCCTTATCCCGGACCTACTCGCTGCGGACTTTGTTCGTAAGAGTCACCGCGGCCCTGGAACACAAAGGGCACTAGGAGGAGCACAGATGGGTTTTAGACAGTAAGAGTCTGACACTCCCTCCTGCATCACCCAGAGCGGGAGGAATCATTTGCAAAAAATGCCGGGCCTACTTATTTTTCCCTGCGATTTGTAGCCGTGGAAATCATATAGGTTCTACTATGGAAGTCGGTAGATACACTCAGCTATAGTGTACCTTCCAAGTATTATCTCTTACAAAGGAGTACCTAAATTATAATATTAGTTTTCAAGTTAAGATGTAGTGTCCTCGCAGCAGATCAATGCTACGCTTGAGTTAGGATGTGCGGCTGCGGCCTAGTCGGGCCTATTCAACGCGGTACTAGTTGCTCTACTCAAGCGTGGCGGGAGTTCATTGTTTAGTGTGTTTACTACGCAGCACTATAATAGGTGTGGAACATTCATTTAGGAGACTTATGCCTTGTTATTAGCTAAAGAGGCAAGGAATAGGTAAAATAATTTGTAATCTTTGCTGGGGAGTTTGTTACGCTGCTTCTTCTTCTTCTGAGCTAAAACACTAGGAAGTGGTGAATGTTGGTTGATTTAGGGAAACGAGCTTCAAAAAGTGCTGACTCTCAGACTAATTCTACCAGATTTTTGTTTTTTGAAATAATCATATTCCTACATGTAAATTCCCTTTCCCAAATGAGAACGAAAATCTCAGTGTCAGCGAGTCTCATTAAAAAGCCACGTTCAAAGACAGACGCGAATATACTCAGAGAGCTTAATTAACTTGTATGACAAAGAAGTCGTGTCACTGAGAGCCGGCTAGCTAGCATATGTTTTAATTAAAGCCGTCGCGTCGGCTCTACGGCTATACGGCTATTCGGCTACGGGTGTACGGCTATCGGTAGTAACGAACGTCCGGGATGTGAGCCGGCTTATTACGGCGCTGGAGAGCAGAATTAATATCGTGGATGTTGTGTTTAATTTTGCGGATGGAGTATGAGTTTGTGGGGCTGTGCTTTTATTATTTCTGTCGTAGCAAGGGTTCTTTTTATTGCTTCGCATTTTGTTTTGTTATTTCGGCTGAAATATTGCTGAAAGCACTTTGCTTTGAATTGTTTAATGTTATTTTTCTGTCTGACAAAATTAAGTCATCTCCTAAAGCGTGGGGGATTTATTAAGGATTTCATTTAAAGTAAAAAGCATATAAAACCCTTGTCCCAAAATGGCTGTTACTAATAAAATAAGCTTAACAGATGTGACAATAATTACCTTTTTTTCAACGATCTTACATCAACCCCATCTTTCACAAGCCAGGAACTTTAAGTGTAGTTACCAACTCTCATAAGTTCATCGACAAGTTGATGAGATACATCGACCCCCGGCCGCCATTAGGCACATCCTGCGCCAGATAACTCGACTCCATCTGAACTGGGGCGGCTGCGAGGTTAATACTCTCGGTCTGATCGCCGCCCTACTTACAGTTCAGGCGCCCGCCCTTCGCGAGGCCGCGGCTCATCGGTCCATAGTATGTACTTCCTATAGTTGTGGCATGTCACACGCACAGATATGTGACAAATGGAAATGAGGAAAAATAAGAGAATAAAGGAGCTTTGTCTTATAAATGTAAAGCTGTTGCATTCTCGGACAGTATAATTCATATAACGTCAATAGAATTCTATATCTCTTGATATCAAAAACTACTGTATCAAAACGGGCAGCACCAAAGTATAACTATTAATAAATAGGTGGTTAACTACAGTTCTTTAGCTAGCCAAGGATCACGTTTTAGGCGAAATTCAAGCCAATTTCGCATAAGCGGAGGCTCTGGTCTGGATGGCCAATTTTTTTAAAATCCTTTTGGCAATTCATGCATAAACTAATTAAAGCACATCCATATTTCTTCACAAACACATTTATTCACCGGACCGGTCGTTGTGACGACGCTTGGGGGAGGCCTATGTCCAGCAGTGGACGTCTTTCGGCTGATATGATGATGATGACATGAGTGGAATTCCCTGCCAGAGTCTGTGTTTCCAGATAGCTACAACCTAGGAATCTTTAAGACAAGAGTGAATAGGTTGCTTCTAGGCAAACGTGCTCCATCTTCGACCGCATCATCGCTTACCACCAGGTGAGATAGTGATCAAACGTATGCCTATCTACAGTAAAAAAAAAAAACATTTATTCATATTGGTACAAACAATTAATTTCGCAGCTTCCGACAAAACACGGAAATCGAGCATCCTGTCTATGTAACGGATACCGCCCGCCCTACTTCCAGTTCAGCCGCCCTGACGCCGCCGCCCTTCACGAGCGAGTAACTGACTCCGCTAATCGCAGCCTTCGGAAGGTCGACCACGGTTAACCTTTGTACAGAACTTATACGAAGGCTTTCACGGCGTTAATTGTGGCGGTCTCGTTTCATGTTCGTTAATTTTTCTTGGTTTACGTTTGATGCGGTTCATGGACCTGGTTTGAAGTTGAAGTCACGGGTTCAAGCTTGGAAGGTTTTGCTAAGGCTCGATTAAATTGAAGTGAACTTGATTTTAAGTATGCAACACGCTATAAGCGACTGTAGTCTACCTAACCAAAACCAATAAGTACTCGTTCCTTTTCTGTTGTTTCAACCTGTATTTATTTAAGCCAGGAGTGAATGCTATTAGGTGCGATAGTGGTCAATTGTCCATTAATAATAATAAAAAAACTGGCCAAGTGCTAGTTGGACTCTCACACAAAGGGTTCCGTACCATAAACCGAATAAAGCACATTTCTTGTATGGACCCCCTTTAATTTTTAATTTAATTTTTATTATTGGTCGGCTATAGAAATACACGTTTCTTGAGATACAGCCCGCTGACAGGAAGACGGACGGATGGACAGCGGAGGCTTAGTAATAGGGTACCGTTGGTTATCCTTAAGGTAATTAATCCTAAAAAGTTAGTTTGTTTTCCTTTTATGGTATTCTTTGATCAATATTTTTCCTTGTTACCTTTTGTCCGTTCTTTTTGTCAGAGTTTGAAGTTATTTATTTCGTTGATCTCCTACTTCTACATACCATCAAAAGAATGCATTACTTTCAATCGGTTTACATAACTACATGAGTCGCCGGAGGTTATTAGTAGCTAGTCAGTGCAATGCTGCACGGTCATAAATACTATAGCGATATTTGAAATCGATTAGCGGCGCTGCATTCGATGCTCCATAGGAACACAAATTATACATACAATACTTATGTAGTACATAAACAGCTCAGAAAGAAATGTCACATCACTTTTCTTCTTGTTCTTTGCCTGGTCCCGTCACTTGGTCTCGGACCTCCTCGTTCACGCGCCAGGACGCTCTGTCCAGGGGGTCTACTCTCTAAAAAAATCAAAATCAAAAGGCATTTATTCAAACTAGGCTGAAAATCAGCACTTTTTGAACGTCAAAATTTACATGAAGACAGTCCCCCAAATCGCCCAGCCCGTCACCACTTCCTAGTGTTTTAGCTGGGAAGAAGAAGTGGCCAACAAACTCCCCAGCAACACAACTGTCTGTTAAGTTTAAAGAACTTGAACATTATTCAACATTTTATGATAGATGTCGATCATTAAATTAAATAAATGGATGGCACATGTCCGCTAGCATACTATTTTATCCCAAAAATTACATATGAAACAATGATAAAACTAATTACATATATAGGTAATTAAATAAGTAAACTCAAGCATACAATACTAATCAAAATGAGCCTCCAGGAATAAATGGCGTGCCCGCTTACATGTTCAACAATGCAATTTACCCATAAGCTGTGACCCAAAGTCACAAGTGATAAACTAGGACCATCGCAGTTAAATTATAACACTAAAATTTTAACAATAATAAACCACGGACAGCAAGACGACCAGTCACCACAAGCAGCACCCGTTCACGAGCATAACGCAAAGATCAGCCATTACCTCCCTCGCCATATTAGAGGGAAGGAGGTAACCCGATCCCCGACGCTACCGCAAGCAGCGACGTCTAAGGGAGCATGACGAACCTGCTGCCGGTTTCTCAGACAAAATCATACTTATCAATTTGTCGAGGTCGCTAGTTAATCACATACTGCAATACAACTCATAAAAAACAAGCTAATGAGAAGATTATGTCAATAAATAAAAATAAAAAATAAAACAAAAATGACCTATACGGTCAGAATAATAAACAATGTCATCTTGAGCAAGTAAAGAATCTACGAAAGAACATTTAGCATTGTCTCGTGTTCAACACAGCGACCAACTATTTTTATCGTCGAAGTAATCGTTTATAGTATAGTATGCCTTCGAAATAAGGTTAGATTTCACTTTCGCTTTAAAAGCATTAAAAGGCAAGTCTAGAAAAGAAAGAGGTAACTTATTATAAAAGCGGATACCGATCCCCACAAAATGGCCCTGGACCTTACGAAGACGGTGGAAAGGAGCATGTAGTTTGTGCTTATTTCTGGTGTTAAAGCTGTGGATATCACTAGTTTTGGCATATAAATGTATATTTTGCCTGATATACACTATGTTGGCAAAAATGAACTGCGAAGCAACCGTGAGAATACCTATTTCTTTAAAAAGTTCCCTTAAAGAGACCCTGGACCCTAGCTGGTATATCGCTCGTACGGCTCGCTTTTGTAGGACAAATATATTTTGTATGTCAGCAGCTTTTCCCCACAGTAGCATACCATAGGACATAACACTATGGAAATAACTAAAATACACTAACCGAGCTGTGTCGACGTCAGTAAATTGTCTAACTTTCCTGACGGCGTAGGCGGCAGAGCTAAGCTTTCCCGATAGTGTTGATATATGAGGGCCCCATTGAAGTTTGGCATCAACTGTTATGCCCAAGAAAACAGCTGAGTCTACAGTTTCGAGCACCTCGTCACTTAACTTCTCTAAGTCCGAAATCCGTAGTTTCGAGCTTGGTTGCGGGCGTATTCTACTCCGTATCACCTAACCACTAAGAATGAATGACAACACGATTTGACAGTTACTGTGAAATCGTGTTGTCTTTTATTCTTAGTTCGGGTTCAGGACTAATCGTAAGTCCTTAGGTGATACGTACTAGAATACGCCCGAAACTACGGTCTTGGGGCTTTGAGAGTAGCCACCCTGGGTTGACTGTATTCGGCTGCACCCGTTCCATATCTTTGGTTACGGTTGTCTACGACGCGGCCGGACACTATCTTAACTAAATATTGAGAAATTAGCCAGGTATAAACGTGTTTTACCATTACAGCGGAGCGAGGTAGCGGAGAGGAGTAACGGAGAAATTTTAACCAATCATGTCAGTCAATAAGTCACTGACTCACGTGGTACGGAGATTTTATGCAATTCCATTGGTTAATTTTTTCCGTTTCGCCACTCCGCTGCCTCGCTCCGCTAAGTTGGACAGGCACCCTTAACCTGGAAAATTGAAATTGTCACATGAAAATTGATATTGACAATAAATTGTTAGAGCGCTCAGTGCTTGAATTATGAACTTCAATGGGTCCTTAGAGGAGAAACAGAATAAAATGGCTTATTTATTTATTTATTTATTGGCCTATCTACAATTGTTACACTGTTTATACTAATAACACAAGCAATATAATACAAGCATAGTGTACAATATGATGCGATAGACACAGCATGCAAAAAAAAAAAACTCTTATAAAATTATAATAATAGTGCAGAAATAACACTCACAACAACTAGTGGACAGCTTCAGAAACAGAGCAGATACAAAAATAACAAACAAAAAAAAGAGGTAGATAATATATCGATTAGTTTTTATGGACTTGGCGCTTGAATTTTTGAAGTGATGTGGAATAAATATCTATTGATTGATGGCAATTATTAAGAAGCCTGCACATTCTGGGATTCTTGCGATTGAAAAGGCCACGAGTATGTATCTATAGATAGTGTTAGTATGAGATTGATGATTCATTATCATCATCATCATATCAGCCGAAAGCCGTCCACTGCTGGACATAGGTCTCTTCGCGCGTGTCGCCACAACAACCGGTCCTGTGCGTCTCGCATCCATCGGCTTCCCGCGACCCTCACCAGGTCATCAGTGATGTGATGTTTGTGCTGAATGAAATAATGACCATGAATGGTAAAACATTCCTTCGGTAGTTTAAGGTTAATAAACTCCACGTATTTTTTCCAATTTGAATAAACAAAGTAAAGTGCCATATAGAGATAGTTACATGTTCATTAGCAAATAAGATGTATTAATTTACCTATGAGTAGACGTCTATACGAGTCTCCAATATAATATTTGCATACAAACACAAGTGCTATGAAAATGAGTGTTTGCACAATGCAAGTTCAACATGATATAATTTACATATCATTAATATTCTTTTTGAGCATAAGGTTAATGGAATAAATGGAACCTGAAAAAGGCTTAATTAAAATTACCTAGATTAAATTTTCTTCAATCAAATTTGAAGCGTATCTCTAAATTAATTTCTCAAAGTAATATCTAATTTCATGAGTAGATTCTTGATGTAGGCGTTTTAGTATCAAATATTAATTTCAAGAAACCTTTCAATTATCAATTGCTTTTAAACCTATTCAATTATCTTTGGAAGCAGGTATGATTAGCTTTATCAATGCTTATAAATACATAATGATAATATACCATGTCGCCTAATTCGTTACGAGCTCTATTAAGAGACGTAATTAATGAATGTGCCATTATATCTGAACACGGTTACGCCATTATATTACTTACGTATCTAATGGAACATAATAATGAATGAACGAATGTGTATGTAGTATGTATGTATGTACATAGTGACGTCACAATGTGTACAAATATCAGCGTCTTGTGCTGAACAATTTGGCTAGTAAGAACATATAAGAAACAGATAATTGAATACTTATGACTTTTATATTTTACGGCGTGCTGTTAATTTTCATTTCCTGAATGGTTGTTTAAACTTACAACTAGAAAACATTAACTAAAATTATATACTTTAGTGCTTAAATTTTATGCTTGCGTCCTATCCGATATAAATACTAGAGAGAAACTGATTTAATTTTCGAAGATTAAATGTATCAGTTTCGTCTGAGTTTAGTAATTGGCTCGGTGTGCTCTAATGTGCTATTCTTTTTGGATGAAAGTCATCAAATGTCTCCTTCCGCTCTTGGTGGAGCGGAGGGGAGTGTCACACTCTTACTGGATGAAAACCCCTCCGTGTACGTCCAAATTCGTTTTGCGCTCCCACGGTGACTCTTCCGAACCAATTCCCCGCCCCGTCAAGCATCAATTGGGTGCTTAGGTATAGATATAGATCTAAGTCTTACCTACATAAGATAGTGGACTAGTCCCTTCTCATCTGTTAAATTTTTAAGAAAGTAAGTTCAGGTAATAGTTGTAATAAAACAAAACTAATAAACAATCTATACTTAACATATAAAGCTGAAGAGTTTGTTTGTTTTTGTATTTCCTTTTGGTACTTTCCAACATTTTATAATCTGGCTACTGTGGTTGTGGTTTGCTTGAACGCGCTAATCTCAGGAACTTCTGGTCCGATTTGAAAAATTCTTTCACTGTTAGATAGCCCATTAATCGAGGAAGGCTATAGGCTATATATCATCACGCTAAGACCAATAGGAGCGGAGCAGTAGTGAAAATTGTGACGCAGGCGAAGTTGCGCGGGTCAGCTAGTTGTGTAATAAACTATTGGACGTTTTTTGTGTTCCAACACTTGAAACTTCCCTAACTTGGCCCAGTTTTAAGTTGTTAACGGTAGTGTTGGCTCGTCGTGAACAACTTCGGAATCTTGTGGAAACTTTTAGAGCACCTCAGAGATTTTGTGCCTTCACGTTACGTAACATGACAAAATATGTTCTCATAGTTCAGGAGTTCATCTAAGAAATGCGCAAAAAAGAACACGAAAATTTTAGTTGTTTTTAAAAATATTTATCACTTGAATGTTTTTTTACTTATACAAATAAAATATTATTTTTCTATTCTTTTGATGAAGGTGACGGTCGCCACTAAATTATTGGTGTTTACATCATTAGGAGTTACATTTGCACTAGGTCATGACGTCACGTTGGTCGGTGCACGTGAACCGAGGAAGACGCATTAGTTTGTAGTAGGTATTTGGGAATTCCTCAACTATAGGTAGACGAACATGGCACAGAAATTCTAACAAGCTAATTTAAATAAAAGCTGCTCAACTTTTATTTACCTAGGTATGGTTTGTGGAATTTCTATGGCAATGTTACAACCACAGGTTACACCTAGTACCCACAGGGTAGTTAAATGGTTTCTATGAATTTGAGTTTTGTGAAGGTTAATAAGAAAATACTGCCAAACATAGCTAGCAGGTTTTTTAACTACTATGTTCATCATCAACTACGTCATCGCTTACCATCAGGTGAGTGGTCAAACGCGTGCCTATCCATAATAATACAAAAAATGTACATTGGAATGAATTAGTTAGGATTTTTTCATTTTCATCTCAGGGTTTTCGTTGTAAGTGTAGGAGTTATTGTCGACATTACCGCGGGCCGCGCCAAGCTGTCGCTAAAACACAGCATTAGTCATGTCGGATATTTGAGGATGTCGCAATAATTTATCGAGATTTAGAATAAAAATGTCAGAATTGATTGAGAAAGTGCAGTTTATTACGTGCCGAGTCGCGATGATATAATATTTCTGTTGATAAATTAAAGAATTCGCGTTAGGTGGCCGATTGGTTGGCAAACATTGCTTCACGTCCTACTTGGGCCTGTAACGACCGAACCTACATAGTAACCTGCTTTGTTTCATCAGTTCCAGTATTTCAGTGTCTGAGGTCGATGTATTGTTTTTAAAACCGTGCCCTTTGCGTTCCAGGGGTCGCGGTGATAAAAAATAATAAATAATAATTATTTATTTTGCAAATAGGTTACAAATAACATATCAACATTTTCTCGTCATATTAATCTAGATGAGGCCTAGATATGATTTGTTTTGCTCTGCCAAGGAAAAGCTCCAATGGGAACTTGCAATTATGACTGACTATCGAATATAGTAGCTTAAGCATGCTGTTGATAGCTATCCAGTTGAATGGAAGATGAGAGCTTTTCAATAAGCTAGGTACACAACAACATAAACAATACATAAAATAAATCCTCCTGGGCAGAGTTCCTGACACATACAAAACTGAAAGCAAAGATTTTTTCTCAAGAGCAAGGCGACATAAAAATAGCGAGCTGAATACTGCGACATTCGGGACGTAAATCAAAGAGCGCCGTAATGGCGGCGTCGCGGGCGCCCATTCACGGCGCGACTGAAAGGGTTGCCACGACTGCGACTCGCGAGCTGTTCAATTACGTGAATAGGAAGTGGATGCTCTTATGAGATTGTCGTGAAAGCTTCGTTCGTGTAGCATTTTATTTATAACTGTGTAGTTTGAAGTGATATGACTACGTCGTAAATTGTTCTATGATATAGAGAATGAGCCCGACCGTCTCCATGTAGCCTTTTCCCAACTAAATTAAGGGCGGCTTCCAGTTTTACTGGATGAAGCTGAGCCCTAGCCTATCTAGTAACTGGGTAACACGACACCCCTTGGCAAGTCTGGTGCCAACATTGACTTCTGACTACCTGTAACGACTGTCAAAGATCTAACGATGATAGACGAGGCTAACAGCCTAACGTGCTTGAAAGAACCCTACCGTACTTAAAGATTTGCGTAAAATCTACAAAATAATTTTCAAGGTTTTAGTTTTCACGTGTTAATAATTACTACAAAAGTGAAACCGTTCGCGACTATTAAAATAAAAGACGTCTACTAATTCCCATTTTCCGGTACATTATGACCGACTTCACCTCCTATTTGCTTATTGTGCAGAGATATTGCCAGACAGTGATATCTGATATTGCAGTAAACAGCCGTAAAATTACTAAGCAGAATTGAAGCCAGTTGCAACGTTGCAGTATTGAAACACTGCGCGGTGGTTTTATGAAATAAGTGCATAATCATATTCGTAGATTATCTTCGTAATGTATTCTGTAAAATCTCAGCTCACAAGTACTTTAGACAGGAAGGATTATTACGGAAACTTTACACCTGTCATTACTTTTACTACTGGTGAAGTACAGATCAGAGCATAATTTGACGTGATGTCATAGTCAAATTATGCTCATCTGCGATTGTCGTGAAGTGAATGGTGCGTTTTATTCATGTATTATGCGTCCAGTGGGTGGGGGCCTACCCCCGTGCTTGCGAAAAACTAAACTTTTCTAGAGAGTAATTAGTCGCATTGATTTGACGGTAGCAACTTCAGAGTGACGAGCTTGAGTGGCTCTCAAACAAGGCGCGAGGGGAAAGTTCAGATGTTACTTAATAGCAAGTACAACTTGAACTTTTTGTTTTACAACCATTTTTCAGTGGGGGAGTGACTGAAAAGAAATTGAACAATTAAAAAGTTTAACTGCTTTTAGAAAATGAAGTTTCCGAAATGAAAAACGTAGTAGCAGGATAATTGCAGTACCTTTTCTTAAGTACCTTATTGTGTAGCTACTGTTTAAAGGTTACTTAGAACTAAAACAAGATTTCACGTGTTTCTGAGAAGTTACCTACGTCACAATCTTACCGAATAAACCCTTATAATGAAATGAAAACATTCTCAAAACATACTCGACGCTAAAACATCATCTGCCGTTCAGCTCATTAACATTTCAAAATCAACGCCTCCAAGAGGAGAGAATCGATAGTAATCAAGTTATCCAAGTCGGAATTTTGTTACTAATTCATTTGTCTGCGCAGGCGGGATGCGGCCGCGATTATGGAACTTGATGCAAATTGTCGGGAGAGAGACCTCAATCAAACACAATTGCTGTCGGAATTGGATTTGTGAGTCATCCGCATGCCGTCGGTGTGCTTCCGGTGTGCCGTCGGTGTGCCGTCGGTGTGCCGTCGGTGTGCCGTCGCTGTGCCGTCGCTGTGCCGTTGCTGTGCCGGACGACTTCACGACAATACCGCATTGTCTAGCATTGGGTGTTTCGTAGAACGTTTCTTGAACAATGTGTCGCTAATTGGGAACTTAATGTGTATCTGAGAAGTCTGAGTGTTTATCGAAAGCTCTAGGTTCTATTCTGAATATTTTATGGGTTTGAAGTAAACAGAAAGGTAGGTATTATGTAATAGAATTATTTAAGTATTTAAGGTTTGATTAATTTGAATTAATCACGTGTAACTGTATATGGCACACATGAAAGACTTAACGCATAACTTTTCTGTGAAATTAATGTTTTCAGTTAAACTTTGAAGTATCAAAACTAATTTTCAGTATCTGTTGATTAAAAGTCTACGACCCATTTGTAAAAAAACATTTCAGCTGATGGCGCGTGAATCAAATCCCCTCATCGAGCGTCCCAGCGCGCCAGCTCAGTTAGTGCGATTGTATTAAGGCGTGTTCTTTTGTTGCAGGTCCCCTGGGCCCGCTGCCGAACGTGACCAGCGCCGACGTCGGCCTGAAGGAAGGTGAGCCCACTTGTATTACTGAGTATCGTGTGCTGTAGTGAGTTAGTGCAGGCTGCGGGGTCTGGGGAGTTTACTGTTGAGAATTAGATTTAAGTATGATATTCCAGCATTGGTTGTTGATTTTAAAGTACAGGATGAAATTAATAGTACAATACTGCAGCGGCCAGCAAAATAGGCAGTGATGGACGAACGTGTAAATGTGGGCCGAAGCGAAGCCGAGGCACACATACGTAAGTCCATCAATGCCTAGTTGTGGCCAAGGCTTGTATAGTACTTTACTCAAATAATGCGCGGAAATTAAAACACAAATACTTTTCAAAATCAATGACAAAAAACGAACAACAATAATTTCTCCCGCGTTAAAGTGTTCATTTGTTTTTTTAGGGTTCCGAATAAAAAAAGGAACCCTTATAGGATCACTCGGGTGTCTGTCTGTCCGTCTGTCCGTCTGTCACAGCCAGTTTTCTCCGGATACACTGGACTGATTCTGTTGAAATTTGGTACACATATGGACTTCTGTGACCCAAACACGAACGCGTTACGTGACTCATAAAATTTTTGTATGGTATGTATAATGTTCTTTGAACAACATCGTGTGACATTTTGACATGTTAGTCCGAAAGGGCTTACTATGAGGGTTTTAATTATATTTTTTTCATAATTTTAAAATAAATGGTTTTGAAGTTATTTAAGAAATTAGACGAAAAATTACCATTCCCCCCCTTATCTCCGAAATACTGAGCCTAAAATTTTGAAAAAAAAAAATGGAGATAATAGATCTTTACCTAAAAATTACAGGAAAACCTATTAAAAGTCTGTAGTGTTAAAATAAAATGTTAAAAAATTTCATTCGTTCGGAACCCTGTGCACGCGAGTCCGACTCGCACTTGGCCAGGTGTTTTTTGACAATCCTGTTCGAAAGTTATATAAAACTTTTGATAAGTTACCTCTTTGGTTGCCATGTTTCGGAGTCAAAGATCGTTCCATTTTTAAATTACACGACAGATATGAGCTTACTAGGTACAGTGGTACCCAACTTATAAGGCGCGTCGTGAATCTTCGTTCGCACAGAAAAGAAAGTGTGACCCCGAAGATTAACGAAAGCAAGCAAACTTGCTATCAGCCTTAGATCACTACTATAAGGTTCATAATACACTGCAGCTGTTAGTTCCGTCTCACTCACAAGTCACGTGCATTATGCCACGCGGCTCGCGTTAACATGGCGGCAGCTGCCGACCAATAGCGGTACAGAAAAAAGAAGCGCGTTGCGTGGAGCGTGCCGATTGGTCAATAGCATTTCCCGCGCTTTGAAAATTTCTGCGTAGGTATATCGGTAAGCCATACCAGTTGGGTACTACTGTACGTAATTTATTTGGCCGCTAAACCACGACAGATATGGATTTTCATACAACTTTTGCCGGCCGCTGCTCGCATGTAGGTATTTGGGCACTAGAGCAATATCGATTTATCACGAAGAAGGTTGTCAAAATAGTGCTCAAATTTCCAAGCATGTTTGAGAAAAGAACTAAACTCGACACGATTGCTCGATGAGTTCTCCCAGCGCTGTGGCTATACCTACATAATTCATTAGCTACAATAATTGAGTAAGGACATTTGCAGAAAGCTTGTGCTTGATATAATATTCAGTTTGCACAGCCTAATTGAACCAATAATGTTGCTCGTACGCAATATTTCTCAGCATGTCTACATTTACTTACACTATACCTTGTAATGCTTGCGATGTTTGCTTACAAAACCCTTGAACGATTTTCCAGGAAGCTGTGCACTAGGCGACGTGGTGTACATGCCAGGAGATGAGTTCCCCGGCTCCGAGCCGTGCGAGCGCTGCACGTGCGCGCGCGGCGATGTGCAGTGCGCGCGGCAGCGCTGCGAGCCGCGGCCGGGCTGCAAGGCGCTGCACCGCCCCGACCACTGTTGCCCCACCTACCAGTGTGGTGAGTACTGCTAGTGTAGACGCTGCGAGAACACATACCAGTTCAGTTCAGCCCGCCTTTTCATAACCTTATTTTAATATTGTACCGTCTCAAAACATTACGGTGGTGAATTAGTAAGGAGCTTCGTTTTATCTAAAATATTTTTATGCATCATTTCCAGAATGCGAGCAAGAAGGTCGGGTATACGGCAACGGAGAGAAGCTGGTGGACCCCGCAGACCCGTGCCGCGTGTGTTACTGCCAGGGTGGCGAGGTGGTGTGCCGGCGCATCGCGTGCTTTGTGCGCGATGACTGCACGCCGCGCCTCGTGCCCGGCCGCTGCTGCCCGGAGTACGACAACTGCCCACTCAGAGGTGAGCATAAAATCAAGCTGACAAAACCCTAGAACAGATCTTTTAATAATGTCTTTGTTACTCATAACCAGAAAACTATACAATTTATGTTAAATAAAAAAAAACTTAAATCTTCATTTTCCCCGTTTCAGGTGTCACCAGTTTGCCGGGCGTGTCATCATCAAGCTCAAGTGTTTCATCTGAAAAAATTGAGTCCCAACCAGCAACTGTGAAAGAGATCATCAAACCAGAAATTACTATCAAGGAAATCACACCAGTGTCCGAGATTCCTGTAATTACCGACGTCAAAATCAAGGAAATCCTGCCTTCGCCAAGCATTGAAGTAGCTGAATACTCTTCATCTAAGTCCCCTCTTATCCCGCGAGAGGCTACCACAGAAAAGAACGTTAAAGACACCGAATCTAGAACTGAATCTCCCAGCGTTATTGAAGTCCACTCATCGTCACCAGTTATCGTTTCATCACCAGATGCCACACAGTTCACTGATACCACGAACCAAAGTGAAGATGCACCGCCATCCAAAATAAGTTTCTCTACACAAGACTCCACACACAGCGCCATTTACCCATCAAATGTCCCCATTGTAGCGACTATGGGAATTCCGCCTGCGACCCCTGAACCATTGCCGGTAGCAACAACTAAAGCACCGATAGTTGAAGAGGAAGATTTCGACCATAATCCCGCTTTTCCCCCACTTCCAGATGACTTAGCTGTCCTTAGGAATCATGAGGATGAAATAGTGCCAGAGCAGGTTGCTGACAATGAACATGTGTCTAGTCACGATGTTACAGTCCCAAGTGCGTCTCCAACTGTTGAACCTGAAGTTAAAGAACCGCTAACAACAACAAAAGATCTGCCGGATACTTCAGCCACTACTACGACTACAGAGAGCCCTAAAACCTCGAGCGAAGTTACGACTGCGCAAGCAGATATCCCTATCAGCACTGAAGCCCCTCACTTTAAAGAAAGTCCAATGCTTAATTTAAGATCGGCAATACCTACAGAAATACTTAATGCCCCATCAATAGTACCCGAGGAGATAACTGGAGAATCAGATGAGACAACAACATTAACCGATGCTATCACACAGGCATCGATTACTACTACTGAAACGCCTAAAAAATTGGAAGAAATTATCACCGAAAGAGTAGAAATATCTACGGTTGATACGAAAGTAGACATATCTACGGTTGATACGAAAACATCAAATGAAGCTGTAACGTCGACACCTGAATTAGAAACCACTACTCTACGTAAAGCTACGGAAACTGAGTTAGAGTCGAGTACTAAGGAACAAGAACAGACGACCAGCTCCATACCAAAGTCGAATGTTGCTACTGAAGTCACCTCGCAGACCGAACTTAGCTCTCTACCTATAGAAACCAGTGACCAGAATCCACCCGAAGTGCACGAGAATACAACTAATGACAAAGAAGTTCCTTCTACCTTAGATCCTTTGGATAACACTTTACACACGAAAATTCCAGCGACAAGTTCGGAGATTATTACTGTCTCACGATCAGCTTCGAATGAAAATACTGGTTTTGAGAACGTAGAAACCACTGAATTTATTGTAGAGTATGGCTCTTCTGAAACAGCTACAGATGCTGTTGAACTCATCAAAATATCCGCAGAACCTGAGAAGAGTGCAGCAATTATTGAATCGGCTGATGGCAAACATACTAATGAATTTACAGACCTCATAAATCTCGTACGTGACGTAGCCTCTATCAGCGACAACACAGAGGAACCGGACACCGTGCACCACGTCACTACTGCTGCAAGCATTTCTGATTCTGAGGAGCTTATACCAGTAAACGCGGGATACAAGAGTAAGAACAAAAACTTTAATCAAAACTCCATCACCGAAATGCCTCTCAAGAGTAAAATCCCAAATCCAGGCAACAAGCAAAGAGTTGAGATCGAGGACGATGAGGAGATCGTGACGGACTCGCCACCGCCCTTCGACAAGGTGGAGCCCACCACGCGGCGGCCCATCATCGACAACGTGTCGGACGACGACAACATCGCCAAGAATAAGACCGACAACAAGGATATCGAGATTATCACACAGTCATACGTGCCCACCATCAACCGCCGGCGACCCACCAAAGTAGTGATGAAGAAGAGTAATGAGAAACCGGCGTCATCTGACGAGTCACTTGGAGTGTCCTCCTCTGCCGAGACTTCCACTGACTCCAGTGCCTCTTCCGATGAATCTCCTTTTGGCGCATCGAGCGAAACTGAGGGGAAGGAGAAACTCGCGAGCGACACAATGCACGCACCCGTGAGCACTGACTCCCCGATCGTTACCACCGCCGCGCCCGCGAGCAGCACTGAGGCCGCCACCACGAGCGCCCCCGCGGGCACCCCAGGCGCCGCCAGCACGGCCGCGCCGAGTGCAGCCGATGCAGCGAGCTCAGCCGCGTCCACCACGCCCCCTGCGCCTGCGAGCTCGGCGCAGTGAGCGGCCGCGCGGCGCCACCCGCATGGAACCTCAGCTAATTAGCATTTTATAGAGAGTAAGTTTCGTTCTTGAAACTGTAAGTTAACGTAGAGACTATTAGGTTTATAGGCGTATGCGACCCTTTCGGAATCGATCATATTCCTCGTCAATTGATGGCCGCGGCGGTCGAGCCGTCGCCGTCTGTTCGTATTTTGTAATGTAAGTAGACGGCCGAGTTTATGTGTATTAAATAGCTGGACAAATTATTTATAATAGTTTAGCGTTAGAGAGCGAGCGCACCCGCGCTGTGTCGGGCTGAGGCGAGGCGGGGTGTGCGGAGGCTCCTCGCGTTAGCGGATAAGTTATTTATTTGTTTAGTGAGAGATGTGAGTAGAGTGATCATAAGTAAGCAACCAAGCTAGTCAACATGTGACAGAGCGCGGCGCCGCCCGGCTCCCGCGCCTCGACGCCACGTTGCCATTACTGCTAGCTGTATTTAACGAGAACATGACAAACGCAGACATTAACGTAAGCATCCGCGAATAGATTTAGTTCCTTTAACTTGTGTAAGAACAAACTGAAGCGCCCCGCTAGCACGAGCGGCGACGCGGCGCAACAAGATATCATAAACTAAATTTGGTACAAAACGAATTTGATATTTAGAATATTGTCATCCTTATGAAAAGGTAAAGTTTAGGTGTAGACGAATTAGAATTATATGTGATCGCACGTACACTTTATTTATTGCACTTAGTGGCGGAGTATCGCGAGGGATTCTATCGGAAGGCTCAAGCGTAGAGTAAGCTAATTTATTGTAACCTTCGTACCTACATCATAACGATGAAGCATGTGACGTTTACTTGTCTTAGGTTCGTTGGGTTCCATTGTCTGCTACGGTCGGTTCATTAGTTGTGACTCGTGTAAGGGCCAGCGCAGACGGTCGGCTGCGCGTGCGCAGTGGGTCGTGTGTGCGGGCCCTGTAGTGCGGCTTCTTGCTCCGGAAGACTGTCACTTTTCCCGGGCAATAAGCGCACGTGCTCACTGTATTATTTAATTAATAATTATTGTTTTTTTTACAAATAAAAGAAACCTAGACTGAAGAATCGTTTTATTTCTAGCATCCTAGTTACTTTTAAGATCCGATCAGTTCAATACAACAAGAGTACTATAACACATATCAGTCTTTTAGATATGAGAAGTTATCCTAATCATAAATTACAGATATATACCTAAAGGCAAATGACACTGAAAGATTCGTAACTTGGTACTTCACGAAAACCAAACTATTATACCTATATACCTACTGCTATACTATCATACTCCAAAAAGATGGTAAAGAATTTTTTCTGACAACCCTGTGTTACCAAAACTTAACAGTACCTACCTCTACCTTGATAGGTAGGTACTAATAGGTATATAGTCCTCCTGGCCGATTCCGCCATGGCGGTCAATCACAACGGAGACTAACCATCGGCGAGGGACATATTATAGTGCACAAGTGTGTGCGCAAGCACAGGTGTACTCCTTCTTCTATCACTCTCGTATTCCGATGGGGTGGCAACCCGACTCGACCGGAGACTAATATACTAAGTACTTAACCTTCCTAATATTAACGACTAGCGACCCGCCCCGGCTTCGCTCGGGACCAGTTTAGAACAAAAAAAGAAGTGCGCTTATTGTAAAATTATTTTGGTGGTTAAATCATCAAATGAGTCCTCCCGCTCTGGGTGGAGTGGAAGGGACTGTAAGACTTACTGACTAAAAAACACCCTGTTCTTTCGGTTGCCCTTTGCGTTCCGGGGCCCCGGTACCCTGTTTAGACAGTCCCGCGACACAAGCAGGTGCGATAACTCCTAATATATTCATTTAAATTGAATAGTGCTTAGGATAAATAAGTTCTGAAATAGATATTGAAGATAATCTATATAGACACCATACACCTTAAATAAGCTTCTAAAATAATGCATTACTTTTTACGCAAAACTTAAAAGATGAAAATGGTTAAAGTGACCCAACTGTTACACCGAGGCGACATTTATGTTTCGCTGAGAATGATATTTTCAGTCGCGCGTAATTTTGATTTAATGATATACTGTTAAGGTCATTTTTAATCTATATTAAATTGTCAAGATTAATGGATACACTTATTTAGAAAAGGATTAATACTGAATAGGGGAAACGGCTTTTCAAATTACGTCATAGTTTTAATAAAATTTTAAAAGAACAGAATGATTATTGTGGATTATCCCTAAGAGATAGACACATGTATATCATCGCGGACTTTTTTGTAGACCTTATTAAGGTGTACAAAAAAAGTACATTATGTACTATAGTACATTATTTGCCAGCGTTTGCAATGTAAGCGCAAAAAAATGTGTTTAATTACGACATCACATTAGAAACCTCTAAAATTATCAGTGTTTCTCTACTATATTGCAAGAGATGGTTTATATGTATGCATTTTACATACATAATATAAACCTTCCTCTTGAATCATTCTATCCATAAAAAAACTGACCAAGTGCAAGTCAGACTCGCGTGTGGAGGGTTCCGAACGAATGGTCATTTTTCGTCTAATTTCTTGAATAACTTTAAAACCATTTATTTTAAAATTATGAAAAAAAAAATATTTAAAACCCTCACAATAAGCCCTTTCATTTCATGTCACACGATATTGTTCAAAAAACTTTTTTTTATTTTCTAGTTTGACCCCCAAAAGTGACACCAAAACTAAAAATTTAATGTTTTACGTGACACGTCCGTGTTTTGGTTACGGATGTCCATATGTGTAACAAATTTCAACAGAATCGGTCAAGTGGATCCGGAAATAACTGGTTGTGACAGACGGACAGACAGACACCCGAGTGATCCTATAAGGGTTCCGTTTTTTGTTCGGAACCCTAAAAATCCGCATCAAAATCCGTTGCGTAGTTTTAAAGATCTAAGCATACATAGGGACAGACAGCGGGAAGCGACTTTGTTTTATACTATGTAG
Organism: Lacanobia wlatinum; assembly: GCA_947578705.1. Classification (NCBI taxonomy): domain Eukaryota; kingdom Metazoa; phylum Arthropoda; class Insecta; order Lepidoptera; family Noctuidae; genus Lacanobia; species Lacanobia wlatinum. Next base: position 27,475,131 of record OX388034.1, read on the forward strand.
TGATAGATGGCGACACTGACACACAGAACATTATAACTACACACGTCGCATAGATTCACGAATCGTTCTAATGTAATCAGTCTACTTAGTGACAAGTGCGATGCTCTCATGCTCCCAATATGGCCACCATTGCCTCACCCGTCACCGTGAGCCGACTGTGCCGAGGAAGGTCGAGCCCCTTGTTAGGAGCTCTCCTGACCCACTTGCAGACGAGCAGCGATGTTACAGTAATGAGCATCTAGTAATACATTCTAATATGCATGTAGAATGAATAAATGATTTGCTAAGCGACCGCAGAGCCTGTGGATAGGTTAGAGATTTTAATTTAGTTTTAAGTACCAATTGCTTAAAGCGACGGTTCTGAACATGGAAACATCATCGGTATCTAATGCAGTTTGACTTCACAGGGCTTTGTAAAACTGGACTTTTGTCATAAACCGTGTCTATGTTTCAATGTCTGCTATGCCTTAGGGTACTGGAGTTCGTTCTAATTCCTATGCTCAGTCACGTAGACGCCTGCCGACCAGCATCCGCAACGCTTACAGAGTCAGCTTGCATGGTACTTTTCAAGAATTTGTTCTGAGTAAACCTTACTTAAACCTATCAGCTCCTGTATGTTGTTTAAAATATCGAAACTTGTAACCTTATTTTCTTACCTACCATAAAAGTTATACTGACAATTCATTACATTCTTCTCGTAATCAGTTTTGCATGCATACATTCTAATATTTGCAGTCCCATACCCAAATTAGCTATTTATTTAAGACAATATTTTAAAACTGTTTGTTTAAAACCATTTTATTTAGCAAACACGTTGGTTTGTTCATCAAACAGCCGAGCTTGTTGCTTGATCAAATATCGCTGCGTTGGCACAAAGTGACGCACTGCCAACAAAAGATGGACTAAGTTGTTTCTGTGTAGCTATAAAACAATAAAAAAGTTGGGTACCTTCGGGAGAGTCAAAAAATATACTTGACATTGATACTACTGTGCTGCCACCTATATTGATTTGATGGATAAGATTGGGATGTTTGTTTTTTAAGGATGGGAAATCATCAAATGACTCCGTTTTCCTCTAGGTGGAGCAGGTGGGAGTGTCAGACTCTTACTGACTAAAATTCACCCGTGTGCCTCCAAATGAACTTTGCATCCACGGCCGCGGTCACTCTTTCGAACAAATTCTGCAACCCTGGATTGGGATGGTATTTATCTAATACACCTATGCAAAAAAGCACAGATAAACAGCGAACGGAAGTCCAATTTGATAATTTACAACGGTACTTTCAGTAACTTGTCTAAATATTACCACAATTCAGTCGTGCAAACAATAAAACTTTCCTCGCTACTGATTGCATGTATTCCTGCCTGCAGTACATTCCGAAGTCATCGTTAACATAGAGGCTCTGTCACCACAGTAAAAGATCAACATAAAAGTTAGATAAGCTGTTGTAACGGTAACTGTATGAACTCGTTTAGAAGTTTTTACTTTACTATAACTTTTATATCCTTCATTGCAGAGAGCAATAAAAACTCACATGTAAACAAAAAAGTGAATTGTTTATTATTGTCCAAGTTTTGAAAGTTGGTCGACGTGTGAATGCAGGGGTTCAAAGAGAAAGGACATCTAAGTCATAGCGAGCCACGCAACGCATTGCGACACACTTTGATATTGGCATTGATGATAGCGCAACAGACTCTCTTCAATGTCACATGTTTTGAAGATGACTTCGAGAGGTTGTAGACGCGTTGGTTAATGCGCAGTTAAGTCAAGAAGATGTCTGAAAGCGGCTGGGGAGCTTCTGCTACCGACACCGAACGCACACACTTCATACCATGTTGGTTTGTTAAAACTACGAGTAGTAAAACTCTTTTCTTACTTTAAAGGTCCTTATAATGTGATTTGAGAGTAGGGTTTTCCTTAAACGAGTATTTTATCATGGTCAATCAATCAATCCTCAGTAAATATAAAATTCTTCCGTTACTGACTGATTGAGTGACTGACAGACAACGCCACAATGCACTAGAACGCATCGCGGTGACCAACCGCTACATTGTGACGCTGCAGTGGATAAAAGGACACAGTGGATCACTAAGAAATGATGTGGCCGATGAGCTGGCCAAGAGGGGATCTGATGCTGTGGCTGTTGGACTCGAACACATAGTACCACTCCCCGTCGTCCAGCTACACATATGGCTACAAGAACACACCCATAAACAAGTGGAACGCTGATGGGCCTTGGCACAAGGTTGTAGGCAGTCCAGGGACGCTATGCCATCCCAAAACAGGAAACTGACCAGTCGCCTTTTGCAACTGGATAGGGGCAGCCTGCGAATGGTGACGGGGACCATCACGGCTCTCTGACTGCTCACTGAACAAACACTTACACACGATAGGTTTTACGGTCAGTCCTTTATGCAGAGCATGCATGGAGGAAGAGGAAACGATATCGCACGTACTCCTTGAGTGCACAGGCATGCCGAAATACGGAGTCAAACAAGAGGGTCACAGAACTCGCTTACAGATGTTTTGAACGCACCGGGAAAACTGATCTGTTTCTGGAGGGAGGTTGGCTGGTTGGAGTAACGGTGCCATGGCTCACGCATAATGGTCCACCATTAGGACTAATTGCGGAAACCAAATCCTGATATATAGATAGATAGACAACGCACAGCCAAAACTACAGGTCGTAGAGAGCTAAAATATGGCATGTAAATTCTTTGGGGAGTGTAGGGGAGCACTAAGAGAGGATTTCCCGAAATTCGTACGGCAACGGGAAAAAAACGGGATATGTACGTACAAAGTCGAGGGCAAAAGGTAGTGCACATATAAATTATATTTATTTTGCTTAATACATACGTGGATGATGCAAATTCGTAGAATTTTGCAAATTAGATAAGAAATAACTAACCCAGGTTTCATGAAGTTCTCGGCTCGATTTCAGTTAAGTTCTTAGAGCTTATAGTCACTTACGTGACTAAAACAAAACTTAAGGTTCTGCAACAATTTGGTCAAAAGCTATGGAGCAATAGAACATTTCTGTTCAACATAAAATGCTTTTGAACACGTCATGCTGGTAAAGTTTCCACAAGGTACGAGCGGAAGCGGGGGCGTATATTGAAATATAAGCAATGCTTTGGTAGCAATAGCTTTGGTCCAGAGCTGACATTCAGACACTCATACGCTTATAGAAAGATAGAAGGAACAGCTACCTATACTATTAAGGTATCGACATTAAATGATCTTATTTTTGTCATTGCTCTTACAGGGAACAAAAACTTCATGGCTACGTAATAACACGTGCATGGGTGGATCTTCGAAGTAAGATCGATAAGCCCCGCTTGCCGTGGTAGTCCGTGGATGCCTGGTCATGGTCATCCATAAGATACACATACATAATACACATACCGAGACTCCTCCTTGCCTCAGGGAGCAAGTTAAGCCGTTGGCCCTATTGGCCATTTGAAGATCAGTCGTTGGGGATACTCAAGAGTCATTTAATCTGCCATCGGTCTTGGTTTCACGTTACCCAGGTAAGGGCTCGTGGAGGTCAGATATCCAACGCTCCATGCACTGTATACCACTGGCGCTCAGGCAGACGCTAGGCAGATTGCAGAGAAAGAACTCACGAAAGCGACAGTGTGAATACTAATTAAGAACATTGAATTGATAGATAAATTGTAACTCCAGAGGGATCGGCGTTGAAGGCTGAAATACAGGTTACATCTAGTTTGGCCTCAAATGCCAATACTTTTGTGTATTTTAAGTTTAGATTAAGCTCTCTAATTGTTAAAAAATGTGCATATATATGAATAAACATTATCAACAGGCTTGGGGCTTGGGCTTGGGGCTTGTTGGCTTGGGGGAGGCCTATGTCCAGCAGTGGACATATTTCGGCTGATATGATGATGATGATGTTTATCAACAGGGCGATCACCCGACACCCCAATAATGCTCATCGAATCTCGGAGAAACGATTCCACTACCACGGTTCCTGCAACAAAATTCTCGCTCACCCCTGTGACTTGACGCTGTTGTGACGCGTGAAAAGGGCGCTGTTACTCAAGCGCTTGCGCAGACGCACGCGACCTCTGCCCTCCTCGCTGGCTCTCTTTGTGATCACTACCTTACTTTGTAGATACTGCATAATACCTTATTTTGACCTCTCCAGTAATTTCTTCATTATTTCGAGTTTCTTAGTTGTTTTGAAATATCTACAATTTTTGAGTCACTTCAAGTACAGTAAGTAGCTTGTTTTTTTGAAACTTTAGGCCAAAAACTTGTATTTCAGTTCAGATAAGCTTGTTAAATCCACTTGCTTCAAGGTTCGTAGTAGTGTGAAAAATACCTATGCTTACTGCACTTCTAAAACTTAGATACTTGGTAGGTAGGTATAGGTATAAAACGCACATTATGTAGACAAGCATATTATAAACTGGAAGATTATGTCCTTGATAAAAATGCTTGGCTAAATGCCGGTCCTGCTCCACAGCCACAGCAGCATGGGTCCACTTGTTAGGTTTTTGATAATTGGAAGAAATGCTTACCCTTTTTTTGTTCTCCTATACAATCATTTATTTATCATTTCTTTGCATTATTGTATTAGCAAAGTATACACAATAAAGCAGCCTTCTTTTTCTTCTTTTCTTAGTTACTTGAAACCATAGTTTTGAATAACGTAGAAGCATATTTTCAATTTTTTTGTAAATGTGAGCACTATGGAGCCATTAACATATGTAATTATAGATTTCGTTATTAAATTAGTTTGACATGAACGAGCGTGGCAGTTGAGAGCTTGTCATGCTCACACAAATGTTTTGCTGATGGTGGCGCGTGTTTTGGATCATTTGATTCCCTTCAAAATGGTTGAGTTAGAGGGTGCTGATGCACGCGTCATGTTCGTGAACGGGCGCCGTCAGTTGAAACTGGTCATCTCTTACCTGCCACTGGCTTATTTTAATCTGTACCTGCATTTTGAATTGTTTATATGTTTTCTTGTTCTTTGCATTGTCCTCACATATAGAAGCAATCAATGTTAATGTTAACAAGATTTTTGTAACACATCACATGGTTTAAAAGAGTGTCCGTGGAGTTTCTTGCACGTTCTTCTCCATAGAGATCTACGCTTTGGAACGTGCAAATAGCTTCATGTTTTTGACTGACCGACTTTGACAATTCAAAAGTGCCTGAAAATGGTTTATTTGAAATATACGATTTGATTGATTGATTGATAGGCACCATATTTTATTTTTTTCTACATACTGCGCCACTTTGTTTATTGAGTTTCACAAAATCTCAAACTGTTTTAAATCAGAAAATTTCTGACGTAATTTTTATGATTTTAATGAAAATCTTGCAACATAATATAGTTTGTAAACACTTAAAAATATTTTCGTTGGCGCGACGTTGATATAGATTGTGAACTCTTCTCAGGCCTATTACCGTGGTCATCGCCCTTGAGAAGGACATCGGTGATAGTGATCTAGTGATATACCTACGCTCAAACTAGTGCCCAAGTTTCCACGTTGGACTGATTTAAAAAAATAACGGCAGTGTTAGAGTTCATAAAAAAATAACTGATTTCTGAAAAGGAATAACATCTTTCATATAAAGTACATATCTTGTCTATATTTGCCGTATGATGTCGGCCGGTACCGTAAAAGAATAATACCATCCTATCACTACCCGTGGGTGTCGTAAGAGGCGACTAAGGGACTCACCAGAAAATGGGCAGCAGCGTTCTCTGTAAAACGCAACACCATACACTGCGATCGTCAACCCGCCTGCCAAGCGTGGCGATTAAGGCAAACCCTCCCCTTTGTCCAGCAGTGGACGTCTTACGGCTGATATGATGATGATGACATATCTTGAACTTAATATTCCACGTCCACCCAAGTTATTGTGGTACAAAGTGGCACAAAAAAACGGCAATTTCATAGTTGAAGAACTAATATTCTCAAAGTGCTATGGAGCTTAACCCACAAATGATTCGTTTCTTACAGACAATTTGTAGCTCAAAAACATGACGATATTCGTAAAAGATTGCAATCATAATAATAACATTATTACGGAAGCCTCAAATTCGGCTGTTATGTGTAACTGCGTGATATAAAGCATTCCGTTATTAGAGGTGCGCTTGCGACAGCTCAGTTGCGAATGCATCTCTTGCATTGTTGCGCCACGCAGCATCCACTGTTGCAGAGATTAGAAGATCTTTGTGTGTTAAGTTAATTATACGCTACTTGTTAATTTATTGCATGTCTGGACAGCAAGCATCGTGGATATGAATAAATTATGTTCTAGCAGGGTCTGTGAAAGAGCTCATTTCTAGTCCAATCAATCTTTGAATTTCGTACTGTCAATTAATTTCAAATTCTTCGCTCTCATCATCATCATCCATCTGCCTAACATTTTCCTAACTATATTGAAGTCGGCTTCCAGTAACCGGGTTCAGCTGAATACCAGCATTTTCTAAAACTGGTAACTAAGTAGTTCTTGGCAAGACTGGTATCAGATGTCTGCCATAGAGATTGCCATATAGATCGACACATGAAAATGGATTAACGTGCTTTTCGAGACACGGTGGTAAGCTGTCCCCCACAAACCGACCTCAACAAACCTGACCCATGCTGTTATTATTTAGCCACGAGTTCCTTATTCTTCTCAGCTATGAATAATTTATGTTCTAGGACCTACCTGTGTAAGAGCTCAAGTATGTCTGCCCAATCAATATAAGAATTTCAAATGACAATAATTTAAAATCCCCCCCGTTAGTAAATAGGGTCATATTAGTATGTACATTGAATTTCTTTTTGGAGTTTAACACTGATTTTCGTATTTTGGCAGCGTTTAATGTAAATTCATTGGCATTATTCCAGTGCATTGCAAACTGCGATTTCTAAATTTTTTATCAAGGTCTCTCTCTTTCTTATACAAACGGCCAGTTAATGTACCTACTGTCGATCTTTTAGCATTGTATTATATTGTGGATCTGGCTTGTGTCCGCATCTCCACGTTCTCAAGGAGCATGAGTTTTGTCTTCTTGAGTAAGAGAAGGCCCTGTTCGGTCTACCCCATGGTGTGTGGTCTCAGTTACACAAATAATAATGACGGCATTACTTTCAAACGTATACAAAAATTGATTAATATTTGAGCAAGTTTATGCCCGCGCTGACGTGTGATGCTGTAAGCCCGTCTTCAGACGTAGCAGTTGCTGCAACAGTTAATAAATAAAATATCACTTTCACATTTCCATAAACAAGTGAATGCTTGGATTTTATTACAATGGAAGGATTACACAGAGCCAACGATGAGATAATCAGTGGACTTGTATGAGCTGATGAAAATATTAAGCAAAGTTGGTAACAATCAATTTTGAAATATTGAAGCCCCGGAAAATATTTGCAACTGTATTTAGTAATCTTATTTTAAAAATGATAATGTAAGTATTTTGCATATTTACATACTTACCTAATTTATTAGTTAGTTCTTTAAATTCCGCGTCTACTATTTGCAAATGTTTTTCCTCAAGTTTTATAGCCTTTATTGGTGTTCCGTATTGGAACTCAAAATTAAGGCTATTTTGACCTATACAAAATGTATTATTTACTTTTTCAATATCCAAAATGGCGATCGTTTAATGAACTAACCCAGCTACAGTTTACATTAAAAAAAATAAGTTACGTAAGTAGGTATGGTAATAAACTGGACGTGAGCAAAGTCACGGCGAACAACTCTACTTGGCTAACGTGCGAAGTTGCACAAATTGGTGCACAAAAGCGGCGCACGCACATGCGTGGGATGCGTGCGAGTCGTGCCGAATGTTACCGATCGTCGATCGGGCGAATAACTCTGAATAGGCCTAATGTCATTCGGGTTATGTAAGATATGCGAGGAGGGGTCAGAATAATAATCAAACGCACAAACCGGCCTCAAAGATCGTTATTTCGTATCGATAAGCCTGCTATTTTTATAGCTACGTCAAAAATGGTCTAAACCTCTTCTAAGCATATTCCAAATTCAAACTGAACAAAAACACAGCTATTTATTAGTTCCGAGGTTAATAAACGAGTTAATTGAATAAGTTAATTCAATGAGAATTATGAATTCATTTTCGATGATCCTGTATCTTATCTTATCTAGGTACCTGTTCGTACCCTACATGGTACCTTCTATCAAGAATTCACGTGTATTCTTGATCGAAGTATGGAGCATCCAAAGGATCCTACACAAAATCTCTTCCAGAACATTTAGTTACGAAAGTGAACAACACCGTCAGCACGTCAGACGCGTGTAGGGAAGTAATTGTTAGTCTCAACAAAATTAACAACTTTTGTCGCGCGGCGCCGGCTCTGACTGGGCTCAGACATTTGCCTAAATTATGCCTTTGTTACCAACAAAGTTAATGCGGAATGGCACTGCGAGGCGAAGGAAACTTCGAACTGACGGAGACTTTTGCAATCTTATCTGATTACTGCGTGTTCTTACGTCTATTAACGGTTTGTTTTGTTTACTAAATGTAACTCTTGTTGTTAGGTGTATATACAATACATATACTTAGCAGGTATTGAAATATATTCCAAAGAAAATGATGAAAACTTTTTCAACTACAACAAATCACTGTCAAATTGGTAAAAGAGGTATCCAATCCGTGCATCCTTTTTATCAAAAATCATATTTACAGGAAAACTTTCTAGACGACCTGCATAGCAACGAGTATATAACGGATATATAGAAATCTCAGACCAGTTTGCAAATGACACTAAATTAAATCACCATCGTTGGATTGAAGCTTCGTCTACTTTTTGAACGTTTGGAAATCTTCATGATATTATAATAAATATTTTCACACAGAGTTTTTAGCAAATATTTGCATTAGACAATTAAATAATTAGAAGACGGCAAAACCAACAAAACAGCGGTTAGTATGGCGGTTGTGATATAATCGCGACAGTCGATAGCTTCCGCGGCAGGAAGCTCGCCGCTAGAACAACTGGTTCAACTAGCGATAGGGCTGCTACTGCTGGAACTAGACTATAAGGTTTCCAAATATTATAAAGCTGTGAGTATCAAAAACATACATATATTAAATAACTACAAATTATGTCCCTATAAAACCACAAAGTATTGCAGATGAAAAATTTAAATCTTGAGTACTCAAGGATTTAACTTAAGAAAATACTTCTTCTGATTCGAATATCAGATCTAGTGACTATATTTTCATTAAATTCTATAAATCTGCCAACCCTGATTTAGGCGGTCAGTATGGGGCACATTCGTTACATAAATGTACATACGAGTTTATTATATAAGCTACGAACATTTATATCAATAGAAACAAAATAACTATTGAATATACCTGCATACATTCATCTCGCAATACAAATAATAGTAACAATGAAATTGATGAACAGGAAAATGGAAGGGAAGGAAACATACAAGTCGGAAGAGGATATAGTAAGTGGATCAGTTATGGTAATCGAGCAGCAGGATAGCCTGTGGTTTCCCGCTAGGCGACTCTGTTATGTAAGGTTCGTAGCACATCCGCACTGATAACATCTTGTTACACCTGGTTCCCGATGGCTGGCGCAGGTCAACCGATAACTAGGTATATTGATAAGGAAGTGACTTGTATACTTAAAGATAGTGGTTTTCCCTCACATTCAATCATTAATAGTTGATCATCCATGGGAACCATTAAAGTTCAGATATCACAGATATCGGTGTTACCACTTCGTGGTCTATTAAACTTCTGTATATCGACCCCAATCGGTATTATTGGAAGCCATGAATATTTAGTGTTATTTATGTAGCAGCGTTAACGATGTAACTATTGCCCAGTAAACCTTTCTAAATGTATAAACATCTGTTTCGCTTAGGACGCAATCTATATGTGCATAAAACATTCGATTCCAAGAACTTATCAAATAAACAACTGCCTATTTGGACATAGTTACAAGCGTCTTGGGTATATTTTCGCGGTCCTTGGTGGTCGGAAATTTTCCCGAATCCAGTAAATTGTGTTTAGCTTTTATTGTTACAAGTTAACAAACATAATATTTATATAGTTAAAGATGCATAACTATTGCAAATGAGTGGGTCAAGTTGCGTAACTTCTAATTCTACTTAGCCGCATGATCCCATCATTTTAGAAGATCCCTATAATCTTCTCTACCATCACAAACTCAAGTGGCTCTGAAGCCGATTGGTCTAAAGCTATAAGCTTTCTATATTTGATGGACGCTAAATATCTAAAGTGATTGGAATAGATTGTGATCCGGATGTACGAGTAGCTTCGGGTTTTGAGTTTTTTCTGCGTCAATGCTTTAATTCCGAATGTTGACTTAATCCTCTGAGATATTCGGGCCATATGAATAGCGTTAGCGTCAGTAAGAGCGATTTCTTTTAATAATATAAAAATGGTTAGATATTTGGATTGAACGTGTGTTTGTTTACTATTTAAGTTTTGTCTTAGACCTTTAACTGCTTTAAGTACATATCATTACACTATTAGTGCCACTACTGCTGGACAAGTGATTCCTGTGTCCTTACAAATTACTCGTACTATAAAATATTAATTTTGGCACAAAACGCAAAGCTTTAAAACATCCACCAAGCTCATCGAATAAATGTTACCCAATCTATTTCACAGGGTTTTAGTTTAGGTCCATTTCCGTTAACTGAGCTTTTCTGTCCCTTTACAGTACCAATGGTTGCATCACTGTTATCAGCGACTATTTGGAAGCCTTGACTCACGAAAATAATTGCAATCTCAATAATAAAACATAATAACAAAATGATGAGCTTATCTCGTGGCCACGCGTAGATCGTCAGGATGGTTGCGCAGGCGCTCCTCGCGGTGAAAGTTGCGCGCGGGGAGGGGGCGCCTATATCAGGCTGCGTATGCTCGCGCGCACCACTCCGCAACCTCACAGGTGAGATATGGTCACTTGTACCATAAGTTACAGGGTACAGAAGGCCATACAAGTCGCGATATCGAGCTCACGCACCAGATCAGCGCAATAGTGCGCAAGCGCAACTGCAGTGCTTCCAGATCGTTCCGTTTCATAAATAGATATTTATCAGTGAGATCCCTATCATTTTTAGCCTTCTGTACCTTATAATTGAGTGCTAAATAGGACGACAAACCCTTCACTAGTGAAATGTGTTGAAAAAGTGGTAAAAGTGTGTGTTGTACTGATTAGCGGCTTTCGCGGCGCACGCGTTGATACGCATCTCGTCCGCGTTTATGTAACTAAGATTTAGGAAGAGATCTTTGTGTTCTAGAGCTATCATAAGTACTATTTAATTCATAGTCTGACGTGGAAATATTTTATTAGATTGTGTTTCGAAATTAGATATTCTGCAAACTGAAAGTTCACAAAAGCTCATCAAGCTTTACCACTGGGTTTGTTGTTTTATTTGTTAATCAAGAGGCACTTTTACTATATTATTCATTGTTTATTAAGCAGTTTCTTATGAATGATTACAACAATTTCAAAACATTTCGTGAATATTTATTTTAATTAGGGATTACAAATCGGAAGGTTTTTTTACTAAGTTTCAACAATGTTTACATTCCTCCACAGTTTTTTGCCGTGTTTGAGCGAAGTTTTCTTCCCCTTCACAATGAAATCCGTGGTGCTGTGCGTGCTGGTGGTGGTGGCGGCCGCGGCTGCGTTCCCGCAGAGGGAGGGAGCCGCCTACACCAGGGAGGCCATCAAGCAGGCGCAGAGCACACACCTCATCCCCAAAGATGCGGAGATCCAGAAGGTAGGAGTCTAATTTAGCAGAAAAGGAGGAGTACAACAGGAAAATTGATTGATGCTGTCATTAAACTTTTGAGTAAACTTTCTTGAGAATATTATAGATTTTTTAGATATACTAAAAATCTTAATGTAATATTTAGTTTTATTAATGATTGAATATTAGATGAGTTCATATACAATTCAGTATAGGCCATTTTATTAGGTTTTTTTTTATTTCAGAGCTAATAGGTTTACTCTAATTAAAATTCGAGATTTTATTTTTGTAATCCTTATAATTTTATTTTTGTGATACTTATATTTTAATATATTATGACGAGATAATGCGTAAAATTCATGGAAGCTAAAATTGTCAGAAGAATAACAAAGTAGTAAACTAAACTTTAATATGTAAAGCGCGGCGTCACTAATACATGCGCGAGCGCATACAGACTATCGAGCTAAACGTCTCATTAACAACACTGAGACATTGTTGGATAACTTCCTCATCTATCATTATTCATTAGTTTCTCACTGCGGAAGCTGAAACTTTGAAATAAGACATTTTGTCATTTCAGTTAGGTCTTCTGTTTTTTTACCAGTTGCTCGAAAGTTCACTAGCCTACCGGATGACAGGATCATTTGCTTGTTTTACTAATGAAGAGCAGCTGCCATTCCAGTCTTCATATTCCCCATTGTATTTCATTTAATTTCTTCATTAATGGATGTTTTCCCTTCGTCACCAGGTACAAGAAGGTATCGAGCTGGCGGCGTACGAGTCGATCCCCTTCAACCAGAGGATCAACCTGTACGAGATCCTGGGTGACCAGGTGCCCTCCGAGGTCATCAACAACCTGCAGGGACAGATCGACCAGATCGGCCACAACTAAGTAATACCTTAGAAGCAGTGCTTCATGCAGACGCCAGTAGCGGGTGGGACGGGAACTAGAAAATATGTGGGGAATGACTAGACAGTATTACAGATTAGATTCGTGTTGTTTTTCATAAGGTCGCTTATAAATTGGCGATTATGGATGATAATGTGTGTCGGCTCGGCTCGGCTCAGCTCGGGCCAGCTCTGTCGCCACACGTGCGCTTGCGCAGCCTACCCTTGCTGTTGCAACCGCTACTGGCCCCCAGTGAAGACACCGTCGAGTTATATTTTAATTTATTGGTGACGCAAGTCGAGTACGAGACAGTGAATGTGATATTGTGCAACATCACCGTTTTATACGTTTGTACATAAATAATGTTAAAAAATAAATTGGTCGTGCGATGTCCAACCGGCTCGTTTTGTTTACGTAACCCGTAGGGACAATGCCGTGACGCGGATGTGATCCGTATCTCGGTTACATAAGGTGGGAGATCATGTGATAACACGCCCCGTGCTTTATCGCGGTGAATGACATAATGTATGATTATGTACTGAATATTCATAGACTTTCATCTAGGTGAGAAAAATAAAGATTAGATCGGATCTCAATCCGGTCCGATACGAACAGATCGCTCGATATCGTGTTGGCTATAGGAGTCTGAGTGAATAGTAATGTTGCTATGTATTCCTGCTAAATCTGAGATATCAATGACACTTCTAAGGTCAATATATTCATAACGGCCGAACATTCGCACGTTTCAAAATATCGTAAGAATTTGGTGATGATATGCCATTAGTTTGGATAAATCTCTTAAATAACATAAATGTTATTGCTACTGTTAAAAGAGAAACAAATATTCAAGCCGCATTGAAAATGTTATAATTTGGGGTTTTTGGAATTTGGTCGTGAAAGCATCCAGGCAAACTTACTATCGAAATTCATAAAAGTACCTAGAATGAAGAGTCATAACTTGCGAAGACATGCAGGACAACAGGAACAGCTCTAAAAATTCTGATTTGATCCATCCTCCGCCCCCAGTTTTCTGATCTACGCTTGCACCAAGGTCGGTCCCAAGTTGTGATTCACAACACAACAGAACCCTCCTGACTGCCATTTGCTGCATCGTTGCATTCGTGCAGTTCGTCTTAGTTATTCTTTAGGAATTTGACAAGAAGGTAATCAATAATAATCTGAATGAGACTGTAAAGGATGGATATGGTCCCGAAAGTGCCCGTCAATGGTCTATTTGAAGTAAATGTTTTTTTTTTTAATTTGATTGATTGAAACAGGCTTCTCGTAGTAAAATTTAACAAACCCGAAACGTCAGACTATTTCTTCATTATCAATATTCCTTATAATATTATGATTGTATTGATCCAATAAACAAAGTAAAAGCAGTACCTACTTACGAAACAAATGGTAACATTGGTTCCGCCGTATATGGGTGAAGCCGTTTACTTGTGCTTTGGGTTATAAACGAGGTTAATTTAAAGATATCATGCATTTCATTTTCAAAATAATTGTGAATACTGCCTTTCAATAATAAAATGAAGTGATCATGTCGTAATTACAGGCTCGTGTGATTTTAATATACCGAATTACCAAGGTACCTACCATCAAAATTATATGTTGCGGATAAAACACACAGTTAAGACAAGTGACATTCTGTCAGCAGCGGTAGCGTGGGGAAGGTGATTGTAAAACGGTAGTATTTCACCCCTCTGGGAAAGTTATTAATATTGGTCCTACAGTTCTGGAAGTGAAGATTTGTTTAGGAAATTTTCTCCTCTTTTTGAATCTCTTTTTGGATTTCATAAATCTTCATTGGATTTTGAGATATTTGAAAAAAAAACAAACCCCTTTTTCTTTTTTCCGTAAATTCTTAAGTAGCAGTTATTTCGTGCGCTACATTATTTTTTTAAAAATCATCTACATGCTCTTCCGAATGGAATGACACCTTATTCATATTTTTCCGAGAAGCTGAAAAAAGTTGAACAAAAAAGGACTTGTTGACTAGACTATGGGATTAAAAAATTATGTCCAAATGTTTTGAGATTAATCCCTTATATTTTGACATTCGCATTCGCAAATAGAATGGCAAGTGGTCTATAACTTCTGCTTGGCTATCTTATACTGCTATCGATCTAAAGATATTTATATTGGTCGATGCTAAAACATGAGTCAAAATAAAATTTATTTTAGGACCGAGATAGAAATCAGCTTGTATCGTTTTCATTGTAGCTTTCTAGAAATGCATAATATATTAAAGACTCTATTGCTAACTTTCTAAATGTTTGAGCTGAAAACCTAATGACTTGTCATTTATTAGATTGGTCAGACCTCGGACTACTTTTTTTTATTATTTATTTATAGAAGTAGATACATTTTTGACACCAACAACAAGAACGCGCTTTCCTAAATCATATAATAAATTAAGATAATAGTCTACTCTAGTTTCCATGAGGCTATTCAATAGATGTAAGGTGTAGAGGCATGTCATAAATATATTTTGTATCTATGCGTTTATTACTCAAAATCGTAAATCACTTCTCGGATTTAGGTATGCTCAATACGAATGGGTATTATAAATTACCCCTGCCGGAGTCTGTGTTTCCTGATAGCTACAACCTGGGGTCTTTAAGTCAAAAGTGAGCAATGATTACTTCTAGGCAAGCGTGTTCCATCGTCGGCGTCGGTCACATCATCATTTTCCATAAGGTGAGATGGTGGTCAAATGGGAGCCCATCAATTATGAATAAAAATTCTAATTGGCGATCTCAAGTACCGAAACTCCGTTCAGTAGGTACCGATGGTATTCACCGCGAAAGAGTCATCGCGTCCCTGGAGCGCGAAGGGCATTTGGAGGAACACGGATGGGTTTTAGTCAGTAAGAGTCTGACACTCCCTTCAAAGTCAAAGTCAAAATCAAATGATTTATTTCAACTAGACCAATAAAGGCACTTTTGAACGTCAAATTAAAATAAAATAAAATATTATAGTGACTCTAGTCGTTCTGCTTCACCTAGAGCGAGAGGAGTCATTTGATGATGTCATATTTTAAAAAAAGTTACTGATGATATTATGTACATCATCTGTTTTGCTTTGCTGACTATTTTGGGGCAATTTTCTAGTCTAAAGGTGAATCCTTTAGACTAGAAAAATACTGACTATAACAGACAGGTAGTTTGCCTATCCTTACATCCCACACCACTGTACATTGTTAATCGGGGTGGGGTCCTGTAGTACTATTCTCTAACAGCATTTTCGTATCTCGACAATAGAATTCGAAGTGAGTTTCAAATGAAGATCTTTATGTTGTGTGCTATAAAGCTCACTTTGTGAGTTTTATCACTCAGGTGAAGCTCGATATCGAAATAGTTTCTTACAGAATAGACTAGCTGGTGTCCTATAACACAGGTTATTAGCCTAGCTTAGGCACCAGTCTCCCACAATATTTAAGCATATTTTAATATTATTGCTAAACAATATTTCTATGTAATCTTTAAATATTGTGGTGAGAAAATAAACGATTATTATTATTATTATCATCCTATGAACCTAGTCCCAGAACCTAGTCAGTTCATGCGTATTGTACGTATGTTTATACAGCGAGTAACACACTGGTCCTACGTACGCAACGTATGCAACACTTTTGTATCGTATCGTATTTTGCGTTGCATACGATAAGTGTGTCTCTATTGCATAGTTTTTCATATAAAATCAAGAGTCCAGATATCATAATACGTTGCATACGTTGCGTACGTGGGACCAGTTTGTCTCTAGCTTACTACTTCTA
This sequence comes from Lacanobia wlatinum, assembly GCA_947578705.1. Classification (NCBI taxonomy): domain Eukaryota; kingdom Metazoa; phylum Arthropoda; class Insecta; order Lepidoptera; family Noctuidae; genus Lacanobia; species Lacanobia wlatinum. The sequence continues at coordinate 27,491,544 of OX388034.1, forward strand.
CTATTGAACAGAAATATTTCTCGGAAAGTTACCGTTCCAGTATGGTAATTTTAGTACTTATGTTGACTTGTGAATATCCCAGTAAGTGGTGTCCAATCACTGGAATATTCACAAGTCAATATATTATAAGATAAGTGCATAAAGGTAATAAGGTAAGCTATACAAACAGCGTGACATTTAGTGAACCATTCGATTGGCTCATCGTGTGCCTTCTCCGGTAACTGGAACATTATCGACAACATACCAGTTGCCATTTGGATACATGAAATTCCTCGAGTTGCTAGAATGTTGTTAATGATGATGATGTTTTTGTCTGAATAACTCGCCTCTTTAATTAGGAAATATGACAGGTGTAGGGGTAAGGCCTGAAGTATGAATTTTAAAGAAGAATAGACTTATCAGCATATTTTTAGAGTTCCGTAGGTACCTCAAAAGGAAAAAAAGGAACCCTTATAGGATCGCTTCGTTGTCCGTCCGTCAGTCTGTCAGACCCTTTATCTCGGGAACGTGTGGAGGTATTGAGCTGAAATTAAAACCATATACCTACTCAGATTTACAGTCCCTTGCAGCTGCGAAAAACAAATTTCTAAGTTAACGTAAATAAAAATAAGGCCGTTTATGTATATTTTGACACTCTCAAGGGAATCAAAATTTATAGGATATTTCCCGTTGACCTAGAACTATTTATTTATTTATTTATGTACACACAATATACTTAAAAACAAAATTTTGAACATAGAAAAGAGCACAAAGGTACTGCTTATTTCCACAGAAATTTCTTCCAGCAGACCTGCGACAGAAGAATTTGATTAGAAAAGTAGACACAGAATGTAAAGAAACAGAGAAGGAAACTTAAAATAAACTATACTAGCTTAACTAAAACATTATTATCTTATAATAAATACAAATCTAATTACAATAAACATACAAACAAATATACACAAATAGATTTACAAATATATATTTATAATAAATTAATACATACCCATAATATATACCAACAGGATCACATGATTGACAGATAATGCTCTTTGACTTCTCTTTTGAAGAGGTTAATATTACCCTCGGTGGGCAAGTCAGACTCGCTCTTGTCCGGTTTTTTTCTTACTGAATCAAATATATATTTATAAATGGCTAAGTTTGATTGTGTTGTGTTTGTGTTACAAGTTGCGGTCTCAAGGTGGGACACCAGTTGACATCATTATCATTTCAGTCGAAGACGTCCACTGCTGGACATAGGCCTCCCAAAAGAGTCCGGTCCTGTGCGTTTCACACGCAACGGATTCCGAAGGTTCCAGGTCATCAGTCCATCTTGTGGGAGGCCTTCCAACGCTTCGTCTTCGAACGACTACTCGGTAATAAGATGCCCTAAATAGAAAGAAAGAAAATACGTTTATTCCGCCAGAAATGACGCACAAAAACACGAAATCAAAAGAAAACCACTTACTAAACACAAATTTAATAAAAACCTTTTACGACCTGAAACTATGTCAGGACCGAACATTAACCTACCACGAAGGCTCTGGTCACACCACAGATAAAATAGAACACAGTAAATCACCCCGAGTAGGCCATTCAAATTGGTATGGTGTATCTACACCATACCAAATTCCAAATCCACGAAATTTCCATTTGGAGAGATCTCCTACTAGGATCAGCAGTCCCAGGTTTAGAACTATGCCCCATAAATAGAACTGGTCAATTTGCTTGGTAAACTACAGAATCTAACGAGGCATAATCTAACTACATGACAGAAATAAAAGTGCTCCATCAGTCAACAGTCCATCGGCTGTCTCATTCAAATGAACGCATTACAATTTATAACCGTTGCCTTCCCGCCATTAGCTAACATAACCTTTCGCGGAACTGAAAGCGCGGCAAAGTTCATTACATTTCATAATAATACGGTAACAACACTAATGTTGCAGTCGGCCATCTTAGATTGTGACGTCACACAAGGGAGATGGATCACTTTCTGACCAGCCAAGTGAAGAAGGATTGTTACAAATGCGTCTTACTCGATTCTTTAACGAATCTAAACATTAGAACTAAAAGAGACTGTTTCCTGGGGTTAAAGTTATTGAAGCCAAGTCAAAACCATTATTTATTTACGTATCTATGTGTCAATACTGAAAGTTTTACAATAAGCTTTTGCATTATCCTGATTATGGTTGGCGCTACATAAACTGGCAATAAAGTGCATTGACCTTTCCCTTATATATCTTCGTAGATACCCGAACAATAAATTAGGAATCGTTCTTCATTACTAGAGAACGTAAAGGATCACGATAGAAGTTCATTCAGGACACTTTTATGTCTTTATTTCTTGATTAAGAAAGTCGATAAAATGTGGGTCAATTACTGTTATTCCACATTAATCTGGCGCCTACCATAGCTCTGGTTGCAAGAAAAAATACGTTGATAAACGAATTCTTTTAATTACTATGCGTATAAAACCTAATAGGTCTCACACTTGATTGAAATATTTATAAAGCTTTGAAAGTTGTTCAGTTACGGAGAATAAGCAGTGGAACAAATTTTATATTAAGGGCCTGTTTCAACACTTTAACCGCAACCGCTAGTACTTAGGTAGTTTCTAGGTACCGTAATAACACATTACTAGTTTTTAGGTGCTACGTACGATATAAATGATATAACTTTAGGTATAAGTAGAGTATTTACTGTCGTTTACACGTCCGTTACAATGTGCGTTAAGCATTTATAAGTTGATAATGCAAAACCACATAACTCAACTTTCTATGTTTTATAACGTCCTTTTTCAGTACCTATAACCTACCATGAGAAACTGGAAAATATAACTTTTCCTTTGATGTCTCTTTAAATATGCTTCCAGATTTTTTTTTCAGTTATATAACTTCGTTTAGGTATACATGCCGCAAAGGTGGATCTTCGCGGATGGGATGGGATCCATTAAGTACCGAGACACCTCCGTGCTTGTTTTTTTATTATTGGGGAATGGGCTTGCTCTTGACCACAATCACGCCTGATGGAAAGCGATGGATGAGGTCTGTGATGGAGCGAGCGTGCCCAGAAGATGGCGGTTCACTCTTGCTTTGAAGGCAGACGGGTTACATGAGGACGGGAACACAGACGCTGGCAGAGAGTTCCACACTTTAGCTGTGCGCGTAATTAATGTGGAGGAGAAGCGCTGGGCACCTACGACTAGATGGGATATCGACCAAGTACGGAAGGTACCCTGCAGTATGTCTGGTATTCCGGTAGTAAAAGGGCGATGGTGGGATCATGTCGTGGAGTTCCTGCGCACACTCACGAAAGAACAGTCTGTAGAAGACCGACAGGCAGGCAACACTACGCCGATGAGCTAGGCTGTGAAGCTGAACCACCAACGTCTCGTCTCCTATAAGCCTTTTTGCTATGCGTTTCCCAAGTCCAATGCACCAAGCTAGTATTTTGCTAAGCCATCCCATAAGTGGCTGCAATAGTACATACAGGAACGGACTTGTGCTTTGAACATATTCAGAAGCTGTCCCGATGTGAAGTATTGCCTTACCCTAATTAGGATGCTCAGCTTCTTGGTTGCAGTCGGTGCTTTTGACTCGATGGTTGAGCTGAAGTTGAGATTAGACGTCAACTCCATGCCCAAAGCTCTGGCGGTCGGTGACAGGTACAGGCGTACTTCGGAATGTAGGAGATAGCTGAAAGCACATTAAGCCGTTGCTGCCGGCTGCCTTTTGTACATCCTTGACAGTCGTCATGAGTCTTGCTAAGGAGTACGTGTCACTCAGTTATTGGGTTGTGGATGTCAGGTAGTAGTTCCACGTCAAATTCTGGTCCTCAGCTGCACCCGGTTGAACTAGAAGGCGATCTAGTTGGGGAAAGGCTGAGCATTACATTTATTAATGGCATTGACTTTTTTTCGCCGTCCGTAAAAGGGGACTCTATAAATCAGTTGTTAAGTGCTAATTACATCTGATTATAGGCTGGTCACGTAGCCACTCTGTAATACTTATAATTATACACTTTTTATGATTGTTTTTCCCGTCATTAATGATGATGTAAAACAAGGTAGGTAGTCCTACAAGATTCTTGCGTTAAATTAATTATTTGTCGCCATCTCCACTGGTCATTCTGGTTTCCACCAATTATGGGAATCACAAACACCAATGAGGTTTTTGACCCAGGTTTTATTGCTGTGGCGTCTTAAACAATTTTATTTTGTATATTTAGATACAGGTTAGGTATCTATATTCTAGTGGAAACCTGTGTCTATTAGGCCAGAAATATTTTTAAATTAGATGCTGTCTATACATTATATAACTTATTTATAGACTTCGAGGTCTCTTGCCTATTTGTAATCTTGGAATTATAATATAAATTTATTTTAAATCAAAGCTTATGTAGTAACGCTTTTATGTTTACTTTCCTCAAGTTTTATGATTGCAGAGTAAAATATCAAAATGATTGAATGACGCAAAAATATTTAAACGGTACCTAATGCCGCAACAGGTCACAAATATTAGTAATGATCATAGCAACACCTTCTAACACTATAATATTAGTAGTTACATCTCGTGCGGGATCATAATCACCGGGTGACTGCGCTTATCTCAACTTTGGCAATTTGCGCGGCTTAATTACTTAACCGTCGCAGTTATCGAGTCACGGGCAGGTGAGCCCTCCCTTTATGTGGAGGTGTGTGGTTTGTTTATAGATTAGCCCGTTATCGTTACCCATGGCTTGTTAAACAACAGTCAAACATGGACTGATGATGTCGATTTTGAATTTAACAAGCGGCCCGCCCCGGGTCCGCATACGTGCAATAAAATTTTGAGAAAAGAAAATACAAACCTTTTCCTGAAAAATCTTGTTCAAACAATTACGAACACAATAAGAAAAAGTCAGCCATACGTATTGGTCGAGCCGTTCTTAAGTGATGCGCCGTCATGCCTGAGGCTACTGACTTATTTGCGCTTATAGATTAATGGCTGTGAAAAAAACATTATTGCTATATTCGCCACTCTTGGTGACAGGTACTCAGTTTCAAAAGAGATTGAACATGAACACATAAAAATAAGTCATGTTAAAGTTTCTCACCTTAACATGACTTATTTTTATGTGTATTAAAAATGCGGTTCAATACACCGACTGCAAAAGTGCTCTGTGGCATCTTATGTTCTCATTACACTAGGTATTCTTTTCTTACATTGTAACGACTACTTATAATGTCACGTGGAAATCGACTTTTCGCAACCATATCAAACAGTTAGCATCCTCGACAATGTGGGCTTATAATCTTTAGAGTTTCAGGAACCGAAAAAGTACTTTAGATGCGGTAAAAGTAACTTAGGTTTCATAGGCAATGTAGCAGATCTTGGTAGCCATAAGAGAAATCGCGGATCGAGCTCATCACTGGCGTACGATCTGAAAGGCCTGTTAATGATAGATTGGTCGGAGAAGGCAACACACTGGGAAGAGAGAAACACTGCAGCATTAGCCATTGGCCATTGCTAAAGGGGGGACCTCGGCCCAGCAGAGGAACAATTTAGGTTGATTAAAAAATGTTTAATAGAATACTGCTGCAGAGTTTCTTATAAAAAAAATCATCAGCTCATCCCCAAAACAGTAATGTATCCTTCTGTGACCCGTACGTGCGTCGTTCCGGGCCAAGTATTACGATATCATAATATTACGCGAGTTACGCCACGCAGGAGGCGCCGGGCGAATAGCAATCATTCATAGCGCGTCACCACTAGAAAGTATGGCGGTGATGTGATTAGCATGTGCTTCTGACTGCCAGAACGTTCTGGAACATTTGCCTAATGTAGTCAAAGCCATGGCCAACTTTGCAAGCTGCAATGTTGTTTTAAAGAAATATTATTATTAAAAGCAAGTATCCGGAAAGTCCTGTAACAACAAAAGTTGAAAAAATAGGAATGTGCCGGACAAGTACTAACAGATAAATGGGTGCGGGAGGCGCAGTGGCTGAGCGACTGGTTGTGGCTACTACTCTAAGTAACGTGTAGCAGGTTCGAACCTGCATCGTGAAATGCATCTTTGAAACAAGTGGAATTTCTTTTATTTAAGAGGGGACTCTAGTCCCGAGGAGTTCGAAATTAGGTATTTGAAGAAACTATTGCCGATGCCGTCGCGCTGCGCCCTACCTATAAAGTAAAGTGCGAAAGCGACAACTGCATCAGAGGCTGATTTTACCTATAAAAACCTTGACCAAAAGACATTTTGTATTCCGCTGTTTTTTTCTTCAAAACTGGACTGATCTATAAAAGTTATATATCAAAATTTAGAGGAAGACTATACTATCTATGCTTCTATTAATTTCTATTTTGTTAAAAACGTATCAAATTAGTCTGATAGTTGCTAGAATGTTTTGGAAAAAAGAAAGTGATAGAGGCACGTATTAATTCGATCTAGATTTTTTGGAAAAAATCATTGCTCTAGCAGCATGATCCACGAAGAAAACAGCGGAATGCGTTTGTATGGAGACAGGCGAGAGTTACCGACTAGAGCCCCCTCTTAAGATACAAATACAAACATTCTTAGTGAATTCATTTTACTTCAAAAATAAAACAACAAAAATTGCCGCGTTTTTAATTATCGATGTTTATCGTTTCAAAATGTTATTTATTTCAATAATCAAGTTCGCGGCTCCATCTATCTATTATTATTTGCACCGCTATCAAGAAGGTTGAGCAGAAGGAAGGTTGCATTAGCGTTGTTTGTATCACAGCACAGATGGCGCTAGTTGAACAAAATTAAAAGAGGGCTTCTTTTCTTGTTGGTAAACATGCTGGCTGTTAAGAAATCACTTCGAGTGTCTTTGAGTTTTAAATCATGAAAAAATAAAATAAATGACGATCGTGTTTGTCTCATTATTGTTACTTACATAAATATGACTTAAATGGTTTGTAATGTAATTGTATTCTTTTAATAGTGTTGAATTTACAATAATGTAATTAGTGAACTTTAGTTAGCAGTGTGGTCCGGTGTCGCAGTGCATGGCATTAGCACTTGGGTACTGTGCTCACACGGTGAGTGCCTGTTAATTGCCGCGTTAATTGACAGCGGGCGACATTCGCGACGCTCTGCCTGATCCGTTACGCACGTTATGTGTGTTATGATACTGACATTATGCCACCTAGGGACCTATGTCAACGTAGAATGTGTTGAACAACAATTAGTTTACATCGATCTTGTTAAAGACTGACAGAAAACGCATAGCTTGGACTGCTGGGTTTAGAAGTACCTACTTATGTAGGTACATTTTCGCAAGATTTTCTTTTATGACCAAAGTAAACACTAGAACAGGAAGGTATTTAAAAAAATTGCGAGTAGTATTCGCACGCAAAGGCTTCCGTATGACTAATTTTTTACATGTTAATTTAAAACCACACCTAATGTATTTAAAATAAATTGAGACTCATAATAATCCCTTTCATTTGCATGTGAAACGTCACAGTTTATAAAACATTTTTGACTCCTTTTGTCCACGTATATGTTGCCCCAAACTCACACTATACTACCTGGAACAGAATAAACGCAACACTTCTTAAGGGGTTACTGAACTCATCATTATGAACAACTTTCACTATGGGACCAATACTGAAATCGCGAAAAAAAAATTGACTCCCCCATACATTTATGTGCGCATAACTCGACAAAATGTACTGAACAGCTGATTTTTTTCGCTATTTCGGTATTGGTCCCATAGTAAAAGTCGTTCATAATGATGAGTACAATGACCCCTTAAGAGGTATTGCGTTTATTCTGTAACACGTTGTATTTAAGTTCGGCGTCCGTCATTGGGTTACAGAAGTTCATATAAATTATTGAGTACCTACCAAACAACTAAATCAGTCATCATTCGGGGCAAATTGGCTGTGTCAGACGGACAGACAGTTATACAACCGGACAGACATGCGAAAGCCCTTATAGGATAAGGTTTCCGTTTTGTCAATCGGACGTACGGTAACTTTAAAATCATACCCCATCATTAAAAGCGATTAAAGAGGGGATGTCTTGGTTTGATATTATTAACGATGGGGAACCCTGTCAGGCACACAGGTTTTTCTCCATGAACATCTTTGGTTAGAACTCTTTTTAACAATTTCCAGATGGGCGTGGCTTAGCGTGTAATAGTCGGGTGAAATGAAACTGCCTACCTATATCCTGAAGAAGAATCAAATTTTTTTCGCTGAAAAATAAACGTCGTGTTAAGCCAGTCTAAGGTAAGTCGAAATACTTCTGCTTTTTTTTGCACTGCTTATATTTTATCCTGTCTGTAACTGATTCAATTGATACCTAAGTCTTTATTAAGCTACCCAAGTCTACAAAGATCTTAAGTTTCTAATAAATAGCACTTCCGCCGATTAATCGATGAACAAAGGTTTTTCTAATTTTCCACGGAATCATAAACTACGTACTTCAAAGGTCGGCAAACCACGAGAACTGAACTAGTACAAAGTAGAAACTGTACAGAACCGACAGATTCCATTAGATTATCAAAGAATTTAGCAAAAACCAATTTAATCCACATAAAGTAGCGAACAAGTAATGACGCGGTACGAATAACTTGTCGACTTCTCGAAACCATCCTCAGAGACACGCGACACTTAATTTAATAGCTACTAAGTATAAGATTACTAAGTGAGTTAAATATTTCAACGCGGTTTTTGCCGTTTAGGTGATCTTTAATTGGTGGTTAGAATGTGTGCCGAGTCGCGGGAACTAACGGTTGGCGTCGGCGCCGTGTGTGTCCGCTGTGTGAGCCCAGCAATGCGCTTTTAATTAACACTAAAAAAATGTATTCTTTTTAATTGTTCCCATTTGACGCACCGGGTGTGAGGATGACAGGGATTCCTGTAGGCTTGCGGTATCCTTGCCCGCGGTGGGCTGCTGCCTACCTGTGTTAAGGTGTGTGGGCATTATCTTAATGAGGGATGTCAACTATCAGTTGGTAGTTAGTGCATGTTGTTAGTAGTGTTCTGAACTGTTAAGTTAGATTTGTAGCGGCCCTCCCTGGTGACGAAACTCAGACATTATAATTTCTTTAAACAGCTTCGCATTCTATCAGCCCTAGCTTGGCAAACCAAACGAACCAACTTCAGCCGGTCGATTCTATAGACAAGGCGAAGTGAAGGCTTGGGTGAAGTGATCACCAAGTGAGCTGTAAATCTATCTTGATTACATGGATTGACAGCTCACTTCGTGATCACTTCACCCAAGCCTTCACTTCGACATGTTTACAGAATTGCACTGCAGAACCAAACGAACTTTTTAATTTGCTCATCAACTTTTTACCTCCCTTTCCTCTCTAAATATCCCTGTCTCTATTACGTTCCTGGGAGATTCGCATTTTCCATGAAAGATGAGCTGAGACCGATACACGTCCGAGCCCATTTCCTCACTATATGGCTGGGTATAACCATTGGCTGTATTGTAAGTAGATATTGCTGAATGATTACAGCCCGCATCATAGTTATTGTCTACCAGTAGTCAAAACTGTCTGTTGACGCTTAACTATTTGTTATCAGCTGCACCTACTTTCACGCTCGTTATGTGTACTATATCTAGTTCGTTTACCTAAGCAGGCTACTTGTTCTATTTTAAGAGTTTAAATACAAGGAGCGTTCAAGTGTCTTTTGATTTTGGTGTTATTAGCCTATTACTTAATCCCAGTTTCTCGAATGAAAATGAACTCAAATATAATGACACAAATTTTCGAAAAAAAGCTGCGATTGGTTAAATGAGTTTTAATCGTTTCGCTTTTAATTTGTGATTGGTCTTTATAATTTATTTTCTTCCAGAATCCTCTAGGGTTACTCATTCATAATTTATTGATATTTGGAAACATATGTCCACCTCTTTTGTTTGAATAGTTATTAACAGAATATTGCTTGTCCCTTATCATGCTTCCACTAAGCTTGTTATTTAATTAAATTTTGTTTAATCCGGCAGTTTCCTTAAGGTCTTTTTCACTGATGCATTTTGAGTGAAACCCAACATTTATGGAATGTTGGGTTCCACATAAATGTGACGCCATTTTATTTTAGTTTCTTCAGTCCATTAAAAGATTGTGTGGTTACCACTGCGCTTATAGAATGAGAGTTTTCAAACTCTTATCAAATTGCTTGTTTTTTGACATTTATTAACGTCAACTTGACAAATGTCAGAAAACAAGCTAAGATTGTGGTAAAATAGTTGTTACTATTTAATTTTTGGTGCACAATAAAGTATATTCTATCCATCTCTTAGGCACCCATTGCACGCTCATGCAAGCGTCAATCAATGGGGTTGGCAAGTGAAAGCTGATCTCAGATGGCGCCACCGCTACACGAACCCTTGTCAAAGTGAGATAAACACTATTGTAGTTTTTGAGATTCATTTGTTCGTTTGTTTGTATATTATGTGAGCAGTCTGTTTTCTTTTAAAGTTTATTAAATCTGATTCGCATTATCTTACATTATAGGTTATGTGATGAAGGTAGGTTTGGGTTCGTACAAATAAGAGGAAATAGTTTTTGACGATCTAATCAAACTGAGAATCATCATTTTTAATACATACCTGAGTATTTACCCATTTTTTCGTCATAAACTACATTGTTATTGGTCTGTGCGCTACTAGCGCCACTTTGACAGTTGTCGGCCCCATTCCAAAAGTCATGACTGATGAATAATTGGTGAGTGATGGAATTCAACCGACATTAGACGCTCATTAAATACGTGACGATATATTATTTGGCTGATATACGGGATTCCAAAAAGGACAAGGACTGAACTATTACCAATTCCATAAACATACATATAAAAACAGATCCATTCACTTAAAAGTTGTGACTAATGAAATATCCAGACTTTCCTCAATCAATTTCATGCAACCATCAGTCACTGCATTACACGATAGGTTATCCGTCAGTCACAGCGTGACCCTACCGTGTAATAGGCGACATAGACCGGATCGAGTTTCTTTTTGACGATTCCGCTCAAGACTTACAGTACGCCGCACAAGGAGCTTTCAAATTAATGTTACAATGTAAGGAGTACCTACGGCGGTGTCCCATGCTCTGTCGGTCCGCAGTGTGCCTGGGAGCGCAGGCTTTTTGTGCGCAGCCTCCCGGGAAATAAGCTAATTACCGACACATACTTCATTATACTCAAGTGCCACTCCCGACCGCTGGGGAAGCTGCGGACTTGATCAGATAGGAAATGATTACCTACCTATTATATCTAGCGGGAACTGTCCCACTGCTGGGAAAAGGTCTCCTTCAATTCCTTTTATTCTCTTCTCCTGGTTGTGTATCACTCCTTGCCAATTCCTACGGAAGACATCCAAGTTTTCCCACCATCTCCTGGAAAATAAAAACTGGTAATTTAATTTTTTGTTTGTTCTGCTCGATATGTATTAGACCACTGTAAAAATATCACTTCATATTGCTATCATTATTAGGATCTCCTCGACTCTTGTCATAGTACAAAGTTAGAGTGAACAGGCTCCTTCTGGGTAAGTTCGCTCCATCGTAGACTTTGTTTCTGTCATCTCTGACCTAGACTATAGTCAAGAGCAAACCCATGTCAAAATTAAAAATAATAAATGAATAAATTACAGTGACCATTGCGCCCAGTGATGACTCTTGATTCGATGTTTGATTTCCATTTTTACAATTCAAAGGTAAAACGAGAAGTAAACAAAACTTATGTTGAATGCATCAAATAGCGTTGCGTCACCAAACTATCTCGTGCCTAGGAGAGGTATTCATGAAGAATGAGGTAATTATACCTAAATACGCGTGTGCTAGACAATACAGACGCACAGTTTCCAATCCCTATTCTATACCAATGATCTCACAAAAACCTATGTGTGAAACTAAATGAACTTTGCATCGTTTACATAAGTCATTATGTCCCTTTCTAATATACTTTTATAAACTTGATTGTGCCATAATATTTTCGAATTTTCCGATGTAGAGGTCATTTCAGGATTTTGTACTTGAAGTTCCAGGTTAATTTGACGACATAATCTCCATTGTACCTAATCATTCTTACGCCATGTTCGTAATGATACATTATTATCATTAATTTCAATAATAATAATGTATGATTAGGAACATGGCGTTTAATACTAAGCCCCACTTAGTTTCGCGTAAGTAGGTATTTTTTTCTGACGCGTTAGACCAGTGCCGATGATATTTATTTTCGATCTAATTCGACTACTCGAGTAAAGTAGTAAGTTCAAATGTTTGAACTAACAGTGTTTCTAACTGGAAACTAGAAAGTGCTGCATCATCCTAGCGATAATGTTCTAAAGTTCTAATTAGGATCGTGGAAAAGTGACGTTTTTGTAGAAAATCTTACACTTTGACTACCAACAGTTATTTTGTTTGAACAATGTTTAAGGTCGCAGTCTTTATCATGTGAGATAAAGACTGCGGGTGATAACTAGGTACGCACGCGGCGCACAACAAATTAACAAACATTTTATATCCATGATGCTCTTGAAGATCTCGTGGCTAAATAATACCAGCCACATAATCGCACGGGTCGATATTCAAAACGTTAATCATTCATTACAAAGCCCGGAGGAGATTCCTCTAGGCCTCGGAAACTAAAGCAACGCAAAGTCGATGGTACCAGCTGTCGCAATATTATGTTAGATAGTATTCAGGTTACATCTGGAGTAGTTTACTACACGGACCTTGTAGAAACCAGAATAAATTTCCGTGCTTTCAGGTTTTGCCATACCTATTACTGGAATCAAAAGTAGCTCACAATTTAACACCCATTAGTTGTTAGTGTTAATATAAATAATCCGTGGTGCTTGACAACTGGGCTTAACCCAGTTGTATATGTCCCTTGGTGCCTATTGGCCTTGCTCTATTCTGTCTCCTGCTTGATAAGGAGGGAAGTGTACTTGCTGTACTTTTCTGATTAAATTCGTTGCAGGATCCAAGACAGTTAAATCGTTTCTCCGGGACTCGTCGGGCTTCATTGGCTCGGCGTTTTACTGATGGTCGCCGCTGTTGATTCTGGCTTTCGGTGGAGTTGCAGTGGTTGGGAATGTGTGGCGGGCTTGTCCCATTTAAAAAAAAAGGTACCAGCTGTCATTTGTTGCATCTTTGACAATCGTACGGGGTAGTTGCCTGCCAATCTGACACCAGTCTTGCCTCGGGGGTTGTACCGCCTAGCCATTGGGTCATGGCGGTCAGATAGGCCGATTCCAATACACAGTTGGAAAAAGGCCAAACAGATTGAAATTCATGGTGCTCCTTCCATCAATATATGGATGTGTATCATCCCTCATTTTTTTTGACTCCAAATGTAACAATTGCTCCAAACCAATTTAGTTATCAGATTATGATATTTTACTGTTAGGACTGTCGTTACAATTATCATTAGAAAACTTGTTCTTCAAAGCAGCTCTAAATTTAAATTGGTAAAAAACTAACCTATACCTGTATATAAGAGGAAAGTTCAAAATTCAAAGTTTTATTTCACATAGGCCTGCATGGGCACTAATAAGACTTCAGAAACTGTAATCGTGCTCAAAAGAGTGCCTAGTAGTTTCTTGTGACAAATTCAGCAAAGTCAGGTAACACATTCAAAGTGGAACTGCAACAGTTAAGACACTAAAAAACCTACCATAGTTGACATTATTTCCTTAAAACTGCAATCCATTTTCTTGAAAAGTAACTGTTCTATATCACGATGGTGGTATTGACCCAAGTCCCCACTGCGAGTGGTCTGCACAAATACGCGCAAGCCTACATGGCCAAGTGTTGCAAAAAGGCGGAAAAGTACGACGGCTGTCTGTCAGAGCGACCAGCTGCACGCCGCTCGCCGCCGAGAGGACACCCGACTGGGTCGTTGACTCCTGGGGGATCAGTGCCAACTGTGCCGAGACAGGGTGCCGCACTCATCTGGGCTTTTGGGCAGAGGAATCCCTTACAGTTTCCGGTCGCTGGATCGTTAATATAATCCTGATCTTTAAGGCCTTAAAACATGTGTTGTTTTGTTTCGGCTTATTTCCACAGATCTAAATGGTAGTTATTTTGCAAGATTACAAATAACTCTTTTATACTTAAATCTTTTTCGTCAAATTAGTATCGATGAGGTCAGTTTTAACTAGCTGACTATTGTAACACCAAAATAAACTCAGAGGTCAGTCTCTTTTACCCTAGACCTAATTCGAGAGATATTTTGACCAGTCTTAAAGATTGGCCGGAGATCTCAAGTAAGAATTTGATTATGATGACGCCACCTACAACAAAAGCTTTGTTAGTTTGAGCTTAGCTCGCATAGGTGAGGTAATTTTTGATCCTAATAATGCCTAGTTTACATAGTTCACAGTTTGCACAACAGTATGACAAAACACTACGCGAGCTAAACTTAGATTAACAAAGCTTTGATGTTGACCTACAACCGGGTTGATTCAGTGATATGGTTTGGGGTATTAATTAAATTCTGACATTAATTGAGAAACAGGGGTATTAAAAACACGAAATAATGTTTTCTGCAAAGTGGAGTATTGAGGGAATCCAAAGTCTAATTTCATCCACGATGATTCAGACTCCAAAAATCAGCCTCCAAATATCGTCACGGTCAAAGCCAATAAATTGCACACAGCGTCACAGGGACGCGTCGTTAATCACGCGCGCCCCGCGGCGGGCGGCGATTTGGGCACCTGAGAGACTTACCAACTAATAGACAAGCTCGAATTTCAAGATGGCATCAAATCCTGAAAGCCTGCGGAATCAAAACTGCTGGAAACAAACCTCTACCAATTAACGCCACAGCACCCGGAGCTTGCCTCCCGCTTCTGTCTGAAAGAAGGTCCAAAGGTCTGAAAATGTAGACAGGCTGAAGCTGATTGTGAAACTGAATGGCCATAAGAGAAGCGGAAGACCAAAGAAACGATGCACGGTCAGTACGACAAGCATCTCATATTGTCAGTACGACTAGCATCTCACATGGCTAGCAAGGGCAAGGGACTGCTTCGATGACAACTAATTTGAAAGTAAGGAAGAAGAGGTCTATTGCGCCAATCCAAATACATAGGCAAGAGAATGTTAATGGTCTATTTATCAAATCTCAGTCAACCACAAGAGATTCCATGAGACGAATCCAACCAAGAACTTGCAAAAGCTTTAAACTATTGTGAAACCCCCAATGTACTAGGCAACTTGTCAGCGTTCGTTAACTCATAGTATATTTACAGCATGATATTGGTGCTTTTGGTTTAAATACCATTGCTAAGGGCACTTTTGAAGAACTATATAGCTCAGCAGCTTTCGTGGAAATCGTTGAAGATATCTTTTACAACTGGGCTCCATTCCGTTACTTCCAACAGGCCTACTCTTCAACCCGTAGTCAGCAGAACTCCTCGATTGGCTTTGATCTCTAATTCTGCATCAGATTGTCCTTCTACTTCAACTTGGAACTTTGGGAAATGAGAAAATTGGTTTTTAGCATCAATTTGAGATGACACATTTAAATTTTAGTTGTCGTTGATGTGATGCAAAATTTTCTGAACCGTTCCGTATGTGACAAGTTTTAATGGACCCTCACATTGAGTTCATTCTTCACGCGAGGTGTCACCTCTAGGCATTCTTAAGATAATTGCGTGGTATGCGTGCGCCTGCGCGGTGGCTGCTCGGAGCCGCAGTGTCCGCCAGTGCAGTGCTGAGCGTCGCCGCCGTCGCCCGCGAGCATGTCCCCGCTCTTCGCGCTCACCGCCGCCGCCGCGCTGCTCGTCTGCGCGCGCGCAGGTCCTTTGTACCGCCATGCAAATCCACCGGTCGACGACCCCAGTGATATATGCGAACGATTTACTGCCTAGTTTACGTTTTATTGCCTTTTTCATTAATTTGATTCTGATATGGTCACAGTTGATTTAGAAAATTTATGAATGGTTCCTTGGGAGTCGTTTATGTTTTGTTTAACGTGTTTTGGATAGGCCAAGTTTATGTGATTGCTCAGCGGTTATAAACGTGAATTAATCATTTTGTTTCCAACTTATGTTACTATATGTATATTGAACGAAATCTTTATCTTAGTACCGACGGCCAATTCATTCAATTTTAAACGAAATCGTAACGTGTATTTTCAACCGATTCATCGATATAATTTCGCGTCCTATCTTGTAAAATTAGCATAATTTAACATATACCTGTCTTCAGTACCTTCCCTGTATAATTTGCGACGATTTTATCTCGACTGCTAATTTTTGACATCCGCGAAATAAAAGCTCTCATCGTCTCCTTACGGAAGAGTTCAACGCGCGATTTAGTGTGCTTTGAACTTTACTCAAGTTTGAGTGTAAAACTCACGTGTTTTTTGGTCCTTGACTATATAAGTTATTGTCATATGATAACTGAAAACCTATTTAAGATATTTTTGCAACTAATTCCGGTTGTTGATTAATATAATATCCGTCAATCATTTACGTAAATACTTCACTAATGATTTGCAATTGAATGCAAGAATATTCGCTAAACTCTTGAGCTTTTAATTTATTGCGTGCATTAGAAGCATATATTTTTGTTACTTACGTCTATTACATTTACCAAATGTTTCATGGGTATTAACAGCAAAATCGCAATACTTTCGTAGTTTCGTGTAAATTTCGTAAATGTTGAATATTTCAGCACATTGTATTATATTTGCTTTTTTCGTAGTGAGCAATGCATAAAACTACTGTTACTCGTAATGAAGTGCTTCAGACACCGGCTCGTCACTTTCCTGCGGCAGTGTGTCACTGGAGCAGGCACAATGGGAGCCAGGACCACTCTTTAGCATAATAAAGACACAATAGAGCCACATGAAGCCTCTGTGTCTCTTGTAATATTCGGTAAAGTTTTGGCAGCTGTTATTTTAATTTGATCTTATAATTAGTGAGAGTTGAGATGACGGTGAATAGAGATTTATGGAAACTATCTTCTGCCAAAAAATAATTCAAGGGGACGTACTCTCCTGCCAGGGTTGCGGAATTCTGCCAGGGTTGCGGAAATTGTGCGAAAGAGTCACAGTGGCCCTGAAACGCAATGGGCATTAGGAGGAACACGAATGTGTTATAGTCAGTAAGTCTGACACTCGCGTCCGCTCCGCCCAGAGCGGAAGAAGTCCGATGATTCCCCATCCTTAAAAATTAGGTTACGTACTCCCAGAACAAAACGTATCTCAAGACCCATTCCAGGACATGATCTACCGGTGTGCTAAGTTTCATTCAAGTCCGCTCAGTCGTTAAGACGTGAAAAACGTAACTAACAGAGACGATACAGAAGATATTAGAATAGATAGTAAGGATAAATTGGGATGAGACCAGGGGGATGATGACGAATTAGCACTATTTCATTCAGAATCATAATCAGAATCAGAAATCATATATTTGCACAGAATGTAGGTATGAATGTAGTTTCCTTTACGTGTTATTTGTGATTTTCAAAACTAAATGGTCAACCAGTATCGTAAATATTAAAGTGTTCCGTGTTGTCCTTGAGTGGGTCACCTTTGCAGACCAGTTTGGTAGGCAAGGTAATAACTTTGTCATTCAGACATTTTTGTCTCAAAACATTTGGGAAAGAGTCGGCATTCGAGGTCACACGTGGGACCTAAAGTTTTTAGCATTATCGTGGTCCATTGTTAGGATTTTTAATTTGTTTTGTGTTTCGGAAACCGGAACATTTATGATCTATACGTAAATTATGAAGCACTCAAAAAATTCAATATTATTTGAAATCAAACTTGGTTACCAAACCATCTCAGACATTTGCAATGGACTTCAGTAATTCTGTTTTGGTCCTTTGAGTCTAAAGTTAGTACTCTTGCAAAACAATTCAAATCAAATCAAAAATATTTATTTGCCAGAAAATACAAAGAAATCACAAGGAAAAATCTTATATCCTAAAAGTCATTCACTAAATAAATCTAGATTATAGACAAAGTATCTAGTTTATCGATACGTTACGGCTGCTACAGTTCATTACATCATGCCAACGCTTATCTTGTTCAACCGTTTGTCTGCAAGGAGCAGCATCTTCATGTGTTGCATCGTGTTCATGGCAATGCACTGTAAATAGGTTGTCAATTAAAGTATTATACATTCGTGGAATCTAACGTAGCCGTGCCATTCATAAATTACTTAGAGAGGATTTTTGAAGTTCCCGCGACTTAATCTATGTTAATGTGAGGGCCCGCTATGACGACGACCAGATTATGTTGGATCTCAGTAACCACTTGTGACACTGAATACTGACCCTTATGACGACACGATAAGAACCTTACGTGGTTTATTGACATGTAAGGACAGTTTATCGGTGTTATACCAGTTAAGCACAAAGTAGATGGATATAGAAGGTCCACTGCGCTATAGGTGAGGCTAAAACAAAATAATATCTGAGCGAAAAATCGCGTCGAAAATTTTGTCGGTTTAGGGCAATGCAATTTACGACTTGTACGTACATACCTATTGCATAATATTGATTTAGCGTCTGAATAATGGTCTTGGAGAGTCTCTAGTTTCATGTTGATTTTTCATTTTCTGTAGGTATGTTAGAAAAGACACTGGTTAAGAGATTAAAGCTATGTTGGCAATGATCTCCTTTTTCAGTACGTATTAGAAAAAAATATATAACTAATCTAATTATTTATGTAATAGTTTTTTTACCAGTGCACATCATAGTAGTTACTTCTATGGGATTATTCTCTGCACAGATGTTTTTTTCGATGTTACGAACTTTTGCTACTGCGTTTTGGTCCCTTAGAATAATGTGAAGAAAATCACATAGGTATTCTATGGATTTATATCTTTTTTTTACGGGCCGAATTTTCCTTTTATTAATGGTTCGATTTCTTTAATTGCAACTAAAAGCCGAGCTCTTTATCATCATTCCAAAACTGGTCCTTCTGTACGTTTACTAACTTGTTGCATATGCAATGAATGAGCGCCAATACAAACGTGTGTTGGATGCGGCCGCACTGTCGATGTCGCACCGCCATGCGCCACCCGGAATACGTAATGCGATGCGAGGCGAGTGCCGTGTGTTCCACACGAAGATTACTTACTTGCTGCCAGTGCCAAGTTCAAGCTCACAGTCGTACTACTACTACAGTTGTGTTCATTGTAGAATGAAGGGAGTGTTTCTTCCAAGTGCGAACGCTTTTTGTTAACGGGGAGATCCCTGTAGGTACATAAAAACTGGCCAAGTGCGAGTCGGACTCGCGTGTAAAGGGTTCCGAATCAATTTCATTTTTTTAATTTGTCATTTTAACACTACAGACTTCTTATAGGTTTTCCTGTAATACTTAGGTATAGAACTGCTACCAGGATTTTTTTTTTAAATTTTGTGCTCAGCAGTTTCGGAGATAAGGGGGGAATGGTCATTTTTGGTCTAACTTCTTGAATAATTAAAAAACTATTTATTATAAAATTAAAAAAAATACAATTAAAACCCTCAAATTTTAACACAATCGGTACAGTAGATCCGGAGAAAACTGGCTGTGCCAGACAGATAGACACCCGAGTGATCCTATAACGGTTCCGTTTTTTTCGGGTGTTCGGAACCTTAAAAGCGACAAAAAGTTAGTAGGAAAAATCTCAAACTCAAAAAGTTGTATTTAAAGGCGTGTCGATACATAAGAATAATATACTTACATAGGATATACTTTATTATACATCAAATATGGATGTTCTTAAAATTTGAATAACAAATCAGAACTTTTTGTTATTTTAGATAACATCTTAGGCTTGACGAACGTTGCTCTAACCACAGATTTGTAAATCAAATGTTTAATTTGGAGATTAAAACGGTAACGGTAGTTGTGTATCGACGTTTTAAGATCGGTTTGTAAGGTTAGGGAAAATCCCAATGGACATTGGCCCTCAGTCGGTTATAGTCAGCTTACGATAGTAAAAGCAATTTACCAAATAAATTATACTTAGCCTTTCATAAATAAGAGTTTATCACTTTTCTAAACGACTAGGTTTTGGTAAGCACTTTATGCTCACGCCGATCGTCAATCTGCTGTAACTACAGATTGATTGCAAAAAATCCCATCCACGATTGTAGTTAAGTTAAATGTAATCAACAATATAGTTTAATGAGTGGGTACAAAAAGCGGCGGTACAGTTAGCGTGCGATTGTTGGCGAGCGTCGGCGAAGAGATACAGATCTGGTTGAGAGACAATGGTCAGACGAGTCTCGACCACATGCACAGGGCTGCTACGTAGTGGGGGGAAGGACCAGAATATTATTATGAGAAAATAATATTGGTCCTTCGAGGTCTGTAGTCCTATTCTGTAAGTGTCTCGACAGCTTAATCCGAGGTGAGGTATAAAATTCGTATTTGTATAAGACTTATGTTGTGTGTAATATCGATATCGAAATAGTTACTTACAGAATAGACTAGCTGTACTGAGTTCGTGTTTCTTACAGACATCGTTTCTGTCAATATTTTTTTTAGCTATTAATTGTTGTGTTTGAATTTCAATCAATTGACGCACAAATCATCGTCAGCGACTTGTCAAAAATTATTGGAACTAATAAGACAATTTTGACCGAAGGAAATCAAATCGGGTATCAATCAATTAATTTCTCATTCTGACTTTTTATACGGGGAGACCCAGTGTTGTTTGACTAAACTTACGAGACTTAGCAGCCCTGCTACGGCATCTGTTCCCGGGCTGGTCTGCGGAGCGGAAACGTCTGTCGGCTCGTTCCCATCACTCCACCATGGGAACCCCATTGTCTTACGGCTACAGTTACCTCTGTCATATTACTATTAACTAACATTAACTATTGTGGACTGACTTAACATTCACTTTTTGACTTGCAAATGCTAAAAATACTTGAAATTAATATTTCAATGATTAAACGTACTGTCGTATTCAATTAGGTACTGGTATGCGCGATTTACTCAGAAAATGGGACAAAAGCTCATAATCCAACATATAGGTACATATTTTGTTGACCTCAAATATTTGATGAACACGTATATAAAAACGTCTAAAAGAGAGCTTTTGCCTAACTACTTCCCGAATTAGTATAGTTAGTGTAGTAGTAGTTATATCGTGCTATGTGCGGCAACTCTTAATAATAAAAAAAAACGTTTTTAAGATACGAATTTACATTAAACGAATTCTCACAAAATACTAGAAGATAATTCAAAATATAAATTACCTATAATTTTAACATAATGGGTGAAACGACTTTATTATGGCGTTTCGCACTGAAAATTAATTTGTGAGTAGATAACTGTAATAGCCTTCACTTTTGATATCACATTACACTTTATGTAGCGACTGTGACGGTCATGGGAAAGTATGTTTACAATTCATCATAATGCTGGGAAAGATTCCGAAAAATTTCGCCAAAATTAGTTGGGAAATAGCGCGGAGAAGAAACATGGCGACCCATTACTAATTCACGGTCGTCTGTAGCTCGCACGCCCTAGTTCCAATAACACGACATTAAAAGACAACTATTGTATATTTCTATCTCGAGTAGAATGCCGTCGAAACGCCATGTCACTTTTAAGTCTGAGCCAACGTCATCCATCATTCACCCGCCAATGAGTGCGAGTCTCATACGCAACTCTGGACCACCAGCATACGTCCACCAGTCAATCCACTTATTCACATACGTCCATACATACGTACAAGTGATTCCTGTCAGTTTTATAGCCCGCTCATGACCGCAAAGCAGCCGAGCGTATTAGCGGGCGCGAGTCGCGACGCCTTTAGCGAACATCTCGGTTTGGGGTCAAAGGACCACCCACGTACCTGAATGAGCGCTCGCGCAGCCTCGCACGCCCGAGAGCTGTCTAGTGACGTAGATTGTATCTAGTGCCTGTTTTGATAGATATTTTGTATGATGTGCCAAAGCAGCTCTTTATTACAATGTTGTTGAAACAGTCTGAGCCTGTTATTTTTAACAAAGAAAAAAAAAATAGATCTGAGAAGATTCGTTTTCGATGGTTTTAGCAGTCTTTTGATAAGTACATGGCTTTTTGTAACTGTTGATAGACTCGCGTTTGACCGTTGTGTCACACTGATTGTATGCAATAAAGTTTTGAATGAAGAATTTGACGAGTAAATACGTTCGCCTAGAAGTTATCTGAATTGGTAAAGTGTTAAAAAAAGATACCAATTTTTTATGTATATATTCTTCGGCTTAATATCTCCGATACATTTTTGCTCACTTCCTGCTTATCCTTACTGTCTTTAATAAAATACAGATCAATCCTCAAGGGTACCAACATCTACACATGATAAAATGATGCTGTAGGTAGTACCTACAGGTAATTGTCAGGTGCTTTATCTTAGTTGGCCCTTACGTAGGATAGGACCTATCTCACCGCAGAGAGATTCATGAGATGCTTCCAGCCGCCTAATTACACCCCGATGACAGGCCCGGGGGACTTGACCTCACTCGCACCTGACAACTGCCTCCAGAAAATGGCAGTGCGTCATGATCTAATTGATTATTAGAAATACTATAAGCTAGTTCTAGTAAATAACTGTGTTTTATCAGTGATCTAAATAATATTGTGATGTTCTGTATTCAATACAATAGTCAGGATTGTTAGACTGCCGGTACTATTTTTGGTGCCAAGTGATTGTTTGCCGTGGTTTTATTTTGGATTTCATTTCTATCGTTTTCAATGGGTTTTGTATTTTTTTGTTTCTTTATTTATGTTGACATAATACAGAATTTTGTTCACGCTGCTGTATTTCGTCATACAGTATTTTATTGTACGAAATACTGGTCGGATTATCTCTTCTCTTCTGTAATTTGCTTCTATAGGTAGGTAGATTTTTAGCACCATAAAATACCATTGCCACTACATAAGAAGATTCCCAAAACAACGATCGTTTATTAAAACTAAGCGAAAGATGAAAGATTCAAAACCACAAGCAATAACAATTAATTCCGACATCCCCATCTTCTCTCTTTACCGGCGGCCGTTTCAAACATCATGATAAAATTCGTAACAGACAGCTCGAAACTCCGAGTAAAGTTAGCATGTCTACAGGCTCTACAGCTGCATCAAGCGCAGTATACGCAGGCGTGCTCGTGTCGTGGGTGGCTCATTCACGCCGAGCGGCCGAGTGGTTCCCACGTTGCGATGTGTTGCTGGACGTCGCGATACAGGTTCCATCGCGACCATCGCTATCTCTCAGATCAGCGACGCGTATTGTTATGACTCTGTTTTGGTCGGCCGAGGGTCACTGCCTTCTTTATACTTTCATATAGTTAACAGATTTGTTCAAGATTATTTTAGATGATGGTTTTAGATTGTGGTTCGCATTGGCACGATTCTGATCAGCGTGGCTTGGAAAATTTGTGATTTTTTGCGGCCATAGGATTTTTTTCATTGCTTAGGTACTTATGCTATGTTTAAATAGTTATTTACGTACTGGCGTATTGGTTAATGTTTTGTTTCGTTTTGGGGAGGCGATTAACTTGAGACGAAAACCTCATTTGAGCATAAAAGTTAAGTAATGTCCATAAATAATTTATTCAAATAAATCCATATTAGCTACGATCTAAAGTTCTTGGCAATGAACACACCACGATTGATCAAGTGAATAAAGAATCTATTTTCATTAGAATGAGCCTCGATACCACGAACAAGGGTATTGGTTTAAATGGCAAAATACAGCCTATACACTCAATACAGGTCGCCCCGGCCGCCCGCGCGACTCAGCCTGGTTTTTTATTGCGCGTGCGCATCGTCCGGCGCATGCGCGAATTAACTATAATCGGAAAATATATCACTTTCTGATAAGTTCAATATGTCCGTTTGCAGATTCATTCATGTTTCCTTGAAATAAGTTAAGTAGTATTAGTGTTTTTTAAACTACAAGTTATTAAGCAGTAGTAGGATTATCGTTTTAATTTGAATCGTTTCAATGACTTCACATATTATTTTCCCTTTTCCTGGACACCTTTACCTTGAGCCTCTAAACTGAATCGATTTTTCATCACAATTTTCACTCGAAAGTTTACTTACTTACATTTTATTATTTTGTTGATATCTATTCTTAAATCTGTATTTTATGACTAGAAATGATGATATTTTATTTTATTTCTGAAAGACTGAAAATGAATAAAAATTGATAACTGGATGTTCCTATTTTTAGGGTTCCGAAAATATTCCTTTATTTTCGGAACCCTAAAAATTTAAACCCTTATAGGATCACTCGGGTGTCTGTCTGTCTGTCCGTCTGTCACAGCCAGTTTTCTCCGGATCCACTGGACCGATTCTGTTGAAATTTGGTACACATATGGACTTTTATGACCCAAACACGCGTTACGTAAATTATTAAATTTTTAGTATGGGGGTCACTTTTGGGGGTCAAACTAGAAAATTAAAAAAAAAAGTTTTTTGAACAATATCGCGTGACATATCAAATGAAAGGGCTTACTGTGAAGGTTTTAATTATATTATTTTCATAATTTTAAAATAAATGATTTAGAAGTTATTCAAGAAATTAGACGAAAAATGACCATTCTCCGAAACTACTGAGCCTACAATTTTGAAAAAAAAAATGGAGATAATATATCTTTACCTAAAGATTACAGGAAAACCTATTAGAAGTCTGTAGTGTTAAAATAACATGTTAAAAAAATTAATTCGTTCGGAACCCTTTGCACGCGAGTCCGACTCGCACTTGGCCAGTTTTTTTTTTAGTTGAATTTTCATAATTATCTGCCAAGCGTTTTCCCAACTATATTAAAGGTCGGCTTCCAGTCAAACCGGATTCTGCCTTCCTGACTACCACACTCCAGTAACTGGGTAACACAGTACACATTCATGGCAAGATTAGTGTCAGAATGTCTGGCATCTGATAATTCGTATCTGGGACCAAGGGCTGAATGTGCTTTCCGAGGCACGGAGAAGTCGGTATGTTAAGATGGTCACCCATCCACAGACCAACCTCGGTAAGCGTTGCTTAACCTTGAAGATCGACCCGTGTGGCTGTTATTATCTAACCACGAGCTCAATTACACGACACACATAAGCCTAATTTAGTTGAATTCCAAGTACATAAAATGAAAATCTAAGGATGAGTTAAATGAGGAGGCCATATGTTTTTATCTGGATGACATGGATTATTCTCCCGCCATTGAATGTTTAAGATTATTTTGTTTAGTTTAGTTTCTTAGCAAAAATATAACGAAGCAATAACAAGCATACTGTGCTTTATTTCCCCGTCTATCTTCTGAACTCATGAAACCAATTTAATCATGTCTCGAAGGCCCATTTTTTTCTGTCCAACTGTGGCTATATTATCGTTCGTAACTCACTGGTGTCGTGTCGAGGTGAGCTTTTTTCGTAAATCCATAAAGTTCTACCGACTTAAACAATACCTTTGTTTCAGATCCATTAGATATCGTGGAATTGGTATTCCCCGATCATGAACACGACAGAACACACAGTGAGTGTTAATATTATTTATTCTGAATTTACTAAATATATCTTTTTCATCGCAGTTTACAAGATTTTCTAATTTTATGGAACTTAAATAAAATAAACCATATTGCCGTAATATTTGCGTATAAGTTCATTGCTGTCGACAAACGGGAAATCGTGTTTCTTACCTATTTCAATCGACTTTATTTTGTCACGTCCTCCTGTCTCACGAAACAACTTTTCTTTCAAATACAGGAGACGACAGAGAGACACCGATCCAGTTTCCAAGCGATCTGCACAGAGTATACGGTACGTGCTTACCTTGATTATTTGTGCTCTTGGTTTATAAGACCTGTATGCGTACTCATGTTTTACAAAATAAATATATCTATCTATCTATCCATCCCAAGTTTTAGCAAGTACATATTGAACAGACGTATAAAATGTAACCTTACCCCATGGCTTCGTAGCTCCTTTTGCCTATGGCCGCATACGCGCCTAGACCGTTTAGTGTTTGCGAGAAAAATAGCTAATGGCAATAGCCATAGCAAAGATGTGATAGAGATAGAGACAATGTATGTAAGAATTTTCTATTATTTGTAATAGGGAACCTCTAGTCTTCCTACTAATAGAACAACAACTTTACCACCCAGCAACATAGATAGATATAATAAAGATAGATTTAGATATAATATTGGCTATTGCGGTTGCTTGTGCCATCGCATCGCATTGCTGAACGCGACTTTCCGTTACCAATAAATGTGTTTTCCTCGAACTTATTTCTTTGCTAGTTTAAAACTCCTAATATAGCATATTATAATTTGACTAACGAAGTGAATTTTATTTTTAGATTCTCTGAAAACGAGCCAAAATCAAAAAGATGACACAGCACACTGTGAGTTATAAAGTTATAAAACAATTCATTTATTTTTTTAAGTACTTTAAATTTATCATTACTATATTCTCTGAAATTCGCACAGGTTTTCTGATTCACAACATTATTTTATTTTTCTTTTCAGATACTGACGACGATGGTGACACTGAGAGTCTTCAGATTCTTCCAAATTATCGCCAAGATCAAATAGATGGTGAGTTTTCTTTTATATTAAAAAGACATTTTAAAGTACCCAATACCTTGACAGTTTAACTAGAACCAAAACAATACAGATCTAAATAATCTCGGGGCTTTTCATTTTTTTATTATCTGTAACCAGATTCTTAAATTTAATTTTTAGGATCGCAGGATCCTGGGCGGAGGATAATTTTAATAGATGATCTGCATCGCGACAATGCGCAAGGTGAGAATAAAAATCAAATGATAATTAATAGATACAGACACCTGAACTATTTCATCGAAATGTTTGTTATTTTCAATTCAACAAAAAAATATGAGGATAGTCGTTTACAAGTTGACATTTACATTATCTTTTTAGGGTTCCGTACCCAAAGGGTAACCAACGGAACCCTATAACAAAGCCTCCGCTGTCCGTCCGTCCGTTTGTCTGTCAGCGGGCTGTATCTCAAGATCCGTAATAGGTAGTTGAAATTTTCACAGATTGTGTATTTCTATTGTCGCTATAACAACCAATAATAATAATTAAGGTTTATGGTACGGAACACTTCGTGTGCGAGTCCGACTCGCACTTGGCCAGTTTTTTTTATACATATATGGTGATTAAGTAACAAATATACAATAAATATTTTAGTATAGCTATCCTTCAAATTATAGCCTAATTTCATTATCAATAACTTCATTTTTAGATTCGCAAAAATTGAGACGGAGGATAATTTCAAATGATGAACAGGACGACGGTAAGTAAAAAAAATCAACTTAAACGTGGCGTGATTTCAAATAATTCTTTGATAGAAATATGACGTTATAGAGGTAGGTATGCGAAACAGAGAGTAAAGTCCCGAAAACCTCCGTTGAAAATGGAGGATCCTCGGGATGGACGGCTGTTGTGTCCGGTGGGCAACTGCTCTATAGTTGATATTCGGCCTGTTGTAAATGTTCAAATCGCACGGCTCCGACACCGCGACGCAGGATGTCGTCGTAGTAGTTCACTGCTTGTTGGATAGATGCGATATAGATTTGCTCCGTTGATTTTTCTTGTGGCGGCATTAATGCCGCTACAACGTTAATAAATGTAGGTTACAGGCAAAAAACAATTTTGGTTTTCTTTAACAGGAAAGCTTCATAAAAAAACTCACGAAATACAAATATGGATCACATGAACTATCTTGGGAGGGTTTATTTATAGATAAATATGTACATACTACTTATTTCATGACTTTTATTTGAATAAGAATGAATCGCCGAAATGTGTGTGTGTGTGTATGTGCGTGTGTGTGTACGCACATAGTAATGTGCGTAACGACTGGCCCAACTTGGATAATCCTTTTTGTGTTGTGTTCGTTGTTGTCTCTCACAAATGTGTATATTTTAATTTCCAGATAGTGATGTTGATAGAGGGTTAAAGCATTTTATTCCAAATGATCACCAAGACAAAATATATAATGGTGAGTTTTTAAATATAAAATAAAATAATATGTTTTAAAGACCTCGATATATTTATATAAAATTAAGAGCACGGGTCTCTGTTATACTCGTGCTCTTAATTTTATATGTATTAGGAAATTTTTCATCCAGGCAAAACATTTCAGATGTCAATAATAATATGCCCCAGCCGTTCTACAGGGTTATTTGTAAATCACCAACAACCTGTTGTTGGTGATTTACAAATAACCCTGTATAATTTAACACAATTCTCTTGACTGCTTCGCTTTATTTTTAGAATTTCTGAAGAAGAAGAGGATGAATACAAATAAGGAGAGGATAAATACAAATGAACAACGCGCCGAAGCCGTCGGTGAGTTGTAAAATCAAAATGACATTGATATGGCTTAACACGTAGAGCCACAAATATGGATAATATGAACGAGATGGTTATGAATCATAGATCACACAACCCATCTTCACAATATCACGTTCTCTGTAACTGACACATTGCTCTTGACGAAATCCCTGACTTTCCTTTTCAGATCCTGATAATGACAACGAAAGACGTCAGACTGATCAAAATGATGAACAAAGCAGAGCATACGGTATGTGTTTACCACGTTTTTAAATAATTTAATTTACTATTTTCTTTTTGGTGAAACCTTATTTCTCGTTAATCTACACCAATATTATAAAGAGGATAGATTTGTTTGTTTGTTTGTTTGAAATGAATAGGCTCCGAAACTACTGGACCAATTTGAAAAATTCTTTCAGCAATGAATAGCATTATCAGGGAGTAACATAGGCTATATTTTATCCCCGCACTCCCACGGGAACGGGAACTACGCGGGTGAAACCGCGTGACGTCCACTAGTAATAAAATAAAATAAAAATAATTTATTTCAGACAAAAAAGTCCACATATAGCCAAGGTGGTTAGTAACAGAATTTTGCTTATAACAAATGTTAGTAATTAAAAAGAAGAAACTAGACACCGTCTACCCCTGCACAGTAGGCTCACCGGTCCCGCAACACATGGAGTTCAGTGAACCTACTGAGCACAACAGCATCGGTTCTCTCGCCAATCATCCTCTGGACACTATTCGGGCTACCCTGTACTCGTCGCACCACGGACGCAACCTTTTTTCGCATAATTGAGTAGAAATCATCTACGCTGGCGTCTGCAAACATGATGCACTGCAATATCGAGGCGCCGCGCGCGGGTGAATTCGGAACTACACTCGTGACGTCCAGTTGTAGAGTGGGCTCGTACATGCTGACGATGCGTAGACATGATTCGACTCGAAAGACCACAAAATATGTTTGGAGATGAATGAAAATCTTCTTCGAAAGCAATAGGACGTGTATTCAATAATTACAGTTTTTGACAAAATGAATGCATTTGTCGTGTACGTCTTTGTCGAGCGATTCGTAGAAGAAACCGAGGCGCCGCGCGCGGGTGAATTCGGAATTACACTCGTGACGTCCAGTTGTAGTGGTGGACTCGTACATGATGATGATGCGTAGACATGATACGGCTCGAAGAACCACAAAATATGTTCGGAGATGAATGAAAATCTTTTTGGACAGCAATAGGACATTCAATATTTACAGTTTTTGAAAAAAATAATGCGTTACACTCGTGACATCCAATAGGAGTGGTGGGCTCTCTCTGTAACTGGCACATTCATCTTGACGAAATTCCTGACATTCCATTTCAGATTCTGATAATGATAACGAAAGACATCAGACTGATCAAAGTGATCGCCAAGGCAGAGCATACGGTATGTTTTTAAATATCTTATTTTACTATTTTCTTCTTGGTTGCAACCTTATATTTCGATGATGACCTGGTCATAATGATCATCCTTCCTTACACTTTCATTTTTCTCAATTGGCAACTTTACCTTCAAATATCTCAGCAACGTGACACTTTATGGCACCATGTTGCAAATATTTATTGTATTTATATCCTCTTTAAAAAAATCAATATGACAGCGGGGGGGTGGGGGAGCTGTTTAAAGTTTGAACCCCTTTGAAACACATTAATTAATTTGATTTTGTGGTGTTGATATTTGGTATATTGATCTAGCGAGGCGTATGCATCTGCTGGAACCAGACATCTTAGAAGCCGTTTGGCTTTGGCCGCACTTAATTTTTTATTTATGATCTTTACTTCACCAAACTGACGATTATTAATTAACTTATTAGAACCACAACATGATATTGGGACATACGTTTCTGAACGCCAAGAAAACGCATATCGTGAGTATTTATGTCATTTTATACTCTTCCTGCGAAAGTCTAACCAATGTAGGGCTAGTGTAGGCGAACAGTACCTAGCATTTAAATAGGTAATACTGTGTAGGTAATCTTATTAGTCATAAAATATTGGCTAAGAGTACTTTACCAAAATAATTTTCATTCTGTTAAGACATACTTTCAAAAGATATTTTATTTTTGTCTGTGACTGGGCACTCTAACTCAACGACTATAACGCTTCAGCTCCAGGTAAGAAGACGGAGCTGCCGCAAGCGTGCCTGTACGACGGGCGCTGGCACAGCAACGGCGCCGCGGTGAGCACGCGCGAGGACTGCCTGAGCTGCGTGTGCGCGGCGGGCGCGCTGTCGTGCCGCCGCCGCGCCTGCGCGCCGCTGCCCGAGCCGCTGCCGCCGCGCTGCCACGTGCGCCACCGCCGCGCCGCCTGCTGCCCCGAGCTGCACTGTCCAGGTCGGTACCCGAGTGGCGCCATCTACACCGCCGCATACGAACTACGTCAAACAAATTATCCGCACAACGAACATAATATTTGAATGCTACAACAGCCCGACAGTCACCAGACCCAAGCATAACTAACGTTTTTATCCAAGGTGAATGTAGTGATCATTACTGTTAAATAATGAGAGAAATTGTATGGTTTGTTACTGACTGGTCCTCTCTTTTTGCAGTTCCTTACTGTACGAGCATCGCCACATGAATTAATGTATTGTTTTAGTTTTTACCTGAACAAGCAGTTGCTAACTCACCGATTTATGTACATTTGCTGACTAGTTTATTACGCCCGCCACAAGCCACCTACTTTTGGTATTATATAATTTATTGTTTTACCTAATAAATTGTCAATCATTATCGGACAAAACAGTGAGTTTATTTCCTGTACACATCCCGAGTGATTCGTCCAACTACAGAATACATCTCAATGTGCGGAGCTAATGCCCGTAAACTTACATAGGCATAGGGTGGTACGTTTTGATTCTCCTTTGAAAAGACAAGATCTTTATGCATCCTGAAATATACATCGTGGTAAAAAATAATAGTACCCAATACTTATTTTGACAATGCTGAATTCTCAGACAGTGTGCAGCTCATGGAGCATGGAGCCTCAGCCCGGTCCGAGAGTGGAGACGCGCTCCCGGAGGCAGAGGTGCTGACAGCGTCGCCGGCCGCTGCTAAACACGGTATGTTGCTCTCTTTACTGCGATGGTGTTCCTTCTGATTAATTTGCTCTTCAGTACCGAGCCTAACTATCGTAGAAAGCGAGCACGGAAAACCGCACGTCAGTATCAGCTGGTCTCTCATTATATTTGAACTCCGCACTACGTAAGGCCAGATTTAAAGCGTTCCCACTGACGTGCGGGCTACTGCACTACCAGTCCAATATCTACGTATAGTTATCGTTCCCCATTTCTTTTGTGCTCATAAGAAAAAGTTTGTATGTACCTAAGTGTGTGTTGGTGGCGTCACTGACGACTGATGACACTGGAGTGTTCCCAGCGTGCGTGGAGGGCGGCAGCGTGTTCGCGGCGGGCTCGGCGCTGGCGACGCGCGTGGCTTGCGAGCAGTGCTTCTGCCTGCGCGGCGCGCGCACGTGCGTGCGGCCCGCCTGCCTGGCGCCGCCGCCGCACTGCGCGCCGCGCCCCGCGCCCGGCGCCTGCTGCCCGCAGCGCTACTACTGCCACGGCGCCACCGCCGCGCCCGACACCCCCGACACCCCCGACAATCCGGCCCAGCGCCGGGGCAAGCATGGTGAGACTAACAGACTCTGAGCTGCTTCCGAGTTCATTCTTATGGGGCTGGGGGCACCAGGCTCAATATTGGGTCCTTTCCTGTTTTTGGTAGGTACCTACATTAAAAATCTACCCTTTCTATTAAAAAATAACCACAAATGGTTGTTACTTATTCATGCTTCATGTTACACTAGTTTACAAAAAAATAAAAAATGTCCTTGCAGTAAATTACATATTTTTTTAATTATGCCTATCTTTTATTACTTGAAAATTCCGGTCTCTCATCGGGATAAAAGTGGGTTTCTCAAGTGTTTATTGAAAAATGTAGAAGAACGCTAAGCTGCTGGAATGCAAGTTTAAATAGATTGTTGAAATTGCAAGCAAATGATAAAGACCCATCATGCAACCATGAAACTGATTGTTACTCCTATTGCTAAAAGCATTTGGCTTTAATCATAAAACCAAGGGTTAAATTACACGTGCGGATGTCCAAGCAGTTTTTTTAATATTTCAAAGGTGCTAAAAAAAGCATTTGGATTATTAAAAACTGGCCAAGTGCGAGTCGGACTCGCGTGCAAAGGGTTCCGAACGAATTTAATTTTTTTATCATGTTATTTTAACACTACAAACTTCTAATAGGTTTTCCTGTAATCTTTAGGTAAAGATCTATTATCTCCATTTTTTTCAAAATTTTAGGCTCAGTAGTTTCGGAGATAAGGGGGGGGAATGGTAATTTTTCGTCTTATTTCTTGAATAACTTCAAAACCATTTATTTTAAAATCATGAAAAAAATATAATTAAAACCCTCACTGTAAGCCCTTTCATTTGATATATCCACACGATATTGTTCAAAAAACTTTTTTTTTTAATTTTCTAGTTTGACCCCAAAAGTGACCCCCATACTAAAAATTTAATAATTTACGTAACGCGTCCGTGTTTGGGTCACAGAAGTCCATATGTGTACCAAATTTCAACAGAATCGGTCTAGTGGATCCGGAGAAAACTGGCTGTGACAGACGGACAGACAGACAGACAGACAGACACCCGAGTGATCCTATAAGGGTTCCTTTTTTTTTCGGAACCCTAAAAATATCAAAAACGTCGACACTAATTCATTTTTAGTCTCGTTATATTTGCAAAAATATATGGGGAGTATTTTCGAAATGTGACGTGTTGGAATTTTTTAATATTTTTTTCTAAACTTGCAGCACCTCATTAATTAAAAATAAACACTTTTCCGTTCCAGGACAAAAACCTTGTTAACTAGTGTTATTATTACAATATAGACCAGCCAGACTGTACATCTAGCACAGGCTGATGCAATTTTTATGACAGGTCTGAACACGAGGCCAAACGCTGTAACTTCATAGCTGTAAAGTTTGTCGTGTACTGTAACGAATGAGGTTCCCCTGCGTGCAGACTGCCTGGTGTCGGGCGCGTGGGTGGCGGAGGGCGCGGCCGTGGAGGCGCGCGGCAACTGCTCGGCGTGCTTCTGCCTGCGCGGCACCGTGCGCTGCCAGGCGCTGGGCTGCGCGCCCGCGCTGGCCGGCTGCCGCCCGCTGCTGGCGCCCGGCGCCTGCTGCGCGCACCAGTACGTTTGCGACCACGACGACCACTCGCAGCAGTCGCAGCGCCAACAGCTGCCGCAGACAGGTACCTACACATAACCAGCCTCTTAACATAATAATACACATCTGTTCCCAGTTCTTAAGTAACCAAACTCGTAAGCATATGTAACGATTTACTTCCAAACTATGTTCGTAAAACACTACAAAAAAAAAACAGTTCATGACATCACTACTGCAAGGGCACAGGTTCAGCCGAAATCTTGCAGTAGTAGCTCACAAACACTGTCTAACCAGCTGGCCACAATGTTCCCACTGCAGAAGCTAACGCCATCTATCTGCTATCCTGTGAGTGGCCGTACAACCGCGGCTCCAGAGCGGGTTGGATAGAAATTCTTCCAACCTCTAACACCGCTAGCGGTT
This sequence comes from Lacanobia wlatinum, assembly GCA_947578705.1. Taxonomy (NCBI): domain Eukaryota; kingdom Metazoa; phylum Arthropoda; class Insecta; order Lepidoptera; family Noctuidae; genus Lacanobia; species Lacanobia wlatinum. The sequence continues at coordinate 27,525,444 of OX388034.1, forward strand.
GATAAGCATGTTTGTACGGGAAAATCGAAAATCTATAACGTTGACGAACTCGCATGCAAAGTGTCAGCTATTCATAAAATCTAGGACTGCGATTAGAACATTTCGATGCTGTGCGTCCTTTGTGTTGTTTTGATGCTCATACTTCTGTTCCTATCAGTCGGAAGCGGGAAAGACCTCGTATTAGATGAGGAAGAAGAACGACTACAGTTCTTGAAAGATGGACCGTCCAAAGGTGTCGCGAAAAAAGAAGCGCCGAGTTGGAGGTCTAGGTAGAAGTATCAGAATTATAGCAAATGGATTTATTTGAATATTAGAACATACGGATACGATACGGCTTTTATAAAACACTTGTATTTGCTTTCGTAGTTAGAAATATCACCGAGTAATAGGATAATTAGGATACTGGCGACGTTTTGTAATGTTCGTGAATCACTTTTAGCACTATGAGTTAGTGGCACTGGGCACAAGTATTTTAGAAATAAACAAGTAAAATATTGAAGTCTACCACAATACGTAAATTATCATAGATACCTATGTACTGAATTTAAATTATTACTTGTTTAAGGCAACCATACTGATGTATATTTCTATAATTTGCAGGAGCTCAGGCTCACATGATCGCAGCCCCGCCCAGCTCGTCTACATCCGCGCGCCACGACGAGAGGACGCTCCATACTTCAAAGTCCGGCAAACTCGAGAGTACGACGAAGAAAATTCTCACCAGCCTCTACACCTTAAAACACACATCTTTCGCGTCAGCCACTAAGAACCACCTCATCACCACCACTAAAGTTAAGAGAAAAACCGACGAGCCCCCGGTCAGCTCCAGCACGAAACCAGAACAAAATACTAACACTACGTCTACTAATATTACAACTACTCAAAAGCCAATGAGCGCCGCCAAACTGATAGCTATGCCTGATTTTGACTCTGAGGACTCACCAGATAAAACTACAGAGCAACCTGAAGGAACAGTCAAAATTGTGATTAATGGAACTATCAACTGCACGGCTGAACTGTCCTCAACGTCCTTACCGCTGAGCATCATGAACGATACCGACAAGCAGGCGGAAGTGATGCCGAGAGTGCCGATCGTGAACGTGGAAGCGCAGACGTACTCGCCCAACGACATCATCACTGACAGGAACGTGAACGGAGGCTTCGACGAGGAGGACACCTTCACCATCAACGTGACCAGCTCGCTGATGACCAACACCAGCCACTCGACCTCGAGACCGGTGGCGGCCGCTCCCAAGATACCGATACCAGTGGACCTCGCGGAAGCACTCAACAGCTCTAAGAAGAAGAAGGGAGAATATGATTACGATTACACTGAGCCGACACTACCGCCGTCGCTGCCGAATTTGAAGTAAGTGTCATTGAATACTAAAACGAAAGAAGTTTGTATTTGATCACTCTTCGAATAAGCGATATTCAAAATATTTAGTTGGAGAAACACATAATGATGTTTACAGTGTTTCGCAAAAGTTAAATAAATAATCAGGCTGAGTTTACTACGTTAATTTCTTCTGTTTTCAGGATCATTCCCTTCGTAGCCGCCGACGCAGTGGTAGACGATGAACCAACAAAGGACACCCTCACTTACCCCATCCTGGAAAGAGAAGACAAGTTCCCGGTGTACTACCCCACCGCTGACACCAAGGAGCCCAAGTTCCCTGTCAGACGAGAAGATACCTACCAACCCACCCAGTACCCAGTGTTTGTGCTGGGTAAGGTGGAGCCGTCATACCCTACTGTCAGCCATGAGGTGGACGTGCCCAGGGAGAGGTACCCCGAGCGCGACGAGCCAGCAGTGCGTGAGTACACTGTGTCGGCGTCGCTGGGCGGGCAGGGCTCCGACGTGAAGACTGTCACGCAGCCGCCTCCGACCAGCACCACGTTTGCACTGGAGACGCCTGCTGTCAACTTGTTCTCTCCTCCAGTAGAGACTGAAGGTAATGACAAACGTAATGCTTCCATCATGATTTTTGTTTCAGTTCGGATATCAAAAATCGTGTCGAGGTTATAAACCGTTGCTCAGTCCGATGTAACCAGCACTGCTCCGAGTGGGGGCTTGTGTTTCAGCAGTAGGAACATTAAAAGTTGATCATGCTATTGTCTTTAAAACATTTGAAAACAATTAATAATTAACTTGTTACCAATGAAAACTGTTTGGATTCACAAACATAAATAATAGTTTGGCTTTGTTATTGTTACGAGCTTGGGGTTCGTGACAATAAAAACAGCCGATTAAACAACCAAAAATGACACTTTAATTTATAACACTAATAAGCACTTTAAAACACACTATCGCACTACTGAACACTTCACTACACTATAATTCACAGTTGAAGATCGCTCTCAAAGTTATCGCTTGTATCGCCAATTCAATACTGACTCCAGTCACCGGATGTTCGCCCTTTATATACCGACAGTTGTTTCTAGGACCTTCTAGTATGGAAACTTCCGGAAAGTCCTGATTGGTTTCCACTATTTGATACTAGATGGCGTTAGCAGCACGCAAATGTCTTTATGTACCCTGCATTAATTCTGGCGCATAACACTGCACCCTCCTAAGACATGCTCGTCCCGAGCATTATTGACCCCATAATAACGCGCCAGTCGATCCACGTGGACAATCTTAGGAGCACTTCTTGTACCTTTTTGTATCACGTCACGTCATTGATTTTTGTCACAATCCGGTACGGCCCGTTCCATAGATTGAAGCTTGCGAACTGGATTGTGCAACCACACTAGTGAACCTTCATCGAAACCTTTATTGTTATTTTTTCGGTCTTAACGGGTTTTCATCTTTTCAGACATTTGTTGGCCCGATTGTCTGACGTGCTCATAAATGTCATTCATTTTGCTCCGCAAGTCATTTGCATAATCGGGTATACTGCGTGGGGCATCAGGTGATATTCGTGTTATCAAGTCTGCAGACAGTCGTAATTCTCTACCAAAGTTTGCGAAAGTTGGTGTCACCGATGTGCTTTCGTAAACAGCACTTCGGTATGACAGCAAAAACGGTTGTATACCTATGCTTGTCCCAATCGCGTTGCCGGTTTTCCACAACTTTTGCCAAGTATCTCTCCAATGTCTGATTGAATCGTTCCACCATTCCATCCGATATCGGTGGTAAGAAGTTGTTCTCGTTTTATGAGTACCCATAACTCGGCAAGTTTCCAGGAATATTTGTGACTCAAAATTCCTTCCTTGATCGCTGTGAATCTCCAAGGGTACTCCAAAACGACAGAAGACTTCATGAACCAGTTTATCTGCAACTGTTGAAGCTTCTTGATTTCGAATAGCGAAGACTTCTGAGACTATGAAATACTTGTTACCACTTTCACTTTCCGGAAATGGTCCCGCTACATGGCTATCTTTTCCCATGATGCACCAACATTGTACAAATTCAATGCACCTCTGCTTCGAGTCTGAGGTCCTTTTACAGCCGCACAACTTGTACATTTGCGACACTATTCCTCAACATCATCACGACAATGGACCTAGTAAAACCGTTCCCGTATCTTCAGTAGAGTCCGTTTAACTCCCATATGGCCTCCTGAACAACCATCATGGTACAGCTGTAAAACATCAGGTACCGTAGCTTTAGGGACAACCATTTGCATATGACGGCTTGCTTCCCCGAGTATTTTCCCATTTACGGCACAGTACTCCATCTTGAATCACTAAGCTGTCCCATTGGGCCCAATAGCTTTTGTGATCGAACTCATTGCTGAGACATCGCTCCACGTGGGCTTAGGAGCATTGGCCTTCACCCACTCCAGAATCGGCTTGATGTCTGAATCTTCATGCTGTGCACGTTGTAGGATTTCTTTCCACTCGTTGCTGAGGTCTGACTTGATCATCCTCACAGGTACATCTTTACCCTCTCGCCTAGTGCAATTCTTTTGGTCTTCAGGGCAAGGTCTTCTTGACAATGCGTCTGCGTTGCCATGACATTTCCCACTGTGATGTTCGACCACAAAGTCGTATTCCTTCTTCTACTTCAAGTCACCTCCTTACCGAGAGCTTCCAGGACAGTTAAGGCCTGGTCGCGCAAGCCTAGGGTGAGGGCAGTCTTGGCCTGGTCTTTAGTCCACCCGTTCACCTTTATGACAGCCTCAAACTGTAGTTTGTTGTTCTGCAAGTAGCAATCCCATCTCCAAGTTAAAGGTTGCCCAACTCCTTCTTCACATCAGCAATGACGTCATCAAACTTGCTGATTCTGGTTTCAGCATCTGACAAGCGGTTGTCATGCTGAGCAACCTTATCCTTCACCTCCTTTATGTCTTTCCCGAAGGACACGTGAAGTTCTTTCATGAGGAGCATCTGCTCTTCCTGGCGGCGCATCTGCTTCTCCTTGTCAAGCTTGAGCTGTTCTTCTAAGCGACGGGCCTGTTCCTCCTGTCGGCGGGCCTGCTCCTCCTTATCACGCTGCAACTGTTCTTCCAAGCGTCGGGCCTGCTCCTCCTGTCAGCGGGCCTGCTCCTCCTTGTCGCGCTGCAGCTGTTCTTCCAAGCGTCGGGCTTGCTCCTCCTGTCGGCGGGCCTGCTCCTGCAGCATCATCATCAGAGCAGCAAAGTCTGGTGCTGATGATGCCGGAGCTGCTGTGGACGAGCCGGCCTCCATGGTCGGTAGCTGACCTTTCGACGTCTGCGGCGTTGCACCACCAAAACGCCTCTGGTCCGTCTCCTGCTGGCGTTGACTACGGGTACGGATACCCTCCGTGTCGTCCTTTGGCAGAATCGGCATGATTATCCACTCTTCTGACGATTCCAATTGTTACGAGCTTGGGGTTCGTGACAGTAAAAACAGCCGATTAAACAACCAAAAATGACACCTTAATTTATAAAACTAATTAGCACTTTAAAACACACTAATTATAACACACTATCGCACTACTGAACACATCACTACACTATAATTCGCAGTTGAAGATCGCTCTCGAAGTTATCGTTTGTATCGCCAATTCAATACTGACTCCCGTCGCCGGATGTTCGCCCTATATACCGACGGTTGTTTCTAGAACCTTCTAGTATGGAAACTTCCGGAAAGTTCGGGTACATAGCGGTCCCGACTGACCAGGTGTCGAAACATCGAGAATGTTCTAGCATAGAAAAGTCTAGAAACATCTTGACTCCTTTGATCTGATTAGTTTCCGCTACTTGATACTAGATGGCGTAACGTAACGAAAGGTGCAAATGTCGTTATGTACGCAGTATTAATTCTGGCGCGTATCATTATCTAAGTTTGTACCTTATATTATCTTTATTCCAGGCGGTTTCCTGCCGAAGGGCTCGGGTGTCATCGACGAGTACTTCGGGGTGTACCCCAGCACCCCGTCGGGCCCGGCCGTGCCCCACCTCACTACTTCCATGCAACTCGATGTCGTCAAAGATGTAGACGGTGAGTTTTAACAAGAAACGTCATGGTGAAAACCTATATTTTGAAAAGTTTGCAAATGTTGAGGGCCATGACGAGCTCGATTTATGAGAAATCTAAGAGGCGGCATTCCGTAGCGAAGCGAGGGGTGCGGGGGGGGGGGCGTATAGAAATCCGATGAGGGGTGACACCCGACCGCTCGTTGACTGGTTTTGGCACTATCGGGTGGCACCCCTAAACAGTGGCGGGGCAAGACTAAAATTTTAGTGGGCAAGATGACATTTTCCGAGGCCCTTTAGGTCCTACCTAAGAATAGAGTGATTTTTTAAGGTTTTCAGAGGTACGACTACGATTGAGGGTGAGATGCGGCGAACTTAATTGTACCTCGCCACGAGTACCTAGTATTGATTTTCTTTTGACTTTTTGTGCAAAAAAGTAAATATTGGGCGAATGTGGGAAAATTCAAGAAAGATCTAAATTGTAAGAAGCAGTGATGTAAGAGCGAGCGTAGTGAGCTTGTACGAGTAAATCATAGAGCCTATCCTGCCGCGGCTAATATGTTGACAAAACTTACTGAAGCAAACCTTAACAATAAAAAAGAATTAAAATAGCAAGAGCAAGCCAAGATGGCTCAAAAATTTTTTGAAACTAATCACCGATAACTTGGCTTAGCTGCGATTTTTCTGAATTGAAAAAAGCCAAAGCTGCGAGGCCCTTCGGACCGCGAGGCCGTTGGCGGTGGCCCACGTCGCCCACGCCTTGCGCCACCTCTGCCCCTAAACGTTTGACGCAATGAAACCTGTCGGGAATAGGGTGTAAAATTTGGTGAGCTCGCTTCGCTCGCTCTTGCATTTTTAATCTCTAACTTCTTGAGCTTTTCTGCATAAATCAACAAAAAACTTCAATTTTAGTATGAATGATCGAAATACAGTGAAACCCATCCGAGATGAGTTGCAAAAATTTATTAAGTGTTTGAGGTTTTCTGCATTTAGGAGTGACACTCGTTTGTTGTCTTTTTGTCACGATCGGGTAATGTAACTTACCGGGCGACGTAATAAAACCCGTCCGTGGTGGGGTGTAAGAAATTTCGAGCTCGCTTCGCTCGCTCTAACATTCTGCGCTAACTTTAGAAATGATCAAAAGAAAATAAAATCTTTTCGAATTAGGGTACATGTATTTTCGAGTTCGCTTCGCTCGCTCTTGTGTTCTGCCCTCACTCAGTTAATGAGCTTTTTTGCATCACTCCATAAGTTACTTCTATTTAAGTATGGATGATCAAAAGAAAATAAAATCTATCCGAGGTGTGTTCTGAGCTCTTTTAGTTCTTGAGCTTACTTCGTTATTCAACAACATTGAGTTTAGAAAATGATGAAAGAAAAAAAAACAAAATCCTACTAATATTATAAATGTGAAAGTTTGTATGTTTGTATGTTTGTGCCTCAATCAGGAAAAAGTGGCTGAAGGGATTTGGATGAAATTTGGCACACATATAGTTCACATACTGGAATCAAACATAGGCTACTTTTTATCCCGGTAAAAGGCATGGCCTAATGGAGATTGAGGAGGAAGTGGAAACCTAGCGCTTCTGCTGCCTTAGTACTTCAAATTCACAAGTACCAGGAGAACAGAAACATGTCGTAGTATTTCCGGGACTGAAATTTAGAGCGCTAAAGATTCGCATGTACCAGGAGAACAGAACGATGTTAAAGTATTTTTGGGCTCGAATATTTTTGTTTTTTTTTTTAACCGTCGTACAGAAATATGTATGTTAAATTTTTTTCCGGGTTGGAATTGTAAACGCTAGATTCATTGACGCATGGTTCTGGTTTTCTGTCACACACATGTGAAAACCAGAACCATGTGGAAGTATTTCTTTGGTTGAAATAGTAAGCGCTAAAGATTCACAAGTACCAGGAGGCCATAAACATGTCGAAATATTTCCGGCGCTGGAATTGTGACCGGTTAGAATTCAAAGGTACCAGGAAAGCAGTAACATGTCGAAGTAATTTCGGGGCTAGGATTGTGAATGCTAAACATTCATAAGTATCAGGAGGCCAGAAACATGCAGAAATATTTTCGGTGCTAGAATTATGAGCGGTATGGATTCAAAAGTACCAGGAAATCCGAAATATGTGGACGTTTTTCCCGGGCAGTAATTATGAATGTAAAGATTCATTATGTACCAGGAGACCAGAAAGATGTCGTAGTGTTCCCGGCGCTGAAATTGAGAGTGCTAAAGATTCACAGGTACCGGGAGAACAGAAGATGTTAAAGTAGTTTTGGGCTTGAATATTTTTTGTTTTTTTTTTAACCGTCGAACAAAAATATGTGTGTTGAATTTTTTTCCGGGTTAGAATTGTAAACGCTATAGATTCACATGTGACAGGAGACCAGAACCATGTCGAAGTATTTCTTTGACTGAAATAATGAGCGCTAAAGATTCACAAGTACCAGGAGACCATAAACATGTCGAAATATTTTCGTGTGCTTGCATTGTGACCTGTTAGAATTCAAAAGTATCAGGAGGCCAGAAACATGTCAAAATATTTCTGCACTAGAAATATGTGCGGTAAGGATTTACAAGTAACAAAACAACAGAAAAATATCGAAGTTTTTCCCGGGCAGGAATTATGAGCGCTAAAGATTCATTATGTATCAGGAAATCAAAAACATGTCGAAGTATTTCCAGGGTTGGAATTGTGAGCGGTTACGATTCAAAAGTACCAAGAGATCAGAAACATGTCGTAGTATTTTCGGGGCTGGGTTCGTGAGCGGTTAGGATTGGACAACAGAACAATGTGGAGGTTTTGCCGGGCAGCAATTATGAGCGTTAAAGATTCAGTATGTACTAGGAGACTAGAAACATGTCGAAGTATTTGCAGGGTTCGAATTGTGAGCGGTTAGGATTTAAAAGAACCAGGAGATTAGAAATATGTCGAAGTATTTTCGGGGCTGTAATTATGAGCGCTACAGATACAAAAGTGCGCCGGAAACATGTTTTAATGTTTCCGGCGCTAGAATTTTGAGTGGTTAGGATTCAAAAGTACCAGGAGAACAAAAACATATAGCGGTTTTTTCCGGGCTGTAATTATGAGCGTTAAAGATACACAAGTACCAGGATACCAGAAACATGTCGAAGTATTTCCAAAGCTTGAATTATGAGTGGTTTGCATTTAATAATACCAGGCGAACCGACACATATCGAAGTTTCTTCTGGGCTGGAGTTATGAGCAAAAGATTTACAAGTACCAGAATACCAGAAACATGTCAAAGTAGTTCCGGGGCTGTAAGTACGAAGAGTAAAGACTCACAAACTATCAGAATACAGAATCATGAAGATGAATTTCCGAGAATGAGAAAATGGGACAAAGAAGTTGCGCGCCACCTCTAAAGTCTACGCAGACGAAGTCGCGGGCGAAGTGCTAGTAGTTAATAAAAGTAGATATTAAGAAAAGTTGTAATACTAAGCGGTCATTAAGGTACAAGTATTACTTAAATAAAAATAATGACAATAAGAATAAGTACAAGGCATATTCTAAATGATTACGGAAGTGCATGAATAACCTACAGTCCTTGTGTAATGAAAGACACATTACTTTTTCTCGTAATAAAATTAAGGCCACATGGGATGTTGTGAAGCGTAACTTAGGTGACGAACCGTATAGGGAATATATTAGTAAAATTATTGACGGTACTATTACGTTGACATCTGGATCTGACATCTATACTTCTATACTAATATTATAAAGAGGAAAGATTTGTTTGTTTGTTTGAATTGAATAGGCTCCGAAACTACTGGACCGATTTGAAAAATTCTTTTAGCATTGGATAGCTACATTATCATGGAGTAACATAGGCTATATATAATCCCCGTACTCCCACGGGAACGGGAGCTACGCGGGTGAAACCGCGTGACGTCCACTAGTTGCTAATAAATTTAATAATCAGTTTGTTGACATTTCTAATATTTATGTTTTTTTTTATAATGTGTTGTTTTTAAGAAATATTTAAAAATGTAAATTAGTATGTAAGGATAAAAAATAAAGAGAATGATAATTGCTCTACTCTTAAACATAATAAAACTGACATACATAAAATAAAATCAAATGATAAAAGTATATTTGTAGAACCCACTAATGACTGAAATATATCGTATAATAATGTCTTTAAAAAATACGAAATCGGCTGGGTATGATAACATCACAACCGAGCTCATTAAAAAAATAGCTAAACATATAGCATCGCCATTGGCTCACATTGTCAATTTATCCTTGGAACAGGGTTGCTTTCCTAGTAGGCTAAAACTGTCTCTGATAAAGCCGCTATACAAAAAAGGGTCAAAATCAGACGTTGATAATTACCGACCTATCGCTCTCACTCCCACTATATCAAAAATTTTTGAAAAAATTATGTACAGGCGAGTGATGAAATTTCTTTCTAAACACAGCATTCTTGTTGACCAGCAATACGGGTTTAGACAAAATAAATCGACGACTTTGGCAATATTTACGCTAGTGAAAGCAATGATGACGAATATTAATGATAAAATAACTACTTGTGCATTGCTCTTAGACTTAAGTAAGGCGTTCGATCGTGTTGATCATGCGCGTCTTTTAGAAAAACTTGAAAGATACGGTATCAGAGGTCCAGCAAAAGAATGGTTTCAGTCATACCTAACTGACAGAAAACAGATAACAAGGCTAACAAAATTAAACAAATTAAGGAACACTTTAGAAGATTTTGATTCTGAAGCACGGGCTAATTGCTGTGGTGTACCACAAGGTAGTATCTTAGGACCATTAGACCATTCCTTCTTTACATAAATGATTTACCTCAGTCAATAAAACATCAGTGTGTATTGTTCGCCGATGACACCACAATTATTATTAAATGTAAAAATTTACAAAATGTTGACATTGAAATTAAACAAACATTAAATGACATAAAACAATGGTTAGATATTAATAAATTAAAAATAAATATTTCCAAAACTAATGTACTTCATTGCAAAACAGCTAAAAGTAAACCTGTACGCCTTAATGTTGACTTAACAATAATTATATAAAACAGGTACGTAATGCAAAGTTCCTGGGTATAACACTTGATGAACATTTTACTTGGAAGAATCACATCGAGATAATTTAAAAAAAAATCAATCAATTCGTATTCGCTTTAAAAATAATTAAAGTTATTACATCTTTGCGTACTGCCATTATGGTCTATCATGCATACGTCTGCTCAGTAATAAGATACGGTATAGTTGTGTGGGGAAACTCTTCCGAACTGGCGAAAATCTTCATCGCCCTAAAAAAGTGTATTCGTGCAATATTCAAAATGCAGTGGTCTGACTCATGCAGGCCTATATTCAAGTCGCACAATCTGTTGACGGTCCCATGCATTTATATTTACGAAGTTTCCAGGTTTGTGAAGTCCAATCTTGAGCTATTTGAGCGAAAAGATAACACAAATAAAAGGAAACCTACACATTTAGATTTGCAAATGCCCGTTCCAAAGCTAGAAATTTTTCGGCGGAGCTGCGTTTATATGGCTCCCCTAATTTACAATGCTTTGCCAAGGTCAATTACTCAACTGCCATTCAATAAGTTTAGTGTTACGTTGCGGAAGTGGTTGTTACAAGAGTGTTTTTATTCGATATATGAGTTCTTTCAAAAGTGTCCCTGTAAATTTTATACAATAAAGCACAGACATATTTAATTGATAAGTATATAAATTGACGAAATGTGGTAACCTAGTAACTAATATTTTTAGTAAAAACTTGTACCTACTATTGCATGCTATATATTGGCCAAATGTATGTTACTTAATATTGTATATAAGAACTTTTACCTACCATATTTGAAGCAATAAATAAATGAAATGAAATATGATGTAATAACATTCCTGAAAATAAAAACCTGCAGCACAAATGGCAAACCTTTCCCCCCCCCTTTCCCACAAATGCCTTTGCAATTGCCGTCACTGGTAACGAAAGGTGAACGAAACTCGTAATTATTTATTGGGTGACACAATGTTAACCGCCCCGGGATACCGGGGATTTACTGGCGCCATTCACTCACTAAAGAGTCCTTCGAGCGTTTTTTGTGCAATTAAATATTATCATAGTAGCAAAATTCTTGGAAGTCTAGTAAAACTTAAGTAGTTACCATCTAAGCTGAAAGGCGGCTAAAATCTTTGACATCCAGAGAGTTATGTGTACTATAATCTCGTTAAAGTACATGGCAGCTTTAGTTTAAACGAACTTGTATGTTGCAGGTGAGTGCATGGTAGAGGGGCAGCGCGTGGCGGGCGGGCAGAGCATCGTGCTGGGCTGCCAGCTGTGCACGTGCCGCTGGGGGGAGCTGGTGTGCTCGCGCCGCCCCTGCGCACCCCTCGCGCCCTCCTGCCGCCGCCTGCCCGCCACCAACACCTCCGCCGACCCCTGCTGCGGGGACGTGGACTGCACACCAGGTAAACTGACACACTTATCACCCGATGCATTATGATGGTTCTGAATACGAGGCCAGTCACTAAGTAGTGACCAGTCATGTGGCAGCGAGAGTAAGGGCACTGCTCACGAGTACCGCGTCAAGTTGGACGCTCCTGCCTTGTGATGCGCTTTTCACACTCAGCAACTCAGGAAGGAATACTGTTACCGCGTGGAACTAGCTTACCTACGAAGGAGTGTACAACGTGCAACAGAATAAACGCAACACATAAAAAGCCATTGCCCAATTCATTTTTGTGCGCATTGAACTCGACAAAACATACTGGATAGGTGTTTTTTATTGTGTTGAATATTAACTTGTTAGGCTACGAACTTTTCAAAAGCCCCTCGAAGTTTTTTAACTCAGGAGGAACCTATAAAATCATCTTCATGTATGTATTTCTTTACAGAAATAAATTCTACGTCCGCCAAACCATCAGCTTCTTCCGCCACTGCAGCTACTGCCGCAAACGCAACAGTGAAAAAAGAAAACAAAGAAAATGTCACGAAAGTCGAAGTTCCCAGTACTACATCTAAACCTTTCGTGCCTGTAACTATTAAGAAGGACACAACTGACGCCAAAGCAAATAACACCGAGAAAGTGACAGCGAATGACAACACCACTCCAACACAAGTTTACACCGAGTCTGTTCCGAAAACCACTACAACAGCAGCTCCCACAACCACTTCCGCGAATCCGCCTCCCAAAGAAACGACCACCACAACCACCACTAGCATGCCTGCTCCCGTCAGTCAGGCTGACGATACTTCTTTTGAAGACGAAGAAGAAGAAGATGATGGCGAGTTTTCGTTCGGCAGCGTCCTGAAGCTCCTACTCAGTGATAGTTACGAAACAACCACCACTCCGAGTAAGAAGCCCCCGTCCAAAGCTCCCACCAGGCCACCCCCCTCCGCCCCAGCTACTCGCCGCCCCTCCTCTAGTGCACCCCCCTCTATCCGACCTGAAGAACAGACAGTTTTCAAACCTCTCCCACCGCGGCAATCGTACAACAACCCTCTAAATACTGTCAACAGAATAGACCACCTAGTGCTCGGAGAAGCCACCGCCATCAAACGAACCACTCAACGACCGATCACGAACAAGACCACCAAGCGTCCAATCGTGTACGAACGTCCGACGCCGCAGACGTACGACACGAACGAGAGAAGACCAGAGGTGCAGGAGGACTCTGCGCCGTTCACGCCGGTGGCGCCAGGAGGACCCCGGCCTCCGAGCCTGGGAGGGCTGCCAGGCGTCGGGCCCGGTCTTCTGAAGTTGGCCGGCTGCAACATCTACGGCAGGATGTACAGGGTCGGGAGGATCATCACGGAGCTGTCCACGCCGTGCACGGAGTGTTGGTGCACGGAGCTGGGCGTGCAGTGCAAGCCGCTGAGCTGCTGAGGGTCCGAGAAGATGCGTTTAGTGTACAGCGTGTGATTGAGCGGTTGGTTGTTAGCTCCAGGAATATGCACTCACTGGTGGACGTGTTCGGACCTTGCCGGATGTTAAGTGGTTAGTTAGAAGCAGGTAATATAGTGTGATCTTGTCCAGCCGTGAAATTAAATATGAATAACTGTTTCGTTTCAGTGTCCAGTAGTGACTACAAATTCAGGAGCTTTAGTTAAATATTTATTTATATAAAATGGCCGGCAATGATCTCATACGACATAGACTACTATAGACTTGAATATTTCGTACACGGAGTAACGAAGAAAAAGAGTGCCTGCTAGTTACGGCAGAGCAAGTTGTATCACTGCAACACTTGCTAAACGAACAACTAAATTGCCCCCTCAATAAAACTGACATAACATTTACCTTTTAGTTCCATCCAGTGTGTTATTTGACTTGTTGAGGCGATCGCTTTTGCTTGGTACGAAATAACGGTACAATTGTGTTGACAGAAGAAGTTGTCACTCCATTTCTTCGTCCTCCGTGTGACTTACCTCCGGCGTTGCATCTGAAGACGCGTCATTTATGAAGCGTGGTAGTGCCTTACAGTGTTAAATGGTAGCCTCAATATATTTTAGATTCCTACATAAGTACTGTAGATTTATGTGACAGTAAATATAATTAATATTAAGTATTAATTTAGCTAATAAACATTAAACATTTATTCAGTTGATTTTATATTCCTAAAGCTTTTACTAATTTCTCAACGCATATTTAATTAGATGCAAATCGGTAGTAGATATATAAAGAAGACCAGGTACTGAATGAAATGAAAAAATATGGAAATCGAACTTTTATAAGATCACAAGAATCAGATAAGTGATTTAGTCAGAAGACATGGGAATATATACTACTTAACACAAATGTTGCAACACGTTCCATTGATATGTTACGTATGTTTTTGTCCGGGAAATTAGGTAAACGATGAAGAAGGATCATAGTTTATACAAAACTAACTTTAGCCCGCGATTTCGTACGCGCATAACCCGCTTTTACCCGTTTCCCTAAGAATTTCGAGAAATCCTCTCCTAGTGCTCCTCTACACTCGCAAGGAAGCTACATGCCAAATTTCAGCTTTCTACGACCAGCTGGCCTACTATGACGTCTTAAAACGATCGTGTTTAAGGTGTGGGAAGGAAACAGAGTTATACAAGACGCATAACACTATCCCTTTTCCTCAGCTTAATCTTGATCGCATTGGCACGTCATAGTAGGGCCCCAGTAGTTTCGGCTGTGCGTTGTCTGTCAGTCACTCAATCAGTCAGGAACGGAAGAATCCTTACTAATAATATTATAAATGCGATAGTAACTCTGTCTGTCTGTCTGTCATGCTTTCACGCCAAAACTATTGAACCAATTTAAATTAAATTTGGTACACAGATAGTCTAGAGCCTGAGAAAGGTCATAGGCTACTTTTTATCCCGGGAATATGTTCCCTAGGAATCACGCGGGCGAAGCCGCTGGCAGAAGCTAGTTTTATACATTAGGATAAGCACGTCCTACAGTTAAGAGAAGTAGGTACAACAAAAAACCCGGCTAAGTGCGAGTCGGACTCCGTACCATAATCCGATAAATACGCGTTTCTTGGACAAGAGCCCTCTTAATTTTTTATTATTTGTTGTTATAGCGGCAATAGAAATACATACTCTGTGAAAGTTTCAACTGTTTACCTATTGAAGTTCTAGAGATACAGCTTGCTGACAGACAGACGACAGACGGACAGCGGAGGCTTAGTAATAGGGGGCCGTTGATTGCCCTTTGTGTACGGAACCCTAAAAACTATAAAAGACGGCTTATATATAATAATACTAAAATCATGGAAAAATATCTGGTAAAATTGGCGTGATAAATAGATCGCAATTTAAAGATTTATACATCGGGTTTGTGAGAAAATAAGTAATGTCTAGGGGCTCAGAGATCTCTGTCCAATCGTGAAAAACTGCTAAGAAAATTCTTTCAGGGGCAGTTAGATGTGCATTAAATGTACCACAATATTGAAAATTACTTGACTTGTAAAGTGTGTACACTAGTGTAGTGTAGACCTAGGAACTTCTACTCTAGTACGTATCTTTCACTTCTTTTCTTTGCTATAAGAAGTGGGGCAACTGATCCTTCTTCTTTACAGGCAGTTAAGATCGTGATTAAATAATAGCTAGCTTTAATAGATAGCTGTAGGTGGTAACATAATAAAATGAAATAAAATAATTATCAGAGTTCAGCATTATCAGCCAAAGGGAAGGAACCTGATGATGACTCATGACTTCCAAACTTATTATTGATCGCCATGTTATCATCTGACGCGGGTACAGTAGCGTCCGAGATAAAAATACAATGTCAGGTTCAGGGACTTCACCAATTCATATAACTCTGATTTTTTATCTCCACGTATGGGAATACGTCCTATGAGTGTTGCTGCGTCACCGCGTCACCAACGAACTGCTACTGTAACCACAGTCTAGTATAGTGGTCTGCGCAGCTTGCTGCTTCGGTAACATCTAGCGTAATGCTTTGCCATGATTTTAGTTTGGACGTTTTCAGCATGATTTTTTTTTATTAACGAATTAAGTAACTGAATTATCAATTCGATTGACTCGACTCATTGATATATAAAAAAACCTAAGATACACATTCAGCATTTCAAAAACGTCCGCAAAAAAACAAGCGCAATATGTATAATTGTGCGCAAGTTTCAAACAGTCTCGCATCGCTCGCCATACTGCACTGCTTTGTAAAAATAACTTTAAGCGATCCGTGTAAGGCTGAATTTGCAAAAAAAATTGTTTATAGTATAACTACACACAACTCACACAGGACACTTGATACATGTCAGTTTTTGACGACAGTTTCGAGTGTTGCATTTGTTCGAGACTGTGCATCTGGGTTTTTTTTATATATCAATGACTCGACTATTCTTAGTTTATCCAACTTCAGGTACAGTGACAGTAATATGTGTTAAAGAGAGTCCATTACTTCCCAGAGTTGTTCTGTCTTTTAATTCGGACCCCTCGCCCGACTCCCCTCTTTTTTAGGGTTCCGTACCTCAAAAGGTAAAAAGGAACCCTTATAAGATCACTCTCTTGTCCGTCTGTCTGTCCGTGTGTCACTACCTTTTTTTTTAAGAATGGGAAATTATCAAATGACTCCTGCCGCTCTGGGCGGAGCGGAAGGGAGCGTCAGACGGTAAGATTTCCGCTACCTATAGTTTTAGCTAATATGTAGTTATGCTAAAAATAAATGTTTGAAATACCCATTATGCCTTGCGCTACGTAGGGTAAATGTGGTTGTATATATCGAGATGGCATTTTAACAAATTTAGGTAATCATAGCATTTTTTGTTTATACTTGGGGAATGAGCGAATGATTACGTTATAAAATAAACGCAACAAAAACAAGATCGGTTAAGTCATGTAGTTTAACTTAAATCTGTGTTGACTAGAATACACTAATCTCTTTGGTTGTAATCATTTTAAATCTGATCTTTTTAAACCATTAAAACATATATTGACTTCTACTTCTACTGTAAAACATTGCAAAAACAGAGTTAACATTAACATTTTATTTTTGTGACCCGAGGATCATATCGTTTATCAATGTTTTTATTGTCCCCTGATAAAGCAGATGTAAACAGCGTATCACGTACCTACCTATGTCTTAGTTAACATTATCCACTGACTTGATATGATGATACGTAGTTCGCTTAACTATCTACATTACTGCCAATTAAAGATGTGCTAATGAAGAACATTGACACAAACAAAATCGCGATAATACAAATGTTTTTTTTTTTTTTTACAACAACGAAATGTGAGATAATAATGAAGCTTATGAAAGAGTTTGGTAGGTATTTAAATACAGTTTTACTGTACTTGATTGCCACTAACATTAGAATACACAACGTGCAACCACGAAATCGAGAAAAAAAAAATCAGTAGTTCAATACATTTTATCGAGTTACGCGCGCATAAATGTATGGGGTAGTCGATTTTTTTTGTGATTTCGATGTTGGTCCCATAGTGAAAGTTGTTCATAATGATGATTACAATGACCCCTTACGAGGTATAGCGATTATTCTGTTACACATTGTAGGTATATAGAACCGTAGCAAAGTACAAAGCTTACCAAATATCACTCACAGCCGTTCATCCAACGTTTTGATGCAAAACAATCGAAGCGATTTCACAGAAATCAATAACATTAACGTCCGCGCGCCCACTACAACTACAACTGCATCGAAATATAACAATCCTAAATTATTAGGCACTCAATACGCATTCAAACGTAGTTTGGCGGAGTCACAGTTTAGAATTTACGACTTATTTTTACGTTTTCTTTATAACTTTATATTCTAGAACATTGTACATAACGCTTAATGCTAGAACGTGAAAAAGATCCATAAATCGTAAATATGGCAACGTTTTTACACTGCCGACTATCTCTGCACTAATAGAAAACAGATATGTAAAATTCCCATCAAAAGCTATTCTAAGCCACGAATAGCGGACGGATGAGTACAAATTGCACATTGATTGAGACGCAAGAGTTGCGCGGCCAGGGTTCAGGTCGGGTCCGCGTACCAGCCGTAGTAGACGGTGGCGGCCACCACGCCGGCCAGCAGCAGCGCGCCCGACACCACGCGGCACGCTATCACATACGCCTTCCTTTTATTTTCACCTGTAATCAAGGAGAAACACCATAAATCATCAATCAATCCCAATAAAACAAATTCTTCCGTTACTGATGAGTGGCTGACAGACAACGCACAGCCGAAACTACTGGTCGTAGAAATCTGAAATTTGGCATGTAGGTGCGTTGGGGAATTTAGGAGCACTAAGAGAGATTTTCCCTAAATTCCAACCGGAGTCGCGTGCATAAGCTAGTATGACATAAATATACATGGGTTGTAAAAAGCTTCGTCAGTCGTGCAAAAATTTTGACACCAACGAAATCTAAAAGTCAATACGTACCAGTGAACACAATGAAGGCGAGTGGGATGCCGACAGCGGCGCCGAGGATGTGCGCGGACCAGGCCATGGAGTCCTGGGAGGCAAGCTTGTCCGGCGCGCCCGCCAGCGAACAGCATAGCTGCGACACACCCTGCACCAGCACACTCAGCACACGGAACCACCACAGGGGGATGTGGCCAAACCTTTAAAAGAAGATATTGCTTAGATTTTGGGAATAAAGGAGAATTTGCAAAGATAATGTGAATTATTTATAATTATATAATAAAAAAATGCTAATAATAAAATAGCTGCGGACTGGTTTTAAATTCAAGATTCATAGCATTTAATTCAAAAAACCATATACAGGTACTTTTGTATTTTCGAGGTTGGTCAGTCAAAAACATGAAGCTATTTGCACGTTCGAAAGCGTAGATCTCGACGAAGAAGAAGAAGAAGACGTGCAAAAAACTCCGCGGACACTCTTTTAAATCATGTTATGTATTTCAAAAATCTTTGTGACATTATCCTTGTTGCATTCTACATGAGAGAACAATGCAAAGAAAAATAAACTTCTTACAACAATTCAAAATATAAAGTTAAAACGTCTTTTATAATGCGCACAGCAAAGGAGTGGAACTCTCTGCCTTCATCTGTGTTTCCAAACGCTTACAACCCTAATCTCTTCAAAGTTATAGTGCACAGCTCCTTCTGGGTAAGCTCGCTCCATCATAGACTTTGTCTCTGTCATCTCTGACCTAGACTAGAGTCAAGAGCAAACCCATCACAAACAAATAAATAAAGATTAAAATAAGCCAGTGGCAGTTAAAAGATGACCGGTCGCAACTGACGGCGCCCGTTCACGAACATGACGCGTGTATCGGCACCACTCAGCTCAACCATTTTGAAAATGATCCAACACACGCGCCACCATCAGTGAATATGAAAACCTTATTTGTTAATCTAATTGGGTTACATACTAATGAAAATGTATCAATCGCTAATTTACTTATTTGCTATTAAAGTTTAAAGAAAATACAATTGAACTAATACAATTACAAGTCTCTAATAACAATATAAGCAGAAGAAACTCACCTTAGGCACACATTAGCGATATGCGCGGTGAGCAGCGCGTACACCGCGGCGGAGGCGCCGACGACCGGCTCGTCCGGCTGCAGTGCGCCTGCGCCGAGCGCGCCCGCCGCCACCCCCCCGCACCACAGCACCATCACCCGCCATGGACCCTGCTCGCGCTCCAGGGGCCAGCCCACCTGGGACACATAGGACAGGTTACATCACTGAACCATTTGAATAAATTGAAGAGATACAGTCAACGTAAGACCTTGAGGGGAGAATCCATTGAATTGTAAAGTGTGCCCTGCTGCTATAAATACTTACAGCTAGTGCCACGAGAGCATTGAGAGCCAGATGCGCATGGTTGGCGTGAACACAGCCGTAGGTGAACAGCCGCCACGGTGTGTGCCACCAAACGTTCGGAGACCACTGCAGCGTCTGGCGCATGTCCTCCGTTAACGATATGTGGATGAGCACCTAGATCCAACAAGAATTGTGAGCTGACTCATTTATCAGGGAGGTATGATATCTTGGAAAATTTTAAACGTTTCCTTGCTGTAGGTATAAGAGTAAATAAATAAGTAGATAAAAATGTCCAACAAATCGAGATACTTACAAGTAAAACAATCATAGAGACTATGAAGTACGGTGGTTTCAATAAAGCTATGAGCTTGTCTATTCTTTTCTCGAATTTGGTCTTCACGAAATCTTTCTGAAACTTTGTTATTTGAGGGTATTTGTGGTAAACTCCTAGCGTGACGCCAGCCTGTAGCTGCGACTTGTGCTTAGCTGGGGGCGCGGGGGTGGGCAGCAGGCGCCTGTTCTCTCCAGGGCTGTTGGTATGGTCTCCGAGCCTCTCCTCCTCGTTCTCGGTCCAGGCACTCGCGGGCTGCTGGCTGTTTGGTAGGATCCTCCTGCCATGGTGCACAGGCACTTGTTCCACGTTCAGTCGCACGGTCTCGCAGTCCTGAGCATCGGGCGCCATGGTCAGCACTGCTCATGTTCGTCTGTCAGCACGACATACTCGCTCCGCGCCGTGCCGCTGCCTGCCGCCGGTGTCGCACAAATGTAATCAGTCAGTAACGCGCGCCTGTGTTTATACTAAAGTAGAAGGAAAATATATTTCAGTAAATTAGAATTCCATTATAAAGGGAAGTCTCCCGATTAATTGTGTTGGTATAAGACCACACTTGTCGATTTTACTAAGTTATCTGCAAAGCACAGTAGTTAAGGTTTGATAATGTATGTTTTTTTTGTAATTTGCAGAAAAATGTAGATACTTTTGACTACATTTATACAAAAAAAAAACTGGCCAAGTGCGAGTCGGACTCGCGTGCAAAGGGTTCCGAACGAATTTTATTTGTTTAACATTAACACTATAGACTTCTTATAAGTTTTCCTGTAATCTATAGGTAAAGATCTATTATCTGCATTTTTTTCAAAATTTTAGGCTCAGTAGTTTCGGAGATAAGTTGGGGGAATGGTCATTTTTCGTCTAATTTCTTGAATAACTTCAAAACCATTTATTTTAAAGTTATGAAAAAGATATAATTAAAACTCTCACAGTAAGCTCTTTCATTTGATGTGTCACACGATATTGTCAAAAAAACTTTTTTTTTAATTTTCTAGTTTGACCCCCAAAAGTGACCCCCATACTAAAAATTTAATAATTTACATAACGCATCCGTGTTTGGGTCACAGAAGTCCATATGTGTACCAAATTTCAACAGAATCGGTCTAGTGGATCCGCAGTAAAGTGACTGTGACAGACGGACGGACAGACAGACAGACAGACAGACAGACAGACAGACAGACGGACAGACAGACAGACACCAGAGTGATCCTATAAGGGTTCCGTTTTTTGTTCGGAACCCTAAAAACTGGTCAAGTGCGTGTCGGACTCGCGAGCAAAAGGTTCCGAACGAATAATATCTTTTTAACACATTACTTTAAAATCATAGACTTCTTTTAGGTTTTCCTAAAATATACAGGTCTTTAAATTTCAGACTCAGTAGTTTCGGGGATAAGTGGAGGGGATGGTTAGTTTTCATTTATTTCTTTAATAAATTTGGAATACAAATAAAACAAAAATACTTTTGAGACCCTTAGGTCTTCATTTAATTTACAATTTAATATGTCACACGGTAGAGATGGAAGAACGTTTTTTAAATTCTTATTTTTCCCCCAAAAGTAAACAAATTTTCAAAATTTATTTATTTTCGTTACGCGTCCGTGTTTGGGCAATAGAAAGTTACATGTGTACCAAATTTCAACTAAATCAGTCTAGTAGATTTTCTCGGAGAAAATCGGCTGTGACAGATGGACAGAAAGACAGACAACCGAGTAATTTATAAGGGTCCCGTTTTTCTAATTAGAAGTTCGAAAACCTATAAAAAAAAAATAATAAATTACTTCAGCGATAGCTTACTAAGCAGGAAAACGCTATGAACTTAAGATTTGTAGTGATACAGGAAAACCTAGACTAGAGTCAAGAGCAAACCCAATAAATAAATAAGAAATAAATAAAAAAAACGTTATTTAAAGTGCCGTTATTAGTTAAAACATGTAAATAAAAAACCCAATAAATAACGACTTTTTCGCCGAAAAACATAATATCTCTATTCGTGGTTCATAAAAGCAAATTATTTATCAACAAATTACAGCATTTATTTGCAAAGTGTGGCGATACCTTTACAAGTTGACGTAACTTCGGATCATCATTAATATTTCGTGCTCACTTTTGGTCGCGATATCTGTTATAGGATATTTGCGTCACAACACACTAGACGATAATATTTAATTTACGTCAGTTTTACGTTATAAAAGGTCATTGATGAAAAAGGACAAAAGCTAGGTAAATAAATTTCACCATGCTATCGACTATGCCCTTCATGACGATTCTTCTTGGGTCAGAAGGCCCTGGTATGTTATATAATTAAAAAAAAATGTTAAGAGCAGTGTTCTGCAAAAGTATTCTGTGATTTTAGAGTCAGCTCACAGCAAGACAAGACTTTCTAAAAAAGCCCTACATGACACAAAGATGCTCACATTTAAATGAGATAATTGAACCTTAGCGGCAGAGCCACCACATAGACGAATTTGTTTGACAGAACAAGTGATGTTTTTTACTCCATTTCTTCGTACTCTGCGTAACTTACCGGCGTTACATCTGAAGACGCGTCACAAACCGTAGTGCCTTACAATGTTACAGGGTAGCCTCAATGTATTTTAGATTCGTAGATATTAGACAGTTAAATATCTAGTATTAATTTAGCTAATAAATCTAATCAATCATTTGTTAAGTTTGTTTTATATTCTTCGTGTTTTGGGATAATTGAAAGTATTTAAAATAAGATTTAACGGTAGAAATAAGGGAAAGGTACTAAATAAAATGCCCCATGTGGTAATTGAAATTTTATAAGATCACAAGAATCACATAAAAACGATAGAGGCATAAGACTGTACGACACCATACTTACAACAATGTTGCATCATTTTTTATATGTTATGTATAGGTACTCTATCGATTGGCACGCTAAGCTTAGAGGCAGTAATGGGGTACGAAATGATTCGTGCAGGTAGATGACTTTTAAGCATGTAAAACTACGTGGGTACCTACAGTAAAATCCGAGATAAAATGGGAATGTCAGATTTAGGGACTTCACCTTTAAATTGTACAGTATTTTTATCTCCACGTCTCCCAACCAGCCTATGAGAACTGCCCGCGGCACCGATAACCTGCAGGGTGTATCAACGATGGAAGACTGTTCAGCTTACTCATCCAGCCAGGTCTAGCGTAATGTTTTGCAATGACTCTTGTTTTTTGTGACTTTTTCATGAATCATGCTATTTTTTTAAGAATTAAATAACCTACATACCGCATCAACAATTCGATTGACTCGACCAACTCGACTGTGAGTTTTTTCTTATTTTATCCAACTGCAGCTACAGTGACAGTGGTACGTGTCATGTAAGAGACCGTCCATTACTTCTGCGAGTGTTTTTTCTTTTAATTTGGACTCCTTGCTCCTCTTTCTGAGATTTACGCTATAGTTTTAGCTATGGTTATTTTAGAAATTTATATTTTAAGGGTACCCGTCCATTACAGCGGAGCGAGGCAGCGGAGTGGCGAAACGGAGAAATTTTAACCAATGGAATTGCATAAAATCTCCGTACCACATGAGTCACTGACATTTTGACTGACATGATTGGTTAAAATGTTTTGCTCTTAAAGCCCTGAGATCAAATGGGACATCCCAAAAAAGTAAAAGGCGGTAAAAGTAATCTTATTTTTCGTCAGCTTTTATAGCCGCGCTTCGCCCGCGTGATCCCTAGGGAACATACTCCCGGGATATACATATACAACCTATATGTTATTCCTGACTATAATCTACCTCAGCTCCAACCTTTACGAAGATCCCTTTCTCCTACAGGCGTTCTAACGTGAAAGAGTAACAAACATCCATCCGTCCATCCTCATACATACCTTCGGATTTATAATATTAGTAGGATCTACGTTATGCTAGATTTATAATATTAGTAGGATCTACGTGATGCTAGATTTATAATATTAGTAGAATCTACGTGATGCTAGATTTATCATATTAGTAGGATCTACGTGATGCTAGATTTATAATATTAGTAGGATCTACGTGATGCTAGATTTATCATATTAGTAGGATCTACGTGATGCTAGATTTATAATATTAGTAGGATTTACGTGACGCTAGATTTATAATATTAGTAGGATCTACGTGATGCTAGATTTATAATATTAGTTGGATTTACGTGACGCTAGATTTATAATATTAGTAGGATCTACGTGATGCTAGATTTATAATATTAGTAGGATCTACGTGATGCTAGATTTATAATATTAGTAGGATCTACGTGATGCTAGATTTATAGTATTAGTAGGATCTACGTGATGCTAGATTTATAATATTAGTTGGATTTACGTGACGCTAGATTTATAATATTAGTAGGATCTACGTGATGCTAGATTTATAATATTAGTAGGATCTACGTGATGCTAGATTTATAATATTAGTAGGATCTACGTGATGCTAGATTTATAGTATTAGTAGGATCTACGTGATGATAGATTTATAATATTAGTAGGATCTACGTGATGCTGGATTTTCAAAAATGTAGCGCCCTTTAATTTAGATAAGATTTTATTGAACCTGGGGGTTCAATTTCCATCATTTTACACTCATGTATCATTTTAAATACCCTTCCGTTAGGTTGTTAGGTGTGGTTTCATATGTCGAGATAGCATTTTGGCAAGTTTAGGTAATTATAGCATGTTTGTTTCAGCTCTTATTATTTATAGTCCACCCAACGAAGGAAATATAGCAGAAATAGTTTGTGTTTAGGCGAATTTTGGTGTAGTTGTAGGTAAAGGTGCCTTAAATAACACAGTAATAGTACTGATGAATGGGGGGGGGGGGGTGATAACTGGTAGCCGGGTGTCAGTTTTTGGTTTTCGTTCGGTGGGCTAGTAGGGCTATGTTCGAATGATTACATTATAAAATAACAACAAAAACTAGTTTAGTTAAGTCATGTATTATTTATAACTTAAACAGTAAACAGTGTTGACTAGAATACACTAATCTCTTTAGTTGAAGTTATTTAAACATGGTCTTTCTAACTTTTCATACTGAGTTTTGAAATAGTAAATTCCAATTTACATTTTTATTTTGTGACCTGAGGATCATTTCATTTATCAAATTTTGGCTGTCCCCTGATATAGCAGGTGTAAATAGCATATCATGTATGTTTTGTTAACATTGTCCAGTAACTTGATATGACGATAGTTCGCTGCTTACACCTATCTAGTGCCAATCTCAAACTCAATCAAGTATCTCCTTAGTGACAATCAAAGGTGGCTAATGGCTAACAAAATTAAAATTCAACGAAATGTGACAATAAGGTTACAATATTAAAATTATGATTATGAAAGAGTTTTGCAGGTATTTAATTACAATTGCACTTTATTGCCACTAACATTAGAATATATACTTAATAGAACCGTCGCATAAGTACAAAGCTTACAAAATATCACTAGCCGTTCATTCAACGTTTTGATGCAAAACAATCGAAGCGATTTCACAGAAATCAATAACATTCATAACTCCGCCATCATCACAAATACATCGAAATATAACAATCCTAAATTATTAGGCACTCAATACAATAGGTGGGATTGAATTATGATTTAATCGAGTAATAGGTACACGCGACCAAAGGTTACGACTTATTTTTACGTTTTCCTTAAACCATTAATTCTAGAACATTGTACATAACGCTTACTGCTAGAACGTGAAAAAGATCCATAAATCGTAACAAATGGCGACGTTTTTATACTGCCGACTATCTCTGCACGAATACAATACAGAGATGTAAAATTCCCATCAAAAGCTATTCTAAGCCACGAATAGCGGACGGATGAGTACAAATTGCACATTGATTGAGACGCAAGAGTTCCGCGGCCAGGGTTCAGGTCTGGTCCGCGTACCAGCCGTAGTAGACGGTGGCGGCCACCACGCCGGCCAGCAGCAGCGCGCCTGACACCACGCGGCACGCTATCACGTATGCCTTATTTTTATTTTCACCTGTAACCAACGAGAAACACCATAAATATGACGTAAAGACAAAAATATTTCAAAAAAATTTGAAGTGCCTACAAAAATACTGACACCAACGGAATCTAAAAGACAATACGTACCAGTGAACACAATGAAAGCAAGTGGGATGCCGACAGCAGCGCCGAGGATGTGCGCGGCCCAGGCCACGTAGTCCTGGGAGCCATGCGCGTGCGCCGCGGCGGGCGCGCCCAGCTGCGCCGGCGTGCGCACCAGCGACCAGCACAACTCCGACATGCCCAGCACCAACACACTCAGTGGACGAAACCACCACAGGGGGATGTGGCCGAACCTTTAAAAAAGATCTGGCTTAGATTTTGGCAATACTTTTCAAATGAAGAATTCACAGAGATCATGTGAATTATAAAAGAATTGCTAGTAAGAAAATAGCTGCAAACTGATTTTAAACCAAATAAAAAACCTTATTGATTAATCTAATCGTGTTAAACACGAAAAAAATGTGTCAATCGCTATTTTACCTATTTACTATTAAAGCTTAAAGTTAATCCAGTTGATTTCTTACAAGTCACTAATAAAAATATAAGTAGAAGAATCCCTAATAAAAATATAAGCAGAAGAAACTCACCTTAGGCACACATTAGCGATATGCGCGGTGAGCAGCGCGTACACCGCGGCGGAGGCGCCGACGACTTGCACGTGCGGTTGCAGTGCGCCTGCGCCGAGCGCGCCCGCCGCCACCCCCCCGCACCACAGCACCACCAACCGCCACGGGCCCTGCTCGCGCTCTAGGGGCCAGCCCACCTAGAACACATAGGATAGGTTAAAACACTGAACCATTTGCATTAATTGAAGAGTAGAGTAACCGTAAGTTTTTGATAGGAAAATCTATTAATGCTGCTAACTTCCAAATGGTATCAATTTGAATCTGATACTGGTATAGATGGGACCACTACCAATCAGACCTAGCACTGTACAGTTAATAAGAGAATACTTACAGCTAGTGCCACGAGAGCATTGAGAGCCAGATGCGCATGGTTGGCGTGAACACAGCCGTAGGTGAACAGCCGCCACGGTGTGTGCCACCAAACGTTCGGAGACCACTGCAGCGTCTGGCGCATGTCCTCCGTTAACGATATGTGGATGAGCACCTAGAACCAACAAGAATTGTGAGGTCAACATCAAAATGAACTAACTGACTCATTTATCAGGGAGGTATGATATCTTGGAAAATTTTAAACGTTTCCTTGCTGTAGGTATAAGAGTAAATAAATAAGTAGATAAAAATGTCTAACAAATCGAGATACTTACAAGTAAAACAATCATAGAGACTATGAAGTACGGTGGTTTCAATAAAGCTATGAGCTTGACTTTTCTTTTTTCGAACTTGGTCTTCACGAATCCTTTCTGTGACTTCGTAATTTGAGGGTATTTGTGGTGAACTCCTAGCGTGAGGCCAGCCTGTAGCTGCGACTTGTGCTTAGCTGGAGGCGCGGGGGTGGGCAGCAGGCGCCTGTTCTCTCCAGGGCTGTTTGTGTGGTCTCCGAGCCTCTCCTCCTCGTTCTCGGTCCAGGCACTCGCGGGCTGCTGGCTGTTTGGCAGGATCCTCCTGCCATGGTGCACAGGCACTTGTTCCACGTTCAGTCGCACGGTCTCGCAGTCCTGAGCATCGGGCGCCATGGTCAGCACTGCTCATGTTCGTCTGTCAGCACGACATACTCGCTCCGCGCCGTGCCGCTGCCTGCCGCCTGTGTTGGACAAATGTAATCGGTCAGTAATGCGCTCCTGAATTTATACTAAATGAGAAGGAAAACCTATTTCAGTTAATTAATTAGGAATTCTATTATAAAAGGAAGTATCCCGATTAATTGTGTTGGTATAAGAGCACACACACGAGCAATCTGTTGACAAGCACAATAGTTCTTTAGATTTGATAATGTATATTTTTTTTGTAATTTAGTAGAATAATGTTGGTACTTCTTTTTTATTATTTTTTTTTGCTTTAATTAGAACTCGTTAAATTATTTTAGCGATAGCTTATCAAGTAGGGAAAACCTATCAACTACAGATATTGTGTTGATATAAGGAAAAACGTTATTTAAAGTGTCCTTATTAGTTAAAACAAGCACATAAAAAAACCCGAAAAAAAAAACGAATTTTCGTTAAAAATTACATCATAATTTATTTATGTCAATTGAAATATCATTTTCACCATAATATATCATTATTGCAAAGTGTGGCGATACTTTTACAAGTTTTTGCTCACTGCAGCACGTTACTTCGGATCGTCGTTAATATTTCGAGCTTTTGGTTGCGATATGAGTTATAAGATACTAGCTGACCCGCGCAACTTTGTCTGCGTCACAATTTTTATTACTGCTCCGCTCCTATTGGTCTTAGCGTGATGATATATAGCCTATAACCTTCCTCGATAAATGGGCTATCTAATACTGAAAGTATTTTTCAAATCGGACCAGTAGTTCCTGAGATTAGCGCGTTCAAGCAAACAAACAAACTTTTCAGCTTTATATATTAGTACGGATTTGCATCAACACAATAGACGATAATATTTAAATTACGTGTTTTACGTTATATGACGAAACTGGACAAAACCTAGGCAAACAGCTTTCATCATATCATCGTCTTTGTCGTTCAATCCTTTAATATAATATAAAAACATGATTAGATCTTTCCTGGCCCTGTTAGGTTTATAAAGAAAAAAAATGTATGTGGGAGAGCTGTGTACTGCAAAGTATTGTCTGTTCTTAGGGTCAACTCACAGCAAGACTTTCTAAAAAAGCAATACAATATAGAACATTAATCACGACACAAAAAGGTAACATTTAAATGAGATAATTCAAATAAAGGGGATAGAACCTTTGTGGCAGAGCTACTGTCACCATACTTTTTTTAATCACGGCGCACGATTATACTGATGTTATAAAAAATGTTCGAACCACTTTTAATCCGTGCAGTGTATTCGAATCTCTCACTGAAATTTGAGGTTTTGTGAAAAAAATAAACTTTTATATTGCATTGCTAAAAGTAATACCGATCTTACAAAGTGCGTGTAGTGCGCCGCGTCTCGGTGTGTTCTGTGTAGCGCTATATTCTGTAACAACATGTTCGAGTCTCGACAGCGGAATCCGAGGTGAGTATAAACACAAGACCTTTATGTTGTGTGTTATAAAGTTCACTTTGTGAGCTTTGTATCTCAAGTGAAGCTCGATATCGAAATGATTACTTACAGAATAGACTTGCATTGCGATTCTGTGAACTCGTCACCGTGTAAACTTAGCCGAAGTGAACATCAAGTGAGCCGTCCGCCATACAAACACGCTTCACGCTTCCACCTAAGTATACGCGGGCAGACGTGGTCGGGTACACCGGCTGACCCTTCCACTAAAAATACCGATGATATTATAAATACAGTGTAATTGTTAGATGTGTGGCGAATATATCACACGCCGACAACGGGGAAAGAGTCGTTTACAGTCATTTATATGAAACTAGCTTTTGCCTGCGACTTCGTAGGTACGCGCATATCCCGTTTTTTCCCGCATCCCGTTTTTTCCCGTTCCATAAAACTATAGTAAATAGTTACGAAGTTTGATCAAAATCGGTTCAGTAGTTTCAGAGATTATTTCGAACAAACATCAAATTATGAACAGGACAAATAAATCATAAAATTATATAATAGACACTCCAATAAAAGATAATATTTATATTAAACGATATATATAAATGCACACAGGTTTTCCCATTATAAGTGTACCTAACAATTATTAATCCTGATTTTTATTAGTTTACTATTATCAGAATAAAATGAACCGGAAAATATAATATTATGCAATTATATGGCGCGTGCGCCGAGTTCTCGTGTGCAAGTACATTAGGTACCAACACGTTTGTTTATACCTATTTATTTATGGCATGATTACAAAATAATATCAGGCTTTTGTTTCCTGAAGGAATAACCAGAGGTGTTTTGATTAAACAGTCATATTTTGCCAGGTTTTCAAGTGCACCCCAAGCAGTTGCATTTTGGCTGACCATCGATGTAGTCTTGGAAGAGACCTTAACTTACTCATTGCTGTATCGTCCAACTTAAAATAATATTTTATACTAAACTATGAAGTTCTCACGATCATTGTGCTCGTATTAGATAACAACTGACACACCGGTATCAGAATAATATTATTTATCAAAGGGCAAATAATTTAAAGGGCTTCACTTAGGTACTAAGCTTGCCAATTTCATCGGGCGGATGAAAACACACAATTGTATCAGAATCATTGCTTACGGTTGTACCCTCAATGGGTTTTACGGTTTTACCGATTGTTTTTATCACCCCAGCAACAATTTATGTAAATGACGATTCTATTAAATTCACTGACGTAGGTAAGTACATAAGTAGTACGTATTTGATGAATAATATATTCCTCAAACTAATTTGAAACCGGGAACATGACGATAACGTTGATATCACTTAAAGCACAATTATTTTAAGGAAAATCTACCTGGTCCGTGCGACAGGCCTGCCTCTGAAATAGTCCGTGACGTACGGTCCACATGATTGACGTACATGACACATTATTTGTCTATATTAATACAGGTAAGTAATTGGAACTTGACCCAAACAGGATGAATAGCGAAAATTAAACAATAGAGTTTTTATTACTGCTTAACAACGGAAAATATTAATACCAATTTTTAAGCAGTCTAGTCATTTATACCTCGTCGTCAATTTTAAAATGAAAACTATTGAAAACGAAGGTTTAAAATAGCTTTGTACCAACAAATTCCACCACACTCTAGTTCGCCTCAAACCTACTGCCCAGTTATACAAAAATATAGCAAATCTGTTTTATTTAATCAGTAGGTCATTCCGAAATTGTCGCCAATTTTACCGGAAATATTTTATGCGGTATCATTTTTCCAATCCACTTAGTAGGTAATCGACAAAATAGACACACGATATTTAGGAAACAACCCTTTGGCTTTTGTGGCTTCCTATACACGGCGAGATTGACATAATCCGATATAACGGCAAAATGCTAGAATGTCCGTTGCAAGATTGCAGATAAGCTTTGGTATCCACACATGAGTGACACCGTGTCATCTTAAAAGCGGCAACAGAAGCAGCCAGAGGCTTTCATACGAGTTGAACTCAACAAGCTGTAGAGCTTCTGTTTCGTTTTAAATTTTGGCTCATGTCGCCTTCAATAAAGACATGGGTTTTGGGCATTCTAACCTACTACAGTGAAACCTGGATAACCGGGACCTGAAGGGACCTGCAAATTTGTCTCACTTAAAGAGGTATTCCACTTACCCAGTGTCTCAGATATCCATGTATAAATAAATTCTGTCTCATTTACAGAGGGTTCCATTAATAGAGGTGGGAATAGAGGTAATTTCATTTATGAAGGTGCAATTATTAAATAAAATACGTATTTTCTAAACATTATACATGAGTATCTTTAACAATAAAAAGTTATAAAGCAAAAAGCACGTTTTTTATAAACAAAACAAACGTTTTAGATGTTGGCACATGAAATTCGACACAGACTTCATCGCGCGTCCTTCCACTTTCATAAACGGATATTAACTAGCTTTTTACGTACTAATAAAGACTTAAAGCCTTGACTTCGGCATTTTCAAACAAACATCCGGACGATAGCAAAACCAAACTAAAACTGGAGGTCACTTTTACACAATTAGCCAAGTGCGAAATTTACGGGTAGAATAAAAATTAGTAAACAAAACGGTACACAAAATATAGCCTCAGTAGTAGAGGTAAAATATACTCGCTGTTTCAATTATAGAGGTTATTTTGACGAATAAAATCGAAAGAACTAATCCCTAAAATAAAGTCTCAGTAAAAGAGGTAAAATACACTCGCTGTCTCAATAATAGAGGTAATAATGACGATAAAATCGAAAGAACTAATCCCTAAAATATAGTCTCAGTAAAAGAGGTAAAATACACTCGCTGTCTCAATAATAGAGGTAATAATGACGATAAAATCGAAAGAACTAATCCCTAAAATATAGTCTCAGTAAAAGAGGTAAAATACACTCGCTGTCTCAATAATAGAGGTAATAATGACGATAAAATCGAAAGAACTAATCCCTAAAATATAGTCTCAGTAAAAGAGGTAAAATACACTCGCTGTCTCAATAATAGAGGTAATTATGACGATAAAATCGAAAGAACTAATCCCAGATATTTAGAGGTTTGTTTTGTCCCACTAACAGAGGTAATTCAGTGCTAAAGTGTCGGGACCTAAGCATGAGTTCCAGCTATAGAGGTTTCTCACTTATCCAGGTCCCACTTAACCAAGTTTTACTGTATTATATTCTGTGTCCACGCAACTGGCAACCACCAGTACCTACATGGTGCACAGTGGTACCTATACGAACATAACTACTGTCAATATTGTCCTGCTGACGCTACTCAAAACCTGCGTGTAATACGTGACACCACATGAGTATCACATTAAATTGTATTGTTAGTACTTATAGCAAGTTAACACCAGTCAGAATTTGTTAGTATCCATTACCTACCAAATATGTGATATAGCGAAGTAGGCTAAGCATAAATATGCAGCATTGTTCAATAATAAAAATAACCTCTTTCCTGAACTCTGAACAATGACTGAAATCTCGTAATAACAAAAATAAAAGGTAAATAATGAAAAATACCTATGACAAGGAGTATGTTCTGGAGGTTTATGCAGATACCTCTTTAGTACAGTATTTTTTCAGTATTGTGCCCCATGTGGGGCGAGCCTTTTGCCATAAAAAAATCTAGACTCCAGACTGCTACTAAGAAATCACAGATAACAGAACTAAATAATAACACTCGGAAATCGAACCAAGTACCACAAGCTTAGCCGGTACGCTTGACAACGTAGCAGTATAAACGATATGAAACAAGAAACTAACTAAATCCAACAACAATTTAGTATACAAATCATCCTCCAGTAATTTATTTTCCAAACTGACTCTCCCTCAGGAAAAAGGTGTTAATAAATATACATATGTACCACTGCTACTGTTCTACTAAATAATTTGAATGTTAATTTTCACCCCATATAGTCTAGCTAGGTATCGTAGCGTCGCAGACAGCTGGCTCGTAAACAATGGTGTTATTATCATGTAACAGCTATTTATTATAATAGTAACGGTACAATTGGCAGGCGGGCCCGATGGCCCGATGGCCCGATGGCTCGCCAAATTCTGCCGCGAATAACAAATAGCGACATATTGTTGCACACAGGACAATTTATGGGCGAATAGATTTAGCTTGTGGTTCGGTCTGATTAGAAATGGTTTGTTTAAAGTTTTGACATTATTATTAATCATGATGGTTAGTTTGCGGTCTGGAGCGTGGCTAATGAGTACGAATGCCCAGTTTTGGCTAACTAGTTACCATAACCTAAAATGTTCCCGTATGCCTATCTTCATTTCGGGAAAATCCACTTTCCTGGTTTTATTACAATTTGGATAATGAAACATACTAATAACTAATGGACTTGGTATATTGTTGTCCGATAGAAATAAATTAAATTATACGACGCATTGCCGTATTTGTCTGTACGTCTGAAAGACGTTCTTCAGCGCACCTTATACGTCCGTTCAACTCCGTTCAAGTAACTACATTATATTAACGAGTGATGGAACAATGTTGAACATTTGTAAATATTCGTTTCGAATGGATGTCCATTAATAATAACACTTAACACTAACTACTAACAGCTGACTGCCATGTTAGCTACATCTTAAAACAAAAGCATTGTATCTTTCAAGGCTGAGATCAAATTATCTTCCATAGACAAGTATGCTTTATTGTTGTTCTTCTACTCACCTGCAGGTAAAACTTTGTACTATATGTAGAGTCTATGGCCTCCATATTGACAAATAACGCGAGAGCAAAGGACTCTGCACCTTGGACAGGTGGCAGGCCCAAAGCGTGTATTGAAAAAAAAACTACCTGATTTTATCTTAAAATTCAACAGAATGCGTGGAAAGAACACCTGTTCTGTATAACTTAAAGTAGCTTCAGTTAACTGATATTACTTCCTAAGCCCATTCAGACATGCATATGGCTAAACGGTGCCATAATGACTTCGGAACAATACCGTCACCAGGACGGCTGGCAGGATATTTAGCGATGATGATAGCTTTAAATTCCCCATAAATATTCATCGCGTGTGTCGCGGACTTGTTCGTAAAGTAAAAAGGCTGTCTATCGCCGTTCGCGATCGGGAAATGTGGTAGTGGTACCTGCGTATAGTTGGTAGCATGCGTGGCAATGAGCTCATGGAGCTTTCAAGTGTGCGTCTACGTACGACAGACTTTATGTCTACCAGCAACGTATTTAAGTCAAACGGGATTGCAACTTGCTTAGCAAACATGATAATGGTAGTTTACCTACTCTATAGCTACAGATACTAGACTTGAGTAAAGCATAGTATTAAATACTGGTATTAAAAGGCCATAAAGTTTTAATTTTTATAGTAGTAATATTTTTGGTATGCATCCTGCTAAGTCTCGATAATCAGTATGATTTTGTGTGTTTAAAATTTACCCGGAAGGTAAACACTTCGCGCCACTTTCCTTATTTAGCGAATAACAACGTTTTACCAACTATGTATTGTCAATAAAATTGTCCCAGAATTGATAGGTCATTTGCGTCATCATAGTTGAAATTCAGTACGTAGTAGCGAAACTATGATTGAGGAAAAACCGTAATAGCAAATTACTTAAAACTAATAACAATGAGGATAAAATCACAGACTCAGAGATAACGGTAATAGGTCAAGTTCAGCAATACAATAGGGTTTTCCACTGAAAAAATGTAATTAGTCCGTCAGATAAATTTCCAAAAAATAATTATGGAAATTCGCGTGACGTCACTACGTTAGTACACTTTTTACTAAAACGACAGTAGCGGGGCTCTTGAACTTTGATGCGATGACATCTTGGTCAATTTTTATCGGTTTGAAATGTCCAAAATACGTGACCAACATTTTTTGAAAATCTCAAAGATGGACTAATAAGAACTATATTTTTTTACCTACTAAAAGACCCTATCAATGCGATTGACAATAATTATTCCTGTGTCTTTACTACCATTTAAGGCGCATGCACAGATCGTTTCCGGCTGTCGGTCCGTCTGTCACGCGTCACATCGTTTTCATATTTCAATAGTATCTGCGAGGCTATCTGGCTGATTGTCACGGCCGTGCGAGGTGCGTGTCACCAAGTTAGGGCATCAGTGATGGATAAGGTAGGTACAGGTATTTACTAAGATGCAATCCAATGGTTACAGGGAGATATGATCGACGGATGACGGAATATTGACAGGTATGTGATGATCACTTTTTATGGGCACTGAGTTATGCAGTTAATATGGTGATGATGCAGATAGATAAATTGTAAATGGATAGTTACCTGTGTAACGATATTTATTTTACATACTTATCGTGGGTGTGTTAATTTATATAGATATACTAGCTTTAGCTTTTTGCCTGCGGCGTTCCTACGCGCATATCCTGTTTTTTCCCGTTCCCGTAGGAATTTCGGGAAATCCTCTCTTAGTGCACCCCTGCACTCCTCTAGGAACATCGTGCCAAAATTTAACTTACTACGACCAAAATTTTTGGCTGTGCGTTGTCTGTCAGTCACTCAGTAACGAAAGAATTTTATATATTAGGGATAGTTAAAAATACATCATATGCAGCTAGCTGTTAATACTATTTATAAATGAATACAAATACTGTTCAGAATTGATTTCATAATTTGAATTTAGTCTATCTATTTAAAATTATGCAGACATTGCAGCTGCAGCTAAACATAAATTCATAAATAAAAAATTAAAGTTTAAATGCAGACCAATATCAAACGAAGCAAATGAAATAACTCACTGATAAAAAATGCGCACTAAATAGCGCCGACAGTGCACTAACACAAAACAGCTGATCTATGTAAACAGTCCGCCGACGCGCCGCACTAGCACTAACGACTAACAAACATATTACATGTAAGTAGTACTAATACTCAACAAACAAAGTCACAACTCGAGCACAGACACTGCACTTATGACCACGAACGAACGAAAATATCGCTTAAATGATGACTCAAAACATAGTGCCTATTACACGGACGAGCTCGAAAGCTGAGTGAAGAGTGAGTGGGCACCTGCGCGTGCGCCGACCTGCAGTCCCGAAACACGCACACAGGCACAACTATCTGTACACAGATACCCGGAGCCTCTGTGTGCACATTGATAAGATTCGGGTAAACTTGCACCGCACTGCAGATTACTTTGTATTTTTAGAACGAATCTGCTTTATATCCAGGCGAATGAAACAAAAGCATTTAAATAAATCTCGCGTTAAATGATAATAAGATTTTTGAACATTGGAACAATTATTAAATATCTCAATTAGTGTGGGTTTTATGGTAGCAAATTGTGACTATTAACACTAGTGCAATGATTTAATTATTTTTTTTATAGTTAATAGTAGAGACTTACCACAGGTCGCTAGAAATATTGATTTTCATAGGTTTTTCGGAAATGAAATCATACCATACTCAGAGCAGTGATTGAGAGAGCTCTATATTTAAATTGCTTATGTCAATATAGTATCATTAATAAAAAAAACCTATTTATTTCTTTATTCAAACTTTATGCATTGGTACCTGTCCACTTTTGGGTCCAATCAATCAAATCTAAACCGGAATAAAAACATTGCTTTCTTTCAGTGAACACACTTGACGCGCTTATTTTGGCACTCAATAATTAACACGTGGTACAAGTTCCACCCGTGTGCCACCTAGATAACGCTCCCACATCACGTGCGCAGGACTGGCTCAGGTTTAACAGCCCAAGCTGTGCGCCTGCGCCGCATGCGGACAGGTGCTTTGTGCTTGCTGCAAAAAACGCAGCGCACCATCTGCTCCCGGCATTCCTGAATACGATCATGTGAGAGGCACGCTCCCAATTATGAGGTTGCTGGAGTGAAAGGATATATTTTTTTTGGAATTTGTAGTTTTGGGTATCTTAGCTTGATTTGACTCGAGTTTGTGGTGGGTGGCTACATAGTGTGTTGTCAGACAAAATTGTAATGATATCAATAACAAATTAAGAAAATATGCCTGGATTGTTTTCCATCCAGGCATATTTTCTTGAACTTCCGTTCATATTTTCATCGTTTGAGCCTTCAAGTTTATTGAATGTTATCGATGTTTTGTCGACTGCGATTAGATTGTGTTAGGAACCGAATATAGGACTGCATCCCTATACTGCATACTTGAGTTATAGATGCCGACCCCATCACTGAGTGACTGACCTTGAATAAAGGAAAAGGCTTAGCATAGGTCAAAATAAGAGAGCACACAATAGAGATAGGTATAGGAATGAACAGGTTACTTCTAGACAAGCGTGCTCCATCGGGTGAGATAGTGGTCAAACGTGTGCCTATCAATAGTAAAAAAAGGTAGATAAATGTGTCAGAAATAATAAACGTCAACAACCCTCACTTTTGATCACACAGAGAGGAGTCCTGTGGCTGTGACGCGAAATCAGAAGAGTGAGGCTTCATGACGCAAAGAGGAGAGCGTCATTTCTAGGAAACGATACTACGAGAGCAGTCATACATTTGTTTTGCTTTCCCACGTGTTCATTTATTTACTGAATCATTTATTTCTATTACACATTGCATTATTCAATGGATAATTTCACGAGCGTCAGTCACGAGCCATCGAACTATCTTGTGGTTAACCAGACCTGGGGTTATGGAGATGATGACTTATGCACACAAATCACAATGCACATTACAGTCATAGAATTATACAATACCTACGTAGTAAGGCGTCACTGCTGTCGATAGAAAATTGTGAATGGTTTTTCTAGGATTTCAAAAAAGGACTTACAACTTTATTGCCGTAATCTACAGGCTTAAGGTTGCGAGTAAGTGACTATGACATACGTCTATTTTGTTTATATTCAATAATGGGGGTGATATTACTCCAATACTGAAAAATCCCCCAATTCATTAAAATAAAGATTATAAAAAACGCGTGATAAACGGATCGGTTAGCGGAATAAGCTTTTCGACATTAATCCTTATCATCTAAGTACGTCATGGGAATTGAATGGTATTTTTCGACGAAAGTCGAGCAGCAATCTAATTAAAAATATGTATATATATAACCTGGTCAGTAAATATTTTATGTTTTAGTTCGGTATGCACTTAGTTTACTTATGCAGTTCTTCTACCTGAGTATTTTGTTTAGAAAGTTGAACCGGAATTTTATTGTACCTCTCTATTGTTTCATTGCTGAGCTGAGATAACAGCTGCCTCCTATTGTTTTGAGGAACATCGTCATTTCGAAGTTATCCTGCGATTTTTAATCCCGCCTGCGTAGTTTGAAGTTTTACATCCTTTGGCAGTTTCTATTGAGAGCTCTTACTTATATATCAGTGTATGACTGATAATGTATCACACGTAATATAATGACAAAAAGGATTTAAGTACCGTAACACCTAAAAGTGCCTAAGACAATTGTTAAGATTTATTCCTATTTACGAACCTATATGCCTTAAGAACTTGAGTTTATTACTATCTCAAAACAATCTCTTCTTGACTTATGATAAACCTCCTTTTTTAAGGATGGGAAATCTTCAAATGACTCCTCCCGCTCTGGGCGGAGCAAACCCACCCGTGTTCCGTGTTGCTCCTAATCTTAATGCCCATCGCATTCCAGAGCCGCGGTGACTCTTTCTTATAAATTCCGCAACTATGCTAACCCCCTAATGGCGCACAGCAACAAGTGCTCTACATTCGCAAAATAACCATGACATGCGACGTATCGCAGTAACTCCGGAGTAACAGGTAACCCACACGTTACCTAGTAACCCACAAGTTTTACTACGAAACAACAGATAAATCCTACAATTATTACTACAGGACTTCTTGGTAATACATTTAAATAGATCAGTTTAAATAATTTAATACCGCACTACATTATAATATCGAATAAGGAAAACTGAGGTTATGGGAATTTACACCACGGATAGTACTTTAGTATCTGTCTATTGTTATTTTGGTCTTAATTAGTCCAAGGAGAGGTACCTATAATTCTTTAATTTCGAAGTAAACAGCTTTGTTTACATCCATCGAGCACGTGGAACAAATCATCACAATAATACATAACAAAAGCTCAGCGCGTTATGCAGTACTCAATACTGGGAACATTGCTGTAAAGTAAATATGGTCTTGTTGTGTTAGACGATACATCTAAAAATTCCATGTGATTTGTTTCTCGCCGTCGTGTAATTGTAAATCACTCGTTCAACTTTGTGTACAAATTAATCTAGTGAAGACTGGTCTACGAAAGCCTTCATTCGGTTGCGCACCCCACCCAGGTACGCCACAGCAAACACAAATTAGCGAAATGAGGTTTTATAGACCCAGCGGATGAGACCCAATGCGACTGCGGTGCTTCTGTTGAGTCACATGAGTCACACGTTGGAGTGCCACAAGTGAACACACACATTTTCGGGGACTTTTATGAATGCCACCGACGCTGTAAGTATCGCAGCCACCTACTGGGCCCAAAGCGGCTAAAGAGTTAACCAATCAAAGAAGGATGATACCTACAACAATGCTCAATTTTGTCAATCAATGTTCGTTTAACAATAAAATTAACATAAAGCAATTATAAGGCAAATACTACGCAAGCAGTGTATTTAAATGATTAACACAATAAACACGATAGAACGGGGAACTCCGACACAGATACACGAAGTTAAGGAATATTGGACGAGTAATTGCGAAACAGATTAAAAGTTAATAATTAATGAGACCCGGAAACCGGGAAACTTAGTGTGGGAACTGTGGGACGCCCCTCGGGCAGATAGATTGACAAGATGTTGGAAACGGGGGTTGGGAAGATTGCAAATAGTAATTAGTTATCATGGAATATATCTTTTGTTTTAAGGACTGCTCTATGATGTTCTATGGTAGAGCATGAGTATTCGGTATTCAGTAGTGTTGTTCTGTAAAAATCTTGCAAAGTAACGTTAAGTAAGCTGTCAATCCTTACAGTTGGAATGATAGCTCAATTCAGGCTTATTTCACCAAGTGTCCACGGTGACGTTTTTGTACAATAGCACGGGGCATTTGAAAAGTGTAAGTAGTGAACACTTGAACACTCCACGTGTGTGTGGGTGACTGTCGGGCTTCACTTAAGTAACTATTACTGTCTTTCTGACGGGCCATAGCCCTAATGTGTCACTGTTTCTAAAGGAGACTAGGTAAAACTACTCTGAGATAATTCACTGAAAACACAAAAAAAAATCATACATAATTAAGAAAGTCGAGATCATTGATAAGATGATGGCAATCTGTAATCGGATTGCAAGCTTGATGATAATCCCAATACCCAGCTGTGTCGATTGAATGGTCGGACAATTAGCGGCCGTTCCTATCAGCTAAACGCAAATTAATTACATCATTTATCCTCAACTGTGATTGAGTACGTGCTTTACCTTGCGTAATATATCATAATGTTTGCTATATTATCTAAACGCTAGCTGTGGTCAGGAGATTCTAACCACAGCGGACTATCCTGTCCGCAAGCTGTAGGATATAGTAATAAGCTACGAACTGTATCACTAGACAATAACTACGCATGTTCCTCGAGCTAAAAATAACATTCTATTAAAAGAATCAATTTATACATAATGCTGTATAGTAACATCTAAGTCAAACCCATTTCCATTGCATTTCCTGTGCAATTAAAGCACTATTTTAATTAAAACACTGTGTCAATTTTAGCTCAACCTTTTGCCCTGGATTTTCCTCTAGCTTGCAACTGTACAATACGAATGATTAACCTGGTTTTATTTTAATTAATTCTTCGTATTGTTCTGGTGGTACCTACGTCCGTCGTCCGGCACCTAATATAGAACGTTTACGTAGAACTATCAATTAACACGGTTAGGTTATCGGTTGCTAATGATATAACCCATTGCTAAGGGCAGGGCGTAACCTGTGGCAAATAGGAACACGCGAATAGTTCGATCTATATACGTGTGTATTCTAATATTTCTGGTGATTTGCAATCAATCAGCAATTCAAGATAAAAGTTTAACAGCGAGGTTCCATATACTACGAGGTAGCAACTCGTTACTTTGAATTGAACGCATAAATAGTAGCGCTTTTGGCACACACCAAACATTCTACACGCCTCGGTAGGAACTGAAATAAAAATATTTTATATCTCACCACAATATTTTTACAGCAGATTGTAAATTGCGTGAGCGATGTGCGATGACAGATGATGTTTTAATACACATTGAAGTTCGCAAAGTAAACACAAGTGTAGAAGAATTGGTAGGCGGCAAGGTCGCGCGCGCATCGTAAATAGCGCGTGTTCTTTAGTTGCTAATTTCGGGTGTTCTCGTAAAAATTTAAAACCTTGCGCCTTATGAACATCACATGTTTGAATGTTTACAATACATCGTTGAGTCATCGGTAAGTGCAGACTTTTTGCAGCCGATGTTAAGAATAACATTATAGTGCATGTCTATAAAGAACATCGACATCGCTGTTTCAGGTTAATAATAGGTAGAGGCATTATTTACTTCGTCCAGGACAGCCGCAACAAACTAACTAAACAAGCTAATTCAGATAAAAACTAACCATATGACAAGTGTAAGTATTGATTAGCGGATTCTTCAATTTCTCGGAATAAAGAAACCGCTAATTAGCATTCAAACTAAGCATGTGGTTTATTTTTTCAAATGGTTATTGTTCGTTCTGCTGAGTACAGAACCTCTTACTTTTTGTACATTTTTTATTTTGGACCGTTGATGTATAAAAAACCCAAGCCAAGATGCACAGTCTCGAACAAATGCAACACTCAAAACTGTCGTCAAAAACTGACATGTATCAAGTGTCATGTGTGAGTTGTGTGTAGTTATACTATAAACAATTTTTTTTTGCAAATTCAACCTCACACGGATCTCTTAAATTTGGCACAATTATACATATTGCGCTTGTTTTTTGCGGACGTTTTTGAGATGCTGAGTGTGTATCTTGGTTTTTATATATATCAATGTTTTGAAAGCAGAAATTCTAAATTGCAAATCATTACATTAACACTTCAGGGTCAGCACATAATATTTTTATTGAAAGTAGCCATTAACGATCCTCACTCTGTACCATCACAGAAATGTTTATCGAGAGCCGTAACAGAGTAACAGCCAATGATCTTGCTGCGGTAATAGCCACCTAACCACCTAGCCACCTAGCCATGTGGCCATCGGGCCATGTGGCCGAGTGGCCGAGTGGCCGTGTGCGTGTGGCCACTCGATATCTACTCGTTATTTATTGGATGCATTACGGCTTATCAGTCGACAGCAGTTTCGCTGTTTTTCAGCTGAGATATTATTATGTGTTGAGCGAGAATTTTGTAGGTGTGACGAGATCGAATGTTATTAGTTGAGCGGAAAAACGTGACGGGTCAAACGGGCGCGGTATTTGGTAGCATTTTTTAAATCTTGTAAACTGTAACCTACGCAAATCAACTGACGTTTACATTGAAAATAACAATACAGTTTATCTGTTGCTGAAAAAGATAACAACTTACAATACATTGAATTATTCAAAATCCAGGAAGGAAATGTCTCATCCTAACTAACAATGTTGAAATGTGGTTTTTGGAACAGTTATTTTGGCTGATTGGCTAAAGGAAGACGATTTTTGTGCTCATTGGAAAATCTAATAATGAAACTCGATACATTATTATTTGTTGTATTGCTGGAAGAACTTCGAGGAGACGTTTGCCCAGTATAGGCTTACTTATATAAAAAAATGGAATTAAATGATCGTAAATGTTACGAACTATTCATCAATTGTATAGCAAAAATTCTGTACACCTACCAGTTTTTGTATTCCAGGTGTCGTTAATATACAAACACATACACGTGTCCCAATGTGGCACATATTCTGTTATCTTAATCACACCGACGTAATGTAATCGAGGTGCGATCGTAACTAGACTAATTAATGACGTTTTTACGAGAATGCCTCCTTTGTACTGACAACTGCACACACGCAACTACGACAACCGTTCTTATTGCTACGAAATAAAGGCAA
Source organism: Lacanobia wlatinum (assembly GCA_947578705.1). Lineage (NCBI taxonomy): Eukaryota > Metazoa > Arthropoda > Insecta > Lepidoptera > Noctuidae > Lacanobia > Lacanobia wlatinum. The sequence continues at coordinate 27,568,561 of OX388034.1, forward strand.
TGGTAAATTGGTACCAAGGACGGTGTAGCTTACTGTACCCACCTATCCTGGCTAGGCAAGGGTGTTGAACTGTGTGGCGTGTGCCACTTACGAGTTATGAACAATCGCCTTTTATTGCTGCGTGCTTGGTACTTGCGGCCTGGAGGGGTGCCGAGGATAACGTTTACTCAACTTTGACCTGCTGCGAGGACAGGGATGGGCGGTCGCATGGACACCTTCAATTGACCGACCAACCCTAGTTTCTATGTCGACCTACGAATACTAATGACGCAATTACTAAGTAATTGGTCTTTCTGGGCCAAAATTGTTAACACTTCTGGAAAAGCCTAAAATTTCTAGACGTTTTTGCATTCTCAAATGAAATACTTAATTGAAAAAGCATTTAGATCTAACAAACGCCTACCAGAATGTAACAAACAGGTAATTAATTTAATTCAGTAGATATTTAAACTACGCATTTTTCTAAAAATAACCACATGTGGTATGGCATCCAGCTCAGCTAGGAAGTAAACTAGATTTACCCGATATTCTGCGAAAACTAGTTTGTTATCATTTGCATGAATTAGATATAATACTCGTTTAGGTTTACGCAAGAGGTGTAACGCGATCGGCTAACGATGTGATATAAGATTATTTTTTTTGCAATATTACAGCTGTCTAATGGAAATTTATCTAATGGACATCTATACTAATATTATAAAGAGGAAAGATTTGTTTGTTTGTTTGTTTGTTTGAATTGAATAGGCTCCGAAACTACTGGTCCGATTTGAAAAATTCTTTTAGCATTGGATAGCTACATTATCAGGGAGTAACATAGGCTATATATTATCCCCGTACTCCCACGGGAACGGGAACTACGCGGGTGAAACCGCGTGACGTCCACTAGTAAGTAATATGTTTGATGTTCTAAAACCAACTCAATTGTTTGTTCAGCAATTAGGTATACTAGAAAGGTTTATAAACAATCTTGATGAGATTTTTACACTTTGTTTTAGTCAATCTACTTGTTAAACTAATGGTTCAATTGATTAAGTAATTGTTATTGTTTTATTTACATTGTTTTAGTTGCATTTTATTTTTAAACAGAGTTTTTTAAACACAACGATTAAAAAGACACATCAAGATTGTTTACCTTTATTTAACTACTTAACCCTTTCACCTCAGATATGTAAGTACATAAAATTAGTGATATCTATTCTTTTACATACACCGATAATGTCAGAAGTTGTCAGCCTACCTGGCCTGGGCTGGTATGTGGCCAAACCTAGGCCAGGGCAAGCTAATGATAACATGAAGGTCCTTATTCATGTTGTCCATCGGTTGTGGGCACTACAGTGGTCATGGAATAAAAACTGTGGTCGTGTCAAAGACGTAATACAAGAGATCCGGTTTCTCCTTATTGGCTACAGCCACCGTGTGGTCCTAGCCGATAAGGGCCCGGTCAAACCCGCCCGCCACGCCCTTTCACATGCGAAGTATTGCGAAGGTGTTTTACGTATCCATTTGGAAAAAAACTCCATAAAGTTAATGATATTTCCGCATCGGTCTCTTTAAATTTCGTTATGAAGCAATTCCGTGGAGTTGTGGCCCTGTACAAACAGGGGCGGCTTGTTGACCCGCCCGGGCCGTGCGTCCGTGCGCCCGTGCGTCAGCCGGAGTGTTTGCGTCGCCCTCGAGGTGGCCACGCCGGGGCCAGACGTGGGACTACAGGAGTGGCTGTTGGGACAGGGCAGACTAAATGGGTCGTTGGAGCGTGGGAATAGAAGGGGAAATTAAATAAACGTAGTCAAAGTAACAACTGAAAAACTGGCCAAGTGCGAGTCGGACTCGCGTGTAGGTTCGCACTTATTTCATTTTTTTAACATTTTATTTTAACACTACAGACTTCTTATAGGTTTTCCTCTCTGCATCTGCATTTTTTTTCAAAATTTTAGGCTCAGTATTCTCGGTGATAAGGGGGGTAATGGTAATTTTTGGTCTAATTTCTTGAATAACTTCAAAACTATTTATTTTGAGTGGAAGCAGCTACAACCTGGGAGTCTTTAAATCAAGAGTGAATAGGTTACTTCTAGGCAAGTGTGCTCCATCTTCGACCACAATATCGCTTATCATCAGGTGAGATAGTGGTCAAACGCGTGCCTATAAATAGTAATAAAAAACAAACTAAAATATAACTAAACCCCTCACAGTAAGCCCTTTCATTTGATATGTCACAAGATACAGTTTAAAAAACTTTTTTTTTTTAATTTTCTATCTTGACCTTCAAAAGTGACCGCCATAGTAAAAATGTATTTATTATATTATAGTTACAGAAGTCCATATGTATAGCAAATTACAACAGAATCGGTCAAATAGATCTGGAGAAAACTGGCTGTGACAGACAGACAGACATCCGAGTGATCCTATAAGGGTTCCGTTTTTTACGGATGTGCGGAACCCTAAAAATTGTATCTTGAGAGTCTGACTGGGTGTGTTCTTTTTAATTTCGTGTCTAGCTCTTGACTTTTCCCTCACATGAGGGTTAGCAATAAAAGAAGGTAAAAGAGGTTAATGAACGTACATACTTAGCTTAGTCTAACTCTACTGTATCGGTGTCGTGTCTCATTCAATTTTGATATATACGTCTCGATCCAGTTACAAGGCAAATAAGGTCTTTAAACTAGAACACACTAAACAATACTAATGAGTTATACTACCGCTGTATAATAATTAACAAACGCTTCTACAGATTAAGGCTATCGTTAGAAACTTATGGCAATACGTAATTAATCTTATCGGTTTATTATATGTTAGTGAAACGATACAGTTGCCGTCAAAGTGTCGCTAAGGAACTAACAGAACTAAGTGGAAGTACACGCACGAACTATCAAATAAGATGACGTCATATCAGCGAGTTATAACTGCCAGTACCTTCCGCAGTTTCCCTACACTTCAATGAGTGTCGAGAAAGGCGGAATAGGCACATTTATCAGGGGATGATCAGAAAGAATTTTGTCAAGATACTCAGAGAGCTGAAGAACTCGAGGCTAAGGAATACAGCTGCACGGGTCGATCTGCTGAGGTCGGTCTGTGGATCACCGTGCCTCGGAAAGCACGGCTAACGTTTCTAGATTTTAAGCAGTCGTTACGGATCAGAAGCCAGAAAATCTGACTCAAGTCTTGCCAAAAAGTATCATGTTACCAAGTTAATGAGTTGTGGAGATCTGGTAGGCGGCCGCTTGATGTAAAATACTGGTATTCAGCTGAATCCGACTGGAAGCTGAGCCCAATATCGTTGGGAAAAGGTTAGGCAGATGATGATGACCCAGAGAGCAGAAGAGTCATCGCAAGTGGAGGCTCTGCTTAGCGCCATGGGGAAACAGTATGACTTTATGTTTGTAAGCCAGCTACATTAAAAAAGTGCTTGCTAACAACCACGCTACGCGGTTGCAGCTGGCCACTGACCTCAGTTCCACGAAAGCAGCTGTTGCAAAAAATTGCGATAAAAATGTATTCATTTTTCCTGCTGCGTGGTCACAACAGTCTTATCAATAAACGCCTAATTACCTGTTTTAATTCGAGGTCACGGCATAAGAGGGGGCGGGTGTCACAGGGAGTGGGGTCAAAGGGTGGGCCAGCAACTTGTGGCCGGTCTGTGTGCCCCTCGGTGGGTCACTGGGGCTCGGTGACGTCACGGGCACGGGTCTGTCCTTATCTAGAACATTGAACTTGATGACAAAGTACGTGGTTATGATAAGGATTGATAGTGATTTAATGTTTTGATGGAATACTTAGAAATATATTGTTTGTTGGCAATGCTGACGTAGTCTTCAGGTCACTGGTGTCAGTCACTCAACAATGCGCACACATTTTAATTCATTGTTTTTCGGTCACTGCGGTTCTGTCCGCATTAGTCCACAATGACCAGACAACGATGAAGTAAACTGGGGGTCTTTAAGAGTGAATAGGTTACTTGTAGACAAGCGCGCTCCGTGGTCGACCACATCATCGCTTTACCATCAGGTGGAACTGGAGCCAAACGCGCGCCCATCAATAAAAGAATTTTCGATAAAAGGTTTTCATCCCATTCAGAATAATATAGGTCAATGTCATTCATTAATATTCCGTAGTGAAGATAGTAATGTTATCGGTTCGTTATCGTGATGACATGCTGCACTATTTACGAACAGTTTGGATTCCATTACGAAATCACCTTACTCATCTGTGGATGAGACATAAAAGATAAAGATTTTACTTAATGGGAACCTTTTAAACGTTAATTAAAAACTTCTAAGATAATGTGTAGGTACGGTGTTACCCACCTGATATATTTTATCTAAGTTTAATACGGTATCTCCTTTAAAAGGCCAGAATCTCACATTCCACGGACCCAACCCCACTAATCCCAAAACGGTGCTTTTTTAAAGCTTTCCCCTAGAACAAATAAAATAATAGTAGATATCTGCTTTAATACAATCAGTTGCATATGAGCCTTAATTAGCAGAAAAGACTAATTTAATCGATTGCTGGTCAAAGTCCTCAAATGGGAAACATACGTATTCTATTGCCAGACTATCATTAGTTACGTCCTTATAATATCCAAACAATGTGGGCCAACAATCGCCTGACTACCGTGCTACTGTGTTATCGAGCAATAGCTTCGGTAAGTGTATTATATTATTCATTAACTATGTGATGGTCAGCCCCGTTAATGGGGACTGGGGGAAACTTGCCGTAATGGTGTTCTTTATGCCCAGAGTTGTACACGCACACACTATAATGTATTTAGGCACTATTAAATAACGCGGTCAACCTTCCCTTATTAAAACAGTACTAGTGATCACCAGTGTGGGCGGAACTGGTTCGTAAACAAAAATGTTGGTGACACTCTTCCCCATGTAAACTTAAACTATACCATGTCTCAAACAGGATGTATTTTCATCACATCTATACTAATATATAAAGCTAAAGAGTTTGTTTGTTTGTTTGCTTGAACGCGCTAATCTCAGCAGCTGCTGCGAAAAATTATTTCAGTGTCAGATAGCCCATTTATCGAGGAAGACTATAGGCTATATATCATCACGCTAAGACCAATAGAAGCGGAGCAGACGAAGTTGCGCGGGTCAACTAGTACTAATATAAAGGTTGTTGGTTTAGAAATTAGTAACCAAAGTATTTTATCATAAAAATGGTTTTTATTGCGAAATTTTCACGCTAAGACCAATAGGAGCGGAGCAGACTTAGTTGCGCGGGTCAACTAGTTGGTTATAATGCGACAAATACTCATTCGTTTACTGGATCATGACTCATTATCAGCTGAAAGGATTGATCAATATTTAGATAGAGGTATGCCCTTCATGGTGGTCCCAAAATATATCTGTTACCGATAACAATAACATATAAAGTTAAAATAACCACAGATAATATGATTGTTCTGCGAGGCCCGACCGGCGCGGGGTTGAGGTCAGCTCTCAACAGCTGATAGCGCGCGTTATCCTGTTATCAGCCGCGGTAGGTGAGATGATCGCCAGTGCGAATGGTTCTGTCACTGCCCGCGGGATATGTCACCAGACAGGGACATATTGGATGCGGGGAGAGATGCGGCTAGAGAGTTATGGATGGCTCGCGATTCTATTAGGTAAACCTTTAATCATTCAACCTCGATTTCAGAGTCATCTTTCAATACTAAGGAATGCTATGTGTTTCTTTCATCCACAGACTACAAGCACACAAGCGAGTACTGGTTACCGGAAGAGATGGGAGTAAACTATTCTTGTGCGTCGGTACTAACGCCACGAATTCCCTGGCATTGAGTGTGTCACACAATTAGATCTGCCTCATTTGGGGGCGCCTGGCATTTCAGCGAGTGTCAGCACTGAAGCGAACACAGGACACGGTGTACATCAAGATAAGTGTGTTATCTTAGCTTCTGTATAGCTCCGTGCTGGAACGGAAGCCTTATCTCGAGTTATCGCTACTGATATCCGTTTCTTTATCCTAATTACAAATCTGGTGGTTTATTCTACGTTTTAATTGCTTTCTTATCTATAGCAACGATTCTAAATGCACATTTTAAATTTAAAATAAAACAATGGCATTGAATTTATTTAGTGTTTTTATGAAATCCCAAAAAAGTGGTTTACTTATGGAACTGTGTATTTTCCGCTATTGTCATGGCTGATAAGATAACACAACACATGTTTGATAAAATTTAGGAACATGTTTACCTGCCTACTCATTGTTTTTAAACCACTTCTGTTCCAGTCGCTCCAGGATAACTATACATCTATTAGACTTTATTGAGTGGGGGAAAACCGATGAGAACAAACCGAAGCTTTAATAGACAATTCAACTTTACAATAAATATAGTACTTCTATTTATAAACACAATATAAATCAAATAAGAATTAAAGTTTACCTCAATATGTGGGCACGTTATCCTGTACTCCCCGAGGCTTGTGGTTTCTCCGCAAATAGTGCTGAAGATCACTCAAAACTTGCGCGTATAAAACTGCACTAGATTATCTCGCGTTTAGTCGTAATTCCGCGCTAAACACGCGCGATAAGAGATAGGTACGTCTCGCCGTGGCGATAACGAACAGCTGACTGGCGCGGCGTGCCGTCGCATCGTGTGTTATGATAACTTACTTTGTGTTTATCATTATCACACATGATTATACGCATGGGGTTGTTTGTTTACTATGCAGGTAGCGATTGTTTTGAAGCCGAGCTACTACTTTGCAGGTCTATGAATTCGGTGCCTATTGTCATAAATATTTAATTTCGAAGGACCAGACCGTGATATTACCTACATTAAACTCTTTGTTAACATTGTCAAGATCTATTTTTAGGAGTGTTACCGTCTGCTCCGCTCCTTTTGGTCTTAGCGTGATGATATATAGCTATAGCCTTCCTTAATAAATGGGCTATCTAACACTGAAAGAATTTTTCAAATCGGACCAGTAGTTCCTGAGATTAGCGCGTTCAAGCAAACAAACAAGCAAACAAACTCTTCAGCTTTATATATTACTAGCTTTTGCCCGCAACTTCGTACGCGCATTTCCCGTTATTTCCCGTCCCCGTAGGAATTTCCCATTCCCGTATAGCCTATAGCCTTCCTCGACAACTGGGCTATCTATTATTGAAAGAATTTTTCAAATCGGACCAGTAGTTCCTGAGATAAGCGCGTTCATTTCATTTCATTCATTCATTTCATTTCATTTCATTTCATTTATTTCAAACAAACAAACTCTTCAGCTTTATATATTATAGTATTGATAAAATAGTATAGAAATCTCATAATTATTTTACGTTGTTGAAATTCAGGTAGACTAGACAACCTTGGCGATTCGTTATGAAAGAGCTCTCAAATTAGATTCATTGTTTATTCTTTAGCAAATATAGTTATGTACTACGTATAAACACATCTGTTGAACTTTACTGCTATTATTTAATTATGTGCTCACATTGACATAAAGAGGTAGAACAATTTTATAGATTATAGTTCGTAAATGTGCTAGAAAATAATGTATTCCAAAAATATAGAGCTTGTTTTATGAAGATCCAACAAACCAACCTACTTACTTGCACGAGTCGCAGATCGTAACACTCGCGGCTCCTGGAGCCGCTTCCTCAAAGTACGTAGTCAACTTACCTACACTACACCATAACTACCTTTTATTTCAGACTGTCACACTGTGAAACATCTAAATATTGAATGAAAAAGCTTCACAAGGTAACCTTAGGCAAATACATCACGATGTAGACAAGTCGCTCTCATATGATCAAGAAATCTCTGTATGTTCGCTAATGTAACTGCTCGACGGCCACATGTCGTCTCATCCACAATATCTCGGCAACTATTCCGTTTGCCGGACTTCGGGCACTAAGTGCACTGAGAGGGTATTGCCACCTGGGGCCTGCACGTGTGAGCTCACAAGTTAGCTAGCCTATAGGTTACTCCGGGTTATCACCGGGAGATAACTGGCTGGATTACGGCGCTTATCGGGTCAACTTGTGACTGCGACGACGGCGTTGTAGGCTTTTACAATGTTACCAAGTAGGATTTAAAATTAAAACGCATTGGCGTTGAAAGGAAAATGTTATTGTAAGGCACAGATAGGTGTCAGTTTAAGGTTGTAAGTATAGGTACCTACTGGTACATAATTAGATGATGTATACTTTCAGATTTTAGGAAAAATTGGTGCCTAAAATTTTTATTTGGAATATTATTTGGCCTGCAGTGACAGAGTGACATACGTGTGTGGAAAAGGGAGAGGGAGGTATTCGCAGTGGGACATAACGGGCTAATTAAATAAGATTATTATTATTTGTTTATCAACCATATTGATTCGTTCATTTATTTTACTGCACTTTGGAGTTTATGATTTAAACGCTAAACTAATTCGTAACTGAATCTTAACTTAGTACTTTATTTATAAGTTAAACATACAAAGATAAGACAGTTAGGTACCCACCTAACTGCCTTATCTTTATATATTAAATTCAGTAAATTCTTTGTTCCCAAATCAGAGCATACGGGGACAACTTTATTTAATCTTGGAGGAAATTGTACATGTAGTAATAAATCTTGCGCTTTTCCTGTCCGAGGGGCGGCGCGGGGCGCGGGGGGCCTCGCATGATAGATGCGGGCATCACTACCAGCAGACAGCGCGGGGATCCTCACAGAGATACAGACAGGGGGTAGGCAGCGGCCATGCTCGGCTGGCTGGGTGCCGCCCTGCATTATGCATGAGTACGCGTATCTTTGTATAAGGCCCATGTACTTGTATGTGCTGCACTGTGAAAAGTGTTTGTGTAAATTTTTGAATAAAATATGAAAAGCCTACATGTGGAATTGAAGAGAAGAAAACGCACAACGGAGGAATGAGGGAACAAATTGCATGCATTTGCATGTTTATATTTTGCATTTAAATATGAATAGGTACAAAAGGTTTCATATTAACCGTGCCTCAGTAATAGATAGTTACATAAATACAACAGTTGTTAGGTATATGTTTAAGACTATCAACAACTATCATCCTTAATTTGACATCATTACATTACCTAATTATCCTGTTCTCTCTTTAGGTTAATTGTGAATTCTAAATACAAACTGTATCGACAAAATTAAATGGCCAATAAACATCAAATATAACTGCGTTTTAATGCACAAAGACAACAGTTAACCGATGTTTTGACCCAAACCCTTCGTTCAGAGTTAGTGGCACAGTGGTCCTATGTAGGGCGTGGTACCAAATGAACTGTCATCTTCTTACACTTCCTTTACAACTGGGTTAACTCAATAAAACGTCAACTTTATATTGCATGTAAATTTGGTGGTGGAAAAGTTTTTTCGTGCTTTAGGCACGCTAGCTTATACAACTAATTGAGATTTATACTTAATTAATTCGTACTAAATGTGTTTCAAAGTGCGTGTTGGGCTAAAAACACCCCGTAGTTATTTTTAAATTAGGCAGATGTAACAAACATGGTCTAGGTTTTGTGAATTTGATTAATTTTCTGCGGATTTGCCTGTTTTTTTTTAAATTTCATTCGGAAAAACCGTTGGTGCTTAACAAAAATTTTAACAAATAATGAATTTGATAATTAATTAAATAACACCCTGAAAAATAGAGTGCAGTCACCTAAACATTCCATACTGACCACATTTGCTTATCAATGCCAACATAATGTATTGTATCGGGGAATGCTTTTAGTTATTTTGCCTGTTTTTGCTCTTGAGTAACGTCAGACAACTATTACCTACCCACAAACCCACTCGGATAAACTTTGTTTTTCGTAAATTGCTAATATTGAGTGCAAAGCGGTCAGATCATTGTTACTGGGAATCCCCTATTTATGAAAATATACCTGAAATGCCTAAGTAGACAACACTGCCCTTGTTTACAAATATGGTATCGATGAACATGAAAATAAAAATGTAAACGTCTAGAAAGCTGAAGGCTGAATATGAAAGCTAATACCAGGGATAATAGCGGGTAGGGCTTCCACGTGACCTACGTTTGGCGTGTTCAGACAGGGCGCAGCTCTTCGTGACAGGCGATCAGACCACCAGACACGTCGGACACGTCGGAGCGACCAGTTTACACGTCATGACGTTTGACCACTATCTCACCTAATGGTAAGCGATTATGCTGTCGAAGATGGAGCACGCTTGCCTAGAAGTAACCTATACACTCTTGACTTAAAGACTCCTAGGTTTTAGCTATCAAGAAACACAGACTCTGGCAGGGAATTCCACTCCTTAGCTGTACGCACTATGAATGTGTTCCCAAAACATTTTGTGCGTGTGGGTGGGATGTCCACCATGTACCGGTGGCGCATCGCCATACGTCTTATGGTCCGATGATGGAACGGGCTTGGCGGAATTAAATTATGCGATTCCGTCGCACACTCCCCAAAATGCAACCGGTAGAATGCAACCGATAGACACCTGGATGTGGCTGTAGCTAATAATTCTATATTGATGTTTTATGTCTTGTTTTATTTTATGTAAGTTTATATATACACCGGGCTAGTTATAGAGCTTATTCTTAAACAGATTTAGATTTTTCAGAAGCATTCTCGCTAATTCATTAATAATACCTAGAAAAAGCGTTTATTTGCGCCAAGCATGACGCTTACTAAAAAACAAAAAAATAAATAAAACAAAATAACACGCATTTTCTTTCTTTCTTCTTCTTTCTTAACTTATTTCTATTAAAAATGCTAAGTGTCCCATGTTAGGTTGAGGCAAAACTGTTTATTTAGGTTTTCCTGTTTCTTAACTCTTTGATAGCCTGATAATATGGATAACCTTTGAATAGAATATTATAGCGTAGGTATGTGTAGCGTTGAATAAAACTAGTTTACATAATTTCAAGGGTTTGTCTGGTTGGCCCACTATCACCGCATCCACACCGTGGCACACCATGTCACACCATGCTGTGTCGCGGTGGAATTAACTTAATGTTTATGTCGCCAAGCGGGTGCGGGCGATTTATGGCAACCGTATGAACTATTTTAAGCCAGCCATGAATATTATGAAATATTTTAATGGGATTTTTCGAAGGGGTTAAACTACTTAACACACACGATAGTAATTAAAAAAAACAATACCATTAATTATGTTATGACTATAATGTTAAAGGAAAAGAACCCTAATAATTAAACGACGTAAAACATATTTTGCAGTAAAAATCTATTAACGAACGACATAAAAGGAAACTGAATCAATTACTTACGGGCTCGTCACATCATAAACAGCACCAACCGATGAGCATCAATTACTGCGCACTGCGGGGTCGCCGCCCTGCATCACCTCAATTACGAGCACACTCATAAACCCCAGTCCACTTGAGCACAACACTTGTTATCGATAAGGAACAGTTTGACAAAACAATTGTTTGTAAATAAGGCCGGGGCGGGCGGCGCGCGCTGGGCGGGCGGCGCGACTGGCGGGTCAACGACCGCGTGTTGGCGCGCGTCGCCATGGCAACGCTGCAGTCTGCCTAGAGCAAGCCCGCAGATAGGGCGGAAGGTAGATACTGCAGGTGATGCAGTGCGTGCCGTACCTACCTGATATTACCTTCTATGACGATTTGGATTCGGATACCTGATTGAAAAAATTAAGTAGATGGATATAAAAGAAATAAAACAAAAAATAATAAGTAGAATAATAAAGGTAAGGTTCATTCTTCTTATCTCTTTGTTAAAAGTGTGTAGGTACATAGGTAAATTGAATTGTTTAGTAAATAAGCACTTACCTAACCTATCTACAAATGTTTTCAGTACCAACGCTAGACACTTGCTCCAAAATCTTTCAGATTTACATAATTTAAACAAGCTGCTGCGCTCTGATTTTTAAACCTAGACGATAATAAACTAGTCGGTATGATTTAGAGCATAAAGAGCACATGCAGAACATCTGAAGATAGATCTGTTGACCTTGAGACATCGCGGAATGTTAGTTATTTGTGTTTGTTTATGTTCGAACTAAGTTTAACCACAATACGTTACCTACATGAATCATGAAGAACATAGATAAAACAAATACTTACAGTAAACAAGTAGGTAAAATATCTACGTGTCAAAAACCGCAGATTTACCTAGTAGTGTAAACTAAGATGTTTCAGGTGAAAGTTAAATCAGATGGGATGAGAATGGGCTACGAAATGCCAAGGATCCCTGAATACAGCACTACATGAATGGAAAAATAAATCTTAAATTATTTTTGTGACCACACAACAGAATGGGACTTTGGCTCTTGAGTATAATACCCGGCACGGGTCGTGAGCACACTCTCCATTGGTCGGTGAGTCGACGACAGCTCTAACGCTTCACGTTATTGGTTCGTCAGTCAGTGCTCATCAACTATTGCGCTTGCAAGTGTCGTTCGGCCACCGTACATTGGCAAGATCGCCCTGCTGCATTCATCTGTGCTCACGACTCGTGCCGGTTACTATACCTACCTATAACTTTGGGCCAAACTTTTAACCAAATGTGTGGCCAAAGTCACCCGACTTTACTGTGTGTGAAAGAAACTCGGCCGCAACTTGATCCATTTTTATACTGCTCTAGATTTTGCCTCTCAGAGTCTCTCACAGAGCTAGGCATGAACCAGCACTACTAGATCAGTCCCTAGTGTTTGATCTGCATTATGTAAGCACTGCACTCGGTCAAGGCTGAGAGGCGCTTGCTCCTCGTTGCTAACGTCTTTGTCTGCTACTTGTGAATGTGCGGTTATGACCCGAGCGTGAATAGGTGCTTACGTCGACAGAAATATGAGCTGTGCGCCTGTTACTGAATATGGTAGCAAGTTACTAATTGTAGATTTGTCTGCGTATGCCTATCATTAGTAAGAAAAGGTAGGTACCTCATCGGGGTATGCAGGCGAGATGGGCTACATTGTTTATTTTTGAAGTAGGTTTGTAAAGAAACTACTTAGGTACCTATGTTGTTCATTGTTTAAAAATTACCTTATTGAATTCGGAAGAAGTCAAGACAATTCTTAGGGTCATGGAGTCATGGTATTACGCGTTTATATCTATTGCTATTTGCTGGCCAAAATATCGGGTTTTGAAAAATTCAGAAAAGCGGTGATTTATTTTTAAAAACTTTTGTCAAACAATAACAATGTAAGGTAATATTGAACTAACTAATGGTATACTCGATCCAACAATACTTTATTATTATGTTAATAATCAATAACCCTTCCTTTTGGCTTTGCCGTAGTCGGTTAAAAATAATCCTAATCACCATGCAAACTCCATTCCAGAGTCTGACTACTGCTGCTATCGAAACTTGCGAAACCTACCGAGTTTATACCGCCATCTGTTGGTGGCATCAGAAGTTTCAATAAAGTTATTGAAACTTTTTTACATGCCTTTCGTTCTTAGAAGAAAATACAGTTTAATTAAGATCTAGGAATAATAAGAAGTATTAACGTACGTAATAGGTAATTGTTTTTTAAGCATTCGAAAATAGATTATTTTACTGCCATCTAGTATCACTGATAAGAAACTAAAACCACCACAAACAAATCTCAGTAGTTCGACATGTTTTCGCTAGGTGGCACTAGTATTCACAGATTTGGATTGTTTTACACTGCCATCTATCCACGTTTATCTGAATCATGTGGAAAACCCTGAGTGCTCATATTGTAATCTGCTAAAGGAGGGCGCTACAATATACGTTGTTTTAGTTTTTTATTACTTTCAGGAATTGAAAGTGGAAGATATACGTACGAACCAATGCTGGAAACACGACACATAATATTTAACATTGTGTAAAACCTGAACTTTTACCCGACTGCGTCAAAAAGAGGGTGAAGTTCTTCTAGGCCCGAAATCTTAGCTTATCTGTGTATGAGTAAATTTTCAAGTGGACCAATATTTAAAAACTGCAGTAGCTATGTTTGTTGTAAGTAGGCATGCAGTTTTCATCCCGTCTTCTTGCGCGTGCACCTAAAGTAATGTACGACTCATATCGATAACCGCTGCTTTTCCTACATTGTTATTGTGTGCCGCGGAGCGTAACATTTACTCCGATTAAAACTCAATTTCGACACTTTTATTAACGTTCGCCTGAAATTCATTATTTTATGTAACGGGAGTTGTTTAACAAAGTCCAATTAGTTGCTATTTCCGGCAGAAGTACCTAGGTATATAGATAGGTACCTGCACAAATTGATTGGGAATTTAAACAACGTAATGTTTGAAATTAATTAAAGCTGATTGATTTCGTAGGTAGGTACGGCTTGAATAGGCACAATTTACCTACAATAGGTATAACAGTGGAACAATCTTGTTCTAATGGGTACAATGTTCTGAGATTGATTATAATTAAGAGTTGATTGATATAATCACTTGGCAACCATAGCTTAACTATCTAATTGTTGTAATAATTCAATGCATGGTATCAATGCATACCTACTTGCAGCCATTTAATCACAGTAGGTAATAAATACCTACGTATTATTTTATGATCGAGGCGGCACACAGCCATCTAGGTACCTATGTATACATATACTTGAACTTTCTCTCTTAAGTGATAGCTCCAACTATCAACCACCAGTTTCTTAAGCGGGTTGTTAGATTTCTTAATTTTTATTTTGGATAGACTCGCGTTTGACCAGTGACCACAATCTCACCTTATATACAGAGAAATGATGTGGTCGTAGGTCATTGTAGGTACACATAAAAAATCCTGTGTGCACAATGACCTACCTACCTACTAAAATCTTAGCTAATAGGTAATAATCAAAGCTAATAGGTAATTATTTATTACTGGCTGACCGGGCAAATGTTGTTTTGCCACATACCATAAAAAATAGCCTACGACCTATTCTCAAACCTACCAAATCTACACAAAAATAATCATAAAAATCGGTCAAGCCGTTTCGGAGGAGTTCGATAACAAACACTGTAACACGAGTTTTTATATACCTATCTATTAGAAGATGTAGATATTATTATAAATGCGAAAGTAAGTTGTTTGCTTGTTTGTCTTCACGTCTTAGCGGCTGCACGGAATGTGTGAAACATGGGAAGATTTTTTTGACGCGGACGGAGCCGCGGCGTAATAGGTATTTTCACTCTCCCATCATACCACAGTCTAGCAATGAACGACTAATAAAACTATTAACGACTGGTTCATTGATAAAAACAGCATAAGAATGTATAACATTATCGCTAAAGTAAGGTAATTAACCTCCAAGTAACTTTCTATGAACAAACAGTCGGCGGGAGAATTAAATTAAGTAAGAATAAGTAATTTCATTCCTCCGGTGACACCCACCTGATTCCTCGAAGGAGTTATTTCAAAGCCAATCAAGAACAAAGCTCTCCCTTTATTTTAACTCAATTAAGGAGCCATTAAATTATAATAACTTCTGTTCTATGATGCTTGACGAATAATGGCGGCTAAATAAGATGGGAGAAAGGAGTAAAATAATGCGGTGTAAAATTAGATTTAGTTTCTCTCGAGATGCGTGAAATAGTTTTAATTAGCACCTAATTGAAGTAAAAGTAGTGTCCCGTTGTCTTTGAACAAAATTGTTTTTGGGTTGATGTCGCTTTCACGGTGACCAGACGGTTTCTGATCTAGAACTCAAAGATGGCTAAAGGAAAAAAAACTCAAAAGATTTATCGCAAAATATACCCACTGAACACACCTAATCTCTACTTAGTCCATCAAGTACTTAGCGTGAATTTCAGCAGTTCATACGGAGCTAGAATCTATACTAATATATAAAGCTGAAGAGTTTGTTTGTTTGTTTGCTTGAACGCGCTAATCTCAGGAACTACTGGTCCGATTTGAAAAACTCTTTCAGTGTTGGATAGCCCATTTATCGAGGAAGGCTATAGGCTATATATCATCACGCTAAGACCAATAGGAGCGGAGCAGTAATGCAAATTGTGACGCAGACGAAGTTGCGCGGGTCAGCTAGTACTAATATATAAAGCTGAAGAGTTTGTTTGTTTGCTTGAACGTGCTAATCTCAGGAACTACTGGTCCGATTTGAAAAAATCCTTCAGTATTAGATAGTCCATTTATCGAGGAAGGCTGTAGGTTATATATCATCACGCTAAGACCAGTAGATAGGAGCGAAGCAATAATGAAAATTGTGATGCAGACGAAGTTGCGCGGGTCAGCTATGCCAATATATTTTCGTATTCCGAGTTTAGATTCAAACCGGAGCCCCCGGCGCAAAAAGTTTACAATTCTCATGATTGGCATAGATACGTGACCATATCAAACCAATTTACTCGTAACCATGGCAACCGTTTCAATTCCAGCGCCACGGTTCCCACGTCCGGATATGAGCTGAAGAGTTACAATTATGAGTAGCTCGTGTTACCTCCATCTTCCACTCAATTGCTGACTAATTGTGCCATTTGTGTCGTAGTTTCGCAGTGTCGTAGTTACGTAGTGTCGTAGTGCCGCGCATTCATCCGCTGATGTATTCAGGGCACGGCTGAATACGTTTTCGAACCTGAATATGATTTTGAATTAGGAACGTGTTTAGGTACAGATCAAGGTCGATTTTTGTAAAGGGATTTTTAATGCTGTTGAGTTTGAGAATCCTGTATGTGAACTTTGTTTTAATTTCTCATAATTCGCCTTACACACAGACACTATAAAGTCAAGGTAAAATTTATTTACTAATTTCAATGCAGCAATACAATAATGTACCAAGGTTTTAAAACAACAATGTAGAGTAGCATTCTTTGCAACAATAGTAAATAATGTACTATTATCGAACGCAAAACTACGCAACGATAACAAATGTAAGGCCAGACGCTCTGATCACATCAATTGAATTGTTTCATGTTATGTCAGCTGTAATAGACTTAGAGGCCGAAGATGAGCAGTAAGTGGATTGAATTGATTCCAGGAAGGGATTCCCGGAGCACAGGACCCCGGGACCCTCGCAATCAGGCCCCGGGCGAGAGAGGGCAATCAGAACAAATAATAGCACCCTAAACGAATGTCACTGACAAAAATCAGTTGTGTGCTGCCTCTGACATTTGCCTGAAGCAGTTTTGAAATATTTGCAGATGCATGTACAGCTCGCCTCCTCTGACAGTACCGTCCGCTTGCGCAGCGATTCCTGTAAATAGATATCAGCAGCAATGAATAAGAAATAACGTTAACACAGACTGACAGCTTCATTTCTAATATTAGATTAAGTAATTTGTGTGAAGGTGAACAGAAAAACATTAGTCTGTCTTATCCGTACCTTCATATTTTTTTCATTGTTTCCTTATTGATCCTTTGGCACTTTTTAAGATCTTTTTTGCATTGTAAGTAGAATCTGTTCCTTCTTAAAATAAGTAATCAGCCACACAGATACCACCACCTAGCTGAATTAGGCAAGTACCTACGTATCTGTAAAAAGTGTAGTGAGAGCTTCCAATAAAAAACATCTGTGTACTTTGTGGTGTACAACACAAAAACTGATCGATAAAAACAATTTGCAGTCCCGCAGGCGTGAGTACGATGAGAGCGCTCATACCGGTCCAGTCATTAGGCCCGTACCGCCGATATCGCATACCGCGGCCAATTCGCGGCCGGTCGCCACGGTCGAGCCGCTCCGCACAATACCCGCGCCCACAGCGCCCACATCGATGAGCGTTTGTTTCCATTCTATACCACCATTGTGGCTTCCTTTTACAGAAATAATTGCCCTTTCAGCTGACTCAGAGCTTATGTAATGCAGATTCACTTTTGTTTATTGTGCTCGTAAAATTGATAGTGTACTGTGGGAAGCGGCGGTGTTCTAAGCGCTTAGTCCCATTGTTACCTTAATGGGAGTAAATGATGTCCTTGAGGTCTAGACAAAGAAACATTAGGTGTATCAGCGATAACATTCGTAAAAAGTCCAAAATATTTATTTGGGTTTGGCATTTCGGTAGTGCTCGTCAATCTTATACATTATGGACTTTCTGACAGTCGTTATCGCTGAAGAATGTTAACCGATGACTAGGACCTCTTCAAGCAATTTAGAAATGAGCGCGTGTGCGTGTGCGTGTGCGCGGATCCTTTTGTATGCAAGGACGCATTCCCAGCGGCTGTCGCGACTTGGTCTATGGTCTGTGGTAGACCGCGTTGATTGATTGCTGCGGATATTGTAGCCTGTCCTCAATTTACCGATACTTAACTAATTTATTCGTTAATACGTCGAGTACATCGGATGATTGCCTACTTAAGATCCACTTTCACATTGTTTGATTATGATTCATCAATCTGTTCGTTTGACAAATCAAACATCTTAAATTGAATGCTCTGCATGTGTGTTGGTTTATTCAATTAGTTAGATTATTTCTAGCGAATATTGTCGTATGATTGTGACAAATAATGGAATATCAAGTGTTTTAGGAATATTCTCGTGATAGCTGTAGCTTCACACTTGAACGGACGTGTTCACAAAGAAATGGGAATACAGATAAAGATGGCAGAATATGCTCCGTTGTGTGGAGTTATCGCTATGCGGCCTGACAGAAATGTATATTGGACGCAGATGGGAATATTCTGTGGAACATACCGCGCCGGCGCCGTCAGAATACCTCATGCGTGAAGTCTGTTATTACTTTGAAAGAAAAATGGAATGTATCAATACTACAGCTAGTAGGTACCGATTTATTTGAGAGCCCTGTCTGAAATAACAACTAGATACTTGGATAATCTTCAGTATCAGCTTAGGTTCTTATTTACTTACTCCTCGTTCGGAGCAAAATATACCTACTAGAACCTAGGTATACTACATGATCAACACTATCATCGAAATTCATTGGTTTAACTTCTTCCTTATTATAAAGCTCAAAAATTCGTAGCAAATCATACTGCTTAGAATCAACGTAAATAAATACCCACGTTTGTACATCAGTTTTTCTCTTTGGTGCTTCCCTCATCCAACATTTAACTAACATGCTTTGTGTGTCACGATTGTAAGTTACAAGTTCCTACGTGATTGCGTACCGGTGCTTCCATTAAACTAAATTGAAATCTATTTTTAGTCGCTTTTGTGAGAAATATCTGGTTTTTACTCGATGCTGCATTCGACAACTTTAAACGAGAATTTTTACTCTACCTGTGTTACTAGCCTGTGGTTTAATATTTTATTTTATTGTAAAGGCGGGATCATAAGAACGGGAAAATATTGTGGACAAAAGTTAATTTAACTAAAATATTTTATTCATTCATTCACTCACCGACGCACAGCCTGAACTATTGGGTCTCTGGACAAGAGTTCCATATGTATGTGTGATGTACACATATCGAGGCGGAGCACTAAGTTCAAATAGTAATGTTTTGTACAAAATTCAGTGGGGCCACTCTCTAAGCCGCCCGGTTGTGGGCGTTTTCTTCTCCGTATCACCTAACCACTAAGAATGAATGACAACACGATTTGACTGATATTGCCAAATCGTGACTAATAGTTCGGGTTTGGGACTTGCAAGTCCGTAGGTGATACGGAGTAGAATACGCCTGTAACTAAGACCGAAACTACGGACTTCGGGCTTACAGAGTACCGAGCATAGAACTGTATGGTACCGAGTTATAATTGACACACTATAGTTATCCTCTTCTATAGGCTCATCATCCTCTTGAATCGGTCGACATCCTGCACAGCGAAGGAACGTTGCATTGCGTTGTCTATTGCCTCATACATGACTTAAGGAAGGAGCGTAAAGTTGCTCTCAGACAATCGTGACTTCGTGAGCGCCGCCGTCGCTTCTCTACCTCTATAAGTCTATAGTGACACACAGTCGACCACAAGGGTCTAATTACACAAAAGTCGAAATGTTCGTGGTTGTTTAGCGAAAACCTGAGAAATGTGTCGATATACCTACCTATTAGCTGTAGGTATATTACATTTAATATCTGGAGGGCATTTTCGTGGGTTCTGGGGACTCATTGGCCCTTTGAGTCGCGAAACATATTTTAGTTGGTATTAGTTTCAATCGTTTCTGTAGAATATCAAACACCGTGGTAAAACTATCTGTTGTTAAATTTCAAAACCACGCAACTTTGAATATTCGACCCTCAGGGCAAAGGATTCATAGGTCAAATTAAAACACGAAAGTTCTCCACAGCAGAGGTGTACCTCTGCCTCTCTACTCTACCCACATATTGTTAGTTCTGTCTACTAATGTTAATGTCTAAATGTACATGTATAATAAGTAGGTATATTATGATGGTGAATGGAAGATAATAAAATAAACTTACGTGCGTCCCCTTCGAATAATTCAGACCGCCCGCGGACGAAGCTGCTGTCAGAAGCTAGATGACCATGTGTAAAAAATAAAAGCGTTTTTAGGGTTCCGAACATCCGTTAAAAACAGAACCCTTATAGGATCACTTGAGTGTCTGTCAGTCCGTCTGTTGGTCTGTCCGTCTACCACAGCCAGTTGTCTCCGGATGCACTGGACCGATTCTGTTGAAATTTGGTATACATGTGGACTTCTGTGACCCAAACACGGATGCGTTACGTAAATAATTTTTTTTTTTGTATGGGGTCACTTTTGGGGGTCAAACTAGAAAATTTAGGGGGGGGGGGGTTACAGAAGTTATTATATATTTTTCATCATTTTATAATACATAGTTTTGATGTTATTCAAGAAATTAGACGAAAAATGACCATTGCCCCCATATTCCGAAACTAATGAGCATAAAAATGCAGATAATAGTGCTATACCTAAAGATTACAGGAAAAAATTAATAAGAAGTATGTAGTGTTAAAATGACATGTTAAAAAAAATAAATTGGTTCGGAACCTTTTGCACGCGAGTCCCACTCGCACTTGGCCAGTTTTTCAACAAAGGTTTGTCACCTATTTGTCAACCTGCTCAGTAGGTAGTATAGTTCAGCGATGTCAAGTTAGTCTGCTCCCCGCGGCATTCTCCATTAGCTGTAATAAGCTCAACATTACAAAAAACATTGCTGACGGCTGTACGTAGCTCCTATTGAAATAAAAAAAACCAACTCATTATTTCTAAATTAATGTCGATACCTACATGTACGTAATACGTCACAAGGTCGCGTACTAACAAACATACGAGTGTATTACGAATATTGTTTGTGTGATTGACGCGAGAAAGTTCTTACGCAATACAAGCTATGCAATTCATTTAATCGCGACTTTCTAAAGCGGTCGCCATCAATACATACTCGCACACACAAATGAAATTAGTAGATACATACAATGGTGAACAGATAGATGTGGTTGTATTGAGGCATACAGGATTAGAAAATTGATATAAAGAGTTATTGCGTTGTGTAATGTTAACGAATTTGTTACGAGAGAGTTGATTGTTTAGTGCTTCTCTTACCTTATATCTATACCTATCTAACTATATATTAGATAGGTATGGATATATCTTACCTAGGTGTTTTTAGGATTCCGTACCTCAAAAGGAAAAAACGGAACCCTTATAGGATCACTTTGTTGTCCGTCCGTCTGTCTGTCCAGAGCGTTTACCTCGGGAACACGTGGAGGTATCTAGTTCAAATTAAAACCATGTATTCAGATCTATGGCCCCTTGCAGCTGTGAAAAAAAATAAACTTATAAGTTAACTTAAAAAAAGGTACGGTCGTTTATGCCGCAAAAAAACATATATTTCGACACTCTCAAGGGAGGGAAAATGTATAAGGTATTTTCCGTTGATTTAGAACTATGAAATTTGGCAAGTAATAAAAAACCGTCTTATACTACAAGTATATGGAAAAGTCTGTAAACTATATATTTGTAATTAAATAATAAAAAATACAGTCTTTATTTAAAGTAATTTGTAGCTACTTTGTACGGAACTCTCTGTTGGCGAGTCGGACTCGCACTTGGCCGGTTTTTTTATTATTGAGTTGCTCGCGTTCCACCACAATATCACCTGATGGAAAGCGATGGGGCGGTCGACGACGGAGCACTCTTGCCTATAACGTAGAAAACGTTCTGTATTAACCCAGTAAGATGCAATGCAGACGATCGCTTTTGCTCCTAGCATATTCTCCATTCAGCAATAAAGCAGCCGATTTAAAAAGAAATAAAGAACTCTACGACTATTACTGATACGTCTCTAACAGGTGCTTTATTCTCAGCAGCTTTTAAATCTCAAATGGCACGGTTTATGCTTTATTGTCAGCGTCGCAGGTGTTGTGAGAAATCGTTATTTCTTCATAAAACCTTTCTACTAGGTACACAGGCAACACGTAATGATAATGATCTTAAGAAGGTACCTACTGATTAGAATCGGTCTTTCAAAGAGTCAGTAACATGGTCAGTAATTGTATGCCTCTTAAAACTGATATAAAAGTTTATACTTATCGTTTTCGGCATACAGCTTTTACGGCCTTTAGCAACTAGTAAGTATAGCTTTGGATGGTCGTTCCTTCCTTAGATTACACTGGAAATCAGGACTTTATCAATATACCGGATAGTGAAACCGCACTGCAACATACCCTGGAGTAGCGTTAAACGATCAGTTTAATGCTGCACGTGCCAGCGGCACTCACGTCGTGCTGGTGTTACTGCTCGACACTCCGCATGAGCGTTATACAGTGATATATGTAATGATGACCCATCACTCTACCTTCAGTTAAGTAGCCCTTTATTTCTTTTTGGACGGAACATCATCGAATGACTCCTCGCACTCTGACTGACCGGGGGGAATGTCATACTCTTACTGACCAAAACCCAAAAAAAATGACTAAATTATATGTACGAAAATAATTTTAAGCAAAAATATGTACGTTGTACTGTATTTAACTTGGTAACATCTTCTATACCATGTTTTTATGCAAATAAATGTTATTCTATTCTATTCTATAACAATGCCCTACATTAAGCATGAAGTTAATCTCATAAGTAATTCAATGACTACCAAGTGATAGAGGATGTCATGATGTGTCAGGCCCCTTGTCTAGATAACTGTGGACCAGTCAACTACTCTAGTATTCTTAACATGGGTACCTACCTCTCATAGTGTCGTTAATAAATTATTTGTCGGGTATCGGAGTGTTCAGCTTCAGCGAGTTTGACTGACAGCCGACCTAAGCTATTTGCTACAATCTAAATCTAGTCACATGGTACATTACAAATACTCTAAGCATAATCTTTAAGTACGTTAAAAAGGGTTCCGAACCAATTTCATTGTTTAAACATGTTATTTTATTTAACACTACAGACTTCTTATAGATTTTCCTGTTATCTTTAGGTATAGGACGAATATTGGTTTTTTTTTCAAAATTTTAGGTTTAGTAGGGTCATTTTTGGTCTAATTTCTTGAATAACTTCAAAACTATTTGTTTAAAAATTTTGAAAAAAAATATTATAAAAACCCTCACAGTAAAGCCCTTTCATTTGATATGTCACACGATACAGTTTGACCCCATACTTAATTTTTTTTTTGTTTTCGTAAGGCGTCCGTGTTTGGGTCACATAAGTTCACATGTATTCCAAATTTCAACAGAATCGGTCTAGTAGATCCGGAGAAAACTGGCTGTGACCGTCGGACAGACGGACGGACAGACAGATAGACGGACAAACAGATAGACGGACGGACAGACAGACAGACACCCATCCATCCCATAAGGATTCCGTGTTTTACGGATGTTCGGAACCCTAAAAAGTAGTTTTATGTAATTTAGTCCTGTTATTTGTAGCTAAGAGCGGCAAAAATACACACTGAAAATGTCAACATTATAGTTCATGAGATACATTCCGCTGGCAGACAGGCGGACGGACGACGGGTACCTACGGAACCCGAAAAACAGAAAAAAAAGAAGAAACTTAGTTTGATGTTAAAACCAAATGAAAACATTCAGCCACATTGTAAAACATATCAACAACACAGTTTTACTCTTACGAAATGAAAAACGCCACTCGAAACCCATCGAACGATAGTTTACAAATACCATCGAATATTGAAAGCTTGTTGACCCAGCGGAGCACATCCACCATGCAATGCGCTCACAGAAGAGTTTACCCATGACCCAGTATCTGTAGGTTACCATTGATCGTACGGAACCAGTACACCATGAAAGCGCTCATCTGGCATCAGTGAATCCACTTCAATCGAATCGAGAATAGTATCGCCGTTTATTTTTTGTTTAGCAATAACGTAAACAGAGCTGAATCGAATCCGTTATCAGAATGTTTCTCAAGAGATTTTAATAAGAGACAGATGTGCCGCTGTCCTTGGGAGTCCTTACAATGTTTTTTTTCTTGCTTGATTATTTTCAGTTCGTATGTACAGCGAAATTGGAGTAGGAGATTAATATTTACTTGGGATTTTCTGTACGATACATTCTAAAAAAATAATAACAGAACAAAGCGTAGCGTGGTACAGGTTTCAGCTGTGTGTACAACCCGTTTGTTTGAGTGCACAAACAAAAAAGTTTTATTTCATAACAAAAATTCACGAGCGACGTAATATTTTCATCAAAACTTTACATTTGGCGTACATAACGCAGTGGGGGTTTTTTATTTGATAGCGGTAGTCAAACCAGGCGGACAGCGAATGTGTTTGTTTTCATCACCGCACCGCTGCGAGTTAAGGGGGGATTTCACTCGCGCGTCAGTGTCACCGTAAATAAAAATAAAATACTGTTTTTAGTCATCATAGAATAGTTTTCTTACGTTTCTTTTCTTGTAGTCGCGATCTTGATAACATTCTTATCCCTTATTTGTTAGGAAGAACTGACTCTAATGTTCTTTACTGCCTATTAAACCATGTTTGGTGACGCCATATTGAGATTAAAGACCGCCATGATGTAGTGGAATCAGATAAGGGTATCGAATGGCTGTCGGTATTAATGGTATTAATTTAAAGATCTGTTTGCCATGGACCCTTGGGTTGGAGCGGCCCTGAACGTGCCCGTCATGACAACCAGGAGGGTTGGGAGCACTTTGATTTATTGTTTGTTATCATTTTATGTAAATTCCTGGGCCGTTACGTGACTAATTAATAAACAACTAAAATCCTGGAGTTTTGTCACGATAGTGGCTATTCTAACGAAGTTACGATTATGCTATCGTAAAACCTGTCCCGAATGAAATTTTGTTACCCATCGAGTATGAAATAAACTAGTAATATCATTACTCATAAAATTTTTAACACAACTTTTGGGAAATAATATATTATTATGAACATACTTTCTGCCTTCTCGTCGCTCTGGTATCAACCAAACTGGAACAGTATCCAAACTGTTGTTGTTTGAGGTAAAAGAATCAATGATTTTTTCTACACTTTTCTGAGAAAAAGTTCTCCAAATATTTGTATTTTCAGGCAGTGTTTGATCTCCCGGGTCGGTGAGTTTCCACAGCTTCGAGGAAAATATCCCGCGGCTTATAATGTTGACCAGTCGTAAACATTAGTTCGCGATTAAAGTACTCACTAGAGACCAGTGGGTGTTATTTTCAGTTGAAATTAATATATTTTTAAGGTGCGGTTAATCTCTGGTATGGAAATGTAAAAAGCAATTTTGGTTTCACTTTAACTTCTTCCTTAGTTTGCTTTTACGACATTCGTAAGAAGAGTTATTTGAAGCTGAGGCCTCGTAATCGTAACAAATATTTTATAGTTTAAGTTTTTAGTGAATGTAAAAAACAAAAGGTTGTTGAGAAAGTCGCGGCTAATAAATTTTCTTCATCTTGACTGATGAGTGATGACTCTCATGAGGGAAGAAAACTTAATTGGCAAAGCTACATTCTTTTCTTATCTATTTATCTTTCCATTAAGTTGCACCTGCCATTCTCTGTCCCTGCACCACTCTAAGGTCGACTGGTAGAAAATGCCCAAGGCATTAAGACCGTCTTTGTACAGTGTATTTAGTAAAAAACACATATACAAAGATAGTCTTAATACAGTGAATAGTAAGAACTGTTTTAATAAATAAATCTGAAAAACTCGTTTATTACGAATTTATTTACGACCCTCTGCTCTCTAATAAAGTCCAGCTCCAGCCAAGCGCGCTAACACGCCGGAAGGCAGCAGATTGCGTTCATTAACGCAATAAGTGCACTCGTATCTACTGCACTAATGAGCGCACCAGATTAACTGTATCCTCATCAGTTCTCCTTGTCAGGAAGAATTACTTAACCTACCGCTGCCCACGGTTGCCCACGCGTGGGAAGCAGACCTGACGTGCTCATCAAATATTTTGAGATAGAAATAGGAGATGACAGATGTGGCAAGGATGATCTAATGCTACAATTAACACAGCAACGTAATTAAGTTTTTAATTATATATAGTGCAAGTTCTTTTGGCAAAAGCCTCGAAAAAATGGGTGCCTAAAGATAGCCCAGGCGCTGCCGAGGCCGACCCAGAAAGAGGAGCCGGGATGACCTGGACACTTACCGTGAGGGCTGGTACAAAGTGACACGGGAAAAGAACTCCTGTAACGACTTGGGAGAGGCCTTTAACAGCAGTGAGACAGTATGGGCCACAAAAAATATTTTTCATTACTCACACTCGGAATGTAGGCCTGAAGTTACCTAAGGAACGGGTTGATAGTATTACTTTTCAGCCCTAGGGGAATCGTGTTCAACTGACAGCCGTCAAATTATAAAAAAAAAGTTGCCAACCATGCCTCCTATACAGCCACTCAATTACAGCGCAATGTAAAATTGAAATAATATAAAGAGTAACTCAAGACATTATTTTAAAATGACCTTATTATATATAATTTACTTTCACTATTTCTTTAAAGTAAAATAGATTTGGGCAATATATTTAAATTTTTTCAATGATGAAAATGTAAAAAAGTGGCTGAATAGCTGGCCGGTCACAGAAAACAAAAAAAAAAACAGCAGCAGTCCGATCTTCATTTGTTTTTTCGAGTTGAAAAGTTTTGTTCGTACTTTTTATGTATAGCAAAGATTTGTATTAACACGATGAGTTGATCAGGGGGGCTACTCTCTAACGAAATCCGTAGTTTCGAGCTTAGTTGCGGGTGGGCATTTTCAACTTCGTATCACCTAACCACTGAGAACTAATGATAACACGATTTGACAGTTACTGTGAAATCGTGTTGTCATTCATTCTCAGTTCGGGTTCGGGACTAATCGTAAGTCTGTAGGTGATAAGGAGTAGAATACGCCCGCCCGCAACTAAGCCCGAAACGGATTTCGTTAGAGAGTAGCCCCCCAGATTCAGACATGGTTTTTTATCTTTAGCTACTCGTAATTCGTATTTTTATTTTTACTTTGTATTCGTAATGAAAAGCACAGTGTTTACTTCGGGTGAAAGACTTATTTAGTCCCTCGAACTATCGGCGCCAAACGCCGTCTCGGGACTAAATCAGTAACTTTCAGCCCTAAGATAACAATGTACAAACAACAACAACAACACAACAACAACAATGTGTGTGGTGTGTGTGTGCATGTGTGTATGTGTGAATAAGCACTCAGATCCAACGATAAACCTTTATTTACTTAACTGTATAATCCACCTTTGGATATCACGGAGACTCGCCTGAGTTCTTCACATGCACTTCACACTTCACAATTCAAAAGTGCCTGTAAATGGTTTATTTGAAATATACGATTTGATTTGATTTGATGCACATAAACAAGCTACACCAACACAACAAGACCCATCTTAATTGCCGTGTCCTAATCAGCGCAGCCATTAACCACCTTACTCAGTAATTACCTCGGTTGTCCCATCTCCCTGTTCTCGGCTCTGTGGCGCATGGCGTCTAGTAACGTGGTTAGCAGTAATTGGCGCCCAACGCCCGCGCCGCTGCACCGAAACAGCCGCGTGTAATCTGCCATTACGCAACGTAAGACAATTAAATTATCGTCAGTAATAGAGCTCTGCGGTATACATATATGGTCGCCTGGTACTTTTGGATTCATTGGCGGTACAATAAAACTGTGCTTTGCTAATTATTGCGAATGCCTTCTAGACTCAAATTACGAATGAGTCGAGATTTAGTCATAATCACCGAAGGGCAATGGTTCTCGTTTTAAATAAGCGTTAATATTCAAGACACAATATAATTCATCTCAGCAACAATCATGTAGGAAAAATAGAAGCGTTTTGGCTGTTTGCGAACGCTATCCGACTGCTCCTTCATATTACGAGAATTACCCCTCAGAACTATAGATTAGTAGTTGTTAATTGAGATTGAGCTAAAAATCAATTACTTAGGCCTAATAGGTAGATAAGTCATCCACAAAGGCACTACAACAATTGTTTTATTTTAACTAACCAAAGTCCAAACTGTCGTAAGGCAACGTAATATAATATGCAATTGTGGTCACCAATTTCGGAGAATCACATTCATACAAATATAGAAACGCGATCCCTGCATGAGTAACGAGTGACCGCAAAGGAGTCAGTGCGTACCTCAGCTGTTAGTAAACACCTCCGTTCTTGACAATGACAATGACTTGTGGGAACATTACCTATGTATATTCAAGTTTATCGTGCACTTACACACACTTGTACACGGGAACATGGACATGTATCAAAACACACGTTAAAATTCATGCGAACAGCGGGCGTTTCGTGTTTCTGAACGCACATGAAACATGTTTCCCTACAGACTAACTAATGCGCGTGTCTTGAAGGTTCATGGGAAACACTATTTGACGCCTAATCTCCTACAGCGAGAGTCACATTCTCAACTTAAAGACAAAAATGGCGACCTGAGCATTCGCAACCAATCGATTCCATTCCAAAGCTAATGCAATATTGGTCCCAAAAGGTGATACGGAAAATGGGACACATCAGAGACACGTCATGTAGCCAAAAAAAAATCTGCTTCTGAAGACGGTAGACTCATTATTACAATGTGAAATCCTAACAATCACTCTGCCATTCACTTATTACTGTTCCAGAGTGTATGCTCGTACCTTGACCTGCCAGACCATCAGAACAATGGTGTTTTGATAGCAGTTCCGCTAGTTAAACAAGCACTCATCAAAGGTGAGTCTCTGACGTCATTACCCCGGTTCTGTTGTTCCGTTCGACCTGCGCCGATGTTCCGCGAAAGTGCTCCTGTCTTGTACACAATGGTGTTTAGTGGTCACACTTTCACGATGACTGTACCATTTTCACTATAACCAGATCTAACACAATCAGGGTATTACAATTGCTTTAGCACGAATATAGGGTTGAGATAAAATAATGTTAGGTAGCTGATGAAATAGGTAAGTTTTACTGCCAGAATTTTTTCTTCAAGTCCTTTCTTACGAGTAACATTTAATTCGATAACTACAAAACAGCCATGAAGTTGATTGTTTGGCAGATTTTAACAACACAAGAGAGTTCTGATCTTGATGTTTGTCACAAAAATGTCGACTCGTTTTGAAACTCAATTAATTTTTTACAGCTTTGAATCGAAAATGATTTTACTCGAAGTCGATAAAGCGAGACACTTTTTTCAAGCTTCAGGAGTTCGAAGTATCAAGTTATCCCCAACAATTGTATATTTTTATTTATTTTCCTAGTAGATAAGAACACAGGCATCCAACAGACTTCTGACTAGTTCTGACTGACTGATCATGACGTAATTTGAGAAGCGTCTGGAAGTTAGCGTGTTTCAGTAAACCGAGGCTCTCGTCTTCCTTTTGAAAATCATTTTCAGGAGAGGCGTTATTTAGATTAACATCAGCATTAGCCCGATTGAATTCACAGTTAATTTAATTAACTTCGGACGGAAGTCTGAACTACGGAGTTGGTACTAAATATTACCTTGTGCAGGAATACTAGACCTGCTAAATGCCTCTTATAATGCATATATTTTGTGAAACAGTCGAAACAAATCAGACTACGAACGTCAAAACTATTCAAATTTGGTATTGTTAGATTTAATAAATGTCGAATGTAATAGGTCACCTGAAGGGTAAATAAAATTAGGTCACCTACCAAATAGTTGTTCTTAGTAATTGCTACACCCCTGCCGAGTCGTAACATGAAGCCTTACCCGAGACCTGCCCGCGTAGGGAGCAGTACATTACCAAGTCCTATTAAAACTTCTAAAGCTTCACTTTTTTGCTGAAATTAAATTTGGTTTTCAATCAAGTCGCCTTGTTTAGTTTGAATAGCGGATTTAATTAAAACAACAAGTTTTGCAATTCGGGAAAGTTTTGGTGGTGTTTCTTATTTAACAGAACTAGTAAATATTACCTACTCATAAGTACAGATTACAGATAAAAACTTACGAACATTTGCATGCACATATTATTTCATATTCATGTTATGTAATGAATGACCGGCAAGCTGTCCGCGTACGCGCCTTCAAAATAAACAAGCATGAACCTTTTGATGGTGATTTTCGATTAGTGAACGTTTTCCAAAGTCTATAGGAAATAGAAAGACAGGCGTGGATCGATCAAAGTTTAATATTTATAACTCAACTTTACAGGTTTTCATATTTAACTAGTTCATAATTCTTGGTATTGAGTGTACCAACGTGGGTATTTAACAAACTTAGTAGTTTTCAGTAGAGTTAAAAAATATTGCGAGGTATAAAATATGAATAGGTAAGGTAAAGTTTTTACTTCATACCTTTCTAGTTTAACCTCGAGACGAGAAAATTAAGTTAAGTGTCGGAGGATATTTTTAGTTTAAAGTATTTTCTCGTAAAGTATCGAAAACAATTAGTTGCCTGCGACCTTGTGGAGCGTGCAGCTCATAATAAGTTAAAAGTATTTTCAATTTAGTATAAAACACTTATTTAAAGAGCATGAAATATTTCAGAGCGTCTCAGAGCTTGTGGACATTTGTATCAAGTTGAAGATAGATAGATGCAGAAACAAAAATCGAAACCTTTAGTGGAAGATCATCTTCAGTATTCTACAACGATATTCAGGACTGGACAGGACAGGAAACAATCGACAGGATCATTCAAGTAATTTCCTACCTAGTTACGATTACTTAAACCAATACTAATTTCAGTAGTGATATCCGAAACGAGTGTAAATATTATAGAAGTGATTTCCTGCGACCACTGCCAGAAGTAACCTCACTGATGTTTTGAGCTTATCCACCCAGGATGTTCTATAAATACATACTTACATGTGTACAATGTACCTACATATATGTTCGTATTTTGAATATGATGAACCTATATCTCGCTCCTCCTTCCTTACTACCATTAAGATAATCGAACCTATCGCCAGCTTTAGACCGTTGAGATCGTTGCCTGATACCAAGTTGAACCAAGCTGCAGTCTGTAATGTGTCTGAATCGCTGATTACTTTCAACAATTTTGCACAGCAAGAGACAATGATGGTACCATTTACTAACAGATACACATAACTGTCATGTCTGCATACATTAAGCTCACTGTACCCACTCTCCCCGGTACTTGCGCAGGCGCAGGGCAGGTGAAAGCCGCGTTAAACTCGTTCCGAGATTTACAATGGCGCAGGCGCATGGCGGTGACAGTACACAGGAATTGTTTATGGTGTTTACACATCTTGATAACATTCACAGTTAGTTGTTAACTGTACTGGAAGCACACCAGTGGAACCATGGTTGTGGGCAAATTAATATTCGTGATATCAAACCTGGTGTAGGAATTGTATGGACATTTTGATAAAAGTGTTGCATTGATATGCATATTTGGGAAGGATATGAAAGCACAGCAGTGATATTCTTGCGTTTATTTGGTGACTGTTTAACTCAAAATCACACAGGGTTATGTTTCTGCTTGTTATTTTGACAACCATAAATACAAATCTTTTGTAAGAAGCTTGTCAGGAACAGAACTGTTGGCCATACTTTAATAAAATAAAAATAAAATAAAATTCGTTTATTTCAGGCATTATAAACCCATGGAAATCAATCAACACCCACAACATCTTCTCCTTTCCCAATCCACAAAACATGTCATGAAATCAAAAATCAAATTATATTCTATCACATTAAATTGAATTTTTACACATATTATTAATTATCCATTGATTACATAAATCCAATAAATTACAAAATTGATATACCTACTAAATTAATAAAAAAAACATCATAATAGCCCATTACTAAATTAATTAAAAAATCATCACTATACTGCATTACAAATTCCACTATAATAAAATTCACTACAGCAGTCTCTTACAGAGCGACACTAAACATAACTAGTCTGTCACAGCAGTGTCGCACATAGGGACAGTCCAACCTGTTTACTATCATTCTCATTCTCTAATATACTACACAAGTAAGGAGTCAGTCTAAAGCCTCAAAAGGTGCAAAGAAAGAGCTTCTAAAACTACATAATGTTATTGGTTACAGCCGATATAGTAATATAAATGCAGTATAAAGTTGAAAGCGTTGTAAGACGTTGCGAGCTAATTTTAACTGGCGGAAGAGGAAACACATAATATTAATACCCTATCATTCGACAGCTCGTAACTTGTGATGTAAACAAGATCAAATACATCGGACCGGCTGATTGTACAACATTATAACATGTATAACATAGAGAGTTGAGATCTGATGGTCGCAAGCGACGTGGCTTGGATTCGTATCTTGAGCAGGGATTATAAGGTTTAGTCTGTCAATGGCCTGCCTGCCGAGCCTTTTCCTAACTATCCTGTCTAGCCTGATGCAGCTGAGCACCAGTATTTAACATGGACGACTGCCTACCAGGCTTCCATAACCCAGTAGCTCGGATACAAACATATGGTACCCCTTGCCAAGACTGACGTCACATTTTCTGGCTTAAGAATTACAAATGGTAGCCGGGAGTAACGGTCTAACGTGAGGCTGGGAGGATGAGGCTGGGAGGACTCTCCGTATGTTATGCATGGTCAATTGACCTCACTCATCCACAGACCGACCAAGCGTTGCTTAACCTCGGAGATCGACGCCCGTGCGGTAATCATTATGAAGCAACAAGCCCATAGTTTAAATAAAATTACATAATACAGTTTAGTTCAGGAACTGCTTTCGGAGCTTGGTTCCTTCTACCTAATCCGCTCAGCGATATCTGAACCTCCCGTAACTTACTTAAGCCTGCACTTTGTCTGCGGCCAGTCAAGAGTTAGGAGCACAAAGCTGTAGTCGCCCTAAGAGCTGAGCTTTTGACGAGTTGACGACTTCGAGAATATTGCATTTTATATTCAATCTGCAACGTAACCTGGCTCTCTGGTTACTCAATAAAATAATAACGCAGTTGTGGAAATTCTAACCTATTTAATACCTATCTACATACCTTTATATTCCACTACTCGACTCTTCCGCCAGCGGCTTCGCGTGAAAGTCGGGAATAATACCGGAAAAACATACTCCCGAGGTAAAGAGTATCCTAATCCTGACGAGATCGTGAACATGGTCACTTGTGTGCCAAATTTCATCAAAATCCAATCAGCAGTTCAGACGTGAGAACGTAACTCGCACACAGAATATTAGAATGGGTTACGTGACAGCAAAATCTGGCAAAACGTAAATACAGACGTATATTTTCTGTTAGCATTTCTGTCTCAACACAAAATTCAGATGTCTTTAAAAATATAACATCATGCAGGAAGAAGGTAATTTAGAATGTAAAGTATGCTGGATTCACACATCTCTGCCACCTATTAATCGGCACGCGGTACCAGGCGCCCAGACTGCAAGATAAATCGCGCGCAATTAAGAATGAGCACGTCGCGCGTCGCGTGTGTGTTGATGAGGTGAGCTGTTAAGATGAGTGTTCACTGGACGACGATGGTCGGGCGACAGGGGGCTGTAACATCGGGCAATGGTGCTGAATGATTGAAAGAAAACATAACTTACAACTTATTGAACTGATAACTTTAGGATAATGGTGTAAAACTAATTGGGGAGGCTTTGTTGATAATAATTTGATTTAATCTATTATCTACAAACCCTTTAAGTAGATAGGCTGACTGAAGCAGTACCTATATCTGGCAGCTATTTTAAAAACTTCTTAATTTATAGTAGTTCAAAAAAAAATTAGAACTGTGAATTTTACTGGAAAATAGCTATTTCGAGAATAATCGACGACTTTTCAGGCAGCATAAATTTTTGTTCTTCCTAGTAGCAAATTAGTTGCCAGTGTGAACGCTACCCAAGTGATCGCTAGAACACAGTGGGCCAGTAAGCGAGTCCGCCAACAGGAAGAGCTTTCATCGCGCCCATTCACACTGCGCGCGCGCACGGCGGACGGCGAACTGGGACGTTGGGTTCATTCTGGTGAGCCGGCTAGTGCGCTCGTTGGAGAGTGCTGCGATTGGGTGATAATGGCTGGTGCTTGACTTGCCGTGGACTTTAATTGTTTAATTTTTGGGTTGAGTAATAAAACTGTTGAAACAGTTCAGAAGCTGGGAGGTGAAATAAAGCACAGTATACTTTCCAATTCTTCCATGTTAGGTAACCAAATTATCTTCAACTATTCATGGCGGGAGTATAATCGCGAATGCCACAGATTAAAAAATGCCTGCTACACAGTGTTGCCAACAGATAAACTAAAGCTCATTCATTTCAAGTACATAAATTCAACTTAATTAAAAATGGAACATCCGAAATAAGTAATGCTTATTCAATTTAAGTATTTTGAAGATCAGATTTATTAACACCCCATCGTTTTTGCGTCGGCGGTTAAAAATAGAACATCCACAAAATAATAAAAGATAACACTGTAATTATTAAGGTGTTCATTTGAATGTTATCATGTTTTCATTCAATTATAGAATACTGAATCGGAAAACCCGTAAAAAGTTGTTTTGTTTTTTATACGAGTACAACAAAGAAAACTACTTAGCGATCTCGAAAAGATATCTAAATTATATTTTTCTATTCCACTGAATGTTATTTTTGCAAGAGCCAGAATAGCTTTTATGCCTTGTAGAATGTTTAACATTTTTTCAATATCTACAGAAATTACCATTCTCACAAACTATTACCAAACTTTGTATCTTTGCGCCGCAATTCAAACATTTCTCGAAGTAACTAATATTTATGGGCACGGTCGGCAAGAGTCAAAGAAAGCGTTAGTTTGTTTATCACGCCATCCATCAATCCCGGCAGGGCCGCTGTCTACGCTGTCTTTGCTATCTGAGCTATCTTATCCGAGTTATCCGCATTATCCGCGAGTCGGATCCACTGCGCGGATAAAAGTAATCACCGGAATGGGGCCGCTCTAACCTACTTCGGAAAAAGTACGAAACTCAGGGTTTGCTAGAACTTTCTATAGATAACTTTTTATTCGAGATCGTAAAACTGTGGGGCAATGCCTCTTTATTGAAATTTGAATATGAATACTCTTTTATACTGTTTAGGTGAACTATTCTGCTTTTATTTTCTCAATAAAATTCACATTTTGGAAAATAAGTTCCATTTTATGCGTAACAAGCTCATTATGCCATCTGTTATAAAATGAATGTCCTTGTATTTAGACATGAAATTAGTAGTGAAATGGCTTTTATATGAACCCTTTAAATAGTATTAAACAAAGAACACACTGAATAAAAAATACATCATAGATTTTTGAACACAGCATCGTAAACCCGGCGCCCCACATCAAAAGCTAAGCGATAATAAATCAGAGCTACGTTTATGTGCGTCAGCTTACATCTCACTTGGTCGCTGCGTAAACAAATTAACTTCATTTGTCCGTCAGCGCGGATGAAAGCGGACGGGGGCCGTCCGGCCGGCCGGACCCCGGACACTTTTGACGGATCTCCCGAGGCTAATAAACTTATATTTGTTATCTT
The DNA here is from genome assembly GCA_947578705.1 of Lacanobia wlatinum. NCBI lineage: Eukaryota > Metazoa > Arthropoda > Insecta > Lepidoptera > Noctuidae > Lacanobia > Lacanobia wlatinum. Next base: position 27,604,213 of record OX388034.1, read on the forward strand.
TCTTGTGGTTTTGTCTCTCGTTGTATTTCAGTTTTTAATTACTTGCTTTCTTTTTAACTCTCAGCTTTATGGCTTTGGAAGAAGTTTTGTTTGATGGGGATATTTTATCTTGCAGCAGGGGTTCATTAAACAAAACTATTAATGATGCCGAAAAAGGCAATGCTGTAGCTCTCTCTGCCAAATCCGGAATTTGAAGCAGGGATAAAGTAAGTAACTGGTTTAAACTAAATGTTAACTGAAAATAGTCAAACAGTATTCTGTATCTAAATCCACCGCAAACTGACTGCTTGTCTCAGACAAAGGCCACACCACACACAGTCGGCGGGAGCCTCACACGCTCGACTGAGTGGGTTGAGGTGAGAGCGGCCAGGATTCGCGGAACTGCAGCCAATATGTGGCATGGTATATTCTAGTTCACAGAATTATCGGATTTAAACATTAGTTTACCGACACGAGAATTCACGAAATACAGATACAATTGTGCTACATATTTTAGACGACAATACTAAAGTTGTCAGTATGTAAGTACATAAATCATATTAAAGACATTTCTTGTCGAAATGTTTGCTATCTTATTTTCTTTGCAAAAAGGGTTTTCCTTTTCCAAAAGAACCTTAAATGTATAAAAATAAGTCTCCTGATTGAAAAATAATATCCCATTTGTTTCCCGAATCCCGGCCCCCCGGGGGCTCACTTACAAATTAAATATGTAAACAGTGTTTTTCCTTCGAAAACAAAAAAGGATATCACAGTAAGAACGGGGTATGAAATAAAAATAATATTCATAACTATCGAACTTGATCGCATTTTTAGCGTTCCCCAGTTATTCCAAAGCAAATATTTTCCGACGGAGGCAATACCCTACCATACCGAGAACGGGTAACAGAAACAGAAGGTCCGCTCGGGTGGGGTGGGTCCATGACGGATTAACGGAGAAATTGTTACCAGTGGAATTGCATAAAATCTCCGTACCGCGTGAGTCACTGACATTTTGACTGATATGTTTCTCAGTTCCTATAAAAAAATAAAAAAAAATTGTCGTTTTCATTACCAACGAAGCGTCACAAATACTCACTTCAGTCTTCAACATGATCCAGTCTTTATTATTGCACTAGCTTTTGCCCGCGACTTCATACGCGCATATCCCGTTTTTTCTCGTTCCTACATAGCCTATTACCTTCTTCATGAATGTGGCTATCATAAACAAAAATAATGTTCCAAATCCGACCGGGAGTTCCACAGATTAGCGCGTTCAAACAAACAAACTCTTTAGCTTTATTAACGTGTACTTTAAGGCTGCTCTCTCGAAAAAAGCTTAAAATAGCGTGCAGATGAAGCAGATTTTCGTCGACACTAACAGAGAAATTACATCTGAAAAAATAGTAACCTACATGATATGATACGTAATTTGGTTTAGCCAGAATTTATCTATCGGTATCACATAATAAGAAAACGAACACAAAATCACCTCCAAATCGTTGAGATGAAACCAGTTTACTCCTTCATTTTTTTATGAAAAGAGTATAAAAATATATTTACTGCTTTGCAATACAAACGAAAATGATTAGTTATTTTTACTTTTTAAAAACATGTATTATTTTTACTATGACAAATAAAAAATGCGAGTAGCGGAGTGGCGCGTAGGGGGTAGTTAGCTCCGTTCATATGCACAAGGTCATTGGCATGAATACAAGCCTTAACACAAACATAGAACCTATATGAAAAACGCAGAGCAAGACCTTTTCAGCAAACAGGTACATATGTACCTGTTTGCTGAAAAGGTCTTGCATGAAAATATTCCTTGAGGATCTATAACCTATACCACACTACGCTAGTATTATATTATCTGTGAACACACCAAAACGATTTATTCAAAATAAAAAAACCAAAATCAAAAGATATTTATCAAACTAGGCTGAAAATCAGCACTTTTTGAACGTCAAAATTTACATGAAGACAGTCCCCCAAATCGCCCAGCCCGTCACCACTTCCTAGTGTTTTAGCTGGGAAGAAGAAGTGGCCAACAAACACCCCAGCAACACAACTGTCTGTTAAGTTTAAAGAAGAAGAATTAAACGAAAACTTTCATGTTCAAATTAAAAATTGTTTTGCATCTGCAAAGCCTTGAATGGGAACCCTAAATTAGATATTTTGCTTAGTTTCCTTCGGAGTGAACCTTTTGATTGTCCTTCTAGTGGCATTCTATGAAGTTGAAGTATTTAATATCCGGTGGGAGCGAGCGGCCGCATTGCCGACCATCGCGCCGGTGCCCACGGGACCCGCCAGGAATGCCACTTCATTGCACGCTATTGAGTGCACTTGTAAGATATTAATTGAGCTTTCACGATTAACGGGCGGATAGACTTTGTATGTAAAAAGTCATAATTCGAGGTTTGTCTCTCGCCTGTTTCCTCCTCCAATATGGAACCGATTTAAAAGATATTTCACAAACTGAATAACACTGATTGATACTATGTCCCTATGTTTTTCTTTTTTCATTAATAGTTGCCAAATTTAAATACTTTAGGGCTCTGTTGACAGCGGTTTGTTGGACAAATTTGAGCATCTAGCTAAACTATCGGGGGTCTATACTTATGCGGTTAATATATCGTCAAAATGAAAGCATAGGGACACAGTATATATCCTTCTTATTTAGTTTATTAAATATCTTTTAAACCGGTCATACAAAGTCTGTCCGCCCGCGTTTCCTCTTAAAACTTTGTTAAATAATAGCTTCTAGGGTTCCTGGTGGTCAAGCAGTGCCGTACCGATTTAATAAGTTATGTTGCTTATATTTTCTACAATTTGACCGTGTTTTTCTAGGTTAGAATAAGGCCTATTGACTAATTAAGCGGATCATATTAGTTTAACACCACTTAGTTGATAACATCTGCTACACACCTACGTCAGTCTTACCATTTTTTTGGTATCATCATTCACAAATAAATTTCAATGAAATCAAAGAAACTAGTTTATTTTCCATTCCATCAATACTTCTCTGGCGTAATCAACCCACGGAAATTGTGAATATTAAGTAAACAGTAAAATATACAAAGAGTGTTAGTTTATCGTAGGTCTAGACTTCGTGTGTATCTGCAGCGAGGAAATAGCTGTTTATTCTAGTAAGGAGATCGATGTATTATTTATACAAACGCCGTGCGCCGGCAAAGAGGTCAGCCGTGCCGGCGCAAGGACGGTTCATTCACGAGTATATGCAGGGCATAGTGAACGCAGAAGGGCTAGTCGCGGCTTGAAGAAGCCTGAAGTTGCCTCGAATTTTCCTGAAGTAACCAATCGACGAACGGCGGAAAATTGGCTGAAATAAACTTAACTTTCACTATATATTCATGATGGGCAGCAAAGTGCTTGGAATTCAATGTAGGAAGAGTGGATCTTGTTTTGGCCTGTATTAGTCACATATGCTTCATACTGGGTGCGAATAACGTTTGTTTCTTTCTTATTTCTTTTAGAGTATCACAAGACAGAATAGATCACAGTTTTAGTAACAAACCTTCTGTATCTGTCCATATTGCGACTTGAACGAGTGAATGAGACCAGTTTTTATTCACACGCTTGTGAAGCGTAAAAAGTGAGAGCCTTACCGACGTACGACGTGCGGTGAGGCGCCGGACGTCGGCGGTCAGTGGGTGGCCAGCCCGGACGAGTCGCAGCTCACTTGATACACTCCGCTGACTTGGCAGGTTTGGGGTTTCAGGGAAACGCATTATTGCAATGAGACTTAATGGCTTACGCAAATAAATAAAGTACACAGCAAAATTCTTAGTTTGAATAGATTCTTACTTCTTTAACGAAGTCGCTCGACAGCAGCTCTCTGCCTGTGCCTCTCTTGATCATAATTTTCAATACGGTTGGTCCCTCAATAACGAAGTGCTGGACCTGACTGCGCACGACGTCGACGACAGTTTCCCTCGAGACCCGAACTGTTTAGCATTGTTAGTTATAGTGGAGCGGTACTCCCGGGAGGCCGGGCCAGTCGTAAAGCGCAAGGCACACCACTCTCGAGCATAAAATTCCGCCAGCGATAGAATACATTATCTCTTCGATTTCATAGTGCCCTAGTACCTGATTGGATATTTATGGACGAAAGTTTTATCGAGCACAATTTTTGTGTGGCTAGAGTTTACGGAGCTCTAGAATGTTATGGTCTACATGTCTTGGATGAAATTCTTAACAAGATTTAACTTACAAGTTTAACTTTCAGTCTAATACAAGTTAGAGTCCGATTTTTTTTATTAAATCTTAAAGACAGTATATTATGTAGTAGAAACCATTCGAGCTGCGTCGTATATATGAAGCTTTCTTTGTATCAAATATTCATACAAACATTGTTGGAGGTATGACAGAATCACAAGCGTTCACAGATTCCCTCTGACTGCTCGTAATCTGTTTATGTTGAACATGAATTTCTGTATTTCCATTTGCTTCTTGTTTGTTATCTTTGTAACAATATAAATAAAGTATATCTGCGTACACGGGTCGGTAATAAAATATGAAATAAACTATAAATCTGATATCATTAGTTTAATTTCGATATGCCAAATGTTGTGGGATTGACGTGAGCGGCGCGCTTGCCAAATCCATAAAAGTATCGGTTACGGCGCGTCGCGTCGTCGAGCGTCGGCCGGAGCCCGGCGCTTCCCGTGATGGCGGCCACCGCATCCGGCGCCGCAACCGCAGCCGAGCCATTAGGCTCGCGTGGCGCTGAGCCGGGCTTCCGCGACTCCTGCGCATGACGCAACACGCAAGCCACACAGCTGGAGCGATTAACTTTAATCAAATTAAAACTCAGACATACATTTTTCAGTCCTTTTATACCTCTACGTATGTAGAAGAAAGGCAGCCGAGATGTCAGGCAGTAGATTGCGTTTGCGGTAAACAAAGCCTGAGTGATCGATGGAAAGTGCGACTACTTACAGATTTTATGGAAACCGTATTTTAATTTATTCCCACACGAAATATATTATATAAGCTGCTTCTAATGTGTAATTGATTCATCTGTTGGATCCAACTGCAGTGCATTGTAATTTCAACAGGCGATGTTTATTTAACGCACTGTTGAAATCTGTTCGAACAACTGAACCGAATTATATATGCACATTGCAACTAATTATTTACTAGTAGCGTTCGCCGCTCGCTTGTGTCTGCGTCCGGATTCGTCCGGATGTCAGCGACTGCATCTCCTGCATTGTTTACGAGCCGCTGCTCATCGCTGCACTGCGCCGGTAAATCCGTGCGGATCCGGCGGATCTGGCGGATCAAAGCGGCGCCGAGCGGATCGATGCGGACTGACGCGGATGTAACTGTGTACATTCGATTACGGACGAAATTTATCGCAGCTTTGTAAGCCGTGAGAGAATTTATTTATCAGCGCAGACTTTGTGCGGCTTTTGTACGAATCTGCTGGAGATATCACGCATTACTCAGTTAGTTACGACTGCAACAATAATAACTAGAACTGGTGAAATCGCTGACACGTCTCTATAATAATAAATTTCGAAGAAAGTTTTACCGCTTATGCTGAACTTTGTATGTTAGTACTAAGAAATGGAGGAAACAATGAATGTCCGGCTGACGATATTCTGCGAATGAACGCGATTCACAACAATACTGCAGGTGTGCTGAAACTGGACGCGAGCGGTTAGTCTTCAAGACCGCTCAATTCGCTACTTTCCATGTAAAATAGTAAAATACAAATAAAATTGAGCACTCTACCCAAAGAATAGCGTCTCCAAGTTTGTATTAATTGAATAGGTACATACTAGGTACTCAGCAATGGCAGGTGCTTGAAATAGCATTAATAAGTTTTGATCCAAGAATCTACTTCAAGCTAAGACGCACACTATAACCCAACATGGCTCTTGTGATGAATACCATTACGCTCGGTAACCATGACGAACCCTTCCGTCTATTTATTTAATTGTTCTATCAGTTTACAAGCTCGTGATCTCTCAGTGGGTAAATAGGTCCACCGTAAACCCATTCCCACAGAGATACCGATCTACACCGCTCCGCGAGTTACACCGTAACCGGCTGATTGACGACGTGCGCCCTCACCCGTGTGGCCGTGCGAGGCGTCACTCGAGGAGCGAGGCGCCTCGCGTGGGAGGTCGCGAACTTCAGCCGCGAGGCACAAGGTCGAGGTCGACACTCATCGATCCTGTCGATAAGAATCTGGGTGTCGCATCACTATTATTTCGTGTTTTTCGCCGCACCTTCCTGTTTTCTTATGTTATGGTAGCTGGAAGAAAAACAGGAAGAAATCAATGGTATTTATATTCTGTGTGTCACACAAACATGTTTGAAATGTTGAAAGGGTTATTGATGAGGACTGATTTTGTCTCTAGTTGCAGAGGTGGAGTTATATACCGGGCTTCATTCGCACAGATTACGAAGTTATGGTCTGGTAGAGATAAAGGGAATCCCTTTCTATAATTAAAGCAAATATTTATGTGTCTCTTTATGGCTCCGATTAGGTCATCTCCGAAGTCAGTGGCGTGACCGCGTGAGTGTTTGCGCCCACGTATGGCACGTAACTTTAATTACCTATCTCAATCTAAAATACTGCTCCATATAAATCTAGATTGCCTAATTCAAACACTTGGTAGCAAACATTTGTTCAGTGCGGCGAATAAAATCAATTACATGATGATTTGTTTGGTCAACACGCGTGTTACCGACGCCGACGCCGGCGGCGGCGGGCCGCCTCGTGCAAATAAGTCACAATTAGCTGCGGCTCGTAGCCGGAAGCGACGAGGTCTATTAGACATGTAGCCCTGGTGAGCGGCGACCCACCCGGTGACCAGTGTCGGATGGCCGCGGGTCAGGGGTCACAGGCTAACCGCGAGTCAAGATCAAAGGCAAGAGTTCGGAAATTGTCAACAAGCGGCGAAAGTTGCCTTTGTAGTGTGCGGTTTAGTTGGTATTAGGATTGTCCTTTGCTCAGATCGGCCGATTAGATAGAAACTATAAATATGAATGCTAATAACTTGATACTTACCTTTAGATATTTCTGCTATGTATTACATATTTGATAATTTTATCTAATCAAATGGTTAGTCAACCTTCATACTGCGTTAATAATTAACTTTACACATACACTACACACACACACACACACAACACACACACTATTGACTTCTTATAGATTTTCCTGTAATATTTAGGTAAAGATCATCTCCATTTTTTTCCAAATTTTAGGCTCAGTAGTTTCGGAGATAAGTGGGGGGGAATGGTGATTTTTCATTTTAAAATTACGAAGAAAATATAATTAAAACCCTCACAGTAAGCCCTTTTGATATGTCACACGATATTGTTCAAAAAACTTTTTTTTATATATTTTCTAGTTTGACCCCCATACTAAAATTTTAATAATTTACGTAACACGTCCGTGTTTGGGTCGCAAAAGTTCATAAGTGTACCAAATATTAACAGAATCGGTCCAGTGGATCCGGAGAAAACTGGCTGTGACAGACGGACAGACAGACACACAGACACTCGAGTAATCATAAATAAGGGTTCCGCTTTTTGTTCGTTACCCTAGAAAAGATAAATGTGTAACAATTTAAGCGAACACGGAATTGCTAGAAAATTGTCCAACTACCCAAGAAAATGTCACGAGCAACAACTGACAGATATTTAGTATCGATACATACAGAAATGTTCTGAGACTGCTTCTTCTTCTGTTCGTATTTACAAAAGTTCTCCAAGGGATAGATTCTTTACACGTGAGGACATCATAACCTAAAAACAACAGTGACTTTCCATAAAGTATTCTATCTCTACTTTATAAAACTTAGATTACGACACTATACACCGTAAACTCAGAGTATACATCGAGGCTGAACTTTTCGGCCCCATCGCCATCGCCCATCTGTTCTGCGAGCAATGTGCCCTGTCCACTGCTACTTCAGTTTGGCGATCCTTCGGGCTATGTCGGTAACCTTGGTTCTCTTGCGGATATCATCATTCCTGATTGGATCACGCAAGGAAACTCCAAGCATTGCCCTTTCTATTGCCTTTTGAGTAACTTTAAGCCTTTTGATGAGGCCCATTGTGAGGATGGGTCGTTACTTTTGGCAAAATAATATTTTGCAAAGTGCTCAGCTAAAGTAAAGCTACCTTGAAACTAATTGAAGTGCGGTGTCGGCTACGATTACAGGAAACGTAAACTGTACACTGGATACCATAAATCTTAGTTTAGACGCAGTTTGTACAGCGTGCTTACCGAGACGATTAGCCAAATTGCGAGAAGATAAACTATGAGCTGTAATGGATGTGATCTGTGAAGCAGTCAGCGTTGGATTGGAAACAATGATAGCCTATAGTCCGGTCAATTTAGACAACCGAGGTTACACTAATTCGCACCCAGCTCAAAATTGGTAGGATTGTTCAAAACACTATCATAAATGAAATCTAAAAAGTCCTCATCGATCCGATACCCGGAAAAGAAATACTTGGGGTCAAACGCGATTTTCAGCAAAACGGTAAGTTTTATCAAAAAATTAGTTGAGTAGTTAGTTGTTTAATTTGTTGATTATCTATAAAAAGTGTCTAGATACGAACCACCGTTTCTGAGATATCACGATTCAAAAAGTTGGATGAGTTGTAATCGTCATACGAAACGTGAAACGTGTGCATAATATGTACACGTTTCCACGCCACCGTTTTCCAACTTTTTGAATCGTTATATCTCAGAAACGGTGGATCTTAGGAAAAAAGTATCGAGTCATTTGATGATTTGTGATCCTATAAGGGTTCCGTTTTTCCTTTTGAGGTACGGGACCCTAAAAAATGACTAGTTTTTTGTAGACTTGTCAATTCATTTACCTACTACAATTACTGAACTTTTTTTAAATTAGGTACTTAGTATTCTTTAACTATGACACGTTGTTATAAATATTCTTGTAATGAAGTCGCAACAGTGTTAAACAAGATACCTCTATTAAAGCAATAAGGAGAACTGTAAAACTCTCATTAACAATCCAAGCCCTGAAACATTATTTGTTTTATTCGTTTTAGAACTTCTTCAGAGCACTACCGACATAAAATAAACTGTTGTTTTCAATGTAACATTTATTTCCCGACTGCGATGGGCTATTCTATTACTAAGACATGCGCACTAATGGAACATCGTTCATTGGTTATAAATGAACGATGTTCCATTAGTGCGCATGTGCTCATAAGTTCTCATTTGTATTACTTACTGGATTCATGTCTACTAATGATTAATATTGTCAAACTTCGCGAAGTTTGCCCAATTAAGGCTGCCTGTCCATTGACGTGGAGCGAGGCAGCGAAGCGGAGAGCGGGAAAAATGCGGAGCGGAGTTGAGGCCTGTCTGTTTATTGATGTGGAGCGAGGTATTGCGGAGCGGAGTTGCGGGCTGAGAAGCGTTAGATAGCGAGTTCACGCGACGAGTGCTTTGACCGGTCCGCTTCCTCGCTTCGCTTCCCCGCTCCGCTTCTCCGCTCCACTGCCTCGCTCCACTTCCCGGTTCTGTATGAATTTTTAAATTCGTTCGCAAATCCCTGTCTACTGAAGCGGAGGGGAACTTTTGTGCAATTTCATCAGCCTCAGTCCTTACTAATACATATTATTAATGCAAAAGTGAGCTTGCTTGTTTGTTTGTTTGTTTGTTACCCCTTCGCGTTTTAGACAGGATAGATTTGGACATAGGATACGTTTTATCTCAGGAGAATGTTTTCCTTCATCCCTTGGAATAGTTTCCAACTTTCACGCAGGCAAAGCCGCTGGCATATGTGATGAACAGTTCTAATGATTAATATTGTGCTCCGCCGCAAAGTTTATTCAATAAACATACGAAAAAATAGCAAAGTTATCATTAATCAATGTGTCTCCTTTCCTGTCTTTTCTAAGAAATAAATTATTTTAGTAGCAGACCAATACGGGTATCTAGACAAATGTCGCTGTGATGTCCTCGGAGAGCGTCGCGTCGCCTGCCGGACACTTAATGTCATGGATTAATAACATTTTTATTTCGACACTTAAGAGCCACCCCTATCAATATCGGCGACAGTATTATGAGCTTTACTCCTGTAGTGATAAAGGCGGGTGTTGTTTGTGCGGGCTATATGAGAAAGTATCGGATTGTGGCAGTAATCAAGGATCATTAATCGCGTTTACGTCGCGTCGCTCGCAGCTCGCAGGCGGCGCGTGCGACGACGTGCGAGCGGTCGTTCACTTCTATTGAATTAATTTTCAGCACAAATTGTTACATAATCGTTTTTGTGATATGGTTTCTATTAAATTGGCTTTGACATACCGAATGAACAACAAATTAAAGAAATTCTAAATAATAAACAAGATACCAGTTCCTATACTATGAATCAACGTCGTCTTAAAATATTTTACTACGCCACGGTAAAGATACTATGCTTTAGTTTTGATAGACGACCACAAAGACATGTCGTTTCGGCAAAAATTTGTTGAAATAGGTATATATAATGATGATGAAATATGTAAAGCGTTACGATCAATTTTACGCTTGCTTTGTATACCTTAAATATTAATAATTGAAGGTAAATAATACCAATATACATGGTTTTGTTTTGACTGTAAACATGATCGAGATAATCTATGCACTGACGTATATGTCCTGGCTTAACTTTGTTAAACCATCACAAGTACATAGTTAGCGTTGTAGCGGTTTGCAACACTGTAGTAATTCACTTTATTATAATAATATTATTATATACTTGGCTCAGGAATAATTTCCGGTTGTTTATACTTTGTGAACCAAATCCATTAAATTCAAACCGTGCCAAGTAGTTACTTTAGCGTAAATAACATCGGTAAATACAATTATTTCACGGTCTGAACTAGTTTGCCTGAAGACGGCGAGTAAATAAACTAACCCCTTTGTAAATAATTAGATCACCGAAAGTATTTCAGGCCGGATTGTCCCTAGCGCCTTTATCTCTGGGAAGCACTGCGTTTAATTGTTTAATTACTTTTGTATCGCACAAGATGAAACAATTTAGAAAGTCAGTGTCTTTGATTTCGTTAGATTTATTTCCGTCTGCCTGAGGCTACAGAAGGTAGCTGCTCCACTTACCGAGGACCCTTGAGGGCCAGGGTCTCACATCAAGAGACAAGCAGGTCACGAGTCACTACGACAGACAAGTTCAGTTAATTGATATTATTGAGAGGCTCTCAGTGTTGTCGGCCGACAAATATTAATTATGAGAAGTGAGTGGTCTGATTTAATCACGTAAATTGATGAAGGGAGGACGCTTTCTGCTTAATCGAATCATATTTTATCGTTTTAATTATAGTGTTCGTAATTATAAATAAAGGGGGAAATTCGAATGCCTTTTAATTTTACAATACCTACAAAATTGTGGCAGTAGGCAGGGCACGTAGCTTGCAGAACTGATCGTTGATCGGGCTAAAAGGTTCTGGAGTGGCGACCGCGTACTGGAAGATGGAGCGGCCTCCCACAAGGTGGCCGACGACCTGGTGAAGCTCACGGAAATGCGAAATGCATAGGACCGGCCGATGTGGTGACACTTATGGGAGGCCTATATCCAGCAGCAGACGTAATCCAATAATACGAAATAGTCGTCGTAAACTTTTGAAATGTAGTCTGGCTCCTTGTTGTATAACTTACGGTAAATTCGCTTCATAATGCACTGCAGTGCTCTGGCCTAACTCTAGATTGTTATGGCACTAGTTCTGGCCACAACTGTAATTATTTAGCGGCGTACCCGCAGCCATGCGCCGCGCGGGGCTCAGCCACCAAACTAGTTAAATTTCATGTGTTCATTTAAATAACACAAACTATGAACTGCTGTTACTGCTTCACTGCAGTTGAATATATTATTGTGGTGGTTTCATTTATTGCATACGGCCAAAAGTTGGTAACTGGACAGCTCCTAGTATCCCGAGTTACAATACCACAACTCGGGACGTAGGTACACCCCTTTCACAGCCGCCCGCGTCGCAAATCTGTACCCGTGTCGTATTTATTTATTTGAAGACTGCAAGGGATTCGCTTATAGAAACGCCGTATAATAATATATTATGTATGGATGGTGGTTAATCCCTACAATCATCTATTCGCAGTCGGCAGTTCGCACAGGCGCGTGCAGGGCACTGCACAATGAGCTCCCACGGGACTGCGCGCACGCTAGCTGCGTCTTAACTTATATTGTTTGTATTATGATGCACTTAATATTCATACTTATATCCGGGTTCCACGGCTTGCGTATATATTTTGCATTTCTTTTTAGGGTTCCGTACCTCAAAAGGAAAAATACGGAACGCTTATAAGATCACTTTGTTGTCCGTCCGTCTGTCTGTCAAGATTCTTTATTTCGGGAACACGTGGAGGTATCGAGTTGAAAACCTAGAACTATGAAATTTGGCAATTAATACCGTCTTATAATACAAGTATAGGAAAAAGTGTGCAAACTATAAATTTGTAATTTATTTATTATTTATTTATTTAAACTTTATGCACAATTTTGGTACAAGGGCGGACTTAATGCAACAAGGCATTCTCTACCAGTCAACCTTTGGGTTAAAAAGATTAATAAAAAAATAGTCTTTATAAATTTAAAGTAATATGTACCTACAAAGTACGACCCTCGGTGGGCGAGTCCGACTCGCACTTGGCCGGTCATGAAACAGACACTTGGGTGCTAAAATGTTACTCTAACGTTTTTATTATACAAATGAATGTCTGTGTCGAGGGTGGTTCACAGTTCGCACACAATGATTAATCACTCTCGAAGCGGTTTCGTGGTCGCAACTGAGAAATCTATTCCTTCTGATAGCAAAACAACTAAAACTAAACATTTATGTAGATAAATAAGTATTTCTGGAATAAGTACCTTTTTTTCTAAATAAAAAGAGATACACATACATGAAAAAACTTCACTAAAAACAAGGAAATAATTTAATATCCTCATTCCTAGAACAAAGTGTCGAGCAATCCTACATCTAAATACTACACGATCAGACTTAACAGAGAGAATATCTGCCCACCACTACATTATTCATTCTTCTTGTCATCCAAATCCTGGTCATCAGTTCGGAAGTCATCCCAGTAGACCTTGATGAGCTTGGCGACCTTGGAGAGGAACCAGGCGAGCATGAGGATCACGGCGACTACGTCCAGGTGCAGCCGCTGCGTGAGGCTGAGCTGCAGCGCGGGCGAGCGCAGGTGCGGGGCCCCCCGCGTGCGCACCGCCTGCTCCACCCAGTACAGCAGCTCTTGCTTCACTGGCACCAGCGGGCTCTGCAGCACGGCGGAGGCTTCCTTTGCGTTGCTTCGGTAGCTGTAGAGGCCAAAGCTTAAGTCATTTTGTTGATACGGGTAGAGAAATCGGGAAGGCTGTAAATCAGTGCAGAGCGGAGTTGTAATAATTTGTGTAATCATTGCTGGACACTGCTCATCATTTGCTGAGCTTGCTCCTTTTACCACAATGAAAATCGTTATTTTATAAGAAATCTTTGTTTTGTTCATATATAATTTTATATGATTATAGTCTTGGCCATTAATGTTTCTTTCTTTTTATCTGAGGATATTAAGTAAACGTTAATGACACTTCATACCATTATGCCAAATTGCTGTCAATTTAAATTTTCCCAATTCACTTATTTAAGGTACTTTCAGATAACATGTTCTTAAAGCCAGAGTGAGGGTCAGTCATTAATCAAGGCGGGATTAAAGGTTTAAGATAATGCAAGGATTGCGGGTTCTTACTTCTTACTCTCTTCAGCACTTTCAATCAAGATTAATTATTTCTGCAAATCCGTCGCCGAATTCCAAAATCTCAAAAGTTTGGGAGACTTCGTGCGTAAACGCTTTGAAATGTGTTGCATATTTAATTTATTTATCATTAAAATTCACGTCAGACTTAAAAAGTTTCCAGTGACATCTAAATTGAGAATCAAACAACTTTAAAATGACAGTTTTATTTTCCGGCCGAGTGAATTTATTTTATTTCGTGAATAAAGCGGGAATGGATAAATCATGGCAGTACATTACTTCACATCCTCTAAATGGCCCCCATAATCCCCGACAAGATTGATGGACCAGACAAAAAATAAAAATAAAATTCTCTGGAGCATGGTAAATAATAAAGTAGCTACGTAAACAAAGAAGTGTTGATTCAGTTATCAAAAATGTCTTCAGGGAAATAAACTGACGGTGTTGCCATTAAATTTTTAGGTAAGAAATAAATTATAGGCGAAAACTTGGAAACTGTAAATAAACACCAACTAGTTGATCTGGCTCACATTCTTGTGAATAAAACCCGTGCAAGATCTGGATTGTGAAGGTCGGACGGAGACCGCTCCGTGTTAAATAGATACTGCTATCTATATCTACTAATCTGCATCCGACTATACTGCAAGGCGACTCCAAGCTTCAACATACATAAATAGTTGAGGAACGGTTAGTCAGAATACGATGACGATATTCTTGGACATACCTGTAGTTCCCTAGTATCTCGATGATGGCCTCCTTGACCCTGTAGCCTATCATGCTGGATATGGGCACCATGAGGCCCCGGCCCCGGTTGACGGCGAGGCTGACGGTGAGCAGCTGGTCGCCCCTGACCGGCATGCCGATGATAGGCACGCCGTGGTACATCGCCTCCATGTAGGAGAGGAACCCGCCGTGCGTGATCATCATCACAGTGTTCGGGTGTTCTGTGAATTGACAGGAAGCAGGAGGTACATAAAAAGCATGGGTTACTATAAAGCGCTCATGTTTGAGTACTGTATGTCTCAGTTGTGTTTAGCTTTGTTAGTTCAATTTGCCCCATGTTTAGGCAGCGCGAACGATACAATAAGTAACATAACATAACGAATATAATTCCTGCGGAGTTATGTAGAGATTTCGCTACGGTACATTCTCAAGAAATGTATTCTTTCAATAAAAAGTACAATGGTTTTACAATTGCCTGCACGTCTATTTGGTAACAGATTGCCTTTTTAATAATAGCGGTTTACGTAGGTAGCTCAATTGTAACATACTAGTGACTGTAGATTGACTTTACATAAATGAATCTGTTCATGTATTGTTTACAGTTTTTACCCAAATATTTGTGCTGGGTTTGGCCCGTGGGTGCGCGCCCGGGGTTCGCCCGAATCGTTTCAGTCGCGTTTATTTGAGTTATTCATTCACGATCACACGGGCAACAATAACAAACATGAGTGTGCCTCATGAAAATAATATGTAACGTGAGGCATCAAACATTCTGAATGTTAGAAAAGTTGATTTTTCCAACTTGCGTTGGTGTTATGACAGGCTGCGATGTCGCTGAACTGTGTTTAGCTTTGTTTCTAGTAACATAGTGGACGCAAAATCTGAAAAAGATCACTGTACTCATCATTTATTATGTATAACTTTCAGAATTGGTTCAAAATAAAATTCGTTCACTAGATGAGTACAATGTTTCAGGTGCGTTTACTTGCGGGCTGTGTCACGTTGTTTATCGCCACGGAGTGGACATCGGCAACATGGAAATATTCGCAGGAAACCGCAGACTTAATAAAACTTACGGTTTCCGTAAATCAATGTATATTTTGGTTTATGACCGGCTTTTCCTGGCCCTCCATTAATTATTTTTTTTTTTACTATTGATACGCACACGTTTGATCACTATCTCACCTGATGGTAAGCGATGATGCGGTCGAAAATGGAGCACGCTTGCCTAGAAGTAACCTATTCACTCGTGACTTAAAGACTCCCAGGTTGTAGCTATCAGGAAACACAGACTCCGGCAGGGAATTCCACTGCTTAGTTGTACGCACTATGAATGTTTTCCAAAAACGTTTTATGCGTGTGCGGTGTTACCACCAATAACCAGAAACTTACTGAGCACAGCCAGCTGCGCCACCTTGTCCACCAGCCGGACGTTCCCGGGCACGTAGTCCAGCGCGCCGCGGTGCTTCCACACCACCGTCTGCTCCAGCTGGCGGAAGGCGCGCAGAAGCTCCTGCTTCATCTGCACCGGCAGGTCCTCGCTCACGGAGCCGCCCAGGTTGAAGTAAATCACGCCGTGCTTGGCGCTGTCCAGCAGCTGTTGCAGGTTCTAGGCCAAAAAATATAGTGTTTAAAACATGTTGTTTTAGATTTTCAAATCTTCATAATTTCATACTGCTCCTGTACGTCTCGCATCCAGCATATTCCCGCGGCCTTCACCAGCTCATCGGTCCAAATTGTCCACCTTCATCAGGCCTTCCCAAGGTTCGTCTTCCTTTTCCATTTTTCTTCTACTACTCTACACAGGAGTGTAGTAAGAAGCTCGCAAAAATGAGAATGGTTAATAGAAGTAAGATAATTTTACTCGATATTCGTCGGTCGTCGCTGTACAGGTGATGTTTGTTCGTTCTTAAATAGGTAGGTTTTTTCATAAGTAAACATTGCATGCTTGTCGGTGGTTACGTTATGGTTTTGAATATGTGGTTTTTACTGCAAATTAAATAATTATAGAAATGCTAATGCTTCATAATGTACCTTTGTATAATTAATTGTGTACCGTATTGTTCCCAAGAACCCATACTTATGTTTAAACATAATTATTTTTTCTATATTCGGACACCACGCAAAGGCAGCATTAATTATTTATACATTATTATGTAAACGAAGTTATTATGAATATTCATGATTTCTGTTCAGGTAGGTAAGCCTTACATAAACATGGCTTAATGAAGCGAATCGGTTTATTTAAATAACTGTTTCTTAGAATTTATAAGATCCTAGGCTTTATTCAAATAGGTACTACCATAATGTTCTTAGCTAGTAATTTATAAAATAAACATCCGGTAGTCCCTTTCGGGACAAAATCGTGAACGCAATCGCGCGAGCGTCGGCTTGTCCCGGAATGGGCTCACGGATTCTGACGGTTGGGGCGTTTTATCCCGAAAGGGACTCGGATGCTGAGTGGTTAATCGTAATACCTCAAAAAACAAACGAGATATAATTATTTTAAACAAATATATCTGTCCCTCTCGCGAAAACGCTATTTTCTGTGGCAGCTGTATACGCGTCATGGGCTTTGACGTCAAAGTTCATTTATTTATTTATTTATCAACTATGGATGACTTACAGCTACTGCAAACAATAAAAGAATAGCATGTGAGACTGACAGCCAATTAAAAGTCATCACTTATAAACAACAGGTTGGAAGAAAGTGTGAAAACAACACAGCTACCAAAAAAAGGAAAACAGTAAAGCTTAAATCCAAATATACATATCATGTTCAATACAAGAACAAAAACCTGAATGAACAAAAACTTATTTAAAAAAACTGGCTAAGTGCGAGTCGGACTCGCGTGCAAAGGGTTCCGAACGAATTTAATTTTTTAACAAGTTATTTTGACACTACAGACTTCTAATTGGTTTTCTTCTAGGTTTTCCTGTAATCTTTAGGTAAAGATCTATTATCTCTATTTTTTTCAAAATTTTAGGCTCAGTGGTTTCGGAGATAAGGGGGGAATGGTCATTTTTCGTCTAATTTCTTGAATATCTTCAAAACCATTTATTTTAAAATTATGAAAAAAATATAATTAAAATCCTAACAGTAAGTAGTTGGACTTTTTCACTAGTTTGAGCCCCAAAAGTGAACCCCATACTAAAAATTTAATGATTTATGTAACGCGTCCGTGTTTGGGTCATAGAAGTCCATATGTGTACCAAATTTCAACAGAATCGGTCCAGTGGATCCGGAGAAAACTGGCTGTGACAGACGGACAGAGAGACAGACAGACATCCGAGTGACCCTATAAGGGTTCCGTTTTTTTTTCGGAACCCTAAAAACTAAGGCTCATGCACTTTCTGGCCGAGGACACACTCGTTTCGGACTTCTCTTTCTAATTGTAAACTTTGAAGCTTTATAACTTCATCGCTGATGAAGGTATTTAAAAAATAATTACATGATTGTTTACTAGAGCTAAAGCTAAGTATTTCATTTAGCAAATACAAAAACCGCATGCATATTCCCTACTAATGAGCGTTCTTTTATCAGTCCATAAAGTAACTTCTTTTAAGTATGAATGATCGAAAGAAAACAAAACCTATGCGAGGTGGGATGTAAAAATGTTTAAGGTCGCTTCGCTCGCTCTTGTGTGCTGCTATCTTTCAATTAATGAGCATCAGTCTATAAAGTTATTATGCGAGGTGTGGTGTCAAAAATTTCGAGCTCGCTCCACTCGCTCTTTTTTCAGCCCTCTCTCAGTTAATGAGCTTTCTTGCATCACTCCATAAACTTATTTCTATTTAAGTATGAATGATCAAAAGAAATAAAACGTATCCGAGGTCAGATGCAAAAATTTTCGAGTTCGCTTCGCTCGCTCTTGTGTTCTGCCCTCTTTTAGTTTTTAGGCTTTCTTGCGTTAAGCAACAATATTGAGTTTAGATAATGATGAAAACAAAATCAAAATAAACATTCCTGAAAGTAAAAACCTGCAGCGAAAATGGCACACCTTCTCCCCCCCCTTTCAGAAAATGGCTTGCTATGACCGTCTCAAAAACGAAAGATTAAAGGCGCAACTCATAATTATTGGGGGGGGGGGCGGGGTTTGTTTGTGGGGTGACACCACATTATCCGCCCCGGTTGTCACCCATGCTAGCTACGCTACTGACTGCAACTCCTTAAAGTCAGACATAGCCAAACCGGTGGCGACCACAAGAACAGCGACGAATGCATAAAGCTCGACGAGCCCTGGAGAAACCATTCAACTGTTTTGGATCGCGCAACAAAATTAATCAGGAAAGAGAAGCGAGGGACACAAGTGAATGTCTTAGACATTCATTACCTAATAAAGGTTTGTTAAACCTAGCCAAAGACTACAACCTACTTCACGCCGGAACAGCTGCTCAAGCTTTATCAAGCGCAAGTTCGATCGTGTATGGAGTACTGCTCTCATCTTTGGGACGGATCTGCCAAATACCAGCTTGATGCCCTTGATTCAATTGAGAAACGAGCCAAGAGGATCATCGGTAATGACAGGCTCGTCGAGTCAAAGCTCCAAAGCCTTGAGCATCGACACCGAGTTGCTGGCCTGTCGGTTTTCTATCGCTTGCATTTTGGGGAGTGTGCGACGGAATTGCATGATTTAATTCCGCCAAGCCCGTTCCATCATCGGACCACAAGACGAACGACGATGCGCCACCGGTACATGGTGGACATCCGACCCACACGCACTAAACGTTTTGGGAACACAATCATAGTGCGTACAGCTAAGGAGTGGAATTCCCTGCCTGAGTCTGTGTTTCTAGATAGCTACAACCTGGGAGTCTTTAAGACAAGAGTGAATAGGTTGCTTCTAGGCAAACGTGCTCCATCTTCGACCGCATCATCGCTTACCATCAGGTGAGATTGTGGTCAAACGTATGCCTATATATAGTAAAAAAAAGACTAACCCCAATGTATATCTATACCAATATTCAAAGCTGAAAACTTTGTTTGTTTGCTTGAACGTGCTAATCTCAGGAACTACTGTCCGATTTGAAAAATCATTTCGGTGTTAGATAGCCCATTTATCGAGAAAGGCTATAGGCTAATCATCACGCTAAGACCAATAGGAGCGGAGCAGACGAAGTTGCGCGGGTCAACTAGTCTAAAAATATGTAGAGATCTCTGCTTTCCCCTTTAAACACACAAAATCATGATGAGTGATGTTTTATAGGTTCAGTTCAAAATATTCCACAAACCCCACTTTAAAGTTCATCTTTTACGAGAACATTTCAATTGACTCCGTCTGAAATAGAAGTTAAATCGCGTCTGGTTTAGCCGTCAGTAATACAAGTTTATGATGGCTTCAACGTACTCACTCACTATAAAATGGAAGTTCAGTAGTGGAATGGGGTCACGGGCTGTCTGATCCATTGATTTTATGTTATTTATTTGTTTCAAGAAGCTGAACTACGCAAGTCCTTGGTCTAGGTAGGTAAGGATCTTTGCACACGGCTCGCCAGTGAGCCGAATTAAAGGTTATAAAGGTGTGCGTATTTATAGATAGAACTATCTATATGGACATGAAAATCCTCAGTTAAAGCTTATCCTTCACAACGATGGGAGCGCATCACGCATCGCCGCACTCCCGGGATTGCATACGGTCGAATTACAGCGACGTATCGAGTGGATCCACTTCTATCGACTACACTGTTCAGTCGTCGAACACGAAACAGTAAAAACTGCAATAAAGAGTGATACAGTCGACATTCAATGGAACGGTTTGGTGAGGAGGAATTCCGATCCCGAGAGTATGCCATTGTGTCGCTACTTAGCAAGAAATTTAATTTAAACACAATGGCCAAAAAGTGTTCTTAATACTGATGAGGAATGCGACAGTAATCAATACAAGTCGTTATACTCCTACTCAGCACATAAGCGGCTACATAGTACGGCTTCAGCTTGTCTGCACAGGTCTATGAGTGGTGTTTAAGCCCTTCCACACACTTGAGTGACACTTGTTGCGTCGGATAACTATCAGCAATCAGCTTACTATCGACAGAGTACATGACTGAGTTACTTGTACTTATTCATAGTTTCACTAAATAAGTATTCTATTCTATCTTTTTCCGGTGGGTAACCATTCCATGAGAACATACGAGTACACCTGGAATAAAAAGTCCTGTCCCTGATCCTAATAAAGGACACGGTCGAGCCGTGTGCAGTTTCATTTAAATCTGTTCAGCCGTTAAGACGACGTGAAAAAGTTTGAAACTGGCAGACAGATTTGATTCGCTTTGGCTTAGTATATGTATTAATATGCAAGTATGGCATGTACTCAACATATAACACACAATTGTTAAAAGATTTACATTTATCAGAGTTTTCGGAACCACAGGAAAACGTACTGGAAGTATAAAGACGGTTTCGGAAGTACCTTGGGCAGTGTCGCATCAGATCCTTCAATATGGTGTCCGCCGACGTACTTGGCGTTGTGCGGCAGCGGCAGGCCCTGGCCCAGCAGCGGCTGCGAGTTGAGCAGCAGCAGGGCGCCGGCGTGCAGCAGCTCCTCGTACAGCGGCGGCGAGCGCCCGCGCCGCTGCAGCGCCAGCTGGTACACCTCGTAGTACGCGGGGGACTCCACGTAGTTACTTATGTAGCTGTGGAAGAGACGGTCATGTCGCTATGGTAGTTCGGCTTTCTGTAAACTTGACACCTGAAGGTCTACTGCCGTCGGTATTTGAAAATGTTCCTAAACCAATTGCAATGTTAGATTTTATTGACAAATTGTAAGGCTGATATTAGAATGCGAATATTCTTAAAAAAACGGGAAGTGGCCCTGTTCTATTGTAAACCTAATAGGGAGTTGTACAAACTTTTCAAGAGTAAGCTAAGTTATAGAATGTAAATGCCGACTATAGAATAGATAAAGATAAACGCAGATAAGTGCCATGGACATGCATCAATCATTACACATTGCTTGTTATTTTAACAGAAAAGAAACTAAAGTACGAGTCGTCCAGCTGAAGATCACTTTACAGTTTAATAAGCAGACGTTACAATAAACGACATCGCCATTCTCATTACTGTTGTCTGCATATTTAATGGCAATTTAAAATAATTTAGACGTCATGTCTTCAAGCACTTGGTACAATTGCCCTTGTGGGCTACTTGTGGGTCGGTGGGGCGGTGCCCTGCTTGACAGATGAGGCGTACTTTGTGCACTTCTTATGTTTCTGGTCTGGATACAATCATGTATCATTAATATCTTGTCACCACACAATTGGTGCCTGATAAGAATAATATTACTATCTGCATATCATTGCCCCACTGCAACGCAAAAGCCTCTTCTTAAAAAAAACATATGCATTAAGGGAATGAACAAGCAATCATCACTAATTCACCACAATTACAGACTCAGAATAAATGAGAAGTCTTACGAAAGGATCTGAGACTAAATACATTAGTAGTTATTTAACGACCGCGACGACGCAGTTTTATAAGCATCAAAAGCAATTTCTAAATATTATTTTCCTAGAATTTTTATTTCCAATAGAACGCAATTTAACTTTAGTCTCTATTGGGATTTCAATGCTTGCCCCAATAAAGCATTGATAGAGTTCGCAAAGCATTGCACACATAGGCGATCACATACGACCTAGTCTTTTAAATTATAATGATCTCAATATATGTGGACGAGAAAGACAACATTTTTCCAGAACATTACAGAATCGGTTTTAAGAATATTGTTTTAATCACGTCGAAAAATACCATCACCACCATTCCAAGCTCATCATTACTAATTTTTTTCGAACCAATACTGTGTAGTTTATATTGTCTGCGCAACTTAATAGTCTAATTAAGGTCGCCTATTATGAAATATTTAATTTAGCACACGTCTCGGAGAGTTTTACGATACTCAACTAAAGCAAAGGTTTCACCAGTTTTAACAACAGTTACCGCAATGACATCTCTAAAGTATATACCCACTATACCCAGGCGGAGAGGTAGGCCTGTCTCCCGATCCTGTACACTCGGTCCCCCACGCTGGGCGGCAGGGTGGGCAGGGCTGCAGCCAGGGGGTCCACGAACAGGATGGGGCTGCTGGCCTCATGTACAAGCTGCAGACTCAGCCACGACGCGTCCACGGAGCTATACCACACCAGGGGGCAGTCGAACACTGCTGCTAACCTGGAATCAGGGAACCGTTTTAACAACGACGCATTTGATGTTAATCTGCCTGTCTCTGCCCAACTATATTTCGGTCAGCTTCCACTCTTACTGGGTGCATCCAATACCAGTATTTTGGCAAGACAGGTGTCAGATTTTTCTGGCTAGAAACGACTGTCAAAGATGTTCAAATAACAGCCGAGATCAACGGCTTAATGAGCTTTCCTAGGCACGGAGGAAACTCGGTATGTAAAAGGTGGTCGCCCATCCACAGATCGATATCGCCCAGCGTAGCTTAACCTTAAAGTTTGACCCGTGCGGCTATTATTATTTAGACAAGAGCTCATTGGCCCTACTTCCAATGAGCTCTGGTAGATTTGCAGCATTTAAGTAAATCACGGTTGAACTTCGGTCACCCTGGTTAATTCATGTCTCTTGTAATAGTGGTAGGTACTTATTGTATGTCGTGAACAACGCATATTATTTGTATTTAGCTGTGGTGAAATAATTATAAAATCACTGAACGCTACAGTAAAAATTTCAAGACATCGGCTCATTATATTCAGTCGTCGCATCATGATCACTACATCGGATCTGATTCATTGTCCCGGTCTCGACTCTCGACTCTCGATGAACATTAATCCTTGGATTGGAAGCCTGATCGACAATATTGTGACAAATCTTTTATTCGACATTGTTCATATAATCTCAGTCTGGGATGATTGGAATTCATTCCTCGATTGTCCCGCTCTGTTGTGGGCTTGGGTTTATTATACTCTGATTAGAAAGAAAATTGTTCTTGTGTTATTGTAATTTATATACCTGCACAGTAATGTGATGGAATATGTAAAGTATTGGAATACCTCATTAAACATTCTCATGTTTAATGAGGTATTCCAATACTTTACATTCTATACTATTATTTTTTAATTGAGCGACGGAACCATTATCACACTTGATAGTTTTATGCTTATAAACGTCCACTACCGTCAGATGCTATCTTATAAAACAAAAAGTTAATTTAAGTAACAGGTCAGCGAAGAAGTCTTACACTGCTGAAGACTTCAAGTTAAGCCCATAGAATTAAGAAAAGTGGCTCCCACCTGAGCCACCTGGGAGCTGCATAAGGCATGCCGACATACTGGTAAGTGGGCTATTTGGTGCTACACTGAAGATTTGAATAAGTGCCAATTTGTACTCACGGAGCCAGCAGTCCGCTGTAGTACCACTCGGCCACCACGACGTCGAACTGCTCGGCCGTGTCCTTCATCAGCGCCTGCACGGCAGGGTGGCGCACTGCGCGCTCGGCAGTCCTCGTGCCGTCCAGCAGGAACTGGTGCGAGGGGAGCCGGGAGGAGGCCAGCTCAGGCAGGCTAGGGATACCCTTAGGTTCTGAATAAAAGTAAATTCAGACGGTTTAATTGGTAAGATATTTGAAATCATCAGTAGTGTATTATATTTCGTATACATTTAGTTACTCATATTGATGTAAAGTTTAGTGTGACTACGAACCAGAGGCATCATCAGCTGCAGCAGCTGAACTGATGTCAATCACTCGGAGACGCTCAGTGGCCTTCACTCGCGTAAATGTCGTTACGTAAGTCACCTGAAAAGTTTAATTAACATTATAAACACTTTAAGGCCGTATCTTTAAAATAAATGATAGCTCGAAAGCACCGATTTCATCTCCTGGCACCGCGCAGTCCCCGCATGCTTCCATGTGCAAAGTCCGAAATATCGAACCTAGCGCCACAACATGAAATTAATTCAAACCGCCAACTGATTCAGTGTTGCCCGCACGCAAACTTTATAAACTTCTTCTGTCAAAATATTAACACAAATCAGCACTCTTACAAACAGTGATTTTAGACGTAGATAAAATACAATTTAATAAAATATCGAGCGACGAAACATATTGATTTGTTTTAATACTCATTTTTTACAATCGTTGGTAAATTATATCATGTTTTGTATGGCCCCAGATTATAGTGAAAACTACTTATTCAGTTGACTATTTAAGAACATGGCCATAATTGTGCGATAGAGATAGTACTAGAGACTTTTAAGCATACGGAAGGTATGGAGTAGACCAGTTGTATAAAAGTTATATTTTAATCGTAATTGAAATATGTACACAAGTTATGAACACGAATGAAAAGATAAGTATTCAATTTGTTTTTTTTTTTCGCGTGGCTTTACCCACGTAGCCTTTTCCACAGAAACCGTGCATTTTCCGGAGATTGTTTTGTATCAGTGAAAAATAAATCGAACGTCCTGTAAACATCGAGGTCCTAGGCATGGAGTTGACATTCAGTCTCAACTTCGGCGCCACCATCGAGTACAAAGCCCAAACCGCTGCCAAAAAGCTGGGCATCCTAAATAGGGTGAAGCGATACTTCAGGTCTGGACAGCTTTTAACCCTATAAAAGCGCAAGTCCGATCCTGCATGGAGTATTGTAGCCACCTTTGGGATGGCTCAGCTAAGTATCAGCTTGCCGCGCTCGACTCGGTGGAACGCAGAGCTAAGAGTCGGTGACGTAAAACTGGTGGATGCCAAGCTGCATAGCTTGGCTCATCGCCGTAAGGTTGCCTGCTTGTCGGTCTTCTACAGATTGTACTTCGGTAAGTGTGCCCAAGAACTCCACGACCTCATCCGACCGGCCCCCTTCTACCATCGGACATCCAGACGCACTGCATCTTACCATCCCTACCTTGTTGCTGTTCCACCAACTCGCACTAAGCGTTTCCAAACGTCTTTTATAATGTGCACAGCAAAGGAGTGGAACTCTCTGCCTGCGTCCGTGTTTCCAAACGCTTACAATCCTAATCTCTTCAAAGTTAGAGTGAACAGACTCCTTCTGGGTAAGCTCGCTCCATCGTAGACTTTGTCTCGGTCATCTCTGACCTAGACTAGAGTCAAGAGCAAACTCATCACAAATAAAAAAAAAACATATATTTTTAACTCTTTATCATATTAGTTGAGTTCAATACCTAGTTAACCAGTCATCATCATCATCATATCAGCCGAAAGACGTCCACTGCTGGACATAGTTAATCAGTATTAGACCCTAAATGCCGTATGGTGTCGGCCGGTGCCGTATGGTGCCGTAAAAGAATAATACCATCCCATCACTTCCCATGGGTGTCGTAAGAGGCGACTAAGGGACTCGCCAGAGAATGGGCAGCAGCGTTCTCTGTAAAACTCAACCATATACTGCGATCGCCAACCCGCCTGCCAAGCGTGGCGATTATGGCAACCCCCCCCCCCCTTTTGGGGGAGGCCTATGTCCATCAGTGGACGTCTTTCGGTTGATATGAGACCCTAAATGTGATGCAATGACCCTTTCAGTAAAGTTCCATCGGAAGTATACATGAGCACCGCTGCTATTATATGCGGCATTCCAGATCCGGGGCTGTAGGATAAACCTGGTTCCATCCTCAGGCCCATATTGCTATAAGTAGTAAATAGTTTCATCCTGATTGTTGTTTCATCCACGGAACATCTTCAAGACTTATACCAAATCATGGAAAAATACTTGTATTAAACTACTTAACCGTCACTGGAAGCTTTCATATGAGATGGCATTTCCGTTTCCCATCGATTTCTTACTAGTTTTCGTACTTTTATCCCCTCTATACTTCCGGCTCAGTGGCACCACCTGGGGTTTGCGGGTAGTTTTTAGTTTTCGTAAAAAAGTGGCACGCCATTTTTGTTCACACGCTTCGCGAGCATGTCAAAATAACTGTACAAATGTTACAAAAACTGGGGTGGAAAAGAAATTTCGAAAAATCTGTTGTTTCTCTTCAAAAGATAATTTATTTAGGGATACTATAGAAACCATGGGAAAATAAAAAAATCATACCAAAACAAAAGATTCAGGACATCATTAAAAAGATAAATCAGGCTATCAGGATAAATCAGGCGAACAAGAGCGGTTAACTTTGAAGGAGTTGCATAAAATAATGGGACTTATAAATTTTGCCAGTTTTGTTGTCCCTCGGGGTCGGTTCAATCATCGACAGTTACTAATGTTCGTAAATTCGCTGCCAGTCCTGCCATCAAAGACCTACCCACTTCCACAAGGTGTCTTAGAGGAACTAAACTGGTGGGCCCAAAATTGTCAAAGGTCAACACCCCTTCAGTACCCTCCTCCAATAAATTTTCTAACGACAGATGCGTCGGATCAAGCGAACAATTTAACTCTGTCAGGAACTTCGTCGCAAAAAGAGAAAACGCTGCATTGCAATGAAAAAGAAATGCTAGCAATTTTATATGCTCTTCAGAACCAAGTTCAATGGCTTCATCAAAGTTCGCTCCTCATTCAAAGCGACAACAGAACTGCGGTCACCTACTTAAGAAAGGAAGGACGTACAAGGACATTATCCCTATTGGAAATAACCTATCGAATTCTGAATTTGTTAGACCAACATCAGATACACTTCAACATACACTTCATTCCGGGCAAATACAACAATCATGCGGACCATTTATCGCGCCTTCGCCAACCTCCAGAATGGCACTTACTACCGACTTGTGTTGAAACAGTGTTTGCAAAATGGGGAACCCCAATAGTAGATCTATTTGCCTCGGCGACTGCTCACGTAGTGTACAATTACGTGTCCCTACATCTGAGAGATCCTCAAGCTCTGTTCCACGATGCCTTCAGTGCCCCATGGAATTACGAGCTCGCATGGATATTCCCACCACCTTTCCTAGTCCCCAAAGTCCTGTCTCACTTAAAACAGTCGATTGAAATATTCCTATTAGTAGTACCTCGATGGGAGAGGGTATTCTGGCGTGCCGATCTCAAAGCCCGAGCGCTCGCAGCTCCTTTAACTCTGAGAAACCTACAGAGATACCTAATAGACACGTCGACGGAACTCCCACCACCGCAGGTCGAGAATATTGTCCTCGATGTTTGGAAGTGTGGGGGTGGTCCGACGCGATAAAGACATTGAACGCTCAACAACTATCACTGCTTAAGAATTCTTGGCCAAAATCTACACTAAAAACCTACGAGGTAGCCTGGAAGCGCTGGACGTCGTGGTGCCGTAATAAAAACCTTGACTTAATGAATCCCACTGGTTCACAATTAGCGCAGTTTTTATGTAAATTATATGTAATTGATAAGTTGTCGTATAATTCAATACTTTTACATAAATCGGTAATTTCTACACTATGTAACGCTGAAACTTCAAGTCAGTTAAGTTCACACGTTCTAGTAAGACATGTTTTAAAATCTATTGCCCTTAAAAATCCAAAGGTCACAAAGCCTCCAGTTTGGGATATTGATAAATTAATTTCATTTTTGAATAATTACACAATTGATTCAAATAATCTATTTCAAACATCACGTCATACTGGAATTTTGTTGTTGCTTTGCTCTGGTAGGCGAATACATGATCTAACTCTACTTAATATTGATCCTAATCATTGCATAAGATCTGATAGCAGTATAATATTTTGGCCTCGGTTTGGCTCCAAAACTGACAGCAGTAATTATAGGCAATCCGGCTGCAAATTGCTTTTAAATGCCGATAGCTCTAACCTTAACCCTATATACTGGACAGAAAAAACTATTACGATTAGAGGTGTGGCTAAACCTGCTTCACGTACAGCCATTGCAGGATGGGTAAAGACCCTGTTTCGGGAAGCTGGCATTGCAGCCACACCAGGTAGCACCCGGTCTGTTGTAGCCTCCAAAAGCTGGTTTCAAAATTATCCTCTCGACGAAATCTTGGCACGTGGAAATTGGCGTTCAGCTAATACATTCCAGCAGTTTTATAGACGAGAAATAATGAGAAGTACTGATTCACAAAACGTCACACAATTGTTCAATCCAATTGATTAACATTGCTAAATAAAAATGTTGTTTACCTAGAACAGATCTTCTTAAATTGGTTGGTTTTATTTCAGGTAAAACGCTGATATTGTATGGTACTGTTTTTGTCTTCGTAAGCTATACCTACCAAGACTTTTGATAGGTTGGAATGGCGGAAAAATGTTAACCTTATTCTGATGTTTGTAATGTTTATTGTCGTAAAAGCGAAGGAAAGTAAGCGTTTTAAACAAATTTGGACGGTAAAAATTAAAAAAAAATAATCTATAATTTTTTCGCCGACTTTATGAGAAGGCTTGATTTACATTCTGTTTTATTGGCGATATATCTAATGAGATGTTGAAAATGCGTCATAACTAACTTAAGGCTTTGAAATTAGGTCATTGTCAATTAAATTGAACTTGCTAATATTTTATTTTTACAAAAATATGTCTGTGGTACGAGATGAAGTAAGGCTGAAATGATGAGGGATAAAGAGTCATAAAATATCAAAAGCCCAGAATTATGATAAATTAAAATTTGCCTAACAACTATTACAACATCATATTGATTTAGATTTATAACATTAGTAGGATTAAATATTTTTCATTTATTTCTGGTTAAAAAAAGGGACTTCTAAAACCCACGCAGAAAAGTCGGGGTAAAAAGCTAGTATTTACTTAACACATTTTTCACAGTTCAAACGCGACTCCATAATTTTCCCTAGGCTTGTTGCCTTTGACATTTAACACATTCTTGACACATTGATGTTTGACGTATTTCAATCCTAAAATGAAAACATTTATTTTAGCATGTGTCTTGAGTTAAAATGTAAGAATAACGCTGTATAAACAGACACTCCAATATAGAAAACATAATGTTTACCCAATATTGCTTTGTGAGATGAGAACATTGGAGGATACAGTACGTATTGTACAAGTAAAGGTGATGACTTGGAGACGTTATTTTCTTCAAGCCGTTGCTATTCATTTCCTGGTAAACGAGTCCATTGTCGTCTTCAGGTAGGAAGTCCCAACGACGTTGTATTTATTTAGTTTTGCTCTATTATTTCATACCAATTTTATACATAATTCAAAAATTAGTGTGGATAGAAAAATATTGCGTTTTATATTGTTCAAGGTCATAAAAATACACATTCATATGGTGCAGACATTTTTTAACACTAAATTTATCTATAAACGGCTAAACTATTAGCATTTACTGTAAAAAAATATATTGAAATTACGAAGATCTGACAGCTCCGATTTGCAGAAAAGTGATACAGGTCCTGCTTGCAAGAGCTCCACGGAGCATCTGAAGAACTGAACAAATGAGAGAGATGCAAATACTTTTGCAAGGCAAAAGATGAGATGAAGATAATAAGAGTGTAGCTCGGAATAAAAAAACGTAAGTGCCAAAATAAATTTTCGGATTTGATAACATAAAAGTATTATTATATCAAAATCTGTTCAGTTGAAACCTCGATAAGGTTATTTTATATGCTTTAAAGTTATTTTCATAGGATCAATCTAAAGCGTTGCGTCTTGTAGCTAAAAAAAGTAAAAAGATATTTCAAACTTTGTGATTTTTTTCTATCGAGAACATTTCTTCGTATCGTGTATTCCTTCAGTTGGATACTAGATCATAAAGTCAAAAAGCATATACCGTAATCTCACATCCCTGTTCGAGGTACCTAACAAGATACGTTAAAACGAAAAACGGCCTTATTCTAAAGGTATCCCCTTAAATTATACATACTGAACGACGAATAGATTTTACAAATCTATACTAAAAACCTCCTTCAACCTCCTACTCCATACACTGTTGTACAATTGAAGCCACAACAGGCAAACCTGACGGGCAGTTAATAACCAAAAGGGTGACCACCGATCTAATTCTAGATGCGGCGGCGGTCGGTTGGTTTCTGCTCAGTAATGTTTGGTGAACCAGATCTACTATAGTTAGCTGCACAGCTGACTCGAATTATATGAGCATTGCGATGATTTTTGACACACATAAATGGAGTAGGTATTGTGAAGATTTTAAAACTCATTTCTGAAGCAATCCTCTATACGCGTAGTCTAAATCTAGTTAGTTATCCAAATAAGTTATGTCCCACTGTTGGGCAAAGGCCTCTCTCTTCCTTTCCCACACACATCTCTCCTCTGCCACTGTGGGCCAGTGCTTCCACACACATCTCTCCTCTGCCACTGTGGGCCAGTCCATCCACACACATCTCTCCTCTGCCACTGTGGGCCAGTGCTTACACACACATCTCTCCTCTGCCACTGTGGGCCACTCCTTACACACACATCTCTCCTCTGCCACTGTGGGCCAGTCCATCCACACACATCTCTCCTCTGCCACTGTGGGCCAGTCCATCCACACACATCTCTCCTCTGCCACTGTGGGCCAGTCCATCCACACACATCTCTACTCTGCCACTGTTGGCCAGTCCATCCACACACATCTCTCCTCTGCCACTGTGGGCCAGTCCATCTACACACATCTCTCCTCTGCCACTGTGGGCCAGTCCATCCACACACATCTCTCCTCTGCCACTGTGGGCCACTCCTTACACACACATCTCTCCTCTGCCACTGTGGGCCAGTCCATCCACACACATCTCTCCTCTGCCACTGTGGGCCACTCCTTACACACACATCTCTCCTCTGCCACTGTGGGCCAGTCCATCCACACACATCTCTCCTCTGCCACTGTGGGCCACTCCTTACACACACATCTCTCCTCTGCCACTGTGGGCCAGTCCATCCACACACATCTCTCCTCTGCCACTGTGGGCCAGTCCATCCACACACATCTCTCCTCTGCCACTGTGGGCCACTCCTTACACACACATCTCTCCTCTGCCACTGTGGGCCAGTCCATCCACACACATCTCTCCTCTGCCACTGTGGGCCACTCCTTACACACACATCTCTCCTCTGCCACTGTGGGCCAGTCCATCCACACACATCTCTCCTCTGCCACTGTGGGCCACTCCTTACACACACATCTCTCCTCTGCCACTGTGGGCCAGTCCATCCACACACATCTCTCCTCTGCCACTGTGGGCCACTCCTTACACACACATCTCTCCTCTGCCACTGTGGGCCAGTCCATCCACACACATCTCTCCTCTGCCACTGTGGGCCACTCCTTACACACACATCTCTCCTCTGCCACTGTGGGCCAGTCCATCCACACACATCTCTCCTCTGCCACTGTGGGCCACTCCTTACACACACATCTCTCCTCTGCCACTGTGGGCCAGTCCATCCACACACATCTCTCCTCTGCCACTGTGGGCCACTCCTTACACACACATCTCTCCTCTGCCACTGTGGGCCAGTCCATCCACACACATCTCTCCTCTGCCACTGTGGGCCACTCCTTACACACACATCTCTCCTCTGCCACTGTGGGCCAGTCCATCCACACACATCTCTCCTCTGCCACTGTGGGCCACTCCTTACACACATCTCTCCTCTGCCACTGTGGGCCAGTCCATCCACACACATCTCTCCTCTGCCACTGTGGGCCAGTCCATCCACACACATCTCTCCTCTGCCACTGTTGGCCAGTCCATCCACACACATCTCTCCTCTGCCACTGTGGGCCAGTCCATCTACATACATCTCTCCTCTGCCACTGTGGGCCAGTCCATCCACACACATCTCTCCTCTGCCACTGTGGGCCACTCCTTACACACACATCTCTCCTCTGCCACTGTGGGCCAGTCCATCCACATACATCTCTCCTCTGCCATTGTGGGCCACTCCTTACACACACATCTCTCCTCTGCCACTGTGGGCCAGTCCATCTACATACATCTCTCCTCTGCCACTGTGGGCCAGTCCATCCACACACATCTCTCCTCTGCCACTGTGGGCCACTCCTTACACACACATGTCTCCTCTGCCACTGTGGGCCAGTCCATCCACACACATCTCTCCTCTGCCACTGTGGGCCACTCCTTACACACACATCTCTCCTCTGCCACTGTGGGCCAGTCCATCCACACACATCTCTCCTCTGCCACTGTGGGCCACTCCTTACACACACATCTCTCCTCTGCCACTGTGGGCCAGTCCATCCACACACATCTCTCCTCTGCCACTGTGGGCCAGTCCATCCACACACATCTCTCCTCTGCCACTGTGGGCCACTCCTTACACACACATCTCTCCTCTGCCACTGTGGGCCAGTCCATCCACACACATCTCTCCTCTGCCACTGTGGGCCACTCCTTACACACACATCTCTCCTCTGCCACTGTGGGCCAGTCCATCCACACACATCTCTCCTCTGCCACTGTGGGCCACTCCTTACACACACATCTCTCCTCTGCCACTGTGGGCCAGTCCATCCACACACATCTCTCCTCTGCCACTGTGGGCCACTCCTTACACACACATCTCTCCTCTGCCACTGTGGGCCAGTCCATCCACACACATCTCTCCTCTGCCACTGTGGGCCAGTCCATCCACACACATCTCTCCTCTGCCACTGTGGGCCAGTCCATCCACACACATCTCTCCTCTGCCACTGTGGGCCACTCCTTACACAAATATCTCTCCTCTGCCACTGTGGGCCAGTCCATCCACACACATCTCTCCTCTGCCACTGTGGGCCAGTGCTTCCACACACATCTCTCCTCTGCCACTGTGGGCCAGTCCGTCCGACAAGAGTCCAGTTCATCTCTCTACCTTCGTCTTGGTATTTAGTACAAATTAAAAAACGTCTAAAACAGACAAGAATTAAAATGTTCGCAAAAACTGCAATGTGATGTTTCATTAGTCCTGTTACTTCCATGCCTGACCCCGACCCTGAGCAGCTTTGCAGCTGGCTTACGAGCAATTAGAAGAGCTCAAACAGTAGCCAACAGTACAGAAATAAAAGAAAACCCAGAAAAGATCAAGGTTACTTGTGCAGCCCAATTTGTGAGAATCAGCTACAACGTCTACCATATTTGATTGGGAAAATCTCTCATAGATGCATAACGTCAATTTAATTAGTTAACAACGACTTAATTGTTTGACTTAAGGTTTAGGAATTTTAACATGTCTCAACACAGCCATATGTTACCACGACAATAGTTTTGAAATGAATATTCCTGTTATTTTTATATCGATTAATAGCATACCAGAAATGTACATTAAATCCGTAGTGTTTATGGATTGGAATGTTGGCCCTGAAGAAGACGGATGGAGAATATTGCATGTAGCAGAGATGAATGTTGAGATGGATGTGTGGAGTGACTAGACTAGATAAAGGTCGGAAGGAAATGAGTTTATTACAGGAATATTGAAAGTAGTGCCAGAAAAATGGAAAGGGAATCGTTTGTCTTGGTCTGGACATGTGAAGAGAAGGAAAGAAATGCGGAAAAAGAAAGGGTCTCTAGAGAAGAGATCAATAGATTGTGTGAGGAATAATATGAATCAAAACGGAGTCTTTGATAGCACGACGGTGGTAGGGACAGAATGAAAGAAGAAAATTGAACCTAACCCAAGTGACAAGGGACAAGGGCAGGAAGATGATGAGGCATAGCATACCAGAAAGGGTTTCAAAATACTCTGAAACGATGTTATCAATGTAAGGGATACACAAATGGGTACATACGTTGTGTCCTCCATTGAGCAGGGTGGTGACGAGGTGGTCTCCTAGCAGCGTGTGGCTGCGGCTGGCGACGGGGAACACCACCAGCGCCCGCTCGCACACACACACCTGCACCCACACACACAACCACAGCACATTCTGACACCACTGCATGTCTCACACTACTGTCTCTTTCTGAGGTTTCCGGATTGTTACACGTTAGGTAACTGTCATTACTTAATTTGAATGTGATTAGGATTTCTGGAATGTTTTGCGTTGCTTAATATACCAGTCAACAACTGATTACATATTTGCAAAATTTTGTGGTTTTGCTGTACAAATACTTCCTTATAATATTTTCAGTGTTGTCCTGTCTGATAATAGATAAGTACTGTCGGTTGCCACATTGCTCCGGTGCTGCTACAAACATAGGTACTTCACCGATGTGTGTTATCTTATCAAGAAAGTTTGTCTGTTTGTTTGTGTTGATTTTAATGCGTTCGATAATACTTAGAGTTTTAGAGTGATTAATGTAGATAACATTCAAATCATGTCGTAATCTGCAAATTATTATTTAGATAACGAAATTTTCCTCAATTCCGTACAATTGGAGGAAAACAATTAAAAATATCCGAAACACCCACTCATCTTTTACAGATAACACAAAGATATACAATTATACAGGCTTGGGGAATCCAACCTAGAAAAAAATAACCTGGAAATAAATTGTGTTGGAGATTGAAAACATAATGTTTTATCTATGTTCGATCATATTATTTTACAGTAAAATGTGCACTATGCGGCGCAAACCCAAGTGAACCACACAATATATGGGGCGCCTCGTAATCTGTGACACGAGTATTGTAGCTGTAGCATGTCAGCGGCTATCAGCGCTGATAAGCGAGATGACTGATCAGTGGGAGTTCCTAGCGGCTATCAGCACCTGATAACTGATAACGCTCCAAAAGTATTAAAAGTAATAAATCTTCGCTGAAGATAACGGAGTTCCCCACGTCGTTGGTTGTTCATCGGTCTGCAGACTAGGCTGGTAGTACATTATTGCCCAGTCTTACTCTGTAGCTATTGGATTGGCCATTACATTCCGCTATTATTTCTTTTGATATTGCATAGGTACCTACTTTCGGATGTCGGTCTAAATAAACAGGAAATAATATTGGAGTCGACACGAAATAATTATCTCAATATCCGCTAAGAGCTTTGAATGTATACCGTTTTAGACAGAAAAGTGGGTCAAGGTGAAATTTTTTTCTTAATATGACTTCCTTCGAAATGTGTTCTACTTGTTCTACAGTTAAACATTTGTCTTTTCCTGAAGACATTTCGAGAGGTAATTAATAACATTTTATTAACATTTCAATTTAGAAGGGATATAATTAATAACATTTCAATTTAGAAGGGATGCAGAGAATAGGTAGCGATATCCTCCTGTGTGACAAACGAACTTATATACTGCGAGCACTTATTTGGTTGTCACAAATATTACTATAACAATTTGAGTTGGCGACATCACGACATGCTATGGGTCATGGCTGCTAATATTATGTCATAATATAGATACAATAGATCAAATACCTAAAGTTCGTATTTTAATCGAATCTATCAATCCAATTTAGTACTTTTACACGTGCAAATGTAAAGTGATGGCACTGAGTTCAATTTTGAATACCAGTTCTTTTAGTTAATACCTTTTTTTTTTTTTAACGGGGGGAAATCCTCATGGATGTCCTCCGCCCTGGGGCGGGCGGAGGGGTCTGTCAGACTCTTACTGACTAAAACCACCCCGGTGTTCCATCTCTCACCTACGCCGGAGATCGCGGGAGCTTACGACTTCCGTAATCCCCGGCTGGTGCCGGCCCGCCTCTGCGGGCCACCTCGGGTCAGCGGGGGGAGTGAGGTGTTTGACTCCCCCCGCGACGTCAGAGAGGGGCGCACGGGAACACCACGCGCCGCCACCTCGGGTCCAGATGAATGGGGGGCGACGGACATCCCCTAGTCCACCGCCCCTGGACCCAGTTAGAGGGGCCGGAAGAGGGCAGCGTATGCCCTCCTCCGACGCCCGGTGCGTCTGCTGCGGGCCGGGAGGGAGGTCGAGATCTCCCTCTCCCTTTACGCAGCCTCCTTCTGCGCGATAACTGTTTCGCAGAAGGAGACCACCGCGTCCCAGGACTCCTCGCCGTCAACCATAGCACGGACTACGGCTGGCAGCGAGAGGTCACTGCCTACAACAGAAATGAGAGCACGACGCGGCTCCTCCCAAGCGGCACACTCTGCCAGCGTATGCCGCGCCGTGTCCTCCCGACAGTCGACGCAGTGGTGACACCGAGCGTCCGGCTCCCTGCCTATGCGACACAGAAACCTCCCGAAGCAGCCATGCCCCGAGAGGACCTGCGTCACACGAAATGACAGGGAGCCGTGCCTACTCCCGAGCCACAGGTCGAGCACTGGCCGGATGGCCTCGATAGTGACGAGGCCGGCGGAAGGGCGTTAGTAATTTTTGTATAGAGCAATTAAATATTTTTTAAATAAATTCAGTAT
Organism: Lacanobia wlatinum; assembly: GCA_947578705.1. NCBI lineage: Eukaryota > Metazoa > Arthropoda > Insecta > Lepidoptera > Noctuidae > Lacanobia > Lacanobia wlatinum. Next base: position 27,640,808 of record OX388034.1, read on the forward strand.
AATACGAATTTGAAATTAAAATATTGTGTACTTTTCAATTAAAAAATTAAAATACATACACAGTATCTTTTTAAAATGTGAACTTGTTCAAAAATATTATCATAATTTTTGCCCTCAGGGAATACAAAAGCTAACAATAAATAGTTACACAAATATGTTATAGTAAATATGTACATACTTACGACCAGTTTTACGAATATTTTTCGGTTTCAGTTTGTTGTTTGTTAAAATCGGTTGCGGCACATCACTATTTATGAAATGAAAAGGAACATGTAACATTTGAAATGTCAAATCATTTTTCTCAGCTTCAAGGGACCGTACCCCTGAGTGATGGTTTTAATTTCAGTTCAATACCTCAACGCGTTCCTGAGATAAAGGGTCCTGACAGACAGACGGACCGAAAACAAAGTGATCTTATAAGGGTTCTGTTTTTCTTTTTGAGGTATGGAAATGGAACCCTGAAAACGACACGAACTAAAAACAAAGTAAAATTAATAATTTAAAAAACCCCCGACAATTAAAAACTTTAAAAGTGAAAAAATAATCCGTATTGATCCTTTTAATTTAATATAGGAACGATTCTTTGGGCCAAGAGTCTTCACCTCGGGAGACCGCAAATTTTTGTATCTGTTAAGTATTGACCCAAAGAATCGTACCTATATTAAATGAAAAGGATCAATACGGACTATTTTTACACTTTTCTTAAAAGTTTTTTTTTTTTGTTGGCGGGGGTCGTTTAAATTTTTATTTCATGCTTTTTAAAGTTAATTTACCTAATCGGTACTACTAGAAAACCTATGATCTCATCATCTTTCTGCCCTTATTCCATGTTACTTGGGGTCGGCGCACCACGTTTTTTACTTTCATTCTGTCCTATCAGCCGTCACGCTATCACTAAATCCCTTTTCTTTCATATTACTCCTCACACAAACCATCCATGTTTTTTTTACCTTCCTCTCCCCCTCTCTTCCTCTCCCTCTCTATCCACCCACATATGATCTACACTCGCCTACATACGGCACTACATCCTACATCGTATACCAAAATATGATATCGGCAGAACGAGTAAAAGTAGCTTAGCATCTCTCACCAATGTATTCACTCATTTCTCTTTTCTGTTATAAATAGACTGTGATCAGATTCTGATCACAGTCTATTTATAACCTATTCATTGCGACCATTTAAATGAATACGAAAACGGAGGGTCTGCTGTAAGTAAATGAGGAGTTGGGTATTCTGCAGACCTCAGGTTATGCTACAGCATCAGGTCAATGTAACCATGTTCTTGCAATGTCATTCAAGTAACAGAATACCAAATATCGCATCAATCAGATCCGTAAAAGCTGGTTAAATGCCTTCATCAACTAGAAAAGAGCTCATGATCTTCAAACGGTTCAACCGATTTCGTTAAAACTTGTCTAAAAACCACCGCTAGAAAACATGCTTTCAAATTAAAAAAAAACAAATCGGTTCACCCGTTTAAGAGCTACGGTGCCATAGACAGACACACAGACAGATACCCAGACAGACACACATAGCGGTCAAACTTATAACACCCCTCTTTGTTGGTCGGGCGTCAAACATTAGTTAAACCGTATACCTATCTATACATCTACCAAAGTCCACAATATTTAGTTTCATTAATTAAGAAGGCATCTTAATGAGGGTTGAACCCTATCAGATTAATTGCCCTCGTTAAATAATATAGAAAAATGTTTGAAGCAATACTGCGCTGCAGACAACAAGACATTAGCCATGTTTCGACTCTCATTATCATTAATCATTTTATTTGGTGCGGGTCTGATAGCTTTGCCATAAGAGCTTCGGTCAATTATCCCGCAAGGATCAGCTGCACTTTCTACATACGCCTTATCATTTAATTATTATTCATCTATGAAGTTGAATTATATAGTGCTCCCGGTACCCACTGATATTATTATTCAAGGCCATTTCCTTTTACCATAAAATAATTACAGGTAATTTGCACAGCGCGTAATATTCCGACTCGCTATAATTAACGAGTGCAATAACACTCCATCATCGTTACGAGGCGCAAGGTCTGGTGCTCTGCGGTCATGCAGGAGCCGAGACTTTGGCAAGTAGGTCAGGGTCCTGGCGCTGATGGGGATGTGTCAGGGTCGCGGAGCGTCTTCAGGGAGTGTGCTGCGTCTTGCCCCGTTGAACACGGAAATGAAATCTTCTGTGTATAATAAAGGAAAACTGACTGACTGACAAATCAACGCACAACTGAAACTCCTGGGACTAGGCACTTGCACAAGGCTTCCTTTTATGGTATAAGTGAGCTCTAAAGGATTTGTGGAAATTAAACCTTTAAAGGGACTTGTTCACCTTCATTTTATTGTTTTCTGTTTCAATTTTTAAACTTTATCTGTGTTTGTTTTCTTTTTTGTATATTTTTAGTTCTGTGCTTTGTTTTTAGTTACTGTAATTGGTTTTCAACCGTTGTAATTAAATAAATAAATAAAGGGGTGAAAAGGGTTAAAGCGTTTGTATTAAATCTACGCAGACGAAGTCTCGGGCGAAGTGCTAGTAAAACATTTTATGAACATCTGGTGCAGGATTGAGATGGAGGAATAATTTTGTGGTTTTATTTAAAGGAACCAAATATGTTATGAGGAATATGTGTTAAGTTTAATAGTTCCATCAAACATCATGTGCGATAAAATATTCCTGAAATTCTAGAAAATAAGAAGTGAAGCTGTTACGATTCTACGAATTAACTTTATGGCTGTCAATAAAACCGTACGATCTATTAACTTTATAGCTTACTGGAAATAAACTGGGAACGATCACAAAAATATTTAACGTAAAGTGTTCAATGAATTGTCTTTTGACAAACGGAAATGTAATTCGCAACGCTATTAGGAGAGCGCCGCGTGGAGCTTCAATTACAGGAACTATGAGAGCACCGCTACAACAAATAAATTGTCTGTAGCTTCGTGTCACAGTCCAAATACTCCAGTTATAATATCGAGTTAATTCGGCAGTGTCACAGTGGCAGCACTCGCATCCAGCGCGGCTGTGTCACAGCTGAGATCCTGCCACGCTCTGCCTGCCCTGCGGCTTGGACCTGATCACCGATACCGTTACTCTCGTGGTCGTTCTTTTAACCTTGATCTTCATTGTTTAGATCAGCGTCTTCTTTGTTGTCATTCATTTTTATAACTTTTATACAATATCGGGTACAATTTTAGTTCTCCAATCTAGAAGGTCTATCATAATGAGAATGATAATAATGATAATTTATTTCTGTGCATATGGTACCTACATTAAGGTCTTAAAATTAAACATTTTCACACACACTACCGTTGCCGGTGTAGAAATATTAAATTAAGTTACAAGTCAAAATACAGTACAGTTTGTCATCGAAACGATAAGTAGAAGATACATGCTCATTATTATAATTATAAATTAGTTGAAAATAGGTTATTTTAATACAATGTCAAATTTATCAGCACAATCCTACTAATATTATAAATGTGAATGTTTGTATGTTTGTATGTTTGTGCCTCAATCAGGCAAAAATGGCTGAAGGGATTTGGATGAAATTTGGCACACATATAGTTCACATACTGGAATCAAACATAGGCTACTTTTTATCCCGGTAAAAGGCATTGCCTAATGGAGATTGAGGAGGAAGTGGAAACCAAGCGCTTCTGCTGCCTTAGTACTTCAAATTCACAAGTACCAGGAGAACAGAAACATGTCGTAGTATTTCCGAGCTGGAATTGAGAGCGCTAAAGCTTCACAAGTACCAGGAGAACAGAACGATGTTAATGTATTTTTGGGCTTGAATATTTTTTGTTTTTTTTTTTTACCGTCGTACAGGAATATGTATGTAAAAAATTTTTCCGGGTTGGAATTGTAAACGCTATAGATTCACATGTGACAGAAAACCAGAACCATGTCGAAGTATTTCTTTGGCTGATAGTGAGCGCTAAAGATTCACAAGTACCAGGAGACCATAAACATGTCGAAATTTTTCCGGCGCTGGAATTGTGACCGGTTCGAATTCAAAAGTACCAGGAAACCAGAAACATGTCGAAGTATTTTCGGGGCTAGGATTGTGAATGCTAAACATTCATAAGTATCAGATGGCCAGAAACATGTAGAAATATTTCCGGTGCTAGAATTGTGAGCGGAATGGATTAAAAAGTACCAGGAAATCCGAAATATGTGGGTGGCCCTTTTTCCCGGGCAGGACTTATGAGCGTTAAAGATTCATTATGTACCAGGAGACCAGAAACATGTCGTAGTGTTCCCGGGGCTGAAATTGGGAGCGCTAATGATTCACAGGTACCAGGAGAACAGAACGATGTTAAAGTATTTTTGGGCTCGAATATTTTTTGTTATTTTTTTTTTAACCGTCGAACAGAAATATGTGTTTTGATTTTTTTTCGGGTAACAATTGTAAACGCTACAGATTCACATGTCCACAGGAGACCAGAATCATGTCGAAGTGTTTCTTTGGCTGAAATAATGAGCGCTAAAGATTCACAAGTACCAGGAGACCATAAACATGTCGAAATATTTCCGGCGCTTGCATTGTGACCGGTTAGAATTCAAAAGTATCAAGAGACCAATGAAGTATTTTAGGGGCTAGGATTGTGAATGATAAATATTCATAAGTACCAGGAGGTCAGAAACATATCAAAATATTTCTGCGCTAGAAATATGTGTGGTAAGGATTTAAAAGTAACAAAACAACAGAAAAATGTGGAAGTTTTTCCCGGGCAGGAATTATGAGCGCTAAAGATTCATTATGTACCAGGAGATCAGAAACATGTCGAAGTATTTCCAGGGTTGGAATTGTGAGCGGATAGGATTCAAAAGTACCAAGAGATCAGAAACATGTCGAAGTATTTTCGGGGCTGGATTCGTGAGCGGTTAGGATTGAACAACAGAACAATGTGGAGGTTTTTCCGGGCAGCAATTATGAGCGTTAAAGATTCAATATGTATTAGGAGACTAGAAATATGTCGAAGTATTTTCAGGGTTCGAATTGTGAGCGGTTAGGATTTAAAAGTACCAGGAGATTAGAAATATTTCGAAGTATTTTCGGGGCTGTAATTATGAGCGCTACAGATACAAAAGTAGATACCAGGAGACCAGAAACATGTTTTAATGTTTCCGGCGCTAGAATTTTGAGTGGTTAGGATTCAAAAGTACAAAAACATGTAGCGGTTTTTTCCGGGTTGTAATTACGAGCGTTAAAGATTCACAAGTACCAGGATACCAGAAACATGTCGAAGTATTTCTAAAGCTTGAATTATGAGTGGTTTGCATTTAAAAATACCAGGCGAACCGAAACATATCGAAGTTTCTTCTGGGCTGGAGTTATGAGCGAAAGGTTTACAAGTACCAGAATACCAGAAACATGTCAAAGTAGTTCTGGGGCTGAAAGTACGAACAGTAAAGACTCACAAACTATCAGAATAAAGAATCATGAAGATCAATTTCCGAGAATGAGAATATGGGACAAAGAAGTTGCGCGCCACCTCTAAAGTCTACGCAGACGAAGTCGCGGGCGAAGTGCTAGTTATTTATATTTATAAATGAAATGTCAAAATTTACTAATTATATAATGTCAAATGTCAAAAAAAATACAATACAATTTAATAGATACATACACAAAGTATTGATGTTGGGAATCGCACCCAACAAACACGCCTACAGCACACGCAGGCGACGTGACCGACTTATTGTCAAAATTGATAATTTAAACATTCATTACCTAACTGAATGGAAACAGTTGTCTAAAAGCCAGGCAAATAGAGTTTTCTTGAATTTGTTACTGGGCAACACTCTGATGCGTGGACGTACATTATTAAAGATTTTGACTACCATACAATTGGAATTCCTGCCACCTATACAAATGTAGTCTCTGGCTAGGTGCAAGTAATTTATTTGGACTTCTGCTTTTCACTCTTTTAGAAATGAATTCATACAATGGGAACATGTGCGGATATCTTTTTACAAACATACAAATTTCAAAAATATATAAAGGCAAGGAAGTGGAAGAATTTTTAGTGCTTTAAATAATGGCTTACAATGCTCTAAATATTCTGCTCCGTATACAGCTCTGACACATTTTTTTTGTGCAATGAATGCTTTGTTCACAACCACTGAATTTCCCCATATCACTATCATCTATGTTTGTAGTTCAGTATGTTGGAAAGCGTCTTCGAGCGTACCGTTAACAGTTGACACCTATTTTCATAGTAGGTACACATTCGCTGTGTCATCTCGTCATTGCTTGCGTGGTCATCATTGCCTGAATTTTCTTAAAAATAATAACGGTTTTGGATTTAACTTGTGTATTCTTTTGAACAAGACATTGAGTACCTAAATAAAAACAGTGTTAAGAACAGAGAAAGTTTTCCCCAAAACTTAAATCAACGTAATGTTTTCTTTAGAACTCTGAGTTTACCAAATATAACGTACAGGGTGTATTCTAGGTTATCGTCACACAATACGATTCAAACTTTAGGCTACATAAATAATAACAAAAGGCCACATTAATTGAACAATAGACAATCAATTACAAAGGTGCTCATCACCCGTTACGGTACCGAGGTGTCAACAAAAAACCGCCAGTGCCGCGCACCACCGCCGGTTGTGACGATGGCTCACGCTTGACGGCGCCTGCGCATCCCAAACAAGAGCACTGGGTCACCGCACCGCGCGCCGAGCCCGTCAGACCGACATTTGATACCTAACGCGGCCTTAATAGCGGCCTTCTGTGCAGGCCTCGGAGAAACAACTAACTAATATTTGTATGGCCTGCAAATATCAACTTTCAGCTGAAGTTGGTACAGACAGACCTACCTTCATACTATGGAGCTACTGTAGAAATAACTACTTATTTATTAGATAAAGAGAACACATAAAAAGTTAGAATATCCTTGTTTCTATGAATAAACGTTTATGTTTCGTTTATTCATAGATACAAGGATATTCTATTATTTATTCTAAAGCACTTGAGGGGACGGCTTAGTTATCCCCATATTGGACATTACGAAGTGGTGACGGGCGCACGTTTTGGGGGACTGTCTTTATGTAGAACTTTGACGCTCAAAAATTTCTGGCACTCGGCCTGATTTGAATAAATGACTTTTTACTTATCAATTGTTTTATATCACAGCTCAAAGATTAAGTATAGTCACTGATTCAACTAGCACGTTACACTCCGGGCCAGACGTAGGTACTCCAGTACCTACTCGTAGTAATTCACTAAGTACTAATACTTCACTGTCGAGCGCGGTGTTTCACAGGAGTATGCACATATTAATTTGCTTGTCTTACATACGGAATGTACTCTGGTTAATTTTCTTCAACTCTTAAAATTATTAGTTCATGAGTTCTGATGAGATCCTCCCACAGAACACATCAAAGAGGTTTCTCTGGCCAAATAAGGGTAATAACGACCCGCAACATATTTGGTATGAGTGTATATTACTCGTATATTTTAACCGTTTGTCTTAAGTACTCTTCCATGTTCTTCGTAGAAACAAGTTGTGTTCCACGTGATGGTTCTAAGACCAGTTTCTTCCAACAATGTGATATCAAATGTGTCAGACACTCTCTGACTTTAGTTTTGTCATGATATTACGCTTCTTGTTAACAGTTCTGACTTCTAATCGAATCCATCTGTTCTGGCGAAAACCCATACCCTGCTTGGCAGTGGCAGCCTTCTAAAGCTCTTTGATTCTCGGCATTTAGGATAAAATGAAGAACTTATCTACCGAACAAACTCTTCCGCATTCACAAATCCGTCTACCTGCGGTTTCTACTGGACTGGTATGAATATCAGACTTTATGGAATGCGAGCGCAGTCCACATCATTTCAATAAGGACCTGAGTGGTTGACACGCAGGGTCGCACGACACACGTCATCGCAGCGGTGACCGATTAATGCGCCGCCGAATATAGCCGAGCGCGCCCGATCGAGCCCGAACGACAAGAACACGCGGGTATTTGCGGAGCACTCTGATTTATAGCGCAATGTGCTCGGAGCCGCTCCGACATGACAGATTGTGGTGGAGGACTGGATCACTGGACTGTAGGCACTACCAGAAGTAAGGGTTCGATCTGTTCTTTAGTGCGCCATTAATTTTATACAACATCTGGGCTGGACTTTCCATACAATGATCGGTCTTTAATAGACTCGAACCGTTTAGGTTCATGACTAACAATGAACATTAAACTTTTGCTGCATAGAATAATTTTCATCCAAAGCTCAAGAATAGTATCTACAACGTTACTACGAAACTAGGTCCATTCATTATTATGGCAATACGATAACAATCACAAATGTAAGTCAGTGAATTGTCGTCAAGGACAGCGGTCGCCGCCGCCGTCACGCGATCCTAGCACGAATATCTGCGAGTCGCGTGACAGTGACCGCCACGCACGCCGCGTCCCGCCACCGTCCCGTCGCCGTCCCGACCGCCCGCCGCGCCACCGCCACGATACCGCGCCGCCCCTCGTCACGTCACTCCGGCGCGTCGCATGCTACCGTGAGACGTATTTTTTATTCATGCGCTCCGATTACAGGGAATTACACAATTTCAGCCAAAGATAGAGCGGTTTATATTGAATATTTAATGTTCTCTAAAACAAAGCTTGTTCGAATGCAGAATGATGTCGGTTACAGCCTTTAAATCGAATACGATTTAAAATAGGCCCTGAAGGTTTTTGTTTTCCTGTTAACGTTTCCGGCCCAACTGAAACAAAAGTAGTTAAAAACCCACGCTTTTGAATAGCAAGCTTTCCTTGTTGTGCACAGAACTAAATCGATTTCGCGGTATTCGTGTTGTTTTATATGCAACTTGCAAATGAGAATACTTCGCACCTCGATCAATCGCATTGGATGCCCATGAATTGCCGGCTCGCTAAATAAACTTAGCCACGTGAAAAATTATAGCCATCAATGTATGTCGGAATATTTTAATGGAATCTATCTTCGATACGGAATAATGCGGATACGAGGTTTAGGGTTCTCTTGCCTACGTAAGAATTTAGTGACTGGCTATTTATTGGGAATAATAGATTCTGCCAGCGGCATTGTCCGCGTGATCCCTAGGGAACATATCTCCCGGGATAAAAAGTAGTATCTGTTATGCTATGTGTTATTCCAGACTATAATCTATCTCTGTGCCAAATTTCATGAAGATCTTTTCAGGCGCTCTGACGTGAAAGAGTAACAAACATCCATCCATCCAGCCTCACAAACTTTCGCATTTACAATATTAAGTAGGATTGGGGTCAAATTATTAAATTAACTCTAGCGACTAAAAATCTCGTCAAATAAGACGACATTCTTAAAAGCAAAAAATTAAAACTTTTAATTTGAATTGAGTATATTCCACCATCGGCCGATAAACCAAATGTAATTTTTTTTTTCAAAATTGCGTTGGCCATCACGAGTTTGTATGATATGTACACTGATAAAAAGTGACGTTACCCCTGAGTGTCACATAGGCTTTTATCCCGGCCCTGTGTGATGGACTTATGGGTCAAAAGAGCGAATCAGTGGGAGAAAGCTGCTGTAAATAGAAGATACGTACAAATGTACAATGTACCGAATTTTCAGAAATATTTTGCTGTTTTTGCAGAGGAAATAATTCAGTTGCGGTCACGGAACCTCCTCGGTACGCGTACGAGTAACTTATTTATTGGTCGGAAGTTTTACGACGCTATTGATGGCGGAGAAGTGCGGTGTTTTATCGCCGACGAGAAGAAAAACGTTCAGACGGGCAGCTAATTGCTCGACAGTCAGCCGAGCCGCGTGATTGCACGGCTTTGTCGGAAACGTCAGGAGGAAATAGAATAGTTTTGTATATTATGTAGATTTAGGGTGAGCCATGTGGACTGGCATAGGTTTGAGTAGCAATATGCAAATTCTGTGGCATATTGTGTCGTTAAAACCGTAATACACAGCAGTAACTTGCACAAGTATGCATGTATCTTGCATGCCATTGTGCGATAACTTGCTTGATTTGGTGCAAGTAACAGTCATATAAATTACGGCTATTATGCCATAGTCTTATTATGCAATAGTTTAATTAAAGCGTCCAAATACGAACTGTATAGTTTGAGGCTTGATAATACTAATTGTGTAAAATAGCTTCAGGTACCTAATACTTTTACCGCTAGGTAGTAGTGGCAATTTTACTACTTATAAAATAATGTAACCTAAAAACTAAAAAAAATGTAATGTATTTCTGTTTAAATAACTAATCAAATTGACAAATGCACATTCGTTTTAATTGCTGTACCTAAGTGGATATGCACAGGTACAGCGATTGGATACGATTAGAAAGTGAGACAGATGTGTTGTCCGGCAGACGTGCGCAAATACCACACATTTCTCACGCGCCAGCCCACACCCAACATTTGTATTGACAACTTAATCACCGCTCGCGAGCCCCGCGGGGGCGTTTAGCAAGTATCGGTACTAATGTTGCACCCCGAGGGGGTTGTTTGCCTGTATCGTTTGTTGCGATTACTTCCCGGTACTTAGGGCTCTGTTTATACCCTGTGGCGGCCGTCGTGATGACTTATGATCTGTGTCAGGTTTCCACTGTGTTTCCTGGTTTTGTTGTGACTGCTCGCAATAGGAGGTACGGTCAACGTGTTAGTAAATTATAGAACTTTGTTTCTTCCGTTAGATTTTCAATAGTAATGTTTAGTATTAGTCCTATTTCGCAAAAGACGCAGTTATATTCAAAGCAACCTTCACTCCTCTACTTCTCTTATGATTTGTCAGCAACATTCGAAATGCTATCATTTGGATGAGATATGAACTTGGCACCACAAGCGAACATCGACTGCTTCTCTAATTGACAATAACGACCGAGATATACGACAATGGCGTTCATTCCCATTCACCGGGGAGACGCGGAAGCTCATCAAATCTCTTCATTAGCGGATTATTTCCACAAAGCAACTAAGTTATACGCGTGAATACTAACAACGTAGTAGTGCTGCATTATAATCAGAACGTGGAACATTCAAGGAGAATTAACCAGAAGTCTAACTATGATAACATAACAATTAGCCTGTGTTCTCGATTGGTTCTGCACAGGGAGGCAGGGAACGAGCTACGAAACCGAACCATCCTGTAACAAGGCTATGAGACTGGTTTTGTGAAGACTCGAATATTATTCTGATCGGAGATACACTACTACGTGTACCTTGAATGTTTTTCTTATAATTAAGAATATAAGTCAAAACTTTTAAGCAAATATTCAAGTTCCAAGTTTACGTTTACTATGAGTATAACTTAGCACATTAAAGCTTGTTTTAATTTTTTAGATTTCTCTCTCTTAGGTTCTTCTGTTTTTTTATAGTCTTCTTCTCATTGTAGTTTGTAAGTAAATTGTTACTTTGTTTTGGGTCAACATCAAAATGATTTCTTCCGCTCTGGGCGAAGCGGAAGCCAGTGTTAGACTCTTACTGACTAAAATCCACCCGTATTCCTCCTAATGTCTTTTACGATCCGGAGGTAACTCCATCGAAGAATTCCGCAACCCTGGCAGAAATCAAGATTGCCTAAGACAATGAATAGAATAGACCTTCGGTAACCTATCCTGTATAGTGTCGCATACGACCAGCTCGCTAGCGGCGGCGGCTGGCGCCAGTCCAGCAGTTCAACAGGTGAGTCAACAACTCCAGTAGTTCCCAGCGGTACATTACCACCAGTCACATTCACACCCGATGACAAGGTACTGGCATCAGTCATCTGTTTGTAGAAGGTACTTCAACAGGTGGTGTTGTTGAATCGAAGTTCTCACTATTTATATTGGTAGTACGTACCTCTGTTACCAATACCGATGTTACTGAAGACGCTGTCGTTTGAATTGAAGTGAATTCTCTTTATCTTTCAGTCGGTCGGTGCCACACATTTTAAATATTGTTCAACTTAATTATCCCATAGTACACGCTAGCTTACACAATTTTTTTGATACCTATTACTGATGAGGATCCTGTAACTTATAAGGCTGAAAGTTTAGAATAAAAATCGTTCTATTTGAATCATCCTTAAGTCTTGATTTTATAGAGAGGTATTTTTTACCTGCAATAAGACTGCACAAGTCGCGGTCGCTCTCACAACGGTAGTTTTGGTGCTTATGGGTTTCCTCGTAACAATTTACTTCCAGCTATCTTAAACAAAGACAAGCACGCAGACTACAATATAATATGAACGAGCGTTAGCAGCTTTACTCGCAATACGAATTAAGATGAAAGAGATATCTAAGCACAAGATATTCTGCATCAACTATTTCATAAGAATGCTCGCAATGAAGCTCTACATTGCCATGTTTTCCCGGCACTACAAAATGAAGTTTTCGTGGTATTGGACTGAACAATGTACGTTATTCCGTGGAATAGAAAGCGTGCGGACGACGATCCGTTGATGGAGCCCGCAGGTCACGGCAAGCAGTGCTGTGGGTATAAATACCGTCCTGCGTGACTCTACCGCTCGTACTTAGTATTACAATATAACCACCATCATGTAACGGAAGCTGAACAAATAAACATAAAGTTGTCGGTAGGTACTTATGTTTTAGCACGTTACACTACGTTTACATTTTCTAAGAATTAAAATCAAGAACTATTTCTTGTTACAAAGAGTGAAACATGCATCCCTTATAATGCTCGATCGTAATCCAGACTATTTGCAAAAACTACTACCCTCGTAATGCGTAATTTTATCATCAGCAGGGACCAGTAAATAGGCATGGACGTTATGTTCCTTCATAACTAACGAAAAATCCAGGGATAGATAACAACTCGGTGCTTACTTTTAGAAGCAGAGATAGAAATGTCAAGAGTTTTCGTTCCTCAAATACAAAGAACAATCTAATTTGACTCAGATTGCGGTGATCTGCGTCGTACCAACTCCGTTGTAAGTTCTCTAACAAACGAAGTTTCAGATGTAAAACCCACAATTTAACGGTCAGTAGCTAACTTTGTATCCTGTATTTAATCAAAATAATAACTCTGTCAAACTCAGCAACAGCCAAGCAACATTCAAATCCAACTCATTATTCAAAACAAGCAAAAACTCAGCACTTTATGAATGTCAAAATTACGAAAGAGAGCCCTCAGAAATTTTGTTCATCAAAAACAATTGTTTCGAAATACAATGTTGACAGCTTTCCTAAGTCAATTCATTTAAACTTGGGAATTTAAAAAGACTTCTTGTCTATATTTTTCAAGTTACTTGGACCTGAATAAATATTAGGTATAATTTGGCACCTATGAATTATAAAACTAAATATTACCGCTGCGTTTGACTACCAATCCTAACCTAACATAGATACTATATGTATTGTATTTGTATGTAGCTCGTCGTTTGCATAGATTTCGACAGTTAGTTAAAAATTCTATCAGTGTCAGCGACGGCGACGTAGCGCCATCCATATTGTACCTAAACGGAGCAGTTTCCACGAAACTGGACGTAAACTTGACAATGTATCGCTGAGCTTTTATTAAGCTGCCAATAACAACCGTATTCTCGGTCACAATCACAAGTTAATCTACGTTGGTCAATTTTCGTATCCCCGGGTTATATCAGGTAGAAGACTAGATTATTCTCTCGTCTTCTTGCACTGGAACCGTGCGTTTGTCTGGGATAAAAGTAGTCTATTGCACTGATTGATATCAGCCCTTCCAGAGATTAGTTACAAACAATTTTAATTCCTTGTCCTTCCTTGCAAAGTCAGTGGCATTCCTCAGGACAGGTACATAATTGCGTGTGTATATATTATATTTGGAGCTCTCCAGCATATAAGTCATGTTCTGGATAGGAGCACCGCTCTAACATTGGGTATCAGACGTTTTACCTCTTGATCCAAACGTCCAATCAAGGATCAAGTCAAGTATTTTCAACAAGCCTTTTGTTCCAGTTAAAGCAATTTTGACGTCTGTTTCAGAATTTTTATCGATGAATGGCAACCAATCTGAGCAGAAGAAAAGAATTTTTATTACTATCTTCAAAAAGTTAGAGGAGACAGAAGTACAGGTATAATAAAATAACCTGGCAACAGATACGAGATACTAATTGAGACAACTATAGAAATCCCCGAGACGCTAATGGTAAATTAACGTAGCAAAGCTAATCCTCACTCAATACTCAGAGTATTAATATTAACGACATGATTAACATGTGCCCGCACGAGCTCATCCGCGGAGAGGCAGTAAATATTAACGACTGCGAAGTACGTCCCCAGGTGATTGCGAGGAAGTTTTCGGAGATAAAGATTGTACCTGTGCAACATTGTACATACGGCGGAGGAATAGAAAGTAAGGAATTTAACTCTTCATTGGCGCGGTCAAGATATAAACTCATACTCTTTTTTACATTTGCCCATATGATTAAGAACTTGGGAGAGGCAGGCCTCCAAGCAATTCCTTTCTTGGGCCCCTCTTTCCAGCCCTGACGTCAATGCTCTTAATCATCATCATCATCATATCAGCCGAAAGACGTCCACTGCTGGACATAGGCCTCCCCCAAGCGGCGCCAAAACGACTGGTCCTGTGCATCTCGCATCCATCGGCTACCCGCAAATAACGTTAAATACCATATTACATAAACCATTTCCGGAAAAAATCTTCAACAACCCTGAGTACCCATAACCTGAATATCAGACGTACTCTCAGTTGCTGTAAGGTGGACCTACTAAGATTTATGCGCACTGCTAGAACTATCAGTAATTCAAAACACTTTTAAGCTCTGTCCTTAATTTATTCAGGGTAGCATACCGTCTTTACCCATACGATATTTAAAACCCATTCATCTATTACAACTTACTACCCCATACATTATGATGTATCCCATTCTCTCGGTAATCGTATATCAAGCGCTAATGGTGGCCGGCTGCGCGCGCGTCGCTCGTGAGAACAGGGCGCGTCAACGAGCTCTCAGACTAAGTAACATTGCACAGATGCATCAATGCATATTGCTCTGCGTATCAGGCACTTGAGCCAGGCAGGTCAGCGGGAAGAGTGGTGCAATAGGAATGAGATATAGATAGATAACTAGGATGAGAGGCCCAGCGCCTGATACAGTAAGTACTTAACAATACAACACACGTTTACAAATCTTAGCAAAATCGATATCTAGCCTAAACAGATCTCCCAGAGTACCAGGGGCTACTACAGGGGGGTCTCCAATCGTGTACTGTATTTCGGTAAAGACACTGCGATCCCTTTGCCTACTTTCGCATTGTGTATAGCACCTGATGGGTCAAAGCACAGTTGTTTTTATATATTTAGCGTTACACAATCTGCAAGTCATTACTATCTATTCACTTATCACAATGTGGCAGCTGGTTTAGGTCATTAATCATTTGAAGACTGAAGATAAAGTGGCCCTTTACCTCCTAATCGTTCTTTTTCATTTCTTCTGCTTAGCTGAAAATATTTATTGTAAGAATTTCATTTTTCAAGCAAAAAATGTCTAGACTATATAGAATTATCCACATGGAAACCTAAAAGATTAAACCTAAGTCCTGTCTGCGTATCAGAACTTCAAGGTCAGTATAGAGCAGTCATTCATCTTACGTGCGGACATACTTACAACAACTTTTTCATGTAACACTCAATAAAAAGTTTTCAGACGCTTTTAATACTTAGACAGTTCTTCGGTTTTGTAAAACTTTGTTTCTTTTGGCGTGAAAGTAAATTAAGAGAACATAAAATACTGAAGTAATATTGTGTACCTACTTGTAGTCTTAATAGTTGGCTCGTTTTAAATTCCCTGTAGCCCCGACAGACACACGCCCTGGCCACAGGGCAGCTCTTTCATCAAGTAAGTCGTGTGGTTGCCACTAAACTAAGGTGTCACATATGCCTGGTTACAAAAAGCATTCATAATTAGGGAATGTGCAAGTGACGTGCTTCTGTGGACCACTTCAATTAGGTTGAGGTCCCAACTACGAGTAAGTAACGAGTAAGCTTAAGGCCGATTTTGTAATTAATGTCCGGTTAAGAATTTGAAGTTTTCTTCAAGCTTTGATGAATCAGTAAAGTCTCCTTCAACCTGAAAACTTGAAATTTTTTTGGCACAGAAATAGGCTTTACACTCAATTCAGGAACCAACCATATATTTTTGAAGTTGAGTATTTGTCAAATTCAATTTTGTCTGAAACTTGGCCACACTTTGGCGTTAAAGTAAGGTTTGATGCATTCTACAGTCCAAATACTCAATTCAGAAACCGACCCTAATTATCCATTTCACAAATAAAAGCATACAAATGTGTACACGTGCCGGAATATATCACATGGAGTAAGTATTTTGTGATATCCGAAATATTTTATGAAATAAATAACAAATATGCGATGACCCAGATTCTACATAATTTAGAAAGAGGAGAAACATTTTTAACATTTTTATTATTTTGGGTAATGAAACCGTGAAAATAAACATATTGTAGGTAAACGAGCTGTTTGCTTTTAATTAATAGATGAAGACAAATTGTTTGCGCAGTTCCTTTCACCTCGGTAAGTCGGTACTGCTGCAAAGTGTAAATAAAGACAAGGTGGGAAAGTGTCTCACTTTGGATACAAACTTTGATTGATTCGTTTCATGTCGACGTAATGTTTTGGAAGCCATTAGAAGTTGTTATTTGTTTCGAGTGTTTTGACGTACAGGGACCTACAGGGCAGTCGCCGCGAGCTACTGTCGGACTTCAACTGATGAATTCAATGTTTGCTGTTAACAGCAAAGGAAATTGCCGAATTTACCTTCAAAGCTCGGCCAGAACTGACAGAAACGAGTTATGATTACTGTACCAGATGGGTGTGATCGGCTGGAATGGGGGTGTGTTCGGGGTAGGTCTATCCTTCTTCAAATTCCTTCGACGTGAACTACGTCCAGCCGCGCTGACGTCCTGTACCGATGTACGAAAGGTCTCTGTACCACACGTGTACCGTTCTTCTTTCTTGGGATTCGAACTTGCTGTCTTCGGGAATGATTGGGGTTAGGGATGTTTGCTTACCAGGGAATTAAATAAAGATGCAGATTGACTGTTTGAACACTGCAGCTAGCGGTTTAAGGGATGAATTCGCGACTATGTACTTTCTATTTAAAAGTTCTATATATCTTCTTGCCAATGACTACGAGTTTAAGTTTTTGACCTATTTACTATTGTACCATGTTACTTTACCGTAACGAGGCCCAAAACCACTAACTGTTTTAGTTTATTTTTAACCTTAAGTTTAACTTTAACTGCGGTACATTCCTGGCTATATCTAGGCTTATTCTAGGTCTGGATAGGGGTTGATGCACCTGTCTGTAAAGCCCCCGAAATTCCCCGTCGAACGGGCTGGAAATCAACCCTTCAACCCTACCCACTTAAGGGTTTGTTGCATTTATCTATCGAAACTATCTACAAGTTTGAACTTGTTAACTATTAAGGGTTGACTTCCCGAAAAGCTGTGCCCTTAGGGCTGTTGGGCTATCTGTATTACGGTAGGTGCATCATCTCTCTATCCAGATACACATCTTACAAAGTCACCCCTCTAAGGGTGGAAGGACTATGAGGTCAGAAACCCGGAAGGGGAAAAAATCTGTGTTTTTACTTTTTCTATTTTGTGGCTTTATGCCTTAACTGACCATACAGATGTATACTGTATATTCTGATAGGGCTTAGTGCCAGCTCTTTAATGCCTATATTTTAAAGCCTATATATCTAGGTTTTTTGTATGTTAAGTAAAGGGAGGTGTCTGTGAATGGTGGTTTCTCAGTCCACCCTACTACCTTTTGAGTAGCTGTCCTGAGTCGGTGTATGAAGAATGTTCGATACCTGTGTACCTCCTTTACCTTTAACTTTTACCAGATACCTTTTCTAAGGGTTTTACCAGGAATGTGTAAGGGGGTGTGTAACCCTACCCATCTATTTCAGCTAAATAAGTTCCCCAAGACGACTCACGCGCCTGGGGAAAACGACAATAATTTTATGATTTTAATTTGCAAACAAAATAAGTATCTATGCTATAACTTATCCTATGTTTTACATAAGCTCGTATATTTGCGAGTTATATAATACTATGACGCTACCGTCGCGAACAATTACCTGTGAAGGATTTAACTATGTATCGAGACGGGGCTTCAAAACCGACATGTTACGACTTAGGCCGATATTGTAATAGGCTTTTCTTTCCCCAGTAAGAATGTTAAAAATACTCACTGCTGCAAAACAATGATTAACTAAGACATAATAAATTCCACTGGCTACAGAAGAATGAACAGTGTGTTAGCATTAACTGATAAATTATCATAATCACGAGAGAATAAATAACTCCCGCTAATACCTCATCAGCATGACGCGCGAGGCTCGCGGCGCTTGCGCTCGGCGCATATCAACGAGCAGGCGCGCGCGCAGCATCGCAACGCGCTTTCTTACAACAACACCATACGTAAACAAACATCGACGTACATTGGCTGGTAATTGACCAACTTGATTACTAGCTTGTATGTAAATGAAGCGATGTATGTCACAGCGATATAGTGCGGTGACTTGAGGCGTCACATTGCCCAACAGCGCCACTCGCGTCGTATGTGCAAACAGTCGACATCAGCAAGTATTTCTCGTCACGTGACGATCCGGTTCCAGATCCGTATCCACGCGGGTTGCGGATCGACCTTCATAAGTTCGTCAACGTCAGGTAACATTAATTGAGCAAGTACACGGAAAGAAAGCGGAGGCGGAAAGGAGATAATATAAAGGATACGTCACCTACTTACTGCCGGCGAAAATTAATCTAGAGCGTGCGAAATATTCGCAAAAGGCGTATGCCTAAGTATGTTGTTTGCACACAAGTTTCGTCCCCTTTCTAAAGTCGCGTCGACGAACAAAGTAAGCGTTGAAGAGTTCCAGCGATATTATGTTGATGTTAGAGCTTTGGTCCGCACTTGAGAAGTTGCGACTAACAAAACAGCTTAGTGGAACTGTGCACAGCTGGATAAGTCTAACGTAGTTCTATACTCCTACACTTTTACACCTAACTATCTGGCGCCCGCGGTTCCGCTCGCATTCAAGTAGAAAATTATCCCAAGGGAACATAATCCCGGGATGAGTCGTGAGATGTATCCTATGTTCTGTTCTAGGACATGACTAGCTGTATGCCAAGTTTCATCCAGGTTCGTTCAGACTTCAAGACGTGGAAAGTTATCAAACAAACTCACTTTCGCATTTATTGTATTAAATAGTTAGCATTAGTATTAGTAGATTAGTCTGCTGTGTACAAGGATTTAGGACTTCTTCATCTTCTTTTCGCTTCGATTGACTCATACTAAATTTTATCCGACCTGTATTGTGCAACCTCTACAGCTCTATCATTGGCCTCGTTCAAATCTTGGATGTTGCAGGTAGTTGCGCATGATGGGCAATTGAGGAGGTGATGCATGTCCTGTGAAGGGGCTCCGCACTGGCACTGCGTTTGGGATGGGTGAAGAATGCCCAAATGGAGAGGTTATGTTTACAGCGGCCAACCTGGGTCCGCAGTCGCTTAAGAGATATCCTGATTGGCCACTGAAGTTCGCGTCCAGGTGGTAGTCAGTTATACTTTATTTCATAATGCAAAGTTAACAAATGTTGCATTTATATATTTCTAAGTTCAATCACTACATAGTATAAAACAAAGTCGCTTTCTCTGTCCCTATATCCCTATGTATGCTTAAATCTTTAAAACTACGCAACGGATTTTGATGCGGTTTTTTTAATAGATAGAGTGATTGAAGAGGAAGGTTTATATGTATAATAACATCCATTAAATAGTGGAGAAATACCGTTATTTTTGAGGTTTCTAATGTGATGTCGTAAATAATACATTTTATGACGCAGACGAAGTTGCGCGGGTCAGCTAGTATACAATAAAGCCGGGTGAAGTACTGTTCTCTTAGATATGATAAAGTTTAGCCTGTGTTAAGGAGAGACAGTGCCGGTCCCCTGATGTTTGTTTACTATTAATAGGCACGTGTTTGACCACTATCTCACCTGATGGTAAGCGATAATGTGGTCGAAGATGGAGCATGCTTGCCTAGCAGTAACCTATTCACTCTTGACTTAAAGACTCCCATGTTGTAGCTATCAGGAAACACAGAGTCTGGCAGGGATTATTATACTGAGTAGCGAATTTTTATAAAAATAGTGTGTGCTTAATATAAAATTTGAAATTTGAAACAGTATCTGTATATGAGAGTAGTTACTATTCAATACTTATTTTTACAATTACATATTTATATAATACATTTCTAGACTGTGTGGGTGTGTGTGTGAGATGTTCTGCCGGGGGATGAAGTATTTTTTTTATTTATTTATAATTATTAAAAGATTATTTTTTTTTACTATATATAGGCATACGTTTGACCACTATTGCACCTGATAGTAAGCGATGATGCGGTCGAAGATGGAGCACGCTTGCCTAGAAGCAACCTATGCACTCTTGACTTAAAGACTCCCAGGTTGTAGCTATCAGGAAACACAGACTCCGGCAGGGAATTCCACTCCTTAGCTGTACGTACTATGAATGTGTTCCCAAAACACATAAAAATGAAAAACGTTTTGTGCATATGGGTGGGATGTCCACCATGTACCGGTGGTGCATCGCCGTTCGTCTTGTGGTCCGATGATGGAACGGGCTTGGCGGAATATTTTTTTTTAGCCTATGTTGTTCCACTGCTGGGCAAAGACCTCCCCCATATTTGTCCAGACAACTGTGCACACCCCTCTTCTGCCGAACTGTCCTCAGACGAGGTCGTACATTTCATTAAGCTTTTACGACTTTTTAGACGTGCAGGTATTGGCGACCATACAGGGGGTGACGGCCGCAGTTAGGACTGAAGACTGCCCAAGGAGTATCGTGCCCAGTAACTAACTAGGTTATGGAGGTTAGACATGCGGCCACTCCAACCAAATACTGATCGGTTTCAGTGGCTACCGGTGAGGCTGGAAGCCGCCCCCGACGTGTTAGCGAAACGACTAAGTAGATCATGTAATCATGATGAGTACAACTAGTAGCCAGGCATGCAGAGATTCCAAAAAGATTTGGAAAAGTCCCATGTAACAAGATATTCTAGTCTATTTTGCTTTTAACGGCGCACATCGTAGTTACTGAGAAATACTTCATGGAAAAACCAAATGAACACTTTTTCGGGAACTACGCGGTGAGAAACACATTTCAAACTATTTCAGTCCAGTATTGTAGTTATTTTCTCCATCGACTACAGTATTCCGCGTAATTCGGCGGTAAACAACAGTCGTACGAGTATTAACAGCGCGATTTTGATTGACTTCGGCTAATACAATTCCACAGTATTTTTTTGTTTTCTTTGTAACATGAACACGCCTTTGACTCTGACACATTGTGTTTCTCCGAAGACCACGTAATTTCGTCCATTGGTAAAGGAAAAGTAGACAGCTATCATCTGCTATAATCGCTTTTAGTTGAATCCGTGTTAACTGAAAGCCGATCAAAATGTACTTGGGAAAAGAAAGGGCAAATAATTATGGTAACAGGAAGAATATAACCCGTAGCCATAAATCGAGCCTACTCTTAAACAGAACTATATCTGGAACCTGACTGAGAGGAAACCCTGATTTCACGAGTATTATCTACAAAGTGCAGAGTCACAAGTTTAATCTTACACTGGGTACCGGAGTTCAACGTAAACACCTTTTATTGTTGTTTTAAAACTGCTTAGTGTCTAAATTTGTGTTTTGTACAACCTTTAGAAAATAAAATATATTATTATTTATTATTATTAGAGTGTGACGTCATAGGAGTAATCGATGAGAGCTCGATGAGTGACGAGAGTTGTGATAGAAGTGACGTGTGAACGTCTTCCAGATAAATCAACTGTTGACTGAATTATTTATATTTGTTTGAGCACGCAAATATCACCATTTGCATATTTTTACATTATTTATCAAGTCAATATTGATCAATGCAATGAAGAGTAATGAAAATCATAATTTATTTAAACTCGTGATTTTTTTAGTTTTAAGTAAATAGAAAGAAAACAACGTCGTAAATGGTAATATCTATATACATAGACAGCAATCGCAAATCACGGATCTACTTCGGAACTTTTCTAAAATCCTTAATCTTCTGATTTAACTCGGGCTTTCTCAACATGAAAGCTATAAATGAGTGCACTCCGCCATTAATAAGCTGCAGATGTGTTTCTTCAACATCGTATGAACAAGGAAGTGCGTAAACATGCCTACTTTCCATCCTCCGATTGAATTTATACCTCGCATAAATGTGATACAGTGACCAGGAAATCAGTGAGGTGCGTCGTCCTTGTCTCAATACCAGCAACAAGATATTCTGTACTTATAAGCTAATTAAGCGCCGGAAGCCGCCGTCCGATGGCATGAAGCACCGTTACCATAAACTGGGGTAGGCAGAGCACCGCGGTACTTAGCTCGGCGTGGTGCGAGAGATCACGTGTTTCCTCACAGGTTAGCACTTACGTAGAACTTATAATTAACTTACTCTTGCCCAAGGCTTTGATTTGCGACACCAATTTTATCGATGAATAAAGTGTAAAGTGCTTTATAAGATCTTAAAGATAGTCTACGCCTACGGGTCTTAAAAGTACACTTAAGTATTGCTTTTCCACGAAATTTTACTTATAGGAGCAAAGGCTCAGGAGGAGGGTTTTATCATCCTATAAAACAAGTTTTCTGTCAGATAAACATTCGTGGAACCGATATTTATGTATTAACGACTCCCTGCTATTATAGCTCCGTATCGAGGGACGAGGCTCGACATAAATGGCATCTAATAGGATAACGGGGCAGGTCGCCGCCTCACCGGTCGAGCCTGTACGGCGGCGGCGACAGCGGCGGGCCGAATACAAGATACACCACTAAACATGGGCTCTGATGGACACCACTTCCAGGAAGGTGATTGATGCTGTATTGAGTTAAGTAAACGCTTTGAACGTGGGGAAATGAAATTTATATTTGAGTCTTCAATCTTTCACATTGAATGACAGCTTTTTACAGCAGAACCGATCGATGTTATTAATAGCCTTAACCCTGCCTTTGGTGGACAGCTTGACGGTGATATAATTTTGATGATGCTGTAACACATAGCAGACAACGTGACAATACAAACACATGTCTATGTTACTTATGAAGTACAAAAGCTTTTAGAACGGAGCTCCATTTTGAAAGTTTTTCCCTCGCCTCTGGCGCATAGGATATCATCCTCTTTGAAAGTCTCTCCCAACAAGTGCTATATTTAGGAGTAGACTCGCGCCAGACGGCGGAGTATTATAAACTAATTTAACAAAAATGGCGGCTAACATTATGCAGTCACCAACAGGGGCTAACACAATTACCGCGCACTGCCGGTGAGCGGCGAGCGAGAGATGGGTGTTCCATAAATAACGTGGACTCCTGGATGGAACTAACTCACCTGAAATGTTTGTCTAAGCACTTCCAAGTTGAACGTATCCAAGTATGTTTTAATGCGGAGTATTTAATATTCTATCAATATTATATCTAACATGTTTGTTTACGTTTTCAACTATTTTACGGCTAATTGAGTGTAATTCGAAGTGCACAAAACTACTGCAAACAGCCGATTTTGGACCATCTGTTCGTTCAGTTTTTATTCCTTTGAAATTGCAGCTTCAACAAGTGTAGCTATGCGAGTGGTCATCTGTAACTCTGAAGACCCGTAAAGTATTCAGTGACCCAGATTCCGCCCCAGTGCCCGATGGATGACATAAAGTTCTCAATACATGAAATTGTTATACTGGCTCAACATTATATCCCCTGATTATATGGTTCAACAAGTGAGCATATGTACACCGATCAGCTTCTTTCATCAACCTTCTTTGGGATAACGGCCATAAATATAACGCCTGAGAACATGATTGTGTAAAAAACGCAAATACTCTTTTACATGATGTTAACATTATGGGCTACAAAACGTTATGTAAATACGAGCCTGTTTGCAGATGAGGTGTCCGTTGCAATCAATCGCCATTAATTGCTCCCGGACCGGTCGGTGCAGGCTCTAGTCCGGTCCGGGCCGGTCCGGTGTCGTTCTGTTCCCACAGCGTAACGGTGCCGGCCCATTTGCGTTCATACACGGAATATGTGATGATATCCTCTTTATAGGGTTCCGCAAGAGATCGAGACCAACTCGTAATGTTCACTTTGACAGCCGGACGATTCTGTAAATATGTCGAAGTGAAGGCTTGGGTGAAGTGATCCCGAAGTGGGCTGTCAATCCATGTGATCAAGATGGAATGACAGCTCACGTCGTGATCAGATCACTTCACCCAAGCCTTCACTTCGACATGTTTACAGAATCGACCGGCTGTTTAACTGAAAACAATTTATGTTTAAAAGTTAATAGCAATAGACCAAGATGATTCCATGTGGGCACTAGGTAACTAGCTTTTTCCTTTGGCTTCGCTCGCGTTAAGTTTATTGCCGCAAAAGCCTATAACCGTCTTCTGGGTTCCATCTAATTTTGTACCAAAATTAAAATCGTAACAAGCAAACTCACTTTCGCTTATAATATTATATTAGTATTAATAAATGTGCTCCGAATTTAGAAAAGTCGTGTGAAATAATCAAATCAAAAGCCCTCAGCAATTGTGCACAAAACATAGAACAAAGTGCCTAATTACTATCACATAACGACATTAAACAACAACACATAACTTTACATTATTCAATTACCTATCCCTACAAAATTACAATCATTTTAGAACAAAACAATTATTACCAGTTGCGCCGCCATTTTGAAACAATCAACAGTGAACAATGTATGAAGGTGTACAAGTTTATATAATGTTGGGCGCATTCCTCAGAATATGAGGCTTTTATATGTCAGTAAAGCGTGGGCTGGAGGATTTAATGTCGCGATACGTTCTTCATTATATCTCGGCTTTATGGCCAGATAATCTTAGAATAACGTCGAAGAACATAATACTTTATGGTTCAGTAATTTGGTGAGCCATGTCTTTTGATATCATCTATTAATTCTAAAACATAGTAAAACTCCAGTAACAATAATCTTTAAGAGAATCGACGAATATCTGAGGAGGCTCTGGTTGGGCGGCTGGATCAAGGGCTTGGTTCAGAAAGCAGTTCTTCTAGAAACGGCTCGTATTGTAGGAGGTTCCTCTCTATGGAGACCGCCGGTAGCTTGAACCCTAGCTTGAGCTACTATTTTTTTATATCTTTGTATTTAATATTTAAAAATGTACAGAACATGCTAAATTGTGAAAAATCTTTTCATTTTTCCCATTACCTTCTGTAACTTGTTTCCAAAAATCAATACGGAACCTCATCATAACTATGCGTCGTCCTTGATCGTATTTTTTCTTAATTAAAGCATAATGAAGAGGTGCGCGTTTTTTGCGTGAACTATCGAGTGGTCGCTACTCGCTAGTGGCGGAGTGGCGGTAGTTTAACTAGTTTTTTGCTAGCTTACCTGAAGGTCCAGGGTTCAATCCCCCGGCCGGGAATGCTGGTCTTCGTTAGAAGTAATGACTTGGCGACACGGGTTCCTAATGTAACGGTTTTTTACTTGAGCCTATAAGTACTAGTAAGTAGAAACAGCGGCTACAAGTCGTGTTTTGCTCATCTGTAATTTGTTTTTCAATGTCGTGTAGGCATGCAAGGGTTAAAGATCAAAGCTTACGGTAAGTTAACCTCTCTGCTCACAGAGTCGCAAGCCTGTTGTCTGCTAACTCATCGAACTCTCGGCTGGCTTACGATTTAGGACTAAAGCCCTAAATACACATGCCTGTAACTCGCACAAAAGTATGCGAGTAACTTGCATGCCGCTGTTTCATAGATGTTGTGATTACTGGATGTTACTATGGCACGCAAGCTTACTCTGGTGCAAGTTACAGGAATGTGTATGGCCTTAATACAAGTCCTGGTAAACAAAGTAACTGATAGATTCTCACAACAGCTAATATTTAAAGTTAAAAACCTACATAAAAATAACTTGTTTATCATCTCAGCTGAACCCGTGATAAATGCTTGACTCTCAATCAAACTATTAGCTACGGTATAATTCACTTTAAAATGAAATGTGAAATATATTTCAAGAGAAGTTAAAAATCCACTCAAAAATAATTCTCACAGTTCAAATATTGGATATGAAAATTGTAAAACGTTTTAAAATGAAATCGTTGTTCAAATAACTTGGGATGGATATCAATCAGCATTCGGTACCCATGTCTACAAAGGGTAGGTATTAACTCCGGCGCCAATCATGTTGTAATCAACAGATACGGGAATTCGAAGAAAAAAACATTGAATTTTCTCAATGGAATATTTCTTTTTCCACTTGAGCAAGGGTTAGGTATCTCTACGAAAATTGGATCAGAGCTAGAGGTTGGAGAAATGAAAGAAAGCTTCAAGTAAAACTTTAAAATCAAATAACCCGAATCAAGGGACGGTCCATTTCGCTGAGTGCTGTCTAGCCGAGCACTTACCAGACGTGGTTCTGTCACTACTCGACCGACGTCGCGGGTAGAGCTAGTGTTTCACGAAGTTGCTTGAATGTCCAGTTTGCACGAACTTAGTTTTCTCCGCTTGGCGACAAACTGATATGCTGTAGTAGGTAGGCTTATGTCAACATTTATGACAAAGTACTGGTTTTCAGCTGAATCCGACTTCAATGAAGTTGGGAAAAGCGATGATGTATGAGCCTACAAAGGTGACTACGACTAAACAGGTAAAAGACGACAGGCAGAGTCGCGGTCAAGCGATAGTGTTAGGTACTGAAAGTTGGCAGACGACCATATTGTTTGGCAAGTTGTGATTTACAGAGCTTCACTTCATTACCTTGATGAAATGGAGGGAGCGCAGGGAAGCTCCTCGTATACTTTGTTTTAATCATTTGTTACCTTACTGTTGGTAAACAACTAAATGAAATAAGGGTGAATGAACACAAACTTTTTCAATAGTAGAGACATTCGTATTGTTAGTTCTCAAAATTTAGTAAACACATTAATTTTTATTCTGGCGAAAATCACAATTCACAGATCTTTCCCAAGTTTTAGTCTGTACGTTGCATTAAACAAGTTTGTCCGGATAAGTACATGTAATTCTCCGTTATGTTTTTCACACTGAAAACTTCCCAGTAACACTTGTTCCTCCTCAGGACGTGCACCTGATCCGCCAGCATTCCGAGACCTCAACTTAAGCAACCTGTCCAAGCAGGCCGACTCAATTAATTGCGCGCTATTAACATTGCCCACAAATCCTCAGTAATGACCCTGACGACGACGACATGCCAACAATCCGACATGGCGCCGGACGAACAACCAGCTTTTTTGACAACCATAATGACCGGATGGGAAAGTAACACAAAATAAACAACGACTGTTGTACATCACAATATCTCTGTATATCGTGAGAACAAGCACGGCATGAAGTGTATCTGC
The DNA here is from genome assembly GCA_947578705.1 of Lacanobia wlatinum. Classification (NCBI taxonomy): domain Eukaryota; kingdom Metazoa; phylum Arthropoda; class Insecta; order Lepidoptera; family Noctuidae; genus Lacanobia; species Lacanobia wlatinum. The sequence goes on from OX388034.1 coordinate 27,668,277, forward strand.
TCATCTCGTGAATATTCATTAACATTCCGGCACATCTTTACCGAGTTAATGTAACTGGATACTTCACACAGCATCGGTTCGTACATTCATTGCTTCTAACGAGGTAAAGATACTTGAAATTAAAACCAAATGTTGTCTGACTCTGAGAGTCACAGTTCACTAAATGAGGTAGTTCTCTTAAAAAATTACGTATTTTTGTTTATTTGGTCCATTTTCCCGAAGCGATTGTTTATTCATGGGACCGTCACCACCGCCCCGGATGTAAATCGGCGACGAAGGCCAGGGTTCGGTCCCGTGCCGCGCATTCCGTCCGTGAGACGTTCCGCACAATTTGCCAGAGACCTCCTTAGTATTCAGCTCCAATCTGGCGAACCCTCTGTATCACCTATTTAAACACCATTTGCCTTATTGCACACCAGATGGTCCGAAATATATTGTTGCTTGTCCTCGTAATGCCAAGTAAATAAACACATTACTTTATATTCAGCTCGATTTCCTTATTGTACCAAATAAAATGTCTGAAGAATGTCGGCTACTTGTTACGAGTGGTTGCAATCACGTCAGTGAACAGGTTGAGCCGGCCAGCCGCCGCGCGCCGGGCTCGAGGAATTTGTCTCCATTTACGCGTCGAGGACATTAATAACCGCAATCACGCGCACTGCGACTATAGCACAGATGTAAGATAGCACACAATGTAGCAGCTTGTTAAAGGTCCGATGTTAAGAAAGTGGCCGCGCTGCGGGCTCCGGCTTTCTCATTTACATACAAGGGCAAACCACTTCAATTGAAGCAGTCGTCGAGCAGCTTGCGACAAAATCCCTTCACAATTTACACAGAGTTAAACAGATAGTTTCCATTACAAATATGATCGTTAAAGTGTCGCAGTAACAACCAACGAGCCGCCGACATTAATTAAATGGCACGTCGCGTGATTTATGAACGCTAATAACTTACGGAATGCGACAAATATTCCGACAAGTCTCAAATGAAATTCATAAAATAATTCGTAACGTCAAAACGTACAATTGAGCAGACACCAGTGTGACAGATGTTGCGGCGCGACAACGCGACTAATGGCCCCCGCGCTAAAAGTAGACGCCACTGAAATACGTGACAGTGAATAGCCCTTCGATATATCAGTGGCAAGGTCTATGTGGGCGCGGACACCACGGAACTCTATACATTACTCTCGGGCGGTGGGTGTTCGGTGTACGTTTTGCAACACAAATAAGAATGACTCACCGAAATTCGATATCATTGACCTCAATACTGTTGCAAAACGGTGGCCGTATAAGAATAAACATGCGTCGTATAAGGATGTGCGCGGAATCCGTCGCCGAGCCGAGCCGAACTGCGGAGGCACTGTGTTACACCGCGACCTTGCCACTTGCACCATACTTGTGTGTTCTGCATCAACCATTTCACAAGTATTGGAGGATGTTTTCGGTGAGTCATGAGTGAATTTCGTCTGCTTTCCCACGTCGCCGTCACTTCTACACGGCACGCCGGAATTTCCAAGCGTCAGTTGTGACATCTATGAATATTAATCAACCGTTTGTTACCGTAATCCTATTGCATCATAAGGTAAGTGGAATGAAATCTAAATTTTTCAACAATATCTGTCCATTAGAGTCTAAGTTATGACGGAGGAAACAGATATTTTTATGACACACCGATAGAGTTATCGAAATAAAAATATCTGGCGACTTGATCTTGAAATTATAAATTGACTGTGACGGCCGGTGTAGAAGAAATGTTAAATAATAACTATATAGACAGAGAATCTTTATTTTTGTTTCCGTCTGAGGTCACTTTATTCAGTTTGTCAGCAGTTTTTTCCTCCAAGAAAACGACGGAAGTTCACCGATTATTGGCCTTTTTCAAGTTTGATAAAATCAAGGTTTAGTTGCAGTGCGTTAAGCATTTTATAGAAAGTTGTGGACGGAACACTTTGTTTGTCAAACTATTTAAAATTGATCTTTCTGTACATATTATTACGACTTTTACGAAGCGATAAATATCGCGGCGAGTGCGTCAATATGTCACCCCCGACGTGTATGTGCGTCTGCGTTGTCGGATAGTGTCAGTCTGTCGGTCACCGACACCGCCGACACGACGACGACGCGACGCCGACGCCAACACCCGACGGATTACACTGTCAATACAGTGCCCCTTATCGGGGTGCGCACTCAAACTGATAATTTATTACATTTTGAACCTAATGAGCTGAACTGCATCAACCAATGCTGCATCCGCCTCTGTTCGAAAATAAACCTAGGAAATTATTATACATATAAGAGCTATCTAAAGGTTTCTAAACTATGATTGGGCTGTAACTTTCAATATTTTTGTAACTAGCAATTTAGACCCAGATGGCGTATAACTCCACCACTCAGAGCCATCATTACAAACCGCTTCCTACTGCTGGCTAGTTATTTAGCAGACACTAATGATCTGTTATTTCGCCGGCCGCTGGAAAATACCCGACCGTCCGACAAACCCGTCCCGACGAGATAAATAACAGATACTAACTCTACACCTGTGGATTATCGAACCATCACACTCTGTTGAACATACGATTCCTCTTTATTTTGCCAACAAACGTAAACATGCCACTTGGAAGAATACTGAGCAAACTCTATCGTCTTGTCAGAATTCTCTAACTATTTATGTATCGATTGGGGAAAACACATCAAATCTATATGCTTCTCCATGTATAGGTAATTATAGCATAGATTAAATTATCCTCGATTGATTGAACAGAATAATATATAGTATAGTATAACAGTACATAATAGTAAAATAACAGGGACTGGTTTAGAAGAAACTAAATATATTCTGTACATTACATAGTCAGAAAATGTTCGTCTAGGGAAACCGAGCATCGCATCGGGTAAGTACATAAATATATTTTTTCGGTGATCGGAATATAAAACGAATGTAAATTCAAAGTACTTTTGTCAATGATACCGACGATGAATTTCACATCTGGGCCACATCGCCTTTTTCCTGAAAACAAATAGTATCAAAACACGTATAGCTGTAGCGAAAGTAGCAGCAAGCGATGAAACACTACTTTGTACGTAATTGAAAAGAAATTTGATAATGTCTAAACTTCTTTCGAATAGTGAAATCTTGGTAAGGAGATGAGAAATTATAAAGCTGATGTGTGATGGCAAAACTATTACAGGAGAGGGAAAAAAGCTATAACAGGAGGTAGAAAGAGAAATCTCAACCGCAAGCAGACGAACGACATTTCGTTCGCATCCTCTACAGATAACTGCTGGTAACCCTGTACATGTACAATCTGAGTCTACCAGCGTTTCGATGATCAGGATCGCAGACCGCTTGACCTAACTTCGGTCCACTTTTCGCCTAAAACCGCGTTTTATATATGCATTTCTCACACAAAGTACGGAAACATCGTTGTCTTTGATCTGTTCAGATTAATGGCAGATAAAATTAATTCTCTCAAAAATAATGTTCAAAGAGCTGCTAAAAGCGAATTTTAAAGTAAACTGTAAAGCGGTTACGAGTACGTCGTAATTCATGCGGAGCCTTTCGACTAGTGCACCCGGGACTGTCTGCCGCTTTGCGGGAACATACTCGCCAACTGTGTCAAATGTATTTATAATATATTTCATGAAACAGTGGTGTAGTGTCGGATCAGCGGGAAAGGGGTCAATACCCAATAAATACTCCAGCCGAACGTACAGAGATGTTCACAATCGCGCATCTTTCTGCGCGCGCGCCGAGCGGTGCGGGGCGGGGGGCGGGGTGCGGCGCCATCCCGTGACGCATGCGCACAAGTGCCACCACGCACTATATAACTTGTGCTGTTATTTTTCAATGTAATTATTCAGAACGGAAACACTGACCATAAATCAAATATCGATTGGAATTGAATCATTCACACGTTGCTCGGCGCTCCACTACATATATTTTTAGTTCTCAACTAGTTTGTACAAACAACATTGACGACTAGTTTTGTTATTTCCGTTCTGTTTCTATGTAAACTGTCGTTTATTTATAGTTATTACACCAATATAAATATCAACAAGCGGTGAAATCGTATAATTAGCCACGCTAACTCATTCCTCACATGTCGCGGCGGCGGACGGCTTGACACGATAATTAACGAACGTTTTGACGGATATTGTCTAAAAGAACAAAACTGTCCACAGATGAGCAATGTGAAAGTTTATAATTGTCCAAATACTCGGTAATTTAACGCCATCAATTTTCATCGTCTTTGTACCCAACGTATTTATTATTTAAAAATTCTTTACAAGTATTTCTAAAGGCCCTGAAAGCCATCTCGTCACACAAAGGCGCTGGCACAAAACCGCGGAAGTCGCGCCACTCGCGCTGCTCTGAGTGGCCCTCAGACCCTCAGGTAGAGGTGATGCTGCACCGGATACGAAGTCGTCGACCTCGCGGGTACTCTCACACACCGGCGCATTGATGCAATAGCCCTGTTCAGCGATCAAAGATACCGAGCGTTTGATCGCAGTAGGTATGTGCAGTAATCACGAGGCCTGAATGGGCGCAATGCTATAAATATAGGTAACCTGTCAGTAGGTACGATTGAAAAAATAAATAAATAAAAATAAAATCATTTATTTCAGGTAAAGACCCATTGACATTCAATTAATAGCGTAACATAAAATTATCAATTTGTCAATTATCACGATCAAATTAATTTTAAAAGTCAAAAGATAAAGACAAAGATAGCTAACATTGACTCACTAATAAAAAAAAAACCAAATCGATTTTTTTCCAAAGCCCCACAACTGCATCATCAAATCATTCTAGACTTTTCGTCATCTTAATCATAAGCCTGCTATCTCTCACTGGCAAGATAGAAAGAAGACAAACCTCATAGCCAGGCTAGCCAGGTACGGTTATTTCAGGAACCTTTGAAAGTCAGCTCAGAGTAAACAAGCCTTACTGTCTCATCCTGCTAAATCCAAGTTGTAACATTGTATCACAGACTGTACGGCGTTGATCGATGGACGCCAGATGCTAATGAATGAGATCCACACCTGGCCGGCACACACGCACGGTCGCGGTATGGATACGTTCGGACAAAGGCCCGGAAGTAGCCGATCTGAGGAGAGCGTGCGCCGGCTGCGTCGGGTTGCAGCGCATAGGTAATGCGCTTGCGCTTGCGATATCCGCTGTCTTCGGCCGCGTCCCGCCACCGGTCAGCGACCGGCCGGCATCACACGGACTTGATACTCGAGGTGTAAGCTGATATGCAAACACACAACCTTGTAAGGCCAGTATCAAATTAAAGAGGTCAAACACTTAGAGCACGTCTGTGGTTTCTTTGTGTCAGGTCAACGGCCTCTCTAGGTAACTATTAAATTCAATCAACCATTTAGCCAACCGTTCATCTTTGTAATAAAAACTTCAAAAATACTTCGCCAGGATCTCTTAATTAATTGGCACCCTCTCGTTTTCCGAATGAAGCGGTCAATCAGACGAGGTCAGCAGCGGAACCATCGCGCCAAAAACTCATTGTTTTAAAACAATGCCAATAAAACGATATCACTTTTCTTTGGGTTACTTCCCGAGTGACGTCACCGCAGTTTATGGTCTATTGTTCGTGGACCTATTGGATTCCTGACAGGTCGCGATGACAACTGTCTGGCCGTAACAATGGGAGAGATTAAATTACTATTATATGTAATAACATAACATAAGACGATATTGAATAATGATTTAAATAAACATCGACCATCGCTCTTTGTTAATGGATGTTATAGAAAACGTGGCTCCCCGCTGCGCTGGGAGAAACTGCCATAACTAGGTACAGCAAATTGACAGGCATATTAATGATCACTGTTATGATCGTATTTCTTCCTTCCCCAAACAGAGCTCGTCTAGCGGTAAGTGCATGGGCTCATGCATATTTTCAGAAGCTGTAGAGTCCATTCTTTGAAAGTATGTACTTACTTGTTTCGTTATCTCTGCGCATTCTTGCCAGTTTTAACGGACTCTTGGCTATTTCTCGCCCTGTCACCACTGCCAGTACCTGGAATACCAAAAACACAATATTATCTACAAATCAAACTAAAGTTACATGGTCAGTGTGAGTGTAATCTATCCGCTCAGCGTGCCTATGCGCCGGCCGGTGGACTGGCCTGCGCCCGCGTCGCCCTGCGCTTACTTCCGCGTTCACTGCAGGCTGCACTATCGATGCTAATGCGTCCATCGCGCGTAATGACACGCATCACCGACTCGGATGCTCACCACATGCGTAATGCATAAGCAATTATGTAAATTTTTGTATGATATTGTAATTTGCAAGAAATGCATCAGTTCTGCTTGAAGTAAAGAGCAAAGTCGAGTAAGGACCCCGAAGAACGTATAATATCGGAATGATTTAAATTAAAGAAAGTACCACGAATTGGACTTGCCACAATTTCAACAGCTCCACTATTAGGAATGCTGGAACCTGCCATAAGCATATATACAGTACGAGAGAGTAAGTGATTACGGCATTGCATCATTTCTGCGCTTCACCCCAATAATGGGGGAGGCCTATGTCCAGCAGTGGACGTCTTTCGGCTGATATGATGATGATCATTTTTGCGAAAAATCTGATACTAAGACAATTTGTGGTCCATCAATAGAGTTCTTTGTTTCCACGTCTTGAAGCCAAATCAAACCATTTATCAGTAATTAGCTCACAACGCTCACATACCCGCCTGGTCATCGATAGCTGCGCAACTGCGAAGTACTGTGCCAATTCACACTTCTGACTCATTGGACTACTACGAGTAGTGCTGACTTGCTGAGACAAAGAAACGGACGAATTACTGAACAGGCGGCCTCCGAGTGACCTCACACTGCACTCTAGTATTAAAATAATTAGCAGCTAGTCAGCCATGCTCCGTATCTGACTGACCTGAATATGTCAAAGACGCATATTATGCCAATATAGGATTGCAGACAACTATTAGTTCGGTCATGCTCATGATAACTCGTAAATATCTCCCGAATAAGGCGATCGGCTATAAATCGCCATAGCTAACGATCCTTCCGTTTACACGCACTAATTAAACCACCGATCAGCTCGACCTACCGCAGACCTCTTTAAGACATTAGCTTCTAAGCCTTCCGCATCCAGTCTGTTCCTTATAGTATTACGGCTCCAAACTTGATGGGTTGGAACGGATTGAGCGGAAAAGTCCTGGTAAATCTTTTCCAGATTTCCAAGTGAAGATATTGCAGTATGAGTATGAGGCCTTTAGGCATCGACTCCGCCAAACGATTGAACTGTTGATGATTATAAATAAGTCTACAGCATATTTATAGTGCTTAGATGTTGTAACAGCGTCATCAACTTGTGACTTTAATCAATCAAGCTGATTTCAAGGTTAGGTACAAACGTACCTAACCTTGAAATCAGCCCTACAGTTCTCCATAACTCATTCCAATATACTCGTTCGCCCGTCTGCAGTAACAAGGATACCAAACATATTAATATCTGCAGAGTTGTTAATGTAAATGCTGTCGGAAGTCGCGTTGTCACGCTCATAACTCGACTGTTCTTCATCGCTCATCGCTCGTCGTGGACTAAAGGGTACGCGGAAGAGCGGAGACACTGAGTCAATATTGTGAATCTGTCTGATTTACAGTCCGGCGAGGCGGAAGCCTGGCGCGCGCGCGACTCGCGTCTGTCCGCATGGGGGGCTCTGCCACGCGAAACTGATACACTGATGAAGGACAGCCCCTGTGGAATTCTTTTTCTATTCATATGTGGCTCGCTATGGGTCTCTACTTTCTTCGGTCTAACCATGCGATAAGTATGAAACGTACTACGCTCATGTGAATGCTGCGTCTGAAAATGAACACCAGAGTGGACCATTTCAAACACTTCAACTGCTATGGTGAGGGACTGACCACCATAATTTTACATTTTAAAGGTTCCATCATGTTCTCAATGCGGCCCAAAGTAACGTAATTTCTTGGAACATTGTCATGTTTATAAAACAGTCACAATGCGAACCGCGTTTAATTTACCTTATCATCACAAACGAACGTGACTCGTCTCCGTTTGACACATTCAATATTATCAGAACATGTCGAATTACAATCTGCCATATCTGCCATCTTGCCCGATATGCACACAGATCATGTTCTTGTTATTTATCGAGGCATGTGTCCTAGTTACTGTGTGGGTACGTAACGCACTGGGCTAGGCCGGCCATCGCTCATAATCGCTGACTCATGCGACATAAACGTCGGCTCACAGATCGGCCGAGTCTTATCCGAACGAGGGTACAATGATGAATATACATGTTTTATGAACCCCAAGACTTAGCAGTGACCGATTTATTAGATTTATGTATGCTAAAACGTTTTTCTAATAAAGATATGATTTATTTTTCTAATGTGATGCGTATACAAAGCATATTTGCGAGTTATTTACATTTGTACTGTGCCACGGTGGTAATTTGTAACCATGTATGTGTTCGTGACAATATTTTCCTCGTAGCATTGTAGTCCGTTGTTACAAAGTCAACGTCTTGATTTATATTCGTTTAAAAGTAATAAAGAAACAATAAAGTCGCAACAGTAAAGTTACCTAATCATAAAAAACGCATAAATATTTAAATTGCCTTTCCTCTGGCAACAAGCGACAATTGTATCTACAATGTCGGTGTCGTTTTCATTTTCATTAAGTTAAAACTCTACCTAATGTTGACCCCGTAGGTAATATGAAAGGGACAGCTCCTTTCTAGTCTAGTCTCAGTGTTTTATATAAAGTACCTAATGTAGGTATATACTATATACCCAGATATACATAACACACTAGAGAGTGCCGCTAGCCAACGTCTTGGGTCATAGCGAGCGAGGATAAACTCGCGGAGATAGCTCTTATTTACATAGAGAGATGGACTCGGCGACATAACGCCCGCCCGGGCACTGCCCCCGACGACCACCGCTTGTAAACTAAACATATTTCGTGCACAAAGACAAAGCAAGTTTACGATCTTACTTGATATTCCCTTTTTTACATCCGCCAGAGATATCGTTACTTTTTTACCGTTTCCATCTCCATATTATTTACAAACTACTCGTAGTAAACAGCCCAATCTTCACGAACACTCATGAATAGCCGCTATAAATAAATAAAACATAATATATCTGGCGCCGAATGTAACCGTTTATAAAATATGGTTTGAATTTCTTAACTGAGTAACAATTTTCTCAGAAAATTAACTTTCAAGTGATTCTATCAAAAGCTATTAACATGTTTTGTTTCGTTACTGAAAACTGTATTTAGGAGAAAATTGTCTTCTCATTCCATTTACTTGGCATAATTACCTACTAATTAGCAGCAAGACAACACTGTCGCTTACACACTTCCTAATTGGGTATCTAATTTGTAAACGTGTGAGCTTATAAGAACAGAATAACAACAAAGTTAAATAAACCATTTTCACATTTAATTGGCCAAACCGTACCGAGCTTTATCGCCCTGGTAGCCTCAAAGCTTTAAGCTTGGTTCTTTAACGTCTGAACTAGGTATATTTAATGAAGAATATCAAAGATTTATAAGCAGTTATTCACTGTGAATGTGATTGATTAAAATCTACAGAACAGTCATAATCAATCAGCCACAGACTGCAAATCATCTCAATCACATCGTTGCTGCTATCCGCGATACTTCTGCACAAAGACTACAGTCACGGAGCTGCGTGCGCGCAGACACGTACCAGTAATGACCACTAGTACTCGCACTGCGACTAATGACCCTTTGTACTAGTACTACTCGCCCGGTAAGGAACACTGGACCATCGCACTCGAGGCGAGTACTGGTGTCATTGACATGAAGGCTTACCGTGGATGGTAAGACGTCAATATAGTATATTAGTAGTAGTAGTATTGCACCGTCATGAGTGGTAATGACTTGATGTGCTAATGTGTGTTTAGTCGTCATCATAAGATGAGAAATTATTATATAGGTATCATTGAACTCCTCAGTCTTCTCTTGTTAGAGCTTGATTATGAGAATAGCGATGTGGTGGTAAAAAATCGACCGGCAGCGAGGTGCTTGATCTTAAAGCTTCCTGTATACCTTTTCCTGCAAAAGCTCCATTGTTCCGACAGGATTGATGGCCGTATTTAGAAGATAATAGTGTACAGGTGCTGCTCATAATAACCTCCTTTTCTCAAGTTTTTTGGGTCGGCCTTAAGCTAACGAGATGCGGAATAATATTCGCATAAAGAATCAATGCCCTCAGCCTCAGCCTGGCTCGAGAGGAGCTCACTCACGACTTTTGTTTAAGAAGTTGTGTTTTATTCATTGTTTTGCTTTTGAATATATTTGTTAAGTTATTTTTTCCCTATGACGGACGATCAAAATAAAGATAGACTCACTAATACTTAATGCCCGATGCCAATGTTGCCCAAAAGTGATCTATTATATCGCAATTTTCTTTTAAATTGGTCGTCCCTTTTCGAACACTGTCCGGATTTTCTTGAGGATTGGCGTCCCTTACAAGACCCTCGCTTAAGTATTCTATAGAGAGGAGCACAACAACACAAACAGTTGTGTTCCGGATCGATCTGCTATTCCAGACAGCCGCTGTGGCCGCTAATCCACCATGACAATGTTGGGCCTGTCGAGGAAATCATCATAAACATAATAAGGAACTCGCACGCTCGCACGCTCGCATGTCGTATGCTAAACGTGTGCCGGCTCCTGGGAACGAGTTGACTCGTACGTATGAGTAGCTTGTAGTACGAATGCTCAACCGTAGGGATGTCCGTCAAGTGTCAGTGTTCAGTAGTGCTATTCTCTAACAACATTTTCGTATCTCGACAGTAGAATTCGAAGTGAGTTTCAAATGAAGATCTTTATGTTGTGTGCAATAAAGCTCACTTTGTGAGTTTTATCACTCAGGTGAAGCTCGATATCGAAATAGTTTCTTACAGAATAGACTAGCAGTTTTCCGTAGCGAGGGTGAGTGGAATTTTAAGTGATCGCGACACATTGTTTATTGATAGGGATAAAGTAAATTGTTTTCCTCAATCATTTATTCGGGAAAAATAGTACGATGTTCCTTAATACTATGTTGTATTCGATTGGTTCTTAAGATTGATGATATAAAACTCCAAGAAAAAACATTTAGGTAAGTAACATTCAGTAGAAAATGATTTTGGAACATGTAACAAAAGAAAGGCTTTTAAGATATGTGAATATGACTCAGGAATTACTATCTGCATGCTTAGATCAGCACACTGAAAACTGGGAATAACATTTCTTCTTAAACGTGCGAATGAACATGATTTTACTGCTATAACCGCTGCTGTAGATACGTTCAAAGGAAAGATTCGATTTTCGGGATTCTGTGCGATGTCCAAGGATTCTATGACACAGGCAAGTTCCTTTGACCAAGAATCTCAGGACAACACACAGCACCAATCAAATCAAATGGAGTTGTACGAAATTCAATCAAGTCTTAGTCAAAGGCCCCTCAGGCTTTGTGCCCGACATATTCCGGTACCGGACACTGCACCATGAAGCCGACCATGTTCGTGGCTGTGTCCACAGGGAGGCTGCCCCGTCCTGTCAGGCGGACTGACGTCACGGATCAGAAACTCATTGACTATTCAATGATATTCAATCAAGCATCTAATATGCATGAGTGGGCGAGATGGAGGCAAGTGCAGAAGGCCAACTGTTTACAATAACAGTTTTAAATAGGCATAAATGGTGACAATATAATACGGTGTGTCAAATTGTCAATGTGCGGCAAACACCTTATTATTATTTCCTGTTGATTATTTTTGTACTCACAATACCGATTTAATAGCATCGCACAGAGAGAAATCGTCATTCAACCAATTCCAGAAAAAAAACAGCTCTATGTCAGTCGGCCACACGTCGCGTCAGGGGCAATATTAACACTTTGAACAGACTAGCTTATACTGTTTTTTTTAATTGTCATACAATTCTGAATTATGTATTTTTTCGAAAATTTACGGATTTTCACTAAACATTGACCTAACTACAATATCCAAATCAAAGCGATGGGTTTAGATTCCATGGAAGCTTATTTACATGAAGTTCACCTTCTACTCCTAACTACTATATATGGTATAGAATGCGTGTTTATGTGTGTGCGTCTGTCACTACAATCTCGTGGATGGCGCCCGCCGCCGCCGCCGCCGCCGTCGCTCACCGATAACTGCATAATGTTATGCTTCCCTGGTACTCCTCGTAGAGATGCAGCCGCTGACCAATTGTCGATAGAATAAAATAATTATTACTAGTACTTCTCGATCGAAAAGAACCGTTGACAGACAATTAATATTTAAACTTACATTATTTGTGCGTAAGTCTTTCTTGTTTTACTTGTGTTTCTGTCGTGGGCGGTATTATGTAGACTAGACAGGCTAAATTGTCTCCATCGCGATTAGGAATCAGTATTGTGTGAACAGGACCGCAGGAGGTCGACAGCCAGTTTTCAATTTTAATACAACCTTACAAGTAAACGTCCTCTGGATCATCGACCCAATCTATGTTTCTTCGTATTCAAAATTCAAATCTATTTGCAAATTTATCGCTCAGTTTACAGAGGTGACACATTATAAAAGTAAATACGTTACACGCGATTCATTTCAATAAACTAAACATTTGATTTCGATATTCAAAGTCGTATGACCTCCATCAACACGCACTGGGTCGAGTGTGAATTATGGCGCAGTCCTTCTCACAAAAAGGATAGTGCTCCCTATGTCCCAACAGTGGGAACATTAGAGGTTGATTATGCTAAGCATTTCATTGTAATTCGAAACTTTTACAAATACCGATTGATTACATCCATTTGTATGTATAGTCTAGAGATCGGTTATTCATGAGCGGGTAGAGTGGCGCTAATCGGTACATCTCTAGCGTTGGTATGCGCCGCACTAGTGCGTGTCTGCGTGTTCGCAGGGCTGCGTGACACTGCGCCTCTATGTCCGGACACATGATGCACAAGTTTATGCTTGAAGCAGCGCTTAATGAGAGGAATCTGTTATTCATATCAGTCGCTCGAAGTGCATTCAGACATAAAATCACATAAAACGTAATAAACGACGCTGTTCTGCAGTCGATGCTGTGTGCTGTGTGCGGACTGCGGAGATAGGGACCACTTCAGATAATGCGGCGTCTGTTAGTGCGTGAGCTAAACTGTAGCTGACTGGAGTGAGTGTATGTTAGTCAGTGGACAGCTCCGCGCTGATCGGCTTGAGCACTTTAACTATTCAATTTGTTTTATGTCATAAACTTATAGCGGACCACATTACTGTTTGCCGTCCAAGTAATTTGCTTTTAGGGTTCAAGCAAAGTTACTGGGTTAGTTTTCCAAAGCTTTTTAAACATAGGACGTAAGTTTGTAGTTCATGTTTCAAACTGAAACATTACAAAGCACTGACTTCTTAAATGTGTTTGTTCGTCAAACTTAACTTCAGTTGTGGTCTCAATCTAACGACTTATCCAAGAAAACAAACAAGTTGCCATCGACCAGGTATGAGGTAAACAAGTATCGTGTGTTGCGATTTTGACACGCTAATACTTTCACAGATTACAGAGCTTGACCTGGAAAATATTCGATTGTTGATACTAGACCTGTACAGCCCACGTGGAACATTTAAGTATTAAGTACATAAAAGCTTTCCTGAAAACGCTAAGTGCTTATAGCGATAAAAACATTCTGTTTACATACGGAAACCTATTTACTTGCCCACACGTTAGGATTGAGATTAGTCTGAAAACTCGACGCAAGTAATGAGTAGAAAATCCGAATTTTTAAGGTTTTATGAGATGCAATGTAAATGTTTCCTACTCCAGAATAGAGTCAGCTGCAATTGTGTGAGAGGTACTGATGAGCACAGATGTCGCAGTACGTTTAATATAATCAACAGGAAAGCGTATTGCCGCTATCGTCCGCAATCCCCAGTGGCTGTCACTAATTAAGCTACTTACGACTTTACTTCATTTTCCACCAATAATGAGTCCACTCAATTTATTATTGCTGGTATTAAGTTGCTTATTACATAATCCGCTTATCCACAGATTATGGCGCAGCTGATAATACAGAATATTGTAGCAATCCAGCTTATATTTCATCCGTTTCCCGAATCATAAACCACCGTCTGGAAATAACTTTTTAATCTTACGTTCGCTGATTAGTTGACGAATAACCTAAAAAAGTAGCCATTCGTAACTAGTTAACGAGAATAAGGGTTTAGACGTTCGACATCAAATTCCCTGCCAGAGTCTGTGTTTCCAGATAGCTACAACCTGGGAATCTTTAAGACAAGAGTGAATAGGTTGCTTCTAGGCAAACGTGCTCCATCTTCGACCGCATCATCGCTTACCATCAGGTGAGATTGTGGTCAAACGTATGCCTATCTACAGTAAAAAACAAACCTTTTAAAAGATTATTAGGTAAATACAACCTGAAATTGGTATATGTTCATTTTTGTTTATAAGTATCTTCTATCACCGAGCTAACTCGTTCTGACGATGAAGAAAGTGCTAAAAAAGGTTTCGTTAACGTTAGCTAACTCGTAATCTATAACATAGAAATCAGAAAATGCGGGAGGCAGGTATCTGATCCATTAAAGTATTTCAGGCAGGTTGGAGCACTCAGCCAATTAGAAACAAAAATATCCTCTCGTTGTCTCTGGCGTCGTCGGCTGTAACATCGCAGCGCCGCGGGTGACAATACGTTTGATGGCTTGTTTGCGCCTGAAAGCCTCCACGTGTATGAATGTTTATGTAATTTTTTATGTATGTATTGTATATAGGTATACAAAACATACATAAAAAATTAAGGTGGGTTTAAGGTTTCAATCTTTGAATTTGAAGGCAGTTTTCTTGCTTATTACGATTTATTCTGCGTCATTTTTTAAAACAAATCACAGTGAACTCGATGTTCAAACCTAGCTGCTACCTGTTTTTAGGGATCTCCCGTTAAAAGTTGTATAAACAACATATAAAATAAAATAGTGCTCGAACGTACCTACGTTCGAGCACTATTTTATATGTTTATATGTTGGCTTGTGAGTAGTAGTGAGGTAGGTACCTCACTACTACTCACAAGCCAATGACAATCCCGTAGTGGGAAATGATAAAGTATTCACAGCAGCCTCCCCCCGCCCCGCCGGGACAGGGCCACGGGGGGGTGACCAAAATATAACGATCGATAATTCTGGCAACGGCATTTTAAGTATTCACATCGTAACTGAATTGCATTTAACTGACAATTGCATTAACGGTAACTGTGAACGTTTGCATTTAGTTTGTTTAGAAATTAGTTTTCCATAGATATCAAAGCACTTTTTTTTTACTATTTATAGGCTCGCGTTTGACCACTATCTCACCTGATGGTAAGCGATGATGTGGTCGAAGATGGACCACGCTTGCCTAGAAGTAACCTATTCACTCTTGACTTAAATACTCCCAGGTTATAGCTATCAGGAAACACAGACTCCGGCAGGGAATTCCACTCCTTAGCTGCACGCACTATGAATGTGTTCCCAAAACGTTTTGTGCGCGTGGGTGGGATGTCCACCATGTACCGGTGGAGCATCGCCGTTCGTCTTGTGGTCCGATGATGGAACGGGCTGGGCGGAATCAAATTATGCAATTCCGTCGCACATTCCCCAAAATGCAACCGGTAGAAAACCGACAGGCTAGCAACTCGTCGTCGATGCTCAAGACTTTGGAGCTTCGTCGCGACGAGCCTATCATCGCCGATGATCCTCTTGGCTCGTTTCTCAATTGACTCAAGGGCATCAAGCTGGTATCTGGCAGATCCGTCCCAAAGATGAGAGCAGTACTCCATACATGATCGAACTTGCGCTTGATAGAGTTTGAGCAGCTGTTCCGGCGTAAAGTACCGTCTCACCTTTGCTAAGATCCCCAGCTTCTTTGCAGCCACTTGAGCTTTTGCCTCTATGAAAGGGCCAAAATTGAGGGTAGATGTTAATGTAACCCCAAGATGCTCAAGTTGGTCGGTTATCGGCACGGTTGCACCTCGGAAAGATGGAGCTGGGTGGAATTGGCTCCGTTTAGCGGAAAATAGACACGGACAAACAGACGCTTGGGTCTTAGCAGCATTGAACTTGACCAGATTGGCTTCGCCCCATTCTGAGACAGCCTGTAAGGACACGTTCAAGCGCTCAACCATAGCCTCCCGGAGAGACCGGATCTGCGACCCACCAGCTCGTGCGTCGGACACGTATCTCTCAGCAACAGTGCTGTCGTCTGCATACCCAAAGGTACCGGGTTTAAGCAGATCATTAATATGCAGCAAGAACAGTGTTGCCGAAAGCACCGACCCCTGAGGAACCCCGGCATTAATATCCAGTAGTCCAGACGAGCAGCCATCAATGACCACTCGTATAGACCGATCCCTCAGGAAATCCGCGATCCAATCACACAATCCGGCGGGCAGACCGAAGGAAGGAAGCTTACTAATAAGGCTATCGTGCCAGACCCTGTCGAAGGCCTTCGAGATGTCAAAGGAGACCGCTAGTGCCTCCCCGTGCTTCTCTATGGCCTCACTCCAGATGTAAATGGCATACGCAAGAAGACCCCCAGTAGACCGATTTCGGCGGAATCCGTATTGTCGGTCACTAAGGACATCATTTGCTTCTAGGTATGCCAGGAGCTTATGATTCAGTACGCGTTCCATACTCTTACAGAGTATGGACGTTACTGAGATAGGTCTATAATTCGACGGGTCAGCTCGACTACCTTTCTTGGGCACAGGCTGCACGTTAGCTTGCTTCCAAGCCTTCGGCACTTTTCCAGTCTCAAACGAGAGGCGAAATAGGCGTGTCAAGATCGGAGACAACTCAGGCGCACAAGTCTTCAGCACAACTGCCGGTATCCCGTCGGGGCCACTAGCCTTGTTCACGTCTAGGTTACGCAGTACCCTACGGACGTCCTTCTGATGAATGCGGATGTTCGACATACTCGACTCGCATCCAGCAGGAGAAGCAGGGGGCTCCGCGCCACCAGGATCCAGACGTGAAGATTCCGCAAACAAAGAAGCAAACAAGTTCGCTTTCTCCTCAGCGGAGTGGGCCAACGTCCCGTCGGGTCTCAGCAGTGGTGGTAGTGAGGGGCGGCAGAAGTTCGATTCGACGGACTTAGCCAGGGACCAAAAAGCCTTACTACCTGCTGGGTATGAAGAAAGTTTGTTCCCTATTCGGCTAATGTGGTCAAATCGAGCCCTCCGCAACACCTTCTTGCAGGACTTGGCAGCCCTGTTGAAGGCTCTCTTCTTCTGACTCACATCATTTGCTTTGCGCGTACGAGCGTCGACCCATGCTAGGTACGCCGCGTGCTTAAGCGCATCAGCGCGATGGCACTCGGCACCAAACCATGGACGAGCTTCGCCAGACATTGTTACGTCAGAGAACGGAATGTAGTACTCCATTCCCCTCCGCAACACATCCGTTACGGCGTCCGCGCACGACGAAGCATCAGTCGAAGAAAAGCAAGTAGGCTGCCAAGGGTAACAAGCGAAGAAAGATCGCAAGCCATCCCAATCTGCTGACCTGTATCGCCATACCCGCCGGGTGCCTCTTGGGCTAGGATCGGGCGGGGAGTAGAAATCGTCACCGAGTAGCGGTCTGGATCAGTTGTCAGCACAAGGTCCAAGCAATTGGCAGTGTGCGAATCAACATCCGGCACCCTCGTTGCCCCCTGGACCAGCTGGGTAAGATTTAACGCTAGCGCTAGCTTTCGCGTCTCTCGTCCAGCATGGTCTGTGCACTGGTATGGGAAGAGCCACTCCTGATGGTGGGCATTGAAGTCCCCCAGTAACACCAATTGGGCAGAAGGGTACCGCTGCTGAGCTGCATCCGCCGCCTCACTCAGGTGCTGTGTGAGCCCAGTTGTCTCCAAATCACCGCTGTGCGAACGGTAGACACAGGCGTAGACAATTTTGTCCAGGCCTGTGTCCACTATAACCCACAGAGTTGAGAACCTGGAGTCTTCAAGGTTTCGGAGACGCCGATAGCAGATGTCGTCCCGGGCGTACACACATACGCCCGCGCGTAGTCTAAAGTGGTGCTCCAGGGTAAACCCTGGGTAAGACAGATATGACACGTCTGACGGACATCCGATCTGCGTCTCCGACAGAAATAAGAGCGCTGGTTTCTCCGTCTCGAGGTGGTGGTGGACTGCGGCGAGATTTGAGTGCAGACCTCGTATGTTGGAGAGGTGCACTTTGTGCGAGAGGGAGCGCTGCCGCTGTACAGCTTTTCTCTTATTTTTCCTGTTCATATTGAGTGAAGGAAGGAGAGGAGAAGGAAGTGAAATGAGGTTCCATGCTGCTAACCTTCAGGCACGCTCTGGCAGGACGGCATCATTGGGGGACTAGCCTGGAGACTGCGGGGACGCCCGAGCCCCCCCGGGAATGTCCATCGGGCCCTCTCGTCTGGTCGCCAACCAGCACGATGGTGCATTCCGGGATTTTTCGACAGTTGGCGGGGCAGCCTTTCATGTGTGGCTAGCACACTACTTGGGCCCCCAACTACCTGCGGTCGGCCAGCGGCGCACCGTGCCTCGGATCCCGCTACCCTCCGCGACTAGTCTCCCGATACGCCCATGTCAGCGCAAGCCTGGTTGGTCTGCCTGCATTGGAACAACTATTTCGACCCAACTCCTCTGAATTGGCTACACTGGGCATCGTACCGGAACGCGGCTAGGCCGCTTGGCGGTACGTCTTTGCCCAGTGGGTGGTCACAAGCCATCGGCCGAAGCCTACCACCAGTTACTGTCACCTGATTATACCACTATATACCTGCCCAACAAATATGAAAAGCCTCCTCAACTATGCGAATTAAGCTCAAGTACACCAAGCTTAGCTCTTGGTCTGCCACCGGGGTTAACCCAACCAACAACAGCTTCAAACAGTTCAGGTGGTACAAAACAGTTTTGCAATAGAGCCCACCGCTGCGAACAACACTTATACAAGTTAGTTCCCGTGTCCGTGTCGTGAGCACAGCTCCGCGGTCGCGGGCTCGAGGCACAAGCCTGGGTAGTCGCACTCCTAAACAGATTAACTTAGGTGTGATCAATACTTTGTTAGATCTTACGTTATCTGATCCGTGTCACTGTATACTTCGCGTTAAGCCAGAAACTTAAGCTTCTTTCAATCTCATTCGAATTACCTTTGTAACAATTATGCTACTAGCAGCGAGAAAATTAAACATTACCTACTTTTGTTTGATGTAGATCTGATTTCATCTGTATTTATAAGTGTAATAGCTTTCAACAAGAAGACACCATAAACCAAATATGTTCGTTTTGATCAAAACGCTATCATGGCATCAATAGACATTTTATTTTAGTACAAATAAAAAATAAAATATCTTCAGTTGGTGGCTTCTTATCTAGTCGCCATACAAATATTTAACTAAATACAACAGATATTCAAAGAACAATCTAATTTGTGTAGAGTAGAGCAACTACGATAATTATCTCATTTCGCAGAACATTTTGTATTATCAATTTCAAGTTGTAGATATGTTTGAATTTCCGAGAAACTTTATTATTTACGTCGGCCATGCCCCCGGCCCCCGGGGGCCCAGCCCAGTAGAGATCATTTCGACGGACCCTTTTATCTAATGAATTTAGTTTAATTACATTTCCGATCATTATTGCCCAATAGTAGTTCCATAAGCGGCTATATTTGGTACACAATGTATGTTTACTTGAAACTGTTTTGCGATCAATACTGTCTTTAAATTAATATATTTCATAAGTAGAAATGTTTGTTTGTATCCCTCTAAAGCTTGTGTCGGGGAGTTCCGAAACAAAGCCAGCTGGTGTGACACTCGATAGCACAGACATAGACTTCCCTTGTATCACTTACACTTGTACTTACCGGTCGGCAGGGGGTGCGGGGCGCGGAGCGCGGAGCGTCGACAGTCAGTAAACAGTACTAACAGCGCAAAAAGCTCGCACCAAAAGAGGAATTGTAACAATACAAAATACCGCGAGTGATGACTCCCGAGTCCCGATACTTATAAACTCGGCCAAGCAACAGTCAAGTCATTTGAACACAAAATGCCGGCAGATAGAACCGAACTAGTTTAGTACAGAACTCGAGAAACTGAATTAATATTCATGAGCTTTCGTTAAGAAATCTTTAGAATAACTTTGATGAATATGGTCGTTAATGAGGCCGCGACGAAAAATGAAGACAATTTTTATGAGTTCACGTTCAATCAAGCATCAATTTGCCATTTTATTGGATTAAGTTTTAAAATGACATCTTTAACAAAAACAAGTTCCGTTAATTGTTTTCTTCGGTCCATCGACTTTATTCTTTGAGTCTGAAACTTTGTGGTTTTTCAATGTTCACCTAACTATGAAGTTGTTCAGGTGTCGAGGCGCCGCGTCGACGCCGCTTTTCCCAGAGTACCTAATACCGCCATGTACTTTTAAAACTTGATTATTCAAAAATACTGTAAACGAAGTCTCCTTTGAAATTCCACTTTGATCGCAATTTCATCTTTCATGTGTTTATTAGAACGCAATTTAAGAATGTTTTTATCGTTTTATAATATTCGTGACTTTGTTCGCGAATGTGACAGGACGTATAAAATAATCTGACGTAAAACATTGTTTACAACCGGTCACATTCGCAAGACAAGTGCAATGCCACAGATTACCAGAAACCTTTTTCAGGTTTTGCCTAGATACGTACGTAAATAGAAGTACTTACTCATATAACAATAAACGTACAAGTTGCGTCATGATGGCACCTATTTGTAGTGCACACTACATTTATCCTGGTTGTAAAAGCGTGGCGGTGTTGGTATATTTTCAGAGCGGTTTCGGTAGCTTGAGCACTACACTACCTAGTACTAGCAAACAAATTCAAGACTATAGAATAAGTTAGTCGTAAAGTACGGATTGCTGAGATAGAAGGAGAGCATTCCTGTATGAATCCACTTAGGACCCAGTTCTGCGAAATATCCTCCCTAAATGTTCCATAACTTTAAGTAAATAATTCAGCCAAGTTTGTGTCAGAAGTTATACTTACCAAATTACGCCCGATGAGCTATTTTTAAAACCATCAAGATACTCCATATTGTGCCAATATTTTTTCTATATTACCCGGGTGTATGTATGTATTTGGAGCGGTACAAAGCATCCAATGTGTAAATTAAGAACATCGTCCATTAGAGATACGAAAATTGAAATGTTATGAATACGTGGGTCTATTACAGTTCTTGTTTCACGAACCGCATTTTACGAAAATATTATGGAAAAATTCCACAGTGCGAACCTGCGGAGTAAACAAATGAGACTGATGCTAATTGAAACACAATTTTCAAACAAAATCTACTGAACAAGATAAAACGTGTAACAAATGAACAACGTTATTTCGTCTGACATAATTCAGCTTTGTTAACATCGTTGGATATTTCCTTCATAATACTTTTGTTATTGGTGTGCGGCTTTAGCACATAATATAACAGTCACATCTGACTGAAGTCAAAATCATTCGATACAATGTTTATTTCAGTAATGAGTACATATTTCTTCTTAGTCCAAGCAGTCTATCAAGACAATGTACGTACTCGTAAGTAAGGCCAGACATATTGGTGTAAAAGAGTATTTCTTTTAGGAAACCTACCTAATTCCACCTCAAAGGTCAACAATTTCAGAAAATATTAGTTCAAAGCAAGAGTTACTTTTCCATGGTCACTGACTATCCTAATTATATTTTTCTACGGAAGTTTTGTGTACCTGTAGGTAACGGGTGTTTGATGTGACGGCACAACAATTTCACAGTGCCGGGCACGTTGATCACGGCTGTGCTTGGCAGCCCGACTGTGTCGCAGTACGAGCAGTCGCAGCGCTGCACGACAATCGCAGCGATCATCGCGTTATTGTCTCTGCGCGTGCGCACCCGACGCGAAGCGACGTGCCGTTACACAGACTAGCGGGACCCAGCCCGTCGGTGCACCACTGCACAAGCCACCACGCTACTACTCCACATAGCATCCCAACCATTGCCGGGCTAATCACTAAACTGGGCCAACTATCCACAAGGTATCCAGCAATGGAACACCGTGTAACCGATAACGCGGGATTTACGTATCTTGGCTAAGTAATTGCACTTAACATAAACATGATGCATAGCTATTACCTAGAGGTACCATTAAGGTCCTCTACAAGTACGGGATCGATAACGGTGTCGATCGACCTGAGAGCTGTCATTACTGGACGATCACAAACGATCGAATAAAAGAGAGCTGAGATCTAATGTATGTGTTTTGGTACATATGTGTTACAACGGTAATGATATGTTACAGACGACGTCCGGCGAGCCCCGTCATTTGCGTTACTTACCTAGCATTTTAACTTTACGTAGAGAATGAGACGCGTAATTATTCCGAAATATAATGAGTAACATTACCGCCCGGGTACGCCCTGCGCCATTTTGAGGTCTACAGTCTTATTTATTTTTAACTTGATAATATAAAACTTTTTACAAAAAAGTATAACCGACATATAAAAAGTTTTTTATTTTTCACTTTTAAGTGGTGATACTTGGACGACGTCTTCGTCAACGCAGAAATCGAAATAATCAAAAATGCTCATAAAATAAAAACCACTGAACTAAACTGAATCAAATTTTTATGGGACCAAATGGCAAGTATACTGCATCGAACTAAAAAAGAATCACAGAAATCGGATCAGAAACCTCGGAGTAATCGGTGTGCATACATAAAAAAAAACCCGCCGAATTGAGAACCTCCTCCTTTTTTGGAAGTCCTTTAAAACAATCACCAATCGCCTCTGGCTATTTTTTAACTCATTGCACGTTGCATGAAAAATATTATTTAACAGCACTCCATTCAATTATTTTGGGCTGAACTGATAAATTCAATCAAAAAATGTCCGCTAGAATTTTTTGCGTATTTATGTATCTATCGTTTTTTCATAAATCCGCACACAAGATTCAATTACAAAATATTGTACCAGCCTGAAATAAACTGTAAACTGCCTAGTGGAGTGCTTGTAAGGTACCTAACGCTTCGCTTTGTTATAAAAGTTAATCTATTAGGTTAGGGACCGTCTCCACGGGCGAGAGAATCGCGGCGAGTTGACGTTATTACACTCATCGAATCGCCGCGATAATATCGCCTAGTGCAGACACGTACATGGAGTAGTTATAATATCGCCGGCGATTCTCTCACTCGTGGAAACGGCCCCTTAGGAATCCAATTGCCCCCTGGCTGGGCCATAATGTTTGACTTAGCCTAACACAAAATGTGAATTTCTATCGTTTGCTCTGAGGAAATAAAAAAAGATAACGAAGGATGCAGTTCAACTATTTGAAAGGTACAATCAGCCTCATTGTATTTAGAGCTTTCAGCGCGTACGTAAGTCAAACGCATTGATTTCGTATGTACTTGTATGTAGCACCAGTGTTACATAGTATAATGTACCTGCATACGACAGCTGCGAGAACATTCGTTTTGTGCTGTATTCGTTTTTCCTTTTGCCGGGACCTGTCTGACGCGAGGCAAAGAGCGCAGCGGCAAATTAGCGAACAGCGAGTCGCGTTCACCACTCCCGGCAGAAATACTTCCTCATTTGAGACTCAGAAATAATTCAAATAATACCATGTAGTACTATGTCTCTATGCACTAAATACAGGACAAGTCTAATTGCCCGCGACTTCTTTATAAGCTTTTGGAAAAGTATCAGCTAACTATACAGAATGGAGGACATTTCTCATAATTAGCATTTTTTAATCGTGAGGTAAAAAACTAACTCGAAAAGTTAACTCGAAAACATTTTGGACGCATGTTTTTATACATATAATTGGGGTCAAAACCGTTGCATATTAGCTGTCAAACCTCCCATTTGAAGGAACACACTCAATCACACGCACATGTATGGCGTCCGATGACTGACACACACTACATTAAGCTCGCTATTATCTCTGCTTTAATTAAGAATCGATTACGGCCGCCATTACAGACGTAGTTATTATAATAATGGTTAGAAGCGGATATGGCTGCATTAGGTAGGAACATTACTTTCGTTTTTCGTGGAATCCCTCATTAAGTCGTTAAAGTACTTGAAGAGAGTTCTTTACCGACTATGGTGTTTAGATACAACAGTTTTCGATTTCAAACCACAGTCACAATGCCGACTGCCAACTAGACTAGAACTGAGCTGGTTGGCACTGTTGGCTGACAACGAAGTTGGTATCAGCGCAGCAGCGCTTCCGCCTGTCCCGAACACTACCGAACTTTGCCGAGTTCTCCCGACTCGCGGTAACTTCGTCCTGCAAACATGTTTTGCTATCAACACAACACTGTATTGTGGTCTATCTGTCTGTGTAGAAACTAACTCTAGGTCCTTTTCAATGTGGAAACTAGTCCCCCCTATTGTCCGTACCAAGATGGAGCGCTTTGATCCTAAATAATGTGTAACAAAAGTTTGAGGCATCAAAGCGTAAGAACGAGGTCCGTCGTTGCGTGACATTGTAGTTTACTTTACTTTCTATAGACCATATTACTGAAATACCCATTGAGATCGCTCCAAAGTCTTGAGTATCGACGACGAGTTGCTAGCCTGTCGGTTTTCTACCGGTTGCATTTTGGGGAATATGCGACGGAATTGCATAATTTAATTCCGCCAAGCCCGTTCCATCATCGAACCACAAGAGGAACGGCGATGCGCCACCGGTACATGGTGGACATCCCACCCATACGCACAAAGCGTTTTGGGAACACATTCATAGTGCGTACAGCTAAGGAGTGGAATTCACTGCCGGAGTCTGTGTTTCCTGATAGCTACAACCTGGGAGTATTTAAGTCAAGAGTGAATAGGTTACTTCTCTTCTCAGGCAAGCGTGCTACATCTTCGACCACATCATCGCTTACCATCAGGTGAGATAGTGGTCAAACGCGAGCCTACAAATATTAAAAAAAAGAAATAAAAAAAAGATCGTTCAATAATAAAATAATACAATAAAAACTTTTTACAAAAAATACAACCGACTTCCAAATAAAAAATAACAGTACAAAGTAAAAAATAACTTTCATTTCGGAAGTCGGTGTTTTTGGTAGTTTCTTCGTATTTTGACACCGACTTCCGAAATTAAAGTTATTTTTTACTTTGTAGATTTTTATTTTTTAATATAGATAGGCTTACGTTTGCCTAGAAGCAACCTATTCGCTCTTGTCCTTAAGACTCCCAGATTGTAGCTATCTGGAAACACAGACTCTGGCAGGGAATTCCACTCCTTAGCTGTACGCACTATGAATGTGTTCCCAAATCGTTTTGTGCGTGTGTGTGGGATGTCCACCATGTACCGGTGGCGGCGCATCGCCGTTCGTCTTGTGGTCCGATGATGGAACGGGCTTGGCGGAATTAAATCATGCAATTCCGTCGCACACTCCTCAAAATGCAACCGATAGAAAACCGACAGGCTAGCAACTCGGCGTCGATGCTCAAGACTTTGGAGCTTCGACTCGACGAAACTGTCATTACCGATGATCCTTTTGGCTCGTTTCGTATTTGGAAGTCGGTTGTATTTTTTAACCGACTTCCAAAAATGGAAGAGGTTTTCAATTCCGTGGGTATTTTTTTTTATGTATGTACACCGATTACTCCGAGGTTTCTGATCCGATTACTGTGATTCTTTTTTACTTCGATTTGGTATACTTGCCATTTGGTCCCGTAAAAATTTGATTCAGTTTGGTTCAGTGGTTTTTATTTTATGAGCATTTTTGCTCATTTCAATTTCTGCGTAGATGACGACGTCGTCCAAGTATAACCACTTAAAAGAGAAAAATATCCAAAAAAAATAACCGACTTCCAATCGGTGTTTAAAAACAAAGAAACAAGACCAAAAACACCGACTTCCGAAATTAAGGTTATTTTATACTTTTTAGTGTTTTGTTTGGAAGTCGTTTATATTTTTTTGTAATATATTTTTTTTCTAAAAAGTTTTTTATTTTTCTCTTTTTAGTGGTACCCTACACCTAACAACACAACTGGGAAATCGCAGGAAATCAAAATACGCAATTTCGTTTACTTAGATGACAAAAAGCCGTCATCCAAATAAACGAATTCCAGCTATTTTGATTTAAAAGCCAAGCTTCCGAACCGATTTTGATAAAATTTCTATCCTTTCAGATAAAACAAGAATTTATCAAATCGGTTCATAAACGACGGAGTTATGAGGTAACAAACATGAAAAAAATACAGCCGAATTGAGAACCTCCTCCTTTTTTTGAAGTCGCTTAAAAATACGTGCACCCACTTCAAATCCCTACCGCCTATATCCGTTTTCCAAGGAATTCGTAGGATTGGAAAAACTTCCAAAAGGTTTCACTCCCACAATGAGATGAAAGTAGAACATATCCGGCACAAGGAAATGCGTATTGATCGGAAGTGATCGGAGCTCGTCGGAAGCAAGCAGCGATCCGGAAAAAACACCGATGTTAACGATAATAAAATTATATTAACGTTATTTTTTGTACATGCCAATCTCATGTAACATTGAAAAGTTCTTCAACTTTCTATCATTCTCATTCGAGAACAGACTCTACGTTTTTAGACCCACAGTATCTTTTGCCATGCAGGTACTTTATCAAAAGTAAGTCATAGTTGCAGTGGGTCGGCGAGGCGATGGTTGTCGGTGTGGTGTGTGCCGGACGGTCGCATGTCGGCATGTGACCGGCACCGACCTTGACGAGCCGCTCCTCTGCCGGAACGAATCAGTTTGACGCGATCATAAATAAGAACTTACTTGATGCGATTGCGAAGTCAGGCTAAAATAGCTTACTTATTTTAAAACATAGCTTTATATTTCCCAACCGCAGATCTATACATATAATAAATCTGTTGAAGAGTCGTTTTTGTACATTCAAAATAAAAAATAAAAAAGTAGCTAGGGAGATAAAGGGTAACTTACAGAACCCATTTCCATCATTTTTGGAATTTTTGTCTGTTTATCTGTTTGGATGTGCAGGCATCACGTAAAAAGTACAGAAATAACGTAGATAACTTTCACGCATTAAAATTGTACGTAACTGGAGGTATAACTTAGTTTTTGTTTCATCGCAATCGGTTCACTCTATCAAAAGATATTTGTATTTAAAGGTTTCGTTTAAAGTTTCATTACGTGAAGCACATACATGCACCGCCATCTATTGAGATTAAATAGAAACAGTTTAGAACTGTTTAATGAATGAATGCGTATGTTATTTGTGAAACTCTTAATACCAAAGGAAAAAGAAATAACATTTAGTCATTTGAAGATCTTTGGCAGTCGTTACGGATTGTCAGAAGCCAGTAAATCTGGCTCCAGTCTTGGCAAGAACTACCGTGTTACCCAATTAATGGGTTGTGGAGGTCTGGTAGGCAGCCGCTTCACGTAAAATACTGGTATTCAGCTAAATCCGGTTTAACTGGAAGCCGACCCCAATATAGTTGGGAAAAGGTTAGGCAGATGATGAGTTGCACGAGTCCATCTTCAAGATTAAGCTACGCTTTCCGAGATCGGTCTGTGGATGGGTGACCATTTTAACATACCGGGATTCCTACGTACCTCGGAACATAATAGCCGCCCGGGTCGATCTTCAAGGTTAAGCAACGCTTGCCAAGGTAAGTCTGTGGATGGGTGACCATTTTAACATACCGGGATTCCTACGTACCTCGGAATATATTAGCCGCCCGGGTCGATCTTCAAGGTTAAGCAACGCTTGCCAAGGTTAGTCTGTGGATGGGTGGCCATTTTAACATACCGAGATTCCTACGTACCACGGAATATAATAGCCGCCTGGGTCGATCTTCAAGGTTAAGCAACGCTTGCCAAGGTCAGTCTGTGAATGGGTGACCATTTTAGCATACCGAGATTCCTACGTACCACGGAATATAATAGCCGCCCGGGTCGATCTTCAAAGTTAAGCAACGCTTGCCAAGGTTAGTCTGTGGATGGGTGACCATTTTAACATACCGAGATTCCTACGTACCACGGAATATAATAGCCGCCCGGGTCGATCTTCAAGGTTAAGCAACGCTTGCCAAGATCAATCTGTGGATGAGCGACCATTTTAACATACCGAGATTCCTACGTACCACGGAATATAATAGCCGCCCGGGTCAATCTTCAAGGTTAAGCAACGCTTGCCAAGGTCAGTCTGTGAATGGGTGACCATTTTAACATACCGAGATTCCTACGTACCACGGAATATAATAGCCGCCCGGGTCGATCTTCAAAGTTAAGCAACGCTTGCCAAGGTCAGTCTGTGGATGGGTGACCATTTTAACATACCGAGATTCCTACGTACCACGGAATATAATAGCCGCCCGGGTCGATCTTCAAGGTTAAGCAACGCTTGCCAAGATCAGTCTGTGGATGAGTGACCATTTTAACATACCGAGATTCCTACGTACCACGGAATATAATAGCCGCCCGGGTCGATCTTCAAGGTTAAGCAACGCTTGCCAAGATCAGTCTGTGGATGAGTGACCATTTTAACATACGGAGATTCCTACGTACCACGGAATATAATAGCCGCCCGGGTCGATCTTCAAGGTTAAGCAACGCTTGCCAAGGTCAGTCTGTAGATGGGTGGCCATTTTAACATACCGAGATTCCTACGTACCACGGAATATAATAGCCGCCCGGGTCGATCTTCAAGGTTAAGCAACGCTTGCCAAGGTCAGTCTGTGAATGGGTGACCATTTTAACATACCGAGATTCCTACGTACCACGGAATATAATAGCCGCCCGGGTCGATCTTCAAAGTTAAGCAACGCTTGCCAAGGTCAGTCTGTGGATGGGTGACCATTTTAACATACCGAGATTCCTACGTACCACGGAATATAATAGCCGCCCGGGTCGATCTTCAAGGTTAAGCAACGCTTGCCAAGATCAGTCTGTGGATGAGTGACCATTTTAACATACGGAGATTCCTACGTGCCTCGGAATATAATAGCCGCCCGGGTCGATCTTCAAGGTTAAGCAACGCTTGCCAAGTTCAGTCTGTGGATGGGTGACCAGTTTAACATACCTACCGAGAAGAGATCTCAGGCAGTCTTTACGGATTGTCAGAAGCCGACAAATCTGACATCTACAGTCTTGCCAAGAATTATCGTGCTACCCAGTATTGTAGGGTTGTAGAGGTCTGGTAGGCAGCCGCTCCAATCCCGTTGGACTGGAAGCTGACTCCAATATAGCCGGGAAAAGGCTGGGTAGATGATGCTTCATGGTAAAAAACTGAAATGATTTGCGAAAAACACTTAATCTACAGTTGGCAGAACTGGGCACAGATTACAAACATAATTTTGTTTCAATTTCCTTTATCCACTAGGGAGACGGTCTAAGTGACATCCCGGCATTTAATAGAATTTAGGATTCCCAAAAAATAAATAAATCCATAATTACATTTTCGTCACACATTTACCTACCCTATTCATAGACGGCCTAAGCATCTGCCAGCCTGTTCATTAAATATTGTCACATGACAGACCCATTCGCCACTTTGACACATTTGCGCATTGGGGATCATTTAGACCGCTGATTAACCGCCATTCAATGAAAAGGACAATAAAACGGCAGAGTTACTCTCTCAAGGACCGTCAGCCCCAATTGGGGCCAAATGGTATTGTCTGTCTTTTTTAATATATGCTTAACCTTTTCCCAACTATATTCGGATCAGCTTCCGATCAACACGGCGAAGTCGCGGTATGTTAAATAATATGGTCACCTATTCACAGAGCCACCTAGGCAAGAGTTGGTAAACCATGAAGATCGACCCGTGCGACTGTTATTATTTAGCTACGAGCTCCTCATTTAATAAGTCTCCTCTTTCAGTACCTACTAAATATCGATTTAAAAAATTCGATTATTCTTACACAGTAAATCGATTCTATAAACCCGGTAGAACTATTTAACATAAAATGTAATAAAAATTAATCGGTGTTCTGTAATCTGCAATTGTCAGGGAAAATCAAAGAAACTGTTTCTTTTTGCTGGCTGGACAAAATTAAGAATCAACTTTATTAATCAGTTTCTTTGTTTCGTAGTTTGAAGACTACCTACCACCGTTCATTCGATAGTCGGTTTTGTTGATTTTGATACCTACCTCGAGGTAGGTATGTACCAGGAGAATACCCGGGCTAATCGGCATTTCAACCGGAAGAGATAATAGAGTGCCTGCATTACCCTCTTCCTATTTTCTTAATTTTGAAATCAGGATACGCAAGGTATTAGCTTAAAGTAGATTTTATCTATGCAACAGATATTTTTCGACATCCACGCGAACGAAGTCGCGGGCACAGCTAGTATTTTATAAACCACTTCTTTTTCCTCTCAGAATTTATTTCCGCCCCGGTCGTAGTTTTATTCGTACAAAAGCGCAGCTCTCTCTCTAAGTGCGAACTATTTGTGACAAGAAAAAGTCTCGGAAGGATTTCTAATAGATTTTCCATTTTAAATGAGTTTACAGCGTCTGAGTCAAAGCTATACCTAGTGCACTTCCTGAGAGCCACCCTAGTTTTATTGACAAAAAGAATCGAATAAAAGACTTCGGTCCTATTAGTTTCATTCTATAGGTTCAATTAAGGATTGGTAAGCCATTCCAGCTATGGAGTATACGCTGAAGTTTAAAGAAATAAGTTCTATCTCAAGATAGCACTTAAATCTGTATTCATAAACTTCACACACATGACGGCCGCAGCACTAACACTAAGTAGAGTTCATATACTATAAATGATACATTAATCTCTCCTCGTAATGAGCACGCATTAGGTACTCATACCCATTCATTAAACCGACGAGCTCGGCTAACGTCGCGCGGCGTCGGTTGTCTTCGGCAAATATTTCAATTGTAATGCTTAACTGATTAACTCGCGCCAGTCGCCCCAGATTATCTTCCTTTAGACTCGAAGCGTGGACACATAATGTAAATGTGGAGTTTGTTTAAAACGAAGAGATTTACGTATTACATGTCATGTTCACCGTCGAAGTCCTTTGTGGAAGTAAGGCCGGAAACAAGAAACAGAAAGCATTGTGATGACAATAGCTCAACGCAAATTGGGGGCAAAGGAAAATTTGGGATCCTCCAATTTGAATAATATAGCGCCCTGTTGACAATTGACTATAACGCTAAGAGATTTGAGCTTTTCTTAGAATCTGTGTAAAAATTGAAGTTGTATGGCAACGCTGGTCAATGGTATTATTATGAGAGCTCTCCAAGATTCTTCAGACAGACATTTAATGTTAATGGATGTTCTTAGAACCTGCGGGACTGTGTGAAGCATATTAAAGCGAACAATTACCCAAGTCTCATCTAGTGTATTATTAATAACATCATAATTATGTATCGTCACTACAAGCCGCCCGACTGACTCCTAACTACCCGCCTAATGTACGAAGTTCGAGAAAGTTCTCGTTATAATTGTGACAATCTAACAACGTGGGACGAGTAAATTATTTACCATTCGTGGTTAATACGTGTTAGCCCAAAAGTTGTAACACGCACTGAAATATTGAAGCCGTCGTCGCTTCATAGAACTTCAGACATTAAACATCGCAAGAAATTATGAAAAACTGCCTTTCGGAAGATGTGAGGTATAGACTACACAACTTTCGTATTTACGCGTATGAAGGAAACGATGATGGTAAAGATAAAATGACTGTCAGTTTCTCAGTCAATAAAAGCCAACAATAAAAATGTTTGTATTTGTGTCGTCTCGCTCTGAACCTCGAAGGTCGAAAACTTTAGCTCATTAAAGTAAGTGTTCTGTCAAGTATGGACGTCTCGAAGACAAAGCATTTATTTTAACAACACCATTTACAGGCACTTCTGCATTATTGATGAGGGTGTCTCGCGGTTCGTTTGAAAGCTAGTTTAATATCCATCTTATAGAAGAATCCGACAAGTCACTTGACTATCCAATTATTGAGAGCTAAATAGCTAGCATTATTAGCCAAACTGCTAGATATTACTCATCAACTAACATTATCAATAAAACAGTAGCTAGGTCAATCTATTGGAATAACACCCCTTATATATTGTAGCAGAATTTTCTCAAAACGTTTATCTAGTAAAAAGTTATTTGCGTGGGACCGTTCAATTTGTCGCGACAGCCGCGTCAGTCGCTCGTTCCGATTGCGCGACTAACGCGACGTGGGCGTGTCGCACAGCTTCCGGCATACACCACTTAGCGAGCGAGGCGCTATATCGGACACTCGGACACATTCGTCCACGCTCGGTCAGGGTTCACCCGCGCGGGTATAACCTTTTTATCGGCAATTCTGAATCCAGACCACCCCGAAGCGCGTGTTTTGAGGTAAAGCGATAGTTTTAAAAAAGATACTAAACTAACCCTAAATAAAGTGCACATTTATAATGTAGGATGTTTTGGTAATCAACGGAACCATTGGCCTTTGGCCTTCAAGGTCCAATCCTGTGGCTGTCCCAGAGATGTTGCAATAGCGCAGTGCGGACTGCAGTTAGCTCAGTACCAGAATTTTACATGAAGCGATAAGTCTATCTGACCTCCACTCTCCAGCTGGACGATACGACACCCCTGGGCTAGACTGGTGTCAGCCTGCAAAACGACTGTTAAAGGTGTTCAAGCAAATGATAGCCAGGACCAAAGCTTGACGTGCTCTACGAGGCACGGACGAGTCTCGGTACGTTACGGATGGTCACCCATCCACGCTTGGACCCCGGCGAGCGTTGCTTACTCGCGGAGGTCGACTGCTGCGGCTATTACTGTGTAGCCACGAGCTTCTCAGGCTGCACGTAGCTGTTGCTTAAATTAAATACTTATAATACTATCTTTCTGTGGCTATTTATACACATCTTATTGCATTTTTTTTATGAATAAATTGATTTGATTTGAAGTAGTTATTGATTCCCTGGAGTTAGCATATGTGTTCTGATACACAGCATTAGGATTATCGCATTATCGCTCACCGAATTGTCAATTTCGCTAACACGTTGAGCCTCACAAACAGAAAAGAGGCGTTACGTGTAGCACTCTGGCAGTCGACTACAACGACAGATATGAATAGTAAAGTTATTAAAGTAAACAAGTACGAGGAAGCAGCAAGTTATTTCTCGCGTTGTTTTTCAACGAAGCTCTTGGAAAAATATAAAATATCTTTAGAACTCTTCCAATACCGGATGAGATGAAAATCCGATGAAATCCCCGCGGAAACGAACCTGCGTCCCTCCGGGCGCGGCGGGCGGCGCGGCGGGCGGCGCGACGGGCAGGTACAATGTGGCTCACACAATGTTAAATCTTATCTGGAGCAGACGCACAGCTACCGGATCAAGGTTCTTGTGCAAATATCTTTATATTCTTCCTGTATGTAAATCATTTGATTTCAACATTTATTAGCTGAGCTTATGATCCATTCGATGTTAATGGAATCTTCAAATATTAATAATGACAACATCACATGACTGATTGTATTTTGGCTTGAGTTGTGTACCTATAATTAACTTTAATTGACTTTGTGCTCGAAAGAGCTAAATTGTCCATAATTGCGGCTGTAAACCACTTACCTCCAACGAGGGACCGCAATCACAGTTATACAATTATTAAGTACAGTGACATTTTCATAAATTACCAACTTTAAGTTATCTAATGTTGGGGCGTCAGTCCCACAGTGTGCTTCATTTGTAGCTTCAACTTACAAGAAAGAACAAACTATTGTCATGAAGTAAGTTATATCTGTTGCTAAGATAATAATTGTAGCAGTAAGTTAGACTTTATCTACAGTTGCTACTCTGTTGAAAACTTATCATTCTGAGGGTGAAAACTTCTTTCATAGCTGTCCTAAGTCAACACAGTTTTGTATGAGAAGGGTTGGTCTGGGACGGGTACCCTGCAAGGCCCCTCAGGACTTTGATCTCATGTATATAATGAGATCCAAATGTAACATAATCCCAACACATTAAAACTGCTTGACGCGTTACTGAAATTTACACAAATAAAAAAAAATCCCGTTGGTTTAAATAGTTTGCTATGCACTCTGCAAAAATTATGAGTTTATCTTAAGAAACCGCAAATTCTCCAAAGGCTTTAACGTGAGCGTTGTCCTTCGATTGCTTGAAATAATAAGTCATACTTGTGTCGGGGGCGCTCGGAAAAGATCGTGAAAGCTCGGGGAAGCTGAGGAAAGATCAGGGACGAACGGAAAGCCGCTTAATAAGGTCACTTGCAAAGACGCAAGCTTTTCTAAACGTATCATTTTAAAGGCAGTAAATGCGCGTATTGTTTTGCTTAAAAATGTATAATCTCATGAAGCTTTCAGAATCAGAATGCTTTTATTTCTCTAGTTGTAAATGAAACATAGGGGAAGTATCGTGCATAGGACTCTGGGATAAGATACAAGGATCTGATGTTGCAACAGCAGATGAACTACTTAAAAATATTTGTATAATAAATGTCAATATTTGTGGTGCTGTCATGTCTCCGTACAACATAATATCACATTTATGACGTTAACATAAACGAGTGCGTGGGTTCGAGCCTCGGGACTGCTTTATTGTGTCATAAACTAACACAAACTGTCGTGATTGTGCACTTTATGGCATGCCACTAAGGATGGCAAGTTCGCACTAAGATACGACGAGGGTAGCTTCCCCCGACGATGATAAAACTCGCTTACTTATTGGCGACGCCGACGTCCAGATTCGGCCGGACACGCACACATGTAGGTGGTTCATCTCTCACGGCTTATAATACTAACTCAGAAAGAGCCATAACAATAAATAGCTAAACGCAAATAACTGCTCAATTTTAAAGAATTCTATGACTTAAACTGCCCATAGAGTATATCGGTTACTCTATGGTTGCCGTCAGTGGCAGCCCTGGTTTTGCGGATAATCCAGGTGTTATCATTAACAGCAGCGCGTGTCGGCCGCGCGACTGTGTGTCTGTGTGTCGCTATCGCTCCACAAACACCGCTGACGACACTCGCCACTCGCCACCCAGGAGACAATCAACATATTATGTGCTGCCATAAAACAAAAGTTATAAAGAAGTGCATACTCGTAGAGCTTCGCAAGACGAAAGTGACGACAGAAGTAATAAAGTATAAGTTCCGTAAATTATTACTATGCTTACATAAAACTGATAGGTATGTTGCTTATTCTTGCAAGCAGTAAATAGAGATGAATAAACCGTCATTACAAAATACAAAGGCTAAGAATTCAGAAACAACTGAAGATGAAGTTACAAGTTTTTATGTTGCGAGTTTATCGACTATCAGACTGGCGATGGCGACACAACTGTTTACGATGGTGACGTACACTGTAAGGCTGCTTTCAGTGCTAAATGTGAAAGCGAGCTTGATCTTTCGTAATGCATCTTTGAGCTTTGTACCAGGAAAACATGGTTTACTGCGGTTGATTCGAACTGCTCGCGTACTCCAGTTACAAACGATCGCACGGTGCATAATGCGAGCAATATTTCTCGAGCCCACCCGCTACCGCCACCATCTGGCGCGGTAAACTGATACAAACAGTTGTTAATGTCAGTTTACGTGTGAAACATGTGCGTTAAACCCCCATTTAACTCGTTCCAAAGAAATCATAATCGGTATGAAGCTATTAGTTTGATTGTTCCGGGTAGGGTGTTATTGTTTACATTGTCGACGTCGATCGCGACCCGACACCGCCCGCCCGTGTGACGTAGGTACAACACAATGTTTGGAGCACGGACATCAACATAAACCCGGTATTAACATGAACAGCGCATGATTTGTGCGTTATATTAACGTTTCACGAGCGAACTGTCGAGGCCGACCTACATCATCATAAAATATCTGAAATTCATGATTATGAATGTTGGACCACTCCGGTGCGTTCACATCAAGTTTCTAATTCTTTTAATATCTTCAGTGCGTCATGCATTAAATATAGTTTTTAAACCGAGTGATAATTTTCAGCCACGGTCAGAAATAACTGAGAGGCGAGCAGCATCCATCTCCACAGCACCACCACTGCTCGGTTGATAGTAACGTGTTTATTGATGTAGTGTTCGTCTACGCTCAGTCGTAACTAATTTTTCTCGGCCGCCTCCGCAACAGTGATGCGTTCATGAGCAGTTTGTTTACAAATGAGGTTACGGACCTACGTACACATACTCAGTGGCACGACATGGACGTTACATTTGCTCCGCTCATCCGCTCAAATTCGCAGACGCGGCGCGCAAGCCTTTACAAGATATCTCTGTTCACAGTTGAATGCACTTGTAGCTGCAGCGTCTCGAGGGAGTTGATTTTATTTTCCGCAAGTGCCGAGCGGTACCAGGCGACCAGGGCGTATGAAGAGATCTTATTTCTGTTTACGTTTCGTTGCGCTTTCGCCGCGTCCTTCAGACTTCGCCTTTTGAAGTACTAAAATGAAAACGGTATGTGTCTGTAATAACGTTGTTTGTAAAATTCGCAGATTTCGTTGTAACCGCAACGTGCGATGTTTAGCGCTGCGGCGAACTGCTTGAGCGCTGTGGTCTGGACCAGACCAACTTTTTGTATAAACACAGAACATTTTATGTGCGCTGAGTCTTGAGGTTAAACAGAGGAACATTTCTAAATAAATGTAAGAAATATTTACAAGATTCCAAGTAAACCGCTCTCGTGTTCTGTAATTTTAAGTTTTTGAAGAAATTCTTTTAAATACTGTCGACGTTCGTCTGAACTTTCAATTAGTTTTAGAATAAATTTGCTATTTTTGTTGTTTTACCTAAAAAAAAACTATTTTGTGATACACGAGCTCCAGGCGTTTCGTTGGTTCAGTAAATTTTTTAGTCCCACACATAACCCACTGCTCACGGCTGATCCTCCCACACATAATGAGAGTTTCACAGTCAGATTCCGCCGCCGGCCGCCCAGCGCCCAGCGCGTGACGTAAAAGATCGCTCAGCACTCATCTGCCATCGCCGCGGTATTCAAACACCGTAACCTTTAAACCCCATTAAAGACTATGACACCACAGGACAACAACAGAAGGTCTAGTGCTAACAAACCAACTCGCGATAAAAAGTGACTGATGCAATCAGTTGAATCAGTGCAGACAAGCTATGGATTGGGCATGAAATGAGTTTCATGCCAGCGTGTGTTAAAACTATGAAAACATTTTTTTAATACACAGACAGCACTACACTGCACATATGCTGATCTCTATAGGAAGTGAAAGCTTTTATCGCTGGTCGTCATAATTGAACTATTTTCTTCAGTTCTACACTACAACAACTTCATGAACTC
Source organism: Lacanobia wlatinum (assembly GCA_947578705.1). NCBI lineage: Eukaryota > Metazoa > Arthropoda > Insecta > Lepidoptera > Noctuidae > Lacanobia > Lacanobia wlatinum. Next base: position 27,705,587 of record OX388034.1, read on the forward strand.
ATAAAACGCTCGCTACGTAAACAACGCTCTTTCAATGGTTACGGATTGGTTTACGACAAATAATTTAGTTCTAAATGCCAAGAAAACGAAATGTATAAAATTTGACTTGCCTAATGTTAGAAATTTAGGACCCAATGTAATCCTAAGTAACGAGGCACTTGAAACTGTAGACACGGCAGTATTTTTGGGCATAACTGTTGATTCCAAACTACAATGGGGCCCACATATATCAAGCCTATCGGGAAGGGTCAGCTCTGCCGCATACGCCGTCAGGAAAGGAAGACAGTTAACTGATGTTGACTTGACACAGCTCGGTTAGTCTATTTTAGTTATTTCCATAGCGTTATGTCCTACGGTATTCTAAAGCTGCTCATATACAAAATATGTTTGTCTTACAAAAACGTGCCGTGCGAGCAATATATCAGTTAGGGTCAAGAGTTTCTTTAAGAGAAATTTTCAAAGAGATTGGAATTCTCACGGTAGCATCTCAATTTATTTTTGCAAACATTTTATATATTAGGCAAAATATATATCTATACAGTAAAACGAGCGACATCCACAACTTTAACACAAGCACAAGCTACATGCTCCTTCCCACCGACTTCGTAAGGTCCACGACTCATTTGTGGGGCTCGGTATCCGTTTATACAATAAACTTCCACTTTCTTTTCTTGACCTGCCTTTTAACTCATTTAAAGCTAAAGTTAAATCTAACCTTTGTTCGAAGGCATACTATTCTATTAATGATTATTTAGACGATAACAATAGTTGATCGCTGTGTTAAACGCAAGACCATGTCATAATTATCATGTTCTTTCTCTTTAAGTAATTACCTTATAACAGGTTATATGTATTCATATAATATTGTTTTTTTTTTTTGTTTTTAGTTATTCTCTTTATTTTTTATCCTTACATACTAATTTACATTTTTAAATATTTCTTAAAAACAACACATTATAAAAAAAAACATTTAAAAATATAAAATATAGTAGTCCGCCGGTGTCGGGAGCAGGGTCCAAGCTACCGGTGGTTAGGGCTCCAGAGAAAGGAACCTCCTCACAATACGAGCCGTATCGAGGAGTACTGCCTTCTGTATCAGGCCCTTTATCCAACCGCGTAACGCCAGCTTCGACAGATGGTCGTCGAAGCTTTTGGCTATCAGGCCATTGGCCGTAACGACTATCGGCACAATGACAGCTGAGTCCACATTCCACATGTCGACAACCTCGTGAGCTAAGTCGAGATACTTTATTTGCTTCTCTTTCTCAGCCTTCACGAGGTTCTCGTCATGCGGGATGGTAACATCAATTATCATTGTGCGGCGCGCTAATCGGTCTATCACCACTATATCAGGCTTATTGGCTACAATAGTCCTATCAGTGATGATAGACCGATCCCAGTACAACGTGACATGGTCATTTTCGAGAACTGGGTCGGGCACATACTTGTAATATGGTACCTCAGAATCCACAAGTTTGTATTTCAAAGCAAGTTGCTGATGGATAATCCTGGCCACTTGGTTGTGCCAGTGCAAGTACTCGCCGTTAGCCAGACGAGAACAACCGGAGATAATATGTCTGATGGACTCACCCGGACGGTGGCATGCCCGACACACGTCCACTGTCCCGTCCTTCATTATATGCCTCCGGTAGTTATTCGTCAAGATAACTTCGTCCATAATCGCACAGACAAAACCTTCAGTTTCCCCGAAGAGATCACTGAAACGTAGCCAGGCCACGGACGCTAAAAAATCTACATCGGACCCATGAAGAGCCCGATAGAAGCGCCCGTGAAGCTCCTTGCCTTTCCATACCTCCATGCGGTCATCTGTGGTAAGTATCACAGGTTTGCGCCAGTTCTCTTTAGCCATGGACAACGGGGTGAGTCCCTTGTCCACTGTGACCACATCTCGGTGCATACCCACATCAGCTTTGAGAAAATATTCTCTGAGACTGCACATCTCGCGGTTGTGGAGAGTCTTGGCGTTTAAAAAGCCTCGACCTCCACACTTCCGCGGGATGTACAGTCTCATCACCGACGATCGTGGGTGATGCATCCGATTTGCGGTCAGCAGTGTGCGGACTCTCCTATCCAGGGCGTCGAGTTCGGTTTGAGTCCATTTGAGTATGCCGAAAGAGTACATTAATAGTGGCATGACCCAACCGTTGAAGGCGCGCACCTTATTACCGCCCGACAAAAGGCTATTCAAAACCTTTTTCAGGCGGCCAAAGAAGCGCTCCCTCAACGATTGCTTCATGTCAGCAACATTAATGCCCAACGCTTCTGACATTAGTTATTTATTATTATTATTTTTTTATCTGACTATGTAGGTCAATTCGTTGTTTTTTTTTATATACATTTCTATCATTATCAGTATCATAGTGTGCTAGCTAACAAGTTATAAATTTCGTGTCATGTATTAATTACTTAGCATACTTTTATATGGATTCAAGTTCTTAAAACGTAACAGACAAATGTGTTGCTGGGGAGTTTGTTGGCCACTTCTTCTCCACAGCTAAAACACTAGGAAGTGGTGACGGGCGGGCGTTTTAGGGGACTGTCTTTTGTAAAACATGACGTTCAAAATGTGCTGGCTCTCAGCCTAATTTGAATAAACGACTTTTGATTTTGATTTCATAACAATCTCACTGAATTGACGACTAGAATCATGACGTAAACTACTATAGTTTGCCAAGGAGCTAAGTTACTAAGTTCTACGTTATGAAGTACGTGCTCTCGTGACTCCGTAACCGTGACCCCACTAACCTTCTGCCCTGCCTGCGCGCTGGTGACGCGGATGCAGCGGTAACGGATCTGTCAATACCGTTCCGAGTTCCACTTATCACTCGACTCAGCTCACCTCGTAAGTCGTGAGTGACGCTCCGAGGGGGTTGCCTCACAGACGCTTTCTATTGCGTAACGTTGGCTAACAGCTCCACGTATTACTTGAACACACGCGGAGCAGAAGATTAATGAATCGCTAATTAGCAGCGCAAGATGCTAATTGATGAAGTAATCGCGGTCAAATATGCCAATCAACACTTCAATACCATAACATATTACACGGGAAACAAAAAGTTAGAAATTGTAGTTTTAAGCATTTCTTCTTCTTCATCGTGGCTCGCAGGGCAGGCCGCAAGACAGGCGTTCGGTGGGCTAGGTGGCCCACCAACCTGCCACCCACCAATTTGTTCGAAAGAGTCACCGCGGCCCTGGAACGCAAAGGGCATTAGGAGGAACACGGATGGGTTTTAGTCAGTAGGAGTCCGACACTACCTTCTGCTCCGCCCAGAGCGGGAGGAGTCATTTGATGATTTCCCACACCTTAAAAAATAAAAAGAACGGGGTCCACTCAGCCTAGGGCCCGGCTTTTACTGAATACTGTTAGATACTTACAACCTACATATTAAGTTGATAAATTATCCAGGATGCAATAATATTTCAGTTCACTTCGCTCGGGTTTGTATTGTACATTCTCAAGTGCTTGAACTTTGGTGCACTTGTCCAAAAAGTTTCTTCTATTTAAGTATAATAATCAAACCTAATGAGATGGAGTGATAATTATCAAGATCGCTTCGCTCGCTCTTGAATTTTAAAGTCTCTCAGTTCTTAACCTTTCCTGTATGAAGCAAAAAGTTGCTTCTATTAGATATTAAGGCAGAAAATCAAACCTATCGGATAAAGGGTACAAAAATTTACGAGCTCGCTTCGCTCGCTCTTGCATTGTACAATCTCTGAATTTTTGAGTTTTCCTGCATCAGTCAACAAACTTATTTATATCGTCCCGGGCCCCAGGATTGTGGGGAGCTGGCACCTGGGCCTTCTGACTATGACAGGCCTAAAATTATCATTGGGCGTCGCATCTCAGGTTGGGGGCCAGGCCCTCCCTAGAAAAAATCCCCAGATACGCCAATTCCTCCAGCCTCGAGCAGCCTCACTGGGTGGTCCGTTTGTTTATCTCCTCACACTATTTAATTTCAGAGTTGTTGGTAAAGCTAACCGCGGCGGCGGCGGTGCGTGCGCCGTTGTCTGTGGCCGTGGCTCCGTAAGCCAAGAGTCCATTACCCTTCTTAACTTAGCTCCACTGTTAATAGAACAAACAATGCAAGTTTTAACCTATGCCTTACCACTCAATATTCAACTGGACACGATTTCGGATTCCAAAGGATCACTATTCGAATCCTGGCAAAAGCTATTTAGCACAGACTCATCCAATCAAGCTGTTAACTTAAAGCAATCGCAACAAGTAGTAATCATAGTAAACAGAGCGCTAGTGGAATATAAACAACGGCACGACCGACAGGGAGCTGATAACATCGTCTAAATATACAGCAGAAAGGACTCGCCAGTTCGCCACCGACATGGCGACAGGCGCCGATAAGCCGCTCCTACGAGCTACGGCGACAATAAAGTGCGCTGAGATACTCCTCTAGCGAACAATTTGAAGTGCCGCCGTGCATTGTCAATGGTGCTGGGCCCCAAGTCTGCTATTACAATAGTTTCAGAATGGTCTATCATTGATTTCATAATGGTTGATTTTGACAAGATTCTATCCCATTTCTTTCAATGGAGTGTCAGTGGTTGACCACTGGAAAGTCATAATGACGCTTTTATATCCATTCTGACACTATTGTAATAGCAGACTTGGAGCCCTGATACAATGTAATTGTACAACAATAACCACATTGATGAAGTCGGCACAGAGTGGCATAATAATGTGCGACAAGTGTCTCGACTACCAAGCGAAAAGGTGAAGGAGATCAAATGCGCACCGCGACAACCACAGAGTCACAAATTAAACAACAGATGATTGTAAATTAGTCTTCGGACGTCATCATGGATGAGCCAGACGGTGCAGTTCCACAAATTATGTAAGTAGGCCTACCTTGCAAGGACAAACAGCTTTAAATAAGCTGTTGATCTTAATAGATCATCGCATTGTCATTGTTTTGCAATATCTTTTCTTTGTGACTTTAAACTTTATGCTTAGACTAAACCGTGATTAGCTTTTACGCTATCATCGGCGAGTCTAGCCGTAGCGGTTGACACGCTGACACGTCACCCACGCCACTAACACAGAGCGCGGGTGACGGGGGCCGGGCGACGGGTCACCGGGTGACGAGCACATGGGATGCGTCGATTCTTCCCGTCACAACACGCCGCCATTGTCAGCCACGCATTGTTCGCTCCCGTCTGAACGTGGCCTATCGTTTGTCTATGTTTAGGTACCGCTTTGTTAATACATATCTATAGTGACATCAGTATCGCATAGCAAGGAGAGTGTTAAATAACACAGGTCCGCATCTTTCCTATCCCTTGTTCGCTGTAACCGCAAAAACTAATTCGTCTCTGAAAGTTATTTACACTCAATGGACTTCAACGTCAAAGCATATTCGCATTTTCAGATTTCGATGTCAACTTAAGGTAAGTTGACATCGAAATCTTTCTCTGCCTATGATACCTACAGACTAGGGCCTGTTCTTTCCATATTTACGTAAACACACAACTGTTGCTCAATTGCTCATGTCGTTAGTATTTCCATTATTCGTGCCAAAGCTAAACAGAACCGTGCCAAAACTCCGACTGTCTGCCAGATGTCTACAGCATATTCTGACGCAACTGACGGACAGACAGACGGACAGATCGGGGTGATGCGCGCTTGTATCTGATTTCACTGAAAACACGATAATCTTTGAACAATTTTTTGCTACTTTTTGTCTTGTCGACACCCGATAGAGAATACTTGTGTTTTTCAAGAGTCAACTCTTGAAAAACACAAGTATTCTCTATCGGGTGTAGTCGCTTATCAGGGCGTCGTATCAAGCCTGCGCCTGCGCACAAACACATTATCTCCAGCTATATTAAGAACCACGTCTTGCTGATAAACGACTCCTTTTATAGTAGCGGCGCGGGCGCACGGCGGCCAGCGGTCAGCGACGCGAGGAGCTTATAGTTATTATACAACACAACAACAATGCAAATTGCGACTCACGACCGACCACCGCCGCGTAATCATTGAGCAATCATCGCTAATGACAGCTGTGATACAACACTCCGGACTTGACGCACGATCATTTGTTAAACAAAATCATCATTATCATAATTACATCAGCCAGGTGATTTCCACTGGGAACCATGATGGCCGTCCTAACTCCTAACGACGTTAAACATGAATATGAACAAAGTCACGAACACAAACAGTATAAACCTAAAAGGAAGGCAATGTTACCCGAATCCGTTCATGAATGATGACTGCAGTATTCTGTCTTATGCTAATCCCTAAACAGTGCCCATTCAGCCGCTGCAGCGCCTGCAGCGAGTCAAAGCGATATAAATAACTTGCCAGGAGTGTTTGCGCCTCGTTCCGTAATGTTCGCTTAGTATGCAGGGCCTGCCTCGGGCCCCGCCGCGCCGGGCCCCTGCCCAGGGCGCGGGCCCCGCACTCACAAATGCTTTATGTAAGCACCACACAACGTACATTATACATCGCGCCATTTCCAAATTACAATATATGCTAATGGCAGCCACATTCCTGATGAGCTGCCTGTCATATAACATGTGTGTGTGACTTGTGACGTAATATCATAGAGGGTCGTGTGTGCTCATAGGACCAATAAACCAAGCTTAAGTTTGAGCACAGGTGTTATGGCAAAAATACAAAGACTCTTTAGCCAGGTCGGCTGGGCCAGGCGGCAGGCGGCAGGCGGCCAGCCACGATTGCGGAAATGTTCGAAAGAGTTACCGCGGCCCTGGAACGCACGGGACATTTGTAAAAAACACGGGTGGGTTTTAGCCAATAAGTAGTTTCCCACTCCGCCCAGGAGCGGGAGGAGGCATTTGATGATTTCCCATTCACAAAAAAAACACGCTTTCTGCCGCCATTCAAATCAACAAGGATCAAGAACTGCGCTAATCTCCGCCAGCTGCATGATCGATTTATTTGTGACAGAACGATTACCGTGACGATGTCTCCTGAAGCGCTCATTACAACATTCCGGCGCCGGAATCTCCGATCAGAAGGCCTATTAACTGCTAACGATGTTTACAAATGGATCGCCATACTTTATGACAGTCGCGATCAACGCACGGACGACTCACAAGTTACAGGAGGATCGCTCCATATATAACGTGATATTAGCGTGCCGGAGATAGAAGCTGTCTCGTATTTTAGATAAACTCAAAGCACGCCGCCGCGCCACCGCCGCGCCGCGCGTGTTCTTCGAATAGTTCAGTAAGTGGCGAGGGCGACGGTTTGTCAAGCATGGGCATGGCTTTATGTTTTGGGTGTAGAACTGTAGACATTCAACAAGCGTGTAATTACAGTGGTGTGTACTTTCCCAGCTAGTGTACTTTCACATAAAAAGTACACGAGTCGGATGCACTCGGTGACATTTCGTGTCCAAATACGAGTAACATGAAAGTAATGTAATTTGTAGCGAGACCAGTGGTAACATGGATTACACGGAAGATCCACCCGAGACTCATATAGGCAGCATACGAGCATGGCGTCTGCAGGCCCTTAAAAGTGTAAATTAAACTTCTACGACCCTTTGTATCGTCACAGTGCATAATGCCTGTGCATGGTGCCTGTGCACTCGGAGCATGTGGGATGGCCGCGCGCACTTTCACCTGCACACCGTGCGCGCTCGCACCGCCGCGGGCCGCGCGCCGCGACCTCCACTTTAATACCAAAGATAAGTGGTTTGTTTACCGACTTTTACGAAAAGCTGCGACCATTAGCGGGCGATCTCGCTGCGTGACATGAATCATCAAAATAAAGGCATTACTGCGAGTTGCCGCCGCTTGCCAACTGGGACGGCGACCTCGCGCCTCGCGGACGTGTCCCGACACGTACCTACTCGTATTTCCCGCCATCGCCATCTGCTTCCCAATTTGGAAAACAATCGAGTAGGTATCGATACGAGCTGTCATGGAAATGTATTAAATGGTAAGATATGAATAGTATCTATCAGCCGCAGCGCCCGCAGCCCGCAGGGACTCGTCGTCATGCATTTGTAACAACAACGTTCACTATTATTTCTGCGTCAGAATCTTAGTGAAAGCTGCACTCAAAGGTGATTGTGTAGTATGTCCGGGAACCGGTCAGCCGGCCCTAGGGCTCAGCTATAAGAATAAGCACTAAGTATGCCGTGGGCCGCGGATAGCTGCGGCGAAAGTGGCCGCTGAAGTAAACAGAGAAAGTCTCCTAGAAGTTCTCCGGACAGTTAGCAGTTCGCACAAACTTCGCATGTACCGACGAGTAATTACTGTGACATACTTGAGATCCGTCCAAACGAATTTATTACACGGTCGATAAAATGGTGACACACTTACAAAATATTGCACAAAACAAAGAAAAGTGGGGAATGAAAAATGATCGGCTCACTACACGCTATTGTTCTAAAATACGACGACATTTGCATTAAAGCGTGAATACAGAGATACCTACCGAAGGTTGAACATTGCAAATGAGTACAGTTGATAACGCAAGTGGTTCCGCGTATGGGTCAAGTTCGTCACACAGTACAGTAGCGCACACAGCACATCGGTGGACACTGGTCACCACTGGTTCACTAGGGGTCACATTAGTGCAAAAGGTTTCTTCGTAAGGCAGATGAATTTCACGTTGTTAAATCAATGAAGAACAAAACAGACCGTTTCGTTACAAGTAACATTGTGGAAAGTTTTCAATTACTTACCGAAAACTTACATTTGTAGCAGTTCGCAGAAGGCGACGCGGACGGTTGCACAACAGTCGCGCGGGTCGCGCCACCGCCTCGTCGCCTATAACAATAACAACTTAATTGAATTTCCTCCACAATCATAACTGCTTATTGATTGCCAACCGTCTCGCACTCGCGTGACCTACACTCAAGTTATTACAACTACTAACTTTCCTGTTCTAAAATACGTTTCAATGACACATTCACGTTTCTCGTTTTCGACAAGGCTACAGTTGACCTGGCTACTTCCCTCAATAAAACGGTTCCCATGTAGAGCTCAGTTCTACTAATTAGTACGGGCGCATTCATTAGAGTCTGTGCAAATCAGACGCGTCTCACACGCGTATTATGAGCGCGAGCAGTGGCAGCGTGGTGCTGGCGCATGCGCAGCGCTGCCGGCGGAGAGCAGTCACTTGTTGAGCGTGACCTTGCGTCCCGGTGACGTCGCGGTTCAAGGACGCCCGCGCCACCACGTGACGTCACCCCGCAGCCTTGTTAGCATGCACCACTGCGCGCCACGCACATCGGGAGTAGCACAGAAGATCAACTGCTAGATCGGTATCAGGACACGCACTTTTAACTTCCAATAACAGTGAAGACCCCCTGTCTTGAGGGTAACAAATTTCTAATCCCATCTTTAGCTATAGAGCGCTTCAGGATGTCTTTTCCCCGATCCCCCAATCTCCCAGTGTGTTTGAACTTTAAAGGTTCAGTGACTAGTACAGTAGCTCGAACCTTCTGTATATTCCTGTTTGGTGACCGACGTCGGAATGCCAGCTGCCAAGTGCCGGAGCTTGCATTAAGAAAGGGAAACGCCTCTCCGACGGCAGGAGATTAAACAAGACGTCTGTTATCTGGTTTACGATGTGATTACAAGCGCCCTCCATCCCAGGGCGATGCGAGAGGCACCATGCAAGAGTTCAGGTCTAGTGGCACTTGAACCGCGACTGAATAGTTCACAGTTCAGAAACGATGTCAAGTGCCTCATCAACTAGAAAGAGTGCCGCACTTGACTCTATGGCCAACGGTTTTCCTCAATTAAATCGTATTGTGTTTAGTCCTTTCCATTTTCATTCATGAATCAACAGGAAATGACTTGGCATGTTAATATCCTCGTTTTGACCTGTTTCCGGGCAACGTTTACCTAATTCTTTCTAAGAATCTCCGACTAAGGAGTTTGATTTTTTGTCTTTTTATAAAGTCTGTAACGATCCAAACCCTGATGCAGCTGTCCAAGTCTTCATAGTCTGACCATAACTAGTAAGCAGCCTAATGGAGAGAGACAGGTGTGAGTTATTTGCCAAATTATCAAAACAAGAATAAAATTGTATACATTATTTAAAAGTAGGCACATTGATTTAAGAACAAAAATAACTTGTACTTAGAAGGGCAGGTCGTTGCTTGGAACTGACAGATCAATAAGACCTTTTAACACTAAGTTATTCATTGGAGGCGATTCATTCAGGTTGAGACTATAGGCGTGCCACACACGAGTGTCCTCCACGAACCTCTCGTCACGCTCTACTGATCATCTGAAACACGTGTATGTGGCCCGCCTACATTTTGCTAACATCTACGAAAATGACACATCTTATGAAAATAAGATCTCTTGTGCTTTTTATTCATAAGTAAACCTTGATAGAATCTGACATGAATGAGTGCTTATTAATGTAAACATAAGTTCTAGTACAATATTGATTATTCAAATTCCTTGCATATAAATGTAGATGTTTGTGTTTGCATGGGTTTACGACGGAGACGCGGCGCTGCTTCTGCAGTTAGTTAAGAAAATTCTGCATTCAAACATTCATGGTTCTTGTTAACAACGTCTAATAGATAGCTTAGATATATAAGTATTCTATGCATACTAAGGTCTACAACAAAACATGCACTAAAACTCGTTACAATAAAGACACTCATATTGCACAGTTCCAGCTCACAATATCACATACATATGCGTGCCTATACATATAGGTAGTCTAACTGGAGGTCTACGGAACGTATCCTTGACCTCGCCTCTCGGCAGCTCGGCGTGAGATCTGAGCGGCCGCATTCAGCCACGTTAGCGCTAGTGTTTGTCAAACAGACTCGGTCTATACGCACACCGGCCACTTCGACTTGGAGAGAAAATACTCTGAGCAAGCTTGACCAACCGCCTGGACGCAGTTTTGTTGAACGACTGGCTTTCAAGCATTCAAGCTGACCTACATTCAGTCTAGAAATAATAACTGTCAGTGCTCACACAGTTGTCTGCCACACTAAAGTTGGACAAACGTCGGCGTGGCGGCGCGGCTGCGGCGCGGTTACCTCATAGTAACCGAGCAGTGGGTCAGTGAACTTAGCGTCCTCTCGCAGAGGCGACCAGCGACCTTGTGCGCGCATTCCGGACATTTCATTCAAATGAGTAAACTAACTAGTCCAACCAGTCGTTTTTGCAAAAACCGAGCACATCCGGTAAACAAAACGACAATAGATAACTAATTGAATTCCAAAGTGTCAAGTCGACATTCACTTCGCTTCGCAGAATTTGTCATCATAAAATAATTTGTCGATTAGCGCCTCGTCATGTTAGTTAATCATCATGGCTCAAAACAAGAAAGTTTATAATTTCGCAATCATTGAACTGAATATTATGCAATCCGTGCATGTTTGGGTATAGCGAATGCTGCGAAATATCATGTCATTAAAAATAAACTACTTATTTATTTTTAAAGATGAATAATGGAATAGTGACCGCACGTGCCTTCAGATTTTTTCATTAGGTAAAGCAAAATAACTCATTTTGCTTTAAGTACTTATTTCTTTCAATAATTATTTGGGTCAGATTTTTACAGCTTCCAAAATCTTTGACACTCCGTGACCTACCGAAATACATACGATATCCGGCTACTAAATGTAGTAACCACAATGTTATGGGCAGTTATCTCACCTCACAGATGTGTTTACATAACACCGCCAACCATTACTGCAGGCAGCCACAACATCTTGTTAACTCCCGCGAGTCCCACTCGGAGGCGCAGGGAATGTGTTGATCGCCGCGACCTTCGGCGCCCTTCTCCTGAGTGAGCTCCCTAATGTAATTGGTGGTGTGCGAAGGCTTCGGCGAGCCTTCGGCTGAGCTATAGATTCTACGAATCTAGCTGAGACAGGAAATATGTTTGCTAAGTAGCAGCGGCATAAACGTCATCAATGAAAGAGAGAGTAGATATTTAATTTAAAAAAAAATTACTACTAAATTCGCTTATTTTTAAATTTATTTATACCTCATTTTCTATAAGATTATGATGGAGGATTAGACCACATACTCGAACTCGAACACACTGAAGCCGAACCTCAAAATCACCGAAAATTCGTTATCCTGCAGTGTCGTGTTCCTGCTGTCGTAATTAGTGAAGGTGTTCGCAAGGACAGCGCCCCCTCTGGGGATTAGCACCTCCCCGCCAGAGCCGGCGCACCGAGTTTATGCGAGACCGACCAACAACATGTTAACTTTGCCACTCTTAATTCTCATTACAATTATATTTGGAGCCTTCACAATCGTCACTCATCATCAGACTGTGCTTTGGGTATTGTAGCTACGCTACCTACTATGTTGTTCTAACGCCGTCATTCCGCCAACAAGAATCGGACTTGCGACGTGCGTGACGATTTCTTGTTATGATGTAAGTAGGCAAGCTTGGAGATCCTTGATGTATACAGAAGGCAGAAATCCCTCGCGAATAGAATCGTAGGTTATTCAATAGCACACAATAATATGTATGAGGATACCGTCGGCGCAGGACTTACAGACTGCTAGGATAGTAGAGAGTGGATCAGACACGTCTCCCTCTGTGACACTGTTGTAGAGCTACGCAATAATTCTCCACACAATGTTATGTCACGTTCTGTGTGCTAAGAATCTCCGATACTAAACTATGGCAGTTGCTCGTAACAATACATTCACGGTCATCGCTCACACAATGTTAACGGTTACATTAGTCGGGAGTTTTTTATTAGTACACTCTTTAAATATCATGCAATAATTCGTAGTGAATAAAGTCGCAGACTCCGAACCGAATGAAAGTAAAAAGTTTATAGCAGCACATTACTGGTGTAGTGGTGTCTGATGCTATTACTATTACTAACTTTCTCTTATGCGGCCGCTTCATGTCGTACACTCACTTATCTATGAATAAGATCGATGTGCACTCTGGAACATGCCACAACGACCTGACAAACTCAAACACGCCAGATACCTAGATCTAGGTAGATACCTACCTAGGTCACTGGAAAAACACTATGATACGCTAAACGATCTGAGCACGCAACTCACATAACATTCCTCGCAATCATTGAAACTGTGACCACATACATATGTGTGCGGTACTGCGGTATAATAACCGCCCGTACATCTGGATCGCGGCGCCAATAAAGCTATAATATTTTTATTTACTCATAGTATACGGATGTAACAAGGAAAAGTCCACTCGTGAATTACGCAATAATAAAAATTGCAAAATTATTTAGGTAGTGAGTTTACCCGTGTTGCCATCCGAACCTCCTGTGCCATACAAGTCTGAAAACATTTACCTGAACCTTCAGCTTCATTCCGCGGTTTTATAATAGAATTCTCGGGACAAAGGATTTTGTTATAATGGCGACATAGTTCCAAACGCTACAATGTATGTAAGTAAGTACGTCGAGGAATGTGTGGCGACTGGCTCACTATGGTCCATGAACGCGAGTGCGGTGTGCTAAACTGCAATAGTTGTTCATGTAACTCCGAGCCCCTGCTGCCTGAAATGGTGTCCATTAGATTAGTATTTACCACTTTGCTTTGGTGTTGTGAGCGCAAGCGTTACTGCGGACCTTTACTTTCTGGGTTCGATTCAGAAAATGGATTAGATTTTTTTATCTGGTATTTCTCAGTAACAGAAGGTCTGCATTTGCTGCCCAGTTGATGTTAACGTACGCAGTCACCCCGCGGCCCCGTGACTCCGACAACCTGATTCTATGAATTTATTTTAATTCTATCATCCAGGAATGCACTATGCTGAAAAAAAAAAGGTATGCACTATGCTCGATGTATTGTGCACGCGACGGTCAAATAGCTATCTGTACAATATCTATTTTCTCTAAAATCATGAATGAATGTGTTATCAGTGTGAATTATAGTGAGTTCAAGTACTACATTCAACTGTGAACTGTTACGAGTCTCGTGTTGAAATAGTGTCACAGGTTCATTGATGTTCTCACAATAATCCACAACGCTTCCGATTGCTTCCGAACACTTCCGAAGCAGCTGATTGCCGAGTGCGCGCACTTCCGACTACTCACTAGCGTGCAACGTAGCTTAGGTACATACTACATTTGGATAAATTCTATTTATGTGAGAACGAAGATACGCGCCATTAACAACCGAACGGTTTAGTTTGTCAATGGAAATACTTGTGTATGTTGTGCGCAAACAAAGCGATGATCGTTATGTTAATTATAGTGATTAATGTTCATAATTAAACGATGGTTGTGACACAATACTTTCCATTATCTTTTAATATTGGACTTCTCATACTTATTCAGAATGTCTTTGTTTACTTACATACACATTAAACGTAGATCACACGTTTGCAGAAAATAAACTATTCGCATTATTATTATTTACGCTAATGTTGCATGTTCGTGCAGAATAACCTATATAGCAGAATGTCTCGAGTATGTGCAAACTAATGTGACCGTCTGATGTCAACACGCGGGGTCAACGTACTCTTTCTAACTAATTATAATATTAACTAACGATAATTACCAAATTAACATAAAAATATCGTTATTTAAATGTTTTACAAATGATTTGTATCTTCCGCTAATCATTAAAGTTATGTACCATTAATCGCACTTTCTATAAAGACAATGTTCAAAGTATTCTATTAGGAATTATATCGCTTCACAGCAGAACTCAATAAAATATCGTTACCCTAACCTAATAGTGTAGTGCATAGTCATTTGTTGCCAACCAAACCATTTTGTAGAGATATCCTTGACGGCTGGGTAGCCGCTACGATACCACTACACTACGTTGTTGCTACGCACCTGCTACGCCGCCGTCGCATGGCCGTCGCCGCTACGAAAGCGCTACATTACGGCTAACCTTTTTTTTTTACTGTAGATAGGCGTACGTTTGACCACTATCTCACCTGATGGTAAGCGATGATGCGGTCGAAGATGGAGCACGTTTGCCTAGAAGCAACCTATTCACTCTTGTCTTAAAGATTCTCAGGTTGTAGCTATCTGGAAACACAGACTCTGGCAGGGAATTCCACTCCTCAATTGCCACTTCTTAGCTGTACGCACTATGAATGTATTCCCAAAACGTTTTGGCGTGTGGGTGGGATGTCCACCATGTACCGGTGGCGGCGCATCGCCGTTCGTCTTGTGGTCCGATGATGGAACGGGCTTGGCGGAATTACTCCTGCAATTCCGTCGCACACTCCCCAAAATGCAAACGATAGAAAACCGACAGGCCAGCAACTCGGCGTCAATGCTCAAGACTTTGGAGCTTCGACTCGACGAGCCTGTCATTACCGATGATCCTCTTGGCTCCAGCTACAGCTACACTATGCTCTAGCTAAAGCTACAGCTACACTATGCTCTTGCTACGCTTCTGTTCCGTTGTTACTACGATATTGCTACGCTGCGGCTACGATGTTGCATCGCCGAACTACCGCTACGCTGTTGCCACGCTACTGCTAGATGAGTCGATATTACACGCTGCGCGCTGGAACTATAACGCAGATCGTGAGTCGATATCACCCGCCGCGCGCTGAGACTATAACGCAGATCGTGAATCGATGTCACCCGCCACGCGCTGAGACTATAACGCAGATCGTGAGTCGATATCACCCGCCGCGCGCTGAGACTATATCGCAGATCGTGAGTCGATATCACCCGCCGCGCGCTGAGACTATATCGCAGATCGTGAGTCGATATCACCCGCCGCGCGCTGAGACTATAACGCAGATCGTGAATCGATATCACCCGCCGCGCGCTGAGACTAAAACGCAGATCGTGAGTCGATATCACCCGCCGCGCGCTGAGACTATAACGCAGATCGTGAGTCGATATCACCCGCCGCGCGCTGAGACTATAACGCAGATCGTGAGTCGATATCACCTTCCGCGCGCTGAGACTATAACGCAAATCGTGAGTCGATATCACCCACCGCGCGCTGAGACTATATCGCAGATCGTGAGTCGATATCACCCGCCGCGCGCTGGCTGGAACTGTAACGCAGATCGTTTGCAAATCTATTCTCTGTTTATCCTGTTACTAATTTACACCTATTTGTTAGTTTCACAGAACAGCTTGAACTGTATACCCGAATGTTTGGATAACAGCCATCTCTCAACTATTCACTTCATGTAAACTATTTACGGGCAGTCTCAACAAACAATGCAGCCTACACTATTTCAGGTAAATCTCGGCCAGAACAACATTATTCAATCTGGTTAACACCTCGCCGAATTTCTAGAGTATTTAATACTAACTAAAAGTTTATCTACATTCATCAACGCATAGGTCAGTCCGGCCTTACATAGCGACCAAATCGAATAAATGCTCCCCCTGAGTCAGCACTCAACCAGAATCCTGGAACCTGTCATAGTTCGTAGTTACAAGTCGTAGTGGCAAGCAGCCGAGCGGCAGAGATAAGCAACGGCCTCACATTCCGCGATAGTCGATACTACGCGTACAGTGTGTACAGCCGTACTCCGTGCTAGGTTTCCTACAATAAATCTAGCAGATAGCGCCGAGATCACTATCTACACACAATACCGTGCTGTTTGAAATACCTTGCATAGCTGCTTGCTTAAATATTAGCCGGGCCGGGGCCTTATCGTAAGGATTATGTCATGGTACATTCTTGTTACCAAAACATCGTGAAGAAAAAAATGGAGTTTTAAACTATCTTTCTTAACTCTTGAATCAAAAATAGCACTTTTTAAACGATTACGATAGTTGCTACCCCCCCCCCCCCCCCCCCCATCTTATTCTACGTACTGACAGCTGTTCATTCAGTTTTCAACACTAAGGCTACGATGCGCGGGCGCAGATGAGACAGAAGAGGTTTCATACCTCACGGAGTGACGTACGGATCCGTTGCTAAAGAGATGTTACATTCATCACGATCCTGAGCGAGCGGATGACAGATGAAAGCTATCATCACAATATCAATCAATGGAAATAATAAGATTAATAGTTTTCGATAAATCCATTAAGGCACAATAAGTCATTCCGTAGGAGCACATCGATCCGCGTCTCGGTACAGACGGTGTAATAAGAAGGCCCGGGCGGCGCGGCGGCGGGCAGGTCGCACGACTCGCACGGTGCGGGTGGCGACAACGGCCGGGATTAATTCGCTCGCGACGAGATTGATTGCCGAAGGTGTCTCAACTCAGTGAGATTAATAGTCTCTATATCAGTTTTATCCATTTGCAAATAAATTATCCGCCGAATGTCTTAAGCCACGTTCATACTATTTTTTGCCATAAAAGTTACGTTGCTAGTTCGGAAATAGCGACTCTTTCTTGCCTCCACCTTCTATGTGAGTAGGTACTTTGCAGGCATCTCCGACGTGCATTTCTCACCCCCCCCCCCGCCTCCCATACGCTATGGTCTGCAGATTGCAAAACTTTGTGAAATAAAACCTGGAAGTTTAATTAATCAACGAAAGGTCATGTCGAACTTTCACCAAAGAATTGCGGACATTTTTGTAGGTCCAGTCAGACTGAATTACGAGGACCCTTGTCTAAAAGCTTTTTGGTATTTCGGGAAGCTCTCACATAGTGTTGTTGTAAGTTAGAAACGATGAACTTAATATTATTGTAGCCTGTATGTCCAGTTCAACTTTATGAGATAATTCTACTAATTTTTAAGCAACGATCGCATTCTCATATCATATGCAATCTGTCAAAAAAGAATCTTTGTCTATGTCTACACTGCACACACTACTATTTTGTCTATGTCTACACTGTACACATTATTATTTTGTCTATGTCTACACTGTACACACTATTATTTTGTCTATGTCTACACTGCACACACTACTATTTTGTCTATGTCTACACTGTACACACTATTATTTTGTCTATGTCTACACTGTACACACTACTATTTTGTCTATGTCTACACTGTACACACTACTATTTTGTCTATGTCTACACTGTACACACTGCTATTTTTGCCAATGAGTTGCGAATGCGAACGTTGTTAAAAAACAATAGGCCTTCTGGACGCTGCCGCGTCGGTGATACCCGATATACATCAGACACTTTTTACGTTTAAACATTTTTATAAGTAAATACATTTAGTCTTCTCCAGAAACTCTAAACGCTTTGACTGTGAAGTGTCAAGCAATCTCCATGCTCTCTCCGGCATGTCACTTGGAATATTTGAGAGTACTGAAGCATAGCGTTACAACGCACTGGCGGCGGCGCTATGCAAACGAGCGGAGCGCTCAGGACTCGCGAGCTAATGGCGCGCGCCTGATAGCTGCTCCTCAGTAGTTCACGTCGATATCCTCCAGGGCTGCCAGCCGGAATGTGGAGAATTCCTTCTGGGTTGCCGACGGCCAGCGCGCTAAATGCGCCGACAAGCACGCCGCCGTGACTGTAAACTGTACAGTCACGGCGGCGTGTACACACTGGCATTTGGTTTTAGAACTTTTTCGGCTTTCTTTTGTAACATGTATTTAGATACCTGAAATTCGTTTTTTATTTCTCAAAAATGTAATAATAAAGTTAACAGTTGGAAGCGTTAGTCGCGTCGCGACGCGAGGCATCCTTGCGAGTAGACGCGGTTCGAGGCTGACTGAGTGCCACATTGAGGGCGGCGCCATTAGCCGGGTTATTGAGTCGAGTGCGACACTGCCCGAGTCATGACAGAAGACTTAAACCGGAGACCTAGTGAACTAAACTTAAATAAACTGCGACTCCATAAAATCGGTTGACTTGAGCAACGAACTCAAATGTGTCTTCTTTTATTAGATGAGCAATATTTTATCAGTCATCGGTCATCGCCAATTGCTGGGGCTTTTAGTTTTCAGTAGTCTCATTGAGCTCCTTAGAAGGTCGTCCGTGTGCCTTCATCTGCAACGGGACTGTTCTATTAACTGCGCTAACAACTACGAGCGTGTCTCAGCCCAAGCGCGGGCGGCGCGCCGGCCCCAGGACCCTATTCACCGCGACCTGACACTGTGAGTGCGTTGCATTGTTTGTGCACTGCGCTGCGGATGAGCAGAATACAAGCTTTGTCCTTGTCGCAAGTTCCAACGATGAATGACTTGTTTAAAAGTGAATGTTTGCGAGGTGTGAGGTTAGGTGAAACCTCTTATGCCGCGGACACGAACTCAGCGGGCAAGGAACGGCGGCGCGTTCAAATGCGTAGATTTATATGAAACAGCCCGAGCCGCCGCCGCCGCCGCTGAGTTCGTGTCTTGCGTATTCATCTTCGGGTAATTTGACCAAAAATGTCAGTAACTGCTTCATAATTCAGAATATGAACAAGCTCATTTAGGATTGAGTAGCGTGGAACTTGGCTGTATCAAGAGGGATCACGGTATTAAACTTGATCTGAGGCAAATCTCTGTGGCACCTCTACTATATTAATGGAATACATTATGTGGGCGTCACACGACGACGACGTATCTCCGCAAGTCAGCAAGCCGTGCAGCGTGTCAGAGACGCAGCGTGTCGGGCGCGGGAGCACGTGTTGTCCGCAAATTAAACTAATCTCGCGCGCCACCCGTCGCCGTGCACCGCCGTGCGTCGCGGCGTGGCCACCAACGTCGCCGTGTCACCACGCTGCTACTAACTAGTCCGACTCTATGCAGCAAAAGAAAACAAGCGTCACACAAACGCGATGTACGGCTATTCCAAACGAATAACCACAGATGTCCGTGCGAATAACAGTCGCAAGTGTTCTTATATGTGCTTGCTGCGATATACGTAGACTTGTACAGTTTGTAGACCCGCAGCAAGACATTGTGTGCGTGTATTTTCACATTTTCCACTCGTTGTATGTTGTATCATGAGTATGAGCCGACCTTCTGTCCCTACCCACAGTGTACCGTCACCGCGCCGCGTCCGTGCCGCGTAAGCGCCGCGCCGCCCCGCGACAAACAGTTGCATATCGCTTGTCTCGCTTGATCCAATTTGATGTACTCCGCTTACAACGATCATTAATTTGTTTAACTTGTACATCGTTGACGGTGCCCGCCATACTTCAAAATTCCAATCTTATAGGTACAATAGTTAAAATAGAAAATCCATGTACCCTTATTTCTAAGTAGATAACACCTTGTCACAATCATCTTGATGTTAGCAGCAAGCTCACAAGCACGAGGAGGCTGGTTCTGCAAGTGACTTGCTCTCTTGTTACGTAAGATAACAAATAACGACTTCAGTCGGTTTGCGGAGAAAGGCGCTGTACTGTAATGGTGCACATAATGTAGGTGCGTTTGATCGAGGACTGCTATTACATACTTTCACTACTATCTACATCTGCGGTAAAAGTGCCGTAAATCAGCCGAGCACGGGCGGCGCCACAGCGCTAACTAGTCGCGCCGTTCGTCGATATCATCAGATTGAGAGCCGCTCAGCGCCGTACATTGTTTAGAAAGTTCAGAAAGCTCCGCCTGATTACGTTTCAATAAATCTAATTTCGACATATTTAGATTAATTTAAAATGTCAGTTTATCTAGTGGCAGCTTAAATCGAAAGTTCGTGCCTGTCGCGGAATTTCTCGTTAAGTTACAGTGAACGGCTATACTTGCAGAATAACTCGGCGCGCTCAGGGCGCTCAGTGTGGCGCATTCCTTTCCGGGGTCGTTGCGCTTTGCAGGAACAAACGCGCCAAATCTGCATACAAATTGGACTGGAATGAATTGAAGAGCCGACCCTTAACTTCCCTGTGCCCTCTCCCGTGTCTCCATCCCCCCCCCTTCTGTCGCCCTACATCTGCACACGTATCGAATTAAATCAGGGTATGTTTATTAAGGGTCCCTCGAAATGTGCAGCGTCATTGTGCGACAACCCTTAACTTATTAATTATTTTCACACAAGAGATTGCAAACTTGTCGCAGGGGCCGGCGCGCAGGGGCCCGGGGTGCCAGTGACAGGCCCCGTGGGAGCCACGGAACACTATCAGGGGTTTATTATATTGTTCGCGTCGTGTGTCTGAGCGTGCTACAATTCCATGCAATACAAAAGTCACACAAACAGATTTATGCGTAATAAAATGTTTTATGTGTAGGTACGAGAAACAAACACAGCGTGAAACATTGATACGGAGCAAAAACAACGGCTGTTCAAGGACTTGAAGTGAATTCGAAGCAGGTGCGTACCTAGGAACTATACCTATGCCTACCAACCTACCAGCAAGTACGTATTGGACGTGACATAAAAAAAACAACTGAGGTAATAATAAAACTTGGACATTAATCACCTTATCGGTATTGTATCATGATCAAGTATAGACTCAATGCGTTATTGAAGGCCATAGCCATACATACGTAGACTTACCTGTACTTGTCTCAGATAAATTAACAAGTTCTTATTGTGTCTACTCCATCAATAAACCGATCAATTGATTCATTCTAATAGCAAGTGGCACAGAGCACAGGTCAGCACTGTGCGGCGGCGGCGGGTTCCGTCCGTCAATGACTGAGTCTCCTCAATCACGCCGCATCGCTGTCCGCCACCAGGGGGCGCCGTTCACCACCACACTCTCTGACTCCACTTCATTTATTTTCCGCGAGGAATGCAATTTATAAAAGTACATCTGATACGAAGACAAATTGAAGAAATCGTTCAATGTTTTTAACACGTCCTGTGCTTTTTGTAACTTTTCTTTGTAGACTAAATAATACATAAATCTTAGTTTTTCGTTGAGTTTCTTTTTTAAATATAGCTATTTGGTTTTTACTAGAAAATGATTGGAGTAAGTATTACTAGGCAAAGTATTTTTTACGAGACATCTATCAACCGAAGTTTTGCAAGACAATGCTTAGATTGAATTATGTACCTACCTTAATACATAAAAGATTCGCGTAGAGAACCTAGCTTGGATACCGCACACAACTGGTTACTATCGCCACTCGATGGCAGACCTGACGCGCTGGCAGCCGCGATAACGTGCGGACGCGCGTCTGCTCGCCGCGACGCGACTAGCAGGAGCGGGGCGGCGCGACCCCGTGTCACGGCACTCAATCATAATGGAAATATTAATATATCAAGATAAACTGCCGGCGCGAAGAAAGGCAAATCTAATAATAGCTAGTCAAATGTGTTTGTATCAATCGCTTCCCGATGAATTCGAAGGGAGCGAACAATAATTATATTTTAGAGAACGCACCAAACAGTCAATAAATAACATTTGACATAATGACTGTTTTCAATGTTGTGAGAGAAAAAAATAGTTATGTAATATGTGTGTGTGTGTGTGTGTGTGTATATGTATGTTATGTGTTAGTTAGTTATGTAATATGTAAACTGAATTCTACTGCAGCTGATCATTTTATTTAGATACCCCTCCACTCGTAATGGGCAACCCTTTTGTGCAGTAATTGGGTGAGAGCGAACCTGCGAGTCGGCGGCGCGGTGACGACGTCAAACGAAATTGCCTACACAGCCGCCGAACTTAGAGCGTCGAGGAGGGCAGTAAACCCACTCAGAGCTCGCGCATAATGACCGAGATAATGTAGGAAATAGACCAAACAGAGGGTGTCACTGAGTGAGGGAAAAAGTTAGGCTTTGAGATTAAGAGCTGGCGGGTTAATTGTTGTTAATTGGCGTAATTTCAATTCGATACCATGTGAAAGTTTTGTAAACCATCACTATAGGGATCCCGCACTTCAGGCATTATCAGCTGCAACAGCAACGCAGTCCACATTAGACTTACTGAATATGTCTGCGTTATGGTTTAAAGCTAATCGAGTTAGGGCTCGTAACACTTTCTCGTACCGCTTTGCGGAAAGTTCGTCTGCAGCCGGCGCGGCACCGCCGTGCGGTGCGGTGAGGTGCGGTGAGGTGCAGTGCGGTGCGGTGCGGTGTGAGCTGCGACGGTCTATAATAATAAAGTAATATAATGTTTATTTCATCTATCTATAGCCGCACGATATCGTGGACAAGAGGGTACTCGCGTAATGACCAATCAAGTTGTTACAATGTTCTTAAGAGTTATGTTCTTAAGAGTAAAAGACTTAGGCCAGAGAGAGCTCTAGCCTAAGTCTTTTATATGAAATGGCAATAATATTTTATTTCTATGTTAGTAGCTATAAGTACGAGTCGGTTGGTATATTTCTTTAAAAGCGTTAGTTTTAGCCAGAGAGTCAGCAAGTCCGCTTGTTTGGAGGTGTGATTGGACTTCTCATCTGTAGATTCTGAAGCTTAGGTTATAAACCGATGTTTGTCTAAAGCTTATACCGAGCTCTATTTATGAATGTTTTTATATTGTTGGCCGTTTACATGAAATATAGTATTGTGTTACAAAACTTACAGATTTATGAAAATAATCCTAACACAACACATGTAGGTCCCCCAGGACAAGTACAAGGAGAAATAATTTCCACATCTGGCAGGTCTCGCCCACGCTCGGCCTGCTAAGCTGGGAGGCAAAGAAAAACAACCACTAATTTTTAATAATATTTTATCAAAAAGAGCCTGAGCTTCCAAGTCAATGACCCGCTGGTGCTATTACAATTTACTATGTGACCGCACTTAAACGAAACTACAGCAGTTCCCGGGTTAGTTAAAGTTATGTTAACTTGCTGTACAAGTCATTATAATATACATAACGTTCAAATTCGGGTTAACAAAATCCGCAAAGGTGTAATAAAACATAAACTTTATTAAAGTTACGATAAGTACTGTTTTTTCTGATCCGTTGTAACTACAACATAACGCTGTGTCTAGTAAGTGGCGCCCAACGTAGGACAGGTGCTAATAAGTGGTGCCCAGCACGGGGCCGGTGTGGCGCCCAACGTGGGACAGCGTGGCCGACATTACCGCTGCTCTAGCTTCTACTCGTAACGGTGACAGTTGCCTGTGTGCTGACACCGCACCAACTTAACCAATACGGTACTTTGTCCCCTTAACTTCTGAATCATTCAAATGCGTAGTTACCTAAATAAATAAGATATATGAATGAAATCAGCATTGCGGATACTGAGCTAAGATAAATTAAACAGTTCTAGTTTATATTCCCTGTTCCTGTTAGTAAATTCTATGCGCATGAGTAGTGAAAATATCCTGTAGCTCTGTGGTGATCGGTTGAGAACGCATGGGCAACAGAAAGTTCGCGCAGGAGTGTTCTCCTACGCTATGCAACATAGGTCATAATAGATGCATAATGATGACATTATGCATCTATTATGACCTATGTTGCAAGTCATATAAAACCTCAAAAATTATTTGTTAAGTATTTGTATTAGTTAAGTAGCTCCATACAAGTTTAACAAACGATTAATAGCAGCACCACAAACTATTTACACCCTAGTTTATTTTCGTCCAATAAGTATCACTCTTAAATACAAATGTAGTATTTAATCTCCCTGAACACATAAAGTAAGATTAGTTGCAAATAAAATAAATCTTGGTGCAACTAATAATTCAGGTCATATTTATACAATTAAAGCACGCGTGGCTCGTAACTCCTCCCCGGCGCAAACATCTGTCTAGACCAGCTAGATATGTTAGCACTAGTCAGATATACTGCAGAACTAGACTTGTTCAAGGATGTCCAAACTTTACGCCAACGCACATTTATTACGCTATGTACATACAGAATAATAAGATGATTGGGCCACAGTCTAGCTTTAGTCGAGTCGCTCGACAACGTGGTCTATTTGATTTGGTTGCTCTCGATTGCAAGTTTGAATACCGCTGCTCCACCCAGATAAGTAGCAGACGTTGTCTCGTTAGCGTCCGGCCCGGCGCGGCCCGACGCGGCCCGACGCGGCCCGTCCGCTCCCGTCCGCGAAGCACCAGCCGCTCGTTACACTGAGCAGGTGGCCCAACAATCTGCGTACCTAACCATAACATGTCCGTCGTCGGAACGGGCCGCGCGCACTGTGCCGGTGGAGTGTGGAGCGAACCGATGCCGATCGATTATAAGTCAACAAACAATCATTGTTTCTATAAGGACTGATTTAATTTCAGAAATTGCATGTTACTGGATTCAGAGGTTTCGATTTTACTCATATGGCAATTAAGCGCCAATTTTGTAGTTACGAAAAAATGCTTATTGCTTATTGTTTAGCACCGGAGAACTGTCGCCACGAATATTAGGCGGTAATCGTGCGATCATTCATTCTCAAAGAACGAGATTTAGATACATGAATAAGGGTGATAGCTGATGCCTGTATAGATCTTGTTTGGGAGAAAAAATCTTTTATTTTTATATTTGACTAGTTGAACCGCGCAACTTCGTCCGCTCCGCTCCTATAGGCCTTAGCGTGATGATATATGCCTATAGCCTTCCTCGATAAATGGGCTATCTAACACTGAAAGCAATTTTGAAATCGGACCAGTAGTTCCTGAGATTAGCCCGTTCAAGCAAACAAACAAACAAACTCTTCAGCTTTATATATTAGTATAGATAAGATAAAAACTTGACGTGTATCTAAGCTGTGTGAACTGCAGCTTGCAGCATCCTCAGGATTCTCGTATCTTGTGAGAGATGACCGCTGACAACCACTCCAATAATACCGTGCGAGCGATGCCCCACCTCACCGATACTTGCGTATACTTATAGCCGCACCTTCAATAATACACCGGCGGCGCTTGCGGCTCCAGCACATGAGCACTTTTACTGTCCGACTGACGGTTAGCATCACTCTACACACAGCTCTATCGACAAATTTACTGGCGCGAGCGTAGCTGGCATTCTTTGTAAATCACACGGAGAAACAACTCAATACGCGAGGAATCATCAATTAGTGTACACAGAGCGTTACTTCGGTTTATTGTTTCTAGCTTTCCACGAATTCTTCATTAAACAACGTTTAACGACGTATTAATCAACGCTGTGTATTTGTTTGCGCCCACAATTATCGTAAACCGGCGTCGGATCCATCAAACAGAAGCGGGCACGGGATGACAGCGGTACGAGTGCGGGACGGGCGCGGTACGGGACTGTATTACGGCTGTCTTTATACCGGCCGTTAAAGTTTTATTACAACGCCGCCGGCTTACGAAGGCCACGTCAGTCACTCTCGCACCAGGTCGTCATCATCAACTGGACTCATTCGTGCTCCCACCAGACGATCAAGTCCTAAGGTCCAACCTACATTCAATACTTTAATTCCTGCCTGCAGCACAGTTGACCATGTGGTCCGGCTGTCTCCATCGCGATGTAATTGAATCTGTCTGAGAGGTGAGTGTCCGACCTTTGGGCGCCGCGCTCGAGGCCGCCGGGTTCCGCTGCACCCTGCACTCCGCAGCAACTGTCCACATGCCCACACGAATGTACCTACGACACATGTACTCAACAATGAATGTTCATAATTAATAGTTACTGATGAATATCTATTAAACTGAACCTTCTCGTGATCGAAAAAAGCACATTACAATATGAATAACTAGCTGACCCGCGCAACTTCGTCTGCGTCATAAAATGTAATTATTTACGACAACACATTAGAAACCTCAAAAATAACAGTATTTCTCCACTATTTAATGGATGTTATTATACATATAAACCTTCCTCTTCAATCACTCTATCTATTAAAAAAAACCGCATCAAAATCCGTTGCGTAGTTTTAAAGATTTAAGATTTAAGCATACATAGAGATATAGGGACAGAGAAAGCGACTTTGTTTTATACTATGTAGTGATGAGAAGAATATAATGATTATGGAAAGTTGTCATGCAGGTTTACGTTTAGGCCTTACAGATTACTGAAAATCCTGACGATTATCAGTAATCTGTGCTACTCGTCCTGGTGACAGTAAATACGGGATATTGAGTTTTGAAATAAAGTTCCAGTTCGTTTGAACATTCACGGTCGGATGCTGATCCACGTAGTGGCAAAGGTTTCGGCCACCTAGTACCTAAATCATTATCCAATCATCGCCAAGATGCGCGTCAAACACAAAGAAACAGTGACATTCCAACATGTCCGTCCTGTGGCTGCAACGCCGCGGTAGCCGAGATCCGCCGCGCAAGGCTGCACATAGTCGCAGCTTATTTATTAAACAGTCGTCCATTGTCCTGCCACACTGCGCTCACTGCATTCCCTGCATTGTCCTTTTTCCGCATTAAACTTCAAAAATAGCCGCATTGCGAACATTCAGGTGACCATGCCTAAAATAAATAGGAAACTATTCTACAAGGAGTTCTGCTCCAAGAGCATTCTCAAAATACGTGAAGTGACTTTATTCAGGAAACGAAAAGCTCCAATATTGATGATGGGGTCAGAGAGACTGTCAAGCACAATAAAAATATCAAGCTTTGCTATTTATTTACAGAAAAGTTTTTATATTCGTTCATACTTTTTCCTTCTATGCATAATTTAACCGCTGTAAGTGCTCCAGCTGCCAAGCCACGTTAATAATTGAACAGGATATTTAGCTTTAGAGTCAAAATACTCCATAATAATGGATTACATAATTATACTTTCTAAGTAGGTGATAAAAAACGTAAATTACAAAGGCATTAAAGCAATTATTTTCGTGAAAAATCGTCTTAGCGTAAGTACAATAAAGATTAAAGCAGCGCAAGTATCTCGACTCTCGGCTGAGGTTGAGTTGAGAGGCTTTCACCGTCCCTCGCTAAGTGTATTTGACATAATTTTCTTCATTCATGTAAGCTGAAAAACGTTTTCCCTTTATAAAGAAGCCAAAGTATTTTGTTTAAATGACATTTTCAGGCCGTTTGTTAACGTTACCAGATAGCAGTGGAAAGAAACCTACTCGCTGTATTCCGAGTTTGTACCTAAGGCCTGAAAAGGAACATTACAGGAATAATTGTTCTTCTTAATAATAAATATCCTGAATTCCTGATATGGTCGGGGCGCATGGTGTCCGGAGCGCTGCTCCTGTTACTTGCAGGCGGCACGTCCTCGCACTCGCGGCCTCCTCCGAGTGCACAGTGCGCTAGTCAAGCGACTGGGAGGTGGAGTGGAGGAGGGGGAGAGGGAGACTCGTCCTGTCCACACAATAGCCGGACACAAAAGGTTCAGTACACACGAGCACGCTAGCTCCAGCACAACAATACGCGTCCTAACTGCAACTGTTTCATACCGCGCTGTGACGTGAGCCTTCTGTGCATGTGTGCTACGTGACGCTGCCGGCTGGCGACGGGCTCGGCTCCACCTGCCCGCACCGTCACTGCTTATTGTCCACAATAACTGCCAACGGCTTTGTGCTCCACTCAATGCACTATTTGCAAATAATAAGCTCTTCACTTCATATTTATCGTTATTTTGAAATGTTTAGTTTATGTACGTGTTGCAAATAGTTGCCTACTTTACATTGAAGTTAGTATCATTTGTAGTGTCTAGTTACCTATTCAGATACAGTACATCATCACTAAGTAACGACGATAGAATGGTAAAGCGAGTGTACCTACTGCGTGTGCCCACAGCCCACGTCCTCCGCTGTCTGCGTGGTGACTGCGGTGAGCGGTCCTGCGGCGCGTGGAATGGTGTCTAGTTGAGCTGCACCTCACACTCACGGCATTCGATGGCGTCCACGGCATGAAACATTCATGGTGTGCCACATTATACAACACAGACGTAATTATATCGCCCCCATGGAATTATGAACAGCCAACAATGTTATAAGTGAATACGAACTTTATGGTTCGTACTTATTTCTTCCGAGCTTGGCGAGGGACATCGTAGAAGACGGTTATTGGTGGAGCGATTTTTCGTTACTGTGGACAGGGCAAAGGAATGGAATTTATGAAATCAGATAAGAAGGAGAAGACCAAGGTAGTCGAGGCCCTCAGCGCTCTATGCTGACGAGTGGGTAACCATTTTAAAAGCGATCGATGCGCGTATATGTGTTCAAGGCAGAAGTTTATTAAGGAGACCCTGTACTCAGGTCATAGGAACAAACATCACCACCGTCGATTATTATTGGAAAAATTAAGGACTGTACAAGCACTGCCTCTCTGTGAGCTGGTAAAAAGATTTTGCAGTCGATACAGTGACCGTTATTTACTATTAATTTACACTGATTTACCTAACTTTCGTATTAGATACTTACTGTTCAAATAGGGGTTATGTGCAAGTCTTAGTATTGACCCACATAGATTTAAAATGTTTGGGTTACAAAATGTACGCTTTTATTATAATCTGTTATAATAATACAAGGTAAGAAGTATGTAGCGGGTAGTTCGCAAAAAGATCACGCATTCTCCGGCCGAACGAGCGGCGTCGTCCAGTAAGAAGCTGCCGTCATGATACGTCACGGAGGAAATAGTGATGGGGCAGACGGTATCGATTGTACGTGCGGGCGTACGGCAATGTACTAAGTCAAAACTACCTTACCAATTGAAGAAATTAAAATGTTACGGTGTGCTGGGTTTTTATGTAAATAAAATTAACGCGAAACTTTTAAAATGAAATCTTTTATGAATGGGTATTTTAAACGGTTGTGTAGTATTTTAAGATTGGTGCAAAATGGTGTGTTGTACGATAGTTTTAAGGCTTTATTTTGGATAATTTGGAGTTTACTATATTTTGTTTCAGATAGACTAGACCAGACAAGTGCTGCGTAAGTTAGGCAAGGTCTAACAAGTGTGGGGTGCGTGCAGAAAACCTCCACGTGTGCCTGACGGCTGCTGGTTCCTTAGGAATACGTTCGGGGGAAAGAGCAGTTTTCGGGCCGGTGCACTCTGGGCACGGGCAATAGTCTCTCCATGTGGGGGGGCTATTGCCTGTGGCGAATTTCTGCGGGAGGGGGAGCATCCTGCTCCACGACGGTCCCTCCTAATGTCCCTCTGACTCACAGAGGGCACTGTGAAGGAACGTCGGAGATGGGGTCGCTCCTGTCCGATCGACAGCTGTCGATTGGCAAAGGATGCGACCAATGCCGCTGCGGTGCAGGCGCACCAACGCGGCAGTCGCTCTCTCCTCACGGAGCAATCCTGACGAGAGAGTTTCCGGCGGGTCCGCTGAGTCGGGTTGACCGGACAGCGGACGGAGGCATCTATATACCGCAGAGGAAGGCTACCTCTAAGATAAAAAACCACCTAATCCTAAGCCTTGAAGCGTGGCGAGAGGATGAATGGCTGGAGGGAGTCCAGTCGCGAGCGTTTCCCCTGCAGAGCACCTGCCGCACTCTGCAGTATATAGGCTTACCGGGTACCTAGGCTCTGCCCGGTGGACATGTAGTACCTATATCTACTCGTGGGAACTTTATGGAAAAGTCAAACCAACACCACCAAAAAAAAGACGATGGGCCAGTTTTGGCGGAGAAGACGAAGGAAGGAGAGCCGTCTGCCGGAAGCGGCAACGAGAGCCGAGGAGGCTCACGCGCCCCCTCTAAGTTTTGGGGCAAGCGTTCGCGCGGTGAGGGCGTAAATCCCTCATCAAGCGAGGAGGATGTGTCGGCTGCAAAGGTGTCGACAGCTCGGAGAGGTGGTCGCGCAGCTATGGCGCAGCGCGACCAAAGGGGTCGATTCCTTCGGCCTGCTACGCCGATTCCAGCGGTCCGCCTGAATCGGCCACCCGAGGTAGAGAGCGACGAGATCACGCTCGCTGATCTGAGCGGAGATTCCGCTGCGTCCCCGTCTCCGCTATTGCTGGAAAGCAATAAAGCGGAGGCAAACGCTGCAAAGCGAGCGCAGCGGAAAGCGGTCGCGGCTGACGAGGTCGGCGAGATGGCTCGTCAGGCTCGAGAGCGGCGGGCCGCCCAGGC
The DNA here is from genome assembly GCA_947578705.1 of Lacanobia wlatinum. NCBI lineage: Eukaryota > Metazoa > Arthropoda > Insecta > Lepidoptera > Noctuidae > Lacanobia > Lacanobia wlatinum. The sequence goes on from OX388034.1 coordinate 27,736,205, forward strand.
GGCTTCCGGGGAGGACCTAACGGCGGTGGCACTCAGTCGCCAAGTTCTGGACGGCGTGGACGTTGTCCTGAAAGTTGCCACAAAATCTGGCAGCTTGAAGGGCACGTTCACGCGCGCCCTTAAAGAGGCGGCTGAGGGTATCAAGGAGGCGGTTGAGGTACTCCTTGATCGAACAAGCTCTGAGGAGACGGCGAAGCTGTGGGAGGAGAACGGCCGTCTCCGAGCTGAGCTGGAGGACCTCAAAAGGGAGGTTGCCGCACAAAGGGAAGCCCGGCTGCGGAAAGATGGGGCTCTCGCAGCTGCCGGCTCCCCGGTGGTTACGGACCCGCCGTCGGCCCCTGCCCCTACACTCGCGCCCGATGCGGATATCGAAAAGATCGTCCGCATCTGCATGCAGCAGTGTGGGAGCATGATGAATGCCCGCCTGGAAGCCTTAGAAACGAGGCTTCTTCCGGCCCAGAACCTACGGCCACCGCTAGCGGCAGACAAAAGGAGGACAGAGGAGGCCGCAAGGCCAGGGCCGTCAACCGTAGCGGCTAAAGCTGGAAAGGGGGGCAAAAAGCCCGCGGAGGGGCCCAAGAAGCCCGCGGTGGGTGCGGCAGCACCCTCTTCCAGCTCAAATGCGATCCCGGCGACCGCGTCCGGCTCCACCTCAGAGGCTTGGACGACGGTCGTCAAAAAGGGCCGCAAGAAGAAGAAGGCATCGCTGGCACCCGCTCAGTCTGAGCCCGCGCCAAAAAAGAAAAAGCGGCGGTCCCGGAAGGGTAGGGCCCCACGCTCCGCGGCTGTGGTAATCACACTGCAGCCCGGAGCCATCGAGAGGGGCCTTACTTACAAGGAGGTCCTCGCGCAGATGAGGGCCAATGTCGCGTTCCCCGACCTTGGAACACCGACCGGCTTGAGGTTGAAGTCGGCGGTTACGGGGGCGCGGCTGTTCGAGGTGGCGGGCCCTGATGCCAGTCAGAAGGCGGACGTCCTGGCCGCCAAATTGAAGGAGGCCCTCAAAGAGGAGGACGTTCGAGTGTCCAGGCCCGTGAAGACCGCTGAATTGCGCATCGATGGCTTGGACGACTCGACGACCCCGGAGGAGGTCGTGGCGGCAGTCGCCCGAAGCGGTGGATGTCCGCCGGGCGACGTGCGGGCGGGCGAGATTCGCGCCGACGCTGCCGGGCTCGGCATCATATGGATAAAGTGCCCGGTAGCGGCGGCGAAAAAAATCGCCGACAGCGGGCGTCTTCTGGTGGGGTGGGTTGCAGCACGGGTGAAGCTGCTGCAACCCAGGGCTATGCGGTGTTACCGATGCCTTGATGTTGGGCACGTCAGGGCTCGGTGCACCGCCGCAATTGACCGCAGCGAACAATGTTATCGCTGCGGTAAGCCCGGCCACAAGGTGGCCCAGTGCTCCGCGACGCCAAACTGCAGCCTCTGTACAGCCGCAGGGAGGCCCGCGGAGCATAGTGTGGGTGGAAAGGCCTGTGGCGCGCCCGCACCCAAGACGGGCAAGAAGAAGAAAAAGAAGGGAGCAACCAAGACTGCCGGGGACTCTATACACCCCCCGCAGCCTGGATGCTCTTCGGCCGACTCCCGGCCTGAGAATGGCGCCGAGGGAATGGATTGTGCGTAATGGCACAATTCCATTTCCTCCAGAGCAATATCAACCACTCTGCCAGGGCTCAGGATCTCTTACTCCAGAGCATGGCAGAGTGGTCGATTCATGTGGCTGTGGTCGCCGAACCGTACTACGTCCCCCCCCGAGATAACTGGGTGGGTGCTCTTGCCGCCCCGTCCCGAGGTCACGGCTGGGTGGCCGCCCTCGCGGACGGAATCGGCACTATTGGAGCGTATTTCTCGCCCAACAAGAGCCTCGCCGACTTCGAGAGCTTCCTTGTCGAGTTGGGTGCCGTCGTGAACCGGTACCACCCACGCCCAGTGCTGTTGCTCGGGGATCTCAACGCCAAATCTGCGGCGTGGGGATCCCCGGTCACCGATGCCAAGGGTGAGGCGCTGGAGGAGTGGGCGGTCACGACCGGCTTGACCGTTCTGAATCGAGGCTCGGAGTACACGTGCGTGCGGCAGCGGGGCGATTCCATAGTGGACGTCTCGTTCGCTAGCCCTGCTGTCGCTAGCCGTGTCCGCGACTGGCGTGTCGCCGTGGAGGTGGAGACGTTATCGGATCACCGATACATCCGTTTCGACGTCTCCCCCCAGACCGCGGGCGGCCGCAGTCCATCGGCCCCGCGAACGGACGGTCCGCGCTGGGCGCGCAAGCGCCTCGACAGGGAGCTACTCGAGGAGGCCGCTATTGTGCAGGCCTGGATCCGGGAGTCGGCGACGACCGGACCCGTCGACGTCGAAGTGGAGGCGCAGTGGTTCCACGGGGCGATGACGCAAATCAGTGACGCGTCCATGCCCCGGGTCCACACACAACCCAGAAGGCGCCAGGTGTACTGGTGGTCCGCCGAGATCGCGCAGTTGCGCGTCTCGTGCGTACGAGTCAGGCGCCAGTACACCCGATACCGAAGAAGACGTCGTCGGGTCCCTGACGAAGAAGCCGCGCTGTATGAGGTGTACCGCGCGGCTAAGGAGGCTCTGCGGCTGGCCATCGGCGAGGCGAAGACGCGTGCCAGGGAGGAGATGTTGGAGACTCTAAACGGGGATCCGTGGGGGCGCCCTTATCGCTCGGTCCGAGGAAAACTCGGACCTTGGGCGCCTCCGCTTACGGAGAGTCTCCAACCTGAGCTGCTAGAGGACGTGGTCGCAGCCCTCTTCCCGGCACGAGCGGAGCATACTCCGCCGCCGATGGCTCTGCCCGCAGCCGCAGAGCCTGAAGAGAACGCCAGCGTCCCAGAGGTGACAGAAGCAGAGTTGAGGGCGGCCGTGATGCGGCTCCGGGCGAAGAACACTGCCCCGGGGCCCGATGGAATTCACGGCTGCGTGTTGGCCCTCGCTCTGAAGGAGCTGGAGCCCCAACTGAGAGGACTCTACTCAGCGTGCCTGGAGCAGGGCCAGTTTCCTGTTCAGTGGAAATCTGGTCGTCTGGTCCTGCTCAGGAAAGCGGGGCGCCCTGCGGACTCGCCGTCCGCGTACCGGCCTATAGTGCTGCTGGACGAGGTGGGAAAGCTATTTGAGCGGATAATCGCAGCCCGCCTCGTCAGCCACTTGTGCGAAGAGGGGCCGGACCTGGCCGAATGCCAGTTCGGGTTTCGGCATGGGCGCTCCACTATCACGGCGATATCGCGGGTGAGAGTCCTGGCGGAGGAAGCGGTGTCCCGGGGTGGGGTGATGTTGGCGGTGTCCTTGGACATCTCCAACGCCTTCAACACCCTGCCCTGGAGTTGTATTCGGGAGGCACTGCGCTATCATCGAGTGCCTTCCTACCTCCGCCGCGTCATTGGGGCTTATTTGGCGGAGAGGTATGTCACCTATCTGGGACGTGATGGCAGATACCAGCACCCCATGTCGTGCGGTGTTCCGCAGGGTTCGGTCGTGGGCCCGCTCCTGTGGAACATCGGGTACGACTGGGTGTTGAGGGGCGAGCTCCCTCCGGGAGTGGACCTGACGTGTTACGCTGACGACACGCTGGTCACTGCCCGGGGGAGCTCGTACAGGGAGGCAGCGTTGCTGGCGACGGCCGCGGTCTCACAGGTGGTGAGCCGTATACGGCGCCTCGGCCTGGAGGTGGCCCTCAACAAGTCGGAGGCCATAGCCTTTCATGGCCCCCGACGGGCGCCGCCGCCGGGATCGCACATAGTTGTTGGGGGGGCCCGTATCGCTGTCGAGTCCACCATGAAGTACCTGGGATTGGTGCTCGACAGCCGTTGGGATTTCGGCCCCCACTTCCAGCGGCTGGCGCCCAAGTTGTTGGGCGCGGCTGGGGCGCTGTCAACGCTGCTTCCCAATCTGGGGAACCCGAGCACCGCCTGCAGGCGGTTGTACGTGGGGATCGTGCGATCGATGGCCCTGTATGGGGCCCCGATCTGGGCGGCTGACCTGACGGCCAGCACCATCACTGTTCTGCGGAAGCCGCAGAGGGTGATGGCCGTAAGAGTCATCAGGGGTTATCGCACGATCTCCTACGAGGCGGCTTGCGCACTGGCCGGATCTCCGCCCTGGGACCTGGAGGCAAAAGTCCTCGCGTCACTGCATCGGTGGCGTGAGGACGCGCGGGCGCGCGGCGAGCGACTGATGCAGCGACACATCGAGCTGCGTCGGTCGCAGCTGCGCGAGGTCCTGGTGGCGGAATGGCGGGACAGGCTCTCACGCCCTTCCGCCGGCCTCGTCACTATCGAGGCCATCCGGCCAGTGCTCGACCTGTGGCTCGGGAGAAGGCACGGCTCCCTGTCATTTCGTGTGACGCAGGTCCTCTCGGGGCATGGCTGCTTCGGGAGGTTTCTGTGTCGCATAGGCAGGGAGCCGGACGCTCGGTGTCACCACTGCGTCGACTGTCGGGAGGACACGGCGCGGCATACGCTGGCAGAGTGTGCCGCTTGGGAGGAGCCGCGTCGTGCTCTCATTTCTGTTGTAGGCAGTGACCTCTCGCTGCCAGCCGTAGTCCGTGCTATGGTTGACGGCGAGGAGTCCTGGGACGCGGTGGTCTCCTTCTGCGAAACAGTTATCGCGCAGAAGGAGGCTGCGGAAAGGGAGAGGGAGATCTCGACCTCCCTCCCGGCCCGCAGCAGACGCACCGGGCGTCGGAGGAGGGCATACGCTGCCCTCTTCCGGCCCCCCTAACTGGGTCCAGGGGCGGTGGACTAGGGGATGTCCGTCGCCCCCCATTCATCTGGACCCGAGGTGGCGGCGCGTGGTGTTCCCGTGCGCCCCTCTCTGACGTCGCGGGGGGAGTCAAACACCTCACTCCCCCCGCTGACCCGAGGTGGCCCGCAGAGGCGGGCCGGCACCAGCCGGGGATTACGGAAGTCGTAAGCTCCCGCGATCTCCGGCGTAGGTGAGAGATGGAACACCGGGGTGGTTTTAGTCAGTAAGAGTCTGACAGACCCCTCCGCCCGCCCCAGGGCGGAGGACATCCATGAGGATTTCCCCCCTTTAAAAAAAAAAAAAAAAAAAACGGTCTAACAAGTGTAGAATAAATGAGCAATTTGGTTGAGGAGCTTAGAGCAGATTTGCGATTTAAAATTGGTTTTAATGAATTTAGGGCTTTTGTACCTTTGCTTACAATTAGTTCTGAGTTCTGATTCCAGTTAAGTGTCTTGTCTAATATAAAACCCAAATATTTCACCGAAACACGCCGTGTAATGAGTCTGGTGGGAAGTGCGCGTTTTCTGATAAACAGAATGCCTTCGGTTTTTGTTGAGTTTAGTTTAAGTTTCCAAGTAAAATATTTGCGGAGTAGTTCTAATGAATATTGTAGCCGTCCAGTAACTACATCCACATCTTTGTATGTCCTGAATGTTGCCATATCGTTAGCGTAGATGGCAAGCTGTGTATGAGCCTGTTTAGGTATGTCATTTAGGTAAAATATGAAGATGTATGGGCCCACGAGCGAGCCCTGAGGCACACCAGCTAGGATGGTCTTAGGAGCAGAATGGTCTTTGCCTATATAAACGCAGAACGATCGATCGCAAGTAGTTCTGGATGAGTTTTACTAGACAGAGAGGTACTTCAAATTTAATTAATTTTTGAAATAGGCCATCGTATACATCGACCTATAAGTCTGACCTCGTTCGTACTGAAGACAATGGAAAGACTGTGTGAAAGGGAGCTACGAGATGGCATTTTAAAAACAATACCAGTACATGGTAACCAACACGCTTACAGCTCGGGTAAGTCGACAGAGTCCGCTCTTCATCTGGTGGTAAGCCAGATTGAAGAAGCGATTCATCCGAAAGGGTTCTGCCTGGGCACTTTCATAGACATCGAAGGAGCCTTCAACAAGACAAACTTTTCCAGCATTAGTGCTGCCCTCTCCAAACACGGCGTAGAACAGGTACTAACTGACTGGATTACTAATATGTTAAACAAACGGGTGGTTCGCCTTGAGGAAGAGCAGCAGTTGGCCCTGAGAGCCAGGGGCTGCCCGCAGGGAGGTATGCTCTCCCCTCTTCTGTGGAATCTGGTGATTAATGACCTTATCACCAAACTCAACGCACATCGTTACTACACAATAGGTTATGCAGACGACCTCGCAATCCTCGTGCCAGGGAAGGTGACTGGAACAATCTGCAACCTCACTCAACAAGCACTACGCATCGTGGAGAGATGGTGCGAAGAATATGATCTGTCAGTAAACCCCACGAAAACTGAATTAGTCATGTTCACTCAATAACGAGCACTAGGCTACTACCGGCTACCTAAGCTCTTTAACACAGAGCTCCAGCTGACGAGGTAAAGTATCTAGGCGTCAACCTAGACAGTAAGTAAAACTGGAGTAATTACTTAGACTTAAATAATACCATGGCTGTACAGCGCAGTAATTCGGCCCATGTTTATTTATTTATTTATATATTCATTAACACATACATTTGTTCTAACAGGTAAAACCCAAGCTAACAGAAGTAGTCATGCATTGCTATTAGGAGCACACGTTATACAGTGGACAACATATTAAGTGGTGTGGTGGCCACGCACAAAGCTAGCTAGCCTGCATGGCGACGACGGGTTGCATGAGGACTACTCCAACTGTGGCACTGGAAGCCATGCTGGGACACCATCCGCTACACTTGTATATACAAGAGGAAGCGACGATGGCAGCAGTACGCCTTAAAACACTGGATCTCTGGGGTAAGAGAGAAACACGGCACACCGCTCTGCTCGAGGAGCTCAATAATGAACTCCCCATAACAAAATCAATCAATGACCGGGTACCCAAGCAATTTATCTTTGATAAAAAATACAAAATGAAATTGCATGAGGATCATCGTTGCGAGGGGCTGTGCCCCGCAGAGCTGCGGATCTTCATCGGTGTATCAAAAAAAGGTACAGGTACTGGTGCTGGAATCTTCTCAGAGGATCTCAACATCCACATAGCCACACCATTGGGGCTCCACAACACAGTGCTCCAAGCTGAATGCATGGGCATTTCCCTGGCGGCATCAGCCACCCTAACCAGAGAAGTTAAGTACCACTCAATACGCATACTCTCGGACAGCATGACCAACTCAACTCTGGACTGATTCTCGAGTGTCACCAACGTCTTAATCAGGTTTGTAGACATAATAAAGTAACCATTCAATGGATCAAGGGACACAGCGAATCCAGAGGCAACGATGCAGCGGATGAACTCGCCAAAAGGGGTTCGAGTATGGCAGCGATGGGACCCGAACCTATCGTACCTTTCGGGTACCTACGCAATCTGGTAAGGAAACGCACCGGAGAAAAACATCACAAGCTATGGGTTGACCATGGTGAGTGTAGGCAGGCCAAAGAGGCACTTATCTGTATACATATATGGCCGATTTACAAAACAAGCCCTGAAACTGACTAAACAACAGTTGCGTACAGTCACAGCCGTTACAACTGGTCAAAAGACCCGTGGTCTTTTAAAAAACACCTCTATGCTATAGGAGTTACTGACAGCCCGCTGTGCAGAGCCTGCATTGAGGAGAAGGAGACAGCAGCACAGCTGCTTCTAAGCTGCCCGGTAGTCGCGGATTACAGGGCCAAGTACTTCGGTAACCCAGGTACCCTCAGGGAGATAGTTGGCAACACCAAAGCGTTGCTGGCTTTCCTTGGGGAGCTGGGGTGGATCGAATGACACATTTGTCCCACATGCACGCAAAATACGCGCTTAGTCGTGGAGATGCGGAAGCCAGCCCGATTTACATACATACATACATAGGCCATCGTGCCAAACAGAATTAACGGCTTTTTCTATATCTAGTAAGATCTTGCCTGTAGAGAGGCCGCTGTTTAATCCGTGGGCTATGTGTTCAGCTACTCTAGCTAGCTGTTGTGTGGCAGAGTGTGAGCTTCGGAATCCAAACTGTTCAGGGATCAACTCGTCTGCGGTTATTTTAGTGAGGCGGGATAGAATAATGGCTTCTAGGAGTTTCCCTATGCTTTGCAATAAACTAATTGGTCGATAGCTAGAGGGCTTAAGAGTTTTTGGATTTCATGCGGCCTAACAAGAGATGGGTAGTCACTCGCCTCGTAGCAGTCCAGCAACCTTATTGATTCTTTGACTACCTCTTCAATACTAGGATCACTGACCCAGTGTTTGGTTAGGTTCATATTCTCAAGGAAGGTATTTGCTAGTGTCTCACATTGTTCAGGTACTAAAGAGGTGGTAGTATTATTTGTCAATTTTAGAGGGGAAATTGAAATAGGTTGACAGTTCAATGATTTGACAATTCTCCATAAGTCCGAAGTAGGATTCGGTACTTTAGCTAATTTGTTGTTCCAGATATGGTCATTTAGGGTTTGGATCTTAGCTTTGATACATTTCTGCAAGTAATTGACTTGGGAGAATAGCTGACGTCGCTTGTTTGGAGCCTACTCATCTAATGCCAATTTTCGAAGTCGATTTTTAATTTTGATTTGAGACCTGATTCGTCGTGGGAGTTTGCAACCACCATCACTGCACAATTTAGGAACGGCTATATCTCTTGCATTTATGATAGATTGTGTTAAATGTTCAACAGCAAGGTCAATTTCTGGGGCAGAGTTAAAAGTAGATTGGCTCAAGGTTATAGACTCATTTAAGTGAGATCGATAATCTGTCCAGTCTGCTTTTCTATAATTAAATATGATGCGCGTTTGTCTGTTGACTTTAACACTTACTGAGAAGTAAACAGGTAGGTGGTTTGAAGAAAGGCGGGTGATTATCTGAGGCTCTGAAAGGTGATAGACAGAGTTAGCTAGGATGATGTCGGGTGTGGATGGTGTGTGCGTACTATGATAGTGGACTAGAGTGGGACATGAGGGAGCAAGGATGTCATATTCGTTGCTCAACATGTGATCGAAAAGTACCTCGCCATGGATGTTTGATCGAGAGCAGTGCCAGTATGGGTGTTTGGTGTTCAGATCACCCATTATTATAGTTTTGGAATGAACATTAATGATTTTGTCTAGGTCTGTGTGTAGTAGGGCTAGGTTAGGCGATTGATAAGCTGATACAAAAGCAATTAACTGATTTGATATAGCAACTTGTATTCCAACACATTCAAGGTTTTGAGCGATAGGTAGATTTAGAAGGGAATGTTCAATGTCCGACTTGACTAAGATGGCAACTCCCTGACCGAGTCCGTTAGGTCTCTTGTCACACCGGTAACAGGTGAAGCCCGGAGTGTATAATTTGATAGTGGGGGATATTCTAGTCTGTGACAACGCTATTATATCAATAGAAAGCTCGCTTACCAGATCCAGCAGCTCCGTTAGTTTAGACCGAATGCCATCAACATTCCAATATAGAATTTGAACATCTTGTGAATCTTTTGAATGACTTTATCATATTAGTACATCCTAAAAATTGGCTTTTAATGGTTTTTATCGTCATCAATATGGCTAGCATATCAGCTGTTGCCGGATCTTGAGTGCTAACTGTAACGGTGACTTTTTGTGGATTGGAAGCAGCAACGAAGTTCCAGGGTCGCTCGTTGACGAAGTTTGTTTTTAGTGAGGGCTTCACGGTCCTGGTGGCTTTGAGTTGATCTTGTCGTTCCCGCATATTTTTCAGGCTCGCTTTTTGCATTGGCGAAAGTTGGCAGGGCGATTTCCACCACAATTACAGCACTTGGCTGGTTCGTCCCGGGTCGTTTTGGGGCCTTCCTCGGTCTGGTGGGGGTCCGTACATTTTACACAGCGGGGCGCTAAGCTACAGTTGGTAGAAGAAAGGCCGAGTCCTTGGCATCTGTAACACTGAGTTCCATAACGATTGTTGCTTCGGTATTTTCATCGTATTTGTACTACTGTATTACAAAGGAGTCTGATCTGTCGATATTTGGCAAAATCAGCACCAGGTGGTAATTGGACCAGAAAAGGAGGGCAGTACGAAGATTTTTCTGCAGGTACTTTCATTTTACGGACAATCACATTCTCAAAACAAAGCGAGGCAATTTCGGCTGGAAGTACATCTTCGACGTAGTTAAAAAGACCGAAGATTACAACACATACAATATGTACAACTTCTCATCCTTTCGCGAGTAAGTGTGAAAGGCTACATCTTTAGTACGCACACCGTCTTTGATGGCTTGATGACTATCACATGTGCGGCAGATGACAGCTACTCGATTATTACGTCTGTACTGCAGGTGAAAGTTTTTCGGGTAAGACGAGATTGTGGTTCTGATGAACTCGTGCGTCCAAGTGGGTTCTATGTCCGAGACGATACGTGTATAATACGTGTTGCCTTTTTTGTGACAGCATCACGAAGTCTTGCACTAGAGTCAGCAGCCGATGATTGGTTGCCAGGCAGATTGCTGAAACTGTTTTTAGTCTTGATTGGCTCCGGGAGGCTTTGTTCGCCTTGACGCGCAGTTCTTTTGGGAATTTTCCATTCACTGGTTTTAATGGGGCCTTCAAGAGGGCACTTGCCAACAGAGTTGGAGCGTGTCAGAAATCCATCCATATCAACAACTTGTTATCAAACGTATTCCCATCACCAGTGGCGATGCGAAGTAAATAGGTGGGGAATATAGATAAGACGTGCGAGCGATACAAGCGCGCGCGCCGAACTGACCATGATCTAACTATGATCCTTGTAAGTCTGTTTCAGAGACTTAGCTATTAAAGATGAGTATCGAGTTGCGCCAGACTGGTAACGTCGTCTTTCCAATACCACAACTTTTTGACCTACATACAGAATATTAGTATCTTGGTAAGCAAAATGTCTGTAAGATATTGCACTGAAACGTTCTGCTTCCTAGTGAAAGATTTTTGTTCACAAAAATAATGAGAAACGTTAACTAATTCAAGCTGGGCAACACAATATTCTGAAACCCAGTTTCAGTCTGTCAATTGGCAATTGGCGCACAATGCAAGAATCAGTGCGAGTCGGCCGCGGCGCGCTAACTAGCTCTGATTGAGACGGCCCACGAGAGCAGCTCGCATCAGCTCCACCGTCTCAATCACAACGCACTTACTGCAATCAAAATCATATCGTTTAGCAAACGGAGCACCATTGTGTCGCGCCGAATGCGTTGACGCGTCCGCGACTCCGCGCTGACAGAAGGACGCGTTCATTGAAATTATTGCGATACTAAGGATCGCTGCACATTCATTACAATAAATGCTCCGAGTGCATCTGTTATTGTAGCAGCCTGACCCTGCCTGACCGGCGAGCGGGCTGAGCGGGCGAGCCTCTGTCGGACACTCGCAGAGATTATTGTAGCAGCCTGACTCTGCCTGACTGGCGAGCGGGCTGAGCGGGCGAGCCTCTGTCGGACACTCGCAGACATTATTACTATGGACTTGCTTAGGCACGTTTGACACATTGACATAACATATATCATTTGAATCTACAGTCTATTACTGTAAGTTTTATTGTTTTTAAATAAACTATGTGAGACACGTGCTAGCTGCAAGTAAGTATGTATACAGGGTTATTTGTAAAACACCAACAACCTGTTAGGCAGTGAAAGTACACATGATTATAAACAACTTTTACTTTGAGACTAAGCCTGAAAACTCGAAAAAAATATCAGCTGTGTCATACATTTTCATTGAAGAATTATTACATTTCGTATGAAACAGCTGATATTTTTTTCGAGTTTTCGGGGGTTTCTCAAAGTAAAAGAACTGACAACTGAATTTCCACCTGTGACAAGCAATAAATAAATCTGAATCTGAATCTGAAAGGTTGTTTATTATCATGTGTACTTTCACTGCCTAAGAGGTTGTTGGTGTATTACAAATAACCCTGTTTATTTAGATAGGTAGCTATTCATTTGATCGTAATAGCAATACCTAAACAAAAATAGAAACGGTGGAAGGAAACTGAGCCGCGATGTTAGTGCGTCATCTATCACCACCGCAATACTTACCTATTATAACTTTTGTACCAAAGATAAATAATATAATACAAACAGTTTTACTGTAAACCACAAAATATATTTGCAATTATTTTGGTAAACTAACTACTAGTGGTGCGCCCTAGTAGTTAGTTTATACGTCTATACGTCAAACGAAATTGAACAAACAACCATGTCAATTGCCACAGAAAACTAGGTTCGTGAAAACAATTTAACAAACTTACGAAAAAAAAAAAATAGCCATATGGCTATCAAAGTAGGTACCTCCCTAGCCTCTATTAAATCTTAACAATGCAGGTTTAATGTTCCTACACAGCAAATGTTCTAACTCGGAGGCGTCTTCCTCGAATGGCGCCGCAATCGCGAGGAGTCGTCGCGTCACGCGTCACGAGCGCGGCGTCACTCATCGGACACTTTCTCCTCAGCGCGGGAGACGTGACTCCACGAGGAAAATATAACACATGGATTTTAATAAACAGCACCATTGTCATAGTTGTATAATAAAACTTTTACAGGTAAAACCCGTTAAGAGGTAATGCATGAAAAAGATATCTGCTACTTTCAAGTCATGTCAAGTACTGCTAATTGAAAAAGAGCAGGAAGACAGGTTTAAGTAAAATTTAATAAAATGCCAGTCCGGTCGATCGGTGCCAAATTGTGCAATTAAGATCGTCACTATTCCGGCATTACCTCAACTCCTCGCGGGCGCAGTGCGAATACTTGATGGTGCAATAAATACCCCATCCCTGCCGCCACCCCCGCTACCCGCACACACCCCGCCTCCGGTAATTATAGACGCCATTGTTTGAACATCATCAAAGTGCATTCCAGTGTTAGTTATGGGACCCCCAGGACTGCCGCAGCCTCGCCGACCATGTGCAATGCGGACGACATTAGTTTTGCCTTTGTCGAGTCTACAACATGCTTCTACAGCTATAGTCTACGAGTTGTGACGACATCTCGTGATGCTTCATAAAATTCCGTCAACCTTATAAACGACAGGATGCGCGGCCGTTTCCTTCGATAATGTCCGTAAAGTACACGTGTGAGTCGTGACACCATGACAACACTGATCACCACTTCATCACGAATGTCATCAGCAGTACGATTCTGTAAACATGTCGAAATGAACACTTGGGCGAAGTGAACGGCAGGTGAGCTGTCAAACGATACCAACAAGATGGCGTGATAACTCACTTGTCGTTCACTCCACGTATGTGGTCACGGTGAGATGTCGACAGAATCGACCGGCAGATCCCCGTCCAGACTGTCGCAAGTTGCGAGGGAATTAGCTTGACATATAAATTTCTGTTATTTGTGGATGTTTAGTTGCGCGGGCGCTGCTATTAATCATAATTATTGTGGAGCGGATTGCGGCGGACGCGGAATAAATAGAGTGTTCGTGAGAGAATGCGCGTGCGACGAGGAAGTGGCGAGACTAGCACGTAGCCAGCGACGAGCGACCAGCGTGGTGGTAACCGCGCCGACTACTTGCGGTTACAGATCACGAAGAAGCTGCCATTAGGGACAGCAGTCATTACTAGGTAGATCATGACAGACGCTTGGTGAGGCTGATTTCGACTGAGCAACCGGTTCCGACTATCTGGCAAAACTAACACATACCTATTTACGAAAATATTAAGCCGTTCATCATCACGTAAGGCAGTCATGTATTTCAAGAGAACGGGAGGAAAAATCTCAAGTTCTAAAAACGTATTTGGTTCCATCTGACAGCTTAAGATTACTTCTCACTTGACTAATTGAGATTTGAGCATTCACAAAGACGAGATAAAGACTACCTTCACAGAATGTACCCGTACGATTGTACTTAGTTTCACCGACCGGCAGACTACGCCACCTTCTTGTTTATAGAAATCATCGATATTTTCCTGTTTATTTTTAATCCACAGTTTCACGAGTTAGCGGCAAAGAACTTGTCGTCAAAGGTCGCGGCGTCCAAAATAGATGGGTCGCAAATAAATAATTCTTCAAAGTAGTAAGTCAAGGGCGCGGCCGCGGGGGGCTCCGGCTCGGCAATCTGACCACGACCACAGCTCGGCAATTTGACCATGACCACGACCACGACTCTGCTAAGTTAGATTAGTGTCCATCCCTAATGGGGCACGCGCACGAGTTGTATTCTTTAATACGATAATGTGCGACATGTACGTGTTATGTGAGGACGCTCCACTGCAGCAGACCAGCGCTTCAGCATTCCCGTCACACGACGTCAGTATTTTGTCTGCTTCTTGAGCATCACATCACATGGCACTTTACACACAAAAATGGGATGTTGCCGTCTAATAGGTATCGTATAGGACACAGCTGAACTGTGAACGGGTCTTCAGCATGTTGTCTAATCTCGAAAGATCCTTGTTTCGGAATATGTATATCTGGCAAAGGTGACTACATTGATAATATCGCCAGCGAATGTGCCAACAAAACGTTGATCGTGTCCGGCCATCGATCGGGGCTCACAAACACCGATGTGTTGGTACGTGGCACCGCGCTGGTTGTGTCGCAGGAGAGCTGGACGCTAGTGCTACTAGTGCTGGTCGGGTCGTGGACACAAATAGCCGTACGGCGATAAATAACGCGCCACATTCCGCACGCGTGTCGCCGTGTCGCGGTGTCGCGCGGCTCTATGAAACGTTTCTAATAACTCGTTACATGCGTCAACAGCCGCTAGCGAGCCAGACTGAACGGCGGGTTTCTTCATCATTTTTATGAATTTCCCCTCAAACAATATTCTCAATTAATATGTTTTATTTTTTGAAATTTGAAAGGTGTATTTATCGTTTTCTTTTTTCTTTTCTTTTCGTTTTTTAGTCTATCACATAGAGTAATGATGACACATTAGTGTGTATCGTTCTATGCCACTTTATAGACCCCCAGTAATCCTACAAAAAAGTAGGTACCTAATTTTAGTATCATATACAGGTCGATTTAGAACATAAGGTTTGCGCTTAGAGCTGCTATAATGAAGAGCGGCGGGTAATCCGACACGGCCCGACACGCGGGACGGTTACCTGGCCCGCGCCCGTGACGTCACGCACCTGCCGCAACCAGCACTCAACGAATATATCCGCGTCGATACTCACCACAAATAACACTTAGTGTTTTATTTATTTTTGTCGCGGACAGTGAATAGTTAACAAGCTTTTGAAACATTAAGACAGCTTCAGGATGATTTGGGAATAAAAAGCTCACAGGTAACAGACGGAAATGGCTCCGTTGCGTAAGTCTAGGGTCGGGGGAGGGGGGCACATTGCGCACGTTTGAATATTTCAGCTCCGTAATGTGGTGTGTGTTTTGTGCGGAGTTACGGACGTGCCCCTGTTGACGGTTGCGGACATCGTCACAACGACGAATAGACGCATTTTATTTTTTGGTTATAAAACCCAATTTATTAGTAAAGGTTACGCTTTTTTAAGCCTATTGCCAAACTGTTTACACGAGTAGCCTGTGGGTCAGCTATACTCAAAGGTCGATCAATGCCTTGCGTGTCCAGTATGATAATAGATTTGGGATGCTGCTAGGGCTGCCCGGCTTTTGTAGCGCTTCGGGTATGTTCGTGAAGGCTTGGGTTCCATGCCATAATGCGCAAGCGAACCGCCTCCCTACCGAGCAAGTGCGGGGCAGCACTAACAGTCAACAAATCAGACACAGAAAAGAAACAATGAATCAGTCACAAATGGAAAAAAAAAACACCGGTAGCACTCCGGGAGTGCCGGCAGAAGTGAAAACATGTAAATAATACATCCTTACTGTCGCGGTCACATCATAGACAAACCACCGACAACAAAATAAACAAAAAGACAATGACGTGTGGCCGCGACAGCGACTGTCAGTGACAGATGTCAATCTTGACACAGTTCCTGACATAAACAAAACGAACCATAAAAACAACAAAAAATAACGTTGTGTTTAATTATAAGTACAAAAATACTATCATTTATGAGGTAGAATACAATGTTTATTTATTGCGCTATCGTACACAAATATGACAATTTATTATTATTCATAATATTATATCGTTATTTATTTATATATTACATTAATTTTTATCTCTTAGAAAAATCAACTTTCATCCATAATTTCGTAATTCCGTAATTTCGTATCCTTGGATACGCGTGGCACGCTGTACATAAACACAGACGGACATTCGCGCAAGCGCCCTGTGCCGCCTAAGCGGAGCAGCACACTCAGGCACGGTAGAAAGAGTGGGAGATACTAGTTCCTCTCCTTCCCCTCGATCTTACGCTTTTTCGCATCACGTGACCCTGACGCGAGTCCGTCTTACGCTTTTTGCGATCAGGTCACGTGACCCTGACGCGAGTTTTAAGATTTTATACCCATTACAGAAAAGTGCTCAACGCCGCTAAAGAAGTTTTCACTTCAAAAAACACAAATGGAATGGACTTGTTGTCTGAATAAATATATTGACTAATTATTAATTATCTACCAAAAAATTCCTACAACCGGGGAAATGGCCGCTAGTGGACTTCCCAACATTCGAAACAATATTTTTGTAGCAACTACACAGTTGAAAAAGAATGAGCATAGCTACATAGTTTATTCTACTTACTCACAAGTTGGTCGGAAAACTTTAGCACGCCGCGTGTCGTCGGCAGACCGTAACTAGTTTACATACCCCTGTGCCTCTGCCGGCTCCCTGGCTAGCTCCCTGCCCGGCTCCCTGCCCGGTTCCCTGGCTGGCTCCCTGCCCGGCTCCCTGCCCGGCTCCCTGCCCGAGCTCCCTGCCCGGCTCCCTGCCCGGCTCACTGCCCGGCTCCCTGGCTAGGCGGCTTCTCTTTAATATTGTTTGCCTCCAACTCCCAACAAGTAACGGGAACTTTTGAGCTGTATAACTTCGTTTAAAGATAAGCTTTGCAACTTACGCTCTTGTAAAAAGCAATTCAGCCGGTTTATTGGCACGGCGGACACAAAGATACGGAAACTTTCAAGTCTTTTCGCAAATATTCGTGTGTAAACGGCTCTGTGTGGCGGTATGTGGCGAGGGGGGAGGGGGATACAAGAACGGATTTAATCAAACATACCGGGAATAGTTGCGAATCAATCGGCCACTGCTACAGCGGACCACGCTGTGAGCACATATTAACTGACGCTCTGGAGAATTGCGGAAATCTCTTGACAACTGTCACTTCAAACTTGGCTCACATTGGCACACGTCGGCTCAGGAGATTGTCACTGTAGCTGGAGTATTGTGTGTGAGGCTGGCACCGCTGCAGCTGCATGGTGTGGGTAGGGGGGCACGGTGAGCGGCGGCCCGCGATATCAGCGAACAAGACGCATGACTTTCTCGCACTGAATGAACCGCCGAGTGCCGCCGAGTGCCGCCCACAGGCTGACGATACAGATAAAGCTCACCCAATACAATTTCAACTATTGGTACCGGTATCTTGTTGTTCCCCCGTCGAAGATGTATCGCGTTTAGAGTAAATCCTACCATTACTGTAATTTTACTGTTGACCAAGGCGCTGTCGCATGAGGGAAACAGTTGCCACACAAACAGGATATGAACACTCAACATTGTGTTTATATTACCAGTAGCACAGTAGGCAATAGTCATAGATAGCTACGAACTATAACAATCAGGAAAAACTCTAAACATATAATAATAACGTATAGTAATGGTGATTGATTTTTGCTTTTTTTTTATTGTTTGTTTTAGAGTTTACTTGTTTATATATATTTTCACAACGCCGTTTCCTGGTTTATATAAATACTTGTCGGAAATAAGTCAGTCAATTGAACAATCGGGACGCCAACGCCATCTAGTAGCGTTAGAAGGAGTCTAGGACGCACACTCGATACAGTCTACTACTGGTGGCGGCTGAGCAGCGCAGACGTGCACACGTCTAGAAACCGCCGCGTGTTCCGAATACTTGTTCAGTGTACCTATTGTGTGAGAATATTGTTATTGAGACTTTGAGTGTGAATAATAATTTGTTACAAGCAAACGGTCTTTCTATTGCGCAATGACCAACACTTCCCATAGTACGCCCACTGTAGTTCCAATATCCTGGCTGAAGTAACCGAGATAGTTGTACTATCGCCGAAACACCTTTATCATACTTGAAATCTTATTCACCCAACGTACACTATAGTCATGTGATTTTCATAAATCCGCAAGCTATATTATGACGTCGTCGAGGAACCGACTCAGACCTGTTTAGATCATCTAACGCTAATGTTCCAAGCTAACTCCTTTTGAACAGTAACGAGAATGCACCCTCCGCACCGCATACGATGTGCAGTGTGAAGAAGTTAGCCCTTGTTTCCCTTTCACAATGTTATGTCAAACTAAAGAAAACGGCTGTTTGCCAACCAGAAAACGCTAAGTTGCACGAGTAGTAAAATTATATCATTCCATTCGAGTCTATTTCCGTCACCGCGTCGCGTCGCGTCGTGAGCTCACTCCAGTTGCAAAAACGAGCAGCGGGTGTGCTGGTTCTAGTGCACTAATGAGTGTCGCTACCGGTGCCGCGAGCAGCCGCGAGGGGCAGCTGCGTCGAGTGCCTGTGCTCCTGCGCAGTGAGCTGTGCGCCCTGTGCTCCTGCGCAGTGCGCTGTGCGCCCTGTGCCGCACCACTGTAGACGCACCGGCTGTGAATCTGGCTCATTAATTATGGAAACTTTATGACTTACAGGCTAGACGCGCACTTTAGGAATGCAAATAGAGTTTTATACAGCAAAATTAAACTCTCACATGTACCTCTAGATTGTCGGAATACATAGTAGCAGAACTTTTTATAAAACTCAGTTCAGTACTAAGCATCTTAAATCCCTCCTCCTCTCAAGCAACCCATTTAAACTTCTGTTGCATAATCCTTATACCTAATGACTTATATACGTAATTGAAAGTTTCGTAGTCGTCGTAGTGAAATTATTACGGTATGAAGTAATCATTACGGACGTGGGACGCCTGCTTTCTACCTTCCGGCAGTTATTAGCGTCGCAAAATGTATCGCGTGACGTCACCGCCCGACCGCGCGTCCTTGCGGCATCAGACGCGATCGCTCGTTAGTGCAGCCCACTCATTCACGCCGACTCACGCGCAGCGGCGCAGGTAACACTCACTCGCGCCACTCGTGTGTGAGGCGTGAGCCTGGTGGTCTTGTTGCATCGCGAGGAGCCGCTCAAACTGTCGCGACTCGCATCTGTCATCGGCTCACCGCTCACCAGTCACAAGCGTGCCGCCGCCGCCGCCCGCCACTGAAATAATTTCGCTATTCACTTGTTGAAACTTGAATGCTTTGCTTTTCCTTCATTGCGGTAGCAACATAACTTTGCTTTCATATAAATATTTCGCTCGCTATACGGACCGTTTATCTAAGACTTCCATTATAACGTACACGTCGTCGTCCGACTAGTTTTGTTCGAGTTTAATTTCCTTTTCTAGTTCAACAACACGGACCGGTCTGCGCGTCCACTCCGCACAATGCAATATAAACCATTTACCGCCAACAAACAAACACGCGCCAGTGGGGCGGCCGGCGGGCGGCGGGCGGCAGGCGGCGGGCGGCGAGCGCGGCGAGATCGCTGAACGTTGCAAGTGTCGAAGAGCAGACAATCATGCGCCAAATGAAGGGAGCGTCTAATGAGCGCCGTCGAGCTTCACCGAGCGCCGTCTCCGTGCTCAGTGTGCTCGCTGCAGACAGAGCGACAAACGGAAACGGATATTGCGGCGGAGAGTGCAGACGATGACGTGACTGAGAGGTCGCGTCATTCTGTGGCAAAGACAGCAGTACTTGCACCTATCTAGTGCAACTGTTTGTACCTAGCTCACGTGATCCTCAATCAGGAATTAAGTGGGTATATCGGTACGTATATAAGTTCGGGCATCCTCTGCACCGCAACCGACGGCATCAGACGGCCTGGCACGGCCGCCCGGTACGATATGGCCACACTTCCTGGTGCACTATTATTAGGTGTGCACATAGTGCGCTATGACAGCGGTACACTCCGCTATCCCGATTTAAATAGCTTGTTCAGGCAAGCTAGTTAAAGGCACGGTTCATCTCTGATAAACAATAGGGAACTAGCTCCTGAAGTACCCCACCTACAGGTCGTCTGCTATAACTTCTTCATGGAACTCTGACCGATCCAGAGATTTGAACTGGGATTCTTGTATTATACTAGGTATTAGAAGTCCAGATTTGCACCTGTTTTAATGCTGATCACAAGTCTGTTAAGAACCCAAATTCTAAAATAATTCAGGTTGAGTCGCTTAAGTAAAACCTATGAGTCAGAAGGGCGTGTGATTTGTGGGTCGCAGGTCGCCTGACCACTGCACTTGTTTGTTGGTGCGGCCACTGTGTGCACAGCCACACGCCACTGTATGCCCTCCTAACAATGCGCGCAAATACACCACTATTTGCACTCACCCTCGCGTACACCTAACGTATCGAACTTGGATCCTTGGTAAAATTTGCTACAGCTCCGTGCTGGCATAATCCGGCACCGATCACGAGAAATCATCATCCAATCACTACTGCTATTGGTGCTGTCTGGTACAGCTAGCTACCCTGCCCCGTCCAGCGAGTACACAGCTTAACGCACACACATTAATAACAGTTAACAGCGGCAATTTTAATAAAGTAGAAAAAGCGTTATTTACACACAAGTCACATAAGTTAGTGCCGTAACAGACTAGCAGCACAGTATAAATATCTACCAGTATTGTGACTCGGCCCTCTCTTTGAAATAACTACCTACAGACGCGCGGTACGTTAACACGCGATAGGGCTGCCCGCCTCCAGTATTTGAATTTCATCTACTTGCCTACTTGAGTTTCGTTCTATTTTTAACCGACTTCCAAAAAAGGAGGAGCTTCTCAATTCACCGATACACCGATTACTCCGAGGTTTCTCATCCGATTTGTGTGATTCTTTAGTTGGATGCGGCATACTTGCCATTTGGTCCCGTAAAAATACACACGAATATCAAGTTTTTACCAGATGCGTGCCTACAAATTTCGAGAGTTGCCCTCGATTTCTCAGGGTTTACATCATCAGATCCTGACGTGGTGGCAATGGGTCATACTCGGCAGCATACCCTTTCATATAAAAAATATTCAACGAAATCGGTTCATAAAAGACAGCACCTAAAAAATATAAATATAATACGCGGTCGAATTGAGAACCTCCTCCTTTTTTGAAGCCGGTTAAAAACCAAAAACACCGACTTCCGAAATTAAGGTTATTTTATACTTTGTAGTGTTTTTTTGGAAGTCGGTTACATTTTTTTGAAAAAAGATTTTGTGATTGTTAATATCATTTTATTATTTAAAACGTTAAAAAGAAATAAACTGTTATCGCGGAAGTTTACCAATTAATTTAATAATTACTCTCATAGATAATCATTTCATGGTGATATTTCGTCTAATTCAATATCCAATATAAATGTTAGTAGCTAAGTACATATGTAAGTCGATAGCCTAGCCTATGAAAACTTTTTTTTCACCAAAATTTTTTTTTCACTGCTTATTCGCAGAGAGTACGCTGAACTCGAGGCGCATAGGTATGTATGACTCGCGTTCCGACCGTTTGCGTTTATACGAAGATAGAATACTGTAGATATCTTTACCGTGCTAGCAGCGGCGTGTGCCACGTGTGGGCGCGCGATAACAGCGGACGCACACCGCGCGGGCTCAATAAACAGCGGGAACTGTATTGTACCGCGATGCTTGTATGCAAACCCAGCAAAACGCGACCGCCGCGTCCTCGCGACGTCTAGTGCCAACCATCGTGGAAAATGTACCAAATACCTACAAAAGTGTAAACTTACATTAATACTTCTACTGTCCCGGTGCTATTCAAGATTAGCAAGATTGTCACCTCTTGTCCGGCGGCAATCAGCAGCGGTCACGGACTGTTCAGTCATATCATATTCAGGATTCAGTACAACTTATCGAAGGTAAAAAAAAAAAAATTAAAAAAAAAAAAAAAAAAATATTAGAGAAAAAGCAACAAACGTATTGTTTCTCTGTTTCAATAATTAACATCATCCATGAGTACCTAATGTAGTTTTCATGTAATTCTCACAAAGCTGATAACGCGTAGGTGTCGCCTAATATTTGTTGTCCTCAGATAATGGCAGCGACATCGTGGGAGGCTTGGAAATGAGCTAATAAATAACTGAGCAGGTGAATATACTTGTGTTTATTTAATAAATAACATAATATTCCATACACGCTTGAGTTCCTACTGTCTACCTATTCGCAGCCTACACGGTGTTCTGCGGAGGCTTGTGAAGTAGTTTCCAGAATTTTCGTCATTGAGCGCCCTGCCATATGCCATGACCCTGCCCGATAAATCTCCCCGGAGCGCGCGGACCAGGCAAGTAGCGACCACTGGATTGTGTCGATAGTTCGACGCGCCGTACGTTACGTCCGTCCGATACGAGGAGCATTGCCATTAACTTACCGAGTGGAGAGCGCTCTAATGAACGAAGACGACGACAAATTAAATAGAAGGTCGAGTGAGCGTGAGATACAATCAACTATAGATTGGGCACTCTCTTCTTCAGTGAAGTAGATAGGATAGTGTCTGAACTGTAAAAATTGTAACAGCAGGACAAATTGTAACAGCGGTGCGACAGCGACGGTATTCACCTGGTGTCTAATTTAGTCGTGATAGCTTCGTCTCGTCGGCAGCAATTAGCCGGCAGGAGATCATCAGAGTGGGTCCCGTCGTGGTGCTAGCTGGTGGCCTAACTGTTACGCGGACGTGTCGCGAGTACGCTGGTGACTGCAGGGCTGGGCTGGTCTGCAGACTAGAACTCGGGCAGACAGGCGCTGTGCGGCGGGAAGGCTGGAAGACTCGCAGCACGAGCGTCGGGCGACGACCCGCGACGGAATTAACTCCGCCGCCGCACACATACACGTGCGTCGTGCACCTCGCTACCACCACTCGCCAGGAATATATTATTATCATATCTAGTCCGCAAATATTGAACGCGCGCTATTCTCACGCTTCTATTTCAATATTTGTTTGTCTGAGATTAATGATTGGTCGCGTGTTTTTGGAATCTTCGCAATGTTCTCACTATCTTCAGAATTGTCCGCAATAAATAAATATTTGATAAGAAGAAGAAGGCTGTTTTAGCCGAATTAATTTTATGAGAGCTAACTCATAAATGTCTACGCTTGCTCTACTGGCGCTATAACTCGCGAGCGGCGATCGGCAACGGACGTCGGCGTCCAATCAGAGCTATAACGTAATGTCACAGAGGCGACGCGACACTCTCGTGAAACTTCACGTACCTACATGTTTATAACTTCCAAGTATCTAATTCATCGGACTGCACGTTAAGATTCTACAAAATTTAACACCCCCTAAACCTCATTGAGGTCAATTTTGGAGATTATCTAATCGAACCCTGCCACCCAGCGGTCACCTCGCGGTAAACTCACTGGTTTACTCAAATTCTAGAAAGTTAACTCCGCGCCGCGCTTGCGACGGAAGAAGATATAGTAAACACTTTCCTGTTTACTTTGTAGCGATGTTCTTTATGAGATCACGTCAGATCAGTCACTGATGTCAGACGAGTAATAAAACACGCATTAATGAGTGCGAGGCGCGGAACGCGATCTCAGCGAGCTCAAGTGCAGCGGCGGGTGAGTGACCTGCCTCAACACGACGCTTGCAGATAGCGTGATGGACGGGCGACCCGCGACCGCGACCCGGGACCCGTACCCGTGACGTCACGCACCGCATCTGCCACACTGACAAAACTGCTGCACACCGCGGGGACAATAGTACTGCATCATTATGCACTCATTACTTGATATAGGTACATCAGATTCATGTAAATGTTTTCACCTCTTACGTTTTAGTTCCAACAAATCATGTTTATTCAATTTGTTATTGCGGTTTCGCTATGCATTCGATCCGAATCCGAATTTTAGTTCCGAGAAATCGTGGACAATCTTATTGCTCAGATTTATAAACTTGAAACTTGACAAAAATACGGTTTTAAAGATAACCCCCAAAATTGACCCCAATGAGGTTTAGGGGGTGTTAAAGTTTGTAGAATCTTAACGTGCAGTCCGATGAAGTAGAAAATTGACTCATCCGATGAATTTGATAAGTAATCATGAACATTAATGTCATTGGAATGCACTGATCAGTCGTTGAAACTCTCTGAAATCTTCACATAAAGCCTGCCATAGCGTGCTCAGCCAGTCTATTGTTATCAATCAAGTAGCAGCACAAAGAGGGCACGGGGCGCACGCGGCGCGCGCGAGCTCTCATTAGCGCGGCTACTGCGGAACAAGCGCTCGTTGTTTGTCGCAAACAATGCCACAGTGGGCCGATAAGACACACATTACCGAACTATGCTAATAGACGCGTCTGCCGATAACTAATCATTGAACGCGTTTTAAGTTAACTTGACAAGGCAGACGTCGTTCTTCGGCTATCTGTTTACACAAAATATCCCTGTTTGGATGAATAATGGAGTTGGTATGTGTTGGGGCCTTGGGGTCAGACAGTGGTCTTGCGCGGCCGGAGCAAGTAGATATAATTAACGCGCGGCCATTTGACAAGCATCATGAGTTTAGTTGTAGCTCACAAACAATCGCAGAACGGGTATAGAAGCTTGGTTGAAATTGGTTGGTTGCGCCGGCGGCAGTGTAAGCAAACATTCAAGTACTACCCATAACGAGCGCCGAAGAATATTAACTACGATCTAACGCAGCCGCACTTCGACTACAAGTACTATGACTACTATGGACACTGTGTTGAATAAATCACTGTCAGATACTGATGTAAACCTATTGGGGAATGCAAATAAGACCCCACCTAATTATGTTTTTCAACGAGTCAAGAGGAGCAGAGAGGATATGGATGATTGTCTCTCTAGGCAATTATACGAATTTAAAGAAGAGATGAGGAAGATGATGTCTCTTTTTTCAGTTAATCAGGGTAATGAGATGTCAAAAATCTCCGCTACCCTGAAGGAAATTCAGTTATTTAATGCCAATATTGAGAACTCAATAGCTTTTCTTACCGCACACAACGATGAATTCAAGAAAAAAAATCATCAATTAGAAATCGAGGCGAAGAAAGATAAGGAGTACATAGTTACATTGGAGAACAAATCAAACTTTGTAATAAAAAACGTTCCAAAAAAACAAAAACGAAACCAAGGACGATCTTATAGATCTGACTTTATTCCTGTCGCAAAGCATTGATTGTAAAATTAACAAATATGACATTAAGGATATTTACAGACTGCGAGGTTCCAACAGAGACAACAATCAGTCACCTATTATTGTTGAAACGAGTTCCACTCTTTTGAAAAACGAAATATTAAAGATGGGATTTAATATCAAAAACAGAACCAAACTATGCTGTAAACACCTTGGCTTGAAAACGCAGGAAGATACTCCCATATTCATTACGGAGCATTTAACAACAAAAGGATCTCGCCTACATTTCCTCGCCCGAGACTTAGTAAAATCAGGCGCCTATAAATACTGTTGGACAGCCTACGGTAAAGTGTATGTAAAAAGGGACGAACACTCGCCGACTATTATTATTAGAAATGAAGACCAGATTCACAGACTGACCCTGCAGAATTGACTACATACATGTTGCCTCCGGTATTTATATCACTATATGTATTACAACATAAATATTTTATGCAGCATTACCGCTTCGTTCCGTGTTTTTTATGCAGTCACCCGCTTTTTACTGTATACTGTTAACACTTTCAACGCGGTGCTAATGTGCACGTCGTAACTTTATATCACATTTGCTTACACAAAACTCATGCATTATACACTTGCACAACAATCATTTATCCAAAACAAACTTATTTCTCGTAGACTTATACCACACATCCCCAAACAAAACTCATTTATACATATACACATCGTTACTTACACTTACAATACATTCAGTCGCTATTTACATATACCTCACACCGTGTCGTGTATTACGGTACATTTGTAATACAAAAAGAGCAATCGTTCGTAACTATATAAATTGTATATTATCTTTTCTTGTAACCTTTAACTATGAGATTACAACAATTACCTTTACTTTAAGGTATTTTCTCCATGATGTGACATTAATTCTATTAAAACTCAAATTAAATGAGCAGTGGCGTGCCTAGGGTTTCAAAATAAAGCAAGCCCAATAAAATTTTAACCGATTTCAAAAAAAGAAAGTTCAGTTTTCGACTGAGTATGTAGGTACCTTCGTATGTATCATCGCAATTTTCTCATAAACTGATAAAGATGTCTCAATTCGTTGTTTACCAAAATTACCGAAAGAAACCATTGCACACAGGTGTTTATGGGAATTTGCGTGCCTTTTAATGGCGCCAGATATGTTATTTAAATCATTATAACCAGATGTATTCCAAACGGAATCTTCATTCGAAAAAAATAGGCCACGAACACAACTTATTAGTGTGCGAACAGCCAACAATCCAACTAGTTTTATACACTGATCTATTAAATTTCGTTTATGCGATTTACTAGTCTAGAAAAACACAGATTAGGCGTCGGTTTTAATGAAGAAATTAACTGTTTTTTCTGAGCAAAGTTTAAAGATTTTACCTTATCTTCGCCAATCAAAACTTGAACGCATTTTAAATCCTCACAAGGTACAATTACCTCCATTGTTGTAGGTAAGTCACCAAAACAATTGTATCACTGAGAAAATCTAAGAAAACACGCAAAAAACTTTAACAACATAACTTTTCAACTCTCAAGCAAATAAAACTGAAGTGAGTTGCACTCCGGTGTCAAGAACTACTTACGCAGAGTTGTAGTGTTGTCATTTAGGCAAAAAAAGTCACCAGGTATATGAAAAATCTAGCTAGATGTCGCAATTTTTTTATTTTTAAGATATTGCTTGAGTATTTAATTTCGTTATTTTAAAAAGTCGCTAGTTTTTATTGTTGCTAAATCTTAAAAAAAGTCCCCAAACTCGTTAAAAATCTCCAAGATCTCACAACGTCGCTAAAACGGCAACACTGCAGAGTTGGCAAGGTGACAAGGTCACGCATACGCGTGCAGCTTCATACGCAAGCACGGCTTAATCTTCAATACTGATCGATTTGTAGGCGCACAAGGTTTAGAACTCGTTATACGGCACATCGCTATAAGTGCGAAAGTGACGGAGATAGTATTTGAAAGCCCGGTAAAAGCCGGTACGTGTAAGCGAGATAGCTATATGTAGACGCTGCAAATGCGAAACTCTGCGCGCGAACAATCGCGATGTGTAGTTATGTAGTAATGTGGCATAGGTAGCGTACTTTGTGTTATTTTGATAAGAATTAAGCGCGCGAACTTTTAAATAGTTCGGGTTTGATATTGATTCTCTATCGAGCATTTGCCACTGCCATCGCTGTAAATGAGTGATATGCTGCAAACAGTTAATGATATAGACAAGTTTGAGGTTGCGCGTACCTTTGAATGCGACAGTAATGAGCTGTCTAAATACATTTTTGTAAAGAAAAGTGACCTAACTATTTTTTCACAGAACATTAGAGGCATTTACTGTAACTTGCACACATACAGTACACACACATACAGTGACTCTCCCATACCCACACGTATATTCACACACCCATACACTTACAACCACACATCCATAACACTTATGTACACTCAACAACTCATCCACACTCATGCACACGCACACACCGTCCATATAATTATATTTTATTTTACTACACTCATGTACTGTTTTTATTGTGTTTTAAGTACCTGCTGTTGTGAAGGAGCGGAGTCTTTTAATACAGGCATCATTTGCTTAAATGAAGACTCCAATCCCAAAATTGTTTGTGCATAACTTTTGGACACAATAAACGTTATTATTATTATTATTTCGTTTATTTATTTTTCTGTACATAAAGTTTAGATTTTTAAATATATCTTTAAAAAAATATTAAAAATACATTTAAAAATATAAAAAATAGTAGTCCGCCGGTGTTGGGAGCAGAGTCCAAGCTACCGGTGGTTAGGGCTCCAGAGAAAGAAACCTCCTCACAATACGAGCCGTATCGAGGAGTACTGCCTTCTGTATCAGGCCCTTTACCCAACCGCGTAACGCCAGCTTCGACAGATGGTCGTCGAAGCTATTGGCTATCAGGCCATTGGCCGTAACGACAATCGGCACAATGACAGCCGAGTCCACATTCCACAAGTCGACAACCTCGTGTGCTAAGTCGAGATACTTAATCTGTTTCTCTTTCTCAGCTTTCACGAGATTCTCGTCATGTGGAATGGTAACATCGATTATCATTGTGCGGCGCGCTAATCGGTCTATCACCACTATGTCAGGCTTAGTGGCAACAATAGTCCTGTCAGTAATGATAGACCGATCCCAGTACAACGTGACATGGTCATTTTCGAGAACTGGTTCTGGCACATACTTATAATACGGTACCTCAGAATCCACAAGTTTGTATTTCAAAGCAAGTTGCTGATGGATTATCCTGGCCACTTGGTTGTGCCTGTGCAAGTACTCGCCGTTAGCCAGACGAGAACAACCAGAGATAATATGTCTGATGGACTCACCCGGACGGTGCCCGACACACGTCCACCGTCCCATCCTTCATAATATGCCTCCGGTAGTTATTCGTCAAGATAACTTCGTCCATAATCGCACAGACAAAACCTTCAGTTTCTCCGAAGAGATCACTGAAACGTAGCCAGGCCACGGATGCTAAAAAATCTACGTCGGACCCATGAAGAGCCCGACAGAAGCGTCCGTGAAGCTCCTTGCCTTTCCATGCCTCCTTGCGGTCATCTGTGGTAATTATCACAGGTTTGCGCCAGTTCTCTTTAGCCATGGACAACGGGGTGAGTCCCTTGTCCCCTGTGACCACATCTCGGTGCATACCCACATCAGCTTTGAGAAAATATTCTCTGAGACTGCACATCTCGCGGTTGTGGAGAGTCTTGGCGTTTAAAAAGCCTCGACCTCCACTCTTCCACGGGATGTACAGTCTCATCACCGACGATCGTGGGTGATGCATCCGATTTGCGGTCAGCAGTGTGCGGACTCTCCTATCTAGGGCGTCAAGTTTGGTTTGAGTCCATTTGAGTATGCCGAAAGAGTACATTAATACTGGCATGACCCAACCGTTGAAGGCGCGCACCTTATTTCCGCCCGACAAAAGGCTATTCAAAACCTTTTTCAGGCGACCAAAGAAGCGCTCCTTCAACGAATGCTTCATGTCAGCAACAATAATGCCCAATGCCTCTGACATACCCAAATACTTGTAGGTTTCGGTCGAGCTGAGGGATCTAACCTGTATGGAATCCGAAAGTTGAATTCCCTCAGATTCCATAATCTCCCCTTTCTTTACATGCATGACTGCACATTTGTCCACACCAAATTCCATCCTGATGGCACTACTGAAGGTTTCAGTTACCTTCAGTAGCTCCATCAGTCGCGAATTGTTGGAGGCAAAGAGTTTCAGATCATCCATGTAAAGAAGGTGAGATATGGCGTGACAACCTCTTCTCAACCGATAGCCCAGACCTGAATTCTCCAGCAATGTGCTTAGAGGATTCAGAGCCAGGCAAAACCAAAGCGGACTCAAACTGTCGCCCTAAAATATTCCCCGTTTAATCAATACAGGCTCATCATTCCCCTGAATCGGTCGACATCCTGGATAGCGAAGGACTGTTTTCCATTGCCTCATACATGACTCAAGGAAGGTGCGTAGAGTTGCATCTATTTTGTACAACTCCAACACCTTCATGAGCCATGTATGTGGCACAGAGTCATAGGCCTTCTTGTAGTCTATCCAACATGTCGACAGATCCTTGCGGGATCGACGAACCTGTTGGCTTATGGCTATATCTATGAGGAGAAGCTCCTTAGTGCCGCGGGACCCCTTCCTACATCCATTCTGAGAGGCAGACATAATTGAGTTAGTCTCAATGTGCTCATTGATCTTTACTCTCAGGATGGATGTAAGAAGTTTATAGACCGTCGACAAACAAGTAATTGGTCTATAGTTCTTGGGTTCCGCGGGACTACCAGTCTTATGGAGCAGGTGGGTAACGCCAGTTGTTAGAAATTGTGGTAGCGACCCAGACTCTAAGGATGACTGGAATTGAGATGCCAAGAGCGCGTGTGTGCTGCTTTACCATTTAAGCCAGAAGTTATGCAGTCCGTCCGGTCCCGGAGACTTCCAGTTCGGTAATGGACGGACTGCTCCGGCTACATCTAGTGGAGTAATGGTAATTTCCTCCATTTGTGGTATAGCTTCACACACGCGCTCGACATCGCGCATCCAGCCACCCTCGGCATGACAGACAGGCACCGACCAGATGTTTCGCCAGAATGTACTCGTGGCAATGTCATCCGGGCGGCATTCGTCCATCACACTTTGTTCAAGTCGCTCCCAAGCTCTGTACACCCATCTCTCATCGCTCTGGAACATGCGGTTTTGCGAGTATCGGTCAACCCGCCGCTTATACCGCCGAATACGGTTTGGCCATGCACAAACTTTCTGCTTCAGGATGTCGATGCGCTCTGTGACACGGGACGTGTAATCTCGAGGGCTGATATCAGTCCCCGAAAACGCCCGTCTCACAAAGCGCATCACGCGTGGTCGTGTGTTGCCCTCCCTGAAGCAGTATAGTTTGCCGATGAGTGCCCTAGCCTCATCGATACGCCGCTCGATTCTGCACTGCTAGGCTGGTGCAGCAGGCTTTGGTCGTATAGCTTCGTCACCACTAGGGAACTTGACGTTCGCTATACGACATGCTGCAACAGCCCCGCAAAACAGGATCAAGTGCGTATCAACGAGGCTCTCGCTGCTTTCAAATATGTTCTGCAACAGCGAGTCCAAAGCACACACCAGCGCCCTATTCTTTTTGTGCATATGTAACCGTGGTAATCGGGGCCTAAGGTCGGTCGGAGTTGATCTATACTCGCGAAGCGCATCCTCCAGTGCGCTCCTCAATCTTTCGTTGCACTGGCTACTTACCGTGACAAGCTTATCATTTACACTATCACTATTAGGCCGCGGTGTGATTGCGCCATTGGCTGGCGCCTGTACCGCGGTCTGTGTCGGAGTCGAGATAATAAGGTTGCTTAGTACTTCTGAGCGCAGCCTCTCAAATGTGGCATCGTCCAACCTGTGATTACGTTGGATGACCCGCACCTGATCCGACAATCGTTGGGCCGAGACGTTCACGGTTGGTTCTAGGTCCTGAAACAAAAACAGCATCCTGACACGCCGTGAAGTTAGTTCCGCCCTCTGTAGTATAGTATGCGCGCATGACGTTTTCATTCATGGACTGCGTCCATCTCATGTGCTGCACACAACCACCGGCAGCGGGGACCCGGCACGGGGCCGGTTGGCCCCTAGGTCCCAAGCCTCTCGGTGGCCGGCCTCTCCCCTGCCGACGCACAGGTGTTGGCGACGTCGGCGGGGAGAAATACTCGTCGCTAGAACTCGACGCTACTGCAACCGCCGGTGAACATGGTGATCCGCTGTCCGGCGGCGGCGAGGCGGAGCTTAGCGACGGGTCCGGGGATGGTGGGCGTGCACGTCGTGATGCTGCTCTTGTGATCATCATCAAAAATTTTTATTTCGTTCATCGGTATAGAATAGGAGATAGAGGCTTTTCAAGTGACATGTGTCGTCTGTCGGTCACATATATATTTTTTTCTTTCTCCATGTTTACTGAGTTTTTGTTATTAATTAGTTTCCAATGGTCTGTTTTGATTGTGGAGGGTTTATATTGCAACTATGGTATATTAATATGGCTAGTTGCGTCTGTTAATTTTATATCAAACAAAATCAGTTGATTTTGTTTGATATAAAATTAACAGACGAAATAAAACTTCTTTTGACAGTCAGAGTTGCCAGCTTATTATTATTATTATTATTAGAAGCCGTGGTTACAGACTAGTGGTCGAATTAGATTACCCACATACTAAGGTAGGCTACCAGATTTTTGGCTCAGAGCTGCTGCTGCCCTAGCTAGTATAACATAATCGCCGTATTTTTACTTTTGTCCAAAAAAAATCAATATCGTAGGTTGTTTCCGCGGCCCTCCAATCTATAAAGTAACTTGCATTGGCCCGGGATCGTAAAAGGGTCTATACAGCCCTGGTGTAACGTATTGGCTGAGAGTGGAGCTCATCGCTTGTAGCAGTTGTAGCTAATTAATTAAGATTGACGATCTAGGGGTAATGCGACGTGCGCCGGACGCACTCCTCTCTCTCGCGGGGAGCGGGGCGCGGCGGGGCGGGGCGGGGGGAAATGCTCTTGATACTCTGCTAAAACGAAAAGGGTTGTATTTTTAAAAACCCTTGAAGTAGGTCACAATCTGGTATAGTTATAACTTCAGTTAATGTCAGTCGATTCGGTAGCTTTGCTTATGTCTCATTTCAATCGCAGACACAACTTCTACGACGTACCACGCAACTCGAACAGGTGATCGTTCAAGTCTTACCTACTATTTCGCAACACTAGTAAACATAATGCGAGTATAGCGCATACCGGTTGAATGAAGTGCAGTAAGTGACGCAAGCGGCAGCGGCGCGCCGGACACACAGAAGGTTTGACTTACCACTCGGCTGCACTGCGCCGCGTTTAACCGCACTTCACTGGGTTCGCATTTGCTGTCAGGCAGGCGCAGGTCCACAATACGATACATATTCCAGCAGAAGACGAAGACGTCATTGAAAAAACCACAGTATAAGCTGACGTCTTGTTCTACTGAAACTCTGTACTACGCTAGCCCAACTTAAGGTCAATGTCTCACCACCGATGAGCGGTCGACAGTACCTAGCATCTTTGTATTACCTATGTACTAGATGTGATTTATGTAATTGAAATAATCATTTTTTTTTAACCCGCGTTACACAGAATGTTTTCAATTCTTCTGTACGTTTTTTTGAAGCATACCTAAGCACTTTATTATTTAGTGTACATTGCACAGATCCTCACAAGATTCATATTCAGCTGAATCTGTTTAACCGGAAGCCGACCCATCGTAGTCAGGAAAAGGCTTCTAGGCAGATGATGAGGTGCTCGCAAGATAATAGCTCTCACACGAGAACTTCAACTTCGTTCCTTCCTCGTTGCGCCGAGCACGTGAGTTATGTTGCGCTATGCTACGCTATGCGTGCTATGCGCGGGTCTGCTCTACGATTACTGACACATTGATTACACCCGAGACGAGCGCCCTTTGTTTCAGCGGTGAGCAGATAATTGCATACTACAGTGATACGAGCTACGCGCCCGTTCTACCTGAGAGGACCATCTTACTTTCAATCAGACGTAAATAAGTAGATAGATGAGATGGCACAGATAAATATTATAAATATTAATTATGTTGTAAAATGGCATTCTGTGCGTCGAGTTACCCACAAAATCTAAGTGGAGACAGTCACCCGCCACGCGCGTCGTTATGTATGTGTGTTTGTGTGTGCCCGCGGTTTCTGCTAAACAACCCACCGCAAAAAGTATTTCACGTGGCAACGGATCCTAATGGGGAAACTTTCCGGCTCACCGTGCACCAGGACGTAATGACATAATGACGTACTGACTTCTGACAGCGGCCGGTGCCGCGGCGTAAAAGCTTCTACTAAGTTACCAACACTTTCCAAGTAAATGAATTTATTGGCTGCGGTGATAAATCAAAGGATTTAAATGAATGTAGACAGGTTACGTTGTACGGTGGTGTTGTCGGTAAATGCTGGCACGCTGAGGCGCACGCGTGAGGGTGGAGTTTGGAGGGCTGTCTCCTGTCTCATTACATTATGCGCGGAGGACGCGTCTACGTCACGCGTCTCGAGGCCTTGACATTGAGCGGCGCCGGCGCCTCGGGTAATACTGCAGCCGCGCTGATATCTGACGGAAGAATGGAAAACAAGATATTTGCTCGAGATATTCGGGGCTGACGGTGTCGCGTGATGACGTCTCCGTGTTGTGACGGCACATGGTGTGCGCCGCCCCGCGCTCCCGCTCCCGCACCCCCGCCGCCGTCAATTAGTGGCTCGTTACAGTTTATTGAGTGTCCCTCATTATCTCCACAACACTATTTTATAATCATGACCAGAGAACATGTACCGGCCACTTAGCGTGGGCGGAACACATCATATAAAACATTTTTATGAATCCAGTCTCTAAAGATACACGTTATTAATGTGAGTAGTGTAAACAGGAAGTTTTTCAGTTCCAGCACTTCGCAGAAAGAAACTAAAACGTTATGTTATGAAATACTGTCTCGTCGCGACTGTGGGACGATTTTCACGAAAAGTGTAAATAAATTCTCACCACATTCAATTGGATTATTATTTTGACTTTATATAACTAACATAAAAATTAAATGTGTATCTATTAACCTATAAGCAATGTATTTAAAACTAGTCGGCTCCATTTTGGAGAAACCCATAGATGAAGTGTTGATGACAAGAAACTTCTAACTATAACATGGAATCTCTACGCATTAGCGATGAAACCTCTACGCATTAGATATGAAACCTCTACGCATTTGATACGAAACCTCAACGATGTCTCTACGCATTAGCTACGAGACCGCTATGATGTCTCTACGCATTAGCTCAGAAACTTCTACGCATTTGCTACGAAACCTCTACGATTCCTCCACACATGAGCTACGAAACCTCAACGATGCTTCTACGCATTAGCTATGAAACCTCTACGCATTAGCTCAGAAACATAATCGCATATGCTACGAAACCTCGACGCATTTGCTACGAAACCTCGACGCATTTGCTACGAAACCTCGACGCATTTGCTACGAAACCTCTACGATGCCTGTATGCATAAGCTAAAATATTTAAAATGTATCTAGTAAACATCCGTGGCGTCAGGTACAGCACCCAGGCAGGTACAGAGCGCGTGCGACCTCGAGGCTGCGCGCGACGCCGACGTACGGAACCTGTTTTGTGCGCCCGCGCCGCGCGTCTCATGCCAGCTGCTTTCGCAGACCTATGTACGAATACTCGGTTCAAACGACCTTCTAGCTCTAGAATCTAAAGAATCTAGAACAAACATTTAAAGTACTTCAAATGTTTGTAGTTGAACATTTCATGTGAAAGCCAAGTGATGAGTTCCCTGGGTTGCGTTAAGTTTACTTTTTCTCATATAAATATTTATCACATTAAACTAACCACTATAGATGAAGCCTAGACAATGGAAAATGTTATTACATTTGTATGATAAACATTTGCCCTCGGAGCAATCCTGCAATCTACACAGTTGAGCATGGACTCGTGACGTGAAGATGATTAACAGTTTTCTAAAGTATATTTATAACTATTACAACTATTTGTTAAAAAGATATGAAGGATTTCCATATAAATTAAAACAGGAGAGGGACACGAGTATCCCAGCGGCGGCGCGTGGTAGCCGTGGAGCAGTCGCTCGCGGAGATCTTAAGGCTGCTCTCTCGAAGTCTCGAGAAATGCTTAAAAACAGCATGCAGATGAAGCAAATTTTCGTCGGTATTTACTGAGAAATTACATCTGAAAAAAATAGGTAGTAATCTACATGATATAATACGTATTTGGTTGAGCCAGAATTTATGTATCAGTATCACATAATAAGAAAAAAAATCACCAAATCACCTCCAAATCGTTAAGATGAAACCATTTTACTCCTTCATGTTTCAACAAAAGTCTAAAAAAAATATCTACTGCTTTGCAATACAAACGAAAATAATTTGGTTTTGTTCGTTTTGTTAGTTTTTTAAAATATGTGTTATTTTTTTATAATAAATTAAAAATGCGGGTAGCGGAGTGGTGCGTAGAGGAGTAGTTAGCTCCGTTTACATGCACAAGGTCATTGGCATGTATTCAAGCCTTAACGAGACCCTTCCACCAACGTAGTGGAGGCATCCGGTAATCAGGACGAGCGATGTCGACTCTCTGCCGCTCATGGTAATGAGCAGCGTGAAAAAAAATTGCAGCGCCGCGTTGTAGGTATACAATGCGGCGCTGCACGCTGCTCAGTATTTTTTTATCGCAATGAACCTATATTTTAACAAGATCGTTTTACTTGATTTGCGCTCCAACCAACCGAGCATCATGGAAAAGCTTGACTTTTGCTTGTTTATTTTCCCAAGTTGATTCTGCTATTTAAAGTTAACATTTTCTTTGAAAATGTTAGTTTAATTAAAATGTAATCTGTTATAGCAATGTAATTCGCTATTCAACTATCTCGATCTTCAACTTACATTATTTGAGACGCGTCGCCTAAAACATTCTCTCAAATCTGCAATTTGAGACTCATTCTAAACAAAAATGTGTTTGGATATTAACTTATTTGAATAGGTACCGAATGAATAAATAAGAATTTATCGATTGAATCCATCCGCACGAAAATCGTCGCTGACATCAAGAACGGAAGTGTCGCGAGGCAAGCGCTTCAGAAAGACCACTCATTTAACTAAACGCGATGTGTCTGGAGACACGTTCTTCGTACGGTGGCTGTAGAGTGTAGCAGCTCAATGAGACTGGCTCGTAGTTGACATGAATGGCTATCGATTGGAGAGGAACGATCAGAAGTGGAGTGCTGCAGGCTCATGATTGTGTCTAGCTATCACAAACGGACCGAAACAACTTCAATACAGATCAAGATGAAACGAAAAGTGTAGTGTCATGCGTTCCGCTGTACGCACCAATTGTGAGCTGAGCTGAACCATGACCTTTCTGCTCATCCCCTGCGCTGCATATGATAGTGATATAAGGAATGGGGAGCAGTCCTTCTGCTGTGTGTGCATTGAGGGGCGGAAGGTGTCCCAGTGGGGGAGGGGGGTTTGTGCGACTGCTGTATTATTCAGGCTGTGTCGCTGAGGCTGGCGTAGTGCCGCGTCAGTGTGGCGTGCTGAAAGCGTGCGCTGTGTGTGGTGTGTTGTGGTGTGGTGTGGTCTGGCTTAAATAGCCGCGACTCGTCGACACATACTCGAGCGAGCCATTTGGAGACATCTTTAATTCATATCAAATGTTCGCTTGAGCTAAATCGCTCGTGCATGATCAGATGTGTATAGCAAGGTACCTTTATATCTCATTTTGAATGACACAAAGTGTACCTATCGTTAAATAAAGAAATGTTGGGACAATTTCACAATTCTCATACATTCATGATCCACACATTTAGAACTTCATTAAAATATTACACAATTGATGAGGGTTTCGAACTCGATCAAAAAACAACGGAACCTTTGTGGGATCACTCGCTGTCGTGTCTGTGTGTCACCGCCAGAAGTTGCGGTTCCAGGATCCTGAAATTCAGCCAATCGCCGGATTATGTCAAGCCTCTGTGTCCCAAGTGATGTTCGTGTGACACTACCATCAAACACGTTTCCAATTCAATATGATGAAGTAAACGGGGCAGTTATAGTTTCTGAGAAAACAACGACCACGATATCTGACTGAAGCTAGTTGTACATAGGTGACGCGCAGGCGCATCGCGGTGGCAGCGGCGGCGCGGCGGCGGCGTGCTTTGATCTCGCGCGTGTGACGTACATCACACACACATGTAATTTGGCGCGCACATCGCTCCACTTTCAGACATACACAGGTGTACAAATCACACAGAAGCACCACACGTCTAAGAAGAATTACTCAAATAAAAAAATATTTGACAACAAAATATACGTAACAAGGGGCAAAAAATCGCCATGTTTTTTAAATAATGCATACCTCTCTAGCTAAACTAAATCAAGCCGTACAGACCGTGTCAAACAAATATACATACATACCTACATACATGCATAAAGGTAAGTACACTTGAAAAAAACATAACCCTCCTTCTGGCACACTCAGGTAAACATTTTGCAGATTTAAAGACCTGACTTAGTAGGTCCCGCAACAAACATCCGCTTACCTACGAGTGGTTGCTCAATGTGCGAAGCCAACGATAGCGAGGGACCACAAGAGTTGTTTAAGATTGCTATCTGTACATACGCTACCTGTTAGCTATGTCTTCATATTATTATATACGTACATAACGTAAACACTCTACATGGCCACCTAATATTGGTCAAAATGTTGTCTTATGCACTAACAGTAGCTATCATGGACCGATAGATACATAAGTGTACGAATAAAATATAAGAACAAGATGACTTTCAAACAAAAATATCTTTTGAAAACAGCAGCTATGCAGATACAAACATAACCAGAAATCGTAGAGTTGTCAAATATAAAGGTTGGGCAGCCTCACCGGTGCGCACTAGTTATACTACGGTGTGTGCAATAGGTACACCCGTATCGTGAGCTGTGCCTCTGTATGTCTGTGAGTATGACGCCGCTCGTCGCTCTAGCAGGACAATTTAATTTCCTGGCACGCGCCGCGTACACTCGCATTACAAAAATACTCGTTTCACTTCGCCGCCGCGCCGCCCGAACATTTCGATTTAATTGAAACGTCATCCGCCGCCGCCGCGTCGATCAGTCTGTTCGGAGCCTCTGTGCATGTCACGTCATGTGACACACAACACGCGCTGCTCCTGGCAGCAGGCTTCAACATTAAAATCAAAAGCATCACCGCCGCGACATCGCAGGGACATTCAGTTGTTGCACTTCGCACAACACTAAAGTCCAGTGATGATTAGATTTACAATCATGTGACGTGAACTCTGATGACCGTTTACACAGTATCACCGTCGGCCACCCGTCGCGGCACGCATGGCTCGTGTGCTGCGTGATACACTGATAGCTTACCCTGTTCCTAACTACTAAGTTTACGACTAACTTTCTTCCTGTAAGGCTTGAAATTCTTTTACAGATGAGGCCCTGCACCATCGTCAGCTTATGATATTTTGTAAACGTATATGTAAATGAACCTGTCACTGCATGTAACTTTGAAAGTTTCATACTTAAAAAGGTTTAAAAAATATTCGTCGGTGATTTCACTTAGCACAAAAAAATACCTGGAAAAGGCGCATAATAATTAATACCGATGGAAAGACTTTTTAAAGATGAACCTTTGTTTCTTCCACGACTCTAACATGTATGGTCCACATGAACCCAAAGAGCTTGTGGTCGTTGCGGTCCACAGCCGGCCCGCAGGCGACGAGGCAACATGTGCGAGCGCAGCCAGCACACGTGTGCGGCGGCCGCCACCCGACACCAGCGCGCGGCTGCGCATGCGCATCCCGAGTGACACGTGCGCCTGAACCCGCCCTGCGACCGCCAGCTGTAGTGCAACTGTGCCACGAGCAAAACATAACGAATGTGAAGATAACAAGCTTTCTTCCCTCCAGTATAGATCTGCACAAAGATGTGAATAGGAAATTAAAGCCATTTATTTGCCGGAAGATACAAGCGAGTTCTTGCTTACACAACTTTATGATTTTACCTAAAAACTTTGTTATAAGCAGTTAGCTGGGTTACATGCATTATCTTACAATTAGGACTACCACTTATATAACAACTGCTAAGACCATTCGGTTACTTCACATCGACCGCGTCCTCCGCGGCGGCGGCGGTGGCAGTGCCCGTTTCGTCGCTCGTGCGGCAGTGAGCGCAGAACACGCGCCATGTGAATATGGACCTGTTTGTATGTTTGGGCGAGGCCACAGCACGCCGCCGTCACCCTCGCGCGCGTTTGGACTGCGGCTCACTACAAAGCCCATACCTATCTATAAAATCAATCAATCTGCGCAGCCTTTTCCCAGCAATGTTGGCTTCCACACGTTCCAGTCGAACCGGATGCAGCTGAATACCAGTATTTTACGTGGAGCGCCTGCCTGACATCCGTCCTCCCATAACGCGATTCTATTAAAAAAAAAAGTATCGGTCATCCCTTCAAGGTCGACCTCGCCTAGCGCTGCTTAACATTGAAGGTCGACGTGTGTCACTGTTTTGATTTTGATTACTTATTCATGAGCTCCTCTTTGCTTTACACCTTTCTATAAAACCTTTGTATAAATGTTATTTGAGCAAAACATTTGCTTTCTTATCTTTTCTGTGATTGACACTTACATTTGTTACACGTGCTTGTAAAAAAGTCGAACGTTTTATTTTGGGCAGCAGTATCGACATGTCACGCTCACACACCCACGGTATTCGAGGTGACAGGGGAGAGGGCGCCGGGACACGATGTCTCATCGCCAGCACCAGAGAATTACTTCAGCAACTCAGATAAACTTTGTGTACTTCAGCGCTTGCTCGCGGCTGCGTTTGGATCATTTGCATGACTAATTTGCTCATAGATATTACAATATTCGATGTTTAGGTCAGGTTCAGCGTAACTTAACTGTGAGTATTGTTAGTACACACACACGGTACCAAACGTTGAGTACTACTCAACGCAGCACGGAGTGAGAGATGCATGTCAAGCGTCCGTCCTCTAATAATGTCTGTGCCATCAAAAATATAGCAAAGTGGCACTTTGTAGTAGGTACTTACATTCAGTCGTTTCTTGACAGTGACGCTGCTTCGTAACGGAAAAGAAATCGGAATGTTTTTGTGTGACGGCCGGGCGAGGTGCGAGGTGCCGCCAGAGTCAAGCGGTTCGTGACCGTAACCGGCGCACGCGCAGCCCCCGCCCCAGCCCGCCACTACGAGACAAGCCACTGCTTGTTTAAAATAGTATTAATAATTCCGCCGTTTGATTTCATACAGCATTCTTATTCCACGCACAATAACAATACGACTTTTCGAGAGTATTGGTGGCAGCGGCATCGACCACCCATGCATACGAGACTGGTAGCGTGTCGCGCTGTAGTCGTGTAGCCCTGTCGGCCCTGTCGCACCTCTTAGGACAGTCAATAGGGATATTCAATAAAATGACACCTAGAAAACTTAGGTGAAGCGAACCGTCAATCCCTAGCATCCTGGACCTCACCTAAGTGAACCGCCAGTCCCTAGCATCCTGGACCTCACCTAAGTGAACCGTCAATCCCTAGCATCCTGGACCTCACCTAAGTGAACCGTCAATCCCTAGCATCCTGGACCTCACCTAAGTGAACCGTCAGTCCCTAGCATCCTGGACCTCACCTAAGTGAACCGTCAGTTCCTAGCATCCTGGACCTCACCTAAGTGAACCGTCAATCCCTAGCATCCTGGACCTCACCTAAGTGAACCGTCAATCCCTAGCAACCTGGGCCTCACCTAAGTGAACCGTCAGTCCCTAGCATCCTAGACCTCACCTAAGTGAACCGTCAGTCCTTAGCATCCTGGACCTCACCTAAGTGAACCGTCAGTCCCTAGCAACCTGGACCTCACCTAAGTGAACCGTCAGTCCCTAGCATCCTGGACCTCACCTAAGTGAACCGTCAGTCCCTAGCATCCTAGACCTCACCTAAGTGAACCGTCAGTCCCTAGCATCCTGGACCTCACCTAAGTGAACCGTCAGTCCCTAGCATACTGGACCTCACCTAAGTGAACCGTCAGTCCCTAGCATCCTGGACCTCACCTAAGTGAACCGTCAGTCCCTAGCATCCTGGACCTCACCTAAGTGAACCGTCAGTCCCTAGCAACCTGGACCTCACCTAAGCTTTCACGGTGAGATTTAGGATTTAGGGACTGACGGTTCACTTAGGTGAGGTCCAGGATGCTAGTCAGTCCCTAGCATCCTGGACCTCACCTTAGTGAACCGTCAGTCCCTAGCAACCTGGACCTCACCTAAGTTTTCACGGTGAGATTTTTACAGAGTCGGCAGCCAGGAGTGTTGGTGACACTAAATGCATCACAACACTGGCTAGTGGTTGCGGTGTGCCGACTTCATAGGCAGCATGGTGTCGGTTGAAAAATTTTCAGATTTACCAAACTTCGTATAGATTGATGTACCTGTATCATTGGACTGTCACTGTGCATGTGAGCAGATGAACTCCGAAACTGATGCATTAGCGCTGGAGCCGCCCCCCTGCCACGGTGCTGACTATCACGTCACAACGTCAGACGTCACGTCACTTCTCATGTCTGACACACGTCGTAACGTCGTGTCTCTCACTCGCGCGCAGTTAATTCGCACGGGTGTCCGTACTTAGGCCGCGTTCATGATATTTGGCGCTTTGGAGCTTGTTTGTGTATTTCTTGTAGTTAGTTTAAAATGAGTTGCACTCTTTATTCATTGATGCTGATTTGCCTATGCATCTGTATCTTCATCACGCACATCATGAAGGTCACAGCCGGGTCGTGTTTATATTATTCTGGCGTCAGGCGCTTTTTAGGGCGCGTTAAAATCACAAAAATTTCATCGCGCGCTGGTCACAAAGTATGTACAGTTTTTGAATCGCGTACGCGTCTTCCAGTGTCTTATATGATCATTGTTATAATTATACAAGCATTCGCGTTAGGATGGGTTGCTATTCGTGTGGTGAACGCGTGCAGCGAGCTTGATCGTAGCACTGTATAAAAATTGCGCAGGCAAGCAATTCAGTTAGATGCCTATACGTTGACAACTTAGTATTCGTACGCAGTCAGGACAAGAGCTTGCGAGAAGAATATCGCCGCTAGCTCCCGATCATGACTACTCACTACTGTGAGCATGAGCTTTCGTCGGCAACCAACCACTCCGACGTGATGACTGGCGACGTCACCAACTAGACCACTCTACTTTCACAAGTTAGAGCATTAAAGTTGAGGAGCACATCGCGTCATCTGCGTCCACAGTCGAAGACGCAGCCCCGTGTGGGCGGACGTGAGAGAGCCTGTGACCTGCACTGCTGCACTTAGCTTCATTGTGTCCTCTCCTGTAAAGTGTTAACCGAATGTTGAACAACGTATTAAGAATAGAAAGTCTTATAAGAGATTAGAATCAATAGCTGTGGCGCGGGGTTATAGGCGGATCATTTTCTATAGTTATCAACCGTTGATCGTTTATCTTGGTTATTATGGATGCACAGCGACTCGCTACACTCACTCGCTCACCAGTATACCGTGCTGTACTACTCGCTGTTCGTCCTCGAAGCGGGGAAGCAAATTGAATCATAACGTCGCACAGTGCCGCTGCTCCTCTCTAATCGATAACAAAACAACGACCACCTCTAATTGCACTATTGTAGCGACGGTGACTGTACACGGACCACTTTTCTCCTCACCCTCTATTAAACCAAGTAATATAATAAGTTTCGATTAGGAAAGAAGAGGGTGAAGTTTTACAGTCTAGATCAATCAATAACATAGATACTTAGAAATATATATTTGAATAGTTTTAAGATAACTACTGCGGGATGGTAATGCGACGCTTTACCGCGTCCAGTCGATAGGTAGATACAACGTGTGCACGGTGGCGATGGCGGCGCGCCGTCTGGCTCGCATGCTGCAGTCGTTTTCAGTACAACAACGGCATAATTATCTCGACCGTGCGATATACACAAGAACCATTTGCAAACATGTCTCGTCCAATATTATAATTATGAATACTTTACAAAAACAATGTGGCGACGACGACGATTAACTGAGCACTTTACAATAAGTTTGGGCAACATGGCCGCCCGCAACAGCTGTTGTGACATGTCACTAGTTAAATTGAACTTCGCATCTCAGACTAAGGCGCCCTACACTACGGAGAAGAATAGTTCCTCTATCAAACCGCCCGTTATTACTGTTACTGTTCACTACAATAGTCAAGTCGCCGCATTGTGTTCATAAGCCTCCTGCCGGGTCCATATTGGCTCACCTAAAGTTCTTTACCCGAAATTGTTCTTCCTAATGATTTGTAATCCGAATGATCACTCTTCCTAAAATTTTTCATCCTAAAGTTTTCATTCATTCTATTTGTAGTGCTACCGGCGATGTTCATAACACTCATGTTTCCGAAAATTGTAATTAATAATATCATTAATGTAAATATATTTAAACTCCTACTGTTTTTTATCATAACGCTTTTATCCCTAAACATACTGTTTAGAATGATTAAAGGTCATTTCACTGATGTTTGTTTTATTAAATGAATGAAATTCAGGTCAGAGTGTCGTCTTGGGGGCACTATGAAAAAAATACTTAAAAAAAAATTCGCGACCAATTTCGTATTTGGTCACAGTTCTAACCTAACCTAACCTATGGATCCCTTCCACATCGTTTTTACAACAAACGGTTAGTCGGAGACAAAAAACACCAAACTACTTTTAGCCTTACAATAAAAAGAAATCTAAACAAAAAAGATATGACTTTGAATAATAGTGTAAAAGATGGTTATGTTGAGAAAATATAGGAAAACAAATAAAAGTATAATAGATGTTTATTGCTACTGACATTATGAAGTTGAATGCTTCGGAATTATGAACATTAGAGACAGAGTAGTTAGGAATTGTGATTGTTAGGATGAAAAATATTATGAAGAACATTTTCGGATTTCCAATTATCGGAGGTGATAATTTGGGTGAACTTTGGCCCACCCCTCATGTGTGCCACAGTAAGTGCCACAGTACACGAACTCGTGGCTTGGCTCGCAGTAAGCGCTGCTGCACGCAATTCGCACAGTAGCGCGCGCTCGCCGCTACTAGAGCGACACGCTACCCTCCGCCACACCTCCGCGGTCACCGACACACCGTTGTCGTCGGCGGGGTCACACATTGACGGAGACTTTATTTAGTAGCAGTTAGGGCGGTTGTCGTGAACGAAGGACACACAGTACAGATACTACTAATATTGTTTCACGTAGCGGAAAATTATAGCATTTATTAGTCTTTTTATTAGTCTCACAGTCTCACTGCGATCGTTATCAAATATGTGAGTAGAGGAACTTAGGAAACTTTTGTTTAAAAAAGGGATAAGTTTTCGGTGCAAAAATGAAACCCCTTTTTTCAGCCAGCCAATCTCCGAAACGACCTTAGTTACTCCTTATTATATCAGCTATCTGTCAGTGAAAGTCCCGTCAAAATCGGTCCAGCCCTTTCGGAGATTACCCGGAACAGACAAACTTATATTCCGAAATGGTCCCATTTAAATTTCGTTAAGATCTGATGATAAACTTCGGACATAGATAATTAATTAAATTGATAT
This sequence comes from Lacanobia wlatinum, assembly GCA_947578705.1. NCBI lineage: Eukaryota > Metazoa > Arthropoda > Insecta > Lepidoptera > Noctuidae > Lacanobia > Lacanobia wlatinum. The sequence continues at coordinate 27,781,073 of OX388034.1, forward strand.
GGACTGGTTGGAATGTTTGATTGGGGGGGGGGTGACTGCACCAAAAAGTAAAGTAAAAAAGAGGTAAAGAACGAAGAAAACACATCAGAAACACCGACTTCCAAAATTAAAGTTATTTTGTATTTTATATACTTTTTTATTGGGAAGTCAGTTGTATTTTTTTTTGTAACAAAGTATTTTTGATTCCATAGCAGTTCAGGACTGAAATATGTATTGTATAAGAAAAAAGAACCGGAAAAATGCGAGCCAAACTCGCGCACCTAGGGTTCACCGCTAGATAGCGTTGAATTAAAAGTTTGATTTTCTCACTGCTCTAAGGGTTAGCAGGCCTGAATATTTGATATACATTTTAGCTTGATTCCTCCACGCGTTGCTGACAAAAAGGGTCTTGACAAACGGACAGACAGACAGACGGACAACAAAGTGATCCTATAATGGTTCCGTTTTTGCCAGCTGAGGTACGGAACTCTAAAAAGAATAACATGAAACTTGTCGGTAAGAACTAGATAATATTGTGCACGTGCCAGGAGTATTCAGCCGGGCACAGTGTGCCGGCAGTGCCCGACGCCGTCACTATACGTCCTGCAGGCTCAGCCCAGCCGACTCATTGAGGGGGATTCTGCGAATGATCACATCGTTACCGGAGTAATCAGCCGAAATCTTATTTCAGCTATTATAACAGTTTGTTGGATATGTGTGACTTTCTGCCAAGTGCCTTTGCAAAATTTAATCGAAATTAAATTAAATAAAAATCATAAAACTTAATAGGATGTGCATCATTTCATCCATACCCGTTTTTATGGAAATATTTTCTCCGCAAACATTTATCAATATTATGCGTACCTATTGATGTTTGCTGCTTGGTCGGGGGGTTCCCCGTGCACAGAAGAGAGGAAATGCGGGCGGAGACACTTAAAGGTTCTATGCGAGCAGTCATAATTCGAGGTTCGGCTCTCGACTGTTTTCTCCTCGAATATTTGACCGATTTAAGAGATATTTCACAAACTGAATAAGAAGGATGTATACTGTGTCTGTATGTTTTCTTTTTTTGATTAATAGGCAGTTGACAAATTTGTACACTATAGCGCTCTGTTGACAGCGATTTATCGGACAATTTTAAGCATTTTGTAGAGTTCTAGTGCTTATACGGTTAATAAATCATCAAAAAGGAAAACACAGTTACACAGTTTATTTCCTTCTGATTCAATGCTTTGTGCATTTTACGTCGGTTTAGCGACACTAAAAATACTTGTCTATACCGAAAACCGATTTAGACAGACTGAATACCGCTCACCAGCGCAATGCTTGTGTTGATTAATTCCGCTGACCGTGTTTTGTTATTATTAGGTTCCTGTTTGTTTTGCACTTGCGCACAGGGCAGCGCGCCCGCGCGGCATGCGGCAGTCCCACTCGCTCAGCACTACTACACGAGCACTGACCTCGATCACTAATTCGTTTTTGATTACACAAGTAAACAGTTGTTATTCCGAGTTCGGGCACTCATACCTCATTGTTGTGATGCCGTGAAGCGACGCGCTGCGACAAAGCGTTCGTGTGAGATACGAGGTGAGAGGTCGAGCCGCGCGTTATCAGTACACAATGCGCCGGTGTCCGTGTAACAAGCTGACAAGGAGCGCTGTCGGCCACTGTGTCGGCTGTGTCGGCAGCATTGTGCGCCAATCAATCGCCTCGCGCGGCTGGGAGGCACATCCTGTGCCCTGTGACCCAGTTCCTTTCTAACCACTTATGTACAAGGTGACTTTCAACAGTGAATAGTAGGTACCTAACTAATATCTTATCTGTTAGTAGATAATCTAAACATGTAAAACCTTACATATACGGCTACACCATTTGGTTAGGTACCATCCTAAAACCTTTGATCTAGATCAGGGTTTCCCAATCTTTCTCTAGTGCGGACCCCTAACGCCACCTTACTATGATCCGCGGACCCTACAAATAAAACAAAACAACTTGAGAGGTGTCAAGGGACACCCGGATGGAACAAAGTTCCTTTCGATTAATTAGTGAAGGAATTGTAATAAAATTTCATTTAATTTAAGTTACAATAACATTTTTTTTTTTATTAACAAATATAATGTAATATAAACTTAATCAGTAGGCTCAATTTAAGTAATAATTGGCTTGTCAAAATAACTGACTGGCTTGCTTTCTATGAGAGAGAGAGAGAGAGAGAGAGAGAAACACGCGCACGCCGTACGGCTTACAAATATAGCAAAAAGTGTCGTTACAACTTTTGGTCTTAATTTTTTCCGTCTAGCCCCCTTTCGCAACGCGCGATAAGGAACTTCGTTCCAAAAATAATCGCTTTCACACTTTTATTTGAAAAACTCACATGTATCAGTTTTACTTTAAAACCACCACTCACCCCCGCAAGCAAACGATCTACGTATCTATTTCACAGTCCGGTCTCCGCGTACTGTGTTATTGCTTGCACGTTTCTGTCATGTTTTGTCAAACATTCGGTCGCGCCTGTTACATACTCGCGTAGCTTCAGAACCGCTGACTGCGCGTTAGCCTAATTACCGCGCACGGCGTCAACGGAGACACGAGGCGCCGACGCAGCCCGGCACCGAACATCGCGGCCCTCGCGAAATCGTCACTTTTGGCACAGCATCGGTCAACTGTCGACTATCTTGGCTCATAATTAATATTGTAATTTTTCATAATTAAATTAAGTTCAAACAATTTTTGTATTATTTTCTTATATCCTCCGGCTACAGCCTTCGTAATTCGCCAATGATTTTTATTTATTTTTTAGGGTTCCGAACAAAAAACGGAGCCCTTATAGAATCACTCGGATGTCTGTCTGTCTGTCCGCTTGTCACAGCCAGTTTTCTCCGGATCCACTGGACCGATTCTGTTGAAATTTGGTACACATATGGACTTCTGTGACCCAAACACGGACGCGTTACGTAAATGATTAAATTTTTAGTATGGGGGTCACTTTTGAGGGTCAAACAATAAAATTAAAAAAAAGGTTTTTTGAACAGTATCGTATGACCTATCAAATGAAAGGGCTTACTGTGAGGGTTTTAGATATATTTTTTTTAATATTTTTAAAATAAATAATTTTGAAGTTATTCAAGAAATTAAACGAAAAATGACCATAGCTCCCCCTTTACCCGAAACCACGGAGCCTAAAATTTTGAAAAATGTGGCAGTAATAGATCTTTACCTATAGATTACAGGGAAACTTATAAAAAGTCTATACTGTTAAAACAACATGTAAAAAAAAATGAAATTCGTTGGGAACCCTTTGCACGCAAGTCCGAATCGCACTAGGCCCCCGGATAAACGTCCGCGGACCCCAGGTTGGGAAACCTGATCTAGATGTTTTGGATAGTTTTTAAACAATTCATCAGATTTTCCCATATCGAGGCTGCTACTATCTTGAGGCTCGTCGTAGGAGGCAATCACTTCACTGGGCTTATCGTTATCAGCAGCGGGTGATGGACAATAGCGCGGCGAGGCATGCCAGCGCGCCGGACTGCACGACCTGTATATCTGTCTGTGGACTTCTGGACGACAATGACGTGGCCGAACTGGATCCATTTGGTGCAGCCGTGTGGGTGGGGCACACTATCTGATTGTTGTTTATAAATTGTTCCTGCATTGTGTGTATCAGTCTGCTGCAAAATATTTTTAAGTCTGTTCGTCTGTCACAGCTGGATATCTCAAGAACTACTAATGCTATCAACTTGAAATTTGGAACAGTTTTAAATGACGTTTGCTCAACTAATGTGCCATAAACTTCCTAAACTGCTAAAGAGGTCCCGATGAAAAAGGTCAGCTCTCACAGTACTGTGACCCCCACTTCTGAAGGGAAAGCGCGAGTCCTATCGACAACTACTTAGGTAGGCATAAGGTTTCGATGATTGCTATTAAATTAACGATAATTAAGCTAAGGACACAATTTGATAATGAAATCTAAAAATGTCTAGGTACTTAGTTGTAGCAATTTCATTGAATGTTAGTACAATTTACAATTCACGTTAACGGAATACCTCATGAACGCGTAGCGTGAGGCGGGGGTCGGGGGTCGGGGGTCGGGGTCGGGGGTCGGGGGTCGGGGCCGACACTATCAGTTCACGACTAGTTAAGAGTCTGGCGCGTGAACTGGCCCAGTTCACTGGTCAGTGCTCGCACTTGGGATGGCATTGCTAGCGATAAAACAGGATATTTTCGATTGTATTCATCTATTGTGAAATACAAACTAAGTGACGCTGTGTCCAGGGGGGCTACTCTCTAACGAAATCCGTAGTTTCGGGCTTAGTTGCGGGCGGGCGTATTCTACTCTGTATCACCTACAGACTTACGATTAGTCCCGAACCCGAACTGAGAATGAATGACAACACGATTTCACAGTAACTGTCAAATCGTGTTATCATTAGTTCGCAGTGGTTAGGTGATACGGAGTAGAAAATGCCCGCCCGCAAGGCCGCAACTAAGCCCGAAACTACGAATTTCGTTAGAGAGTAGCCCCCCAGGCTCCGGGCTGCGCGCGCCCACCTCGGCGCGGCGCCGGCGCACTATCGCGCTAGGATAATGACGTCCGCGGCTCATGGCGCCGCGATAATAACGCGCACTGGACGGCCTGCTCGCCTCTCACTTAGCCTAAATGATAACAAACTATGAACGAACTCCAATTCTCCACGTAAGTGTCATGGCACTCATGGCTAATGCTCCAGACAGAGCAAACGTCAACTGAGCGGTGTCTGTATGCCGCTCATGTGATCTCGTTCCGAGCACGTGCACACCTTATCTATTTCTTGGTACTATAGCATGTTCCACACGGATGTAATTCAGCGTCCCATCCAAGGTGACCTTGCTTGGTGCCATCCGTGTAGACGGCAGATGCAATCCAAATTCATACAAAACTCGCGGATGGAAACTAAGCTCCCACCAAGGTCACCTTGGATGGGACATTGGATTACATCCGTGTGGAATATGCTTAACAGAGGACTCTAGTCGTTAACTCTTGGGCCTTTCTCCATACAAACGCATTCCGCTGTTTTCTTCGTGGATCATGCTGCTAGAGCAATGATTTTTTCCAAAAAATCTAGATTGAATTAATACATGCCCCTATCATTTTCTTTTTTCCAAAACATAATTACTTAAAGAATTATGACAATCCAAAAACCCGGAAAAAAATAGCCCGTTTTTACCACCATGTTCAGACGACTATCAGAATTTGATAAGTTTTTAACAAAATAGAAAATAATACAAGCATAGATATAGTCTTCCTCTAAATTTTGATATATATTTTTTATAGATCAGTCCAGTTTTGAAGAAAACAGCGGAATACAAAATGTCTATTGGTCAAGGTTTTTATAGGTAAAATCAGCCTCTGCTGCAGTTGTCGCTTTCGCACTTTACGTGATAGGGTGCAGCACGACGGCATCGGCAATAGTTTTTTTTTTCAAATAGCTATTTTTCAAATTCCTCGGGACTAGAGTCCCCTCTTAATGGCGCTCTCAACAGTGACGTGAAGGGCATCACGAGACGTGTTTGTGTCGAAGCTAAAGTAAACAAATTCTGCGTGATATGCTTAATTAACAATTGCCATTATTACATTACATAAATACCACAAGTTCCTCGAACCTTGTCGTATTTTCCATTTGCACTAGAGATTCTAATATATTGACTATAACGAACATTCCAAACAAACAGGCTGTTGCTAATATGAGCAACACTAGCAGTGTCCGCCGCCTCGTCGCGCGTCGGTGGGAGTTGGAAGACTTGCAGTGAGCTGGCTGAAGGCTCGCGAAGGGTTGCGGAGGTGCGCGCCTGTGTTTGATTCAGTTAGCTAGCTTAATAAATAATGCGATTTTTGTAAAAATATATTGTCTCTTAAATACCCGGTTTCTTGATGTGACCGTTTTGACGTAGCATTCGGTAGCATTCTTAGCGGCATGGGTAGCACGGAGCACCGCTCGCATCCCGCAGCCACAAATCACTGCACACAAATCACAAAGACTGGACACTGTTGGAGATGCGGTAACGTTATACATTATAATGAGGTCGCATTTGGAAATAGTGAGTATACGCTGTTCTTCTCACTATTCGTATGCTTTGAAACGGTTTTCACCATAATTTAAAGAATTTACTCCGGATCGTTCAATCGTGTAATCGCCAAATCATAATTATATTGGGGCCATGCAAAGTACCCCGGTACGACTCGCTCAGATATCTATAATATCTAAGTGGACTATGATTATGTAGGTACATACAGAACTTGCAAGCCTGTGTTCAGAACCAGGGGAGCACCCCTGGTTTTGAACACAGGCTTGCAAGTTTGCCCAAAACTACGGACTTCGGACTTAAAGAGTAGCCACTCTCTAAGTCCGAAGTTCGTAGTTTCGGGCTTAGAGAGTAGCCCCCAGCCCCGAGACGACGGCGCGCTGTGTTCGGCGCGCGCCTCAAAGAGATGTCAGCATAGATGACGGGGCCCGTTAGGCCAGTGCTTGCCAGGGTTGCGGAATTTGTTCGAAAGAGTCCGCGGCGCAGAACGCAAAGGGCATTAGGAGGAACAAGGACGGGTTTTAGTCAGTTAGACTCTGACACTCCTTTCTGCTCCACCCAGAGCGGGAGGATTCATTTGATGATATCCCATCATTAAAAAAAAGGTACATATATAACTTGTAGGACACAAGATCAAAATCAGGTTAAAATCAGTTATTAGGAAACGTTCTGGATTAAAATCCTCTAATGATAGTGAAATACACACATTATTGTTTAGTTAAGAATTAAGCGCGTACTGATAACTATTAATAACCATCCTTGCTCTTCCACGATCAGTTAAAAACAGTATGGCCCGTTCTCAGCACATAGCAGTGCGGATTATCGCTGATTGTTTATGTTCCGAGTACTGTGGCAGTACCCGGCCTGCGCCCGACCAACGATACTTCTGGTAAATTTACTCAAAACAATGAGGCAAGGAATGTTGAGTACCTACGTACGTAGTAATAGTGAGGTACTGCAGTTAGTGGACAAGTGGACACGGCTGTGCGGCGCGTTCATGCCGCGGTGCATTGTGGCGCGTTCTCGGAACTGAGCGCCGCACTCGGCTGCGCCCGCGCAGCGCTCGGATGCAGTCGGGCGGCGTCGGGTTTCGGAGAAAGCGGGTCCAGCCCGCCCCGCACCCCACGCACCGCACCCACCCCGTTCGCCCACTCCACGTGTGCACATTACACTAGAGATGAGATATACCTGCCATTCTCCATACCCGGCCTTTAAGGTATGGGTATCACTAAATACCTGGTACAAATACCAGGTATCAAAATACTTCTAAGTATTTGGGTGTGGTAGGATTTCGATAAGTAAACGTATGCGATAAGTATGGTATGCCTCCAATATAATGTAGGTACGACGTTTCAAGTACCTATACGTAATTATGCATTATGAGATATGAAATCTTTCCTTCCTACTTTACCAGGCTTAGGACTGTCGCTAAGAGTATGACGATGGTTATTAATGAATTCTAGTTATTTCTATATAAATTACACAACGTAATCAGACAACGTAAACATTAAAACACGTAATAATATTCCCTAACATAAACAAACTAAGGAACTCTTCCACGTCGTGACAAAAAATGTAATTATGCTATTATGTTCCTTACACACGTAAAAATAAGTACCCATTTTGTCTAACTAAATTAAATCAACCGAATGTTCATAAAGCACGAATGACGTTTCGGGTCCCTTCGTAAGCTGTCGGGTAGCTTCGGGTTGCTTCGGCGTACCGAACTACCGATAAAACTGGGCGCTACCTTATGGTAGCGGTTCGTATCGTACTATGCGTCTGACGTCATACCTTCAAGGTATTTACCCAGTATTTCGGTCCGTACCCGGTCTATGTACTGGGAAGCACATACTTGGTATATATACCTCTACCAGTATATACGTCTCATCTCTACATTACACTTTCGATTCACCATTGACTAATTTGCATGCGAACTACCTGCATATTATGTGCGAGTAGATAGGCGTGCGAGTACTGAACTACTCAATCTAAGTAAACTGCCAAAATATAATACACTAGTTGACCCGCGCAACTTCGTCTGCTCCGCTCCTACTGGTCTTAGCGTGATGATATATAGCCTTCTTCGATAAATGGGCTATCTAACACTGAAAGGGTATCTAACGCGTTCAAGCAAACAAACTCTTCAGCTTTATATATTAGTATAGATAGTATAGAAGTATAGATATTATGTGAGTTGTTGCGAGAAACTACTTCTACAATAACAACTAGTGTTCTAAGGAGAGTAAACTACATATACAAGTTCGTAGACGACTGCAGCCAGCAGCACCTTGTACCTTAAACCTTACCATTTTTTGGTGTCTAAAATCAAAGTGTAAAATCAAAATACATTACAAATGAGTTACACATGACATTATTATTACATGGTACACTATTTTTCATCACATAATGACGGCGTGGGTTTCCTGTCCGTGCAGTGACGTGACGGGCGTGACACGAGGCGTGAGTGGCGTGGGGGCACGCTCTCCACGCCACGCGTACGCACACCCCTAAAATAGAGCCTCTTATTCTAACCTCAAAGCAATCGAAAGAAATCAAATGTCTGGAGATGGCGCGTCTGGACTATGGAAGAAGCTAGCACTAGAGACTATCCCACGCGTAAACTACTGCAAACAACACTAAATAACTAAACCGAAGGCACAGCCTCATCTAGCTTAAAATGACCAAGATTGACGTGTAAAAGTGTTTAAACTTTAAATGTTCAACCTACTTCCAAAATAAATATCATTCAGAAGCCGTGAGTCGCCGCTACGAGGTGTTGGGTTCCGTCACCAGCTCGATCAGTTTTAAATCCATGGGGTCCAATAAAATTACCAATATGTTCGCAAATCCCAAGAGATTCGTATTTTGAGTAACCTTTAAATATTGACTACACGTCGCCGGGTCGTCATTTAGATAACGTCGCGTATTGATGTCTGCGACAATGATAAACATACACAGACACGCCTGCGTCGCCGTCGGGCGTCTCACGCGAACAAAAGACATCAACGCGCGACACGGCGCGGTGCCGCGTCCTCGCGGCTCAGTAAAACGACATGCTATGCTTTCAACATTTATTTTTTGTTCAACAGCCAATCTAACAGGGCAAGAGTTTACCAAAGCTATAAGGAGCTTTCATCGTTCGATTCAGTACACGGATCGTACAATATGTACGCCGTAATCATAATAAACACGTATACAATACACATCAGGCACAGTTCGGTCCGTCATCAGCGGTCAATCATACGACAACACCGATCGTAATCGTTACGGGAATACCAAATAATACTGAAGAATAAATATTCACTATGACTAAGTACGTTCAAGTACATTAAAGCTCGAGCCTCAGTGGCAAAGTGTCACGTTACTAGTGGCGCACAGTCGCACAGTCTCACAGTCGCACGTGCCAGCGTCTCTCAGCACACCGTCTCCATGGGGATGCGAGGGGGCGCGGGGGGCGCAGGGGGCGCGGGCTGAGGCGCGGGCGGCGCGGGCGTGGTGTGCGTGAGCGACTCGCCGCAAGACGGCAGGTGCGTGGACGAGTGCGTGTTGCGCCCCCCGGCGCCGCCCGCACCGCGCGCGCAGCACGCCGCCGCCGCACGCTTCAGCGCCGCCCACGCGTGCGGCTGGCAGCCCACCACCAGGAAGATGAACACGCCTTGCAGCGCGTTCAGCAGGTCCGTGGCGTACCACACGTAGTCGGGCCCGCCCGCCGCCCACGACACCACGTCGGCACCCCACGTCACGCCCATCACCACCACCAGCTTGGCGCATACTCGCCCCAGAGCCGCCCTGCAAGACGAGGCGCAATAAGAAACCTTACTTCATAGATGATTACCAAGCAGTGCCGTGGTGACCTACCGTTCGGAAGTGGACTTGACCTCGTCGCGGCGCCACAGGCCGCAGGTGAGCTGGCGCGTGGTGGACACGAACAGCGCCAGGTTGACGAGCAGCAGCACGCCCACGGGCCCGAAGAAGTAGACGAGGATCTCCATGTCGCCGTAGAACCAACAGCGCTGCACGGCGAAGCGCGGCCGCAGGAAGGGCGCGGCGGCGTCGGCGGGCAGCGCGTCCAGCGCCGCCGCCGCGCCCGCCAGCAGCAGCGGCCCGCCCCACGCGTACACCATGTACACGCGCAGCCGCCACAGCTCCTGCCCGCGCTCCAGCGACGTCGGCCGGAAGTCCCTGCGCGCACAAACACCGCGTCACTTCGCCGCTACAGCCCACAACCACTATTACAATAACTCATCGCAGATTCCAATGGATCGTTCTAATCAACTACACTACACTACACCATTATCTTATTTTTTCTTTTCTCATCTGTAACTTGGCAATCTGTGTTGACATAAAATCCATCATTTATTGGATTTCTTTCATTACATAATAGGCAGAACGAATGATTGGAAATTCATTTCATTTGCATTATTATTTTTAATCTCGCGGTCAGCGTATAGTATTGGCCACTTCAGTCGGGTTTGTGAGATACTTCTCCTTGATACAAATATTTTAAAGTTTACAATTTTTATTTGCAATGAATAGGCTCAAAAAATACTGATATGATTTTAAAAATTCTTTCACCAATAGAATGCTATTTTTTTTTTACTATTGATAAGCATATGTTTGACCACTATCTAACCTGATAGTAAGCGATGATGGGGTCGAAAATGAAACCCGCTTACCAAGAAACAACCTATTCACTCTTGACTTAAAGACTCCCAGGTTGTAGCTATTAGGAAACAGAGTTTGGCAGGGAATTCCATTCTTTAGCTGTACACACTATGAATGTGTTCCCAAAACGTTTTGTGCGTGTGGGTGGGATGTCCACCATGTACCGGTGGCGCACCGCGCCGTACGTCTTGTGGTCCGATGATGGAACGGGCTTGGCTTTTGAAGAGAGATTATACTACTAGCTTTAATTTTCTAGAAAATGGTATGAACAATCTTAATGAATTTCGTTTTAAGACCAAAAGGCGGCTAATCCGCCGTCGCTGTTCGCTGGAATGCCATGTTTTATCATTACTTTACAGTGTTCTATTTATTCCTGCAATATCCTGTTATCTCATAGGACGTTTTAAGTTCCTTCATAAGTTCAAGACACGCATTCGAGATGCTCTTGGCACAGATCATCGGGGAATTTGAAACTTTTGAAGCCCTCGCGTTCTACCAAGTTCTACCACAAGTTTTTCACGGTTAGGCAAGCCCAATCACTATAGCTAATGACCATTTCCTTTCTCTATATTGCTTTCCCGTTCCTACTAGATGTCATGACTAATCCATCAGTGATCCACTTTCTCTTTCGTCTCTGTTTCTCTGTCCTTTTCACTAAATTGTGTAACATTTCATAAGAATGTTCTCATAAACGCATCGGCAGCTTGTTATGTGTCGCCTTGTTAGGCACTACACGCTACGTAATATACTCGTGCACGTGACAGGAACAGGGCGTCAGCTGACCAACCATCAGACCTTGCTGACGGGTCAGCGATTGCTTGCCAAAGAACTGTCATCGATTTCGACTTCAGAGAAGCTAGAAACAATTTCAAAGAGATTTTGGTTCCAGATGGAACTCGTACCTCTATTATTTTGTATTGACTTAGTTAGCTGGATGTCCGACAGCGGCCGGACTCCGAGTTATTATAGAAGGGTCCCAGTTCTTACAGACGGTGACAGACGAACATTGAATTTGTGCAAAATATAAAGCGGCTAGAGTAAAAAGTGACATAACCCAGAAAACACGGACATTACGTTTCCTGCGTTATTTTTTAAAGTTTCGACCTTGATCTCGAATTCTATTCGGAAGCATTCTGGCCAAAATAAGAAGTCTTCGCCAATTTGATATCGAGAGCTTAATGTATCAGGTAAAACAAACAAATTTTATAAACGAATTTTACCAAATAGAAACCTATTAACAATGACGTTTTATGCAGAGTGGAATATTCAACTGCGCGCGCGCGCGGATGCTCAATCCTAAACTATTACGAATACAAACACTGAAAGGAGTCTCGAGCCCGATTTTGATGAAAACTAAAACTGCATCATAAGATTTTTGATAAATCTGTAGTCCTAGCCAGGAATCGAACCGGTTGATTTTGAAAAAAAAAATACATCCTGTATTATTTATTACTCCATTCGAAAGTATCGCTTATGATGAGGATCAAATTTTAGGAAGTAATAATAACAAATGGAAAAGTTATCGAAAACGCTCATTTTAAAAATGACACATTTTTAAATAAAGCTTCGTAAAGATCAACACATGTATTTTTTTAAAATGCTCTTGGTTATGGCTTAAGTGGCACGTGACACAACTACAGTAGTGCTATTCTGTAACAACATTTTCTTATCTCGACAGTCAAATCCGAGGTGAGTTTCAGATGAAGATCTTTATGTTGTGTGCAATAAAGCTCATTTTGTGAGTTTTGTCACACAGGTGAAGCTCGATATCGAAATAGTTGTTTACAGAATAAACTAGCTGGAGACACTTCCATGTTTAATGCGGGATCCACACGCTTGGCACTCGCCGCAAACTTCAAACTCATTAGGATTTCGAACATCCGTAAAAAACCGGCCAAGTGCGAGTCGGACTCACGATTCTTGTATGGAAGCCCTTTTTAGTTTTCAGTTATATTTAATTTTTATTATTTGTTGTTATAGCGGCAATAGAAATACACACCGGGAAAATTTCAACTGTCTTCCTATTACGTTTCTCAAGATACAATCCGCTGACAGACAGGCCGATGCTCGAACGGACGGACGGACAGCAAAGGCTTTATAATAGGGTTCCGTTGGTTACACTTTGAGTACGGAATCCTAAAAACAAAACCCTTATTAGGGTTCCGAACATCCGTAACAAACAGAATCCTTACAGACAGACAAACAGACAGATACCCGAGTGATCCTATCACTCGGGTATCTGTCTGTCTGTGACAGCCAATTTTCTCCGAATCTAGGTACTGGACCCATTCGACACGATTACAAATCCAAACGTATGGATAAAAAGTGGTAGGCTTGCAAGCGCTTGTAGCCGACCCCGGCTGTTGGTTTTTTGTACAATTCAAAGGAATGTGCCGCAAGCGCTTGCGATGTACCCACATGTTTGTTTGTAAAACGTTTGAGTTTGAAGTTTGCAGCAAGTGCCAAGCGTGTGGCTCCGGCATTAAAAGCTTTCTAAAATAGTATATTAGTACCCGATAGTTAGTTTTGGCTCGTGTTGGAAAAAACGATCAACTGATCCCGCATAAAAATGAAAATTAACTGAGTGCTAGTGTTCAAGTGGGTATCTAGTCTGCAGTCTGTAGGACAAGCATAGTAATGTACAGTTGTTGGTTTTAGATCTGCGAGTACTCAAGTACTGACCGCGAGCGCGAGCGTGCGCGCAGCGCGCACTAAGCTTCATGTAGGAATGTCGTTCATTACGAGTCTTAACGTTAGATGAAGAGTACTATCTGTGATATAAGTGCCTAGTGCTTAAGAAATGTTTACGTACCGGAAAGTCCACCAGATGTTGAAACACATCGTATTGAGCCAGAAGAACGCCGACAGGAACAGGAAATGCATGCACACCGCTGCAGCACATGAAACAAACGATCACGTCAGCACCCAGCACCTCGACCGCACACACACACACACACGGCACAGTGCTCACCCAACGCGCGGCACAGGCCCGGCGGCACTACGTCGCCCGCCAGCTGCGTGGCTGCCAGCAGCACGTCGCCCAGCATCAGCGCCGCCACGTAGTGCGTCTGGCAGCGCCAGTGCAGCGCGTGGTGCGCCGCCGGCAGCGCGAAGCCCGCCGCCAGCGTGGCGGCCAGGAATGCGGCGCCCACGGCTAGCCCAGCGCCGTACAGCAGGTGGCGCGGGGCCTGCGCGCCGCGCGCGCGCGCCGCCGCCTCACACGCCAGCACGCGTGCGCCCGAGTGCCCCAGCACGGCGTCCGCGCACCACGCGCCGCCCGCCAGCCGCTCGCCGCCGCCGCCAGCCGCGCTCAGCAGCAGCGCGCCGCGCGCCGCCAGCTGCGCGCCCGCCAGCGTGCCTGCCACCGAGTAGCGCGACTCGAGCGGGCACGCCGGCCAGCCGGTGCCCACGGCGCCGCCCGCCTCACTGCGGTTGCTGAGCGCGCGCAGCTCGTCCAGCGCCTCCTGCGCGCGCGCTTTCTCCTCGTCGCCCTGCACGCACTGTTTGCCGTCAAAGGCGCGGCCCTCGGCGCAGCACTTGGCGGGCTGCCACAGCACGTCGGCGGCGCACGCCAGCGCGGCCTGCACGTCGGTGCAGTAGCGGCCGGGCGGCAGCGGCGAGCCGGGCGCGCCGCGTACCATCATCAGCCCGTCCACGCCGCGCAGCGCGTACGGCGCTGCGTGCTCCGGCAGCAAGCGCAGTGACTCACAGTCGGGTATGCCTGTTTTATTTCTCCAGTGTTTGGGCTCTTCGTAAACAATTTTTTTGTACTGGAGCGAGTAAATCCTCGTGGCCCGGGTGACGTTCCCGAAGACGGGCGCGCAGGCCGCGGCGACGGCAGCCGGGCTCAGCTCACTGACCCGCAGCGCCTCGTCGCCGAGCGCCTGACCGGGAGGGCAGCAGTGCAGCACCGTCACCGGGCTCAGCGCCGCCACAGAGCGCGCCCACAGCACGCTCCATGCTGCCAGGAAGCAGAGCACAGCTGACATTTCGCTACAGTTCACCGGTCGCACCGACGACGAGACGGCCGCTGGTCCTGCATCGCAGCCCTACTCACTTTTTCGTAATTTTGAGAATAAACAACCACTATGAAACTATAGATTCCCAATAGATAGTTAATTTTCAATTAGTTGCAAAAACCAAAACAATGAGTTCGCGAACACGATATCAAACACGTGTAGAATAGTCCAGGCCGCAACGGACGCGTACTCCCTCACGGAGAGCTGGCGCGGTACTAGCGAGTAGCGAGCGGCCACTCGCGAGTCGCGCTGCGCTCAGCTGACGCCGCGCCCCTCTCGCCCCGGCCGTTCGCACGTGCACACCGGCACAGCGCGGCCGCCACTACCATGCAGCCACTACTGCACAGTGCACACTGCACACGACCAGGGCTGCCAGATCGTATATTTGGATACAAAATATGTATAATCGGACGGTGTATCGTATCCATGACCATTCTATATAATACGATACAAAAGAAAACCGCATGAAATGGAATATGAGTTCGCCTCTTGCTTTTTTCGAAGTTGTCCGCTCACTCTGCATAGGATGAACAGAGAAGGTCAAAGTCAAAGTCAAAGTCAAATGATTTATTTCAACTGTCTAGTTGAAATGCTTTTGACGTTCAAAAGTGCCTTTATTGGTCTCAATAAAGGCACTTTTGAACGTCAAAAGAAAATAAAATATAGTGACTCTAGTCGTCCGTTCGCAAAAGGTAGATTCTTATGGAGAAGAACGTAAAAAAAACTCCATAGTTACTCTTTTCAAAATTAAGCTTTACAATATTTGCATACATTAATCAATTGATTATATGTATGGACGATGCTCCCAAAAAAGCACTTATATACTACTAATTGTTACAATAAAGAAATGCCAGCAGAGGTAAAATTAATAAGTTTGCTAGTAAGGGGACATAGTACTCCCATACGTAAAAATTTTGCAACTATTGATTTACATGATCATTGTGTGAGTTAAATTAAATATAAAAATCAGTAAATACACCTGTATACGTAGTAAATATTAATATAATAAACACAAACATATCAACCAGTTTCACTATGTCTACTACACCCTAGATTGTCCTATGGAGCAAGACTAGCATATTTCCAAGCATTCTTATCTTGAATATAATCATCTAATTTGTAGTTCACAAAGTGTCTTTTTTACACACGTTTTAAATTTTCTTTCATTTAATTCTAATATGTTAGAAGGAATTTTATTGTAACATTTAATACAGTACCCCATGAAAGATGATCGTACTTTGGATAATCTAAAAAATGGTTGATCTAGTTTATTTCTATTTTTAGTATTAAAATTATGTCTGTCACTAATTTTGCTAAAGAGATGTCGATTTTTCCTTACATGCATAATATTTTCATAAATGAATTGACAAGGGACTGTCATAATATTAATCTTTTTAAAGAGTTCCCTAAGAGAATCGCGGCGACGAAGATTATAAATGGCTCTGACAGCACGCTTTTGTAGAATAAATATGAATTCAATGTCAGCAGCCCGACCCCACAGCAAAATACCATACGACATAATGCTGTGAAAGTAACTAAAATAGACCAAACGCGCGGTTTCTATATCTGTGAAGGAGATAAGATATTGCCAACTTTACAACTATGAAGGAGTGTCGTGTAGTGTCGTGTGCCTCGCTAGAGTATATTATGCTGCCTCCACTCGCTTGGCAAACAGTAGCAAACAGCGAACACCAAACAACAAACACGAACGTGTGGATAGGTGTATGCTGTTTGCGTATGTGTTCAGCATCGGCAAGTGATCGGCATCGGTGTCGGTTTTTGTGCACAAATCAAAGGGTATTCGGCAGTTTAAAAAAAATACAGAGCAGCCTATGTGGTACGTGTATTAAGGAATTATGAACAAATTAACAATTTATTTCTCTTTTATGAATAATGGCATGTGTGTGGCAGGTACGTTACTTTCAATTTTATTTATTTCTAGCATAAAGAATAGAGATTAGGAGGACTATCTCTGTGTATGAAAAGGGTCCGTCAAAATGCGTTAAAATAGGGTGGCGCATCATCATGCGATCATCACGGTAAATTTTAAAAACAGCGTCATAAGTGTTTAGAGTAGGATAGAAAAATAATCAATGAAATAAAAACTTTCGTTTCGTTATTATTTCGTTATGGCGCAAATAAGAAACAATGATACTTACATGATTAAATTTTGTGCATTAATTTTCAGAAAATAATTAAAAAATAAATTCATTGATAAGATGAGAAAATGTTCAAAATAAAGCCATTCTGGAAGGTTTTGGAACTGCTACTTACTGCTTACTGCTGGACACCTTTTCATTTTGTCAGCCATATAAGATCGTACTCCTCGTCTCTATATTCCATGATTCTTAGATTTAACTTTTGCCACAAGTGAAGAAGATACGATTATTTAACTGTGACATTACTAAAAAGTACTTAATCTTTCAGATTTTAAAAGTGTAATAAAAAAACGAAACAGCATTAAAGTACAGGTCATGTTAGTTTTATGAAATTATGAAGAAAAATCTATTTCAAGATGGGTTATGTATAATGCGATCAAATTTCTTATAATTGCAGATACTTAACCGTGTAGCCGCGATTTATTTGCTGCCAGCCCTGCACAGGACTCGATGTACAAGTATTATAAAACTAACGTTCTGTTCTGCATTTTAAACAATGCAATGGTACAATAAAATTCTGTTATCGTTTGCCTTACTTGGGATTCCTCACCAAAATAAACAATCACAAATTACGTGTCTCCCAGGTATCAGGACTCGCCCTTCCTAGGCTGTCTGTGTCTATAGCTACAACCACTTCAGCAACAAAACAAAACTAATCTTGACTCGTAATCAGTTTGCCGATCCTATCCTAGAGATAGACAAAAATTGCAAACATGCTCAAAACCTCCTGGTATAAAAATCTGACACGCTCGAGTATTTGCAATATGGCGATTTTTTTTTGTATTTTCAAAACATCTCTACGAGCTTGCGTTACCTCCGAAACTTCAGTCTTTAGAATGGGACCATTTTTAGGGTTCACTTTACATCCCCTCTGAATATCTGACGCGCTCGAAAGATTTTTTACCCTTCTGGGTAGCCAACCCCACCACGCAAGTCGGCAGATGAACCTACCTTTGGTAGCAGAGACACGTTGGAGCATCTAAACTATCAATATCTGACACGCTCGAGTATGTCCATGTAACTGATTTTTTACATTTTTGTAAATCTGTGGACGCTTCCCCCATCATTGAACGGAGACTAGACAATATTCGTCAACTTGCGGGCACTTATTTTTGCTAAGCTTAACACGCTAAAGCTGCTCAATAAGTCCTGTACTTTGGAGGTTTTAATGAATGCCACCGATGCTGCAATTAACGTAGCCACCTACTGGGTCAAAGCAACATAAAGAGTTAACCATCGACTCGAAAAGACAAAGAAAAACTGGCCAAGTGCGAGTCGGACTCGCGTGCAAAGGGTTCCGAACGAATTTCTTTATTTTAACATGTTATTTTAACCTTATACAATTCTTATAGATTTTCCTGTGATCTATAGGTAAAGATCTATTAGGTATCTCCATTTTTTTTTTTCAAAATTTTTGACTCAATTGTTTCGGAGATAAGAGGGGAATGGTCATTGTTCGTCTAATTTCTTGAATAATTTCAAAACCATTTATTTTAAAATTATGAAAAAAAATATTTAAAACCTTCACAATAAGCCCTTTTATTCGATATGTCACACGATATTGTTCGAAAAACGTTTTTTTTTAATTTTCTAATTTGACCCCCAAAAGTGACCCCCACAGAATCGTTACGTAAATTATAAAAAAAATATAATTTACGTAACGATTCCGTGTTTGGGTCATTGAAGTCCATATGTGTACCCACCAGAATCGGTCCAGTGGATCCGGAGCAAACTGGCTGTGACAGACGGACAGACAGACAGACAGAAGGGCAGACGGACAGACAGACAGACACCTGAGTGATCCTATAAGGGTTACCCTTTTTTGTTCGGAACCCTAAAAATGAACCTTCACAGGCTTGTAGCCAGGAGTCACGACACCCACGAGCAGGTGGCGAAGTCCCATGAACTGTTTTTGCGACTCCTCAGTCGCAAAAACAGTTGAATTAGCTTGGTTACTCGGATGTCTAACTTTGTTCCAAAAAAAAATTAAAAATTTAAAAAACCCCCGACAAAAAGAACTTTAAGAAGTAAAAAATATTTTTTATTGATCCTTTTAGTTTAACATAGGTACGATTCTTTGGGCCAAGTGTCATCGCGACGGGAGACCGCTAATAATTCAATTCAATTCAAAAAAATTATTTCAGACCAAGAGATCCAAATAGTGTTAGTATGAACTTAGTCTATGTTAGTAAAAAACAAAATAATAAAAATACACAAAAAAAAGCATTAATTGGCTGCATGCACATGTGGACGCACATGCCTGCCAGCCCAGAGCCTGATAAACGGTCCATCTATCTAATAACACTAATAACAACACATAAATACTTATACTTTACTAAGTATAAGTAAGTATACAAAAGGTTTGCGGACTCCCGAGGCGAAGACACTTGGCCCAAAGAATGGTGTCTATGTTAAACTAAAAGGATCAACAAAAAATATTTTTTACTTTTTAAAGTTCTTTTTGTCGGGTTTTTTTTTTAATTTTTAATTTATTTTTTATTTCAAGCTTTTTAAACTTAATTTTCATTTCGTTAGTTAATATTCCTCATGCCCTTTCAACGTTACGTTGGAAGGCCTCCCTCAAGGTGGACCGATGACCTGGTGAAGGTTGCGGGTAGCCGATGGATGCGAGACGCACAGGACCGGTCGTTGTGGCGACGCTTGGGGGAGGTCTATGTCCAGCAGTGGACGTCTTTCGGCTGATATTATGATGATGATGCCCTTTCAATGTAGTGTACATAATTCTACTAGTCAAGCCCTTTCGTTAAATTTGATACCCATATTGAGGGAGTTGTGAAAAAAAAAAGGAGAAGAAGACCGAATGGCTTGGAGAGTGCGTATGTGGTCACTCAAATACGCATAATTTTACGAATACTTTTAAAAATTGCTGACGGCGTATACCAAAATTAAGAAGGTGGTTAGGTTATTTTAAAAGATAGCCTGTGTTGTCCCGTTGCTTCAGCATTAATTCATTTCTTCTGTGTACGGGGAACCTCCGACCAAGCAGCAGCCATCAATATGCATGATATTGACAAATGTTTGTAGGGAAAATAGTTCCATGAAAACGGGCATCGAAGAAATGGTACACATCATCCTATTAAGTCATATGTTTAATTTAGATTAAATTTTGCAAAGGCACTCGGCTGAAAATAACATATATCTAACAAACTGTTATAGCAGCTGAAGAAGATTTTGGCTGATTGCTCCAGTGACGATGAAGTGATCATTCCCAGAATCCCCCACATTCCCAATTTTGGAAAATTGTTATTGTTATTTTCAAAACTGTTAAATTCCCAGTGAGCCTATGATAGGTACGTCATGACCAGCTCAGTGCCAGAAATTATCCGTTGCGGGCTTCACCCTCCAGTGGATCATGGGGAACTGTAGATCCCTAGGCAATGAAGCTACTGGGCACGCCACAATCGCTACGGCGTCCTCACCTTCCGCCTGACGCAGGTACTCACCGGACACGGTTTTTTTGGGAGGTACCTGTTTCGAATTCGGCGGGAGGATACGCCCGGGTGTCAACACTGCGAGGATCGCCCGGAGGACACGGTGGAGCATATGGTGGAGGTATGCCCTGCTTGGGCGGAACACCGCCGCGTCCTCGTCGCGGCGATTGGCGGCGGCGACCCCTCGCGTCCGGCCCTGGTCCAATCCATGGTCCGGAGCGAGGAGGCATGGGAAGCGGTCACCTCCTTCTGCGAAGCAGTAATGCTAGCAAAGGAGGAGGCCGAACGCGTGAGAGAGAGGGAAACCTCACGCCCCAGCCGCCGCAACAGAAGAAGACGCCCCGGGCGTCGGGAGTCGCTGGGCGATTCTCGGCCACCGTAGGCGCGGGCCTGCGGACGGCGAGCATTGGGTGGCTCGCCGTCTGATCAGAACCAGGCCCGGGTCGACGGCCTGCTGTGTTCCACGCGCGCCTCAAAGAGCTGTCAGCATAAAGGACGAGGCCCGCTAGGGCCAGTGCCTGCCGGGATTGCGGGATTTGTTCGAGAGAGTCGCCGCGGCCCTGGAACGCAAAGGGCACTAGGAGGAACACGGATGGGTTTTAGTCAATAAGAGTCTGACACTCCCTTCTGCTCCACCCAGAGCAGGAGGAGTCATTTGATGATTTCTCATCCTTAAAAAAAAAAAAAGGCAATGAAGCCACAGCCAAGATGGTGGTGCTGGACCCATACCCACTCTTCCTGCTACCTTTTTCACAGTTTCGTACATGAATTTGCCAGAGATCAACTATGGTAGTAAAAAATGGCATTGTCAAGCTTATACACGCGACTAACTTAACTACTTCTCAGCCTGAGTAGAAATGCCTTCCGAATAATCCTTACTTCCTTACTTAATATTATAAATGCGAAAGTAACGCTGTCTGTCTCCTTTCACGCCAAAACTACTGAACCGATTTAAATGAAATTTGGAACACAGATAGTCTAGAGCCTGAGAAAGGACATAGGCTACTTTTTAATGCGAAAAACTGGTTGTAAGGGGTTGAAAGGGGGGATGAAAAGTTGTATGGAAGTATCGTCATTTTTAGAGCTAGAAGCTTGAAACTTATTTTTTAGGGTGTTGATTCGTTTTAATTAAATTCGTTTTAATGCGAAAAAAGTGTTGTAAGGGGTTTTAAGGGGAGTATGAAAAGTTGTATGGAAGTATCGTTATTTTTAGAGCTAGAAACTTGAAACTTATTTTTTAGGCTGTTGATTTGATATAAATAAATATGACTTTCAAAGTTTGTAAAAGTTTTACCGTCAAGGGTGTAAAATAATAATAATAGGGAATAGGGGATGAAAGTAGTGAATGCAAATAGCTCATTAAAGTATTTATACGTATGTGTCTTATTTGTAAAATAATTAGCCTAAATAATTAAAAATGCTACTCAAAGTCACTATTCCACGCGGACGAAGTCGCGGGCACAGCTAGTAATAGGTATAATCACGGGTCATCGCCCTCTAAAACAACATTTCTACAACAAAGGCGCCATTGACAGCCCAGTTTGCAGATGTTGCTTCGACGCCGACAAATCAGTCGCCCACTTCATCCTGGAAATGAGGCCGTTGCTTCCCGACGTGAACAAATCCTCGGAACGGTGAGATCGCTCCATGATACCTGTGGAGCACCCAGGAGGCTTCTGTGCGTTTAGGTGAAGCTAGGCTGGCTAACTTAGCCAAAACACTTTAGCGCAATGGACCGAATGGGAATCTAAATGCGGATTACAGAGTCTCTATTACATCCGTTACGGGGGTAGACTGCTTTTCTGGTTGGTATACCCATGGCCAACTTTATATAGCTCTATCGCGTGTTAACAACCCTAGCAACATCGTGCAAAGAAGTTTCTCATTACGAAAATTACGAAAAACACTAGGGCTGGAAGGCATTTTAAACAGAAGAGTTGATACAGCCAGTGCCTTTGTTTAAGACGAAATCATTGTAATTTATATTTATATTATTTTTAGTACGACAAAGCTCGATAGATGGCGTTGGCGTCGAGTTAGATGGCGGTATGGTTTCGTTACCGCCGTTTAATAGGGTCAATGAATTTTCTGCAAATAAATTAACCAGCTAAAACCAGATCAGTTCATAGCACAGTTTGGAGTTTTATTTTAAACCTTACTCGTGCTAACAAAAGGTCAAAATTACTACTTCGGTAGTAAACATTGGTCCTTCGAGCCGGATCAGACGCAGGAACAGTCAGAATTTTTGAAGTTCAGCGGAACCAGCTCTGCTGGTCCGCAGCCCGAGGTACTCGCAGTGGATCGCTGCGGCTAAAGTCCCGGGAACCCACAGCAGCAGCAGCAGCAGCAGGAGCATCAGCATGCAGCATTAGCCGTGGGAGTTCCAGTTCATCGTGACGTCACAGAAGGCGCCATTACCAGAGGAGTACAACGCCAGAGCAACGGTCCAGTACAACCAACCTTACGTGTGTATGATGTGTGAATGAAGTGCAAACGTGAGTACAATTTACTATATAAATAGGAGCAGTGAGAAAAATATTTGCCAAGCAATTCAGAACTTTATTCCCTTTAAACTTATAACTTTAAAAATTATTGACGTTAATTAGTTAGTAATTAGAGACTTAGAATAATTTCATAAAAAACGACGAAACGGGAAACCTATGCCCGATTTCTGCCAAAGCATTTGTATTCAAAAAACACTTGTAAATAATTTTGCTATTTTTGAGACTTAGAAAAATTTACATGAATTTTATTTGGTAAGAAATCTTAGTTTTTTTGGTTCTTTAAGATGGAGGGACAAATTAACATTTTGAAAGACCTTAAAAAGGTAATCCAAAAGGCTTTCACTAATTTTACAAAGAGTCCTAAAGATAGGCTATCTGTAGAATACATTGAGACAAGGCTTGAACTATTAGAACAAGATTGGTCGTCATTTAAAGTCACCAAAACCCAACATTACGGTCGTTTTAACGTTGAAGACATAGCTGAAATGCTTGATGATATGTATGACACAACTGAAGATGTTTATGTATCATGTAAATGTTCAATGAAAACAGCTCTAAATAAGTTCATGGTTAAAGAACAACAAGATAGAACACCAGACCATAATTCGTCTAAATTTTGCAGTTCATTCGTAAAGTTACCTAAGATCACAATCCCTACCTTTTCTGGAAAGTATAGTGAATGGACTACTTTTTACAATCTTTTTACTTCACTTATTCACAACAACACCTCTATGGATAATGTGCAAAAACTGCACTATCTTAAAAGCTACCTTACTGGTGAAGCAGAACAACTGATTAGGCACACGCCGATCACAGACACTAACTATTGTTATATGTTGGTCTCAATTAGAAAAGTGCTATGCTAATAAAAAATATTTAACTAATTGTATAATGAACAGGTTGTTCAGCCAAAAACGATTGTACATAGAATCAGCTGTCGCATTAAAGGAGCTGTTAGATACTACAAGTGACTGTTTAAATGCACTTACTAATTTGAAAATCGATGTGAGCACATGGGACGTTATGATTATCCATCTAGTTACTTTCAAATTAGATAGCGAAACGCGAAAGCAATGGGAGTTCAGCGTTTCTAACGACTCCAGCAGCGACTTGCCAACCTTTGAACAGTTAAGGACATTTATTGAGAGTCGCTATCGCGCATTAGAATTTATGGAACCAAGGGAGGTTGTGGCTAAACAGATCAATAATAGTTCACATGCTCATCATGTTCATCATTTAACAGCAATGTTAGCCACAACCACAAAGTCATCCAAAATGCGTTGCGAATACTGCTCGGAATACCACAAGCTCTGCTTCTGTAAGCGATTTGCAAAACAGTCCACAGAAAGCAGGCGTCAGTTTGTAGCAAAAAATAAAATCTGCTTCAATTGTTTAGGCAGCAATCATAGAATATATTACTGTAAAAAGCAAACCGCTTGTCGAGTTTGCAATAAGCGTCATCATTCGCTGTTGCACCTGACTAGAGAATCTCAAGATCAAAACCAAGATGCTACAGTAAAGACTGCTGTCAAGAATACTAGTTCGTCAAATAGTAAAGATCAGCCAAAAAATATATGTGTGCATTTTGCTCAATTCAATGAGGACAACCTTCTAAAAACGTTTAGGGAAGTTGAAGAATTTAGTACAAAGAAAATAAGATTTAAATCATTAGAAAAACGACTAACTCAGGACACAGATATTAAAGAAAAAATAGAGCAAAAATCAAATGTACATAAAAATGGATATATGAGCGCAAA
Organism: Lacanobia wlatinum; assembly: GCA_947578705.1. Classification (NCBI taxonomy): domain Eukaryota; kingdom Metazoa; phylum Arthropoda; class Insecta; order Lepidoptera; family Noctuidae; genus Lacanobia; species Lacanobia wlatinum. The sequence continues at coordinate 27,805,674 of OX388034.1, forward strand.
CAGGACATACAGGAAAGGAAAGACAATACGTACATAGAAATATACTAACACAGCTAGGTGAATATATCATAACCCGGTGTGGTCACATTGAGAACAAAGTTATATAATTATGATTAAAAGGCCAACATCCAAATGTAGTTTACCAATTGAAGTTCAATGAATTGATATTTTCTGTATATTTTAAGGATGTGTAAAATGTGTTATTTTTTTAGTTCAAATGAATAGATTTTTTTATTTTTTAGTTTTATTCTTGTTTTTCTAATTTTAGAGCAAATGTTTAAGTTTATTTCTTAGTTCAAATGAATTGTAATTTATTTCATATTTTTGATCTTTGTTTTTCTAGTTAGAGCACAAATGTATAAGTTTAGTTTTGCAGTTCAAATGTATTATTAGTAAAAGTGCAAGTTATAGATTTAACTACAATTTAAGAAGGGCATTCCGTCACTAAATGCCCTTGGTGGGCGGTATGTTTAAGACGAAATCATTGTAATTTATATTTATATTATTTTTAGTACGACAAAGCTCGATAGATGGCGTTGGCGTCGAGTTAGATGGCGGTATGGTTTCGTTACCGCCGTTTAATAGGGTCAATGAATTTTCTGCAAATAAATTAACCAGCTAAAACCAGATCAGTTCATAGCACAGTTTGGAGTTTTATTTTAAACCTTACTCGTGCTAACAAAAGGTCAAAATTACTACTTCGGTAGTAAACAGCCTTGCATAGCAGTCTTCCAAATTTCTTATTATAAGAGGGGTCTAGCAATGCTAGATATTGACTGTTTGTATATTTATTTATTTATTAAAACTTTATGCACAAGTAAAAAAACACTGTACAAAGGCGGACTTAATGCCTTAGGCATTTTCTACCAGTCGACCTTAGGATGGTGCAGAGAAAATATGGCAGGTGCAAATTATAGGAAAGAAAAAACAGAGACAGAAAAAAAAACATAAATACATAGATACATACACACACATAAATAAAATTCACAACGTTATTAAGAGAGAACGAAACCAACAAATAACGCTGTGATGATTCTACTAACTTCTTGCGAATGTGCTCACGTGCCTTCACCTTAAAGTACAGCCGACTGGTTCCGGTCCTGATGTTCAGAGGGAGCGCATTCCAAAGGAATATCGCCTGGACAAAGAAAGAAGAGTGGATAAACCCAGAGCGGTGTGAGGGACATCGTAGAAGAAGATTATTGGATGAGCGAAGATTTTTACGGTGGGCAGAGCAAACGAAATGAATTTGTGAAGTAATATAAGAGGAAGGATTATTAAGAAAAGAAAACAAGCTAGTCAGGGCCCTCAGCGCTCTGCGCTGACGTATGGGTAACCATTTTAATAGTGATCGATGCGCTGATACGTGATCATGCTTACATAGCGACATAATTTTACTTTTGGACATACACGACGCGAACGAAGTCGCGGGCAACAGCTAGTAAAATATAAACTAAGACACACGAAATGACGGCGTCGTGTTACGCTGAGCGGTGTCGCGTAGCCTACCACGAAAACTTCGGTAGACTACACCCTTCGGCCAAAACTCTTCCTTTAGGAACCTGTCGAGATGTTGTGTTGGAACCCGCACCACAAACGACTTGAAGTTGGTGTTGTGACGCGGCTCCAGCTTCTCGAACCTCAAGGTCCAGCTGGTCTTCACCTTCATGTACTCCACGATTTCCTCTACCTTCGTGAAGTGATGTAGTCGGGATACATACAGCAACGTCGTTGGAACCGCTGAACTTAGCAGCATATTTGGTCCTGTCAGTCCAGTACCGCATTGATTGCGACAAGTAGGCTTCTTCTTCTTCTACACTTTGGTGAAGCCATCCTCATCACACTATGACTTCGCTGGACAGCGCTGTACCGGATTCCACGGAAGGGTTTCTGCTTTCCCTCTTTCTGCTGCGTAGGTTGTGGCGCAACTGATTTGTTTGCGGTAGCAATTGCGGCGTAAGCTACTTTGGGGGTGGACGTAGCTACGCGTGTCCTATTCTCTGCCGGAGCAGAGGGGCACGGGGCGACGGGGCACGGTGCATCGCCCTCGATATTTGCAATCAATGACGAATCTAATTTCACCGAAGCAAAACTGCTGACTGCTGCGTTTCATCATGTATCCTACTTTCCGAAACAGCACTGCGTAGCAACACTATCTCGGCACGTAGTTCAAGGACTGCAACTTGCACTGCACCTCGGCCAGGCTTGACTTCACAGATTTAATATACTTTAGTAGCCTGGTGACATCTACGTGATCGAATGCCAATCTGGTCAGGTTCAATGCTGCTAAGACCCAAGCGTGTCTTTTTTCCGCTAAAAGGAGAAAATTCCACCCAGCTCCGTCTTTCCGAGGTATAACCATGCCGATAACCGACCGACTTGAGCTTCTTGGTGTTACATTAAAATCTGCCCTCAATTTTGGCCCGTTCATAGAGGCAAAGGCTCAGGTGGCTGCCAGAAAGTTTGGGATCCTAGCAAAGGTGAGACGGTATTTCACGCCGGAACAGCTGCGCAAACTCGAAAGAAGAAACCTACAAACTTATTATAACTTGCATAATACACAGGCATTTAAAGTAGGTATATTAGGTCGCAATAAATTGCACTGTCCTGATTTTTTGGGATGGTTTTAGTTCACATGCCAATAGTGGGGTCGTGAGTGTTAGGATTTTAGTAAATTCATTACACAATTGTACCTAGTAGTTGTAATAAATGCGTTTTACATTGTGATAAACGCATTTATTGTATCAACTACCGCTTGTTTTAATAATGTAACGGTCAGCGGGTAAAGCGAGACTGTGCGCGTGAAAGTTGGCTTATTTAAACGAAAAACGGGCCGTGCGCAGGGTAGTTGTTCCTGCGACGCCGAAGTTTAAACACCATAAGGTAATAAACTGTTACTCTGTTGGAGCATGGTCAGGTCGGTTAATTTTATCTTTAATGTTTAAATATCTGAGTGCTGTTGGTTGTTAATATTTCTAAATTTAACTTAAATGTAACCAGGTAACCTACTTTAAGGCTAAGATATATAATGTAATTTCTGGTGTTAATAATATCCTGTTAAATATCGTGTTTTAGTCTACATTAAATGCTTGTGAGATTATTCATACTTTCATTCCATACCTATTTAATAGTTAAGTACTTACATGAGGGTCATGGGACATGACCCGCAAATCGTACACGTCAAATTGACACCTTTTAAAATTTTACAACATATACATATTATTACGCGCCAGAATTAATGTTGGGGACATGGCGACATTTGCGTGCTGCTAACGCCATCTAGCATCAAATAACGGAAACCAACCAAACATTAATGTGCTGCCATCTAGTATCGAGTAGCAGACACTTGCGTGCTGCTGGCGCCATCTAGTATCCAGTAGCAGGCATTTACGTGCTAGAACATTCTCGATGCTTTGACACCTGGTCGGTCGGGACCTGTGTGTGCCCGAACTTTCGAGAGGTTTCCATACAGGAGGGTTCTGGAAATGACTGTCGGTATATAAAGGGCGGACATCCGGCGACGGCAGTCAGTATTGAATTGGCGATACAAACGATAACTTCGAGAGCGATCTTCAACTGCGAATTATAGTGAAGTGAAGTGTTCAGTAGTGCGATTGTGTTTTATAATTAGTGTGTTTTAAAGTGCTACTTAGTGTTATAAATTAAAGTGTCAGTTTTGGTTGTTTAATCGGCTGTTTTTATTGTAACGAACCCTAAGCTCGTAACAATATATTTGAGTGAAATTATCTCTTGCATTCACGCCTCTAAATCGCAGAGCGTATCCCTGTCGCGTCATTCATCTCTCGACTTCTATGCGTATTAGTTTTGTCTTTGAAATAAATACTTTTAGGTGTATTTATTTTTTTCTACTCAACCCAAATATTCAAGGATTTGGGCCCCTAGGGTCCAGGAAGGGTAAGAACCCTTCCTGGGATAGGTACAATAATTTTTCAAGCTCGCTTCTCTCTCTCCTCTGACATCGAAAATTTTATAAACAATAAGCCGAAAATATTACTTTACGGCTGTATAGATAGTTAAAAAACCGGTCAAGAGCGAGTCGGACTCGCACACCGAGGGTTCCATACCATCATATAAAACGTGAAATATTTTTAAATTTTAGTCGGCGAAGCCTATATTCGTCAGCGAATTCGTCACTGTGGTGTATATTGCAGTTTTAGATCAGCGCCAGCTCTTGACCGCTAGTGGAACTTATGTAATTTTAGTTGATGATTTCTGAAAAAGTTTGCTACTTAGAGACATCGTTTTATTTTTCCTGTAATCTTTACATAAACTTCTATCACATAGAATAATTTCAGATTTTTCTTTAAGCAAACTTCGGAGATGATGGCGAATGGTCAATTTTTCAACATTTTTCGTCATACATCGAAAGCCATGCAACCTAAAAAAAGAGAAAACATATTTGAGAATGTATAAACAGCGCTCTTTCATATGATACTCCACATCCTCTAATAGCCCCACTTTGAATAATCCCTTTCAGCCGCTTTTGCAAGAAAAATATATATATTTTAATTTTTTTTATTTATGTACACATAAACTTAAAACAGATAATTACAAAAAGACAAAAGAGCACAAAGGTAGTTACTGCTTATTTCAATAGAAATTTCTTCCAGCAGACCTACGACAGAAGAGTGGGATAAGAAACGTAGACACAGTGTGTAGAGAGACAGAGAAGAATACTTAAAATAGACTATATTTTTATTTCTTTCTTATGTGCAAAATAGTTGAACAAACGTCATATAAAACTATTCCAAATTTTAACTTCATAGCATTAGTAGTTCTTCAGATATCCAGCTGTGACAGACAGACAGACAGACTTAATCACACCAGGGTTCGTTTTTTACCATTTTGGTACGGAACCCTAAAAAGCATATTACCTGTCCATGGCACATCCTATCCGATAACATTTTAGAGTTCTTTTTAGGTCTCGAACTTTCGTTTATGTCGACAAAGTAACGTCTGTAGTTGGCCTAACCTATATTCCCAGGTGGGATGCTAAAAATTTAACATTTACAACATAATTTAGTAACAATTATAAGTTGTATATACCTCTTAGTACTTAAAATCATATAAACATGTCATACCTATGCTTTTGAAAATTATATTTATTATATAAAGTGTAATAGAGTAAACGCAATACCTGAAAAGGGATCATTGTATTAATCATTATGAACAGCTTTTATTATGGGACCAACACTGAAATAACTCGACAAAACGTTCTGAATAACTTATATTTTTTGCGGTTTCGTGCTTGGTCCCACCCGTTGTATATTTAACTAAAATGGACACAATATTAGTAATATGATTAGAAATAATTTTATGATTTTTACTGGGGCCCCATCCAATGAATTTGCCACGGGCCTCAGATGGTATAGTTACGCCACTGTCCGTAGTCCAATTTTCTTGATTTATTTTATAATTTGAACACTACTATCAACTTTTAACATGACCCCCGGGCTGCGACTGCGACAGGCGACGTCCCTAAAGTTCCATTTTTAACCTGATCATGGATTGTGGTGTGTGTGTGTCTGGACGTCGCATAGATACGCCAATGGGCATCACACTTGCATACAATAATATATCTACCTATGTTACGATCTGGGTCCTGTTTAATAAACGTTACAATCCAACAATCTTGTAAATAACAGAAGTATCTGTAAAATTGTATGACAAGTGCTGTTTATTAAACCTTACAGTGATGTAAAGAATTAAACAAGAAAAAACATAACAAATATTACCATTGTAAATGTTGTTTAATAAACGTTTAGCTACATGTACAGAGAACGCCTGTACACTTCGGTGACAATATTGTGTCTACAAAGTAATTTTAAGTCACAAATTAAATAAAAAATGTAAGTTTCTGTTGAAGACTCTTTAATCGAGAGCAGATTTAGATAATCTTAGAATTTTAAAATATTTAGAATTTGCTTTTCAGATTACTTTTCTAATTGTTTGATTCATAACGAAAGGCATAGAGCACAATAACGAAATCACGATTCTGTCTAATATTCATCATCACTAGGTGCTTGTTCCACAAAATCGTAAGCGGTTAGTACCAGTCTTGTTATTTTCTTGAGAATATGCCTTTGAAGGTTCCCCGCATATATCCCCGAGGAAAACTTAAATAAATTTTTTACACTCCACCTGTAAAAACTAATTAGGGACGACAAGCACCCCTCCGTAGAATCGTTGATGAGTACCCCTCCCTTATTTATTTATTTATTATACACTTTATTGTACACCTAAAGTATGAACAAAAAGGACACTTAAAACTAAACACATACAATGGGCCTTATCACAACAATACCCGATCTTAACGTGTTCCACGATAAGCTGCGTATATTTAAAAACAAAAGTAAAACTGTAACTACCCTAATTTAGAATTTAAATTGTTATTTAACCGTTTAATTGTTTGTAAATATTTTTGTTGTGTTGTTATTGTTTGTGTTTTATCGACATGAACTTTTCTTGGACTGCCCAGCTACAGAAAGTTAATCGCAAGCTATTTGCAGCTGCTGCATCTTTGAGGAGACTGCGTAATTTTCTGCCGACTGCTACCAAGATAGCGCTTGCACAATCTCTTCTTCTGCCCATCGTTGATTATGCTGATGATGTCAGCTATCTTGACCTTACTGAAGTACAACTTGATAAACTTGAGCGATTTCAAAATTTCTGCGTAAGGTTCATATTTGGTTTGCGCAAATATGACCATATTTCAGAATTCCGAGTTAAACTTAAGTGGTTGTTATATTCTTTCCCTCTTGTACAATGTACTTTTTTCCCCAAACACCTCTCTTTACCTAAAGAAACGTTTCCAGTTTCTTTGTGACTCTCACACAAGATTTTTTAGGTCATCAGATAACTTGAAACTTAAAATGCCAATGCATTCCACGACTTTTTTAGACAAATCTTTTACAGTTCAGGCTACTCGTTTCTGGAATGCGTTGCCTGTGTCAGTAAAGCGCGCGCAATCACTGCCTGTTTTAAAAAGACTCGTTAAGGATCACTACTTGTCACTATAATGTCTATGTATGTCTATATTTTTGTATATTGCATTACGTTTCAGTCGTATTTTCTCTGTTAAAATGGTTGATATTTGCACCTAGTGTAGCCCCATTTCATGTCCAGGCTATCTCTTTCCATTCCCGGTTGCCTGGAAGAGATCGCGGAATGCGATAAGGCCGCCAATTGTATATTTTTTAGTTTAAGGTTTTCTTTATGTTTTTATATTTTGGTGTACAATAAAGCATATACTTATACGTAAATAAATAAATAAATATTGTTATTTTATTGATATTAATAACTGGACATTTCTAATATAATTATTTTTGACATTTCTATTAAATTGTATTAGACACTTCTATAATATTATATTGGCCATTTATATTGTATTCATCGTTAAATTTTAAATCAATTTTCATTGTATAATATGTATTTTTTTAAATAATCATGTTTTATCATGGAGCCGAAGAATTGTCAATGTTATGTATAATACCCGGCACGAGTCGTGAGCACACTCTCCATTGGTCGGTTAGACGACGACAGCTCTAACGCTTCACGTTATTGGTTCGTCAGTCAGTGCTTATCGCCTATTGCGCTTGCAAGTTTCGTTCGCCCACCGTACATTGGCGAGTTCACCCCGCTGCATTCATCTGTGCTCACGACTCGTGCCGGCTACTATACGATGTTATTGTCATGTGCATCGGGCCACTTGAGAAATAATTTTTATAATATTTTTAATGTTATATGTATGTGATGTGGCAGTACTAACTCTTAATAAATAAATAAATACTGTCACTACTTCCACTAATAGTTGTTAGAACCATTTTTTAATGTATAATAATTTTTCTTCACTTATTAAATTGATGTACAAAATTGTTAAGTTCTGACACAAGGCGAGTCCACCGTGACACAGTGTTATTAAAATTATACGTTCAATAAAACAGTTTTCCTGTCACCAGATAATTATAAACGTCCAGAGGCGGATTTAATGTTGCCAGCACCCCGGGCAAGCATCTCATCGGCGCTCCTAAAATCACGAGCAAGCGCAGATCCAGAATTTCGCTCAGGGGGAAGGGATATAAATGTCTCTCTGTGGAGAGGGGGAGGAGTTATTGAAAACAAATATACACAAGACAATTTATACACAAGAAAATTATATTTATAAGCATTTTTAGGATCTCGTAGGTCTAGCTAAGGATTTTTGACTATTCGCACAGAAACAGGATTGAGTTTATCGACTTTTTGGAAAGGCTACAAAAACCTAGAAAATTCTAATTCTATTCTAACACAAGCCTAGAAATCTGGAAAACAATGATGAAAGAGCAAAAGAAGCAAGTTAGAAAATTTTAACACCCATCTCGGGTACATAGGTACGATTTTTTGGACCAGCTGTTACTAGAAGTTAGCTAGACTCCACCAACTTCCAAACTCCGGGTTGCTACTGCAAAATTACTGATACAAAATGAATTACATATTGCTCAACCCGGTAATCGAATCCAGGACGCTCAGCAGAGCAAGATAGAGCTATTTTGAATGCCGTAAACAGTTGGCAGATGATTGGTATTTGAGGTCTGGCCATGTAGGAGTAATCAAGTAGTAAAAGCGGCATAATCTGGCGCCCTTAGGCACGCGCCTAGTTAGCCGTAAGGATAATCTGCCTCTGCAAACGCTGTAAGATTATAAAATATCGCGTGAAATTAATAATAATAATAATAACCCCACCGCCGTATCTCTACGTTGACGTCGTGGTGGGGCTTGCGTGCCCCAATGAACCTCAGGTACTCATACTTAGGGTGAGGGGCCAGACAAAGAGAGATACAATCCGCAAGGCAGTTTGTGGCGAACTGTTGGGCAGTAGCGACCCCACGGACCTGATCTCCCGGGAGAAGTCTTGTTTTTCATCACCGGCTTGCCTTTATTGGCTGGCTGGAGTGAAAACTGACGAGGAACAGAGCTCCCACCTCTTTCTTGCCTTAATCGGCCGGTCTGAGTGGAGATTCGCAAGAGCAAACGTGCTCGGGAGAAAGATGTATAATCCAGTAAGATGCTGGTAGGGATCTTGACCGTACTTCCGGGATTGTCCTGATAGCCGTGGTATACCTCTCCACTCCTCTAGCACCTCAGGATATGTTGCCTCCTTGGAGCTACGTCACTTTGTGCTAGCGACCGTTTTCGGGGGCCCATTTATTGAGTGTGCAAGTCACCCCCTGCCATTTTAAAGCCGTGTATATTTTCAGTGGTCAGGCAGGGGCCAATAGTTCTTTCATAGTATACGTTAATGAATCCACTAAACCACCCAAACCCATAGCCTGTCACCTTTTGTTTCCATATTATGCAATAGTTTTGCACCTACCGGGGATTGTCCTTAGGTATACTTCGATAGTGCATATAGGGATAATCGTCGGTTGGTGCCCCATTCCATTAGAAATGTCTAACGGGGCCTCTGCGAGTTGGCTTCGGCCCCTCGTACGCCTACCAAAGGACCGGGACCTAAGGGTCCCGAGATTGTACAAGACATGCCTTAAATAATAATAATAATAATTCTTTATTGACATAATGAATACAATTTGGATATAATCCAAATTGGATTGAGGAGAATTGTAAAATATTTTTTTCTAAATATGACACGAACCTTATATTGGAAACTATTGAATTTGAATGGGATTTATTGTATACGATACGATTTTTTCATAATATATTGAGAAATAACAATCTCATAAAGATTTATTAGGTACATACATTCTTACGGTGTATGTATTATTGGTGCAAGTGCAATTCCCGGCGTCCAAGTATACGATCATCCGCATGAATAATAACATGAAACTGAATCAAATATACACTGGTAGTGCCACCTAGCGGATCTTTCGTGCACGACAGCGACGCCTAGTGCCGCACGGACGGCGTTGCGTTCTCCGCAGACAGTGATCAGTGGTGTCGCCGAGCGCCAGATGGCGCGCGCAGTGTGTGACGGCCGCCGGCCGCGCGCTTTGCACTGGGGACGACGACAAGCTGACTATGACATCTAGTGTTGCATATATTCAAAACTTGAGATTACTTGAGACTGACGCTTCTGTACCGCCACCAAATGACCAATTAGCCAGTATACTATTGTAGTCTTTGTCGCCAATAGTTCCTGCACGCTCTTAGGTATAATAGACTGCGCAGCCATAAATAAATAGCTTAGGTTAGTAAAATTAGAAAAATATATAGATCTTCTTTCTTTTAAGCGTAAGGTCCGAAAACACTTCTTAAAAGCCTGTCTTTCTTAGTTTGGTCTTCGTCATGATTATTGTGAGTTCTCTTGATCACAAGGATTATTATAAAATATCATACTTATTAGTTTATTATTTTAACCTATATGTGTATTTTATTAGTATTAAATATATTATTTGTATAATGTTCCCCAAAAGATTCCATTTATTTTTGTTTTTTTGTTGTACACCTACCACAGTGTAGTCTTTTTAACCCAAAGTTTGACTAGTAGAGAATGCCTTGTTGCATTAAGTCCGCCCATGTACCACTGCTGTACATAAAGTTTAAATAAACAAATAAAAATCTCGTGACACGGTGTTTGTTACCGAACTCCTCCAAAACGGCTAGACCGAATTTCATGAAATTTTGTGTGTACCTATATTCTTCGTTCAGTATGAGAATAGGTGGTAGGGTTTTTTTTTTGTTTCGCGAAACAATATTTATAATGTCTAACCAATATGATAAGTAAGGATGCTCAAATTATACCTAATTATTTATTTCGCCCTAAGTAGCTTAATGGCCGGGCATTATGATAAATGCCCCAATTTATAATACTTACTTGGTTGGTTTATTTATTTATTTTTTTACTAGCTGTTGCCCGCGACTTCGTTCCCGTGTATGTTCAAAAGTAAAATTATGTCGCTATGTAAGATCGCTTAGATAAGATATACAAACAGGCAATATATAGCATTGCTAGACCCCTTTTAGAATAAGGAATTTGGAAGACTGTTAGGTGACTAACACACGGCACCGCGCACCGCCGCGGTCGGCGGTGAAGCGGATCTCATGTCGCATTGGCCATAAAAAAAACATCCATTGATGCCTAACCCACGTAAACCGCCTTACCGCGCCGGGCACCGCTACGAAATCCGCACCGTGTGATAAAGGCCTTATGTAAGGCACTGGCTGTATCCTCTCTACCCCCGCAACGAATGGAGTAGAGACTCCGTAATCCGTATTTAGACTTTCATTCGGTCCATTGTGCGTAATGGTTCTGGCTAACTTAGCTAGCCTAGCTCCACCCAAATGTACAGAAGACTCCTGGGTGCTCCACAGGTTTAACGACCTCACCATTCCGAGGATATTTTGTTCACGTCGGGAAGCTAATGCCTCATTTCAAGGATGAAGTGGGCGACTGATTTCTCGGCGTCGCAGCAACCTCTGCAAATTGGGCTGTCTATGGCGCCTTCGTTGTAGAAATGTTTTTTTTGAGGGCAATGACCCGTGATTATACCCGTGAAGACTTTTAGGCGATTAACACACGGCACCGCCTTACCGCGCGGGGCCCCGCTGCAAAGTCCGTGCCATGTGATAAAGGGCTTATGCAAGGCACTGGCTGTATCCTCTCTTCTGTTGAAAATGCCGTCCAGCCCTAGTAATTTTTCTTAATATTCGTAATGAGGAACTTCTGTAGGTACACGATGTTGATGAAAGTTCCTAGAATTATACGTTCAATAAAACAGTTTTCCTGTCACCAGATAATTATAAACGTCCAGAGGCGGATTTAATGTTGCCAGCACCCCGGGCAAGCATCTCATCGGCGCTCCTAAAATCACGAGCAAGCGCAGATCCAGAATTTCGCTCAGGGGGAAGGGATATAAATGTCTCTCTGTGGAGAGGGGGAGGAGTTATTGAAAACAAATATACACAAGACAATTTATACACAAGAAAATTATATTTATAAGCATTTTTAGGATCTCGTAGGTCTAGCTAAGGATTTTTGACTATTCGCACAGAAACAGGATTGAGTTTATCGACTTTTTGGAAAGGCTACAAAAACCTAGAAAATTCTAATTCTATTCTAACACAAGCCTAGAAATCTGGAAAACAATGATGAAAGAGCAAAAGAAGCAAGTTAGAAAATTTTAACACCCATCTCGGGTACATAGGTACGATTTTTTGGACCAGCTGTTACTAGAAGTTAGCTAGACTCCACCAACTTCCAAACTCCGGGTTGCTACTGCAAAATTACTGATACAAAATGAATTACATATTGCTCAACCCGGTAATCGAATCCAGGACGCTCAGCAGAGCAAGATAGAGCTATTTTGAATGCCGTAAACAGTTGGCAGATGATTGGTATTTGAGGTCTGGCCATGTAGGAGTAATCAAGTAGTAAAAGCGGCATAATCTGGCGCCCTTAGGCACGCGCCTAGTTAGCCGTAAGGATAATCTGCCTCTGCAAACGCTGTAAGATTATAAAATATCGCGTGAAATTAATAATAATAATAATAACCCCACCGCCGTATCTCTACGTTGACGTCGTGGTGGGGCTTGCGTGCCCCAATGAACCTCAGGTACTCATACTTAGGGTGAGGGGCCAGACAAAGAGAGATACAATCCGCAAGGCAGTTTGTGGCGAACTGTTGGGCAGTAGCGACCCCACGGACCTGATCTCCCGGGAGAAGTCTTGTTTTTCATCACCGGCTTGCCTTTATTGGCTGGCTGGAGTGAAAACTGACGAGGAACAGAGCTCCCACCTCTTTCTTGCCTTAATCGGCCGGTCTGAGTGGAGATTCGCAAGAGCAAACGTGCTCGGGAGAAAGATGTATAATCCAGTAAGATGCTGGTAGGGATCTTGACCGTACTTCCGGGATTGTCCTGATAGCCGTGGTATACCTCTCCACTCCTCTAGCACCTCAGGATATGTTGCCTCCTTGGAGCTACGTCACTTTGTGCTAGCGACCGTTTTCGGGGGCCCATTTATTGAGTGTGCAAGTCACCCCCTGCCATTTTAAAGCCGTGTATATTTTCAGTGGTCAGGCAGGGGCCAATAGTTCTTTCATAGTATACGTTAATGAATCCACTAAACCACCCAAACCCATAGCCTGTCACCTTTTGTTTCCATATTATGCAATAGTTTTGCACCTACCGGGGATTGTCCTTAGGTATACTTCGATAGTGCATATAGGGATAATCGTCGGTTGGTGCCCCATTCCATTAGAAATGTCTAACGGGGCCTCTGCGAGTTGGCTTCGGCCCCTCGTACGCCTACCAAAGGACCGGGACCTAAGGGTCCCGAGATTGTACAAGACATGCCTTAAATAATAATAATAATAATTCTTTATTGACATAATGAATACAATTTGGATATAATCCAAATTGGATTGAGGAGAATTGTAAAATATTTTTTTCTAAATATGACACGAACCTTATATTGGAAACTATTGAATTTGAATGGGATTTATTGTATACGATACGATTTTTTCATAATATATTGAGAAATAACAATCTCATAAAGATTTATTAGGTACATACATTCTTACGGTGTATGTATTATTGGTGCAAGTGCAATTCCCGGCGTCCAAGTATACGATCATCCGCATGAATAATAACATGAAACTGAATCAAATATACACTGGTAGTGCCACCTAGCGGATCTTTCGTGCACGACAGCGACGCCTAGTGCCGCACGGACGGCGTTGCGTTCTCCGCAGACAGTGATCAGTGGTGTCGCCGAGCGCCAGATGGCGCGCGCAGTGTGTGACGGCCGCCGGCCGCGCGCTTTGCACTGGGGACGACGACAAGCTGACTATGACATCTAGTGTTGCATATATTCAAAACTTGAGATTACTTGAGACTGACGCTTCTGTACCGCCACCAAATGACCAATTAGCCAGTATACTATTGTAGTCTTTGTCGCCAATAGTTCCTGCACGCTCTTAGGTATAATAGACTGCGCAGCCATAAATAAATAGCTTAGGTTAGTAAAATTAGAAAAATATATAGATCTTCTTTCTTTTAAGCGTAAGGTCCGAAAACACTTCTTAAAAGCCTGTCTTTCTTAGTTTGGTCTTCGTCATGATTATTGTGAGTTCTCTTGATCACAAGGATTATTATAAAATATCATACTTATTAGTTTATTATTTTAACCTATATGTGTATTTTATTAGTATTAAATATATTATTTGTATAATGTTCCCCAAAAGATTCCATTTATTTTTGTTTTTTTGTTGTACACCTACCACAGTGTAGTCTTTTTAACCCAAAGTTTGACTAGTAGAGAATGCCTTGTTGCATTAAGTCCGCCCATGTACCACTGCTGTACATAAAGTTTAAATAAACAAATAAAAATCTCGTGACACGGTGTTTGTTACCGAACTCCTCCAAAACGGCTAGACCGAATTTCATGAAATTTTGTGTGTACCTATATTCTTCGTTCAGTATGAGAATAGGTGGTAGGGTTTTTTTTTTGTTTCGCGAAACAATATTTATAATGTCTAACCAATATGATAAGTAAGGATGCTCAAATTATACCTAATTATTTATTTCGCCCTAAGTAGCTTAATGGCCGGGCATTATGATAAATGCCCCAATTTATAATACTTACTTGGTTGGTTTATTTATTTATTTTTTTACTAGCTGTTGCCCGCGACTTCGTTCCCGTGTATGTTCAAAAGTAAAATTATGTCGCTATGTAAGATCGCTTAGATAAGATATACAAACAGGCAATATATAGCATTGCTAGACCCCTTTTAGAATAAGGAATTTGGAAGACTGTTAGGTGACTAACACACGGCACCGCGCACCGCCGCGGTCGGCGGTGAAGCGGATCTCATGTCGCATTGGCCATAAAAAAAACATCCATTGATGCCTAACCCACGTAAACCGCCTTACCGCGCCGGGCACCGCTACGAAATCCGCACCGTGTGATAAAGGCCTTATGTAAGGCACTGGCTGTATCCTCTCTACCCCCGCAACGAATGGAGTAGAGACTCCGTAATCCGTATTTAGACTTTCATTCGGTCCATTGTGCGTAATGGTTCTGGCTAACTTAGCTAGCCTAGCTCCACCCAAATGTACAGAAGACTCCTGGGTGCTCCACAGGTTTAACGACCTCACCATTCCGAGGATATTTTGTTCACGTCGGGAAGCTAATGCCTCATTTCAAGGATGAAGTGGGCGACTGATTTCTCGGCGTCGCAGCAACCTCTGCAAATTGGGCTGTCTATGGCGCCTTCGTTGTAGAAATGTTTTTTTTGAGGGCAATGACCCGTGATTATACCCGTGAAGACTTTTAGGCGATTAACACACGGCACCGCCTTACCGCGCGGGGCCCCGCTGCAAAGTCCGTGCCATGTGATAAAGGGCTTATGCAAGGCACTGGCTGTATCCTCTCTTCTGTTGAAAATGCCGTCCAGCCCTAGTAATTTTTCTTAATATTCGTAATGAGGAACTTCTGTAGGTACACGATGTTGATGAAAGTTCCTAGGGTTGTTAAGACGCGATAGATCTACATAAAGTTGGCCATGGGTATACCAACCAGAAAAGAAGTCTACCCCCGCAACGAATGGAGTAGAGACTCCGTAATACGCATTTAGACTCCCATTCGGTCCATTGCGCGTAAATGTTCTAGGGAAGTTAGCTAGCCTAGCTCCACCCAAATACACAGAAGCCTCCTGGGAGCTCCACAGGTTTCACGGAGCGACCTCACCGTTCCGAGGATTTGTTCACGTCGGGAAGCAACGGCCTCATTTCCAGGATGAAGTGGGCGACTGATTTCTCGGCGTCGCAGCAACCTCTGTAAATTGGGCTGTCTATGGCGCCTTTGTTGTATAATTGTTTATTTAAAGGTTAATGACCCGTGATTATACCTTTTATTATTCGGAAGGTTTATTTGGAAGGTATTTCTACATACGTGACCATTAGCTCTCATGAAGTTTTACTCACTCTGGCAAATGTATTTGCCAGAGGTCAGTACGAAACTGTGAGAAAGGTAGCAGGAAGAATGGGTATGAGTCCAGCTCTACCATCTTGGAACCTCTTCGCGAGTTCATCTGTGGCGTCATTGCCTAGGGTTCTACAGTTCCCTGTGATCAACTGAAGGGAAGCCCTTAACGCATAATTTCTGGCCCTGAGCTGGTCATGACGTATCTATCATAGGCTCACTGGGAACTTAACAGTTTTGAAAATAATTGGGAATGAGAGGGATTCTGGGAATGATTACGTCGTCGTCACCGGAGTAATCAGCCGAAGTCTTATTTCAGCTACTATAACAGGGTACACTACATTAATACGAAAAACTTTATTCCGACAGTCACAAATACGAATTTCAAAATACCGATTTTCATAATTCCGAATGGTTAATATAACAACTCCGATGAAAAATTCCTAATATAACAACTCCGATTTATCATTAATCCTTTTCTTATAATTCCGACATATCAATATTCCTAATGTTTATACTTACTATTCTTAAAATACCGAGTTTCAATAGGTCGAATAACAATGATAATTCGAAACATCAAAAATACGAATTCCGATTATTAAAATACCTATTAATCAGAATTCCGAAATAAAAAACGCTTTGTATAAAACTTAACTTTTTATTTTATACTTTTTTTTGTGGCTATAATCTACTAATTAATACATGCTTAATTTTTTATTACTTTTAAAATAGCTACCTATCTTTTTTTTTATAAATTTATATGGGACTTCTTTCGAGGCATATATACCCTATCCAACAAAAAAGAATGATCAAAATCGGACTACTCTGTAAAAAGTTATGCGTGCGTACAATCAGTGAGCGAACAATCAATCATTCCCTGTTTTCCTACCCAGAATTAGAAAACTAATGACATATACAAGCTGCATGCAAGCAAGCATGCATTATGCAAGCAAGCATGCAGTATGCAGCAGGCATGGTTTCTGTCACGGCTCCGGCGCTGCGGGGCTCCGGCGGTCCCCCGCGAACTTATCGTCGCAGATGGTTTTAACATGGTTTTAACGCTCGCCACCGCAACTTCGGCTTGCTGGCCGACTTCGCCGGCCAGCCTCAGCCTCGGCGGCGGGTGTTATACACCTGCTCCACAGCTTGCTTGGGCTTAAATTACACTCTAGGGATAGGGCAGACAAGACTACGTGGAGTCGGTTTTACAGCGATTCGTTTCTGTCACTTACTTTTGTAGAAAAAATTATTGACTGTTTAAAACATATTTTAATTTCAGGTTCAAAATGCTAAAAAATATTCGTTAGGTATATTAAACAGTAGGTGTTTTGACCGTACTTATTTTGTACGGTCCACCCGTACAATTCATATCTATTTACGTTAAATAAGCAGTTTTGTACCGCGTGCGCAATTTACTTTAGTTCGCGTTCGGTCTTCGCCGCGTGTACTCACTATCATAATATCGTAGCAGTTCGATATCCTAAAATCATTCTATCATAAGTGACCAGTGTATCAATTAGCTGTAGCACTATATCAATAAATCTATCGTTATAAACTCTATCACATCTTATCATTTATAGTTGTCCCGTACAACTTTTTCGTCCTTCGAGACACCGTATTGGCGGGACCTACCGCGTGGTTTACAAAGTGCGTGGGAACATTCCGCCGAATCAGACAGTGGATATAACATAGGTACCCATCATTATCAGTAGCAACCACCAGGTAACAAAGCAGCAGATACCGCTGAGTGAGCTTTCATTAAAATCGCAACAGCGAAACGGCTGGTCTAATTTCTACGAGTGGACTTGCCCGCGAGGTTAGCAGCACGTGTCACGTGGTCGTTGCATCAGCATACACACGAGCACACCAGCATACAGCATCATCAGCATTTAGAATAGACTACTATCAGCTATCATCAAGCGTTTTATGAAAAGGGTGTCTATTCTCGAGCAAGTCTTGCATAAAATCATTTATCATTTTATCAACATAAGGTACCTACCTGTACCTATCGCTTAGTGACAAGGAAAACACAGTTGAGTAGGATTCATAGAAATATCATAGATTTCTGTTATCATTTTATCAAGCTTTCTATCACTGAAGCTACATCCGCATCTCCGAGATGGAGGACCTACTCGAAAATCAGAATCAGATTATGCAGGGCATAGAGCAGCTTTTGCACAATTTTAAAAAGGATGGAGCTGAAAGAAAAACCTCTATTTACGTAAAGAAACGTTTAGAGCTTCTCGATAAATATTGGGAAGAGTTCCAGTCCAATCATCTTCGGTTAGAAGAATCTGAAGAGCGTGGCTACAGCTATTTTTCAGAAAATTATTATCAGAAAACAAGGAAGTTTTACAACGAGACACGTGAGTATATTCAGCAGTACAAGGTCACCATGACCGATCCCAAGATTGTCGAAGCACTGACTACTCCGCAGCCACCATTGCAAGCAGCTGAAGCGGAGCACAGTCATGGGCAAGGGACAGGATCTACAGATCAAGATGCAGGAGACAATCAACAGCAATCAACCAGCAAGGTTAGGGCCAAGTCTCCGGTTGGACAGAGCTTAATAAATTAAACACATATTTATACTTTTGTTGCGGACCGTGCTCCATACGAATCATATGCGACTATCAAGTTACGGCCGAACAATTAACCAAGGCTGGCATTATCATGCTCGGCGATGGATGCGTCATCAAAGGCGATACTTACACAGTTTACTCACATAAGAAGCCGTCTAACAATCTGAAGACTACAGCAGACGTCTTGAGGATTGATAAATCAAAATCAAAAGTCATTTATTCAAATTAGGCTGAGTACCAGCCCTTTTTGAACGTCAACGTTTACAAATAGACAGTCCCCCAAAACCCGCCCGTCACCACTTCATAGTGTTTTAGCTGTGGAGAAGAAGTGGCCAACAAACTCCCCAGCAACACATCTGTCTGTTGAGTTAGAAGAACTCGCATTTAAACAATAGTATGCAAAGCTTTATAACAAAGAAAATAATAGACTTTAGGTAATACGTACAACCTAAAAACTAAATCATTTGCCAATTGTAAGCTAGCACACTCCATTACGCCATCATAATCAGACAAAACAATGAATTAATAAATAAATAACTCAAGCATAAAAACAATGTAAACCAACCTCCAGACATAAAGGGCGTGCCCGCCTACACGTGCAGGGGTAGAATCTAACAATATATCTGTGACTCACCGCCACAAGTGATAAACTTAGGCCACCAAATTAAACAAAAAGCAGTTCATCATTGTAACATAAAAAAAAAAACAAACCATGGCTAACAAGACGACCATTCACCACAAGCCGTTCACGACCATAACGCAAAGATCAGCCATTACCCCCCTCGCCATTTTTGAGGAAAAGAGGTAACCCGACCTCCGACGCTACCGCAAGCAGTGAAATCTAAGGGAGCATGACGAACTTGCTGCCGGTTGCTCAGGATAGAATAATATCAAACAATTGTCTACGTCACTAGTTTATCACATGTTGCAATACAATAAAAAAAAAACATTGACACACGAACTGGCTTTGACACGCTCAGAAATGCGTCTCAAAGCCAGTTCATGTGTGTCACTACAGTGCTGGAAATTTGACACAAGTTGACGGAGCTGTTGATGCTGGTCCAGTATGTCCATATGTCCATAGTGGACGTATCGTTCGCTAGCCCTGCTGTCGCTAGCCGTGTCCGCGGCTGGCGTGTCGCCGTGGAGGTGGAGACGTTATCGGATCACCGTTACATCCGCTTTGACGTCTCCCCCCATACCGCGGGCGGCCGCAGTCCATCGGCCCCGCGAACGGATGGTCCGCGCTGGGCGCGCAAGCGCCTAGTCAGGGAGCTTCTCGAGGAGGCCGCTATTGTGCAGGCCTGGATCCGGGAGTCGGCAACGACCGGACCCGTCGACGTCGAAGAGGAGGCGCAGTGGTTCCACGGGGCGATGACGTAAATCAGCGACGTGTCCATGCCCCGGGTTCACACTCAACCCAGAAGGCGCCAGGTGTACTGGTGGTCCACCGAGATCGCGCATTTGCGCGTCTCGTGCGTGCGAGTCAGGCGCCAGTACACCCGATACCGAAGAAGACGTCGTCGGGTCCCTGACGAAGAAGCCGCGCTGTATGAGGTGTACCGCGCGGCTAAGGAGGCTCTGCGGCTGGCCATCGGCGGGGCGAAGACGCGTGCCAGGGAGGAGATGTTGGAGACTCTAAACGGGGATCCGTGGGGGCGCCCATATCGCTCGGTCCGAGGGAAACTCGGACCTTGGGCGCCTCCGCTTACGGAGAGTCTCCAACCTGAGCTGCTGGAGGACGTGGTCGCAGCCCTTTTCCCGGCACGAGCGGAGCATACTCCACCGCCGATGGTTCTGCCCACAGCCGCAGAGCCTGAAGTGAACGCCAGCGTCCCAGAGGTGACAGAAGCAGAGATGAGGGCGGCCGTGATGCGGCTCCGGGCGAAGAACACTGCCCCGGGGCCCGATGGGATTCACGGCTGCGTGTTAGCCCTCACTCTGAAGGAGCTGGAGCCCCAACTGAGAGGACTCTACTCAGCGTGCCTGGAGCAGGGCCAGTTTCCCGTTCAGTGGAAATCTGGTCGTCTGGTCCTGCTCAGGAAAGCGGGGCGCCCTGCGGACTCGTCGTCCGCGTACCGGCCCATAGTGCTGTTGGACGAGGTGGGAAAGCTCTTCGAGCGTATAGCCGCAGCCCGCCTCGTCGGCCACTTGTGCGGAGAGGGGCCGGACCTGGCTGAATGTCAGTTCGGGTTTCGGCATGGGCGCTCCACTATCACGGCGATATCGCGAGTGAGAGTCCTGGCGGAGGAAGCGGTGTCCCGGGGCGGGGTGATGTTGGCGGTGTCCTTGGACATCTCCAACGCCTTCAACACCCTGCCCTGGAGTTGTATTCGGGAGGCACTGCGCTACCATCGAGTGCCTTCCTACCTCCGCCGCGTCATTGGGGCTTATTTGGCGGACAGGTGTGTCACCTATCTGGGACGTGATAGCAGACACCAACACGCCCTGTCGTGCGGTGTTCCACAGGGTTCGGTCGTGGGCCCGCTCTTGTGGAAGATCGGGTACGACTGGGTGTTGAGGGGCGAGCTCCCGCCGGGAGTGGAACTGACGTGTTACGGTGACGACACGCTGGTCACTGCCCGGGGGAGCTCGTACAGGGAGGCAGCGTTGCTGGCGACGGCCGCGGTCTCACAGGTGGTGAGACGCATACGGCGCCTTGGACTGGAGGTGGCCCTCAACAAATCGGAGGCCATAGCCTTTCATGGCCCCCGGCGGGCGCCGCCGCCGGGATCGAACATTGTTGTTGGGGGGGCCACTCCCCCCGCTGACCCGAGGTGGCCCGCAGAGGCGGGCCGGCACCAGCCGGGGGATCACGGAAGTCTCATAAGTTTCCCGCGATCCCCGGCGTAGGTGAGAGGTAGAACACCGGGGTGGTTTTAGTCAGTAAGAGTCTGACAGACTCCTCCGCCCGCCCCAGGGCGGAGGACATCCATGAGGATTTCCCCCCGTAAAAAAATAAAATAAAGTATGTCCATATGTTGTATGTCTAGTTCTGCCAACTGGTTTTTTAACTCAGTGTTCTTGCGATTGATTAGTTCAATTTCCACCTCACTGTCATACCTTTCCTGTAGCAGCTTATTGCACTGGTCCTTATAGGATTCTAACTCCTTCAGCGTAGCCCGTAGCTTTTCCTCCAAGGATGCAGCTCTACGGGTCAACATGATGCCAGGCCAACCCCACAGTCACCCTGGAATGTGAAAAGAGATGGCTAAGTATCTACACTAATATTATAAAGAGGAAAGATTTGTTTGTTTGTTTGAAATGAATAGGCTCCGAAACTACTGGACCGATTTGAGAAATTCTTTCAGCAATGGATAGCTACATTATCAGGGAGTAACATAGGCTATATTTTATCACCGTACTCCCATGGGAACGGGAACTACGCGGGTGAAACCGCGTGACGTCCACTAGTATGAAATAAAAAGAGAAAGAGGTAAGTCAGATGGAAAGTGTCTACGATGAAAGGCTGATTGAAAGGTAAAAAAAAAAAACAAAAGAAATTATGGTGAAATTAAATTGAAGATGGAAGTGCTATCTCAATTATGGAATCTTATGTTAATGTCCAAATTTAGACTGGATTGAACTAACAAAAAAATATTGAAACAGAAACAATAATTGAGGGTGCAACCATTTTTGTGATGGTAATAAACTTACATTAATGTGAAAAATCAAGTTATTTAACATGACAGCGACAACACTGAAATTAATAGTGTTAGGAGTTAGGGACTAAGTCGTTATAATTATATTTTATTCAAAATACTAAGTAAGATGCATAAACATTCATGACCAGTAGGTACCATGCAAGGGTTAATTAGGACACAGCTCACTAGGAAGTGCTATGTAAACGATAATGGGCGATTTCATTAATGGTCTAATATAGGGTTAGGTGGTGTTTTCAAATCCGTCCGTTATGTGACAGCTGGAACTTGTTTATTGATTTTCTCATTGATTCAGCTTTGAAACAACTCAATAACACAGGTACTTAATATTTATTACTACTTGATATTCCAGCTATCAACAATCTAATCAACTTATCGATACCTATCGGTGCAATCGACGACCAGTCTGACCATACCCACATCAATATTCAAGGTCAGGTAAAGGAAGTCCATGATAAGTTGAGTCAGATGAAAGATGAACCGAGCATTGATGAAGATTTGGACGACGGGTTCTCATATCACGACGTGCATCACTATATACACGGTGATTACTTAGTGGTGTTCGTCCTGTGTGCGGTAGGAGCCGTGTACGTGTGGCAGCGCCTTCGGCGTGTGCGCAGCGTGGCTCTGCCCGCGCGCTCGACTCACCAGCAGCTTCAGAGTGCTAGTGTAATCAGTGTTCCGCGTATCAGTGTAAATGAGCAATCGGGACCTAGTGAATTTGAGCTCAAAACAGTTTCGGGTGTAATCAGTGCGCGTAAA
Source organism: Lacanobia wlatinum (assembly GCA_947578705.1). NCBI lineage: Eukaryota > Metazoa > Arthropoda > Insecta > Lepidoptera > Noctuidae > Lacanobia > Lacanobia wlatinum. The sequence goes on from OX388034.1 coordinate 27,828,620, forward strand.
CCAAACAAGGCTACATCGCTTGTGTTCCGCGAATCTATTTTCGGTGAAAACAAATAAGACTTTTTAGAGACTATTAAGTTTTTAGCATATCTAGTAACCAAATAGTGTATTCGATTATAATTGGTTTCTTTAAGTACAGTTAATGCTTAATTTTGATTTTTCATTTTTATTATGTTCACACATGTGAACACACACACATGTTTCTTTTTTGTGTTTTTTGTTGTGTTTTGTTCTACATTCTGGCAAATAAACAGATTTGATTTGATTTGATTTTGATTTGATTTGTTAGTCTCTCGTGCCTGGGAGCATGTACGGTCCACCCGTACAATTCATATCTTTTCACGTTAAATAAACAGTTTTGTACCGCGTGCGCAATTTACTTTAGTTCGCGTTCGGTCTTCGCCGCGTGTACCTACTCACTATCATAATATCATAGCAGTTCGATATCCTAAAATCATACTATCATAAGTGATCAATGTATCAATAAGTTGTAGCACTATATCATTAAATCTATCATTACAAACTCTATCACATCTTATCATTTATAGTTGTCCCGTACATATTTCGAAAATAGTTATTATATCTTTGGATATTATAATATGTAACTAACTGAATATTACACTGATTGAACCTCAATTAAAATCTTAATTTTAGCAGTTTATTCGAAGTATTGAAAATCGGAATTTCGTTTTTCGGACCGAAAACCCATCGAGCATTTCATTTTTTGGACGTAAGAAAATCGGAAAACAAACAAATCGCATTTATGACTTTCGGTCAAATAAGTTTCGTGATTTATAATAATAGATATTATAATTCTTAGGTATTATGAAATTCGGACTTTTGAAAATCGGAATATCGAAATTCGGAATAAAATATGTCGGAGTATTTGGGTGCTCCCACTATAACAGTAAGTTAGATATGTGTGACTTTCAGCCGAGTGCCTTTGCTCCAAATTAAATATGTAAATACAATCAATTGAACTCAATAGGATAATGTGTGCCATTTCTTCCATGCCCGTCTTCATGGAAATATTTTCCCCACAAACATTTGTCAATAATTATGATTATTGATGGTTGCTGCCTGTCGGTGGGTTCCCCGTACACAGAAGAAATGTATTAATGCTGAAGTAACGGGACAACACAGGTTATCTTCTAAAATAACCTAACCACCTTCTGGATTGTGGTATACGCCGTCAGCAATTTTTAACAGTATTCGTAAAATGATATATCTTCTTCATCGTCATTTCCTTACTGCTGAGGATCGCGACCAAGTAGGTACGTCGCGTCTCCAAGCCATTCGGACGACCTATCCACAATGCAGAAGACTGCAGTGTGGTCACTCTGTAATACTACCTCCAACTGCCTTCTTTATGGCGTCGGACCATAAAGAAGACCATGTTTGCATATTTGAACTTTAACGTGTTGATATTACATATATTGCGCTAAATGAATGGTGCTATTAAACTACAAAATTAAGAAACTACTTTATGAATAAAGTTGATTCTTAATTTATTTCGAACCGGGAACGTAAATCATAACGATATTAAGTTTATGGAACACAGAAATCCGATTAACCGAGCTAATTCAACTTTTCACCTGACCACCACCAACTGTTTGCGTTGCGTGGCATGACCCCTGGCTTTAGGCCTGTAAACGTTCATTTTTCTTCGTCTTTTCGAGTCGATGGTTAATTCTTTATGCTATTTTGACCCAGTAGGTAGCTACGTTAATTGCAGAATCGGTAGCATTAATTAAATTCTGCAAAGTCTGTCTTATTGAGCAGCTTTAGCTTGTTAAGCTTCGCAATAGGGAATATGCATGCGATTTTTTTATTTGCAAAATGAAATACTTATTAGCTCTAATAAACAATTATGGAATTATTTTTCAAATACCTTCATCAGCGATGAAGTTACAAAGCTTCAAAGTTTACAATTAGAAAGAGAAGTCCGATATGAATTGTGACGTCAAAGTTCTTGGCGCCTATACAGCTGCCATAGAAAACAGCGTTTTCGCGAGAGGGACAGATATATTTGTTAAAAATAATTATATCTCGTTTGTTTTTCGAGCCATTTTGATTCTATTTTCACTGTTAGCTCCTCGAAGATATAGCGTGATGATTACAATTTCTAAGGATATGTTTTAAAGGCAAATTTAATGCTAAACTGAACGAATAATTGAAAGTTGAACAATTTTTCGACCAGTAGTGCTATTCTGTAACAACTTTTTCGTATCTCGACCGTCGAATCCGAGGTGCATTTCAAATTAAGACCTATCTGTTGTGTGCAATAAAGCTCAGTTTGTGAGTTTTGTCACTCAGGTGAAGCTCGATATCGAAATAGTTGTTTACAGAATAGACTAGCAGTTGTCGAAAAACGTTGATACGTAATTTTAAAATCTTTAAATGTCCATAACTTTTTTTTCCGGCCACCAATTTGAATCGAATGGCAACCCCCCCATGGGGTCTTCCTCTCAACAAGCCCTCAGCAGTGTCCACAGCCGACTTACCCGTCCACTCGAAGTCAGGGCTTATCGTTCCCAGTAGCGTAGCGAGGGGGGGCGGGGGGGGCGGCGCGCTGCGGGTGACACCAGCTTAGGGGTGACACCCGGCCGCTCGTTAACTGGTTTTTGTCACTATCGGGTGACACCCCTAAACGTTTGACGCAATGAAGGTTTCATTGCGTCGGGAGTAGGGTGCAAATTTTTTGAGCTCGCTTCGCTCGCTCTTGCATTTTACACTCTCTGACTTCGTGAGTTTTTCTATATTTATTACCAAAAAACTTAAATTTCAGTATGAATGTTCAAAATTCAACAAAACCCTTCCTAGATGATGTGCAAATTTTTTTTTTGTCCTTCAGGTTTTCTGCATTTAAGGGTGATACTCGTTCGTTGACTTTTTGTCACGGTCGGGTGTCACCCCTTAACGGGCGACGTAATGAAACCCGTCTGTGGTGGGGTGTAAAAATTTCGAGCTCGCTTCGCTCGCTCTTACTTTCTGCACTCTATTATTTCTGAAGCATAGAAAAAAAAAACTGAAGAAACCATCACCACCACTGTGAATAAAATCACTGTTTGTGTTTTTTTTTACTTTTAATTATTTGTTTTTTATTTTCTTTTGATCATTACATAATGATCAAAAGAAAATAAAAAACAAATAATTACTTAAGATATAACTATTTTATTTCTTTACATAAGCTCGTATGTACGCGAGTTATATAAACCTATGGTGACGATACCGTCGCGAACAATATGTGTGTGATCTGATTTGATAGCCCTACAGGGCACTCCCTTTTTTAGGCAGTCGTGTAATAAAACCTTTCCGAGTTGGGGTGCATGAATTTTCGAGCTCGCTTCGCTCGCTCTTGTGTTCTGCCCTCTCTCAGTTAATGAGCTTTCTTACATCACTACATTAAGTTATTTCTATTTAAGTATGAATGATCGAAAGAATATAAAACTTATCCGAGGTGGGATGCGAAAATTTTCAAGCTCGCTTCGCTCGCTCTTGTGTTCTGACCTCTTAAAAGAGGGCAAACTCAAGAACTAAAGTTCTTGAGTTTACCAGCCGTCACCAGAACGAAAGGTCAAAGGTGCAACTCATAATTATTGGGGGGGGGGGGTGTTCATTTGTGGGGTGACACCACATTATCCGCCCCGGGTGTCACCCATGCTAGCTACGCTACTGATTGTTCCTAACATTGGAATATCATGGGGAAGCAGCCACGTCTCCTGTAGGGCTATCAAATCAGATCACACACATATTTTTCGCGACGGTATCGTCACCATAGGTTTATATTACTCGCGTACATACGAGCTTATGTAAAGAAATAAAATAGTTATAACTTAAGTAATTTTGTAACGTAATTAATATTTTTGTTGTCGTTTTCCCCAGACACATAAGATATTCTTGGGGAAATTGATTTCGCTCAGTAGTATAGATAGGTAGGGTTACACACTCCCCTACACATTCCACACATTCCTTAAAAAAGGTATCTGGTAAAAGTTAAAGGTAAAGGAGGTACACAGGTATCGAACATTTCACACATACCGACACGGGACAGTTACTCAAAAGGTAATAGGGTGGACTGACAAACCACCATTTACAGACACCTTCCTTTACTAAACATACAGAAAATCTAGGTATTTAGGCTTTGGACAATCGACACTAGAAAGCTAACACTAAGCTCTATCTAGACATACTTATATACATCTGTATGGTCAAGTAAGGCATAAAGCCACAAATTGGAAAAATGTAAAATCACAGATTTTTTCGCCTTCCGGGTTTCTGACCTTATAGGTAGTACTTCCACCCTTAGAGGCGTGGCTTTGTAAAATATGTATCTGGATAGAGGGATGATGCACCTACCGTAAGACATATAACCCAACAGCCCTAAGGGCACAGTTGTTCGGGAAGTCAACCCTTAATAGTAAACAAGTTTACACTTGTAAATAGTTTCGATAGATAAATGCAACAAGCCTCTAAATGGGCAGGGTTGAAGGATTGATTTTCACCCCATTCGACAGTGAATTTCGGGGGCTTTACAGACAGGTGAATCAACACCTATCCAGACCTAGAATAGACCTAGATATAGCCAGGAATGTACCCTAATCAAAGTTAAACTCTCGGTTACAATAAACTAAAACAGTTAGTGGTTTATGGGCATCGTTACGGTAAAGTAACATGGTACGTCAGTAAAAGGACAAAAAGATAGAATTTGTAGTCATTGGCAAGAAGATATATAGAACTTTTAACTAAATAGTAAAGTAGTCGCGAAAATTATCCCTTAAACCGCTAGCTGCAGTGTTAAAACAATCAATTCTGCATGTTCATTTATTCCCTGGTAAGCATACATCCCTAACCCCAATCTATCCCGAAGACAACAAGTTCGAATAGCAAGAAAGAAGAACGTAACACGTGTGGCACAGAGACCTCAGTACACAGGTAGGTGTAGGTACAGGACGTCAGCGCGGCTGGACGCAGTTGGACGGTCACAGTTAAGGCCGTATCTTTGAAATAAATGATAGCTCGAAAGCACCGATTTCATCTCCTGGCACCGCGCAGTCCCCGCATGCTTCCATGTGCAAAGTCCGAAATATCGAACCTAGCGCCACAACATGAAATTAATTCAAACCGCCAACTGATTCAGTGTTGCCCGCACGCAAACTTCATAAACTTCTTGTCAAAATATTAACACAAATCAGCACTCTTATAAACAGTGATTTTAGACGTAGATAAAATACAATTTAATAAAATATCGAGCGACGAAAAATATTGATTTGTTTTAATACTCATTTTTTACAATCGTTGGTAAATTATATCATGTTTTGTATGGCCCCAAATTATTTTGAAAACCACTAATTCAGTTGACTATTTAAGAACATGGCCATAATTGTGCGATAGAGATAGTACTAGAGACTTTTAAGCTTACGGAAGGTATGGAGTGGACCAGTTGTATAAAAGTTATATTTTAATCGTAATTGAAATATGTACAGAAGTTATGAAAACGAATGAAAAGATAAGTAGTCAATTTGTTTTTTTTTCGCGTGGCTTTTCTCACGTAGCCTTTTCCACAGAAACCGTGCATTTTCCGGAGATTGTTTTGTATCAGTGAAAAATAAATCGAACGTCCTGTAAACGTCGAGCTCCTAGGCATGGAGTTGACATCCAGTCTCAACTTCGGCGCCACCATCGTGTACAAAGCCCAAACCGCTGCCAAAAAGCTGGGCATCCTAAATAGGGTGAAGCGATACTTCAGGTCTGGACAGCTTTTAACCCTATATAAAGCGCAAGTCCAATCCTGCATGGAGTATTGTAACACCTTTGGGATGGCTCAGCTAAATATCAGCTTGCCGCGCTTGACTCGGTGGAACGCAGAGCTAAGAGGCTCATAGGTGACGTAAAACAGGTGGATGCCAAGCTGCATAACTTGGCTCATCGCCGTAAGGTTTCAAATTTCAAATTTATTCATTATTATGTGAGTACAAACAGTAAATACATTTTTGCTTAAATCTATGTCAAGGTCACTAGTGTTCTGTGCCTGAACTAGGACATCCTGTATTTCAGGCGAAAAGGAGGTAAATATTACGAATTAATCACGGTAATTATACAAAAAACAAAATAGTTGTCTTTTAGGTATGTAAAACAGGTCTTAATAGTGTAAAAAAATCATACTTCCTAAAACCTTAGTTTACTAACTTATCTTACTAAATTAAAATTAATAGGACACAAACAATCTTATTTCAGTACCGCTAGCAACTTCTCTGTATCTTCATAAGACATACTTTGAAGGGTTTCTTTGAGAGTTTTCTTGCAATTTCTAAAATTTAGGGAATAGATGTTTGCTTTCGCATTTAGTCTATTATAGAGTAGTGGTCCAAGGAAAACATAAAATTTGGCTGTGAAAGCATGTTTTGTACTTTTTGTGGGGCAAACAATGTCTTTTCGTCTCTTTTTAGTATATTCAGTGTTGTAGCAAAGAGCTGCGTGTTGTTTTAGTACAATGCTCATTATGAATAATTGCCGAACTGTTAGTACTTTACAAGATTTATAGAGCAGGTTAGTGGGAAAGAGGAAAGGGCGGCAAGTAGACACCTTTAGAATTGCTCTTTGAGCTCTTTCGATGGGCAGTAATAAAGTTTTACCTGCTCCACCCCACGAGGTAATGCAGTACGTCAAAATTGACTGACATAAAGCAAAGTAAACTTGCCTTATTAGTATTTTATCTGCAAGATATCTTAGCTTTTTGAATACGAATATCAGCTTACGAATTCTGTTATTTAATGCTTCCATATGATGTTTGAAGGTTAGGGTTTCATCAATTATAACACCCAAGTATTTTATTTTGTTGGTCTTATTAATACTGGGACACACAAACGGGCAGTCTGCAGGGACTGTACAACAATGGGCATACAACGTTGAAGATATATCAGAGGTTTGTTTGCGCATCGGAAACTTTATGTAATGTGTTTTAAGTGCATTTAGAGTTAGTGAATTGTGCTGAAGCCATTTATTTACCACACTGAAGCCGTCTTGCGCGAGCTTGTAGACGGCATGTTCCGATTCAGCCAAAAAAAGAAGAGCAGTGTCATCCGCGTAAGATATTATTGTGCCATGCTTTAGTTTCAGATTACAAAGGTCATTTATGTATATCAGAAATAAAGTGGGCCCCAAAATACTTCCTTGGGGAACACCAAAAGTCGTGGTTTTTTGGTCTGCGCTGAGAACACTGCCAATCTTCACGCACTGGGTACGGTCTTCTAAGTAGCTTTTGAACGGTTTTAGCTGAATACCTCTTATGCCCACTGTTTCAAGCTTGCGCAAAAGAATAGGAATGGAAACTGTGTCAAAAGCCTTGGCGAGGTCCAGGAAAATTCCAACTGTATGGTTACCCTTGTCAAGTTCTTGAGCTAGATAGTCAGTCAGATGATGAACGGCATCGGCAGTTGATAGTTTAGGTCTAAATCCAAATTGCCGTTCTGATAAAATAGATTTCTCCTCTAGATATTTGAACAACCTTTTCTTTATAATTTTTTCCAATATTTTAGAGAAGGAAGGCAGTAGAGAAATAGGTCTGTAATTTGTTACTTGATCTTTACTGCCTGATTTATATACAGGGACAACAACTGCTTTTTTAAGGCACTCCGGAAAAATACCCAGAGTTAAGCACATGCGAAAAATATAAACCAGTGGTGGTACTAAAATATTCCTGAACAGTTTAATAATTTTATTTGATATGTTATCCCAACCAACTGCACAGTCGTCTTTCAAAGTCATGATAATACTTTCTACCTCAGTCTCGTCAGTATCTAGCAGTGCGAAGGACGTTAAAGTCGACCTGCCCGTAAAAGAATTACTCGTTAGATAAGGCGTTTGACCCCGATTTTTCTCTGCCAAACACTTTCCAACATTAATAAAGAAATTATTTGCCATGTTAGCAGAACAGAGCTGTGACGAGTGCGCTTGTAATAAACCTGAAGATGACTCATTTTGTTTTGACGAATGTGTTATATTTTTAATACATTTCCAGATCTTTTTACTACTTGTTCCAGCCTTTTCTAATGCAGTTTAATCGTAGTTGCTTTTAACTTTTTTGAGTAGATCATTACAAAAATTGCGATATCTTTTGTATGACAGTTGCAACATAGCATTATCTGGGTGAGATTTAGCTTTCATGTGCAGTTTATCTCTATGCTTCATACAGCGGATAAGACCTGTCGTGATCCAGGGTTTTATGTTGCAATTTTTGTTGTTCAAATTCGATATAACCGTATTTTTGTGAATTGCATGTCGTACATTTTCTATTACATACAACATGCAAAACTGCGGGTCAGCAGAATTATAGACTGGATCAAAGTTGATGACGCGCAAATCTTCTTCAAGTTTATTTATATTCAATTTCGAAATTGTGCGAGTGTTTTGCTTAGGTATGTTACAATCGAGAGTTAGTAGGGCGGCATTGTGATCGGTTATTGTCGAGTTAACAACAAGGGCAAGTGAGGGGTAATTTGATTTTAACATGACATGATCCAAGCAGGAGCCACTATGATGTGTAGGAAAGCTATGTGCGGGAAGAAGGCCATGAAAAGCGCATAGGTTTAGGTAGTCCTGAGCAGATGCATCAGTACTACCTGGAAGAATGTTGATATTAATATCTCCAATTACAATCGTGTTTTTGATCGGTGACAGATTCTGCAAGACAGCATTCAGCGATTCAGTAAAGTAACTAATATTTTTGAAGGAGGGAGGCGATATAATGCTAATATCACAAAGTTTGACCCAATCTTCACTACCAAACTGTTGCAGTCGTGCATATTAGGTTCCTCAACAGAGACCTTCAAATGATTCCTTACATAAACGATCACCCCATCATTTTGATTGTAATTCCTAATACTTTTAAACATATTATATCCCGGTATTAGTGGTATGTTATATTGTTTAGCAAGCCAGCATTCGGTTAAAACAATAACGTCACAATTTATGTTTAACCGTTGTAAAAAAGTGCAAAAAACTATCGAAATTCTTAAAAATACTGCGAATATTTTGTTGCCTGCTTGTCGGTCTTCTACAGATTGTACTTCGGTGAGTGTGCCCAAGAACTCCACGACCTCATCCCACTGGCCCCCTTCTACCATTGGACATCCAGACACACTGCATCTTACCATCCCTACCTTGTTGTTGTTACACCAACTCGCACTAAGCGTTTCCAAACGTCTTTTATAATGTGCACAGCAAAGGAGTGGAACTCTCTGCCTGCATCCGTGTTTCCAAACGCTTACAACCCTAATCTCTTCAAAGTTAGAGTGAACAGGCTCCTTCTGGGTAAGCTCGCTCTATCGTAAACTTTGTCTCGGTCATCTCTGACCTAGACTAGAGTCAAGAGCAAACCCATCACAAATAAAAATAATAAAAAATCATATATTTTAACTCTTTATCATATTAGTTGAGTTCAATACCTAGTTAACCAGTCATGATCATCATTATCATATCAGCCGAAAGACGTCCACTGCTGGACATAGTTAATCAGTATTTGACCCTAAATGCCGTATGGTGTCGACCGGTGCCGTATGGTGCCGTAAAAGAATAATACCATCCCATCACTTCCCATGGGTGTCGTAAGAGGCGATTAAGGGACTCGCCGGAGAATGGGCAGCAGCGTTCTCTGTAAAACTCAACCATACACCGCGATCGCCAACCCGCCTGCCAAGCGTAGCGATTATGGCAACCCCCCCCCCCTTTGCCCTATTGGCCCTTTGATATGAGACCCTAAATGTCATGCAATTACACTTTCAGTAAAGTTCCATCGGAAGTATACATGAGCACCGCTGCTATTACATGCGGCATTCCAAATCCGGGGCTGTAGGATTACCCTGGTTCCATCCTCAGGCCCATATTGCTAAGTAGTAAATAGTTTCATCCTGATTGTTGTTTCATCCACGGAACATCTTCAAGACTTATAACAAATCATGAAAAAATACTTGTATTAAACCACTTGACCGTCACTGAAAGCTTTCATATGAGATGGCATTTCCGTTTCCCATCGATTTCTTACCAGTTTTCGTACTTTTATACCCTCTTTACTTCCGGCTCAGTGGCACCACCTGTGTGTGGTTGCGGGTAGTTTTTAGTTTTCGTAAAAAAGTGGCACGCCATTTTTGTTCACACGCTTCGCGAGCATGTCAAAATAACTGTACAAATATTACAAAAACTGGGGTGGACAGTAAATTTCGTAAAATCTGTTGTTTCTCCTCAAAAGATAATTTATTTAGGGATACTATAGAAACCATGGGAAAATAAAAAAAATCATTACAAAGATAAATCAGGCTATCAGGATAAATCAGGCGAACTAGAGCGGTTAACTTTAAAGGAGTTGCAGAAAATAGTGGGACTTACAAATTTTGCCAGTTTTGTTGTACCTCGGGGTCGGCTCAATCATCGACAGTTACTAATGTTCGTAAATTCGCTGCCAGTCCTGCCATCAAAACCTACCCACTACCACAAGGTGTCTTAGAGGAACTAAACTGGTGGGCTCAAAATTGTCAAAGGTCAACACCCCTTCAGTACCCTCCTCCAATAAATTTTCTGACGACAGATGCGTCGGATCAAGCGAACAATTTAGCTCTGTCAGGAACTTGGTCGCAAGAAGAGAAAACGCTGCATTGCAATGAAAACGAAATGCTAGCAATTTTATATGCTCTTCAGAACCAAGTTCATTGGCTTCATCAAAGTTTGCTCCTCATTCAAAGCGACAACAGAACTGCGGTCACCTACTTACGAAAGGAAGGACGTACGAGGACATCATCCCTGTTGGAAATAACCTATCGAATTCTGAATTTGTTAGACCAACATCAGATACACTTCAACATACACTTCATTCCGGGCAAATACAACAATCATGCGGACCATTTATCGCGCCTTCACCAACCTCCAGAATAGCACTTACTACCGACTTGTGTTGAAACAGTGTTTGCAAAATGGGGAACCCCAATAGTAGATCTATTTGCCTCGGCGACTGCTCACGTAGTGTACAATTACGTGTACCTAGATCTGAGAGATCCTCAAGCTTTGTTCCACTTTGCCTTCAGTGCCCCATGGAATTACGAGCTCGCATGGATATTCACACCACCTTTCCTAGTCCCCAAAGTCCTGTCTCACTTAAAACAGTCGATAGGAATATTCCTATTAGTAGTACCTCGATGGGAGAGGGTATTCTGGCGTGCCGATCTCAAAGCCCGAGCGCTCGCAACTCCTTTAAATCTGAGAAACCTCCAGAGATACCTAAAAGACACGTCGACGGAACTCCCACCACCGCAGGTTGAGAACATTGTCCTTGATGTTTGGAAGTGTGGAGGTGGTCCGACGCGATAAAGACATGGAACGCTCAACAACTATCACTGCTTAAGAATTCTTGGCGAAAATCTACACTAAAAACCTACGAAGTAGCCTGGAAGCGCTGGACGTCGTGGTGCCGTAATAAAAACCTTGACTTAATGAATCCCACTGGTTCACAATTAGCGCAGTTTTTATGTGATTTATATTTAATTGATAAGTTGTCGTATAATTCAATACTTTTACATAATTCGGTCATTTCTACACTATGTAACGCTGAAACTTCAAGTCAGTTAAGTGCACACGTTCTATTAAGACATGTTTTAAAATCTATTGCCCTTAAAAATCGAAAGGTCACAAAGCCTCCAGTTTGGGATATTGATAAATTAATTTCATTTTTGAATAATTACACAATTAATTCAAATAATCTATTTCAAACATCACGTCATACTGGAATTTTGTTGTTGCTTTGCTCTGGTAGGCGAATACACGATCTAACTCTACTTAATATCGATCCTAATCATTGCATAAGATCTGATAGCAGTATAATATTTTGGACTCGGTTTGGCTCCAAAACTGACAGCACTAATTATAGGCAATCCGGCTGGAAATTGCTTTTAAATACCGATAGTTCTAACCTTAACCCTATATACTGGACAGAAAAAACTATAGCATTATTAAACGACAGACGTAAAGCGGCAAAATCAACTAATTTATTTATTACTAGTGGACGTCACGCGGTTTCACCCGCGTAGTTCCCGTTCCCGTGGGAGTAGGGGGATAATATATAGCCCATGTTACTCCCTGATAATGTAGCTATCCAATGCTAAAAGAATTTTTCAAATCGGTCCAGTAGTTTCGGAGCCTATTCAATTCAAACAAACAAACATACAAACAAACAAACAAATCTTTCCTCTTTATAATATTAGTGTAGACGATTAGAGGTGCGGCTAAACCTGCTTCACGTACAGCCATTGCAGGATGGGTAAAGACCCTGTTTCGGGAAGCTGGCATTGCAGCCACACCAGGTAGCACCCGGTCTGCTGTAGCCTCCAAAAGCTGGTTTCAAAATTATCCTCTCGACGAAATCTTGGTACGTGGAAATTGGCGTTCAGCTAATACATTCCAGCAGTTTTATAGATGAGAAATAATGAGAAGTACTGATTCACAAAACGTCACACAATTGTTCAATCCAATTGATTAACATTGCTAAATAAAAATGTTGTTTACCTAGAACAGATATTCTTAAATTGGTTGTTTATGATTACAATTTATGATTTCTTAATAAAAAAAAAAGTGTTTATTATATTTCTAAGTTACACATAGTAGTTGTAGATAAAGTTTCTAGAAAGTACACTTATCTATGTACTTTCATTGAATTGCTTTATACATTTATTTAAATAAATGCATACATTATTAATTACAACTTTGTTTAAATTCTCTTCTATCTCTCTTCTTTCTTGCTTTATCACATTGGCCTACAGTATAGCACCAGGCGATAACAAACAGATCTCATAAGAAAGCTTCCAGTGAGGTAAGTATTTTAATATGCGTTTTATTTCAGGTAAAACGCTGATATTGTATTGTACTGTTTTTGTCTTCGTAAACTATACCTACCAAGACTTTTGATAGGTTGGAATGGCGGAAATTTTTTAACCTTATTCTGATGTTTGTAATGTTTATTGTCGTAAAAGCGAAAGAAAGTAAGCGTTTTAAACAAATTTGGAAGATAAAAATTAAAAAATAATGTACCTATAATTTTTTCGCCGACTTTATGAGAAGGCTTGATTTACATACTGTTTTATTGGCGATATATCTAATGAGACGTTGAAAATGCGTCATAACTAACTTAAGGCTTTGAAATTACGTCATTGTCAATTAAATTGAACTTGCTAATATTTTATTTTTACAAAAATATGTCTGTGGTACGAGATGAAGTAAGGCTGAAATGATGAGGGATAAAGAGTCACAAAATATCAAGAGCCCAGAATTATGATAAATTAAAATTGGCGTAACAACTATTAAAACATCATATTGATTTAGATTTATAACATTAGTGGGATTAAATATTTTTCATTTATTTCTGGTAGGTACTTCTAAAACCCACGCAGAAAAGTCGGGGTAAAAAGCTAGTATTTACTTAACACATTTTTCACAATTCAAACGCGACTCCATAATTTTCCCTAGGCTTGTTGCCTTTGACATTTAACACATTCTTGACACATTGATGTTTGACGTATTTCAATCCTAAAATGAAAACATTTATTTTAGCGTGTGTCTTGAGTTAAAATGTAAGAATAACGCTGTATAAACAGACACTCCAATATAGAAAACATAATGTTTACCCAATATTGCTTTGTGAGATAAGAACATTGAAGGATACAGTACGTATGTACAAGTAAAGGTGATGACTTGGAGACGTTATTTTCTTCAAGCCGTTGCTATTCATTTCCTGGTAAACGAGTCCATTGTCGCCTTCAGGTAGGAAGTCCCAACGACGTTGTACTTAATTTAGTTTTGCTCTTTTATTTCATACCAATTTTATACATAATTCAAAAATTAGTTTGGATAGAAAACTATTGCCTTTTACATTGTTCAAGGTCATAAAAATACACATTCACATGGTGCAGACATTTTTTAACACTAAATTTATCTATAAACGGCTAAACTATTAGCATTTACTGTAAAAAAATATATTGAAATTACGAAGATCTGACAGCTCCGATTTGCAGAAAAGTGATACAGGTCCTGCCTGCAAGAGCTCCACGGAGCATCTGAAGAACTGAACAAATGAGAGAGATGCAAATACTTTTGCAGGGCAAAAGATGAGATGAAGATAATAAGAGTGTAGCTCGGAATAAAAAAACGTAAGTGCCAAAATAAATTTTCGGATTTGATAACATAAAAGTATTATTATATCGAAATCTGTTCAGTTGAAACCTCGATAAGGTTATTTTACATGCTATAAAGTTATTTTCATAGGATCAATCTAAAGCGTTGCGTCTTGTAGCTAAAAAAAGTAAAAAGATATTTCGAACTTTGTGATTTTTTTCTATCGAGAAAATTTCTTCGTATCGTGTATTCCTTCAGTTGGATACTAGATCATAAAGTCAAAAAGCATATACCGTAATCTCACATCCCTGTTCGAAGTACCTAACAAGATACGTTAAAACGAAAAACGGCCTTATTCTAAAGGTATCCCCTTAACATCGAAGGAATAGAAGAGGGATAAACCTGCCCCAAACACACCCTCGTTCCAGCCGATCACGCCCGTCTGGTACACATATATCCTTAATATTATCTACGGATCTTTTAGCCGATTTACAATTAAAACTAGTTTACTTAAGATATTTACTTATTTTTTTATCCATAAAAACTTTCGACATTAATTGACTATAACTTGAGACGCCTGAGATTTTGTTCGATACATAAAATGTACAAAACGCCTAAACACAATATCATCAGGCCACAACTCGTTGTCTGCCTTGTTTGGAAACATAGTTCGTACGCATTATACTTTCTAAATGACTTCATGTTAATCTTTTTAATGTTACAGTTTCATTTGACTTGTGTCTAATACACCGAATAATGTCATCTTCACTTGCTTCTACTCTAACTACTACAACAACGTACTAACGTTGGAAATTAGCAATGGCACTTTGATATCCGCTGCCTGAAATTACCGTCCGGCGCAGTTATAGCCGTTCCCTTCCTACTATCCAACCTATTTTGTTTATAACGCTTTTTCTGCACTAACTTCTATTCATTGTCATTCGTGTCCACACCACCTACCATTTGTTCACTACTTACGTTAACATCACTCAAACCTGCACACCGTATCGTCGCTGGCGCAGCACATGCCTCACTCGATTCCGATTTATGTGATTTTGTCGCGACTACAGTAGCACGCCGTCCCGCGTCCGCTAGTAGGGGACCGTGACATCACCGCACAGGTAGCTGATAATAAAACAGGTTCCTTGCTGCTCATCGTCGCAATTTTACCCGTCACGTCAACAGTGAAGTAATACGTTTATGACGATGTCTGTTAAAGAAACAATGAAACAACACGTTTTTCGACCAATCAAGAAACAGGATAAGCTTGTAAGCGCAAACAAGAAGCTCCAGCACCCTTCAGGATCTTCACGTCGAACATCCCAGCTGCGTAGATGGATCACGCGGCCTCGCGCAGCGGAGATGTTCACTCGGTGACGTCGTCCCGCAGAAAAGGATCGCGCTCTTTTTGTTTTTTTTTTTTTGACGGAGACCACTCGCAGTTACGAACCTGGGAAGGTTGTAACTACTTAACCGGACTTGTCTGTGTGGGCCTCAAGAGAATTTAAGGCCCCCAGCCGAGACTATGCAAATATATACTAAAACTCCGCTCACTGAGGGCACCCCTTGTGGGGTACGGACCTCGGCTCAGCAACATCGTTTAGGGGAGGACAGCAAGGGACTGGCTGGGTCATGTCATTATTTAGTGGATTTAACGCTAAAGGCTCAGCGGCGCGGGCTGGCTCGTTAGGCAAAAGACGGGAGGGAGCATTACAGGGACGTCGCGACGAGCCTCGACGGCGAGGCCGGAATACGGAACGCGGTCTGTATCTGTGTTTTCTGATAGTGCTGGTTTCCCTACAGCTTTCTTGAAAGATGGTGACTTGGTCGTCAGGATCGACGAGGGTATGCCTAGGACGGCGAATCCTACTAATCTTGGAAGGAGCGTATCGGGTAGCCGATGCGATTAAAGGGTTCTGGTGCTTTTCGGCGGATTCAATGAAACGCTTTGTAAGGCGCTTCATGAATTGCCTTATGGTCGGGACTTTAAGGTCGACATGAAATCGTTCATTCCTAACGAACCACAGGGCGCCCGTGGCCTTTCGGAGAAAACGGTTCTGGAGAGTCTGCATCCTATGGAGATGGTGTGGCTTAGTGTGTGCGAAAGTGGCACAGGCGTAAGTCATGATTGGACGTATGCACGTAACGTAAATGCGCAGTTTGCATTTAAGGGATAGCTTGCTGCGTGCATTCAGCATGGAATGAAGCCTACCGAGAGCGAAAGCGGCACGCGAACGCACCGTCTTTATGTGCTCTCCGAAGGTAAGTTTCTGGTCAAGGATCACACCTAAGTATTTGGCTCGCTTCTCCCAAGGAATCGGCTTACCAAACATGGTGATCGGACTAGGGGGTATGGGAGTTTTAGCTGACGGCTTGAAAAACAAGACCGCCTGGCTTTTCTCCGGATTGACTTCAATCCTCCATTTCCGAAACCATTTGCCTAAGGCAGTGGCGGATTTTTGGAGGTTTTGAGCAATGGCCCTAGTGCTCGTACCAGAGCAGTAGATAGCCGTATCATCGGCAAATAGTGCTAACTGCGTCTTGGGAGTTTTGCGAATATCGCTAGTGAATAGCGTGAAGATCAGTGGGGAAAGCACACCGCCTTGCGGTACGCCGGCCCGGATGGGGCGGGGTTTGGAAAGCGCACCTTCGATCCTATATCGAAAGGTGCGGTTCGACAAATAGTCTCGTAAGATGAGCACGAGACGATCTGGCACACCGAGTTGATACAACTTGTATATCAGTCCGTTGTGCCAGACCTTGTCGAAGGCTTTCGCAATGTCGAAGAACAGAGTACCCGTCATCTGGCCACGTTAAAAGCGACTGTTGATATGCTCAACGATGCGGTACACCTGTTGGACACAAGAGTGGTTGGCTCTAAAGCCAAACTACTCGTTAGGAATGAGGCTCTTACGCTCAGCATAGTCCTTGAGACGCTTATAAATAAGCCTCTCGTAGATTTTGCCGAGCGCATTGAGCAGACTGATGGGACGATAAGAGGACGGGGAGGACTTGGGCTTGCCCGGTTTGGGAATACCGATGACAGTAGCCTCTTTCCACTCTTGAGGGAATGATGAGAGCTTTGGGGAACAGTTGTAACACCTTATTGGTGATACCATGTGCGCCAGGAGCTTTCCTGGGTTTGAGTTTCATAATAATCTCCTCCACCTCATCTGGTGTGACGGGGGGGGAGGGGATCATCAGGGTCCTCGACAGGAGGAAGAGAAGTCCTCCGTTCGACTTTCGCATCAACCTCAGCGAGGTGATCCGAGTCGACCGGGTTGGAACTCGGTGAACATTGGGACTCCAAACTGTCGGCCAGGCATTCAGCTTTATCGTCGTCATCAAAGGCGACGGTGTTATCAGGACGAGTGAAAGGGGGCATAGTGGAAACCTCAGCGGTGCGCAACTTCCTATGAAGTTCCCAAAACGCTTGATGATTAGGTTCAAGTTCACCTAGCATCTTGTCCCAGCGCTTATTATGCTGCTCTTTGACGCGTTTGCTTAGTTTACGCTGTAAGTAACGCATAAAAGCTTTGTTATTAGCGCAGGGGAAGGAGCTGTAAGCACGTACGGCCGCGTTCTTCTCAGTCACGAGCGCACGCACATCGTCCGGAAGTTTCCAGCGACGATCATCCGCCGCCGGAACCTCCCGTACCAATGTAAATACAAATAGGGTGTAATTACAGAAAATATACAGATCTTGTTCAGACATCAACGACTAATTACGTGTTTCATTTACGAGCCACTCTCATCCCTTATACAATTATTCACACTCTGATCCGGTGTTGATGACGCGTTTTTCGTCAGACGGCCGTTTACGTTTGAATCAGCTGTTGCTTGCGAATACATACCTATAGGGCCACTATCAAAATTAATACTATTTTGCAAATATGCTTCCCTTCTTTTGTTTACATTCATGCCTATCGTGTTATTATCAACTAACGATGCATGTTTCATATTTTCTACTTCTACCTTAAATAGATCAAATTGTTCCATTGTGACAGATATGTCTTCTAATACACTGGCCTTATTTTGCAACTTTACGATATCTACACTAATATTATAAAGAGGAAAGATTTGTTTGTATGTTTGTTTGAAATGAATAGGCTCCGAAACTACTGGACCGATTTGAAAAATTCTTTCAGCAATGGATAGCTACATTATCAGGGAGTAACATAGGCTATATTTTATCCCCGTACTCCCACGGGAACGGGAAACACGCGGGTGAAACCGCGTGACGTCCACTAGTCCTCTAATAACCTGGTAACATCCACACGATCGAAACAGACTGGAGGCAGTTTGTGCAACTCCTTCGCCACAAATATCGGGAAAATATCTGGGTTTGTTCCTTTCAGCAAACAAATCATATCGTCAAGGTCCCGAGACATTTTCTTCTTGCCATCCTTTCGTCGCACAGGCATCTTCTTCCCGCTAGGCATCGACTCAAACAGCAGAGTCTTGGCTTTCACTATTTCTTCAGCCGTGAAAGAAGAAGTACACAGCTGATGCACACTTTCTCCGTCCATAACGTCCAAAACATTTCGTAAAAACGCCAATAGTTCGTTAATGACATTGCAACTATTACACTTCACCGTTCTTAACGACATTGCTTACAGTAAAAGAGTCACCGATCGCAACGGCAGCGCGCTCAGTTGCGTGCGCAACTAGACTGAAAAAAATGACCATTCCCCCACCTTATCTCCGAAACTACGGAGACTAAAATTTTGAAAAAAAAAATGCAGATAATAGATCTATACCTAAAGATTACAGGAAAACCTATAAGAAGTCTGTAGTGTCAAAATAACATGTTCAAAAAAATAATAATAATATTGGTTCGGGTTCGGAACCCTTTGCACGCGAGTCCGACTCGCATTTGGTCAGTTTTTTGAAGTCGGTTGAATACCGGGAGGGGTGCTTAACCTTGAAATCGCCTGAGTGGCCGATAGGATGACTCCGAACCGAGCTCTTCGGGTCGCGCTAGTGTTATCGGGTTTTTCAAGTAGCTGCCCGAAGGCTGGATCTGTACCCAATAGATGGCAATAGGGTCTCCTTTTAGGGTTCCGGAATCCAGGGGTAACCAAAGGAACCTTATTACTAAGCCTCCGCTGTCTGTCCCTCCTTCCGTCCGTCTGTCTGTCAGCGGGCTATATCTCAAGAACCGTAGTAAGCCGACAGTTGAAATTTTCGAGTAGAATACGGAATACAGACGCACAAAATATCGATACATGTTAATACGATGCTACAAAATCGCGACGCACGTTACTGCGAAAGACCGTCTCTACGAAGCCACAACACTTCGATGCACGTCACCGCGATAGATCTTCACTGTGGTACTACTTGCCTACGATGCACGTTACCGCGAAAAATCATCGTTTTGCAATACTATAAGTTGGGTCGTATTGTTTCTGTTTATGTTTCCAATGTACAGCCTGTAGTACAAAGAGCCTTTGCCTTACTGTGAGGACCCTGCAAAGTGAATAGAGGTTAGAAGTCGGAAAGCGGATTGGTTTCTTTGATAGGACCTTTAGTACGGCCCTCTGCGTCCTTTCTAGACGCAGCATGGTAGTTTTGTGCGCTCCACCCCACGTGGTCATGCAATACCCAAGGACTGATTGAGCAAGAGCAAGGTAGACAGTTAACAGACATTTGAAGTCAGCAACCCCCCTAAGTTTTTTAAATATGTTTAATAATAATAATAATTTATTCACCAAAACAATTTCACACATATTACATTTTTTTTTTTTTTTTATATTTGACAATGTACACTAAATATTGGCTTATGGTTTGTAATACATAATTTGGGACTTTTTGCATCCGAACTAGGCGGTAGCCTGTATCTCGGATTGCATTTCATCCCCTTATACAAAATGTGCACCTTTAGTAGCCATCAATAAAGAATTTATCCAATAAGATTGCCATGTCATGGATAGGTACGTGTAAGATAAAAATAAGATCAAATGTTATATAATTATTTGGTGTTGAGTGTGTGTGTGTGTGTGTGTGTGTGTGTGTGTGTGTGTGTGTGTGTGTGTGTGTGTGTGTGTGTGGTCGCTTGTTTAAATAAACGTGAGGGTGTATTGTGTCTAGTCGTTATTAATCTATTTAGGTATGTCTAAAATCGCTTCTGTTTCATCATAAGAGAGTTTTTGTAGGTAGTCCTGAATTCTCTTTTTACAGTGTAACTTTGTAAGTGGATATATGTCTATAATTGCATTGATTCTGTCGTATAAATATGGACCAAGGAAAATAAAGAATCTTCTAATGAAGGATGTTTTGGTAACGTGTTTCCGTTTACACACTGCATGTTTTCTTCGTTTGAGAAGAGTATTTGTATCGTAAGTAAGATGACCATGTTGCTTAAGCAGTATACTCAGAATAAAAAGTTGGCGAACTGTAAGAACTTTGCATAGTTGATATATGTAAATCATCTTCGCACACGTTTGACTGGAGAGTCGATTTGCACTTTCCATTTTAGGAGATTGTCGATGATTACTCCGAGATATTTAATGGTTTCGGTTTGTTCGATAGGCGTAGTTGCAGGTAGAAAAATCAGTAAGTGTGCAAGCGTGAGCTCTGATTTTGAGTGAATGGGGGGCTGGCTTAAAATGCAGGGTATGAATTTGTTTTTACTGATATTTAGCCTGAAGAGGTTTGTGTTTAACCAGTACATAACCACACTGAGTGCCATCTCTGCTTTATTAAAGATATCAGAACAGTCCTTGCCGTGAATTGTAAGCGCTGTGTCATCGGCATATGTGATGATTTTACAGTTTCCAGAGGAAATAGTTGGCAGAGTTCATTTACGTAAATGTGGAAGAGGGTAGGTCCAAGGACACTACCTTGAGGCACACCAAAAGTAACTACCTCCTCGTTGCTAATAAAGTTTTCAATTTTTACTACCTGCTGGCGGTCACTTAGGTAGCTGCGGGAGGGTTACCTATCATAAATTATATTTATTTGCCAACTATTTTTCCTCCGTTTATGGCCCTAATAATAGTAGTGGTGATGAATACAATTCCGAATTCCTGCAATTTGTAGATAATAATAGTTTATGTCTGACTGCTCCTGTTATTTCTTGTGAATCCCTTTGTAAGAAACTGCAAAGATTAGATCCAAAAAAAGGGGCCGGACCAGATGGAATACCTCCAATATTTATTATAGCGTGTTCATCTGAGCTGGCTTACCCACTTATGTTGATTTATAACAAGTCATTAACATCGGGTATATTCCCTTCAAAATGGAAAATTGCAAAAGTTGTACCTGTTCACAAATCGGAAGACAATGACGCTGTACCCATTACAGGCCAATTTCAATTCTATCCACATTCGCCAAAGTCTTTGAGTCAATGATCTGATTACCATATTTCTGGTGACAAAATTAAGGAAGTTGAATCGATAAAGGACCTAGGTGTATTGTTTGATAAGAAGTTAACTTACTCTTCGCCTAGATAATATTATCAAAAAAGCATCGATAATGTTAGGGTTCATTTTAAGAAATTGTAAAACTTTTCGTAATAATAAAACAAAAATACTGCTTTATAACAGTCTCATTCGTAGCATATTGGAATATAATAGTGTGGTTTGGCGCCCTCACTACGCCTCGCATTCGTTGCGTCTTGAACTTGTCCAGAAACGTTTCACGTGGCATCTAACATTTTCCAATGGTATCGCAAAAAATATACGCTCGTACGACGATAGGCTAAAGCATTTCAAAATGAAATCTCTAGAATCACGTAGACACTTCATTGACGCAATGATATTTTTCTTCATGAAATGGACAGTCCCAGCCTGCTTGCCCTTTTCAATTTTCGTGCACCTTCTAGAATCTCACATAATGGTATTACACTTCTTTGCCCACCTTTTAGAAGAACCGTTTTGGGAGCCAATTCGCCCTGTGTAAGAATGTGTAAAATAGTGAATGGCTATAGTGATGTTATCGATCTCCACTTTGACACTCTTGCTAGACAAAAAAACATTATTAATCGTTTAATGAGTAACCCTTAATTATAATAATTATTTAAATTACACATTGTTATTGTTTTTGTATTGTTAAATTTCTATCAATTTTTACTACATTTTTGACATGTTTTTTTTATCAATTTATACATATTTTTTTGTTTATCAGTTTTGTCTAATTTTATCAATGTCAATCAATCGATTTAATCAATGTTATGAATTTTATTATAATTTTAATATCTTTTTCATAATACTTAAATTATTAATCATATTAGAGTTAAATGTTATGTTATTTTTACCAATTTTAAATTCAGTTATCCAAAGACTATCTATGTATGTGAATGTCACCTATTTCAATTAGATTCCTAATTTTATAAAATTTGTTTAATTACGTTGATTAGCGCTTATTACTTATGTAAGTTAGCTTAACTTTCGAATTTCTTATCTTATGCATGTGGTGTTTACCTTTAAGTAATTATTACACTGTAAATGTATTTTAAGGCGTGTGTTTCTCATACGAATTCAGCGCAAATAATTGTTGGTAAACCAAAAATAAATAAAAAAAATAAGGTCGAAAAATATTTGGCCTAATTTCATTTCACCTAAAACTTTTCAACTATTATCGTTTCGTTTTGTTATTACTTGAACGAAGTCACGTCTGCCACTGTATCAGTTGACCTTTTATCAATTCGATTTTTTTCGTTACTCCGACGTTTCATTTGGTCGAAAAACTTCTTACCGAAGTTACACTTAGCCGAAATAACATTTGTTCAAAGTATTATGTTTTCGAACATTCATTATACCACTGTTTTAACTGGTGTAATTGTGGTGTGGGTGGTAGTGGTGGTTAACAAAAGTGGTTTTAAGTGGTCGCAGTAAGAAACATGCAAACAAGGATGCTTGCTTTCAAGCATGCAGCATGCAAGCAGGCATATGGCAGCATGCAAGCAAGCATGTAGCGTGCAAACAAGCATGCAACATGCAACCAGGCATGCAACATGCAGCAAGCATTGTTTGTCACGGCTCCGGCGCTGCGGGATTTGGGCGGTCCCACGCGAGTTTATCGTCGCAATGGTTTTAACGCTCACCAACACAGCACCAATGCCGCGGCGGCGGGCCTCCAGCCACCTGCTCCTCAGCTCGCGGGCCGCTCCACCCCTCCGCGGGCTTAAATTACACTCTAGGGTTGGGCAGACAAGACTACGTGAAGTCGGGTGCAGCGATTCGTTTCTGACACTAAATTTTGTAGCACAACATATTGACATTTTATAACACTATTTTAATTTAATATTGAAAATGCTACCAATTAACCGGCTATATATTTGTGACCAAATAATACACCGTAAAATTTTGTTTCGGTGTGTTGAAGATATGGCAAATGAAATAAGTTCAAAAGAGGCTTCGGCCAATAGCAAAAAGATATTATGTAAATCGGCGAAATGTAGTTCGGTTGAATAATACCTATGACACACTTTGATGATCTAAGAATATGTCAAATAATGCATATAGTGAAGTGGATAAATGTACTTAGTACGAGTAATAAGCAACATGTAAATTTAAGAAGTAGTTCGTAATAAACGCTTGTCGTGACCAGACGTGTTTTAATCTCCCTCCACACTTCATGGCGACCCTGCCAAACGCGTTCCGGGAACTGAGCTCGCGAGCTATCGGATAGCGGGCGAAAAGTGCAGACAAGGCGGATTCCTGTGTGCCTCGGTGCACAGAGTTATAATGTTTTACAAAGTGAATAATAAAGCCACGACTGTGATTGACTGTAGCTGTATCGAACAAGACGCTAAAAGAAAGAAAAATGGGGAAAAGTTACTCCAAAACTGAAGAAAAAGAAATTGTTATCGCACAAAACGCTTCGGGAGGCAATAATAGCGCGAGTGATTCCGAACAAGAGTACCATATCAAGTTTAATAACATCCTAATTACTACGTTCCTGGTGCTGATGGCTATTGTCATACTCGTAGTAATTTACCAGAAAGTTATAAAAAGACATAAGAAGTGGATAGAGCAGCAAGTGGATTCTGCATTTGTGAGAAGGATGCGGCAGCGTTTATCTGGAAGGAGCTCATGGTGAAGAAGCAGTTTGAGTGCAGAAATTCAACTAGAGAGAAGATTCGTGAGTGTATAAGTGTTAAAAAGTGAGTTATGGTAATAAATAAAGGAAGGTGCGTTTGTGTGAAAGTGATTTTACGCGTAAGATTATTGACAATTTTAATTTTAAAAGTATATTTAGTTTAGCAATTCTAAGTTCTAAAATTAGATTGTGAACCGCAGTACTGCAGTAAGTAGAATTCAGACTCAGCATTTTGTTATCGGCGCTTCGAATGATCGTGCCTCGAGTTAGAATAAACAAAATTGTAATGAATGAAATAAGATAGGTACGGCGCAACAGCATATTTTTTTTTTATAATGTACTCGTATTATGGCTGACGAATTAATAGAATTATATGAAGATTTATTAGAGATTCGGAAATATCTTATAAAAAAGGCCAAAGTAGATATAAAGGTTCAGTCTCTTCAGATAAGTTGCAAGAGGCCGAGATATTGTTAAATAAAAGTAAGACATTATTTTCTACTTTAGGCAAAACAACAAAGGAATCGGAAATTGAGTTAATTAATAACACGTACAAAAAGAATTGTGCTTTATTTTCAGAAATAGCAAAATTGTGTTCTTTGCCTAGCGTAGAAATAAAATCAGAAACGATGGAATTTGATATGAAAACTGCTTGTATGTTAATACCTATTTTAGATGATAAGGAAAATACAACGAAGCGATTGATTGATGCGGTAGAAATGTATGCTGATATGCTTAATGATGTGGGTCAACAGTTATTAATTAAGTTTATACTAAAGGGAAGGTTATCAGAAAATGCCAAGTTACGAGTAGCAGACACTTATTCGACAGTAAGTGACATGATAAAGGATTTTAGGAGTAAACTGTTAGTAAAAAAATCATTCACAGCAATTCAAAATCAAATTCAATCTTTGAACCAAGGTTATAGGACTATTGAGGAATACGGATCGGAACTTGAAAGATTATTAACAGATTTGAATATTTCTCAGGCTGAGGGCGACGCTACCAAATGCGCGATTCTGAAGCCTATTAATGAAAAAATGGTTTTAAAAAAGTTTACAGATGGTCTTAAGAGTGACAGGTTGGGCACAATCATCGCCGCACGCAACTACACATCGCTGAAGGACGCCGCGCGCCGTCCAGGCAGCCAAGGACGAGTCACCGTCATCTTCGTCTTCTTCCAGCCCTGCTGAGGTTATGGAAATGACCTCAACCTTTCGAGGTAGGCAAAATTATCGTTTTCCAAGGTTTCGAGGACAAAACAGGGGACGTGGTCGTCCGAATTTCCACAGTAATAACAGGGGTAGTTATCAAAGTAATTTTAATAATTATGGTAATTCTTCGAACAGATATCACGGCTACTCCAGATCTTTTAGGAACGCTCCCCGCGGCAAGGTTCAGTATAACAAACAAGACCGGTATTATAACAGGCGCGGTGGACAAGGATTTTACAAAGTAGCGATCTCAGCACAAAGTGACAATACTCAAGTACGTAATACAAATAGTTTGGAACAGAAGCCTGATAAGACAGGAAATCAGTTTTTTCGTGATTAATAATTTTGTTTATAACACTTGTAGTGGTAAATTTAAATTTATCAATTACTATACTAACGGCATAAAGTTAATATTATTATTAGATACAGGAGCATCCATTTCAATTATTAAGGAAGAAGTACTTCCAAGGAAAACACAGGTGTTTCAAGACACTTTAGTGGTAAATGGAATCGGAGGTAAAGTTTATTCCTCTGGTTATACAATGCTCGACTTAGATGTTTCTGAAACTGAAACGTTTCAAAATAATTTTCATATTTTTAAAAGATTACCAATCATCGTTGATGGAATATTAGGATTAGACTTCATGAGTAGGTATAAAGCAAAAATTGATTTAGATAAAAATTTGTTAACGCTACAAATAGGAGAAAAGTATTGTATATTACCAATTTATGACAAACCGGATTACAGCAATTCACTGCTGATCCCGCCTCGGAGTGAAACCATCCACTACATATATTTAGAATCGGAAGTGGAAGGTGATTGTTTTGTTAGTGCTAGAGAGTTAGAAAAAGATGTGTTTCTAGCAGGTACTATAGTTAGACCTAAAAATAAAAAAGTTCCTGTAAAAATTTTAAATACTCGAGATGAAGAGGTACGTTTAAACAATTTAGAATTAAACGTAGAGGCTTTAGAGGACTACCATATTTTAGAATTTAGCAAACATGAAAGTAGTTTAAAAAGAGCCAATACATTATTACCCTTATTAAACCCTAAATTTTGTGATACTTTCTTTTTACCCGGTGATAAGTTAGAAACTACAAACATTTGTGAACAATCTATAACAATGAAGAGTAACATTAATCCTGTTTATACAAAACCATATAGATTACCACAAATAAACAAATAGATAGTATGCTGAAAGATGATATTATAGAAGAATCATCCAGTGAATGGTCCAGTCCAATCTTGCTAGTTCCAAAAAAATCAGACGGTTCTAAGAAGTGGCGTCTAGTAGTAGACTTCAGGAAATTAAATGAAAATATTGTAAATGATAAGTTCCCTTTGCCTAACATTACTGATATTTTAGATTCATTGTCTGGCTCAATATATTTTACTCATTTAGACCTTCAACAAGGATATTACCAAGTGAAACTGGCACCTGAAAGCCGAAAATATACTGCATTCTCGACTAGTACAGGACATTATCAATTAAAACGATTACCGATGGGTCTTAAGACTTCATGTAGCGCTTTCAGTAGAGTTATGTCAATTGCGATGTCAGGATTAGCTTTTGAAAAGTGTTTTATTTATTTAGATGACTTAATTGTTTTTGGAAGATCTTTAACTATTCATAACCAAAATCTCATTGCTGTTTTTGAAAGACTGAGGAAGGTAAATTTAAAGTTGAATCCTACAAAGTGTCAATTCTTAAAGAAAGAAATTTTATATCCAGGTCATTTAGTTTCTGCTAACGGTGTTTCGCCTGACCCTGATAAAACTAAGGTTTTAGAAAATTATCCCATACCTAAAAACGTGGATGATGTGAGACGGTTTGTTGCCTTCTGCAACTACTACAGAAAATTTGTGCCATCCTTTGCAACAATTACTATGCCTTTAAATCGTTTACTAAAGAAAGATGAACCTTTTGTTTGGAGCTCGGAGTGTCAAAATGCATTTAATTATCTAAAAACCTCATTAATGACACCTCCTATACTACAATATCCAGATTTTTCTGAAACCAATGAATTTATATTACAAACTGACGCTTCTGATTTGGCAGTAGGAGCTGTATTGTGTAATAAAGACATGAAACCAGTGGCATATGCCAGCAGACCTTTAAATAAGGCAGAAAAAAATTATCCAGTAATACAGAAAGAATTAACAGCAATAGTATGGGCAGTAAAATATTTCAGACCGTATTTATTTGGCAGAACTTTTACTATTATGACAGACCACAAACCTTTAGTCTATTTATTTGGCATGAAAGATCCATCTAGTAGGGTGATCGGTTCCCCGGCGGAAGATGTCGTTACGAGAATTCCAATGCTATCTAGCTTGGAAAGTAACAAGGGGACAGAAACGTTGTCAAAAGCTTTGGATAAATCCAGGAAGATGCCAACAATTTTTGTTTGTTATTCATATGACCAATTATTGTATCTGTGAGCTCCAAAACTGCATCATTCGTAGATTTTCCAGCTCTGAAGCCAAACTAAAATATTATTTTTGGTTAGAAAATTCACAAGCCTAATGTTAATCATTTTTTCAAAAATTTTGGACAAAATAGTAAAGATCTATATAGATCTATAGTTAGAGACACCGTCCCTGTCCCCAGCTTGATATATGGGATGAACTATCGCAGTTTTAAAAACATCCGGAAAAACACCTGAGGAAAGGCACAGAGTAAAGATGTGTACTAGAGTGGGGATGATAGTGTGCCTAGTAATCTTAACAACGGACGCCCACTGCCACTTCAGTTTGGCGATCCTTCGGGCTATGTCGGTAACCTTGGTTCTCTTGCGGAAATCATCATTTCTGATTCGATCACGCAAGGAAACTCCAAGCATTGCCCTCGCCATTGCCCTTTCGAGTGACTTTAGGCCTTCTGATGAGGCCCATTGTCTTTTCGTATATATTTGCGAAAACTATAAGTACTATGCATTGTAGGTGTCAACATCACTAACATGGTGACCATGGTATAAGGGAATGTGTCGCCTTTGTGTTTGGTTGCCCTCTCTACCTTCTACAAAACATCTGCCGGCAGAACTCAATAGAATAGGATAGTAGGTATATAATCCACAAGTAATACATTATTTCCGAATTATGGAATACATGTGGATTAGGCCTACTGGGGAAACCACGTTAAAAAACGCGCCGCTTACTCTACCTCAAGGTGGTGTGGAAACAGTTATTCAGCGAAAACTTCGGCGCGCTTGTACGCCGAAACTATTAATTTTACGAAAAAGTTGTTGCGACATAAATTGTTGGAAATTTTCTATAGTTTAAATTTGTAAATTATGTTTTTATCGTAGAATGAGTCGGAAAGCAGATATCGTCAAAATTTTGCAATAAGACGCCATTTTTACAATATTGCAGCGTGAGCGGCAAAGATGCGAGGTGGCAAAGTTGAAATTCACAAAGAGCACATCACAATCTATAAAATTACCCATTTTCAAAACTTTGGACTATTAAAGAATAGTTCAGTCATCTGGTACTTTTACCTGGAAAGTTTTCCAGGGACTCCTATACAAGAAACGTGTTTATTCGGATTATGGTTCTATACTGATCGTATGCATTCAGATATGACGTGACGGAAGTGGACGTGAACACGTGGACCTCCCAACTACTCCTGTGTAAGCGGCGCGAGTAGCTTCTAGCGGGCAGATACCTCAACTTTGTTTTAAATTAAAAAAATACAGGTATCCAAGAAAGTAATTAAAGATAGCAAAAATATTTTTAGGCAAATATATTATTATATTTCTTTTTATAATATAAAGTCCATAAATAACTGTTCACGACACTAATATTCCGCACAAAAGAAGCGAGCGCGAGCGCGGCGTGCTCGGAATAAAATACAAAGTGTTGGTGTTATCATTTATTGCGAGTGCGGAGCGGCGGCGGGCCGACTAGGGGGGGCGGCGCTCCGTGACGGCGTCGGCGTCGGCCGTGGCGTCGTAGCGCGGCGGGTTGGCCCAGGGGTCGTAGCCCAGCACCGACAGCATGGGCGCCAGCTCCGCCATGTCGGCGCGCACGTCGGCCGGGATCTGCCCCACCCACTTGTCCAGCGCGTCCAGGTTCACGGGCCGCACCACCTGGTCCGACGAGCGCTCCACGCTGCGGACACACGCACCGCTTACTGCCACCACTCACTACTGAGCCATACCATACGTACATTGTACTAACCTACTAAAACTTGTCATTTTATTCTATTTATCACTATTTTCCTTAACGCCTTAATGTGCTCAAGTTAGATATACCACTAATAAGTATTTTAGCGGCATGTTTTCCGCCAGGAAAATAATTTGAGTACCTATGGTTTTGTAATTTTACTGTGACATAATTTTTTTAAGTAATTTTAGTACCTGATGCTTGTAAATTGGGCGTTGGTTCGAGCTAGTAAATATGCTTAGGGTACATACTAACTGCTCGAACGAAACCCACACATTTTGGAGTTCAATTAAAAACCTAATGTTTTTCAAATTGTGCTGTGTGACGTATCAATTGACGATGACCTCTATTTTTTTTTTCATAATTTTAAAATAGGAAAATCATTTTGAATTTTTTTAAGATAAAAGTAAGTTCAAAAACTAAAACCCGATTACTGAAAACATGCTCTAGAAAATGATTGAAACAAGAAAATATTCATAGTTAGGTATGTGTAGAGTATAGCCGTGGTTGGTGGTAGGGTATGCCACTTCGCCCTAACGCATGTTCCACACGGATGTAATCCAGCGTCCCATCCGAGCTGACCTTGCTTGTCGCCATCCGTGTAGACGGCAAATGCAATCCAAATTCAAACAAAATTCGCAGATGGAAACCAAGCTCCCACCAAGGTCACCGTGGATGGAGTGTACGACTAAACGCCGACAGACTGAACACCGACAAGATTTTACTTCGACGGGACTCTTCGCCGACAGGGCTCATCAGCGACGCAATAAAAAAAAATAACCACGAAGGCTAAGGCGGGAGCTCCGCTCCGCTTCGCTCCCGCCTTAGCCTTCTAACTTAACCTATCCGAGTCGGGGTTTTGTCGATTTTCAGTGTGTCGCACAAGCGTGCATTCGAACTATGGTGAGTCGCAGTACAGTTTTGTCGCATAAGCGTTAATTGCACATCCATTTATCGAGCTCACGTAGTACACTTGATACCGATACATAAACAATGCAAGATCTTTATTTTTTATGAATTGTATAATTACAAGAAAACATAATCGATTTCCAAATCTGACTATCGGAGATAAGTTGCGTCGCTGATGAGCCCTGTCGGCGAAGAGTCCTGTCGGCGAAGTGTCCTGTCGGCGAAGAGTTCCGTCGAAGTAGTCTTGTCGGTGTTCTGTCTGTCGGCGTAGTGTCGTACACTGCCGTGGATGGGACATTGGATTACATCCGTGTGGAACATGCTTTAAGCTTCGCTTATACTGGTAGAATGTATTTTTTTGTAAACGAGGTTTTTCAATCGTTTGATACAGTGGGCAGCGTCAAGTTTGGGTACTTGCATGCAAAACGTTTTTATGGCTGTGGCGTGTTGTAATGATGTGGTGATGTGATGGTGTGGTGATATGGTGATGTGGTGACGTGATACGCACTTGGAGAGCGCGACGCCGTTGGGCTGGTTGATGTAGCGCTCGTGGTGCAGCACGGCGTCGTGCCACGGCAGCTGCAGGAAGGCCAGCACGCGGCGCATGGTCGCGCGCGGCCGCAGCACCAGCGCCTCGTAGCGCACCAGCAGGCACTTGTCCGGCCCCATGCTCTTGCACTGCTGGTACATCAGCTCCACGGCGTGGTTCCACTTCGTCAGGCACTGCCGGTAGCTCGTCAGGTCGAACCCCGTGATCGTCACCTGCGGACATACCCACGTCACGAGCTAGTCTCGATACCGACTCACGCGAGGTGGCTCGATCGAAAAAAAATGTCAACGATTTACTTTAAATAAAACAAAGTGGCGCGAAACGCTAGCGCACTTTTAGGCGGCAAACAGAAAAAGAATTGTAAGCTGTGACTCATAAAAAAAACCTCTTTGCAAAAAAAAATACAACAGACTTCCAATTAAAAAACAAACACTAGAAAATAAAACATAACTTTAATTTCGGAAGTCGGTGGTTTTGGTAGTTTCTTCGTATTTTGACACCGACAGTTTCTGAAATTAAAATCATTTTTTACTTTGTAGTGCGAAATTTTGATTTAAAAGCCAAACTTCCTAACCGATTTTGATAAAATTTCAATGGGACCAATCGGAAAGCATATCCATTCAGATATTAAAACAAGAATTTTTCAAATCGGTTCATAAATGACGGACTTATCACTTTCAGTGCCAAGTGCAAAAGTGTTTTTACATTTTTAGAGCGAAGCACAACACATGGGCCGAACAACAATTCGTTCGTGTGCCCACAACCCGCGCATGAACACAAGTCACATATAGCTACTTAAAACGACGACTCAGATACGGGTTGTGGGCACATGAACGAATCACGCTCGACCCATACGCTGAGTTCTTGGCACTAAATGTGTTATGAGGTAACAAACTTAAAAAAAAAATACAATCGAATTGAGAACCTCCTCCTTTTCTTGAAGTCGTTTAAAAATACTAAGTCGGAACAAAAGAAAAGAGATTGCCAGATATTTTCCATACAACTATTAGTCCAATCAACGGGGCATATGTAACCCGAAAAATTCCTCTGCCAGTGAGACTTGGTATTATGATAAAGTAAGGTATGCAGATTACAGATGTACGATAATCCAACAAATTTTGTTGCGAGAAGTTAGGTATTTTTACCTAAATATGAAAATTGCTTATAACTCACTGGGAAAAAATCCTCTGACTGAAATACCTTCTGTATACGTTCGAATGTATTAGTTAGAATAATTATGTAAAGTTATCCAACATTTTTTCGATTTCGGAGATACCTCAAATTTGACTTTTATCATTTTGCACTATAACTACCGCTGAAAAATTGCTCTGCCATTTTTTATTTTATAATATGTTTTTATATCCTTAAATACATAGCTTTGTTAAGTTATCCAAAAGATTTTCCTATTTAAACTTTGTTTTTTTTTATTTTTGCTTAATTACGTAATGTGTAAAATTTCTCCGTCCATTTTCATACCTTTATTAGTCATATGATTTTATATTGAAACAGATTTATCAATAATCCAACAAATTTTCGAACGTTCATTATATTTTTTAGGATAGTTCGCTGATTTCATTTTGCTCAGGTTCTTTTAATACGTTTATTAGTATGAGTCACTGTGTTTTAATAGATTTTCCAATAAGCCAATGGAAATTCGGCCTAATACCAAAGTTTTTACAATCTCAATAATTCTTAAGTACAAGCATTGCCGTCGCTTAGCAACGATCGGTCGTCAACGCGGTCTTGATTGTCTCGCTCGAAGTACGAAACGGAGTAGTTGTGTTGTTGTGTACCTATCTACCTGTGCAAGGAACGTTTGCTTAAAACAAAACACTACAAAGCATAAAATAACCTTGATTTCGGAAGTCGGTGTTTTTGGTTTTGTTTCTTTATTTTTTAACACCTACTTCGGAAATTAAAGTTATTTTATACTTTGTATTGTTTTGTTTGAAAGTCAGTTATATTTTTTTGTAAAAAGTTTTTAATTTTTCACTTTTAAGTGGCTTGTACGATGTCTTCGTCTACGCACAAATTGAAATAAGCAAATATGCTCATAAAATAAAAACTACTGAACCCAACTGAATCAACTGAAAAAAATAATGTGATTATACCTAGTCGATTATCTATGTTAGTTACCTACTGCAGCCTGCCTAACTGTAAAAATAATTTAAAATGATTGTAGGCACGTGTTGTTATATTTAAAAATTGTAAACCAAATAAAAGTAATGTGATTATACCTAGTCGATTATCTATCACTAGTGGACGTCACGCAGTTTCACCCGCGTAGTTCCCGTTCCCGTGGGAGTACGGGGATAAAATATAGCCTATGTTACTCCCTGATAATGTAGCTATCCATTGCTGAAAGAATTTTTGAAAACGGTCCAGCAGTTTCGGAGCCTATTCATTTCAAACAAACAAACAAACAAATCTTTCCTCTTTATAATATTAGTGTAGATAGTTACCTATTGTACCCTGTCTAACTGTATAAGTAATTTAAAATGATTGTAGGTACGTGTTATTATATTCTAAATAATTATGTAAACCCAATAAAAATAATGTGATTATACTTAGTCGATTATCTATGTTAGTTACCTACTGCAGCCTGCCATACTGTATAAGTAATTTAAAATGACTGTAGGCACGTGTTGTTATATTTAAAATTTGAAAATCAAATAAAACTAATGTGATTATACCTAGTCGATTATCAATATTAGTTACCTACTGCACTCTGTCTAACTGTATAAGTAATTTAAAATGATTGGGGGCCGAGTCACCCGCATCCGTAGGAGAATACTTAATGTTAGACCCTACACGTGGTCCCTGGGTGGTGCTAATCAGATGACACTAACTGGTGGTAGGCTTCGGCCGATGGCTTGTGACCACCCACTGGGCAAAGACGTACCGCCAAGCGGCCTAGCTGTGTTCCGGTATGATGCCCAGTGTAGCCAATTCAGAGGAGTTGGGTCGAAATAGTTGTTCCAATGCAGGCAGACAAACCAGGCTTGCTGACATGGGCGTATCGGGAGAGTAGTCGCGGAGGGTAACGGGATCCGAAGCACGGTGCGCCGCTGGCCGACCGCAGGTAGTTGGGGGCCCAAGTAGTGTGTTAGCCACACATGAAAGGCTACCCCGTCAACTGTCGAAAAATCCCGGAATGCACCATCGCGCTGGTTGGCGACCAGACGAGAGGGCCCGATGGACATTCCCGGGGGGACTCGGGCATCTCCGCAGTCTCCAGGCTCGTCCCCCGATGATGCCGTCTTGTCAGAGCGTGCCTGAGGGTTAGTAGCATGGAACCTCATTTCACTTCCTTTTCCTCTACTTTACTCACTCAATATTACCAGGAACAATAAGAGCAAAGCTGTACAGCGGCAGCACTCCCTCTCACACAAAGTGCATCTCTCTAACATACGAGGTCTGCATGTATCTTACATACTCAGGGTTTACCCTGATGCGCCACTTCAGACTACTGGACTACGCGCGGGCGTATGGATGTACGCCCGGGACGACATCTGCTATCGGCGTCTCCGCTACCTTGAAGACTCCAGTTTCTCAACGCTGTGGGTTATACTGGACACAGGCCTGCACAAAATTGTCTACGCCTGTGTCTATCGTTTGCACAGCGGTGATTTGGAGACAACTGGGCCCACACAGCACCTGAGTGAGGCGGCGGATGCGGCTCAGCAGCGGTACCCTTCTGCCCAAATAGTGTTACTGGGGGACTTCAACGCCCACCATCAGGAGTGGTTCTTCCCATTCCAGTGCACAGACCATGCTGGACGCGAGACGCGAAAGCCTACGCTAGCGTTAAATCTTACCCAGCTGGTCCAGGGGGCAGCGAGGGTGCCTGATGTTGATTCGCACACTGCCAACTGCTTGGACCTTTTGCTGACAACAGATCCAGACCACTACTCGGTGACGATTTCTGCACCACTGGGTAGTTAGGACCACTGTCTGGTGAAGTCTGTGTTCATCTACTCCCCGCCCGATCCCAGCCCAAGAGGCAAGAGGTATGGCAATACAGGTCAGCAGATTGGGATGGCATGCGATCTTTCTTCGCTCGTTATCCTTGGCAGCCTACTTGCTTTTCTTCGACTGATGCTTCGTCGTGCGCGGACGCCGTGACGGATGTGTTGCGGAGGGGAATAGAGTACTACATTCCGTTCTGTGACGCAACAATATCTGGCGAAGCTCGTCCATGGTGTGGTGCCGAGTGCAATCGCGCTGATGCGCTTAAGCACGCGGCGTACCTAGCATGGGTCGACCCTCGTACGCGCAAAGCAAATGACGTGAGTCAGAAGAAGAGAGCCTTTAACAGGGCTGCCAAGTCCTGCAAGAAGGTGTTGCGGAGGTCTCGGTTTGACCACATTAGCCGAATAGGGAACAAACTTTCTTCATACCCAGCGGGTAGTAAGGCTTTTTGGGCCCTGGCTAAGTCGGTCGAATCGAACCTCTGCCCCTCACTACCACCACTGCTGAGACCCGATGGGTTGCTGGCCCACTCCGCTGAGCAGGAAGCAAACTTTTTTTTTGCTTCTATGTTTACGGAATCGTCGCGTCTGGATCCTGGTGGCGCGAGGCCCCCTGCTTCTCCTGATGGATGCGAGTCGAGTATGTTGAACATTCGCATTCACCAGAAGGACATTCTTCGGGTACTGCGTAACCTAGACGTGAATAAGGCTAGAGGCCCCAACGGGATACCGGCAATTATTTTGAGGACTTGTGCGCCTGAGTTGTCTCCAATCTTGACACGCCTATTTCGCCTTTCGTTTGAGACTGGAAAAGTACCGAATGCTTCGAAGCAAGCTAACGTGCAGCCCGTGCCCAAGAAGGGCAGTCGATCTGACCCGTCGAATTACAGACCCATCTCGGTAACGTCTATACTCTGTAAGAGTATGGAACGCGTGCTGAATCGTAAGCTCCTAGCATACCTGGAAGCGAATGATATCTTTAGCGACCGACAATACGGGTTCCGCCAAAATCGGTCTACTGGGGATCTTCTTGCGTATGCCATTCACATCTGGAGTATTGAGAAGCACGGGGAGGCACTAGCGGTCTCCCTTGACATCACAAAGGCCTTCGACAGGGTCTGGCACGATAGCCTTATTAGTAAGCTTCCTTCCTTCGGTCTGCTCGCCGGATTGTGTGATTGGATCGCGGATTTCCTGAGGGATCGGTCTATTCGAATGGTCATAGATGGGTGCTCATCTGGACTGCTTGATATTAATGCCGGCGTTCCTCAGGGGTCGGTGCTTTCGGCAACACTGTTCTTGCTGCATATTAATGATCTGCTTAAACCCGGTACCTTTGGGTATGCAGACGACAATACTGTTGCTGAGAGATACGTGTCCGACGCACGAGCTGGTGGGTCGCAGATCCGGTCTCTCCGGGAGGCTATGGTTGAGCGCTTGAATGTGTCCTTACAGGCTGTCTCTGAATGGGGCGATGCCAAACTGGTCAAGTTCAATGCTGCTAAGATCCAAGCGTGTCTATTTTCCGCCAAAAGAAGCCAATTGGGACGGATCTGCCAGATACCAGCTTGATGCCCTTGAGTCAATTGAGAAACGAGCCAAGAGGATCATCGGCAATGAGAGGCTCGTCGCGACGAAGCTCCAAAGTCTTGAGCATCGACGACGAGTCGCTGGCCTGTCGGTTTTCTACCGGTTGCATTTTGAGGAATGTGCGACGGAATTGCATAATTTAATTCCGCCAAGCCCGTTCCATCATCGGACCACAAGACGAACGGCGATGCGCAACCGGTACATGGTGGACATCCCACCCATGCGCACAAAACGTTTTGGGAACACATTCATAGTGCGTACAGCTAAGGAGTGGAAATCCCTGACGGAGTTCCTGTTTCCTGATAACTACAACCTGGGAGTATTTAAGTCGAGAGTGAATAGGTTACTTCTAGGCAAGCGTGCTCCATCTTCGACCACATCATCGATTCCCATCAGGTGAGATACAGTAAAAAAAAAAGAAAAAGATTATAGGCATGTGTTGTTTTATTCAAAATATGTAAACCCAATAAAATTATGTTTATACCTATTCGATTATCCATGTATATAGCCCGCCCTTGTTATTTATTTAACCAAATATTGTCTGATATTGATTTCTTGACTGACTTTTTATTCTTAACTCGATATCTTTTCAACAGGTGTCCTTCTGAACATATGTAGGTACTTTTTAAGCAGATGTTTGGCATAGTTTACAAAGTCCTCAAGGAGGTATCAAACGTTTATTTTAGATCCATATAGGTAATAAATATTTTTAACAAATATAGGTTACGCCGTAGTAAAGTCAACACCACATCTAGTTATACAATACTGTCAAATTAATCTAAATGATTTTAAACCTGAAAATTTTGATGGTTAAGTTCAAAATCGAATTATACAATTTAACAGTCTATGCTGCTGTAATAATAACAATAGCAACTAAACTAGCTTACACTACTCCAAAAGTAGTGCAGCTCCGAGCGGTCAAGTGAAGGTCAACACTTACGCTCTAGCATAATAAATCAGCGAACTATTCTAAAAAATATAATGAACGGTCGAAAATTTGTTGGATTATTGATAAATCTGTTTTAATATAAAATTATATGATTAACAAAGGCATGAAAATGGACGGAGAAATTTTTCACATTACGTAATTAAGCAAAAATAAAAAAAATAAGTTAGAAAAGGAAAATCTTTTGGATAACTTAACAAAGCTATGTATTTAAGCATATAAAAATACATTAAAAAATAAAAATTGGCAGAGCAATTTTTCAGCAGAAGTTATAGCGCAGAATGTTAAAAGTCAAATTTGAGGTATCTCCGAAATCGAAAAAATGTTGGATACCTTTACATAATTATTCTAACTAATACATTCGTACGTATACAGAAAGTATTTCAGTCAGAGGATTTTTTCCCAAAGAGTTATAAGCAATTTTCATGTTTAGGTAAAAATACCTAACTTCTCGTTAAAAAAATTGTTGGATTATTGTACATCTGTAATCTGTATTACCTAATTTCATCACATGCTAAATTTCATAGACGGGAGAATTTTTCGGAAGTCTCCATACAACAAATGTCCTCGTTGACTGGACTATATGGAAAACCAACCAATCTGACCAATTTCTCAATCAATCAATCTGGCAATCTGTTTCAAAAATAAAAATATCTGAATCAGCTCAAAAAAAGTCTACTGTTAGGTACATTTAGTCAAGTTATGCCCACAATAGATGTATGAGGCAGTCGTTCTTAGGGTTCTGTACCCAAGGGGTAACCAACGGAACCCTATTACTAAGTCCGTCCGTCCGTCCGTCCGTCTGTCAGCGGGCTGTATCTCAAGAACCTACCAACCAAAGAAATTTTCATAGATTGTGTATTTCGACGCCTTAGAGTGAAAACCTCGGGAATGCATTTTTGCTCAAATTTATTTTATCGCGTTTCTAGGAAGAAAGCCTCGCAACGCACATCCTGATCTGACTGATTTGTTGATTCGATACTCGTAGCGCCATCTATGACAGTAAATGAGAACCTCGTAAATACTCGCATCTGTCAGTTTGGCGTGAATACCTTGCAACAAACGAGTCGTTTTATGCATTTCGAACAATCTTATAGTATCGAACAGTTCTGGGTATAAATAAAAGCGGGTTAAATTTCCATATTAATTAATAAAAGACGCCGTACAAAAATGTTACACCACGCAGATTTTTCTTCCTCCTAAAAAGTTACTTTTTTTACACTTACGAGGTTTTCACTCTAAGGCGTCGATTTCTATTGCCGCTGTACCTAACAACAAATAATAAAAATTAGGGTTTATGATACGGAACCCTCCTCGTGCGAGTCGACTCGCACTTGGCCGTTTTTGTTCACGTTGTTTGTGTTACACGTACAGTAAGTACTTATGTAGTAACATCAACAGCGACCACTTTAAAGCATAAACTTCGCAAAAAGCATCTGTCGATCTAAAAATGTTTTGGATAAAGGTATTCCTAATATATTTGAAAGACCTATCCAACGACACCCCACATACCGAGCCCCGATGACATATCGCGTATGCCATAAAATCATCATAACCTAAGTCCTCCAGTGCAGGAGTTAGCGCGCCCTGCCGCGGCAGGCTCGGCAGGCTCGGCAGGCAGTGGCTCGGGCGGCATCGGCAGCGGTGTGGCGGTGGCGGTGGCAGTGGCAGAGTGGCAGTGTGGCACGCGTGACGCGGCACCTAGCGAGTGAATGAACTTGGAGCAGCAATTAGCGGCGCGCGAGATCGTGACTCGTGACGTCACCCGCCACCAGGCGCTAACACACTAACAATGCTGAGCGCCGCCACAGCCACTACATAGCGTAGCGCCGCCGCCGTTGTACTCGTTGTATCGTACCCACCTACCGAAGCCAATCGAGAGAATTTATCAATTAACTTAAACACGCGATGTGAGCGGCAAATCAAATCCTTTAATAAGCTTACTTGTTTGTTTAATTAAGCGTCAAGGAGACCACTTCACAGTCTACCCCTTACAATGAGAACCAACGAAATAAGTTTTCCTTACCTACTGCTGCTCGTTAATTTAACATCATAGGCAACGGTAATAATAGTAGTTAATTGTTAAATACATTATATACACCGGTAAAACTAGAAAACAATGTATATACCATTTTATTTACAAGCTTAGAAGAGAAACAATTAGTTTTTCACAAATGCACGCATTGCTCTGTCAAGATTGGTTATCTTAAACTGAAATAAAGTAATATGGACTGGTCCGCGCTAACAGAGTTAAGGTGGAATCAAGAATCATATTATTGGACGCGTCCATAAGCCGCAGCTTATGGACGCGACTTAGAGGTATCTGTATAATGAATGTACATTGAACTGTACACACTATCGGACATCATCCGCGGACGCAACCTTGGGCTGACCTTGAGCGTTCAGACGTCCGATAGAAATCTGGCTCGCTGGATGTTTTTGTCAGTCGAAAATGTCCGCGGACAGTGTGCACGGGGTGCGGGACGCGTCCGTGCGTCAGAAGGACACGGATTACGTGGGAGGTGGCACGTACATGCGAGATAAAAATTATAGGTACCAAAAAATGGAAGAAAAACTCATAGAAAGTGTTCTATCTCTCTATAATTATAATTTTAAAGACTAAAAACATGCTTCGTTAAAACAAGCAACAAATTTAGCGTGCACAATTTCCGTTTATATACATACAAATAAAAAAAAGTATTTTCGAACTCTAAATAAAAATTTTGTATTAAAATTTTACACAATAGTTTTTTTTTTGTATAAATCTTAAACTAGATGATTTCCTAACGCTCAAAAAATAATTATTTAACTAGAGCTAGAGTTACAAAAAAATGTAAAACTTAAATTTGAAAAAAAAATGGATAGTTTTTGAAATAGCTGAAGTTACTGCAACGAATGCAACTTTAATTAAATTCAGATTGAATTTGGCGCGCAAGCGCCTTTCCGTTTTCCATATTTATATCTCTTGGCACTGTATGATTCTGTGTCGAGTGAACAAAAAGTGTATTTATTACAAGCCAGTAGGCAATGAAGGTATGTATTTTTCATGTCCAGGTAGCCGACAGAAAAATAAAACCTTTTTTATGGTTAAAACTAGCGAAAGTTGCTGTTTTTAGGGTTCCGAAAAAAAAAGGAACCCTTATAGGATCACTCGGGTGTCTGTCTGTCTGTCTGTCTGTCTGTCTGTCTGTCCGTCTGTCACAGCCAGTTTTCTCCGGATCCACTGGACCGATTCTGTTGAAATTTTGTACACATATGGACTTTTATGACCCAAACACGGATGCGTTACGAAAATTATTAAATTTTTAGTATGGGGGTCACTTTTGGGGGTCAAACAAGAAAATTTAAAAAAAAAGTTTTAAATTAAAACAATATTGTGTGACATATCAAATGAAAGGGCTTACTGTGAGGATTTTAATTATATTTTTTTCATAATTTTAAAATAAATGATTTAGAAGTTATTCAAGAAATTAGACGAAAAATGACCATTCCCCCCCCCTTATCTCCGAAACTACTGAGCCTAAAATTTTGAAAAAAATGGAGATAATAGATCTTTACCTAAAGATTACAGGAAAACCTATTAGAAGTCTGTAGTGTTAATATAACATGTTAAAAAAAAAAATTCGTTCGGAACCCTTTGCATGCGAGTCCGACTCGCACTTGGCCAGTTTTCTATATTTAAATCCGCTTTCTTACTGAAGAAGAATAGCACGTAAAGACATCTAGAAAGATGTCTTTACGTGTCGCTATCTCAATAACTAAACTACATTAGCTTGATTGGGTTAATTCAGGGCCATTACTTCTAATTAAAATATCTCTAAAAACATAAGAGCCTCTAAAAAAATATGTAATTTTTTTGAGGCACACTTATTTACTCCCTAAATTTGGGGAGAAAACCCCTAAGTTGGGAACTCTGGCTACCTATCAGCCGATTACCGGCGCTAGAAACATATTATCGGACGCGTCCATAAGCCGCAGCTTATGAACGCAACTTAGAGGTATCTGTATAATGAATGTGCATTGAACTGTACACACTATCGGACAACATCCGCGGACGCAACCTTGGGCTGTCCTTGAGCGGTCAGCCGTCCGATATAAATCTGGTTCGCTGGACGTCCGCCGACTGTACACACTGATCAGTCGCGTCCATAAGCCGTGGCTGATGGACGCATCCGATAATATGATTCCACCTTTAGAATTGAGTGGAAAAGCGAAAGGGAAGGCTTTGCCTTGCAGAGTGCCATGTTCTGTAGCCTGTCTGTTGGAAGGGTTGGGCTACCTAAAAGTAGTTTTTGATACTTATTAGGGTTCCGTACCAAAATGGTCAAAGAGGAACCCTTATGGTACCTACTAAGTCTGTCACAGCTGAATGTGTGAAGAACTACTAATGCCATCAACTCGAAATAGGTTTAGATGACATTTGCTCAACACTTTTGCAGATAAGAAATCAATAAAACGTTTATATTTTTTTTGCAACAGCGACTGAAAGTGTTTCTTAAAAATTCGAAGTGGGGCTACTAGGGCATGTGGGGTATCATATGAAAGAACGCTATTTGCACATTCTCAAGCATTTTTTTTTAGACCGCATAGTTTTTGACTTTTGACGAAAAATGTAAAAATTTTGACCATCCCCCCCCCTATCTCCGAAGTTTGCATAAAGAAAAATCTGAAACTATTCTATGTTATAGAAGTTTATGTAACGATTACAGGAAAAATAATACGATGTCTTTAAATAACACACTTTTTCAGACATCAACAAAAATTATTTTAGTTTCACTATCGGTCATGAGATGGCGCTGATCTAAAACTGCAATATACACCGCAATATTAAAATTCTCAGCCGAATTTAGGCCTCGTCGATGAAAATATTTCAAGTTTTATATAATGGTACGGATCCCTCGGTGCGCGAGTCCGACTCGCTCTTGACCGGTTTTTTTTATATTATGTTTGCCGAGGTCGGCATCATCATCATCATCATCATATCAGCCGAAAGACGTCCACTGCTGGACATAGGCCTCCCCCAAGCGTCGCCACAACGACCGGTCCTGTGCGTCTCGCATCCATCGGCTACCCGCGACCTTCAACCAGGTCATCGGTCCACCTTGTGGGAGGCCTTCTAACGTTACGTCTTCAGGTACGCGGTCGCCACTCCAGAACTTTTCGGCCCCATCGACCATCTGTTCTGCGAGCAATGTGCCCTGCCCACTGCCACTTTAGTTTGGCGATCCTTTGGGCTATGTCGGTAACCTTGGTTCTCTTGCGGATATCATCATTTCTGATTCGATCACGCAAGGAAACTCCAAGCATTGCCCTCTCCATTGCCCTCTGAGTGACTTTGAGCCTTCTGATGAGGCCCATTGCAAGCGACCACGTTTCAGTTCCGTATGTCATCACTGGCAACACGCACTGATCATAGACTTTCGTCTTGAGACACTGTGGTATGTGGGACGAGAAGATACCGCGCAACTTCCCGAACGCTGCCCAGCCGAGTTGTATTCGACGGTTGACCTCTTTCTCGAAGTTGGCCCTACCTAGTTGGACCGTTTGTCCTAGGTAGACGTACTCGTCTACAACTTCGAGTGTTGATTTTCTGATCTTGATGGGAGTGGGTGCTACATGGGTATTTACCATGATCTTGGTTTTGTCCATGTTCATTTTGAGACCCACCCTTTCGGAAGCTCTACTGAGGTCGGTCATCGAGCATTGTACTGAGGTCCTCCGTAGTCTCAGCCATGACGACGTCGGCAAATCGAAGGTGACTCAGCATGTCACGGTGAATCGGTGGTCAGCATGGGTTACTATTATTGTAATGTCGGAAGAACCTAAACCGCGTTATTTGCATCTTGGTTTGAATCTTTATCCAAATAAATCACTTCGTATTCCAGGCTGTTTCAGTACCTGTAGAATACTGTTACGCGCCAGAATTAATGCTGGGTACATAACGACATTTACGTGCTAGTAACGCCATTTAGTATTGAGTAGTGGAACTAAGTGGAGTCACGATCTTTCTAGACTTTTCTATGCTAGAGCATTCTCGATGTTTCGACACCTGGTCAGTCGGGATCGGTATATCGAAGGTTTAGAAATAACTGTCGGTATATAAAGACCGGACATCCGGCGACTGGAGTCAGTATTGAATTGGCGATACAAGCGATAACTTCGAAAGCGATGTTCATATGCGAATTATAGTGAAGTGAAGTGTTCAGTAGTGCAATTGTGTGTTATAATCAGTGTGTTTTAAAGTGCTAATTAGTGTTGTAAATTAAAGTGTCATTTTCGGTTAA
Source organism: Lacanobia wlatinum (assembly GCA_947578705.1). NCBI lineage: Eukaryota > Metazoa > Arthropoda > Insecta > Lepidoptera > Noctuidae > Lacanobia > Lacanobia wlatinum. The sequence goes on from OX388034.1 coordinate 27,872,444, forward strand.
TTAATCGGCTGTTTTTATTGTCACGAACCCCAAGCTCGTAAATCGTCGATTCTGCCAAAGGACGACACGGAGGGTATCCATACCCGTAGTCAACGCCAGCAGGAGACGGACCAGAGATGTTTTGGTGGTGCAACGCCGCAGAGGTCGGAAGGTCAGTTACCGACCATAAAAGCGCCCGTCCACAGTAGCTCGAGCATCATCAGCACCAGACTTTGCTGCTCTGATGATGATACAGCAGGAGCAGGCCATGACTCACCCTCTAGGCCTGCGCGACCAGGCCTTAACTGTCCTAAAAGCTCTCGGTAAGGAGGTGACTTACGATCAGCTCCTTGAGGCGTTGGAAACCAGGTATGGTGATGCTCACCTGGAACACGTCTTTCGTGCGCAGCTCAGGGATCGCGTGGATCGCAGCGGTGAAAACCTGCAGCAGTGGGCCCTTGAAGTGGAGAAGCTAGTGCGAAAAGCGTACTAATCTGCACCAGTGCTCATTGAAGGGAACCTGGTGCAGGCATTCATCGACGGCATCCGCGACCTTGAGGTTAGGGCTGCAGTGAGGCTCGGGCACCACGGGACACTTAAGGGCGCCTTGGCCCATGCACTGGAGGTGGAAGCTGTGCGGCAAGATCGTCGTTTCCACTGCGTCAGGGAGGTTGCAGCGGTTACAGTTCGCGATCGTTTAAAAGGATACAGCCCTAGGTGCTACGGCTGTGGTGAAAGGGGCCACCTTCGATCTAGTTGCCCTAAGCGAACTGCAGAAGAGGAAGGTAGCCAATCTCCAGAGGGCAGGGCGGCTAACAGCACCGCCCATCAACAGCAGGGAAACGAGTAAAAGCCAGGACTGCGAGGCGGGTGCTGGCTGATGTTCAAAGAGCCCTAAGGATTTCGATCTCACTAACCCGTGACGGGAACAGCCTTGTCATGAAGGGCGAGGTCAACGGGACACCATATAAGCTGACGATAGACCATCATGGGAACCATGGGAAAGGATAGCCCTGGATGTTGCAGGACCGGTTCCGGAAAGTGTAAGTTGTAACAAGTATTTCATGGTTGTAATAGATTACTTCACTAAGTGGCCGGAAGTTTACGCCATTCCAAATCCAGAAGCTTCAACAGTCGCAGATAAACTGGTTCATGAAGTCTTCTGTCGTTTTGGAGTACCCTTAAAGATTCACAGCGATCAAGGAAGGAATTTTGAGTCACAAATATTCCAGGAAACTGGCCGAGTTATGGGTACTCATAAAATGAGAACATAAGAAGTTGTTCTTATTTTATGAGTACCCATAACTCGGATGGAATGGTGGAACGATTCAATCAGACACTGGACAGATACCTGGCAAAAGCTGTGGACAACTGGCAACGCGATTGGGACAAGCATATACAACCGTTTTTGCTGTCAAACCGAAGTGCAGTTCACTAAAGCATATCGGTGACACCAGCTTTCGCAAACTTTGGTAGAGAATAACGGCTGCCTGCAGACCTGATCACCGGAATACCACCTGATGCCCCACGCAGTATAACCGATTATGCGAAAGACTTGCGGAACAAAATGAATGACATTTATGAGCACATCAGAGAATCTGGCCAGCAAATGTCTGAAAAGATGAAAACCTGTTATGACCGAAAAATTAGCAATTAAGGTTTCCATGAAAGTTCACTAGTATGGTTGCACAATCCAGTTCGCAGTAAAGGGAAATCTCCTAAGCTTCAAGCTAAATGGGACGGGCCGTACCGAATTTTGACAAAGATCAATCACGTGACCTACCGTATACAAAAAGGTACAAGAAGTGCTCCTAAGATCGTCCACGTGGATCGACTGGCGCGTTATTATGGGGCCGATAATGCTCGGGACGAGCATGTCTTAGGAGGGGGCAGTGTTACGCGCCAGAATTAATGCTGGGTACATAACGACATTTACGTGCTAGTAACGCCATTCAGTATCGAGAAGTAGAACTAAGTGGAGTCACGATCTTTCTAGACTTTTTATGCCAGAGCATTCTCGATGTTTCGACACCTGTAGTCCTATTCTGTAACAACATTTTCCGAGTCTCGACACCGGAATCCGAGGTCAGTATAAACGTAAGACCTTTATGTTGTGTGTTATAATAATAATAATAATATTATAAAGAGGAAAGATTTGTTTGTTTGTTTGAATTGAATAGGCTCCGAAACTACTGGGCCGATTTGAAAAATTCTTTTAGCATTGGATAGCTACATTATCAGGGAGTAACATAGGCTATATATTATCCACGTAATCCCACGGGAACGGGAACTACGCGGGTGAAACCGCGTGACGTCCACTAGTGTGTTATAAAGTTCACTTTGTGTGCTTTGTCACTCAGGTGAAGCTCGATATCGAAATGTTTACTTACAGAATAGACGAGCTGGTCAGTCGGGACCGATATGTCGAAGGTTTAGAAATAACTATCGGTATATAAAGACCGGACATCCGGCGACTGGAGTCAGTATTGAATTGGCGATACAAGCGATAACTTCGAAAGCGATCTTCATATGCGAATTATAGTGAAGTGAAGTATTCAGTAGTGCGATTGTGTGTTATTATTAGTGTGTTTTTAAGTGCTAATTAATGTTGTAAATTAAAGTGTCATTTTTGGTTTATTAATCGGCTGTTTTTACTGTAACGAACCCCAAGCTCGCTAGCTAGCAAGCAAGCAAAAAAAGTCGCCAGGTATATGAACAATCTAGCTAGATGTCGCATTTTTTTTATTTTTAAGATATTGCTTGAATATTTAATTTCGTTATTTTAAAAAGTCGCTAGTTTTTATTGTTGCTAAATCTTAAAAAAAGTCTCCAAACTCGTTAAAAATCTCCAAGATCTCACAACGTCGCTAAAACGGCAACACTGCAGAGTTGGCAAGGTGACAAGGTCACGCATACGCGTGCAACTTCATACGCATGAACGGCTTATATCGTCCATACTGATCGATTTGTAGACGCACAAGGTAGGCAAGGTAGGCACTCGTTATACGGCACATCGCTATAAGTGACAGAGATAGTATTTGAAAGCCCGGCAAAAGCCGGTACGTGTAAGCGAGATAGCTATATGTAGATGCTGCTAATGCGAAACTCTGTGCGCGAACAATCGCGATGTGTAGTAATATGGCATAGGTAGATACTTTGTGTTATTTTGATAAGAATTAAGCGCGCGAACTTTTAAATAGTTCGGGTTTGATATTATTTTTTTTATTTTTTTTTTTATTTATTTCACCACAATATTTACAGAAAAAAAATTACATATATTAATTGCCAAGTAGTAGGTACAACACTGAAAATATTGTGGGGACTGGTGCCTAAGCTAGGCCCATGGCCTGTGTTTCAGGTCACCAGGTCTCCACACCGTTTTACTATGTCTAATTACTTACGTACTAGTGACAATAGACAACAAGGAATACTATGATGTGAATGGGTGTAAAATTTTATAAGTAATTATGAAAGGAGTTGTGTGTGTGATTTATTGTGTGAGTTTGTTGTATACAGTGTGAGGTTGTGTTATCTGTTTGTTGTATACAGTGTGAGGTTGTGTTATTGATTCTCTATCGAGCATTTTAGTAAGGCTTTTGGGCTTATATGAAGGTACCGCCACTGAATATTAATTTCATATTGGACTGCATGTAAATCACAAAACGTAAAATAATTGTACTTATCTAAGAGTGACATTTGAATATTTGTTGACATTTGCGTATAATTTTAAGCTGAACTGTAAATAACAATGCATAAAATCATTGTACTTATTTAAGAGTGTGGATATTTGTACACCATAAGTTGTGGTAGAATGTTTAGGACTTAAACAAAGATTGAACACCATACTATGTAAAACTACATTCTTACAAATAAATAATTCTGATTCAATACTTTTCAAATTATTCAAATCGGAAATTCCAGTCGCTAGAATCTACCACAGTTCAAACTGATAAAGATAGAAACTGGCGCGGTCGTGCGACTTACCTTGCGGGTGATGATCGAGTGCACGCTTGCGCGGTCGTGCGAATTACCTTGCGGTTGATGATCGAGTGCACGGTGGCGCGGTCGTGCGAATTACCTTGCGGGTGATGATCGAGTGCATGTTTGCGCGATCGTGCGAATTACCTTGCGGGTGATGATCGAGTGCACGGTGGCGCGGTCGTGCGGCTTACCTTGCGGGTGATGATCGAGTGCACGGTGGCGCGGCCATCGCGCACCATGAACAGGAACTTGGCGTTGGGGAACAGCTCCAGCACGTAGGTGCCCATCTTGAGCACAAGCGGGTCCTTGTTGCAGAGCCGCGGCGCCGTTTCGCCGTGGCGCACGATCACTTCGAGGCAGAAGGCGGCGATGGCGTTGTCTAGCACCGCCTTGGACACGCCCGCCTGCTCCAGCCGCATGTTCTCCTTCTGCGAGCGCATCCAGTGCTGGCGCATCTGCAGAATGCGTGGCACCACGCGCGTCTCCTGGCCGCAGCGCACGTCGGGGTGCGCGTCCAGCATGGCGCGCATGAGCGTGGTGCCGGAGCGCGGCACGCCGCCGATGAAGATGAGCGGCAGCTCGCGGCCCTCCACGGGCACGTCCAGCTCGCGGCGCCGCTGCGCGCCCGCCGGCCGCGCGCCGCCGCGCCACAGCCACACCAGCAGCGCGGCCGCCAGCAGCGCCGCCGCCACGCGCCAGCGCGCGCCGCGCCCCATGCCGAGCGCCCACAAGCCTGCAGCACCATCGTGTCCAGTACAATCACACATACCCTTACGTCTGCCAATAGTATTCCTGACACAGTTGCCAGAGGTATGGCTATCATTTTAACCTCGGATATTACGGGGAAATCCTAATCCATAACAGATATGGAGAAACTGACTCAGGAACCAATAGCTCTTTTTTAATAAAAAAAATTGGTATAATATTTTTTTTTTTAGTTAAGTGATCATAAAAATGAATTATAAGTAGACATAATTGTACTAGCTTCTGCCCGCGACTTCGCCCGCGCCTCCATAACGTGTGAACCGATTTTGATAGGCAAATAGCTGTCATTAGAAATAAATTAAGCTACATTTATATCAGAAAAAAGATGAGGGTTCTGTCAAAAAATATATTATAACCCATTAAAATATGTCTCACGTGGGCAAAGCCACAGGTAGGCAGAAGCTAGTCTACTATAAAACCCAATAATCACAACTTTATTTTGGTTGTCTTAATTTACGAAGCTGTAGCATATAACCTAAGCAAAGGTGAAAATAAATTTAGTTTTCGAAGTGCAAAAAAATGGTGTGTCAAATAAGTTTGGGACCTCTTAGCATGTCGGTGACAATCTATAATAATTGAGTCAGTAGCATCTATCACTGTAACATGCTGACTACAGGACATTATTAAACATCTCATGTAGCAGTTTGTTTGTTACAATCAAATTGATAACTTCAGCAGGACAGTATAAGGAAATAAAACAGCTTAGCTGTAAAGTTTGACACTTGGATGTATTATTGTTAGGTTTTAAAGAGCAGAACTAATCACTTTGAAAAGCATGCTTGCATCACTCATGGAATCATTATTATTTCTAACATAAAAGTAGTCCTAGACACTTACATTTTAGATTTACAGAATATAAAAGTGAAAGTGTCAGCTAGTTAACTAATTATGGTCATTAAATCAAGTATCTCATCAAGTGCAGCCCTGCAAGTCCTGTGATAGAGGAACAGACAGAATAGATTGTGCCATCAAGTGTCCCGTGAAACTTCCAGCACTCACTGATGAATCATCCTCAAAGCAATCATTCAGCCAGTCGTTCAAATATACTAACTGAAATGTCTTCTATTGTTCATTCAGCCAGTTGTTCAAATATACTTACTGAAATGTCTTCTGTTGTTCATTCAGCCAGTCATTCAAATATACTAACTTAAATGTCTTCCGTTGTTCATTCGGATTTGTTGATAAATTCAGTATTAAATATTTAATAGACTCGTTAACGAAAAATCTAACATTTTCTACAAAAAAGAGTTAATGTTCCAGGCCACAGAGTCACAGGGGGAGTGTTGTGCTTCAGGAAGTTAATTAGCTATAAATGACAAGGTTGACTTACGATTATTTTTAGCAGTTCCTGTTATGATTTTTAAACAGAACCTGGAACAATTTATATGTAACTTCGTTTTTAATTAAAAAACATAAACAGCAAGTTCACTTGTGGCTGTGCGCCACATAGTTCACTTGTGGCATGTGCACCAAACACTGCTATGGCTGTGCCCCACATAGTTCACTGCAGAGTGCACGGTGCAGGCAGCAGAGCATGGCCACTATCAATGCACAGTTTGATGGAACAACATGTTCTGTCAAGGAAACACTACTATGATGATGCTAACCATAACATTCTACACAATCGTAAAATGCCCTTATCAAAATGTGTTTATCGCATGTACAAGTACTAAACATTTTGAGACGTTTACTGCTTGTTGCGAACGTTAAGCAAGTTTCAATAATAAATGCTGGTAATATTATGTGAAATGTTACAATTTGGGCCTTGCAAAATAATTGTGAAGATTTAAATAGGTATCGCAGGATTAAGTCAGTTCTAAGCTATCAAAATTTAAAGGGGTATGACATGTCCCTGTAAGAAACAAACTAAATCAGTAGCGTAATCGTATGTTTATACTTACCTGTGTTGTTTGTGTTAGTGCCATTTTTACACTTACCTACATCAATGAGACCGATATAAAGACAGGTTTATAAACTTCTTTCGTGCCAACTCATCTGTTTATACAAAAATTCGATAATTAAATTTCTAACTGTCCGACGACAGGCGTACTACGGCGATAAGAAGAACTGTATAAATAATTTGTCGTACAAATTATTGTAGTATGATCACTATACGTAACACTACTAAAGTTGTTTTAGAGCAATTTTTAAATTTAATGTCATCAAAAAAATATTTTACTATGTATTAGAAATCTATTTGTTTTTATCGTTTCCTAAATGAATGAGATCAGAGAACCCGATTTCCGATTTGAGGTTTCTGAAGTCCGAACTTCGTCTTAGTGACGTTAAATAATAAATTAACGTCAAATTCGTCAAAACAGTCAAATTGAAGCAACGTGACATATTTTTTTCTTTTGTTGCCTTTTGAAAAAGAGACTTTTAAGTTCTTCAAGTAGCCAAAGTTTTTCTTACGAGAGAAGTCCAGCGGCCACACATGGAACTAATTAAATTCAGTCCTTCAGTGGAATTTAAATTTTGAACGGTTTGGAAGTATTGACAAACAAAAATCGCACAGTTATTTTATATATTAATCCAACTAAATACACAGAATAAAAAATGACTATATACTAATCTTAACTATAATATGGCGTCAAAACGTTCGTCCGCATCACTGTTAACTGAAAGTGAGCTCATTCATAAGACTGGCAGCATTGCCACATTGTGTGATAATGCTTATCCTCTGTCCGAAGTAAAAGCCAGAAGTTGGTCGATCTCCTTGGCTTCAAATTCAACCAACCAATTGACGCTTGTACATCACAAATGATCGAAAATCCTTAACAAGGACTTGTTTACCAACTCTAAGCAATAATCTAAATCATTCAGAACCAGAAAAATCGGCAAGGCGTGTCAAATGAAATCAAATATGTTTAATGCGCTCACAGATGTGAGAAGGAGTAACAAAATAATGAGTGTCTGTGTACTATCTGCCACAGGACGTGGCATCGCAACTTTGTCTGCTCCACTCCTATTGGTCTTAGTGTGATGATATATAGCCTTCCTCGATAAATGGGCTATCTAACTCTGAAAGAATTTTTCAAATCGGACCAGTAGTTCCTGAGATTAGCGCGTTCAAGCAAACAAACAAACTCTTCAGATTTATATATTAGTATAATTATATAGATGTAGGTACAGATTGGCAAAAAAGAGTAAACAATAATAGGGGCGCCACTGTGCTGTTCGTATGGCAGCCCAAATAGCGTACCAACCTAGTCTTGATACTAGCTGTATTTTTGCTAGATATAAAAGGAGATGGCGAAATGACTGCCCCAAGCATGTATAGGAGTCTCAAATTAACTGAGAATATTTAAATATTCATTAATGAATTGTTTAGTGTTTGATAATTTCCTAGAAGTGGTGTGAACCGTTTTACATAAAAAGTATCTTAATTATTTTTCAAGCATTTTCTGTTTGACATGACTAATGTCCATATGAAACTGTACTTCTATCGATTTTTGTTAACAGTTATCAACACAATTTACTTGCTGGAACTACATAATAGGCTAGTTTCAACCATCAATTGATAGCAAACCTATTAAGTCCGTCAGTTAGAGTATTGAAAAATAATAGACACGTATTTTTTTGTTTTTGTAAATCAAATAATATTGACAAAGATAAAATACATTAAAACTCGGGAGTGGGGGCTCGTGACGTCAGAACGCACTAAAAATTATACCACGGCGTGACGTATTGACAATTTTAAAAGTGTCGTATCTTTGTCAATTTTGGTTTGCGTAAAAAAAGAAAAAAAAATGGGTTATATATATTTTTTGATAATCTAACTGATGGACTATTTAGATTTTTTTAACGGACAAGCCTATTACGGCTGGATAAGCACATATATAATATTACGGGTGACTTCGGATCGATTTGGGCTTCATTGTGATATTTGGCTTAACTTCAGTAGGCTTGGCTCAATTCGGTGGCGATCTTAGGATGATATTGACAACATAAATGTTATAATCTTCCAATCCTCTTCGTGAGAAAAAATTAAATGGTATTTTAAGTACGCGAAAACCCGTTTTATTTTTATTTTGACATTATTATGGAGTAGAAATACATTTCAAAAGAGAACATAAATACAAAAACAATATCTGTTGGTGAGGATCAAACCCTGTGCACTCTCTCGTTCATAACAGACTTTTTTGAGTATTTCTCATCCTTCATAGCACATAGCGTGATAATATATAGCCTATAACCTGACCGTACCTATAAGGGGATTATTTATGCAAAATTTGAACAAAATCGGTTCAGTAATTTTCTCGCCAATTGGAAACATACTCCTTAAGATTTACTATTTTTAAACCCCATCAAAAAAGAGGGATGTTATAAGTTTGACTGCTATGTGTGTCTGTCTGTGGCACCGTAGCTCTTAAACGGGTGAACCGATTTAGATGCGGTTTTTTTATTTGAAAGCAGGTTTTCTAGCGATGGTTCTTAGACAAGTTTTATCAAAATCGGTTGAGCCGTTTGAAGATCATCAGCTCTTTTCTAGTTGATGAAGGCATTTAACTAGCTTTTACGTTCAGATCGATGCAGAATTTGGTATTCTGTTACTTCAATGACATTACAAAAACATGGTAATATTGACCTGATGCTGTAGCATAATCTGAGGTCAGCAGAATACCCAACTCCTCACTAAGTTACAGCAGAGTTATCGTGTTTGAACTCACTGGAATGGTTTCAATGGACAGATTATACTTAGATTAGTAACATTAACCTGATGCTGAAGCATGTCCTGAAATCTGCAAGATACCCAACTCCTCACTTACAGCAGACCTTCCGTTTTCGTATTCATTTAAATGGTCGCAATGAATAGGTTATAAATAGATTGTGATCAGGGGCTGATGATGAAGCAGAAAAGAGAATAAGTATTCACATTGGTGAGAGATGCAAAGCTACTTTCCAAGCTTGTAGGATGTAGTGCCGTTTAGGTGAGTGTTGATCATATGTGGATGGATGGAGAGGGAGAGGAAGGCCAAAAAAAAGATGGATGGATTGTGTGAGGAGCAAAATGAAAGAAAAGGGACAGTGATAGCGTGACGGCTGATAGGACAGAATGGAATTAAAAAACGTATTGCGCCGACCCCAAGTAGCATGGGATAAGGGCAGGAAGATGAAGAGATCATAGGTTTTCCAGTAGTACATATTAGGTAAATCATCATCATATCAAAAAGTAATACCACAAACACATACACCACAAAAACACACAAAAATCAAATCAAATTGTAAGAAATAACCAAAATAATTAATTTAAAATAACAACGTAACACTTTTCGCATCAACAGTCGTATTGCATTGAGCAAGCGGGTCACACGTATGCATCGAACGTATACGAGCGAGTGATATGCGATTACACTCGCCATATTGCGCGAAAACGCGCATTTGTTTTTTGGCAAATTGACATTCTGCGCAATCGATTGTGACGTACTTCGGGGAGGTAAACTTGCGTGACTGGAACTGTACTAGCAAAATCAAACTAGTAAGTTCAAGACAAAAATATAGAAACAAACAGAGGAGTTAGACAGGGCGATACCCTGTCACCTAAATAATTCATATGAGTCCTCTAAAACGCAGTAAAAAATCTATCTTGGGACAAAAATGGATTAAAAATCGGCAATGAGCGTCGATATTGTGCTGTTCCCAGAGAGCCCCGCAGTGCTCCAATCCATGATGTCAGAGCTTGATAACGCAAGCACAAGCTTCGAACTGGATATGAACATCTCAAAAATAAAAAAAGGTTAAGAGCGAGTCGAACTCGCGCACCGAGGGTTCAGTGGGTTACAGAAAAACCTATAAGAAGTCTATAGTGTTAAAATAAAATATTAAAAAAAATTTTTTTTGAATATTTTTGAAGTTGGTAAAAAATTAAGACTTAAGGGGTTCTCGAAACAGAAAACGTGTTTAGATGGGTGTTTTCGTCGTTGTTTTGTCCTGGTTCTATCGTATATAGTTCTTAGTTACTGAGCTAATACATAGGTCCTCAATCATCATCATCATCATTCCAGCCAATATTGCCGTCCACTGCTGAACGTAAGCGTCCCCCAAAGAGCGCCAACCATCCCGGTTTTGAGCAGTGAATACAAGGTATTGTATATACTAGCGACCCGCCCCGGCTTCGCTCGGGACCAATTTAGAACAAAAATAGAAGTGCGGTTACTGTAAAATTATTTTGTAAAGCGGGTGCCTTTATTTTACGATAATTCCATTTTTTTTTGGGTTGAAAAATCATTAAATAAGAGCTCCCGCCCTGGGTGAAGCGGAAGGGACTGTCAGACTTACTAACTAAAAATCACCATGTTCCTTCGGTTGCCCTTTGCGTTCCAGGTCCCCAGTGTTTATATGTATAGTCCCGCGACCCCGGCAGTTGCGATAATTCCTAAGATTTATTCATTTTAATTTAATAGTGTTTAGGGTAAATACGTTCTGAAATCGATATTGAAGATAATCTATATAGATTAACACCATACACCTTAAATAAGATTCTCAAATAATACATTACTTTTTACGCAAAGCTTAAAAGATGCAAATGGTTAAAGTGACCAACTGTTACACCGCATCGCCATTTATGTGTCGCTGAGAATTATATTCTCAGTCGCGCGCGCGTAATTTTAATTCTGGATATCTTCTAAATTATTCATTTAAATGATGTACTGTTTAGGACATTTTTAATCTATATTAAATTGTCAAGATATTGAATACAGTTATTTGGAAAAGGATTTAATACAGAATAGGGAAAAAACGGCTTTTCAAATTACGTCAGTTTTAATAAAAAATTAAAAGATAAAAATAGTTACTGTGAGTCTACCTCAGGAGATAGACATATGCCATCGCAGACTTTTCTCTAGTTTTTTATAAGAACTACAATTCTTTAAAACATAATTATCTCATATCTCTTAAGGTTAAGCCAGCGTACGCCATAAAAGCTCACGGAAATCAATATTTTTGACGACTTGATCACGAAATATTGATTTTTACCTCCTTTCAAAAAAAATTATGAGATGTGTTATACATATAAACTTATCTCTTGAATCCATCCATTAAAGAAATCCGCATCAAAATCCGTTGCGTAGTTTTAAAGATCTAAGCATACCTACATAGGGACAGACAGACAGCGAGAAGCGACTTTGTTTTATACTATGTAGTGATATTCTATCTGCATCACCCATTCCTTATATCCACTGAGTCTGGGAGGCGGAGTGTTAGTAAGTAAGTTTTTGTTCACAAAAAATGTGATAAATAGTTGAAAAGAGTGGTGGAGTGGAAACTGAACTTGATTAGCGTATAAACCACGTTTACGAGCTATCAGTTTCTTTACTTTCTGTGGAATATTGACACTGACAGCACTTCAACGCAGTTTAGATTGGTTTAGATCTACTGATCGCTTTCAGTTTCATTGATGAATGCCGCTCTTAGTTCAGAACAATACATAAAATCGAATCGCACCATGATATTTGGTTCAAACCGAGTCGGGTACTTGAAATACTATGCTACCGTGTGCGATTGCGATACGCGCGGGACTTCGTCGAGTATACAGTTCCAAATAAAATATATTAATGTATATAAATCGATAAAAACCGAAACCTAACAATCATGTACCTTACCTACCACTTTCGAGTTTCACATAGATTCAGGCAATACATCGAAATTAAAATATATGAGGTTTGAGATCATTTATTCTCATAAGAATTACAATTCGCTTACATGAGAATATTTAAAACTAGACATATCAGAAATAAAATTAAATGTTGGACGTATTACAAACACTAGCCGTCAATTAAAATGTTTTGAGGGTAGATTACAAAACAAGTGTTGGTTCGTTATACCAAATGCATTTATAAACAAGTTTCCGTACAACTCAGATTTACTGCAGTGACAGTAACTGGATGTGGCTCGACACTATTGTAGGGAAAGTGGTTTTTTTTTATTATAGTGTTTAAGTAGTTTTTTAAAAGTGGTTTTGGATTTAGATTCTATGAGATCTCTCGGTAATTTATTAAATATTTTAGGTATTTCGTACATTATAGTTTTTCTTCCGTAGTTTGTTCGGGTTGGGTGTAGTTTTAAAAAGTTTTGTTCACGTCTGAGTTTCAATTTGTGTTTTTTTTAAATATTTTTTGTGAATGTTATGTTTGTGTGTATATTTTTATTTAGTATTTACCGAATTAGTATGCGTGTATTATATGTGTATGTTTGTGTTATATTCATTACTTTAATTTCTTTGTAAAGAGTTTCTGTTGGAGTTAGGTATTCATAACTAAATAACGTTTTTAGTAATTTATCTTGAGCAGTTTATAGTAGCTTTATGTGTTTTAGCGGCGGTACCCCATATTTCCACTATGTAGTCAATAATGTGGCTTAACAAGGGAGAAGTAGATTGTATAACGAACTTGACGTGGTAAGCAGCGAACGATACCTCGTAGAGTACCCGTGAGTGACAGTAATTTTTATTTTTTGAATATGTGGAAGCCACGTCAGCTTATTATCTAAAATTAACCCTAAATATTTTTCTTGATCTACTTTGTTTATGATTTGGTTATTTATTTTTAATGGTGTATAATTGAATTTTTTTTTGCTGTAAATATCATATAATTTGTTTTAGCTGCATTGGTAGTGAGAAGATTTTGTTGAAACCACAGATTGAGTAAGTCCAAATCGTTCTGTGCTTGCTTAACAATCGAATCATATGAGTGGCCAAGAATGCCCCGAATTTTGCTGACTGAGACTGTCATTTTCAAATCATTTGCCACAGGGTTGCCAGCCCTAAGATATAAATATTGTTTGTATTTAGTCATGCACGCATTTTAATTTTCAAAATTTGTTTATAAAAAAGGGTAGCTGTAAAAAACAAATTCAATGCCCAAACACATTAAAATAATTACATTCTTTCAGCAATAATACAGCTCAGAACGCTGCTTCAATAACCAATTATTTAAGTACCAAGCTTCATACGTTTACTGAACGTCTCCTTTGACAGTTTTGTATAATCCGATGTGCTGTTGAATGTACAAGGTGTAATCCCGATCTCGGAATTCAATGCTCGAGAATGAAAATTACACAGTGAAATATCGCAGTGCGGACAGGCCTTCCAGAGGCGGTTGGAAATGTGGAGCTGGCATAATATGTGCGTAGAGAATTGCAAGTTGCAAGCATGAAAAAATAAAGAAAATAGAATCAAGTCAAGTCATACCAACGAACGCTGGTTACTCTGGCAACATTAGTGACAAAAATCTGCCGAATACACATTAATAACAGAAATATAACTTTTACGTAATTCTTTCACAAAAAGAGAATAGAGAAAAATGTTCATCATACTATGATGTTATTTCAGTGCAGTTAAATTTAGGGATTAATATCTGCCTTTTGTACAGGACGCGTTAGGTACTGATTGATTTTATCCAATATGGCGGCTTCATTATATTTTTCAAATGTTGTTTACTAGGCTGTTAGTGGCTGTAATGTTTATTATATTTGTAGACTCTGAAAATTCAAAATAATTTGGTGTTAATTTTAGGAGATTATGTCGAGTGCGTATTGTGAATCGTCAAATGAAAAAGAACCTTACATTTCAGAAAATTACACTCTTTATTTGAAGTGTTTTCGGTGTTCGCAGTGGAGTTGAGTGCAGTTCTCAATCTCATTATATGTTTTATTGTGGATATACACGTCAGTAGCGAACTCGACCGCGATGTCACAATATGAGCGGCCGCGATGAGCCCGCCGCGCCACCCACCCTCGGCATCGCGCTGCAACTCATGGTAAGAGCTCATATTCATAGATTGATCGCTGTAAAACTAGCTTGAGGACAGCGATGCAAAATTACATAGCATGATTCAGTTTTATTGCATTGTAACACATAATAATTATTATTTATAATTAAATATTTATACCTAGCTATTTAGGTATTGGTTCATAATTTTGATATTTATTTGATCAATATTGACAAGCGAAATTCTCTTGCAATAATGTCATTATGTACTCATTCAATACTCTGTGATACTCTCATAAATATTTACTCACTTTTACTTAGATAATTGCTTACATCGTACCTAGTGCCTAAGAGATTTGATTAGGTAGTATCTAAAACCACAGGTAATATTGAATTTACATAATTACAAATAACATTTTAAACCGTTGGCTACAATATTATTTTATCTTCAAACAAATGAGTTATGATTTTCTTATCTAAATGCAACAACTAAAGAAGTTCTAAATTATGTGGTAAAATAATATCTGGGCTGCTTGGCTCACAAAACAATTTGGTATTAAACCATTTTTGAATTTTTGATAAGTTTATTAATGCCGCCAGTCTTTTGGGCTCACTTCCGGTGGACAGCGATGCGGACGAATTTTTTGACGCCTTATCTTAGTTAGGATATTTTATTTTAAGTGTATATATTTAGTATTCTATCTTATTCAATCATAGTATTCTGTTCAGTTTGATTAAATATAGTCTTTCAATTTATAAAATACAACAAAAATTTTTTTTGAATACTATTATAAAACCATTTTCAAAAGAAAGTTGGCATTTGTGGCGATTGCAAATGGAATTATATGGGGAAAAAGTTGTGCCATGTTTCACAGGAACCATTTGTTTTATTTATTTATTTTTTTAGTTTTCCTGGAATAAAAAGTAACTTATGATCAGGTCTCTGCCTATGCCCTAAAAAGTATATCTTAACATGGATAGGATGTGGGATCTCTGGATTTTAAACTAATCAATAAATGAAAAAAGAAAATGGGATCGGTTAAAACTTTTTAAATATTGATGGTAGCAACGTAGTTTTTTTCCGCTAAAAGGACCCAATTCCACCCAGCTCCATCTGTCCCAGGTATAACTGTGTTAATAGCCCACCAACTTGAGCTTGTAGAGGCAAAAGCTCAAGTGGCTTTTAAAAAGTTGGGGATCCTAGCGAAGGTGAGAGGGTACTTCACGCCAGAACAGCTGCTCAAACTCGTACAATTGCAAGTTCAATTATTTATGGGGTACCCGCTCTAATTTTTGGGATGGATCGTATTATTTTTTGGGTTGTATTTTGGGGAATGTGCGACAGAATTGCGTATTCAAATACTTCCAAGCCCGTTCCATCATCGGACCACAAGACGAACGGCGATGACCCACCAGTATATGGTGGACATCCCACCCACAGACAAAATGTTTTGGGAATACATTCATAGTGCATACAGCTAAGAAGTGGAATTCCATGTCCAAGTCATGTGTTTCCTAATAGCTACAACCTGGGAGTCTTTAAGTAAAGAGTGAATAGGTTACTTCTAGGCAAGCATGCTCCATCTTCAAACACATCATCGCTTACCATCAGGTGAGATAGTGGTCAAACACGTACCTACCTAAAGAACCATTTGAAAATGGTTCTTTTTAACCAAACTGAACCTGTTAAAAACATAACTGGAGATTATTTTCTTAGATTATTTAATACTAGTGGACGTCACGCGGTTTCACCCGCATAGTTCCCGTTCCCGTGGGAGTACGGTGATAAAATATTATTATTTTACTATTTTACTCCCTGATAATGTAGCTATCTATTGCTGAAAGAATTTTTAAAATCGGTCCAGTAGTTTCGGAGCCTATTCATTTCAAACAAACAAACAAACAAACAAATCTTTCCTTTTTATAATATTATTATAGTATAGACAAACCGTTCATAAAAGTTGTATAAGCCTAAAAATGCTTGCAGCTGTTGGACGTTCTAAGTTCCGGTGTATTAAGTATCGACTCCACTTGGTGCCGGATGGATTTCGTCGGCGTCGATAACTAAATCTAAAAATCGCACTTGCTCCTTAGCCAACTTACATTTATTCATGTTGAGAAGCAAACCCGCCTTCGTTATTCGCTTCAGCATTGTGTCTAGCCGCTGCGTCATTTCCGGAATAGTGCGACCACTGATGATGACGTCATCAATCAGTACAGCCACGCCGGGCACTCCTGCTGGCAATGCCGTCATCAATTGCTGGAAAATACCCGGACAAGCCTTCACACCGAATTCTAATCTGTGTGCTTTTTTAGGGTTCCGAAGAAAAAGGAACCCTTATAGGATCACTGTGTGTCTGTCTGTCTGTCTGTCTGTCTGTCCGTCTGTCACAGCCAGTTTTCTCCGGATCCACTGGACCGATTCTGTTGAAATTTGGTACACATATGTACTTCTATGACCCAAACACGAACGCGTTACGAAAATTATTAAATTTTTAGTATGGGTGTCACTATTGGGGGTCAAACTAGAAAATTAATAAAAAAAGTTTTTTGAACAATATCGTGTGACGTATCAAATGAAAGGGCTTACTGTGAGAGTTTTAATTATATTTTTTTCATAATTTTAAAATAAATGGTTTTGAAGTTATTCAAGAAATTAGACGAAAAATGACCATTCCCCCCCCCCCTTATCTCCGAAACTACTGAGCCAAATTTTTTTTGTATTTTTTATTTGTGATGGGTTTGCTCTTGACTCTAGTCTAGGTAAGAGATGACCGAGACAAAGTCTACGATGGAGCGAGCTTACCCAGAAGGAGCCTGTTCACTCTAACTTTGAAGGGATTAGGGTTGTAATCGTTTGGAAACACAGACCCAGGTAGAGAGTTCCACTCCTTTGCTGTGCGCATTATAAAAGACGTTTGGAAACGCTTAGTGCGAATTGGTGGAATAGTAACAAGGTAGGGATGGTATGAAGAGATTTCTCCACGCCAGTGTCCACAAGACCGTCATATGACAAAAAAAAAAACAGATTTCTCAAAGTATCGCAGACTACGACAACAGATGTCATCGCGGACGTACACACAGACCCAAGATTGCTTCTTGAACTTATGCTCAAGAGAGTAACCCGGGTAGTTGAGGTACTCCACGTCGGACGGAGTTAATATTTTCCTGTCCGTTAGTAAAAACAAGTGCGGCTTCTTGGTCTCTAGGTGATGATGGACCGGATCGAGATTGGAATCCCCTGATGTTGGTGAGGTGCACTTTAAGTGAGAGGAAGTGCGGCCGGTGTTTAACCTTATTCCTTTTTGCTTTGGTCATTTGTAGTTTTGAGTAGTTGGGGAAAAAGTCGAACTATCGAGGCGCAGTTCAGTGAACCAAGTGAAACACTGGAGCTAAACTAACCTATGGGGAACTCATTTGGAGACTGTTGGGACGCCCGAACCGCCCTCCCCCCCCGGGTATGGTCGCCGGGTCCTCCCATCCAGTCGCCGGCTGGCACGGTGGAGCATACTGGGATTTTTTGCGAGTTGGTGGGGCAGCCTTTGGCAAGTGGCTAGCGTGCAACTTGGGCACCCTACTGTCTGCGGTCGGCCAACGGCTGGCACCGTGCTTCGGATCCCGCTACCGTCCAAAATGAGTTACGCGACAAGTCTTGCCCAGAAACCAAGACTGGTTCTGACCAGAGCAACTGATAAACTCCTGCTCCCCAAAGGCACTGGCACTCCCGCACACCGACGGAACATAGCAAGCTGCTTGGTGCCGGGACTCCGGCGGGATGGTGGTCGCGAGCCGGAGCCTACCACCGCTTGAGTGGGATCGTTTAGCCGTACCACAGGCAAGCCTGTGGTGCCATTGCCCGGGGTGGACCGCTAAATTTGTGTTCAGTTCTTCACAGTACACATCTGCAGTAATGATCATCCCACAATTACCTTTCAGTTTGTGCAATTTTCAAATAGTTTTGTGCTGTAATTAGGAAATGAGATTGAAAATAGTTTTTCAAAACGACCCTTTTTCAATATTTTTTTTGATCGAGAAAATTACATTACTTCGTGTTGTCACATGTATTTTTTTCTGGGCTTAAATTCACTTATTTGACCATTTTCTATTGATTCAAAAACAGCGAAATTCGGATAACAGCCCGTTAATAGAGTAGGGTACTGGCCGCGCTTTTAAAAACTTGGGGTGCGCATTCGGTTTTAACTGAATCGTGACAGGATTTCCCCGGTAGTTCCCCAGTTCGTCCTTGAAAACATCCTATATATCGTTAACAACCTATCAATCTCGGACATATCGACGTCAACAATTTTATTTACACTTACCGATATTTCAAGAGACTCAAACCAAACACGACCTATCAGATTTGGCTTCTAGCTACGACTACAGTCAGCTCGCGCTTAATGTCCTTATATTGTACCGTCACTGACGCTTGGCCGACAACCGAAACCCGCGAGTCGTTCCACGCGCGTAATTTTGTGCGTAGCGGTCGCGGCGCGGAGCCCGGCGGCAAGCGGTCACACGTGCGCTCGTTGATCAGTGAGAACGCGGCGCTCGACTTCCATATCGACAAGCACGCCGTCCAGCGACACACGCAGCTTGTATGCAGGCACGTGCGAGTGTGTACCAGCGCCACCTTGTAGATTCCGTTCAGTTGCGCATCAAACTCATCGTAACCGGCGTAGTTTACTTTGCTAGGGTTATTTTTCTTCTTAGCAGTGCTGATCTTCTCGATGTGTCCCTTCTTACAATACCGGCACACCGCGTTGATACGGCATTAACCACCATTACGATCGCCGCATCGGTAGCAGAGACAAATGTTTGGTCTGGCCTTCATTGCGTTCACATCCATTGGTTCCCCAGCAGACGGCGGACGACTCGGCGCTGGGCGACGACGTCGTCGCCTGTTTGTTGGCGTGCATCATTCGCGCATCCTTCCCCGCAGTCTCGGATAACACCATGGCGTCCACAACGTCTTGATATCGTAAATTGTCTTTCTTCAACATGTCGTACTGCAGCTTGCGATCGCTCATGCCGCACACCAACCTGTCACGCAACATGCGTTCCACATTTGGAAAGTTACAGTTGGTACTGATTTTCCTCAGCTGAGCGATATATTCTGATGCCGATTCACCCGCAGTTTGATCACGTTTTTAGAATTTGTAAGACACTGATATTGCGTTAGGCTTTGGACAGTAATGTTTGGTCAAAATGTTTGTCCCTTCAGCAAAAGTCACATCACTGGATTTCTGTGGAGTGATTAGCGTGAGAAGGGTCTCGAACGCCTCAGCACCATAAACCGTAAAAAAGCTTTTTGGGTTCAACAAAAAACAGAACCCTTATAGGATCACTCGGGTGTCTGTCTGTCATTAAAAACTTAATTTAACTACAGTTCAATAATCTAATACATACATACCACTTCTATACCACGGTTAACATTAATTTAAACTACACTCTTGAACTTTAATTGACTTATGTACCATGATAACAACACCTCCATATCCATCATCTTGGTCTTTGCGATGGAGATGGTAACCGCTTAACGTGTAAACTAGAATCAGGTTCCAACTAAGTCTCGCATATCAGAGCTATATGAATTTTATTGGAAGACAACAAAAGTTTTTAACCGACTTTTAAAAAAGAAGGAGTTTCTCAATTCGACAGCGTATATAATATATATATACTAGCTGACCCGCGCAACTTCGTTTGCGTCAAAATTTTCATTACTGCTCCGCTCCTATTGGTCTTAGCGTCATGATATATAGCCTTCCTCGATAAATGGGCTATTTAACACCGAAAGAATTTTTCAAATCGGACCAGTAGTTCCTGAGATTAGCGCGTTCAAGCAAACAAACAAACAAACAAACTTATATATTAGTATAGATACAGTACCTATCTTTTAAAATTTGTTATACATACGAGGGTGCGTTTTTAAGTTTGCGGAATGAGGGTTGGAGGGGGGTGATTAGGCTCATTAGGATCGTAACGTGTTCAGTGACTCATAATTAGTATAAATACGAGGTTTGATTGTTATTAGACAATTAGTCTTTGAGCTATCGTCAACCAAGCAAAATAATCGAGAGTGAAAAGTGAAAAATCGAATATCGTGCCGTCATAAAGTTCCTTACCAAGCAAGGAAAATCTGTTGCGACCATATTGAATGAGATGTCATTGGTTTACGGCGACTCTTGTCCAGGAAAAACCATGGTGTACAAGTGGCACAGTTTATAAGGAAGGGAATCCCTTGAAGACGACCCGAGGGCGGGCAAGAGCATCGATGTGACCACGCCAGAACTTATCCAAAAGGTCGAAAAAATTGTACTCGACGATGCTCGACGAAAGAAGAAACAACTCGCAGAAATGGTTCGAGTATCCGATACAACCATTTTTAAAATCCTGCACGATCATCTTGGCATGACTAAGGTCAGCGTAAGATGGGTGCCGAGAATGCTCACGCCGCCGCAAAAACAACGCGTAGAGTGTTCACGTGCATTTTTGGACCTCTGTAATGAAGACAAGGATGATGTATTGAGTCGAATTGTTACTGGAGACGAAACTTTGGTTCATCATTATGAACCTGAGTCGAAACAAGACTCCATGCAGTGGCATAAAAAGGGCACAGCACCTCCCAAGAAGTTTAAGGTGTCACAGTCAGCTGGGAAACTCATGGCAACGGTCTTTTGGGACTCGGAACGAATATTATTGATCGATTATAAAAGTGTTTCTATAACCGGAGAATACTACGCTTCAATATTAGAGCGACTAAAAGAAGCCATTAAAGAGAAAAAACGAGGAAAATTGACGAAAGGTGTGCTGCTTTTGCACGACAACGCGCCCGTCCACAAGAGCCGCGTTGCGTTGGCTGCCCTGCACAAGGTGGGCTTCGATATTTTGAATCACCCACCCTACAGCCCAGACCTGGCCGAGTGATTATTACCTGTTTCCAAAAATGAAAACTCGGATCATAGACATAATAAATAAGGAGATATACCCGATAGACGAAAATGTACCGGAACCTGTCTCCACTATGCCCCTTCCATACGGCAACTACTACACATGCACGTCAGTTAAAGCAATAGATACTCAGTCGCGCATACACCCGCATTTCTCAAAACAGAACTTATTACACAATCAATTATTACCATGCACTGTACAACTTACGCACACAAAAGCAACGGTCGATATCGTTGTGCTGTGCAAAAGCAATTTATTTTACATATATGCTAGTGATTGACTAAATCGGATAGTTCCATTTATTATTGGACAAAAAGATTTTTGGGGCCTAAAAATAAAATAAATAAAAAACGGCATGTCCAGAAATTATTATAAACTCCACCGATTATTAGCCTAAAATTTAATTAACTCACTTTACGAAAGTTAGTTACGCATTTCTTTATTACGCTGTAAATAAGTAAAAATCGATCTTATAACCGGGTTAAAACGGTTGACAAATAGAAAATAAACTTATAGGAAGATTTCATTCGTCAATCGACATTGTGTCGATAACCTACGTAAGTGTGGATCTGCACAAGCACATCATCAACTCGTCGCAAGAAGCAGCGGCCGTATTACGCGTTGCATCCGCTTAATAAAGTATTGTCCAGTGACTTAGTGAAAAACTTAGGTAGTGGATAAGAAGCAATGTATTTATTGTAAAAACTAGCACTTCGGCCGCGACTTCGTTCGCGCGGGTTTAGTAGGTACTCCTCGATCTTCATCTCCTTGTTCTCACTCTATAAAGGCTAACGTGTTAATTACTTATTAATAGACTTAACGTAAAGCTGTTCGCTCAATCCGCAACATCTTTGTTACTTGAGAGTGTTTTTATACCCGTCGTAACTTTTAAATGAAAGGTCCGATATGCATAATTTAAAGTGAAATTTACGTATACATAACCAACCTAAATTACCAAACCATTTAAATGGATAAGGATTATTATCATGATACCAAAATCACCACTATTCCGTTCCACCCGGGTTTTGATCGAATCATTTGAACAAAAAACGGTTTTTGTGACTTAACCATAATAGTTAGATTATATACCCTCGCGGACCTTTTTGTGGATGTTGATGTTCTCTATAAAACTGTAGTACATCACTTGGCTGTATTGTCAACAGTTTCCGCAGCGTACGCGATATAAGGATTACATTATCGAAGTTTTAATACGGATCCCTAACTTTTTTGAAAATACTCTTATGTTCATCTAATGGTGAAAGAATTTTTCAAATCGGTCCAGTAGTTTCGGAGCCTATTCAATTCAAACAAACAAATCTTTCCTCTTTATAATATTACTAGCTGACCCGCGCAACGTCGTCTGCGTCACAATTTTCATTACTGCTCCGCTCCTATTGGTCTTAGCGTGATGATATATAGCCTTCCTCGATAAAATGGCTATCCAACACTGAAAGAATTTTTCAAATCGGACCAGTAGTTCCTGAGATTAGCGCGTTCAAGCAAACAAACAAACAAACTCTTCAGCTTTATATCAGCTAATCTCTGGAACTACTGGTCCGATTTGAAAAATTCTTTCAGTGTTAGATAGCCCATTTATCGAGGAAGGCTATATATCATCACGCTAAGACCAATAGGAGCGGAGCAGTAATGAAAAATGTGACGCAGATGAATTTGCGCGGGTCAGCTAGTTACTTATATTTGGATAGTGTAAGTGATGCCTTGATTTGCAAAGTCTTGGTTTAGGCTGCAGTTTCTTAGAGAAAACACTGAACAACACGGAATTCTTATAAATCGTCACGATCGCGGTCGAAAGTGCACTAGTTCGCCAAGACGACCATTTGACACGCCCCCTTGCCACTTCTCCTGTTTTTAGGCTTCCGAAAAAAAAAGGAACCCTTATAGGATCACTCGGGTGTCTGTCTGTCTGTCTGTCCGTCTGTCACAGCCAGTTTTCTCCGAATCCACTCGACCGATTCTGTTGAAATTTGGTACACAAATGGACTTCTATGACCCAAACAAGGACGCGTTACGAAAATTATTAAATTTTTAGGATGGGGGTCACTTTTGGGGGTCAAACAAGAAAAAAAAAAAAAGATTTTTGAACAATATCGTGTGACATATCAAATGAAAGGGCTTACTGTGAGGGTTTTAATTATATTTTTTCATAATTTTAAAATAAATGACTTAGAAGTTATTCAAGAAATTAGACGAAAAATAACCATTCCCCCCCTTATCTCCGAAACTACTGAGCCTAAAATTTTGAAAAAAATGGAGAAAATAGATCTTTACCTAAAGATTACAGGAAAACTTAGAAGTCTGTAGTGTTAATATAACATGTTAAAAAAATTAAATTCGTTCGGAATCCTTTGCACGCGAGTCCGACTCGCACTTGGCCAGTTTTTTTATATTTCTATGACTCGGATAGACCGATCCCTCAGGAAATCCGCGATCCAATCACACAATCCGGCGGGCAGACCGAAGGAAGGAAGCTTACTAATAAGGCTATCGTGCCAGACCATGTCGAAGGCTTTCGAGATGTCAAGGGAGACCGCTAGTGCCTCCCCGTGCTTCTCTATGGCCTAACTCCAGATGTGAAAGGCATACGCTAGAAGATCCCCAATTGACAGATTTCGGCAGAACCCGTATTGTCGGTCATTAAGGATATTAAGCAAGGTCAAGGTCATTAAGCAAGTAGGCTGCCAAGGATAACATGCGAAGAAAGGTCGCATGCCATCCCAATCTGCTGACCTGTATCGCCATACCTACCGGGTGCCTCTTGGGCTTGGATCGGGCGGGGAGTAGACGGACACAGGCTTCACCAGACAGTAGTCGGAACTACCCAGTGGTGAAGAAATCGACACCGAGTAGCGGTCAGGATCTGTTGTCAGCAAAAGGTCCAAGCAATAGCTTTCGCGTCTCCATGGTCTGTGCACTGGTATGGAAAGAGCCACCCCTGATGGTGGGCGTTGAAGTCCCCCAGTAACACCAATTGGGCAGAAGGGTACCGTTGCTGAGTGAGTGCCGAATCTGCTGCCTCTCTCAGTTGCTGTGTGAGCCCGTTGTCTCCAAACCACCGCTGTGCGAACGATAGACACAGGGGTAGACAATTTTGTCCAGGTCTGTGTCCACTATAACCCACAGCGTTGAGAACCTGGAGTCTTCAAGGTTGCGGAGACTCCGATAGCAGATGTCGTCCCGGGCGTACATACATACGCCCGCGCGTGGTCTAAAGTAGTGCTCCAGGGTAAACCCTGAGTAAGACAGATATGACACGTCTGACGGACATCCGATCTGCATCTCCGACAGGAATAAGAGCGTTGGTTTGTCAGTCTCGAGGTGGTGATGGACTGCGGCGAGATTTGAGTGCAGACCTCGTATGTTAGAGAGGTGCACTTTGTGTGAGAGGGTGTGCTGCCGCTGTACAGCTTTTCTCTTTATATTCCTGTTCATAATTGGAGTGAAGAGAGGAGAGGAGAAGTAAGTGAAATGAGGTTCCATGCTGCTAACCTTCAGGCATGCTCTGACAGGACGGCATCATTGGGGGACTAGCCTGGAGACTGCAGGGACGCCCGAGCCCCCCCGGGAATGTTCATCGGGCCCTCTTGTCTGGTCGCCAACCAGCACGATAGTGCATTCCGGGATTTTTCGACAGTTGGCGGGGCAGCCTTTCATGTGTGGCTAACACACTGCTTGGGCCCCCAACTACCTGCGGTCGGCCAGCGGCGCACCGTTCGTCGGATCCCGCTTGCCTCCGCGACTAGTCTCCCGATACGCCCGTGTCAGCGCAAGCCTGGTTGGTCTGCCTGCATTGGAACAACTATTTCGACCCAACTCCCCTGAATTGGCTACACTGGGAATCGTACTGGAACGCGGCTAGGCCGCTTGGCGGTACGTCTTTGCCCAGTGGGTCACAAGCCACCGGCCGAAGCCTACCACCAGTCAGTGTCACCTGATTAGCACCACCCGGGGACCACGTGTAGTGTCTAGCATTAGGTATTCTCCTACGGACACGTGGGGAGCATTCGTACAAATATCTTATAGATCTATAATCTGATAAATGGCTATAACCCTTTGACCTTTCGGCATAATAATTTCAGACACTTTTGTTACAAACTAATATGTATTTTGTTACACTTTGGTGTAAAACAGATTTAATAATGTTCACTAACAAAAGAGCCCTGTGACCTCATAAACTCCCTAAGCTATTCAACACAGAACTAACACTTACAGAAGAAGTCAAGTACTTAGGAGTGATTCTTGCTAGCAAATTGCTCTGGAATAAGCATTTTGAATACAAACTTTACAAAAGCACAATCGCACTTTACCAATGCAAGAAAATGCTAGGACAAACTTGGGAGCTGTCTCCGAAGATCACGCTGTGGCTCTACACAGCTGTGATCAGACCAATGCTGACATATGGCGCCTTGGTTTGGTGGCCGAGAACTGAGCTTTCGACCACCGCCTCCAGGCTCCAGCGGTTCCAAAGGCTAGCCTGTTCTGCTATCACTGGCTGTATGAGGACAACGCCAACTGCAGCAATGGAAATAACCCTACAATTAACTCCCCTTGACTTGTACATACAGCAGGAGGCGGCACTAGCAGCCATCAGGCTTATGCACTTAGGCATATGGGGCAAGAACCACACTAGCCGACACGCTGGCATCCTGGACCGGGCGATTGAGTACCAACCTCTCATCGCTGCCCCGTGTGATAGGACACCAAATAAACCTATGTTCAACAAAGGGTATAGCATACAAACAACAGAGGAAGATAGGGATCAGTCAGGAGTCAACGAAGAACGCATTTATACAGATGGCTCAAAAACTCAAAACGGTTCAGGGGCTGGCGTACACTCCCTAGACCTCAACAATAACTTTCACCTACTACTAGGCGAACACAGCTCGATTTTCCAATGCGAGTGTGTCGCCATAACACAAGCTGCAACAGCAGTAAAACGTCTAGGGATTCACAACTACGCAATAAGATTCGTATCTGATAGCCTAGCTGTGCTCAAAGCCCTAGAAAACAAACAAACCAACAGTAAACTAATCTTTGAATGTCACCTCGCCCTGGAGAGCATATCACTGTCTAACAGAATCACCCTCCAGTTGATCAGGGGGCACTAGTGATGGGGAAAAGGAACATTCTCACAATGAGAATATTCTCGGAACGAGAATGTTCGCGAATATTCTCGTGAGCGGAGAACATACCAGAACTTATGAGAACTTAAAACGAGTCGGTGTTCCTTCCAGTTTTTACATGAATCAGATAACTTTGATCATTTTTATTTTCATTATTAGATGTAATTAACATATATTTCATTGTCTATAAATAGGACAGTGGTTCCATAACTAGCAGCTATAATAAGTTTATTATAGCTGCTAATTACTATTCTATGCTATTTGTGTGTGTTGTTATTATTCTGGACTTTGTAAAAGGATTTATAAACAAAGCTCGATGATCCATTAAACCTGGACATATCTATAAAAAAATAGCCTGAAATGACTGCCTAGTCTTAAATGAATAATCAACATAAACCAAAGTGATTTAAATAAAATAATACTTTAGCAAGGATTATAGAATCTGGAAGTACTTATGAATATGTGTTTTTAGTAGAGAAATATTTATTTTTGGTACCAACCTATTTTGATTAAATCAAGAGAAATTGATTTGACGTTCCTATTTTTATTTTATTTTGACAAAATTACAAGAATAAAGATCTTCTAGCGTATACTATTCACATCTGAAGTGAGCGAGAAACACGGGGAGGCACTTGTAATCTGCCTAGACATCTCGAGAGAAGCTATTTTCACGAGCTGGTGGTCGCAGGTCCAGTCTCCGGGAGGCTATGATTGAGCACTTGAACTTGTCCTTACAGTTTGTCTCTGAATGAGACAAGTTCAATGCTGCTAAGACCCAAGCGAGTCTTTTTTCCGCTTAAAGGAACCAATTCCACCCAGCTTCATCTCTCCGAGGTGTAACCGTGGCCATAACCGACCGACTTGACCTTCTTGGTGTTACGTTAACATCTACCCTCAACTTTGGCCCTTTCATAGAGCAAAGGCTCAAAGTGGGGCTGCCAAAAACATGGGAATCCTAGCAAAGGTAAGATGGTACTTTACGCCGGTACAGCTGCTCAAACTTTATCAAGCGCAAGTTCGATTGTGTATGGAGTACTGCTAGTGAATTCTGTAAACAACTATTTCGATATCGAGCTTCACCTGAGTGACATAACTCACAAAGTGAGCTTTATTGCACACATCATAAAGGTCTTAATTTGAAACTCACCTCGGATTCGACTGTCGAGATACGAAAATGTTGTTACGGAATAGCACTACTGCTCTCATCTTTGGGATGGATTTGCCAGATACCAGCTTGATGCCTTGAGTCAATCGAGAAACGAGCCAAGAGGATCATCGGCAATTATAGGCTCGTTGAGTTGAAGCTTCAAAGCATCGACGCCGAGTTACTGTCGGTTTTCTATCGGTTGCAAATTGGGGAATGTACGACGGAATTCCATAATTTAATTCCGCCTAGCCCATTCCATCATCGGACCACAAGACGTACGGCGCGGTGCGCCACCGGTACATGGTGGACATCCCACCTACATGCACAAAACTTTTTGGGAACACATTCATTGTGCGTATAGCTAAGGAGTGAAATTCTTTGCCAGAGTCTGTTTCCTGATAGCTACAACCTGGGAGTCTTTAAGTCAAGAGTGAATAGGTTACTTCGAGCAAACGTGCTCCATCTTCGACCGCATCATCGCTTACCATCAAGTAAGATACTGGTCAAACGCTTTAATTTTTTAAGATTTAGTAAGATTTATTTAAATAACATACTATTTACACTTATAATACAAAATAAAACTCCTTACTATAATATGGCGTCAAAAAATTCGTCCGCATCGCTGTCCACTGGCAGTGAGCCCAAAAGCCTGGCGGCATTGCCACGTTGTATGGCAATGCTTATCCTCTGTCCGAGGTAAAATCCAGCCCTTGGGTCACGCGAAGTGTCAACTAAACGTTTAGCTAGTTCTTTTCATTTAAGTAACTGATTATTTTAACACTATAGACTTCTTATAGGTTTTCCTGTAATCAGTAGGTAAAGAACTATAATATGCATTTTTTTTTTTTCAAAATTTCTGGTACTGTAGTTTCGGAGATAAGGGTGGGGGGACGTTCATTTTTGGCCTAATTTCTTGAACAACTTCAAAACTATTCATTTTAAAATTATGAAAAAAATATAATTAAATTTTCACAGTAAGTCCTTTTATTCGATATGTCGCACGATACAGTTCGAAAAACTTTTTTTTTTTCATTTTCTACTTTGACCCCCAAAAGTAACCCCCATACTCAACAGTAATCTATTAACAACGCGTCCGTGTTTGGGTCACAGAAGTACATATGTGTACCGAATTTCAACAGAAACGGTCCAGTAGTTCCGCAGAAAAGAGGCTGACACAGACGGACAGACAGATAGACAGACAGACACCCGAGTGAACCTATAAGGTTTCCGTTTTTTGTTCGGAACCCTAAAACAGATGGTTTTGTTATCAATTGATATTGTATTTTAGTTTCGAAATTCCCCATAATCTAGTTTGCTTCACGAAATGTTTCAAAATATATATAACATACAAGTAACACACTATACATTACATCTATCATACAAATTTCAAGACAGGATTAGATTAAAGTTAGGTTTTGTTACTCCGTTTTTAAGTTCTCGTAAATTCTCTGCTCGGACAACATTCTCGAGAACATATCCGCAAAGTTCTCGCTAAGAGAATGTTCTCGAGAATTTCCCATCACTAGGGGGCACAGTGGATCCTTGGGCAACGATGCCGCGGACGAGCTTGCGAGGAGAGGTTCCGAGATTGCAGTGCTAGGCCCGTATCCGCTCCTCCCTCTACCTTTCTCGCAGTTTCGTTCATGGATCCGCCAGAGATCAACTGAACTTCATAATAACAAATGGTCACGGGCCACAGACTGCAGACAGTCAAAAATGCCAGTACCAAGTCTACAGCCGCGACTAACAAAACGACTACTCAGCCTAAGTAGAAATAACCTCAGAATAATTATAGGGACAATTACGGGCCATTGCCCCCTAAATAAACATCTCTTTAACATAGGCGCCACAGACAGCCCACTCTGCAGGGGCTGCTTTGACGCCGAAGAATCGGCCGCCCACGTCATCCTGGAATGCGAGGCAGTGGCTACCCAATGTCAACAAATCCTCGGAACGGTGAGGTCGCTCCGCGAAGCCTGTGAAGCTCCCAGGAAACTTACTTGCTTCTGGGCGGAGCTAGGCTGGCTAACTTAGCCAGGATAATCACGCGTGGATAATAGGTGTGGAGAATAGAGACCCCCACCACTACCACTACACTTTGGTGCATACACCCCATAATTCTGATAATAAATCACAGAGTAAAAAATTAAAATCTAAAAAGTGTACGAAGGGTGACCACTTTCCCCGAGGTCGACGGTACGGTGATGAGATAAGTCTTTAAGGGTCAAAACTGATAGTAATCATAATTCCAGGGTGTGGAGCGCGTCGGCGCTTCGGGCGGCGGCGGAGCGAGCGCGCTCAATGGAGGCACGCCGCCCGCACCGCCCGCACCGGCCGAGCGCGACGAGCCGCCGCGCAAGCGCGCCCGCCTGCCCGACGACGCCGCCGCGCTGCGCCGCCGCATCCTCGACGGCGAGCTGCAGCGCCTGAGGAGCCTGCGCGACAACTTCACGGAGCAGCTGAGCGAGCTGTACTTCCTGCAGGCGGGCGGCAACATGATGGACTACGGCGCGTGGCGCAAGCGGCCGCCGGCGCCTTCGCTGACGGCCTTCCTGGAGGCGCGCCGGCCGCCGCCCGTGCCGGCGCCGGCGCCGCCGTCGCCGCCGTCGCCGCCGCGCGTAGACGAGATGGTGGAGAAGGCCAAGCAGGAGGCGTACGTGGCGGCGCGCGTGGGCGAGCTGGCGCGCGCGGGGCTGTGGGCGGAGCGGCGCCTGCCGCGCGTGCTGGAGCCGCCGCGCGGCAAGGCGCACTGGGACTACCTGCTGGAGGAGATGGCGTGGCTGGCGCAGGACTTCGCGCACGAGCGCAAGTGGAAGAAGCAGGCCGCTAAGAAGGTACCCTAGCACTCGTAGACAGAGTTAAAAAAAAGGAAAGGCGTTGTTGAGATTTCAAAATATGTTTCAAAATTATGAAAAAAAAA
This sequence comes from Lacanobia wlatinum, assembly GCA_947578705.1. Taxonomy (NCBI): domain Eukaryota; kingdom Metazoa; phylum Arthropoda; class Insecta; order Lepidoptera; family Noctuidae; genus Lacanobia; species Lacanobia wlatinum. Next base: position 27,903,031 of record OX388034.1, read on the forward strand.
TGTTACCCCCTCAACATGTTTATCATCATCATCATATCAACCGAAAGACGTCTACTGCTGGATATAGGCCTCCCCCCCCCTTTGGGGGAGGCCATAATCGTCGAGTTTGCCATAATCGCCACGCTTGGCAGGCGGGTTGGCGATCGCAGTAAATGGTGTTGAGTTTTACAGAGAACGCTGCTGCCCATTCTCTGGTGAGTCCCTTAGTCGCCTCGTACGACAGCCACGGGAAGTGATGGGATGGTATTATTCTTTTACGATACCGGCCGACACCATACGGCTTATCAACCTCAACATGTTATCTCTCACTATTTCGCATTGTTGGAATCAAAGAAAGGACTTGTTTTTATTGTCACTACATGATAAATTTTTGTCCTCACAATCAGACTATTTTTAGCCTTTTTTCGTAATGAAAAATGTTAATAAGTTATCGAACTACTTACAGTGACCGCTTTAACTGTCATAAAATGCTGTTAAAACTTTACAATTATACTACTTAACTGATTACTGTAACTTTACAGTGTGCTCGGGCCGTCCAAAAGTATTTTCAAGATAAGGCTCTAGCAGCACAGAAGGCGGAAAAAGCTCAAGAATTACAGTTGAGAAAAATTGCTGCCTTTGCAGCTAAAGAAATACGAACATTTTGGTCCAACGTGGAAAAGGTGAGAAATTAATAAAAATTAGTTACTTTTTGTAGATTTAATAAAAAATAATTAGTTGCGTAATTTGCCAGACAAACTTAAAAACAAGATATTGTAGAAGAGGTTTTCTTTACACGTACTATATTGGCCCAAGGAATTAGATTTTCATAAAAACTCTAAGCTTGTCTCGGGTGTTTTTGCAAAGTCTGGCCTTATCTAGATTAGTTGGCAAAAAAATGGTGCGCTCACTTGTGCGTTATACTTAAGAGCGCGGCGACGTATGAATTGTCCATACAAACGTAATACCAAAATCATTTGCAGTTTGAACATACACCATATTATGCTGATATTCGGATTTAGACAGTATTTATCTAGGTTCCTACGTCTTTTTTTTAACCGTCGTAAAATGAAGTTAAAGCTAATTTAATTTCGCACATTTTTACAGCGTAAATGGCATGTTATAATTGTGTTTTTTTTCTGTATTAATAACAACAATATTTACAATATTGTTTCCTCAGAAACATAGCTTATATTATCAGATTACAAATAGTAAAAAAAAAATAGTATATACATAATTTTTGGTATTACAGAACACATCCAAAGGACCATGGGCAAATTTGTATGGGGACTGGACCAAATCCTCAACATTAATGAAACCTACACCAAACGAAAGATTTCGGGGTGTTATTTAATTGTTACTATGGGAGCTAAGGCGAAATCGAGCGCCAACAAGGTGTTTTGGAACATCAAAAAATATATTTATTGGTAGTTTGTCGCGAGGAACTAATCATATTATTAAAAAAAAAACAAACGTTAAAACAACATGTATGACGCGACTGATATTTTTGTTTTGTGCAATTCCATTGGTTAACATTTCTCCGTTTCTCTGCTTCGCTTCCTCGCTCCGCGTAAATGGACAGGTAGCCTAATGTGTCGTGATTGTACTCGCCCTCTAAGCAGCCATAAGTTATTTTCAAGAATATTGCGTTGTTGCAAATCCGGTACGCTATTCTCTCGACATATTTCTATTGTGCATAGACCATTAATTACCTCGATCGTGCAGGCCTGGGTGTCATCACCGGACAGGCTTGCCGACATCAATGACGAGGCGGAGTGATTCCGGGAAGCCCTGTCCGATATACGCGCACGCCGCCAGGCGTACTGGTTGCGAAAGCTGGCGACGCTGTGCGAGGCGTGTGTTACCACACGGTGCTTGTACACCAGGCACCGCATGACGTGACGGCTTACCTGGGAAAGCCTAGGTCCTGGCCTCGAGACTCTCAGCGTGGTCTGCAACGCTGACGACACGCTGGTCCTGGCACAACGGGGATCGCACCTGGTAGCGGCCGACGCTATGACACTCGGGGTTGCGACAGTAGTTAAGAGGATCCTACAGTTGGATCTCGAGGTGGCCCTACATAAATCCGACGCCAGGTGCTTCCATGGTTTTCGGAACAGGCCACCATCGGGATCCGAAATAATGGTAGGAGGGGTTTACATCGGCGTCGGGACGACGATGACGTACCTGGGTCTCGTTCTTGACAGCCGGTGGAACTTCATCGAGCATTTCCGACGTTCCGGGGCTGCCTTCAAGCGGCTTCTGTCCAATCTAGGGGGTGCAAACGCCTCCTGCCGGAAGCTTTACGCGGGAGCCGTGCGGTCCATAGCCCTCTATGAGGCGCCAGTGTGGGCGCTTACTTTGAGGAAGCGTCTTGCCCGATACCTCAACACGCCTCAGGGTCATGGCCATCCGGCTGGCCCGGGGATACCGCACGGTCTCCGGCGAGACAGCGAGCCTCCTTGCGGGACTGCCGCCGTGGGATCTGGAGGCGAGAGCCCTCGCGCTCGTTTATGGGTGGCGCTCCGGCAGGATCTCATGGTGGTTTGGAGACAGCGACTGTCACAAGGCACGCCCAGCGCTGTGGAGGAGCACCGCCGTGTCCTCGTCGAGGCGATCAGCGGCGGCAACCTCTCGCGTCCGGCCCTGGTTCAATCCATAGTCCGGAGCGAGGAGGCAGTAATGTTTGCAAAGGAGGAGTCCGAACACATGAGGGAGAAGGGAACCTCACAGCCCGGCCGCCGCAACAAAAGAAGAGGGGAGTCCCAGAGCGATTCCTAGCTACCGTAGCCGTGGGCCTGCGGTCGACGAGCGTTAAGTGGCTTGCCGTCCGATCAGAACCAGGCCCGTGTCGACGGCGCGTTGTGTTCCACGCGCGCCTCAAAGAGAAATCAGCATAGAAGATGGGGTCCGCTAGGGCCATTGCCTGCCAGGGTTGCGGAATTTGTTGGAAAGAGCCACCGCGGCCCTGGAACGCAAAGGGCATTAGGAGGAACACGGATGGTTTTCAGTCAGTAAGTCTGACACTCCCTTCTGCTCTGGCCAGAGCGGAAGGATTCATTCGATGATTAGGGGTATGAGGTCTGGCTAGCCACCTGTGTGAACGGCGTAAAAAAATATCAGTAAAAAATATTTTGTTTACAGTTTTGATACTATGAATTTTGATGCTTTCTCAGTATTGAAAACATTTAAAAACACCATGTTCGCGCTTGAATTCAATGTAGCTGCCAAAATAAGAAATTAATAATACCCTAACAGCTTTCATATGGGATAGGTTTTATCACTGTTGAGTAATTGGTCCAAAGTGACTCATGGTCCTTTATCATAAATTTGTAATAGTTAGTAGTGCTGTCGCATGTCGCGGCAAGCATATGACATTGCCAGTGTTAGACGATTAGGTACTTAACTGTGCTGTGCGTGCGTAATTATTATTGTTTTTAGTAACTTTTATTGTAATATTTCTTACACTTTACCTAAGCTATGAACTTGGATTTAGATATTTGCCTTTTGATTTGGTATTGATGAGTTACGTACGTTGTTACGACCTTTGTTAGTTTTGGTTGCCTTACCGAGCCGACATGGACGCGGACTCCGAACGTTGGGTTGGGATGTAACTCACAGAAAGTACAACCCAATAAGATTATTATAAGTTACTTACCTAGCTACCTTCTTAGCTAGCTACTAATTATTAACATATTTTTAAATTTAAAGTGAGCCCAAGAAAATAAAGACATTTTTTCCTAAGTAAAAATGAGTGGGTGGTTATGTAGGTATTTACCTAAATAGGTACCTATTATTAGTGAGCTAGCATTAGACCTAACTAAATTTAAGTGAGTAGGTACATGTGTTTACATCTTATCTGTATCCGGACAAAAGAGTAACGCACCTATCCGTTTCATCACTAATATTAATCGGTAGGTGTATTATCTACTTATTATAAGCGTTGTCATGTCACTGTTCCGTTTCTTTAATCGAGCGAGCGCATAGGTGATTATTTTCCGAGCCGGGCTGTTTTTCCCCCAAGACCACCTATGTATGACGCATCTGCTAGGTTTCCTCTACAAGGCCTAGATCTCGAGATCCTATATTGAGATATCGGAATGGGAAAAATATTTCCAAAAAATGCATTACTAGTCTGTACGTTCACTAACGATTCCCCAAAGAAGCCGACAAAACTTAAGCAAATAATGAACATGGTAGCTGTGGCGTAGCTAGTCTCAAAGGGGCCCGGTATCAACAACATTTTTGGGGGCCCGTTTTTATGGTTAATGTTTTTTAAACAAAATAGGCCCAACTAGCTACTTTGGCAGGCCACGAAGGCGACGGCGGGACTACATGTATAGCTTTGCGTCCACACGTCGGGGCCCCTTATATTTGATACGGCGGTAGCCAGCCCCTGATGGGTAGCTACCTAATTTTACTAATAAAATTAAATGCCTTCGACAGTTCGACTCCAGTCGTTATGAATGACAATAATACAGTAATAGCTATCTATTCAGTCACACACACACGGCTGCGTACCGCGCCGTTCCCCGCTTATCTTTAGTCAAAGTGAGATGGCAATATGCCGCGAACGAAGTTTGTACCCGCCTCAACTTGTAGTTGCGAGCGTCGTCGCCGGGCTCTTAACTAGCCTTTTGTTTGCGACTTAGTACGCGTATATATCCTTTTCTTGCTTCCCTACACTCCTCACGGAAATTACATGCCTTTCAGCTTTCTACGACCAGTAGTTTCAGCTAAGCATTGTCTGTCAGTCACTTTCAATTCTGTCACTCAGTAACGGAAGAATTTTATATGTATATTAGGATGTACATTACTAATCTCCATTGAGATCCATAATTTCATACCATTCCAAATAACAAGCTGAATGTATTTGTCCTGCAGCTGGTCGAGTGGAAACGTGTCCGCAGAGTGGAGCGCGCGCGCAAGGAGGCGCTGGACGAGCAGCTCAGCTACATCGTGGACAAGACCGAGCGCTACTCGCGCCAGCTGGCCGCCAACCTGCACGCGCCGCCCGACGCCGACGACGAGTTCCGGCCGCGCGGCTGCTCCGACGACGACGAGGAGACCATCGCCGCCGCCGAGCGCGACGAGCCGCGCGACCACGCCGGCGAGCTGGAGGCGCTGCGCCGCGACCTCAGCGCGCCGCTGCGCGACCTGCTGCCGCCCGGCTACGTGCCCGCGCACTCGCCGCCGCCCTCCGACTACGGGCCCGACGAGGACTCGGCCGACGACGAGCGCTCCATCGCCGCGCAGGAGCGCCGCGAGCGCGCCGACCCCGCGCGCGCCGACGCCGAGCTGGCCGCGCTGCGCCGCGACGCCGACCTGGGCCTGGACGAGCTGCGGCGCCGCTACGCGCAGCCGCCCGCCGCGCCCGCCTGCAGCGCCTCCAGCGCCTCCAGCTCCTCCGGCGACTCGGGCTCGGACTCCGACGACGCGTCGGACGCCAGCGCGTCGTCGGCGGCGTCCGCGGCGCTGGAGGCGCTCATGGACGGCGGCGCGCCGGCGGACGGGTCGGAGCGGCGCGTGGAGGCGGCGGCGTCGCTGGCGGCGTCGCTGCAGCCCACGGGCACCACGCTGTCGGACACGGCGGTGGGCACGCCGGTGCCGCGCCTGCTGCGCCACGCGCTGCGCGAGTACCAGCACGTGGGGCTGCACTGGCTGGCCACCATGTACGCGCGCGGCCTCAACGGCATCCTGGCGGACGAGATGGGGCTGGGCAAGACGGTGCAGACCATCGCGCTGCTGGCGCACCTGGCGCTGGAGCGGCGCTGCTGGGGCCCGCACCTGGTGGTGGCGCCCACGTCCGTGGTGCTGAACTGGGAGATGGAGTTCAAGAAGTGGTGCCCGGCCTTCAAGATCCTCACCTACTACGGTACCATCAAGGAGCGCAAAATGAAACGTGTCGGGTGGACTAAAGCTAACTCTTTCCATGTGTGTATAACCTCCTATAAACTCGTAGTGCAAGACCATCAAAGTTTTAGAAGAAAAAGATGGAAATATTTAATTCTCGATGAGGCACAGAACATTAAGAACTTCAAGTCTCAGAGGTGGCAGATGCTATTAAATTTTCAAACTGAAAGGTGAGTGCTCTTTGTGCTGTTTTTTCACACTGACAAAATTTGGTAGATATTGTTATCTTAAAGCAGATGTTTATCCAAGTGATTTCAAACAGTGGATGAAATAAAAAATCCAAGAACAAAGCATTTAAATAATCCAGTGCTAGATTTTATGGAAAATTAAAGTAACAACTAACTTGATTTTTAACACTAACTTGTCTTGAACAATAATTTCAACAACGAATAATGAATATTACATTCCACAAACAAAACACTACAACACTGACTTCCGAAATTAAGGTTATTTTATGCTTTGTAGTGTTTAGTTTGGAAGTCGGATATATTTTTTTGTAAAAAGGTTTTTATTTTTCACTTTAAAGTGGTGATACTTGGGCGACGTCATCGTCAACGCAGAAATTGAAATAAGCAAAAATGCTCATAAAATATAAACTACTGAACCAAACTGAATCAATTTTTTACGGGACTAAATGGCAAGTATACTGCATCAAATTAAAAAACAATCACAGAAATCGGATCAGAAACCTCGGAGTAATCGGTGTACATACATAAAAAAAAATGCCCAACGAATTGAGAACCTCCTCCTTTTTTGGAAGTTGGTTAAAAACAGCAGGCCTGCAATTGATTATCTCCTTTCAACCGAATCGGTCCATTAGTTTCGGATAAAATTGTCTGTGATGGACGTACAGACAGACGCAAGTGATTCACGGAGGGCCGAAGGCTCCTGGTGGGATGGGTTTCTGTGCAGGTCAAACTGCTGGAGCCCAGACCTTTGAGGTGCCAATAACGGCCCCATTACGCCTTCTCTAGGCGAATATCAACCACTGCGCCGCTGCTCAGGACCTCTTGGTCCAGAGCATGGCGCAGTGGTTGATTAACATCGCCATGGTCGCTGAGCCTGGTGGAGGACCTGAATGGCTCAATGGCCCTAATTTCGTCGGCCGCCACTGGTACTCCGTCCCTCGAGAGTGTCAGGAAAAGACAGGGGTGCGTAGCAGCACGGTTCTGGCGTGTCATAGAGTAGAGACCTATTCTGATCACTGGTAAATCCGGTTTGACGTCTCCGCCCAGACCTCAACCGCGCCAGTTCGACAGGCCCCGAGTAGTCCACGATGGGCGCTGAAACAGCAGCTGGCCCAGGAGCTTCTCCTGGAAGCCTCGATCGTGCAAGCCTGGGTGTCACCACCGGACAACTGCGGACATCAACGACGAGGCGAAGTGGTTCCGGGAGGCCATGTCCGATATATGTGATTTGGCAATGCCCCGGGTCCATCCAGGATGCGCCCGCCGCCAGGTGTACTGGTGGTCGCAAGAGCTGGCGATGCTGCGCGAGGCGTGCGTTGCCGCACGACGCCCGTACACCAGGCATCGCAGGCTCCGCATCCTCCCTCCGGATACGCAGGCCAGAGAGGCGGAACTGTACGAGGAGTCTCAGCGGTGAAAGCCGCCATCCGAGCGGGGATCCTGCTGGCCAGGGATCTGGCCCGCAAGGAGATGCTGGAGTGTCTGAACGGGGACCCGTGGGGACGACCCTACAAAATGGTGCGGAATAAGCTCCGCACCTGGGCCCTCCCGTTGACGCAGTCTCCGGCCCGCCACTTACGGTGCCCGACGCGATGCGGACCACACCGATGACGACGGCGACGATGCTCCGGAGGTGACTGAGGTGGACCTGAGAGTGGCGGTTAACAGGCTGAAGAAGGCCAAAAATACCGCCCCAGGACCCGACGGCTTACCCGGGAAAGCCTGGGTCCTAGCCTCGGAGGCTGTCGGGCCTCGACTAAGAGGGTTTTTAAGCGCATGCTTGGAGAGGGGCCAGTTCCCACTTCGTTGGAAGACGGGGAATCTGGTCCTCATCAAGAAGCCGGGGCGCCCTGCGGACTATCCGTCCGCATACCGGCCCATTGTGCTGCTCGACGAGGTGGGCAAGCTCTGTGAAATGCGAGTCATGCGAGTGAAATCCCTCTCGACGGGGGATGCAAGATCTCAGGGCAGGGTCAGGGAGTTGCATCACTCCATCTGATGATGATGTGCACTTCGGTATCACCGGTTGCCGACCTACTTCCGTCACGTAGTCGAGGCTTACTTGATGGACAGGGCCGTCATCTACCCCGGTCACCTGGGAGAGAATAACGGTAGGAGGGGTTCATATCGGCGTCGGGTCGACGATGACGTACCTAGGTCTCGTCCTCGACAGCCGGTGGAACTTCGTCGAACACATCCGACGTTGTCTCCTAAACAGGGGGGCTACTCTCTAACGAAATCCGTAGTTTCGGACTTAGTTACGGGCGGGCATTTTCTACTCCGTATCACCTAACCACTGAGAACTAATGATAACACGATTTGACAGTTACTGTGAAATCGTGTTGTCATTCATTCTCAGTTCGGGTTCGGGACTAATCGTAAGTCTGTAGGTGATACGGAGTAGAATTCGCCCGCTCGCAACTAAGACCGAAACTACGGATTTCGTTAGAGAGTAGCCCCCCTGGGGTGGACAGGAGCGGCCTTCAAGCGGCTTCTGCCCAATCTAGGGGGTCCAAACGCCTCCTGCCGGAGGTTTTACGCGGGGATCGTGCGGTCTATGGCCATTTATGGGGCGCCGGTATGGGTGCTTACTTTGAGGAGGCGTCTAGCCCGCCTCAACGCTTCCCAGAGGGTCATGGCCATCCGGCTGGCCCGGGGATACCGCACGGTCTCCGGCGAGGCGGCAAGCCTCCTTGCCGGACTGCCGCCATGGAATTTGGAGGCGAAGAGCCCTCGCGCTCGTTTATGAGTGGCGTGTGGAGGCGCTACTCCGGGGCGAGACTCGTCTGCCGCGGCAAATTGCAGCACGGCGGGCGGAGCTCCGGCAGGATCTCATGGCGGGAAGGTGACAGCGACTGTCGCAACGCAGCGCTGGGCACGCCACAATTGTGGCGACCTCTCGCGTCCGGCCCTGATTCAATACATGGTCCGGAGCGAGGAGGCATGGGAAGCGGTCACCTGCGAAGCAGTGAGACTAGCGAAGGAGGAGGCCAAACGCGTGCGAGAGAGGGAATCCGCACGCCCCAGCCGCCGTAACAGAAGAAGACGCCCCAACAGAAGAAGACGCCCCGAGCGTCGTAGGCGCGGGTCTGCGGACGGCTCACGTTGGGTGGCTCGCCATCCGATGTGGACCAGGCCCGGGTGACGGCGCGCTGCGTTGCACGCGCGCCTCAAGCAAAGTAGACGGGGCTCGCTTAGGGCCAGTGCCTGCCAGGGTTTGCTGAATTTGTTCGAAAGAGTTACCGCAGCCCAGGAACGCAAAGGGCATTAGTAGGACCACGGATGGGTTTTAGTCAGTAAAAGCCTGACACTTCCTTCTGCTGCGCCCAGAGCGAGAGGAGTCATTTGATGGTTTCCAATTCATAAAAAAGGGGCTATTAGTGGATGTTAGGAACAGTAAAAATAATTAAATAAGTGCTTGCTATGCATTTGATTGCGTTTAAATTATACCTTTAAACAATTTATTGGAAAAAGTAAAGAGCATGGTGAAATCCACTTTATTGTTACTTGCCTACTAACTTGCATTAAGGAAATAAAATACTGTATCAATACAACCCTATTCTTCACCAGGAATCAAACCCATTTTGGAAAAAATAAACACATCATAGTCATGGGCGCCGACAGGACTATTTTCAGCCTCGAATAAGATAGGTTTCCTTTTGCTCATTCGCTCATAGATAGAACTAAGGAAGACGGGGTGCAAGGCCGAGCGAAGAGCTCTAAATAAAGTTCCTACCTCGCTTTGGATTTTCTAGATTCGCTTTTACTACATGTGTTTGTATGTTCAATTTTCAATAATTGGAAGCCAGGGGGTGCAAGTGTACCCCCTTGCACCCCCCTTTTGGCGCCCATGACCATACTACACCATCGGAAATTGTTATATGTTATATACGTCACCGGAAATGGCAACCTCCGTAACATTATAAATTCACTTGAGATTGTAAATTCTTGATAAATTGTCAACTGAACATTTGGAATACTTGTTTACGCATCAAAATTTGATAGTCTAAAATCTCTCGAAGTCATTCCGAGAAATTTGGCGACCGATCAGAGCACAAAAGGCCCTCAATGGTCTGTTCAGATGTGACGTCACATGTACGCCATAGAGTTACGGTCCGATGTCGGTTGACTTTACCTTTGGTGTGTTATTATAGCTATAACAAATTTTTAATATAACAACGAACGATTATAATGTTCATATTGTTTAAGATTTCTTTCTAACCGTCAACATGACATGCACGGCATTAGTAAATGCGTCCTGCGTACTTATGGCCATGTTGCCGTCTCGAATAAGATGTGGCATTTGGAAACGCTACAGATCTAATGATCATTAATATTATCGTATGTACACTGGGCTTAAATTACGGTTGTGAGCAAGGTAAGTTGAGGGGGCTCCTATTTCTGCCGCAGGGTTGGAGGCACTTGTTTCACCGCCGGCGATGAAGCGATTAGCTATCGACTATTTGCTCGCTGAGGAAAGGGACAAAATATATAGATCTCGTGTGCGTAAAAGAGACACATTTACAATCGATAGCTGGCGGTTCACATTGCCGGCGAGCCGGCTCTTACCGCTAGTTGATCGCAGCGACATATATGTGATAACTTGTAAATGGCAATTTTTTACATATTGTTACTTTATATTGTTTTGTATTAGCTGTAAGTTTTCGTTAAATTAATAAAATAAAAATAAAATAAATATTGTACTCGCTCAGCGTCAGAACTCGACAACCAGCTGTATGTATGTATGTATGTATGTAAATCGGGCTGGTTTCCGCAACTCCACGACTAAGCGCGTATTTTGCGTGCAGGTGGGACAAATGTGTCATTCGATCCACCCCAGCTCCCCAAGGAAGGCCAGCAACGCCTTGGTGTTACCAACTATCTCACAGAGGGTACCTGGGTTACCGAAGTACTTGGCCCTGTAATCCGCGACTACCGGGCAGCTTAGAAGCAGGTGTGCTGCTGTCTCATTCTCCTCCATGCAGGCTCTGCATAGCGGGCTGTCAGTGACTCCTATAGCATAGAGGTGTTTATTAAAAGACCCGTGGCCTGTTGTTACGGCTGTGACTGTACGCAACTGTTGTTTAGTCAGTCTTAGGGCTTGTTTTGTAAATCGGCCATCTATTGAGGGAAGTGCCTCTTTGGCCTGCCTACACTCACCATGGTCAACCCATAGCTTGTGATGCCTATCTCCGGTGCGTTTCCTTACCAGATTGCGTAGGTAACCGAAAGGCAGAGGTACGATGGGTTCGGGTCCCATCACTGCCATACTCGAACCCCTTCTGGCGAGTTCATCCGCTGCATCGTTGCCTCGGGATTCGCTGTGTCCTTTGATCCATTGAATGGTTACTTTATTGTGTCTACCAACCTGATTAAGACGTTGATGACACTCGAGAATCAGCCCAGAGTTGACCGTGTGGCTGTTCAGAGCTTGCAGGACAGCCATGCTGTCCGAGAGTATGCGTATTGAGTGGTCCTTAACTTCCCTGGTTAGGATGGCTGATGCCGCCAGAGAAATGCCCATGCATTCAGCTTGGAACACTGTGTTGTGGACCCCCAATGGTGTGGCTATGTGGATATTGAGATCCTCTGAGAAGATGCCCGCACCAGTACCTGTACCTGTTTTTGATCCATCGGTGAAGATCCGCAGCTCTGCGGGGCACAGCCCCTCGCAGCGATGATCCTCATGCAATTGGATTCTGTATTTTTTATCAAAGATAAATTGCTTGGGTACCCGGTCATTGATTGCTTTTGTTATAGGGAGTTCATGATTGAGCTCCTCGAGCAGAGCGGTGTGCCGTGTTTCTCTCTTACTCCAGAGATCCAGTGTTTTAAGGCGTACTGCTGCCATCGTCGCTTCCTGTTGTATAAACAAGTGTAGCGGAGGGAGTCCCAGCATGGCTTCTAGCGCCGCAGTTGGAGTGGTCCTCATGCAGCCCGTCGTCGCCATGCAGGCCAGCCTTTGCATGTGTTGTAGCTTGTTTTCGGCTGTAGCTAGCTTTGTGCGTGGCCACCACACCACGGCCCCGTAGGTTAACATGGGCCGAATTACTGCGCTGTACAGCCATAGTATGATTTTGGGAGATAGGCCCCACTTCTTACCTATCATTTTCCTGCACTGCCAGAAGGTAATGCAGGCCCTGTTTAGTTTGTAGTCTAAGTGATTACTCCAGTTTAACTTAGTGTCTAGGATGACGCCTAGATACTTTACCTCGTTACACAGTTGGAGCTCTGTGTTGAAGAGCTTAGGTAGCCGGTAGTGGCCTAGTGCTCGTTTTTGAGTGAACATGACTAATTCAGTTTTCGTGGGGTTTACTGACAGATCATATTCTTCGCACCATCTCTCCACGATGCGTAGTGCTTGTTGAGTGAGGTTGCAGATCGTTCCAGTCACCTTCCCTGGCACAAGGATTGCGAGGTCGTCGGCATACCCTATTGTGTAGTAACGTTGTGCGTTGAGTTTTGTGATAAGGTCATTAATCACCAGATTCCACAGAAGAGGGGAGAGCACTCCTCCCTGCGGGCAGCCTCTGGCTATCAGGGCCAGCTGCTGCTCTTCCTCAAGACGAACCACCCGTTTGCTTAACATATTAGTAATCCAATCAGTTAGTACCTGTTCTACACCGTGTTTGGAGAGGGCGGCACTAATGCTGGAAAAGTTTGTCTTGTCGAAGGCACCTTCGATGTCTATGAAAGTGCCCAGGCAGGACCCTTTTTGATGAATCGCTTCTTCAATCTGGCTCACCACCAGATGAAGAGCGGACTCTGTCGACTTACCCGAGCTGTATGCGTGTTGGTTACCATGCAGTGGTATTGTTTTTAAAACGCCATCTCGTAGCTCCCTTTCACATAGTCTTTCCATTGTCTTTAGTAAGAACGAGGTCAGACTTATAGGTCGATAGGATTTGGCGTTTGTGTAGTCACTTTTACCTGGCTTCGGAATGAATATGACTTTCACTTCCCTCCATCCTTTAGGAACGTATCTAAAGGCCAGGCACGCTCGCATTAAGGGCACCAGTATTGTTGCAACAGCGGTACCTCCCCATTGTAGTAAGGCAGGAAACACACCATCGGGACCTGGTGCCTTGAAAGGTTGGAAGCTTTTGATGGCCCACTGAAGTTTTTCCAGCGTAATCATCTTTCCTGCATAAAGCCAATCATCTGCTGATGGTGTTTGGATAACGTCATGCCATTCGTTTACCTGCGCGAATACGCTGCCTGGGAAGTGAGTTTCTACTAGGAGGCGTTGCGCTTCTTCAGGTGACGTGGTCAGCGTATTGTCGGGTTTCCGGAGCGTGGCGACCTCAGGTGTGTTCTGTTGTGCCAGTATTTTCCTTACCCTGTTTGCTTGTTGGCATGATTCAATGTTACCACAGAATTTACGCCATCCTGTAGTTCTTCTGAATCTGATGCATTTTTTGTAGTTGGATTTGGCCGCGTAATACGCGTCCCAGTCCTCATCACTACATGTGTTCATGGCTCTGTTGAGAGCCTTCCTTACCTTACCGCGTTTGCGCTCTAGATCCGCACCCCACCAGGGTTGTTTACCCGGTGTGTCGCGTGGAGTCGTTTCCGGGCATGCGATTTGGTAGCTGTTTATCAGCGATTCGGAGAGTTGTGATACTTGCGCGTCGATCTGTGCCGTGTCCGCAAGAGACTTCGAATCGCCTGGTGGCGCAAGCCTTAAGGCAAGGTTGCGTGTGTATACCGATATATCCGTGTTACGCGGATTACGCCTAGGTTGTTTGGGTGGTATACAGACCTGGATGTCGAAGCGGATCCACCTGTGGTCTGAGCAGGAAGCCTCATTTGAGACCTGCCACCCAGTGATGAGTTCCGCTGCTCCCTCCGTTGCCAGAGTAAGGTCTATGATTGTACGACTGCGTCTGGTTACGAAAGTTGGTTCCGAACCTGTGTTTAGTAGGGATAGGTTAGTTGTAAACAGGTAATCAACTAATGCCTTACCCCTTCCGTTTTGCGTCTCCATCCCCCAAAGTGGATGGTGTGCATTTGCGTCGGTCCCGATGACCATCTCATCCCCGCCACTTTCACAGTTAGTGATGAGGCGGACAAGGTCGTGTGGGGGCGGTTCCTCTGCCTCAGGCATGTAAGCCGAGGCGAAGACGATCGCCGACATTGTGGCTCCACGCTGTATATACAGCCTAGCTGCAGAGACATCTCTGCAACAGAAGTCGTTTAATAGCTGTGCTTTGAGGTTACCTGTGACATAGATACACGATCTAGGGTGATCATGGCCCGTAGTAACAAGGAGCTTACCGCCAAGATTGGAGAGTCCTCGTATGTGGCCGCCCCTAATCCACGGCTCCTGGATCAGGGCAACGGCCGTGTGTTGTACCTCCAGCCACTTCCGGAGTTGAGCCGTCGCGGTCTGGCTGTGGTGGAGGTTAGCCTGCACGACTTTACAGGCCGACAAAAGGGACGCCATCACAGGCGAGACCCTCCTCGTCACCCTCCAGTCGCAGCCCGGCAAACAGGTCGCCCTCGTCGAATCCGTCCCCTCCCGGGTCCGAAACCGGGGACAACATTACGTCGTCCGGCTCCCCCCCCGATGAAAGGACGGCATCCACGGTGGCGGCAGGGGCGGCCGACACTGCTGCTACAGCAGGTTCAGCCGCAGTTGCATCCGGGTTGTTTGGCGCGGCATTGGTCACCACTGCCTCTTCCAGCGGCTGTTTCGTGATCGGGTCCCACCCCCGAGGGACGTCGACGAACCTGCCATTCGGACCCTGGAACTTCACGTACACCGATCCCAAACCAATTGAGAGTCGGCGCTCGGCGCTCATCAGGGTCGGAACTTGGTCCTCGGGGATACCCAGCACCACGAACCAGCATGCCTTCTGCTTCTCGGCGTGCAGCAATACCCACCTCTTCACGTCGATCCAGCGATTCTGGTAACAGAGGGCTCGTCCAATGAAGGTCGAGTCCTCGTAGACTCCCTGGTCGTCGGGAATGGCGATGCCGCAGCGTACCCGCTTCTGGATCTCCGTCTGGCTCTTGACGACTAGCGAGGTGCTAGCCGGGAGAGCCAGGTTGGAGACTGTCTTCTTCAGCCAGGCTAAAGTGTGGTCGTTGCCGCACCACAGCTTGAGGACTCCACCGGCGAACAGCGGCTTCGCGTTGAAGGTCGGTCCTGGTGTGTCCTGCATAGCGGAGCAGGCCTCACTGATTATCTGCTTGTGGATAGCAGCTAAGACCTGGTCCGATACTCCCTGGCTGATGATTCCCCTCCGGTCGCAGGTTATCGCGACGTTCAGGGACGCACTGGCAGCTTGGGCGTAGCTTTTGTTGGCAACCCGCTGGGACTGGTCAAGCCGCGGCCGCTTGTGCTCTCCACGGGGCGAAATCGTCTCGTTGAGAGCCCGCTTGGCCGCAGCCTGATCGTTCCCATCGGATTGCTGCGTTGTGGTTACCACTCCGGCCGGACCTCCTGCGGATTTGTAAGGCAGTTTATTTGGCGTTGGTCGGCTAGTGCCAGCCTCAGCCTGCAACTGCTTCCCTTCGGAGAAGTTCAGCTTACCTTGTTTGGTCGGTTTAACCGAACTAGTGGCAGCAACCTGCTTGCTTTGGGGGGGTTTGCGTCCCCGCCTGCGTTCGTGACGCCGCTCCTTACGCGTCAGCCTTTCCCTCCTCTTACCCTGGCTTGTAGGAGCTGCTGGACCTGAGGGGCCCGAGCAAGAGCAATGGGCTTGTGGAGTTGATTTTTTGCCCTTGCCCTTTCCTTTTCCCTTACGGATAGGCACCTGCCAGGCGCTCGCAAAAACGTCCTCGGTGCTGCCCACCGCCCCCGTGTGACCGGAGACGGCTGCATCTTGGGATGTGGCTTGAAGAGCCACAGGAGGAGTAGGAGGGTGTTTGGGAAGGCTACTTCCGGCAGAGGTGTTAACCGTCTCCGTTTTCGCCTTTTTGTCTAAAGGATCGGTACTGGTCCCATGCAGCGCCGTTCTCCTTTGCTTGGAGTGGGACTTTTTGGTCTTGGTTGCGGTTTTCGCCACAGCCGGACCGGCGCCCGCGCTGGAGCCCACGGCGTGAGCCGCAGGGCATCCAGGGGCGAGCGAAGCACCAGAGGCACCTCGCTTAGGAGCTTTGCCAGCTTTCGCCGACTCCGCTCCTGCGGTGGTTTTAGTTGGCTTCAATACGTCCATACTAAAAATGACAAACTTTATCTTCCTGGCTCCCACCCACCATGGAGCCCGCACCTGGGAACGTCGCACTGCTGTGAGTGCGAACGTTAGGACTACCAGGAAGATATAGGTGCGCAAGGCTGGTTTACAGCGCGACATCGGGTGCTCGATCGGGTTGGCAACTATTCAACCCTCACTTACACCGTCAGCATGGCCTTTACCTACCGCTTCGGCCGCCCAAGGGCGACCTCCGCGGACCCCACGCACCTCGCCTGTGGCCCTCTGACGGGACACTATGGCCATTTCCCTACCCTTGGCTAGAGGGTAGGGCCACCGTTTCGCTTGAAATCCAGACCAAAGGGGGCGTGTTGCCTCACGGACACATTACCGCCAGTGCCGATCGGCTCAACCCCCCAGGACTCCTTCATCCCCGCTTACGGCGCTCGACTGCGCAGGTCCTAGCGCAGGTGACTGAATTTCTCCTACCCGCCATCAGCTGAGTTTAGTGACGGCCGAGCCCGCAACCACTTCGTCACAGAAGGGTCACAGTTAGGAGGGGAGTTGGAAGGGGTCGTAGATGGGAAATCAGGGTACGGTGGGGTTTGGGATGGGACTGAGTGGAAAGCCCGCCACTCTACGGGTCGCCCGGTGGTTTCAGTTACGTCTAATTCATAGGGAATTAGACCAATAACGGGGTGGCAACCTCGAGAAGGTATATCCACCGGACTTGCCTTGAGGATCTATACGACTGTTGCGCTCTCCCTCAAGACCACGCCACCTTCGTCTCTGAAGGAGACGGCAAGGTAGGCCTGCATCTATACTACCAAGCAAAGCAAAGCATAGCGTGTCGTTGTGCAACCGCAAAAGCATACATACAGACCCCCCCTGTACCAACCAGCTGTAATTTGTACGTATAGTGCGGGCCGGAGCGAGTATTGCGAGTGATCGCCCGTCGCACAAAAGCTACTCGTCGATCACCCGCGGTGAGACAAGTGCATTAGGATCCTAAGAACGAACCGTGTTGGGTTTTCAGCGGTTAGATCAAATGTCAATTATACAAGATGATAATTAGATAAAAGAACGTTAAGTATACTAAATACGAATATAGTAAACGAACGAAAAATACAATTTTTGTCATGGATGTCCTTTTTAGGGTTCCGTACCTCAAAACTACAAAACGGAACCCTTATAGGATCACTTTGTTGTCCGTCCGTCTGTCTGTCAAGACGGTTTATCTCTGGAGCGTGTGGAGGTATATGACCCCTTGCAGCTGTGAAAAAATACAAACTTCTAAGCTAACGTAAAAAAAGATACGGTCGTTTATGGCGCAAAAAGCGTATATTTCGACACTCTTACCTAGTTTGTTTGTCGTCTCTGAAATATAAGAGAAATACGTTTTTTTTTTTCGAATTCGTTTTGTAACATATTTATGGTGTAGTGTTCGTTCAAACGAAGTATAGAAAAGCTATTTTTCATACACTCTCGCATAATCATCGTGTTTTGGCTCATTTGAATCCGTCTGATGAGCACTATTCATTGTTGTTGGGAACAAGGGTCTGGTGATGGAGACCAAAAAGGTGGATAGTGGATCTCTTAGCTGACTACTAGTATAACCATCGTGTTTGGGCTCATTTGAATTTGTCAGATGAGTCATGTATTTGATCATATATTTATGCGTTAGCTATCGAAATCGAAGAAAAAAATACATAATATTCTTGCTCTACTCCAGATGACAAAAAACACTACGATAGGTCTCAATTCTGTCGGACTCTGGGTCTGAAATGACCATTCTACTTTAACAAGTAATACTGTCTTATACTACAGATATAGGGAAAAGTCTGAAAACTATACATTTGTTTAAAGTAATTTGTAGCTACCAATTTGTACGGAACCCTCGGTGGGCGAGTTCGACTCGCAATTGACCGTTTTATTTTATTTTGAAAACGACCACTTAATTCGTAACTCCACACCAACAAAGACCAAAGAAGGGCCAAGTTCCCAATTTGACTTTCAAATCAAAACTGGGTCGCCAGTGTCAATGATTTGATTCATGTAATAAATTGTGGAACAAATGTTCATTTGTCAATATATCGAGAGTTTACAGTCTCTCAAGATGTTTTGTAATTTTACGTATTTTGCAATTATACGGTGACATATAAGGATAAAATTGATTTTGTTTGCACTCTAGGTCAAAAAAACTCAAATCGTATATTTCAAATAAACCATTTACAGGCACTTTTGAATTGTCAGGGTCGGTCGGTCCAAAAAGATGAAGCTATTTGCACGTTCCAAACCGTAGATCTCTATGTAGAAGAACGTGCAACAAACTCCACGGACACTCTTTTAAACCATGTGATGTATTACAAAATCCTGTTAACTTTATCTTTGATTGCTTCTATATGTGAGGACAATGCAAAGAACAAGAAATTTAATAAACAGTTCAAAATGTTGGTACAGATAAAAATAAGCCAATGGCAGGTAAGAGATGACCAGTCTCAACTGACGGCGCCCGTTCACGAACATGACGCGTGCATCAGCACCATCTAACTCAACCATTTTGAAGGAAACCAAATGATCCAAAACACGCGCCACTATCAGCAAAATCTTTGTGTGAGCATGACAAGCTCTCAACTGCCACGCCCGTTCATGTCAAACTAATTTAATAACAAAATCTATTACTAATTACACATGTAAATGGCTCCATAGTGCTCACATTTACAAAAAATTGAAAATATGCTTCTACATTATACAAAACTATGGTTTTCAACTAAGAGATGAAAAAAAAGAAGGCTGCTTTATTGTGTATGCTTACTTTGCTAATAACAATATTACAAAGAAATAATAAATAAATTATAGTACTTATAGGAGAACAAAAAAAGGGTAAGCATTTCTTCCAATTATCAACCTAACTAGTGGATCCATGCGGCTGTGGCTGTGGTGCAGGTCCAGCATTTTTATCAAGGACATAATCTTCCAGTTTATAATATGCTTGTCTACATAGTGTGCGTTTAATACATGTTTTAAATTTTCTCTCATTCAGTTCGAGAATATCAAGTGGTATCTATATATATAAAAATGAATTGCTATTCGTTAGTCTCGCTAAAACTCGAGAACGGCTGGACCGATTTTAATACTTTTTTGTTGGATTCGCCAAAATACAGGGAAGGTTTAAAAGCAAAAAAAAATGGGTAGGTAGATAGGGTAGGTAGGTAGATAGGGTAGGAAGGTAGATAGGGTAGGTAGGTAGATAGGGTAGGTAGGTAGATAGGGTAGGTAGGTAGATAGGGTAGGTAGGTAGATAGGGTAGGTAGGTAGATAGGGTAGGTAGGTAGATAGGGTAGGTAGGTAGGGTAGGTAGGGTAGGAGCAGTAGGGTAGGAGTTACAGATGAAAATTGTGACGCAGACGAAGTTGCGCGGGTCAGCTAGTTTTATTAAAAAATTTAACACAGTACCCCATAAAAGAAGTGTGTACTTTAGCTAATCTGAATCGGGGTTGATCTAATTTGTTCCGATTTGTGGTATTAAAGTTATGCCTATCACTAATTTTACTAAAAAGATGAAGATTTTTCCGAACATACACAATGTTTTATAAATATATTGACAAGGTGCCGTCATGATGTTAATATCTTAGAGCCAAATATTAGAGCCAAGTATGGTGCTATGGTCTCAACTATGGACGTGCACACTTTGATAGACATTCCCCATGTCTTCAGTCAATTTAATTTTGATTTGCCGGAAGGCTTTAACAACTGTCATAGGATTGATATATTTGAATTGGAATTCAACCATACAACCTGGAATGTTTGCTCTTAATAAATCAAATGAGACCTCGGGTGAAGAATTTAAAGCTTCAGTCGTTTTTGATGGTATATCGGTGAAAAATTTCACAAATTCTTGAGCTACTTCTAAATTAGAGCTTATGGCACCATGCGCAGTCTCAAGTAAAAAGTCAGTGTTTCGTACTTTATTTCTGTTATTTTCATTATTGATAACTTTCCAAACTGTCTTTATTTTACTATCTGCCAATTTGATCTTGTTGCTAATGTACCGTTCCATTTGTAAGGTTCCATTAAATTTTGCTAGTTTTCCAGTTGTTGTTGGCCTAAATTGTATTTGAACGCTGCTTTGTACTTAAATGTTACCAGTTGACCACTGTGATCAGATTGAAGGTAATTAACTATAGCTTTATATAAATAATCACAATCGCAGAATACATTATCAATACAGGTTGCAGAAGTTGGAGTTACTCTAGTTGGTTCTGTAAAAACATAAGACAGATTGAACAATTTAAAAAGACTTAAAAATCTGCAATCTGTCTTATTTTTAACCGACGAAAAAACGGAGGAGGTTCTCAAGTCGATACATATATATTTTTTTTTATGTATGAACACGTATAACTTTTTACAGAGTAGGCCGATTTAATATATCTTTTTTTAAGGGTATACCTCGAGAGTGGTCCCATATAAATTTGGAAAAAAAAATCCTACCCTAAGGGGGGAAAATAGGGGTGATTTATTGGGTTGTATGTTGTTTTATAGAAAATAGTTTAATAGAATTTCGTTTCACATAAAATTTTACTCGTATTATCATTTCATAGAATACTTAATACGCAGAATACTCACTTGGAATAAATTTAAACCATAGATTTTTGTTACAAATAAAATTCAAAGTTCCGATATTCATATCATAGAATAACAAATCAAGTATTCTTTATCCTCATATTGTTTAGTTCATATAAAACTTAAAAACATTTTATCGATTGACAGTTTCAATTTCCCCCTTTGTCAATATGCATACCCTCCTACACAGCGTTCACAAAAACAATGCGGGTAAATTCTAGTCAAGCCAAAACTTTTCATTGGGGCCCAGTCGATGGAGCCCCACGAAGCGATGGTGGCGGGAAATGGCGATGGGGATAAAAGACAAAACTATGCAAACATACAAACAAGCATACACCATGCATGCAGCAAGCATGCAAGCAAGCATGCAGCAAATATGTCTCATTCCATGAAATAGTTGTTGAAACAATAATATTCGACATGAAATTGTAAGGATCAAATATTATGTGAAACATTTTCTTTGAAACGAAGTTCTATCAAATTTCTGTCTGCGAAACAAAGGAACACTAATTTATTGTTCACTCGCAGATTTTAGTGCAGAGTTGTGTAGCATTTTTTGTAGGCCTACCCATGTGGGTATATAATAATAATAATAATCATTTATTTCGGACATTAATTAAAATCCATAATGAGTTAGTAACAGAAAAACTTACAAATATGTTAGTAACCTAAAACAAAATAAATTAATAAAAAAAGTTTAATTCATAAACTCATTCATATAAAGCCTGCTTTTTTATGTATTTATATTATACAAGAAATAATAGTTAAAGTAGGATTATATAACAGTTAATAGCCAAAGTAAGATAGGCAGCCATTTTAAAAGTAATAAAAAATTAAGCATGTATTAATTAGTAGATTATAGCCACAAAAAAGTATTAAATAAAATCTTTTGACAAAAAAATTAAACCATCAAAAAAACTGAAAAGCAAAAAATAATAAACCTTTTTATAAAAAATAACTTTAGGTAATTTCGGAAGTTGGTGTTAAAACACGAAGAAACAATAAAAAACACCGACTTCCAAATTTTTTTATTTTTGTAATATGCTTGTTTATAAAGTGTACTTTTAATACAAGTTTAAAATGTAAAGATCACTTTTGATTCATCATTTAGTTTTAATATGTCAGAAGGTATTTTGTTGGCATGCAATGAAATAGTTAGGTGTGATGGTGATGTAGTGTGTGGTCGCTCATGCGTGTGTCGTGTGCAGGCGCCTGCTGCTGACGGGCACGCCGCTGCAGAACAGTCTGCTGGAGCTGTGGTCGCTCATGCACTTCCTCATGCCCGACGTGTTCGCCTCGCACTCCGAGTTCCGCGAGTGGTTCAGCGACGTGGCCGGCATCGCCGACGGCTCCAGCCGCTACAACGAGGCGCTCGTGCGGCGCCTGCACGAGGTGCTGCGCCCCTTCCTGCTGCGCCGCCTCAAGGCCGACGTGGAGCGCCAGATGCCGCGCAAGTACGAGCACGTGCTGCTGTGCCGCCTGTCCAAGCGCCAGCGCTTCCTCTACGACGACTTCATGTCGCGCGCGAAGTGAGTACCGGCCCGCGCTCTGTGCGTGTGACGTCAGCCCCGCGGCTCACCCGCCCGCCCTCTGTGCAGGACCAAGGAGAGCCTGGCGTCCGGCCACCTGCTCAGCGTCATCAACGTGCTCATGCAGCTGCGCAAGGTGTGCAACCACCCCGACCTGTTCGAGCCGCGCCCCGTGTCCTCCCCGCTGCAGCTGCCGGGCCTGCGCCTGGCCGCGCCCGCGCTGGCGCTGGCCGTCGGCCTGGTCGAGCGCGCCGAGCTGGCGGCGCGCCTCGGCGGCGACCTCGCCTCGCTCGAGGCCAGCGGCGCCGGCGCCTTCGCCGCGCACCGCGCGCGCCATCTGGCGCCGCCGCGCCGCCTCGTGGAGGAGCTGGGCGCCGCGCCCGCGCGCCCCGCGCCCCCGCGCCCGCCGCCCGCCGGCCTGCGCCTGCACCTGCGCCTCGTGCCGCGCGCCGCGCCGCCAGACGCCGCGCCCGCGAGCGCGCCGCCCGCCGTGGCGCTGGCGCCGGGCGCCCGGGCCGCGCCGCCCGTGCCCGCGCAGGCCGCGCCGCCCGCCCCTGGCGCCGCCGCGCGGCTGGAGGCGCGGCGGCGCGCATGCCTGCGACGCCTGGCGGCGTGCAACGAGCGGCGCTGCTGGCGCCTGCCGCTGTACGGCGCGGACCTGCGCGCGGCCGTGGCGGCGGCCGGGCCGGCGCTGCCGCCGCGCGACGTGCGGGACGTGCTGGACGAACTGCGCCCGATCATCGACAGGTTATTTCTATTCTTGAAATCGAACTTATTAAACAAAATCAAATTCTGAATGAGACGACTTAGTCTAGTAGCCTCTTGGGCTACCATAAATAAAAAAATATGCAAATGTAGCAATCTACAATCTGTCTCAGTATTATTACAAACTTTTAACTATGTTTATTCTCACACTACTATGTGCGCGCGCAATGTTCTTGAAAGGGGTAGGCACAAAGTATGAATCTAGCGAGCCGATGAGCTTTTTTGGAGTGTATGTGTGTGGCTGCGTGCAGGTTCTGCGTGTGCTGGGCAAGCGCGCGCGCGCCTGCGCCGGCGCTGGCGCTGGGCGGCGGCGCGCCGGCCCGCGGCTGGCGGCGGCGCGCCGGGCTGCTGGAGCGCGCGGCGGCGCCGCAGTGCCGCTCGCTGCTGGCGCTGTTCCACGCGCCCGCGTCGCGTCAAGCCGTTGCCTTCCCGCACCCGTCGCTGCTGCAGTACGACTGCGGTAACTACCTAAGATATTTTAAATCAGTCCAAATTATGTATATTATGTACTAGCTGTATGTAGGTAATGGTAAAGGTGATATTTGATTTTTGGAGGAGCTCGTGACTTAGTCATTAAAGTCACGCGAGTCGAACTCTCGAGTTCATTTATTTATTTATTAGGTTAGCCAACAATTGTTTACACTTACAAAATACATTACAATTCAATTCAATTTTCAATTTTGCATTGGCACCAAGTTTGGTAAAACATGTGTGAAAAAATGCCAAGTCTCGCAACGCACTTAATTATCGTTGTCTCATTACTTTCATCCCCCAAAGTTGCGAGATCTAATGTAAAATCTAGTTGACTAATTTCTTCTATTTATCTATCAGAGCATCTAACTATCTAAAAAAAATTATAGTGACCATACCAGCAACAATATTAGACATCTTTAATAAATAAACAACTCTGCTATCACATGATATAATCGAAAATTCAGGCTGATGGTCAGGTGTATGGTCTGAATGGTTTCGAGAAAAGGATGGTACGGCTGTGCCTTTCGGTCTCGTCGGCGGGTATGCGGGTAGTGGGCGGTCGTATGCTGACGTGTGGTGCGCTTGCAGGCAAGCTGCAGACGCTGGACGGGCTGCTGCGGCGCCTGAAGGCGGGCGGCCACCGCGTGCTCATCTTCACGCAGATGACGCGCGTGCTGGACGTGCTGGAGGCCTTCCTGTCGCTGCACGGCCACGCCTACCTGCGCCTGGACGGCGCCACGCGCGTGGACCGCCGCCAGCCGCTCGTGGACCGCTTCAACGCCGACCCGCGCGTGTTCGCCTTCATCCTGTCCACGCGCAGCGGCGGCGTGGGGCTCAACCTCACGGGCGCCGACGCCGTGGTGTTCTACGACTCCGACTGGAACCCCACCATGGACGCGCAGGCGCAGGACCGCTGCCACCGCATCGGCCAGACGCGCGACGTGCACGTGTTCCGCCTCGTCACCGCCGCCACGGTGGAGGAGAACATCCTGCGCAAGGCGGAGCAGAAGCGCGCGCTGGGCCACCTGGCCATCGAGGGCGGCCACTTCACCACCTCCTACCTGCGCGGGGTACTGCGCTCTTTACCTGTCATCACGACGTCATTATTCTTTGTACTGGAACGGCTAATAATCTATTCGTTTGATCGGCACAGGCTAACATAAAGGAATTGTTCGGCTCGGAGACGGATAACAACTCGGCCGGAACCGGAGAGGCCTCGCCGGCCGCCGGCGGAGAGCTGGAGTGCGCGCTCGCCGCCGCCGAGGACGAGGCCGACGCCGCCGCCGCCGCCGCCGCGCGCGCCGAGGCGCAGGGCGACCTCGCCGAGTTCGACGAGACGCTGCCGCTCGACGACGAGCCGCCCGCGCCCAGCCAGGACCCCGACGACCTCGCCACGCTCATGAGCCAGGTGAGTGCGCCCCCCCCCCCCGGTCCCGCCCCCGGCCCCGCCCCCTGCCCGCCGCACGCTCACGTCGCCTCTGTCCGCAGCTCACGCCCATCGAGAAGTACGCCATGCGCCTGGTGGAGAGCAGCGAGGCCGCCAGCGAGGCCGAGCGCGCGGCGCTGGGCGAGATGCGGCGCCAGCTGCGCGAGTGGGAGGAGGCGCGGCGCCAGCTGCGCAGCGAGAGCGCCGAGCCGGCGCCCGAGCCCGAGCCCGAGCTCACGTACAGCCGCCACGACGCGCGCGCCAAGGTGCGTGCCCGCCGCCGCCGCGCCGCGCCGCCGCCGCCGCCGTCGCCGCCGCCGTCGCCGCCCGCGCCCCCCGCGCCGCCCGCGCCGCCCACCGCGCGCACGCGCTCGCGCGGCACGGTGCACATCAACCTGTGGACGCTGGACGAGGCGCGCGGGGCGGCGGCGCGGCGGCGCCTGCGCAACGGCACGCTGGACGCGTGGCTCGCTAATGCGTCCGACGCCGACCGCAAAGATAACGATAATAAATGATTTTGACATACCGCTCGTGCGTTTTATATTTCTGACGTTCGACGTTTCGGTGCCGCTCGATGTTCGTCCGTAAATGCTTGAGCCGTCCCCGAGCCGGCGGTGTTACACTGCGGCACCGATCTGAACGTCAGGGATGTAACGGCGTACAAGCATTTACGGGCGAACCGAGGCGACCGCGCGAACTGCACTCCCGCCGCCGCCTCGGCCCGACCCTCCGTCCCTCCCACCACTGCTACACTTATTGGAACTCATTATTACAGCATCAAAAGCGATACCTACATCTTGATATTAGAGGTGAAACGTATATACTAGAATAGGTTTTTGGAATAGGTATCTGGCTGGACGCGTAAATATCTATTCCGTGTGCACCACATAAACGCGTATCGAGTATTTAGGTGTATGGAGTTTGATACTACTCGCGGACTTGCGGTTTCGCGGCGACGAGTATTGCAACCCACGAGCTCGGTTAGTTTCGGAGATGTTCGTTTCGGGAGTCGAAGTTAGCGAGTCGATTTTTTTTTGCGTTTTTAAACATACAAATAGAATATTGCGTTGCGATAACTTGGTAATTGCATATCAAAACAAGATTCTGTGAAAATGTTTAGCAGTTTTTTGTTTTTTGATTTCAGTACGTTACACAATACGTCATTGTTTACGTAAACCCATGTTTTAAAATTTTTGGTGAAAAGTGACTTTTAGTAGCTTAGTTTTGTTGAAGTGTGTTGTGGTCTTTAAGTAATTGTTTATTTATCTAATTCTAAATTTGAATTAACGATAGCTCCGAAGAGAAGTATCGTATGGGATAATTTTGACGATAAAGGGGACTATAAAGCATAGTGCTAAATAATTATGTAAAATGAACCTTTCATTTAAGGCATCGGTGTCGAATTTGATGAAACATTTGAAGAGACCGCCCGGTACTATACAGTTAGTGCCCAGAGAAAGTGAACAAATGGAGCACATAGAAACATTACTTCCAGAATCTGTACCGTACCAACAATTTTGTTTCTGTGTTTCTGTCAATAAAAGCTTACAGTCCTAAGCTTGAAAAATATGACGAAGTTTTCAATAAGATTTAATTTTAAGTATTATAAAAGATAGGAATATCAACGCGTCTAATATACGTTAATAATCCACTAACTGAAAATACTCCATTACTCCGATTACTCGATCTCGAAGTTACGTTACAAAGACTCGCTAGCTATGGAAACGTCAATAAACTCGAGCCGTCTTATTACAAAACAATGCTTAAGTACTGGTTTAAACCAAGACTAACAAGTCTAGGATTGTTACGATATTAACGCTAGTACCAGGTTTAAAATGTGTTCCAATTACAAAATTAAGACTATTCGAGGATCAGTTAGTACCAAAGAAAGTCCATGGTTTAAATAATATCCACAGATAAGAAACAAAAATGGCATTCTTTCATTCGTTCATACAATCTTTATTTGAAGAAACGTTCCGTTTCTCAAAATGTTTATAATATAATAACAATTGGGATGCTTAAATAATTAACTATCGATACAACAATATGTTATAAATTGTTCTTTGTTTATGATACAATATATTGAACAAGCACAACTTGTACTTTTGACGCGCTTTTTATAATCGAGTTATCATATTCTTTAACACTTCTAGCGTGAAGTGGAGCGACGACAGCTGTTTACATAGTCATGTTGCGTCCTTTTTAATTAATAAATTACCTTTTTATTTTTATTCTTTGTTCTTAATATTTCTGTTACGAGGTTTGTTTCGGATAAATCCTCAAGTAAAATATCTCCAAAACGTTTTCTGAATCTATACTTATTTCTAAAATCTACGTTACTCAATTCAAAAGAATTCACACGATGATGATGTCTTTTAGATCGCCAAGACTATCCAATATATCCAAATCCATCAATTCAATTCATATTAGTATCAATTTTTAACATATTTACATAGAAAAACACAAAATATTAGTCAACGCCAACCTCAAATAAATTAGTACTGAAGTTAAACTAGGGGTCTCGGCGGACTAACTTTGGTACCATAGTTAGTTCAAGAACTAGTGATAAACTTCGTTTTATAATAACGTTTTATTTAGTCATGGTTTAAACCTAGTGTTAATCCCAGTACTAAATATAGATCGTGTTTTGTAATAAGACGGGAGACGCCTAAATACTCGTGGAGCTAGTGTTTGGAATAAGTATATGGGCGGACGCGTACTTCTAAGACTCAGTACGCATTTTACCTAGTACGTATCACCTCTACTTGATATGGACGGCATTAAATATCTTATTAATATGTGTAATATACTTCTAGTTTACTGGGTCTAAAGTCCTTAGGAAGAAATGTCAGGGAGAGATAAATTCTCAGTTTAACTCTTCGATCTAGCTCTTGGACTATACATCTTGCGGACCAACTAATTCTAATATTTGGTGACTAATTTCGACTAGTTAACGGCTAATTAACCATGTTAGAGGCCCTTGAGGCGGTTTAGAAACTCTGACACTAGCGTCGTGTGGGGCGTGGGGTCTTTAGACCTTACTGCCCACACGAGAAGTAAAAATTAGTTGCTCACTAATATTTGTGTTAAAAATTAAAATCCCTGATGGTGGCCATGCGAATGTCAGTCACACGTTCCTCATTTATAGGCAGACTGTTTGGCTTTTAGGGATATTATATAACAGTAATGGTACTAATGTTGATGAATTTTTGTAATAATGTCGTTATGATAGATTTTTTTTAATAGATTATAGAAATAGTTTCGTCCTTGGCAATTTCTCGTAAACTCTTGGTTTTTTGAAACTTGAGGAAAATTTTAAATTTTCGTGCGGAAATGTAATCAACGATTTCGAAACCATTGAAATCAACGATTCAAAATTAACTCAAACAACCAGTGTTTTGAGTTAATTTCGAATCCGTGGACGCTTGGCAACCGGGCTTACCCAGTTGTAAATGTCTCGTAGTGCCTCGGGCTTGGCTCTGTTCTGTCTCCTACTTGTTAAGGAACTGGAAATTATGTTTTTCTTACACCTCGCACGCGCGCGGTGAAACATGTATAAAATGGGTAGAGGGCACTTAAACGCTTATTACACCACACAGTGTTCAGGGCCCTAAGTCGCGATTTAGGGTGGTGTAATAAGACTTAGGGAGTTAGGGACTCTAATCAGGGTGACCGGAGCGGCCCGGTCTAGTTAGCTCCGTAACGCCCTTACTACCGGCAGTGTAATAACGTTCAGGGAGTAGTGTTGCCAACACCAATTTAACAAATTCCTCGAAAATGCAAGTCAAATTCCCTTATTTTGGGGACAAAATTCTACTGATTCCCCACTAATTCGATATTTAGAATAATATCAGAAGAATAAAAAAGATATTTAGAATCCCGCGTTCTGTCCACATGCTGTCAACCCCCAATAAATCCCCAATGAAGTTGCGACAAGCGCGTGGCGGCCGAGTCGACCGGCCACACTAGCCGGTCGACTCGGCTAAGCTAACGTAAGCGGTTTACCCAGCTTGCCAGACTGCTTTAAATCACCATAAAAGTCAAGATTATGAACTAAATTCACTTGCTCCATTTCAGAAAAATAGGTTTTCACTCTTTGAAAAACAAAGTCGATTGAAAATAGTAATTAAATGCACACGATCTATACTTAAGGTTCGAAAAACTATGTAGGAAGGGGGTAGTTAGTTAATGAGATCTAATTATCTCAGTAATAGGACTTTAAATCTCATTATGATAGATGATGGCCAATAGATCATAAGATCTCATTATTTAATCATCCTCGTGATTTAATTACAAAAAAAAAATATTTATTTGTTTTATTTATTTTATTTTATTATTTATGTACACACCGAAAAACAGTAAAAGTTAACATTATAAATATGAGTACAAAGGAACTGCTTATTTCTAATGAAATTTCTTCCAGCAGACCTGCGACAGGAGAAATAAAAAGAAATGTAGACAATAGTGTGTAAGAACGAGAGGAGTATGTAAAGTCATAAAATTAAAGTAACAAATAAAAATAAAATATAAACCTATACCGAATACTATATTATAAAATAAATAAATATAAAGGTAGAGCTCTTTAAGTCGATTCTTAAAAAGAGAAATGTATTTTGAGTCACGAATGCTAGGCGGAAGTGAGTTCCACAATGTACCTATGCAGGTACATTGTGGACAGAGAAAGAGTAGGAGAAGTAGCTGGATTTATGAGGATGGATTTTAAGGATAGACCTGAGGTAAAAATATTAATTAATTTCCAAAATAATTTTTATGTTTAACTGGTAGCTATTATATCTGTTCATATAATTAATTAATGGTTAATTAAGTACCCAATGTCAATTATAATCAGTTTTAAACATTTTTTATGTTCTAAAAACACATTTTTTCCCCCCAAAGTCGAATAAGTGCGCGCATTGCGTAATATGTCAAAAAATGCAGATAAATGAGAGGTATAATCGTGCCAAAGGAAATAACGTGCACTTGTCCCAGAGTTGAAATATATTCTTTTTTACATATTTCTCCATACATTTTTTTCTCAACCAAGTGCTATATATTAAGGAAAAACGTTTACTAAAAAACTGAAATAGCATTAAATTGATAGATATTCGATACCGAAACCCATTTCTGGCAAAAAAGATTACAAAGTTGATCCCTAAATCTATGAAGATCGATTTTCAGTCTACTGTGCGTCGGTCGTTAAAAAGCAAAAACTAAAATACACAAGACTACGTCAGTGCAGACGCGTGTCGCACGCCCACCGGCACTGAATTGTACTATCTAGTACCTCCTTTAAACAAAATTGTACTATCTAGTACCTCCTTTAAACAAAATTGTACTATCTAGTACCTCCTTTAAACAAAATTGTACTATCTAGTACCTCCTTTAAACAAAATTGTACTATCTAGTACCTCCTTTAAACAAAATTGTACTATCTAGTACCTCCTTTAAACAAAATTGTACTATCTAGTACCTCCTTTAAACAAAATTGTACTATCTAGTACCTCCTTTAAACAAAATTGTACTATCTAGTACCTCCTTTAAATAAAATTGTACCTCTAGTTTCGCCAATAAATGAAAAACAAAAAGTGCAGTGGGGCGTGTGACACAAGACGCGCACCGCTACTACCTACTACTGCTACTACCGCTCGTACCGCTCGTACCGCTCGTACCGCTCGTACCGCTCGTACCGCTCGTACCGCTCCTACCGCTCCTACCGCTCGTACCGCTCCTACCGCTTGTACTGCTCGTACCGCCCCGCGCTCATGGCTGCTGCTCTGGTAGGCTGCCGCTCCACGTCTTAATTCTGCATAAACTAGTTTGACTAAAAGTGGAACGTGCACGGCATAGAAACTTAAAAGTAAAAAAACTAGACAGTAAAACTTCTGTGCTGCCTCCTAAAGTTCCTGCGCGCTCCGTTTAGGGCAACGTCCAAGAGGTATACTGTGACATATCTAGCGTTGCAATCTCGAAACGTATACAGGGTGCATTTTTAAAGAGTTTCTTCATGTCTAAATCCGAAACTATGAGGAATATCGAAAAAACACTGAAAGGAGTCTCGAGCCCAATTTTGATGAAAACTAAAACTACTCACGTATACAGCTCCATTCGCGTTTCGCTGAACGATTCTGGTCACTTATACAGTTCTGCTTCTAGCAACCGCGTACAGCGTCGTAAGAATGAGAAAGGCGTTGAATACGCTGCGAAGACGGTAAGATGTTCGTGACTACCGCAGGACCACCGCCGCCAATTGCTTCCATATTTGGTAAGTAATTAGTACTCAATTTGTACTAATTATTAGTACTCGAAGAAAAATATTGGTACTTTCGTAGATTTCGAGAAAATCGACTTTGAAGGTGGTCTGGCGGTAGTCATCGAGCTCTTGGACTGTACCTACCTTAAATATTGAACTCATTATATCTTTTAAAGTAAGATCCGACTAAATCTGTGAGTTGGCGAAAACTTGCGACTAATTAGCGACCAAATTTGAGAGAGAAAACAGATCTTCGCTAGGTGCTCTAGCTTTTGAGATTCAAATGGACCAAGCTGGGGTAGGCGCACCCCAGATCGGCCACCTATAAACCCTTATGACTTTTGAACCAGTGACCGACTAATTATGATATTTGGCGATTAATTAGAGACATTTTGTATACTATCAAAATTAAAATCCCTGATGGTGGCCATGCCAGTGTCAGTCACACGAGGTGTCGAGAACTATCCGTATACAGTGTTGTTCCGCCGCGTACGACGCTGATCGCGGCGGAGCAGCGTTAAACTTTATACTGCACTCGCATGATAATAACACACTTGTCCTCATTTAATACTTGTTTGCCGCGGTAGCTGAATAGACGCGGAAAGCTGAATGGATTTGTACGCATCTCCATACAAAATCGTTGTTTTCTATGGGCATAAGCTGAATAGAGCTGAGAAAGTGTGAGTAACATTGGATTCGAAACATTGATATATATAAAAACCCAAGATGCACAGTCTCGAACAAATGCAACACTCGAAACTGTCGTCAAAAACTGACATGTATCATGTGTCATGTGTGTGTAAACATTATTTTTTTTTGCAAATTCAACCTTACACGGATTGCTTAAAGTTGTTTTTACAAAGCAGTGTACAAAAAACAATAAATTTTACGACCGAAGTAAGAAAATAGAACATGACTTGAGTGGAGACGAATATGCTTTATCATCATCATTTCAGCCAATATCTGTCCACTGCTGAATGTAAGCCTCCCCCAAAGAGCGCCAACCATCCCGGTCTTGAGCAGTCTGCATCCATCCGCTGCCAGACACCTTCTTTAAATCATCGATCCATCGTGCCGCAAGGCGTCCCACGCTACGTTTGCCCGTATGCGGTCTCCACTCTAACACATGTCTGCTCCATCGACCGTCTGTCCGTCTGCAGACATGGCCGGCCCACTTCCACTTCAGCATGCTGATCCTACGCGCAATGTCAGTAACTTTAGTTCTCTGGCGAATGACATCGTTGCGAATTCTATCCACCAGAGAAACCCTGAGCATTGCACTCTCCATTGCACGCTGAGCAACCTTGAATTTGTGGACCAGGCCTATGGCGAGTGTTGTCCACGTTTCGGCTCCGTAAGCTATTACGGGTAGGACGCACTGGTTATGGACCCTGGTATTAAGGGATTGTGGGATTGACGATTCAAAGATATCCCGCAGCTTCCCGAATGCCGCCCAGCCCAAGCGAATTCTTCTGGTCGCCTCCTTCTCAAAGTTGTGCCGCTCAAGTTGTATAATTTGGCCTAGATATTTATGTATTCTTCTGCAAAGATTCCGCCATCCGCAAATCGGAGGTGTGAGAAATACTGACCGTTGATATTTATGCCCCATCCTTTCCAATCAAGCGTCTTGAAAACGTCCTCCAAAGCGTTCGTCAACAGTTTCGGAGAGATAACGTCTCTCTGTCTTACACCTCGACGCAGTTGGACTGGTTTTGTGCTCTGTTCTTGTACTTGGACGGTAATTGTTGCGGCCTTGTATAGACATCTCATCACCTCTACGTAGTGGTAGTCGATAAGACATCTCTGCATGGACTCCAGGAGAGCCCATGTCTCGACCGTGTCGAAGGCTTTCTCGTAGTCCACATACGCTAGGCACAGAGGCTGATTATATTCCTCGGTCTTTTGAATTATTTGCCTGAAGGTGTGTATGTGGTCTGCGTTGATGTAGCCTTTTCGAAACCCGGCCTGCTCCGACGGTTGGAAGTCACCGAACTTTTGGGCGAGACGATTCGAGATAACTCTCGAAAACAGCTTGTAGACGTGGCTCAGGAGTGAAATGGGGCGGTAGTTCTTGTGGAGCGTGTTATCGCTCTTCTTGAAGAATAATACCACCACGCTGCTCTGCCGTTCCTCCGGTGTTATGCCAGTGTGGATAACGGCATTGAAGAGCTTTACAAGCTCTGTCAAGACAGGTGTTCCTCCTGCCTTGAGTAGCTTTGTGGTTATCCCGTCATCCCCCGGAGCTTTGTTGTTATGAAGTTGTCCGAGAGCTGTCCTAATCTCACCCATGTGAATGTCGGGTAGCTCGTCTTTGAGATGGCGTGTAAGCCTGGCCCGTGGATCATCCGCGCAGTGGGCCTGAGGTGGGCATGTTGAGCATACAAGTCTCCGTAGAACTTTTCGACTTCAGCGAGTATCTCTGGCTTCGAGGTGACGGTGGTGCCCTGTGAGGTTTTGAATTTCGGCAGGTGACAACGGGAGGTATGGGGCTTGGCAAAAACCTTCGAGCCCTTATTCCGCGTTATGGCTTGCTCGATGTCTCGGGTATTTGGACTCCGAGTGTCGCGTCTGATTAGCTTCTTGATCTCCCTGTTAAGTAACTGACGCTCAGACGGTGTGGCATTCGGCAGTTCTCTTCGTTTCCTCATCAATTCCAGAGTCTCGCTAGTGAGTACTGATTTACGTCTATAACTCATTGGTCGAAAGTGTTTATTACCCACCTCGCGGATGATACGTAAGCAGGCTTTCGGTGGCATCGTTAATGTCCTCAGTGGTTTCCAATATGGCAAATCGGGTCTGTAGGTCCAACTGGAAGCTTTCGCAACCAGCTTCGACCTGGGGCAGCGTTGGTCTGATGGTCGACCTCGTTAGGCGCACTCTTTCGATTTTAACATTAATATTCAGAATGCCTTTAACCAGTCGGTGATCACTTCCGGTATTGACCCTGTTGATCACAGAGACATCTCTTAATATATGGCGCTTATCAGACATAACGAAGTCGATCTCATTCTTTGTCACGTTATCGGGGTTTCACCTGTACCATGGCCAGGAATAGTGCAGCTACCGGGAACTGGGGGCCGTGAATCTGGGATTCTGGGTTGCTTCTCATAGTGAGGATTTGCCATAGTCACCACGCTTGGCAGGCGGGTTGGTGACCGCAGTTCCTGGAATGCTTTCTCTTATAGTGTTGCTGCCCACTGTAAGGTTCGGCATTTGGGAGCATTCCAGCATGGTTTATGGATATACCGCCATGTTTCGGTTACCGGAGCCAAAAAATGGATGCGTTGTTGTCATTCCAGCTAATATCCCTTAGTCGCCTCATACGACACCCACGTTAGGAGATGGGTTGGTCTATTCTTTTTACTTGCCGGATACTACACGGCAAAGTGTATGTTGTAGTACTTCTCTATTAAGCAAGGAATTTAGGGAGGTATTCTATCTGTGACAATGTCACAGCCGAGGCGGGGTGCTGTTCACCGATAGACACAAGCAAATGTAATGCCATAACATAACTTGTAAAAAACCAAGTCTCGCAACTCAGTTCGTCTACCGTAAAAAGTTGTGAGATCCATGTAATATCAAGTCGGTTAATTTATTCAGTCCCTAC
Organism: Lacanobia wlatinum; assembly: GCA_947578705.1. Classification (NCBI taxonomy): domain Eukaryota; kingdom Metazoa; phylum Arthropoda; class Insecta; order Lepidoptera; family Noctuidae; genus Lacanobia; species Lacanobia wlatinum. The sequence goes on from OX388034.1 coordinate 27,937,924, forward strand.
TTAAGGGTCGTTCTGCCTTAAGTTATTACCTAATTAGCTAACCTAACAACATCTCATATCAATATTAAAAATCTTTTGTTTTAAATAAAAAAAAATGACTTGGCAATCGCACTAAACGATCTAATTTAATATAATATGTATTACTTGATACAGATACATTGTGTTTTTATGCCAAGTCAATCTATGTAGTGTGTGTGTGTTTAGTGTTTTTTTTTAGTGTGTTATACTTACTTTACTCTATTTAAATCAGCTGTGATTGGTCATCATTCATTCACCATTATTGACAAATGTGATTTCACTCTAGTGACAAAATAAGTGAAAGACTAATTAGTGTAACAAATTTTAATAAATCTTATTAAACAAATCATATTTTTAAAAAAAAAATCGAGCGTAGAGGTAGTTTTTGTCGGGTACATTAAGTAGACTGCCTTTGTAAGACGACTAAAATGGCACCGTATTTATGCACGTAAAATCATGCGCCGCTACTTTGATGAAAAAAAAAAAAACTAAATGGCAGCGAGGGTGCTATGCCAGCTCCCATAGAAAAACTAGCCAAGTGCGAGTTATATTTTTTTCATAATTTTAAAATAAATGGTTTTGAAGATATTCAAGAAATTAGACGAAAAATGACCATTCCCCCACTTATCTCCGAAACTACTGAGCCTAAAATTTTGAAAAAAAATGGAGATAATAGATCTTTACCTAAAGATTACAGGAAAACCTATTAGAAGTCTGTTATGTCAAAATAACATGTTAAAAAAATTAAATTCGTTCGGAACCCTTTGCACGCGAGTCCGACTCGCACTTGTTCAGTTTTTTATTAGTGTGTCATGTGTCTCGTCTAAAAACTAAACTATTGTTTTGGGTGATAAAAAGAATGCAGAATACAGGTGAATTTTTAAGTGGGCGGACCAAATCTGAAACTATGAGGAAAACCAAATAAAGAAAAGAATAAAAAATAATCATAACTAGTGTCAGGCCCCATTTTGATGAAAATTTGTATAAAATCACAAACACTCATTTAAGATAAGATAGATCTTCACAAAAATCAAATCTTAGGAAAATGCACTCCCAAACAATTTTACTCTATCCTACTAGTCTACTCAACGAATAACACAAGAGGAGGTGTAGAGTGTAGACATTTTTTATTAACTTTCATTACATAGAAGATTTTTTTTTCTTTCATAGAAGCAAGTGCTCAAGTGGCTGACAAAAAGCTGGGGATCCTAGCAAAGGTGAGACAGTACTTCACGCCGGAACAGCTGCTCAAACTCTATCAAGCGCAAGTTCGATCGCTAATGGAGTACTGCTCTCATCTTTGGGACGGATCTGCCAGATACCAGCTTGATGTCCTTGAGTCTATTGAGAAACGAGCCAAGAGAATCATCGGCAATAATAGGCTCGTCGAGTCGAAGCTCGAATTCAAAGTGCTCGAGTCGAAGTCTTGTGCATCGACGCCGAGTTGCTGGCCTGTCGGTTTTCTACCGGTTGCATTTTGGGGAGTGTGCGACGGAATAGCATAATTTAATTCCGCCAAGCCCTTTCCATCATCGGACCATAAGACGTATGGCGATGCGCAACCGGTACATGGTGGACATCCCACCCACACGCACAAAACGTTTTGGGAACACATTCATAGTGCATACAGCTAAGGAGTGGAATTCCCTGCCAGAGTCTGTGTTTCCCGATAGCTTAAATCTGGGTGTCTTTAAGTCAAGATTGAATAGGTTACTTCTAGGCAAGCGTGCTCCATCTTCGACCAAATCATCGCTTACCATCAGGTGAGATAGCGGTGAAACGCGTGCCTAAAAGTAAAAAAAAAGATTTTTTTTTCTCCACGATGCACCGTTTTTATCACTACCCTTCTCCGGCTCACCTAGACGCAGGGACTTATATTGTTTACTCCGTAAGCAACATGAACAATTTTCTGCTTAGGTCCCAGCTCACGCACTCTACAACTCTTGTTAAGTGGACTTGTAATATGAAAATTAGTAATTAAATAAAACATTGCAAGATTATCTTTATTTCGGACTAGCACTTCGGCCGCGACTTCGTTCGCGCGGGTTTAGTAGGTACTCCACGAACTTCTACTCACTCCTTGTCCTCCCTCTATAAAGGCTAACGTGTAAATTACTTATTAATAGACTTAACGTAGGACTGTTCGACTAATCCGCGACATTTTTCTAACTTATGTATTAGTATTTTTATACCCGTCGTAACTTTTAAACGAAAGGTCCGATTTGCATAATTGAAAGTGTAATTTACGTATACATAACCAATCTAAATAACCAAACTATTTAAATGGATAAGGATTAATATCATGATACCAAAATCACCACTATTCCATTCCACCCGTGTTTTGATCGAATAATTTAAACTAAAAGCGGTTATTGTGACTTAACCATAATAGTTATATATATAACCTCGCGGACTTTTCTGTGGATCTCTATAAAACTGTAGTACAGTTCGCATCACCGTTGTTTACCCCTCCGAAGTTAGGTTTTAGTGACGACCGCGCAGGTGCAATCGCGTAAACAAGTGTTACGTTCCTAGAATATTTTTTTGTTTATACGTATTATATTATAAATAAGTAACAAAGACTACCAGTAACAATAACAATATCAAAAAGTAACACCACAAATACATACAAAAAACAAATCAAATAGTAAGAAATAACCAAAATAATAAATTATAAACGATAACAACGTGTAACACTTTTCGCATCAACAGTCGTATTGCATTGAGCAAGCGAGTCACACGTATGCATCGAACGTATACGAGCGAGTGAGATGCCATTACATACGCCATCTTGTGCAAACACGCGCATGCGCGAGCTGCCCGCGCATGCGCTGTATTATGTTTTTGTCAAATTGACATTCTGCGCACTCGATTGCGACGTACTTCGGGGAGGTAAAGTTGCGTGACGGGAACTGTACATCACTTTGCTTTATTGTCAACAGTGTACGCGATATAAGGTTTTTTTTTTGGTACTTTTTTTACACCTTGGGTTACATTATCGAAGTTTTCATACAGATCCCTAACTTTTTTGAAAATACTCTATAGCTTATGTTCATCAGGGATAGGTGAAAGAATTTTTCAAATCGGTCCAGTAGTTTCGGAGCTTATTCAATTCAAACAAACAAATAAACAAATCTTTCCTCTTTATATTATTAGTGTAGATGTAGATATTAGTGTAGATTAGTAATATATAGATTAATGGTAAATTCTTTTAAAATAAATGTCTTTTTCAGATTTGGGTGAGCAATAATGCCGGAACAGTGGAACGGATGCCGGTGAGTAGTTAACGAAATAACGACGTCTCAATCGGTCAGTCCCCATGTCCGCGCTCGCTCACGTGCCGCCCTTGCAGATGTGGTGTCCGCCCACCCCTCCGTCCGGCGACGGCGACGTGTACTGCGACGTGTGGGCGCGCGCGCTGTACCGCGCCGGCGCCGCGCCCGACTGCCTGCTGCCGCCCGTGCACCGCCGCGAGCCGCGCGCGCGCGAGCCGCGCCGTCTGCGCGCGCCGCCGCGCCACGACCTCGCGCCGCTGTCGCTGTTCGAGCGCGCCGGCCCGCGCCCGCGCGCCCGCCCGCGCGCCGCGCCCGCGTCGCCGCACCCGCACCAGGCGCAGCCCGACTGGGCGCCCAGCGAGGACGCCGCGCTGCGCCGCGCGCTGCGCCTGCAGCGCCTGCCCGCCGAGCCGCCCGCCGCGCTGGCGCCCAACTGGGACTGGGCGGCCGAGCTGGTGGGCGGCTGCGCGCGCGCCTACCGCTCGCCGCGCGCCTGCCGCGACCGCCACGACGCGCTGGCCGACCCCGAGCGCGCGCGCCGCCGCCACCGCCGCCCGCCCGCCGCGCGCCGCCGCCTGGACGACGACGCGCCGCGCCCGCCGCTGGCGCGCCTGGACGCCATGCGCGACGCCGCCGAGCGCCGGCGCGCGCAGCCCAAGCGCCGCCACGACGAGCAGGCCAAGCACAACCCCAAGCACGCGGCGCTGCTGCACGAGCACGGCGTGGAGCTGGACGCGCCGCCGTCGCCCATGGAGGTGGCGTCGCGCCGCGCCGAGCGCATCGCCAAGGAGAAGCTGAAGGCGGCGGGCCCGGGCGCGGGGCCCAGCGCGGCGGCGCCGGCGCGCATCGTGCTGGCGGCGCCGCCCAAGGCGGAGGCGCGGCGCGCGCGGGCGCCCGAGGCGGTGCGCGCGCTGGCGCCGGCCATGGCGGCCCCGCAGGCGGCGGCGCAGCTGCTGTACCGCCAGCAGACGTTCCCGGCCAGACATCTTAAAATCCTTCACCAGGCGACCGCGACTCACGCTCAGGTCGGTTGGACGCTTAACTTATTGTAAACTAACTTCTGCCAGCGGCTTCGCCCGCGTTGTATTGTACATACTCCCGGGATTAAAAGTAGTCTATGTCCTTTCTCAGGCTCTAGACTATCTGAGTAGCAAATTTCATTTAAATCGGTTCAGTAATTTTGGCGTGAAAGCGCGACAGACAGACAGACAGACAGACAGACCGACCGACAGACAGACAGACAGACAGACCGACAGACAGACAGACAGACAGACCGACCGACCGACAGACAGACAGAGTTACTTTCGCATTTATAATATAAGTAATCTTAGAAACCAGAGGTGAAGGCAGTTTTTTAAAAAAAATACGCACAAGTATTCCTAAAATTATTTTATTAACAACCAAAAACTTAATTACCAAAATATCACCAAATGGAAATTGAAAACTATGACCTCCGAAACACTAATTACTGCAAGTATCTAAAATAATTACGAAAATACGAATATAACATAAATGCGAGGGTAGCGATGTTCAACCGTTGCTGACCGGAAACCGAATGAACCCGTTGCTAAGCGCGTGCCGCCTTTTATAGCGCACTACTTGGGCCAGGAGTTGGAGAGGGTGGTTTCGCTAAGACGGCCTTTCCTGACAGCGAGGCGTCCTCGACCGCATCTGGCCTAGCACCATCACTAGGTCCACCATCACCAGACTGGCCATAATCATCTGCAAAGTAACACATTATTATACATTTGTTTTCTTGCATTACTTATGTGTCTGAAGCCAAAGAATAGTGAGTATTTGAACTAATGTTGTTAAGTACGCGATGGTGAGCGTGCACTCTCACCACCAGGCACCCAACTAAACAGCAAGGTTTTGGTAATTGAATTATAAATTAAAATGCTTCAGATTACAAAAAAATGTTACAAAATCAGTGATTATAAGCAGTAAAATGGGAGCAGTAAATAGCATTCCAAGCAATGGAATTCCGGACTTCCATTGGGTAGAATACTAGTCAAGATAAGTATACAAAGCAAGCGAAGCAGATACTCAACCAGAACAGAAGCCAGGAACCATAGGTTCAGGCCAAACAGAAGTCATAAGCCAGAAGCTCAGACATTACGGAAGTCATAAGCCATAAGCTCAGACCTTACGGAAGTCATAAGCCAGGGGCTCAGACCTTACGGAAGTCATAAGCCAGGGGCTCAGACCTTACGGAAGTCATAAGCCAGGGGCTCAGACCTTACGGAAGTCATAAGCCAGGGGCTCAGACCTTACGGAAGTCATAAGCCAGGGGCTCAGACCTTACGGAAGTCATAAGCCAGGGGCTCAGACCTTACGGAAGTCATAAGCCAGGGGCTCAGACCTTACGGAAGTCATAAGCCAGGGGGCTCAGACCTTACGGAAGACATAAACAGGAGTCTTCGGATTGCTTACCAGCCTCGAAGAAGGCGGAGCATGCGTCAGGCGTCCACTCGCCGCGCCAAAGCACCATATGCTCGGCAGCTGCCTGGGTTTTTTTGCCATACGAACCAGCCAATAGTTCCAGCTCGTAGCGATGATGTGGCAGTACACGCAGGACCTTATAAGGCCCTCGCATGCCAGAGTCGAGCTTTCCTGTGCTCTGCGACATAACGCCTAAAATACCCTGCCAGACCCAAAAATTGGCGAACCCCCTTAACATTAGTAGGTTTTGGAGAATTTACCAGCGCCTCTATTTTTCTTGGGCTCGGCCGCACCTGACCATTACCAACTACCCGTCCTAAGTATTCTATTTCGGTAGCTAAGAAGCTACATTTTTTTTAATTAACAGAAAAACCAGCATTCGTGAGAGTACTCAAAACTTGACGCAGCAAGTCTAGTCCTTCAGGAATTCCGTTTGACATAAGGAGCACATCGTCAATATAGGTCAAAACTCGCCCACCTTCAATATGGGGTTTTAAGGTTTTCAATATAATTCTTTGATAAACTATCGGGGCATTAGCTAACCCACAGGGCATTTTCAAGTATTCGAAATGCCCTTCGGGCGTTACGAAGGCAGTTTTGGAAATTGAATCGTGATCCTTTAATGGCACCTGATGAAATCCAGTTGCCATGTCTAAACTGGTAAAGAACTTGAAACAACCAAGCCTATCGATGTGGTCATCGATCAAGGGTAAAGGAAATCGTTCTTTGATCGTTATAGCATTAAGTGCCCTATAATCAACGCACATCCTATCACTCCCGTCCTTCTTCTTGACGAGGATGATAGGACTGGCGTAGTCTGACTGTGACTCACGAATGATTCCCTTTGAGAGTAGGTCATTAATAATATCCCGAACTCTATTTTTCTCATCACAAGAAAGCTTATATGGCCTATGAACTACCGGGGCACTCGCTGTTAATCTTATTTCCATGCTACCCGTATTGACCGTTGAGGTGGCAGTCCCCGTAATGAAAGAACTCGAGAACTCGCGGATGATTTCAAGCAAAAGATTCTTGTCATTGCCAACTAACGGCGTTTTAATGTTTTCATACTCAACTGTGGATACGTGCAGTACGGAGGGCACACTATCCAATCTCGTGAGCCGCTGTAGGTTATTACTACGCGTGTAGGTAATTCCCTCTCTATCTAATATGTCAGTGCCAATCAAAATCGGCGCCGTAATGCACCCAACTGGGACCACATACAAATCGACTTCCAAAGACACTTCAGGAAATTCAATCATCGTTGTAACATATGACGTTGATTCAATCTCCTGGCTTCCTATACCTCTCATTGAACGATACGTTGGGATTCGATTGAAATTAAAATATTTAAGAACAGACTCTAAAATCAACGAGATATCAGACCCGCTATCTATCAAAGTGTCTACATGGACCTTTTGAATAACAGCAGACATTATGTTGTCTCGTTTCGATTGACACTTGAGCAAAAATTTATCTTGGCCGATTTATTTTGATTACGTTCTGTTTCAGTTTTTTGTTTCGAAAAGCACGTATCAATTAAGTGACCGTTACGTTTACAATATGTGCAAAACTTGACTGATTTATCACCCGATGTTGGAGGCTTTGACGTTGCGGTATCTGCTGACGATGGCACATTAGTATCAAGTTTAGGTTTTTTCCTGCAGTCATATTTCGTATGACCAGCTTTATGACAATAATGACACACAATTTTAACATCTCCCGATTTGGTTGCTTCGCGTTTACGCGATGATGACGGACCTACATTGTTTGAATGGGAAGTATTGTTTAAACTGCGCATCTCGGTTTTTGGTTTTATATATACGGACAAGAATTCGACTAAATCTTTTATTTGAAGTTTCGCATTCGTTACCGCAGCCTTTATTTGAGCATCAGTAATACCTCGCACAATTATTGCAACTTTCAACTCGTCAGACAAGCCCTTTACGATATTAAGACGCAAAAGAGACTTGCGAGCATATTCGGCGTATGTCGGGAATTTATTTGAATTGTTACACATAACTTCAAATAAAATTGTAGCGACATCTACATTACGTGGGCACAGTGATCGAAATTCTAACTTAAAATTACTCCACGAACGATCATTCGTTACCCAATCGTTAAGCCATGACTTCGCGTCACCACGCAAACAACTTCCTATGCGCCCTAGACACTCGCGATCGTCCCATTTATTTAAATCACGGGCGCGGTCTACCTCTGAACACCAAACGTCAAAGTCATGCAGGTTAGGATCGAATGGAGAAATATAGAAATTATGCGATTTCGCCTGAACTAAGCAAGACAATGCGCCAACGAGCTTATCTGTCACGTCACTATCCCGGTCGAGCGTTCGCGACTTCTGCCTAGTAACAGTTTCCTGCCCCCGTGGGCTATGCTCCTCAACAGGCGTAGACACGTGACACGTTATCGAGGTCGGCAAACGGCTCTCAATAGAGTTCAAGCGAGCTAATATTTGACCTAAGGCCTGATCACGCGGAGAATCACGGCGGCTATATGAGGTATCACGACGTCTATGAGCATTACGTGGACTACGAGACACATTTCGGTATCTCGAAGAGGTACGTTCGCGATGATGAGAACGTTCACGGTATCTACGCGGTGAAGGCGTGTAATTGCTCCTTCTGGAACCATGGCTACGATTACGCGATCTATTTCTCAACGTTCGACAACGATTACGATGCGATCGACGCGAATCGCCTAGTTTTTCAACACTTGGCGAACGTCCCGGCATATCTCAGAAATTGAATGTAATGTGAAACACCCGCCGATACGTACGAAACCACAACAAACCAAACTTGCAGTAATTAGGTCAAATTCAAACACTAACTGACATTTAGTTAATTTAAAACAGATGGCACAAACAGCACTAAGCACGTGGTCTATCACACTTCTGATCTTAGAAACCAGAGGTGAAGGCAGTTTTTTAAAAAAAATACGCACAAGTATTCCTAAAATTATTTTATTAACAACCAAAAACTTAATTACCAAAATATCACCAAATGGAAATTGAAAACTATGACCTCCGAAACACTAATTACTGCAAGTATCTAAAATAATTACGAAAATACGAATATAACATAAATGCGAGGGTAGCGATGTTCAACCGTTGCTGACCGGAAACCGAATGAACCCGTTGCTAAGCGCGTGCCGCCTTTTATAGCGCACTACTTGGGCCAGGAGTTGGAGAGGGTGGTTTCGCTAAGAGTAAGGATTCAGTATTGTCAGCGCTTTCTCGCCCGCAACCTATATAACAGGAACTTTGTCCCGTCATAGAAACTTATAGGCCACGCGCTTTGTAGGGATTAGTAGATGCCCGTCACATCATGCGTACTTAAAAGAGGTCTTGCAGATACTATGAAAATATCTATTGTAAAAAACAAAGTTATTTTTTCATTCCGGGTTTTAATCCGGGGTCATTATGTATTAGTGTCCGACCGAAACAGGATTTTCAGCCGAAACCGAAACCAAACTTTCGGCCTAAGTTAGTTCTTGGTCACACCGACGGAAGGGAAAGCAGCAATAATAGAACAGAAACAAAATATATTTTTCGACACATTTGCTCAAAAAATGCGTTTACTGAGCCTGTACACATTGTTCGAAAGTTTAAAATTACGCACCAAACAACGGAGCGTGCGGTAAAATAGGTGCTCTCACCTAAGTACCTACTTTACCAAGCGCTTTTGCTTCCATCTGCGTCTGCGTGAAAGAAAAAATGAGACGATAGATGTAGTTTTAATTACCCGATTGCGCCAAGAGGAGGGTTTTTTTTATGTTGTGGTTATGTGTCGATTGTATGCATGTATGTATGTATATTTCTTTGGAACGCTCTATAGCCGCCGTTTAGGCTTGATGGATTTTAGCTTGAGAGATGTCGTTAGATTCGTGTTATTTAGGCTTCAGAGCGTGCTAAAGAAATGTACACACTTACATACATATACTCGATAAAAACGAACTGCAGAATAAATGAGACGATAGCCAGTTTTTTTTTTATGTAAAACAAACTTACCTACTGAGCAAAAACGCATCCGTCTGCGTCTGAGTCTGCGTGAGTTTCACAATACGAGAATAAGATAAGTTTAGAAACTAGGAGCCGAAATAAAGCGCAGCATACTTTTCAATGCTTCCTTTTTTGTAATAATACTCAATTAATTATTAACAAAATAATATTCAACTTTCCATGGCGGGCAAATCACGAATACCACAGATTAAAAATGACCGTCACATAAATCTAAAGCTCATTCGTTTAAGTAGGTAAGTACTTTAAATTCAACTAAATTAAAAATGGAATATCCGAAATTACTAATGCGTATTCATTTTAAGTATTTTGAAGTTCAGTTTTAAAAATAGAATATCAGCAAAATAATAAAAGATAACAGTTAATAAGCTGAATGATCGAACCTCCTTGGAAGCTCTCTTTGCGTTTGTGAGTCGAGACGAAGGATGTAGTTCTAAGTTTAAATTTGCAACTTCAACCATTTTTATACTGGAAAGATAGTTTCGACTTTCCGACCGATATCTAAAATCAAAAAGTTACTCTCACAGTTTTTCTCGCAAATGTGTCGAAAAATGTTGTATGATATACGTGCGGATATTGTTATCTACAAACTCGTGACTATGACGAATGTCGAGGGCTTACCCCTCGACATTCGTCCTACTCGTTTGTAAAAACTAACTTACCGCACTAATATCATAAATTACTTACAGCTAATAAAAGACAAATAAAATAGGAAACTGTAGTCACCAGCAAGCCAATAAATAACAAGTCCTCACGTTTAGAAACATAATGTAAACTAAACATAATGTATAACTATGGTGTGAGCACAATATAAAAAACACTGCTTAAATTAAACTTAGAATTATTTATGGTAAAATTGCGCTGTTACTCGCGTGTGCAACATTTGATTGTTCCGTTTGCAGCAGAGCGGCGCCGGCAGCAGCGGCGGCGCCGGCGGCAGCGGCGGCGCCGAGCCCGCGGCCCCGGCGCGCAAGGTGCAGCTGCAGCAGGTGGCGGTGCGGCGCGCGGGCCCGGCCGGGGCGCCGCCCGGGGCGCCGCCCGGGGCCGCGCCCGGGCCGGCGGCGCCCGGGCCGCGCCTGCTGGCGGCGCGCCACCCGCACTCGCACGTGGTGGTGGCGCACCTGGCGGCGCCGCGCGCGTCCGACCCCAGACAATAATAAACGCTACCACCGAATTATACGCTTGTTATTTATATCACCACTAAATCTACCACTACCCACAGTTCTAATTCGTCAGGTTGTGCTTTCAGTAGGAATTCAAAGAATCCATGACAATTAGGTACCTGAGCACAATGCGATTAACTTAGCTTTTGAGTTCCAACTGGTATTAACAACCTCGACGGGATTTCAGCCACGGTAGTCAATCGCAACGCCCTCTGTTGAGGATCTTATAGCCAAGTTTGCAAGTGACAGTAGTGCACAAGGGTGTGCGTGTGCGCGAAACATACACCCGCGGAGAGATATACGATCATTGATATATAAAAAACCCAAGATACACACTCGGCATCTCAAAAACGTCCGCAAAAAACAAGCGCACAATGTATAATTGTGCGCTAGTTTCAAACAGTCTCGCATCGCTCGCCATACTGCACTGCTTTGTAAAAATAACTAAGCGATCCGTGTTAGGTAGAATTTGCAAAAAAAATATGATACATGTCAGTTTTTGACGACAGTTTCGAGTGTTGCATTTGTTCGAGACTGTGCATCTTGGGTTTTTTATATATCAACTAGCTGTGCCCGCGACTTCGTTCGCGTGGATGTCGAAAAATATCTGTTGCATAGATAAAATCTACTTTAAGTTAATACCTTGCGTATCCTGATCTCAAAATTAAGAAAATAGGAAGAGGGTAATGCAGGGCACTCTACCATCTCTTCCGGTTGAAATGCCGATTAGCCCGGGTAATCTCCTGGTACACACCTACTTCGAGCTAGGTATCAAAATTAACAAAACCGACTATCGAATGAACGGTGGTAGGTAGTCTTCAAACTACCATACAAAGAAACTGATGAATAAAGTTGATTCTTAATTTTGTCCAGCCTTAATTTGGTCTCTGGCGAGGCGGCGAGCCTCCTTGCCGGACTGCCGCCATGGGATCTAGAGGCGAGAGCCCTCGCGCTCATTTACGAATGGCGCGTGGAGGCGCTACGCCGGGGCGAGACTCCTCTGCCGCGGCAAATCGCAGCACGGCGGACGGAGCTCCGGCGGGATCTCATGGCAGTATGGAGACAACGACTGTCGCAACCCAGCGCTGGGCACGCCACAATTGCGGCGATAAGTCCCCTCTTTGAGGAGTGGCTAGAGCGGCGCCACGGCGTCCTTACCTTCCGTTTGACGCAGGTACTCACCGGATACGGTTGTTTCGGGAGGTACCTGTTTCGAATACGGCGGGAGGATACGACCAGATGTCAACACTGCGAGGATCGCCCGGAGGACACGGTGGAGCATACGGTGGAGGTCTGCCCTGCTTGGGCGGAGCACCGCCGTGTCCTCGTCGAGGCGATCGGCGACGGCGACCTGTCGTGGTCGGCCCTGTTTCAAGCCATGGTCCGGAGCGAAGAGACTTGGGAAGCGGTCACCTCCTTCTGCGAAGCAGTAATGCTAGCGAAGGAGGAAGCCGAACGCGTGAGAGAGAGGGAAACCTCACGCCCAAGCCGCCGCAACAGAAGAAGACGCCCCGGGCGTCGGGAGTCGCAGGGCGATTCTCGGCCACCGTAGGCGGGGGCCTGCGGACGGCGAGCATTGGGTGGCTCGCCGTCTGATCAGAACCAGGCCCAGGTCAATGGCGCGCTGTGTTCCACGCGCGCCTCAAAGAGCTGTCAGCATTAAAGACGGGGCCCGCTAGGGCCAATTCCTGCCGGGGTTGCGGGATTTATTCGAAAGAGTCACCGCGGCCCTGGAAAGCAAAGGGCATTAGGAGGAACACGGATGGGTTTTAGTCAGTAAGAGTCTGACACTCCCTTCTGCTTCACCCAGAGCGGGAGGAGTCATTTGATGATTTCCCATCCTTAAAAAAAAAGCAAAAAGAAACAGTTTCTTTGATTTTCCCTGACAATTGCAGATTACAGAACACCGATAATTTTTTACATTTTATGTTAATTAGTTCTACCGGGTTTATAGAATCGATTTACTGTGTAAGAATAATCGAATTTTTTAAATCGATATTTAGGTACTGAAAGAGGACACTTATTAAATGAGGAGCTCGTAGCTAAATAATAACAGTCGCACGGGTCGATCTTCATGGTTTACCAACTCTTGCCTAGGTGTCTCTGCGAATAGGTGACCATATTATTTAACATACCGCGACTTCGCCGTGTTGATCGGAAGCTGATCCGAAAATAGTTGGGAAAAGGTTAAGCATATATTAGAAAATATAGACAATACCATCTGGCCCCAATTGGGGCTGACGGTCCTTGAGAGAGTGACTCTGCCGTTTTATGTCCTTTTCATTGAATGGCGGCCTAAATGATCCCCAATGCGCAAATGTGTCAAAGTGGCGAATGGGTCTGTCATGTGACAATATTTAATTAACAGGCTGGCAGATGCTTAGGCCGTCTATGAATAGGGTAGGTAAATGTGTGACGAAAATATAATTATGAAATTATTATTTTTTGGGAATCCTAAATTCTATTAAATGTCGGGATGTCACTTAGACCGTCTCCCTAGTGGACAAACGTTTGTAATCTGTGCCCAGTTTTGCCAACTGTAGATTAAGTGTTTTTCGCAAATCATTTCAGTTTTTTACCATGAAGCATCATCTGCCTAGCCTTTTCCCACCTATATTGGAGTCGGCTTCCAGTCAAACGGGATTGGAGCGGCTGCCTACCAGTCCTGTACAACCCTACAATACTGGGTAACACGATACTTCTTGGCAAGACTGTAGGTGTCAGATTTGTCGGCTTCTGACAATCCGTAAAGACTGCCTGAGATCTCTTCTCGGTAGGTATGTTAAACTGGTCACCCATCCACAGACTGACCTTGGCAAGCGTTGCTTAACCTTGAAGATCGACCCGGGCGTCTATTATATTCCGTGGTACATAGGAATCTCGGTATGTTAAAATGGTCACCCATCCACAGACTGACCTTGGCAAGCGTTGCTTAACCTTGAAGATCAACCCGGGCGGCTATTATATTCCGTGGTACGTAGGAATCTCGGTATGTTAAAATGGTCACCCATCCACAGATTGACCTTGGTAAGCGTTGCTTAACCTTGAAGATCGACCCGGGCAGCTATTATATTCCGTGGTACGTAGGAATCTCGGTATGTTAAAATGGCCACCCATCCACAGACTGACGTTTTTACGTGGAGCGGCTGCCTACCAGACTTCCACAACCCATTAATTGGGTAACACGGCAGTTCTTGGCAAGACTGGAGCCAGATTTACTGGCTTCTGACAATCTGTAACGACTGCCAAAGATCTTCAAATGACTAAATGTTATTTTTTTCCTTTGGTATTAAGAGTTTCACAAATAATATACGCATTCATTCATGAAACAGTTCTAAACTGTTACTATTTAATTATCTCAATAGATGGCGGTGCGTGTATGTGCTTCACGTAATGAAACTTTAAACGAAACCTTTAAATACAAATATCTTTTGATAGAGTGAACCGATTGCGATGAAACAAAAACTAAGTTATACCTCCAGTTACGTACAATTTTAATGCGTGAAATTTATCTACGTTATTTCTGTACTTTTTACGTGATGCCTGCACATCCAAACAGATAAACAGACAAACAGACAAAAATTCCAAAAATGATGGAAATGGGTTCTGTAAGTTACCCTTTATCTCCCTAGCTATTTTTTAATTTTTTATTTTGAATGTACAAAAACGACTCTTCAACAGATTTATTATATGTATAGATGTATACGATAGACTTTCTTTTAGAGGCACACTACCTACTTATGGCACTTGTCTCACCGCCGGCGAGGAAGCGAGTAGCTATCGACCATTTGCTCGCTGAGGAAAGGGACAAAAGATTTAGATCTCATGTGAGTAAAAGAGACATACATTCATAGTCGATAGCTGGCTGTTCACACTGCCGGCGAGCGGCTCTTCCCTCTAGTTGATCGCAGCGACAAGAGCTATCAAAGATTGTACTCGCAACTCTACAACCAGCTGTAATTTCTATCTATAGTGCGGGCCGGAGCGAGTATTGCGAGTAAAAGCCCGTCGCACAAAAGCACTTGCTGAAAACCGAGCGTCAAAACTATCAAAACTTTTCACTCGCTACTCACTGCTGCCCAATTTGTTTCGAGTTTGAAGGTTTACTCGCTAGGTTCTCGCTGATCACCGGCGGTGAGAGAAGTGCATTAGAACGGTGTATTGAGACATTCCGAATGTCAACGCATGATACGTGGTTGCGCCTAACAACTATTTGTGTGGAAAATGTGTATGGGAATTTGGGGGTTTGAGAAATGTAGGTATGGTATACGTGACTTGCAAATGCGATACGAATTATGACGACGAAAGCAAGACGATTGATAAAATGAGAAAATGGTATGTTCAAAATAAAGAGAACAAAAGTTCATCAAACTCTGCACTTTGCAATTTGTTAATGACTGATAATCTTTTTTTGACTTGTTTGTTTATTTATTATTATAATTAATTCTATTTGCATGGTTGACATTTTCTATTTATTTTACTATGCTACCAAATGATTTGTGAAATGTTGCTGATCTATGTGTTTGTGTAAGTTATATTGTACCTACATTTTGAGCAAATAAACATCTGATTCCGATTCAATCCGTCTACCTAAAGCTACGCTAGCGCAATTCTGTTTTTTTTTTGGAACTGCTACTTACTGCTGGACACTTTTTCAACTTGTCAGCCATATAAGATTGTACTCCTCGTCTCTATACTACATGTGTTCGGTGTTTTCACTGAACACCATAGTTAGCAATACCGTCGTGACGCGTGACCTAATTTAATTTCTTTATTGAACACATATTACTTTTAAGTTGACTTGAGTCAGTGCACTTTGGTCTATTCTAACGTTCATCAACATTTCATTACGTTTTAACATAAAGAACAGTTTGAGAGTGACTCAATAAATAGTGTTCAACATAAACATTTTTTTCTCCTCAAAAACACCGACACCTCCTACGTACCCTGACATATTTTGGTCCTTCGAGCCGGATCACGCGTCACGTAATTTCGTAAATTCGGGATTTCGGTGTGCGAGGTCTGAACTAGAAACTGTGTGTGCGTCGTGCGGCTGTCGGAGCAAACATTGGAGCAGAGCAGTGCAGTAGCAGCGGAGACTGAGTAATAACAGCGGAGAATACAAGTAATCTTACCAGTTGACATGTAAGTTAAAATATCTATTAAAATGGAACAACATAATTTTAAAGTGTATAAAAACGCAAGAGTATGTAACTACCTTACCAGGCAGTTAAAGAAAAAACAACTGCATATTCCTAAGGTGAATAATAACTATAGTAAGCGATCGTGAAGATGGATTGCTCCTATTATAAATGAGTTGCTTACCTGAAGAAGTAATCCATCGAACCAAAAATAGAAACCACCTTAAATGTGTGTGGGTAACTACTATTATAATAATATAATATTGCACACCTGTGTGTCGGCAGGGGAGAGACCTAGGGGCCAACCGGCCTCGAGCCGGGTCCCCGCTACCGGTGGTTGTGTGCAGCGCATGAGATGGACGCAGTCCATGAATGAAAACGTCATGCGCGCATACTACGGGTCTACAGAGGGGGGAACTAACCTCTCTGCGTACCGTATCAGGATGCTGTCTCTGTTTCAGGACCTGGTCCGCCGAGATCGCGCGATTGCGCGTCTCGTGCGTGCCAGTTAGGCGACAGTACACCCGATACCGGAGAAGACGTCGCCGGGTCCCTGACGAAGAAGCCGCGCTGTATGAGGTGTACCGCGCAGCTAAGGAGGCTCTGCGGCTGGCCATCGGCGAGGCGAAGACGAGTGCCAGTTCCCGGGACGAGTGAAGCATACTCCGGCGCCGATGGCTCTGCCCACAGCCGCAGAGCCTGAAGAGAACGCCAGCGTCCCAAAGGTGACAGAAGCAGAGTTGAGGGCGGCCGTGATGCGGCTCCGGGCGAAGAACACTGCCCCGGGGCCCGATGGGATTCACGGCTGCGTGCTGGCCCTCGCTCTGAAGGAGCTGGAGCCCCAACTGAGAGGACTCTACTCAGCGTGCCTGGAGCAGGGCCAGTATCCCGTTCAGTGGAAATCTTGTCGTCTGGTCCTGCTCGGGAAAGCGGGGCGCCTTGCGGACTCGCCGTCCGCGTACCGGCCCATAGTGCTGCTGGAAGAGGTGGAAAAGCTGTTCGAACGGATAGTCGCAGCCCGCCTCGTCGGCCACTTGAGCAGAGAGGGGCCGGACCTGGCCGAATGCCAGTTCGGGTTTCGGCATGGGCGCTCCACTATCACGGCGATATCGCGAGTGAGAGTCCTGGCGGAGGAAGCGGTGTCCCGGGGCGGGGTGATGTTGGCGGTGTCCTTGGACATCTCCAACGCCTTCAACACCCTGCCCTGGAGTTGTATTCGGAAGGCACTGCGCTATCAGGTGGCATACGTTGGCAGAGTGTGCCGCTTGGGAGGAGCCGCGCCGTGCCCTCATCTCTGTGGTAGGCAGTGACCTCTCGCTGCCGGCCGTAGTCCGTCCTATGGTCGACGGCGAGGAGTCCTGGGACGCGGTGGTCTCCTCCTGCGAATTAGTTATAGCGCAGAAGGAGGCTGCGGAAAGGGAGAAGGAGATCTCGACCTCTCTTCCGGCCCGCAGTAGGCGCACCGGGCGTCGGAGGAGGGCATACGCTGCCCTCTTCCGGCCCCCCTATCTGGGTCCAGGGGCGGTGGACTTGGGGATCTCCGTCGCCCCACATTCATCCGGACCCGTGGTGGCGGCGCGTGGTGTTCCCGTGCGCCCCTCTTTGAGATCGCGGGAGGAGTCAAACACCTCACTCCCCCGGCTGACCCGGCACCAGCCGGGGATTACGGAAGTCTCATAAGTTTCCCGCGATCCTCGGAGTAGGTGAGAGATGGAACACCGGGGTGGTTTTAGTCAGTAAGAGTCTGATAGAGGATTTCCCCCCGCTAAAAAAAAAAACGGTGCGGGTCATCAACGCATTCATAGGTTGGACGATGCCGCCCTCGATAGGTTGCGCTCAGAAGTACTCGGCAACCTTATCATCTCGACTCCGACTCAGACCGCGGTACAGGCGCCAACTAGTGGCGCAATCACACCGCAGCCCGTTAATGTTAGTGAGTGTATGTGTTGAGGTAGATGATAGGGTTGTCACGGTAAGTAGCCAGTGCAATGATAAATTGACGAGCGCACTGGAGGATGCGCTTCACGAGTATAAGTTAACCCCGATCGAACTTTGGCTCCGATTACCAAGGTTGCCTATGCACAAAAAGAATAGGGCGGTGGTGTGTGCCTTGGACTCGCTGCTGCAGAACATCTTCGAAAGCAGCGAGAGCCTCGTTGATACGCACTCAATCCTGTTTTGCGGGGTTGTTGCGGCATGTCGTATAGCGAACGTCAAGTTCCCTAGTTGTGACGAAGCTATACGATCAAAGCCTGCTGCGCCAGCCTGGCAGTGCAGGATCGACCGGCGTATCGATGAGGCTAGGGCACTCATTGGCAAACTATACTTTTTTTTATTTTTGATGGTTTTGCTCTTGACTCTAGACTAGGTCAGAGATGACAGAGACAAAGTCTACGATGAAGCGAGCTTACCCAGAAGGAGCCTGTGCACTCTAACTTTGAAGAGATTAGGGTTGTAAGCGTTTGGAAACACAGACGCAGGCAGAGAGTTCCACTCCTTTGCTGTGCGCATTATAAAAGACGTTTGGAAGCGCTTAGTGCGAATTAGTGGAATAGCAACAAGGTAGGGATGGTAAGATGCAGTGCGTCTGGATGTCCGATGGTAGAAGGGGGCTGGTGGGATGAGGTCGTGGAGTTCTTGGGCACACTCACTGAAGTACAATCTGTAGAAGACCGACAAGCAGGCAACCTTACGGCGATGAGCCAAGCTATGTAGCTTGGCATCCACCAGTTTTACGTCACCGATGAGCCTCTTAGCTCTGCTTCAGGGAGGGCAACACACGACCGCGCGTGATACGCTTTGTGAGACGGGCGTTTTCGGGGACTGATATCAGCCCTCGAGATTACACGTCCCGTGTCACAAAGCACATCGACTTCCTGAAGCAGAAAGTTTGTGCATGGGCAAACCGTATTCGGCGGTATAAGCGGCGGGTTGATCGATACTCTCAGAATCGCATGTTCCAGAGTGATGAGAGCTGGGTATATAGAGCTTGGGAGCGACCTGAACAAAGTGTGATGGACGTGTGCCGCCCGGATGATATCGCCACGAGGCGATATCATCCGGGCGTGGCAAGGCATTCTGGCGAAGCACCTGGTCGGTGCCCGTCTGGTCATGCCGAGGGTGGCTGGATGCGCGATGTCGAGCGTGTGTGTGAAGCTATACCAGAAATGGAAAAAATTAACATCACCCCATTGGATGTAGCCAAAGCAGTCCGTCCGTTACCGAACTGAAAAATCTCCGGGCCCGGACGGACTGCATAACTTCTGGCTCAAATGGCATAGCAGCTCACACGCGCTTCTGGCATCTCAATTCCAGTCATCCTTAGAGTCTAGGTCGCTACCACAGTTTCTAACAACTGGCATTACCTTATTTACCCACTTGCTCGATAAGACCGGTAGTCCCGCGGAACCCAAGAACTATAGACCAATTACTTGTTTGTCGACGGTCTATAAACTTCTTACATTCATCCTGAGAGTGCAGATGAATGAACACATTGAGACTAACTCAATTATATCCGCCTCTCAGAATGGATGTAGGAAGGGTCCCGCGGCACTAAGGAGCTTCTCCTCATAGACATGGCCATAAGCCAACAGGTTCGTCGATCTCGCAAGGATCTGTCGACATTTTGGATAGACTACAAGAAGGCCTATGATTCTGTGCCACATACATGCCTCATGAAGGTTTTGGAGTTGTACAAAATAGATGCAAATCTACGCACCTTCCTTGAGTCATGAATGAGGCAATGGAAAACAGTCCTTCGCTAATCAGGATGTCGACCGATTCAGGGGAATGATGAGCTTGTATGGATTAAACTGGGAATATTTCAGGGCGACAGTTTGAGTCCGCTTTGGTTTTGGCACACTACTGGAGGTCTAGGCTATCGGTTGAGAAGAGGTGGTCAGGCCATATCTCACCTTCTTTACATGGATGATCTGAAACTCTTTGCCCCCAACAATTCGCGACTGATGGAGCTACTGAAGGTAACTGAAACCTTCAGTAGTGCCATCAGGATGGAATTTGGTGTGGACAAATGTGCAGTCATGCATGTAAAGAAAGGGGAGATTATGGAATCTGAGGGAATTCAACTCTCGGATTCCATACAGGTTAGATCCCTCAGCTCGACCGAAACCTACAAGTATTTGGGTATGTCGGAAGCGTTGGGCATTAATGTTGCTGACATGAAGCAATCATCGAAGGAGCGCTTCTTTAGCCGCCTGAAAAAGGGTTTGAATAGCCTTTTCTCGGGCGGAAATAAGGTGCGCGCCTTTAATGGTTGGGTCATGCCGGTATTAATGTACTCTTTCGGCATATTCAAATGGAAACCGAACTCAACGCCCTGGATAGGAGGGTCCGTACACTGCTGACCGCAAACCGGATGCGTCACCCACGATCGTCGGTGATGAGACTGTACACTCCGCGGAAGTGTGGAGGTTGAAGCTTTTTAAACGCCAAGACTCAGAGAATATTTTCTCAAAGCTGATGTGGGTATGCACCGAGATGTGGTCGCAGTAGATAAGGGACTCACCCCGTTGTCCATGGCTAAAGAGAACTGGCGCAAACCTGTGATACTTACCACAGATGACCGTAAGGAGGTATGGAAAGGCAAGGAGCTTCACGGGCACTTCTATCGGGCTCTTCATGAGTCCGATGTAGATTTTTCAGCGCCCGTGGCCTGGCTACGTTTCAGTGATCTCTTCGGGGAAACTGAAGGTTTAGTCTGTGCGATTATGGACGTAGTTATCTTGACGAAGGAAAAAAACACGATTACTCAAGTGGCACTGGGCAGGGCACATATGTAGGATGAAAAATGACAAATGGACAAAACGTTTAACGGAATGGATACCAAGAGACAGGAAAAGGGAAAAAGGGAGACCAAATAAAAGATGGAGGGACATCTTCAATGAAAGATGTGGACCCTTATGGATGAGAGAGGCACGAGACAGAGATTTGTGGAAAGGTTTAGGAGAGGCCTACGCCGCAGAGGCGATTACTACTAGCATTTAAGTTATCCATACATAAATTTAAGTAACCATAAGTACTTATAATACAATATTATTAAATAGATTAATCTTATGTTAGATTCCTGTAGTAGTAAGAAATAAAGGCTATTTTTATTTTTTTATTTTATTTATTTTATTTTATTTTATCTTGACGAATAACTACCGGAGGCATATTATGAAGGACGGGATAGTGGACGTGTGTCGGGCATGCCATCGTCCGGGTGAGTCCATCAGACATTATCTCTGGTTGTTCTCGTCTGGCTAACGGCGAGTACTTGCACAGGCACAACCAAGTGGCCAGGATAATCCATCAGCAACTTGCTTTGAAATACAAACTTGTGGATTCTGAGGTACCGTATAACAAGTATGTGCCCAACCCAGTTCTCGAAAATGACCATGTTACGTTGTACTGGGATCGGTCTATCATCACTGACAGGACTATTGTTGCCAATAAGCCTGATATAGTGGTAATAGACCGATTAGCGCGCCACACAATGATATTGATGTTACCATCCCGCATGACGAAAACCTCGTGAAGGCTGAGAAAGACAAACAAATCAAGTATCTCGACTTAGCACACGAGTTTGTCGACATGTGGAATGTGGACTCAGATTAATGTAAGGTTAGTTAGTTACATGCAGAAAAGTGTGCATTTCAATAATCTGACAATTTGAGCGTGACGTAAGGAAATGGGAGAATCACAAAGTTGCAAAAAAAACTGGCCAAGTGCGAGTCGGACTCGCGTGCAAAGGGTTCCGAACGAATTTTTTTTCAACATATATTTTTAATACTACAGACTTCTAATAAGTTTTCCTGTAATCTTTAGGTAAAGATCTATTATTTCCATTTTTTTCAAAATTTTAGGCTCAGTAGTTTCGGAGATAAGGGGGGGGAACGGTCATTTTTCGTCTAATTTCTTGAATAACTTCTAAACCATTTATTTTAAAATTATGAAAAAAATATAATTAAAACCCTCACAGTAAGCCCTTTTATTTGATATGTCACACGATATTGTTCAAAAATCTTTTTTTTTTAATTTTCTTGTTTGACCCCCATACTAAAAATTTAATGATTTACATAACACGTCCGTGTTTGGGTCATAGAAGTCCATATGTGTAACAAATTTCAACAGAATCGGTCCAGTGGATCTGGAGAAAACTGGCTGTGACAGACGGACAGACAGACAGACACCCGAGTGATCCTATAAGGGTTCCGTTTTTTTTTTCGGAACCCTAAAAACGTCACCTGGACAAGCTCGAGCGCGATTAATTTTTTTTTTTTTTTGTGAAATTAGTCACGAATCAAGGAAATAATATAATCTGTCGATTTACACAAGCCGAAGTAGCTAAAATCTATACTCTATACTAATCTATACATATAGTAAAACAGTAGAGACCGTGATTTTGTAACCTGCAATGTCAATGACTACTTCTTTAATGTAAGAACACAACATAAAAGGTTTTTGGTATCACAGTGACAGCAGAACACTGACTCCTAAGTCACAGGATCACCTAGTTTAGGAGTCAGGGTTTACCTTATCCGTATGACCTTTAGTTAACCAAGCTATGTATCCTAGTCTTAAGTCTCAAAGGTTTTTTGTATCAATAAAGATTTTTATTTTTTATTATTATTATTTCTGTACAATAAACAAAAATACCAAAAATCGAGTAGGGGTAAAGAAAAAAAAAAAGTATAGAACACAAAAAAGCATTTTTTTTTGTCTGTCTGTCTGTCTGTACATGCTAATCTCCGAAAATACTGATCAGATTTTGTTGGGGTTTTCAAAGTTAGATTAAGAAAATATCTGATCAACATTTAGTCTCTGTTGGATTCAAATTGGTGGCCAGAAAAAAACGTTATGGACATTTAAAGATTTTATAATTACGCATCAACGTTTTTCGACAAGTTTTGTTCAACTTTCAATTATTCGTTCATTTTAACATTAAAGCCTTTAAAAACACATCCTTAGAAACTGTAATCATCACGTTATATCTTCGGGATATTATAAATTGCATATCAAATAGATAATCGCCTATCAATACATACTCATCATGTATATTCTTTTTTACATCAAATAACTTACTTCACTACAAATAAACTAAATGTTTAACAAAACTCTAACTGCAGATAATTCGAAATCATACATCAATATGACATTACTTTTTTACTCATAATGCAATACAGTTAAATTTATTTTTGTACAAAAATACTACATACATAGCATAAATACTGACAGCAAATTTTCCATATTTATGGACAACACCCCGACTCAGACTACCCCGACTCGGATAGGTTAGGTTAGAAGTGGTTATTTTTTTTTTAAACCACTCAGAACTATGGTGAGTCGCAGTACAGTTTTGTCGTGCATTAAGATTATTAGCTGTGCATTGATGAAAAATTTTGCTTTAGGAAAAATCGCTATACGCTGCGAAAATAAATTGTAGTGTGTTTAGTGATATTTTGAGTTGAATATTTTGCTGTGCAATCAGTAATTTTGATGGGAATTCGGAATCTTATTGCATAGAAAAAGGATATTTTTTGATTTGCGTTTAAATACTACCCTATATCTTCGACGAGCTAAGCAGTCAATTACTATATCTTATTATAATATCGGGTATTTAAATTAAATGTCAAGTGAATTCATAGACCTGGTGGTACGATGACTGGCTGCCGAATGATTTGGTGTAAGTTCAAACCCCAGTTTCAGCAACTTTTTTAAAATTATTTTTGACTTATTTTTTTACTTTTTTGTATTCCTGCTTTAATAATTTTCGTTGGCCGCGACTTCGTTTGCCTGTACGTTTAAAAATGTGTGGAACTGGATGTGACGAAGTACTGAAATTCCGGGTTATTTATTTATTATTTATTTATACTTTATTACTTTATTTTTTTATACTTTATTAGGGTTCCGAAAAAAAAACGGAACCCTTATAGGATCACTCGGGTGTCTGTCTGTCTGTCCGTCTGTCTGTCTGTCTGTCTGTCTGTCTGTCTGTCTGTCTGTCTGTCTGTATGTCTGTCTGTCTGTCTGTCTGTCTGTCCGTCTGTCACAGCCAGTTTTCTCCGGATCCACTGGACCGATTCTGTTGAAATTTGGTACACATATGGACTTCTGTGACCCAACCACGGACACTTTACGTAAACTATTATTTTTTTAGTGTGGGGTTTACTTTTGGGGGTCAAACTAGAAAATTAAAAAAAAATTTTTTTTGAACAATTTTGTGTGACATATCAAATGAAAGGGCTTACTGTGAGGGTTTTAATTATATTTTTTTCATAATTTTAAAATAAACGGATTTGAGGTTATTAAAGAAATTAGACGAAAAATGACCATTCACACCCTTATCTCCGAAACTGCTGAGCCTAAAATTTTGAAAAAATTTGAGATAATAAATCTTTACTTAGAAATTACAGGAAAACCCATAAGAGGACTATAGTATTAAAATAACATGTTAAAAAAGTAAAATTCGTTCGGAACCCTTTGCACGCGAGTCCGACTCGCACTTGGCCAGTTTTTTTTAGTAGGATTATTAACAGAACCTATTTTCTGTTTTTCTGTACTCTTTTTTTCGGCATCACGATAAAAAGTATAAAACCAAAGAAGATAACTTTTACACATAAACCTGACAGGAATTTGTGGCAATGTAGATGAAATCAACTTACTACCTACGTAAAAAATAAACCTGCAATGCCATCTATTGACCCAAATAGTACTTTCGACGGCATGAGATTACACCAAAACATATTTTTTAGTTATTAGTGGTACATTTGAAACGTCTTTGCTTATCTTTCGATAGATCAACTTCATATTCCATAGATGGCGTTATGCATTTGATCTCATTTAGTGCGGTGTTAGGATTACAATATTCGTCAACTTGCGTGCGTGATATGCAATGTATTGTTATTTGTATTTACCGAGTACCAAACTCAAATATTAACTTGTTTTTCGAAAAATTGGAATTATTGCTTTATAAATTACTGTTAAAACATAAAAAAAGGATCATCATTGCAGGAGATACGAACATAGATACATTAAGGAATAGCCGAGATTCAATTAAATTTAAGGATATCCTCTCTAACTATGGTTTTTACCTGCACATAGAGACACCTACACGTCAAAACTCTTGCATAGACCACACATTCAGCAATTTAAAAAGATCTGTAGGAAGTACTTATGAGATTTTCTTGTCAGATCATAATACATGCCAGTTACTAAAAATGCCAGCTCTAGAACAGAAACTTGGTCCAAAGTATTGATGCATGAATGTAAGGGATTATTCTGTTGATAATATTAAGAAATTTAATGAAATTATGAATAGTTTATCGTGGTATGATGTTTATAACGGCAATGACGCTGATAGGACATTCAATAATTTTCAGGACCTTTTCATCTTATTTTACAATTTATGTTTCCCTATATATAAAATCAAAATTCATAGTAATAATACTTTACCAAAGTGGATAACGAAGGGTATAAAAATTTGTTCCAAAAATAAAAGAAAACTTAAGAACGCTTGTTTTCAAAACCAGAATAAGGAAATAAAGACCAGATACATGAAATACAATAAAATGTTAAAAAAATGTATTATCCTATCCAAAAAGTCGACATATCATAAATACATCCAAAACTCTAAAAATAAAAGTAAAGCAACCTGGAATATAATTAACAATAAAGCCGATACAATCAAAACTTATACGCAAATAGATGCACTAAAGTCTAATAATGAATTAATATCTGATCCTGTGCAAATCGCAAACGCGTTCAATGATGCGTTCTGTTCGGTCTAAGCAACCAAACACTTGCTGACGCAGCAGTTTACAACAATTGTACTTGTATCTAAGTGACAATTTTATATATACTTTAACATCAGTGCATTTCCATACGTCAAATGGACCGGGTGCATTCAAAACATTCAACACTAACATTTCACTTTAAGACATTTAACATTAGCCTTGAAGAACTTCTAATAAACAGTTTCAATCCAAATCCAAACAGTGCTTTTATATTACCTACGACCTTGCTCCCCGCACATATTGGTCCTTCGAGCCGGATTCGCGCGCGTTTCGAAAAGTAATCGCGAGTGTTGTGTATACAACAGTTAGGTGTGTTGTGGACAAAGGTGGTATTCTGGACTGTTTGGAGACTGGATTACGCTCCTGATCCAAGGAGAACATCAGCGGTGGTATAACAGCAAACAACAAGTAAGATCTTTCCATTATTTTCCACCCCTTGGGAGATTTTACGTTCTTAAACAACGGGCGAAATGGCTGAGCTTTACGAAGTACAACTGACGCTCGCCATCAACATCGAAAAGATCGGAGTTAATTTGAAGAAGACCAGTGTCCAAAGACGAACGTTCGAATACTTGAAAAGGTGTTTGAGCAATTTAGAAGAATACTGGAAGGAGTATCAATTGAACCACGATCGCCTTTCAACAGAAGTAAGTAAGTCGCATGCATACTTTACGAAACAGGAGTATGAGAAAACAAGCAAGTCGTACCAAGCTGTCAAAACACTAATCGGCCAGATGCATCAACAACTGCTGGAAGCTCCATCTAGTAGTGATGAACAGGAGTCTGCAGAGGAACAGCAGCTGGGAGAAGATGGTGCTTGGATGGTAAATCAGGGTACAAACAGCAAACTTGACGAAATGCTTCGCAAGCAGGTAGCTAATTTTAAGGCTTTCCTAAGAACGGTCTCTAACATTAACTTAGAACTTATTTCCAACAAATGGGAATTTGAAGACGTCCTCAAAACATTGCAATCTAGGTGGATAGCAATTGATACTCTGCATTGGGAAATCGATTCTGAATTAAGCGAAGAAAATGGAGAGTATGAAAAAACATTCTTGAGTCATGAAAAACAATACAACAGTCTGAAGAAGGCGATTAATACTAAAATGTGGTCTGTGGCTCATAGAGAAAAAACTACACCTACATTAGAAATACCCGTTTTCAGCGGAAATTATAACCAGTGGACGTGCTTCAAGGATAATACATAACAATCCGTCGATTTCAAGTGCCCAAAAAATGCAGTTTTTAAAAGGAAAGGTCAAAGGGGAAGCTGAACGGCTCATCCAACATTTACCAATCAGCGCAGATAACTATTCCGTATGCTGGGATATTCTGCATCGTCGATATAACAACAAAAGGGCTATATTCTCTTCTCACATGAATATTCTCCTAGGATTGCCCAACATGCAACAGCAGTCCTTACAACAAATCAAAAAACTGCATGACACATCATTAAAATGTCTGAATGCTGTCCGCAATTTAGACATTGATACAACATCGTGGGATCCTATGGTGGTACACATCCTATCCCAAAAACTAGACTCCGACACGTATACCGATTACATAGTGTTGGCGCCTAGTTATACACTCATAGCAACAAGTCATCGTTCATATGTGGTGCAGTAATAATTTGGAATTTATTTTTTTGTTAGTGTTTACAAGATACCCCACATTACTTTTTCTCATATTATATCCATTACGAACAACGTTGATCGCTCCACTAAAAATATTGAAAAAAACCTATTTTCTGTTGAAATACAAGTATTAAACCAATTCGGGGGTTTCATTTATGTCCAATACGAGACACATAGAGTCTTTAAAAAACTCGCGAGAGCTACCAGTACTTTAAGAATTTATGGATTTCCTTGAGACTAAATTCATCAGTTTGGAGTCAGCTCGTCGCAAACAAGACAACCCCCAACAAAAGGGGTATAACAGCCAACAACATTCCTCAACAGGTTTCAAGAAACATAACGACAGTGGGAATAATGGAACCTTGAAAAAGACACTACACGTGTCGAAGTTCAAATGTCCACATTGCAGTGGCGAACATAGCCTCTACAATTGCAAAACTTTCTTGGAATTGCCCACTGAACAAAAGCTTGCAATTACGCAAAAATTGCAGGTGTGCACTAATTGTTTATTTAGCCATAATGGCAACCAGTGTACTTCAACAAAACGATGCCGCAAATGTTCAGCTTATCATAACACGATATTACATGACGCCTTTGTAAGGCCGACGGGCTCTCAAGTTTCTAAACATACTGAACCGACAGTCAAATTCTCTAATGCATCACAGGATGATAATGCAGAGATTTTGCTTACAACAGTTCTCGTGAAGGTTATGGCAGCCGACGGGATATCTTTAATAACCGAAAAAGCCGCTCAGTTGTTAAAGATAAAACGCCAAAAATGCGAAGGGATTGTTCTAGGCGTAGGCGCAAAGGAAAACAACTTAAAAGGGTCAGTTCACATAATATGCAAGTCTACAAACAGTGACTACGCTTTTACAACTGAGGCCATGATTATGAACAATCTACTTAAAAATCTCCCCAACCAAACATTTTCGAAACCTTCATGGTCATTCACAGAAAACATAACATTGGCGGATCCGGAGTATTACATTAGTAGGCCAGTTGACTTACTACTCGGAGCCGAAGTCTACGCTAACATTATCATGGAGTGAATCATCAAGGGGACTAACACAACACAGCCTATCGCTCAGCAAACCCACCTGGGGTGGATATTGTGTGGAGGCTCAACAAAAACATTTCAATGTAATGTAGTTCTGCACAACATGGAAGACTTACATAAATTCTGGGAAATAAAGGACATAACAGAACAGGCCAACATATCTGTCGAGGATCAGAAATGCATTACGTTTTACTTAGATACCACAACTAGGAAACAAAACGGGCGCTACAAAGTCAGGCTTCCGTTAAAGGAAAACATAGAAAACTAGTTGGGTTCC
This sequence comes from Lacanobia wlatinum, assembly GCA_947578705.1. Lineage (NCBI taxonomy): Eukaryota > Metazoa > Arthropoda > Insecta > Lepidoptera > Noctuidae > Lacanobia > Lacanobia wlatinum. The sequence continues at coordinate 27,966,764 of OX388034.1, forward strand.
TCAAAACAAATGGCTTTAGCTCAATTTCGAAATTTGGAGCACAAGTTTCAGAAACACGAGACGCTAGCTCTACATTACAATATGTTCATGGATGAATATTTACAATTAAAACATATGAAGCTGGCTTTGCAAAGTAACATGAAACCGGAGTGCTACTTGCCTCATCACGCTGTGCTACGAGAGGAATCGACTACAACAAAATACAGGGTTGTTTTTAACGCATCTGCGAAAACATCTTCAGGATTTAGCCTCAATGATTCGATGCATAAAGGACCCAACCTTCAACAAGATCTGCAACTATTATTGCTAAAATGGAGGCAATACCAATACGCTTATACAGAAGACATCGAGAAAATGTATAGGCAGATCCAAGTACATGAATTGGATCAACTCTACAAAAAATAATTTGGCGCAACAATTCTCAATGTCCTATACAATCAAAGTCCTCACAACGGTAACATATGGAACAAAGGCGGCTCCATTTTTAGCTCGCTGAAGAAATTAGCAGCAGACGAACAGAAAAATTATCCTGACGCTCAGGTGTTAGACAAAGATTTTTACATGGATGACCTTGTACATGGGTGTCATTCTATTGAACAAGGTAAGAAACTCATATCAGATTTGATGAACTTACTACATTCCGGAGGTTTTAATTTACGTAAATGGGCCTCCAACGAACCAACACTAATCAAAGACATACCGAGTCATCGAAATCCTGACACAAACATTGTATTCAACTTGACATCGGAGTCAACCTCAAAAACACTGGGTCTGTGTTGGAACACAAACACGGATAAATTCTTCTTTCGTTGCGAAGGCCAACAAAACGCAACCTACTATCGGAAATATCGAAATTGTTCGATCAGTTAGGCTGGTTGACACCTTTATCAACTAAATTAAAATTACTGTTACAAAAACTATGGGAAAACAATTTACATTGGGATGAGGAAGTGTCCGATAACATTTTCAACGATTCGGCTAAAATAAAGCAGACCTAGACAACAAACAGCTGTGATGTACCAAGATGGTTAAAGAGCAACAGTGATGATATCATCGAAATTCATGGGTTCTGTGATTCGTCCAAGAACGTATTTGCATGCGTAGCTTATGCGCGCATAAAACATCAATCGGAAGTAATACTCATCGCCGCAAAATCTAAACTCGTGCCGCATAAGAAAGCCCTTACGTTGCCAAAACTGGAACTTAGTGGCGCATACCTACTCTCTAAACTAGTAAATAAAATACAACAGGCATTAACAAATAGACTAGAAATATTTGGATGGACGGATTCGAAGGTAGCACTCGGCTGGATACAGGGTGAGCCTAACCGATGGAAGGCGTTCGTCGCAAATAGGGTTGCCAAACTCACAGAAACAATGCCTCCTGACTGCTGGCGTTATGTAAAATCAACGGATAATCCAGCGGATTGTGCCGTGGGATGTTAGCGTCGCAGTTGAAACAACATACATTGTGGTGGCAAGGCCCCCAATGGCTGAAAACATGGACTCCTGAAGCAGAAACTGAAAAACAATTATTTATCATCAATGAGGAGGTCAAAACAGTTAAAAACAAGTCAACATCGTCCAAGAAAAAAATAAAGTAAAAAATAAATAAAAAATAATAAGTCCCAAATATCATCAATTATTTCTTAGAAAAATACAACAGTACAAAGAAAATAACACATATATTGTCATGGATATATCGAGCGATAACACCTGCACGTTGCCGTAAACATTTGCCGAGCTATCTCACATTACAAGAGTTGCGCAAAGCTAAAACAACCATTATAAAATATGTGCAAAATAAGGAATTTGCGACGGAAATAGAAAATATGCGCAAACATGGTAGCGTTTAAAAAGCCAATTATTAAAATTAGATTCCTTTATTGATCACCACGGATTGTTACGTGTTGGGGGGCGTTTGAAAATAATAATAATAATAATAATATATGGTGCCCCATTCCATTAGAAATGTCTAACGGGGCCTCTGCGAGTTGGCTTCGGCCCCTCGTACGCCCACCAAAGGACCGGGACCTCAGGGTCCCGAGATTGTACAAGACATGCCTTAAATAATAATAATAACCCCACCGCCGTATCTCTACGTTGACGTCGTGGTGGGGCTTGCGTGCCCCAATTAACCTTAGGTCCTCATACTTAGGGTGAGGGGCCAGACAAAGAGAGATACAATCCGCAAGGCAGTTTTGTGGCGAACTGTTGGGCAGTAGCGACCCCACGGACCTGATCTCCCGGGAGAAGTCTTGTTCTTCATCTCAGGCTTGCCTTTATTGGCTGGCTGGAGTAAACACTGACGAGGAACAGAGCTCCCACCTCTTTCTTGCCTTAATCGGCCGGTCTGAGTGGAGATTCGCAAGAGCAAACTTGCTCGGGAGAAGGATGTATAATCCAGTAAGATGCTGGTAGGGATCTTGACCGTACTTCCGGGATTGTCCTGATAGCCGTGGTATACCTCTCCACTCCTCTAGCACCTCAGGATATGTTGCCTCCTTGGAGCTACGTCACTTTGTGCTAGCGACCGTTTTCGGGGGCCCATTTATTGAGTGTGCAAGTCATCCCCTGCCATTTTAAAGCCGTGTATATTTTCAGTGGTCAGGCAGGAGCCAATAGTTCTTTCATAGTATACGTTAATGAATCCACTAAACCACCCAAACCCATAGCCTGTCACCTTTTGTTTCCATATTATGCAATAGTTTTGCACCTACCGGGGATTGTCCTTAGGTATACTTTGATAGTGCATATAGGGATAATCGTCGGTTGGTGCCTTATTCCATTAGAAATGTCTAACGGGGCCTCTGCGAGTTGGCTTCGGCCCCTCGTACGCCTACCAAGGGACCGGGACCTCAGGGTCCCGAGATTGTTCAAGACATACCATAAATAATAATAAAAACTTTATTTCCACATTTACAATTTTCACAAACAATTTGTAGAAACACGAGGAAAAAAAACAGATTTGTTAAAAATTGCATGTAACAAAGGTTATCGACCTCTGGCACCCAAGCTAAGATTAAACTTGTGTTATGGATGCCAGGGCTCACTCTATAAATTACATCAACTAAGAGATGCAAACAGCTCTAACGATACATCGGGTTAAAAACAATTATTTGTAAAAAGAAAATAAAGTAAAGTAAAAACAAAAAAAATAAACATAAAGACAAAAAAAAAATATGTAGCCTCTCCTTACTCTGAATACGGATGTGTATATGTGTTTGTGTCGTGAATGTAATGTGATTGTGTGATCTACAAAAATCAGAAATGTCAAAAAAGCTTTCCTAATAGGCTCTCAATCTCGTCATAAGTAAGAGTTGTGAGCCATTGACTCACTATTTTTTTACAATCAAATTTATTGGTTGTGCTTATATTGCATTGTTTATTTACTGCATTATAAATTCGATTACCTAATACTCGGAAGTGTCTCTCAGCTAGTTTGGTTCTACAGCGTACTACAGGACAGACATATTTTGATCTTCTGGAAGCCAGATGACCCGCATCAAAATCCAGTGAGCCATGTCTCCGCAAGACAGTGCCGAGCACAAAGAGCTGCCTGACGGTCATAACATTGCAGTCTTTATATAATTGTATGGTGCTATACCGGAAGTGCTTAAAAGTCATGACCTTCAGGACAGCTCGTTGCGCCCTTTCAAGGAGAATCATGTACGACTTTGGAGCGCCACCCCACACGGTTATCCCAAATGAAAGTAACGACTGGCAAAGCGAGAAGTAAACCATCCGAAGAGTATCTGTGTCAGCACTATGTCGTAGATTCTTAAAGATCGCTATCAGTTTCCTCACTCTGCCAGCCGTACCATCAACTTGCACCTTCCAAGACATCATGTTGTCCATTGTGATGCCTAGGTATCTAACTTGACTTGCCCTGACCAGGGGACAGCAGAGGCATTGTTGTCCCTGGCCATTGCAAGTATGAGCTCTGATGCAAAACGACTCATCCGGCTGCATGGATGATTTAATTGAGAACGGGATGTATTTCGTTTTTTCTACATTTAGTGTGAGAATATTGCAACCTAACCAGGACATCACAATACCGAGTGCAGACTCCGCTCGCTTTCGGACCTGCTCCCAGTGTAGACCATGCACGAGCAAAGCTGTATCGTCCGCATACGTATATATGCTACAGTGTGGGATGGATAGGTTACATAGGCCATTAACATATATTAAGAATAATGTGGGACCTAAAATTGAGCCTTGAGGTACTCCAAAAGATAATGAATGTTCGTCACTAATGATTGAGCCAATTTTGACGCATTGTATTCGCTCAGATAGGTAACTCTTAAAAATTGCAAGGGCGAGACCTCTTACACCTATCCCCTCTAATTTAGATAGTAGTATGGGGACAGAGACAGTATCAAATGCCTTAGATAGATCTAAGAAAACACCTAGACATTTAGATCTTTCATCTAGTATCCTTACTGCACTGTCAACAAAGGCAGCGACTACATCCTCGCAAGATTTTTTTCTGCGAAAGCCATATTGGTTTTCTGATAGAATACAATGCGCTTCCATAAAGTTTACCAACCGTGTATTTAACAATTTTTCCAAAACCTTTGACAGCGCTGGAAGGACAGATATAGGTCTGTAATTATTGACACTGTCTCTGTCTCCACCCTTGTGAATAGGATGCACTATAGCTTTCTTCAGGGACCTTGGAAATACACAGTTCACATATGTGTGTGATAGGGGGCACTAAGAACTCTCGGCTCAATTTCAGCATTTTGGTTGTAATTCCATCCTACCCTGCAGCAGAACCAGTGCGAAGACTCATAATGATTCTCTCTACCTCAGCAAAATCCGGCGTAAGCAGCACGAGAGAGTTGAGCTGCGCGTCATTCCGGAGATATGGAATGTACTTGTCATCTTGCATATTTATATGCCTGTCCGCAAGCTTTTTGCCAACAGTAGCAAAGAAACTATTGACCTCGTTTATTGAGGATTCTTTAATAGAACCAGAGATGATCAAAAGGTCTGTGGGGGAAGATTTAGAAGTTTGTTTATTCAAGATGTTATTTATTGTTTTCCAGGTCGCTTTAGGGTTATTTTTTGCTTTGTTGAATTCATTTTTATGATAATTAGTTTTAAGTCGGTTTAATAATTTATTACAGAAATTACGATACCGGAGATAAGTGATTTTCAAAGTATAATCATCTGGAGATTTTTTATGTTTTCTATGCATATTATCCCTATTCCTTATGCATCTGAGTAACCCCTGTGTGATCCAGAGCTTCATAATTGGTAATTTCGAAGGGACACGACTGATTTTGGTGTTTTTTTTGTAAAATTGAGGAAAGTATGTTTAAAAGAAGATCAGTCGCTTCATTCGGATCAAAGTTTTTCATAATAGGACCAAAATCAGTTTTTGATATATCTTTGGCGACATTGCCGTAATCAATTTTTGTGAAAAACGCTAACATTAGTGAGGAGATGCGGCACCCGATAATCATACCACACAAGTGTCGGTTGGCGGAGATTCTCATCGACGAAGCACATCAACTAACATTTCACGGCGGACCACGTGTGACCCTCGCCAAACTACGTCATTACTATGGTTAACGAGTGGGAACAATGCTACTAAGAAGCAGATAAGAAAATGCGTGATTGGCCGAAAACATGAATCAGGAAGACAGTACCAACTAATGGGCGATCTTCCCGAGGAGCGCTGCAACCCCGCTCCACCATTCTACCACACAGGCGTCGATTACACGGGGTTTGTGGAAATTAAAACAAACAAAGGACGTAGAGTGAAAACAACTAAAGGATACGTGGCGGTTTTCATTTGCATGGTAACAAAAACCGTGCACTTGGAGCTGGTTTCGGACTTAACAAGCGCTGCCTTTTTGGCTGCGTTGAAGAGGATGGCAGCTAGACGAGGAGCTCCTCGACATCTTTATAGCGACCAAGGACCAAATTTCGTTGGCGCCAGCAACATTTTGGAAAATGAATACCAACAATTACAACAAATCTTCCACTATAGTTTCTTGGCAGAAGTGACCGAAATGAAAATCGAATGGCACTTTAACGCACCATCATGGCCGAGTGCCGGAGGCTTATGGGAGAGAGCTGTCAGAAGCCTTAAGTTCCACCTTAAGCGAGTAATTGGTGAACAGAGGCTCACATTTTAGGAGTACTCGGCCATTCTTGCTCAACTTGAGGCTTGCTTGAACACTAGACCTCTGTGCTCCATAACAGAAAACATAGAAGATCTCGACTTTTCAACACCGGCACACTTTTTAATAGGACGCACAGGCTTAACAGTTATTGAAACAGAAAGGGATGCCAGGACACGTTGGCATTTAATCCAGAAGCTATCCGAAGACATTTGGAGGAGGTGGAAGTCAGAATATCTAAGCCAACTAACAGCGAGAAGTAAATGGCTGAAACCACAACAAAATTTGAAAATAGGCGATTTGGTCGTCATTCAAGAAAACAACATACCTGCTGGAAAATGGGCTATGGGAAGAGTAGTAGATGTCCACCCGGGCAGAGCCGGACTTGTACGGGTGGTATCCTTAAAAACCAAAAATGGAATCGTGAAGAGACCTATCATAAAACTTTCCCTATTACCTATAAATTCGCCGGAAACAAGTGAACAAGAACATAAAACAGAAGAAATACAAACAGAAGAGAACATAACAAGAAAAAGGACACCACCGATAAGACTAGGCCTTGTCAACTTCATTTCTTTGGCTCTAGCATTAACATTATTTATGTCAATCGCAATCAACACTGCACATGGCATGATGAATTAAGGAATAATCAGTCCTTATATTTTGATCCTGTGGCCAAAATGAATCTCATCCGAGACAAATGGACTTTAGTCGTCTATTACGATATGTCACCCTACTGGGAGGGCACAACAGCGCTAGAAAAACTATTAACTCATTTAGATAACACATGTACTAATATAAACAGCGGTGTGTGTAACATGATAGCACCACAACTACAGCATGAGTTCCTCGAACTAAAATACTACAACATGCTCCTGCTGACACAACAATTCATGGCACACTCCAGACAGCGTCGTGGGCTTATCAATGGATAAGGCTACGTGGCGAATTATCTCTTCGGCGTATTGGATGAGCGTTTCGCGGAACAATACACTAAGGACATAGAAATTATAAAGCGAAATCAAAATCATTTGGCAAAATTATGGAAAAATCAAACATCTGTTGTAGCGTCAGAATACAACATTCTGAAACGAACTGAAAAGATTATCCATAAGGAATATAAAACTATAAATCAACATTTAGATACATTGGACAGATTAACAAATGGGGTTCAGCTAGCAATGAGTAACATAAGTGCAGTACAAGGACAGATTGTAACTGCGTTGACTGTAAATACTTTGCTCCAAACATTAAGGGGGAATCAAGATACTTTACTAGACACTTTGACTGACATTCGCCATGGTCAGTTTAACATACATTTGTTAACGCCTAAACAACTACAACAAGAACTCAACGTCATTGCTGGCCAACTTACGGATGATTTAATACTACCTATCGATCAAACTGATGTGAGAAAACTACATCATCTATTGCAAATTAAAGCACGGACTACTGAAAAATATTTCATATTCCAAATAACATTCTCATTAATCAGCAGAGATCGATATAAATTATACAGAGTTATACCGATTCCCAAACAATTCGGTAAGAATATGACAAGCATTCTGCCAAAATCACAATACATGGCAGTGAATCTAAAAAACGACTCATACATACCAATAAACAATGATGAGCTTTCAACATGTCTCACTCAGGAAGAGACGTACATGTGCTTACTTAAGAAGCCTGTTTACCCTCTAGGCAGTGACAATAACAATTATTGCAATCTCAATCATGAGACTAACCAATGTAAAATTGAACAAACTTTATGTTCAAATTTATGGGTACCGTTGAACGATCCATCTGAGCATTTATATCATTGCTGTGACAACTATTCCATTAAAATAATTTGTGGCGAGCATATCACAGTCGAACAACTCAACCAAGCAGGAGTAATATACCTCTGACCAGGTTGTGTTATCAAAGGGCAAGATTTTACCTTGCATGCAAACACAAAATTTGACAACAACATAACAGTTCAGTCAAATATTTACGTACCCAAGATTGACCAACTAAACTACATTATCAATGTAAGCATACCGATGGAGAAGTTTCACGACAACCAAACTGAGGAGGACGAAGTAGATGACGACTTACTCAAAATCTACAAACAAATCAAACAGATGAAAAACAGCGACGTAGAACTAGACGAGATGTTGTCACCACATGACATCCATCACTACGTGGTAAGCTACACTCTCGTGCTGGTGGCGGCTGCGGGCACGGCCGTGCTCCTGTGGCGGTGGCGACGACGCCGCATGCGACGCGTGCATATCTCCCCAGACATCGAGCTACGAAGTGTTAATGACGCGAGTGCTAGTGCTTGTGCGCGGCTACATAACAAAACAAGGCTGACCGTCAGCCCAGTGCTCAAAGCGCAGTGCAAGTGTGAGTGGTTAAAAAACTTAATTAAGCGTGTTCGCCAATCTTAAACAAAAACTAGAGACATTAAGATTATCTTAAGTGCTTCTCTAAACGCTATTGTTTCTTATTATCTTAAGAATCACCACTGACATTAGGTTACTATCATCTTAGCTAACATGATTGTATTATCATCAACTCATCTCAACTACATCTTTGCCGGCCCCGGAATATGATCGGTCTAAGCAACCGAACACTTGCTAACGCAGCAGTTTACAACAATTATACTTGTATCTAAGTGACAATTTTATGTATACTTTAACATCAGTGCATTTCCATACGTCAAACGGACCGGGTGCATTCAAAACATTTAACACTAACATTTTACTTTAAGATATTTAACATTAGCCTTGAAGAACTTCTAATAAACAGTTTCAATCCAAATCCAAACAGTGCTTTTATATTAACTATGACCTTGCACCCCGCACACGTTCATTTCAGTTTCGAATAATAATAGCAATAACTCAAAACAAAAATATTTTGCAAAACACTTCTCTCAGCCAGACATTAATTCTAATAGTATTTTCTTGCGCCCTTGCACAGAGTCTGAAATCATGAGAATAATTGCTTCTTATAGTAAACCACCCCGCGGTGTTGCCAATCCGTTCCACTCGCGGCCGTTTACCCGCGCGTTTATTACAATAGTGCGCTACTACGCATGCGCGTACAGCCGTCTCACACGCCACTGGCGCGCGGCGGCGAGGCAGTCGAGTCTAAGCTGTCAGAGTTGGAATATTTATTTATTTATTTTAATACTTCAGCACACAAATGTACATAGGCGGACTTAATGCCATAGGCATTCTCTACCAGTCAACCTTTGGGTGATGCAGAGAATAGTGGTAGGTGCAATATGATGAATTAAAAGCGATTGAAATTATTCAAATACAATTAAAACGAACAATAATATACATATACAACCTATACATGCACTATTAATATATAATAAATACTCAAATTAACAAGATAAATATAATAATATACATATACAAACTATACATGCACTATTAATATATAATAAATACTCAAATTAACAAGATAAATATGTAAACGAAATACTTAAACAATTAATATGAATAGGTAAATGGAAAATATTAGCGCTGTGATGATACAACAGCCAACTTCTTACGAATGTGTTCACGAACTTCATCTTTAAAGGTTAATCGGTTGGTGGCCATCCTGATCTCCTGGGGGAGCGCATTCCATAGAGAAATAGACTGTACGAAGAAAGAAGAGTGAATAAAGTCAGTACGGTGAGTGGGACATTGAAGGAGACGGTTGTTTGATGAGCGTAGATTTAGATTGTGGCTGGCGCAAATGTATTGAAAGTGAGGGGCTAGATAATTGGGAGAGTTGGGAGAGATAAGAAATGAAAACAAGGTAGTAAGAGCCCTTAGCTCTCTGCGCTCGCGTATGGGCAACCACTTTAAAAGCGACCGATGCGCAGAGACATGATCATATTTACGCAGATTGAAAACAAATCGAATGCAGTAATTCAGAAGACGGTCGAGTTTATTGAGGAGATCTGCATTCAGGTCATAGTAGCACACATCGCCATAATCGATGATAGGAAAAATTAGGGCCTGTACAAGCATTGTCTTCGTGTTTGATGGTAAAAAGTTTTTCAAACGATACAGGGCCCGCAACGTTCCCGTAACCTTCTGACTGACACTAGCGACTTGAGTACGCCAGTTTAAGGTATTATCAATGCGAAAACCTAGATCCTTCACATCAGTGCTAAATGGGACAATCGTACCATCGAACAGGACATTTGGCAAAGCTGTTTCATCCACTTTAGCGATGCTTCGAGAACTCCCTATGATGATTGCCTGACACTTATCAGGGTTTACAGCAACACCAAATCTATCCGACCATGTTTTTATGGCTATCAAGTCTCTGTTTAATTTGTTGATGGTGTTAGGTAATTCGTCGACCCTCCCTTGATAGTACAACTGCAGGTCATCTGCATACAGATGATACGCACATTGAAGTTCAGAAGTTATAAGATTAATAAAAATAGAAAACAAAAGGGGAGAAAGAATGCCACCTTGAGGAACGCCAGTTTCCAAATCACGCCAGCAAGATGAGGAATCCCCAACGCGAATCGACTGCCGACGTCCCTGAAGATAAGAGGTAAACCACACCAGTGCCTCGGGAGAGACCATAAAATAGGAGAGAATGGCTAACAGGATGTCGTGACTGACGGTGTTGAAGGCATTTGAGAAATCGACCAACACTAGTACAGTTACCTTGGTGTCTTCCAGTCCTGCCCTTATATCGTCAGTCACTTTAAGGAGAGCGGAAACAGTACTGTGCCCGGGCCTGAACCCAGATTGTAGAGGGCTTATGAGAGAGTTACAATGTACAAAGTGCGAGAGCTGTTTGTGTACGCAGGCCTCGAGCACTTTGGATAGGAATGGAAGTATAGAAATTGGGCGGAAGTGGGTTGGAAGTGTGGGATTGGAAACTTTTGGTAGAGGACGAACATAGGCTTTACGCCATAAGGACGGGAATACGCCGGAGAAAAGGGAAAAATTAACAATGTGGGTGATGGCAGGTAAGAGGTGATCTAGAATAGTAATGATAATGCCACGAGTGACATTATCACAGCCCACCGCTTTGGACTTTACGGATAGAATGATTTTTCTGATCTCTCCCGATTCAACTGGAACGAAACGAAAAGAATTAATTTGAGGACGCGTTAGACCAGAGATTAGAGACAGAGTAAGTTGTTTGGCTAGACGATCCATAGTAGGTACAGTAGAAAAATGACAGTTAAGATCGTCTAAGTCAATAGCATTTGGAAAGTCTATATGTCGCGGTTTGCCGATACCAAGAGTTCCTAGGAATTTCCAAATATCGGCAGAAGAAGAAGAAGAAATATGTTCGAGAATATGGCGGCGTTTAGCGTTGCGTATCATCTGGTTGCATCTATTCCTTGAAACCTTATACAATGCCCAGTTCTCGTCAGTACGATCCCTCTTATGTTTACGGAACGCACGGTCCCTGCGTCGTATGGCCATCCGTATTCCTCTCGTCATCCAGGGTGCAGGAGGACGTTTCAGGTTTACTTTTTTGATGGGAGCATGCTTGTTATAAAGTTGGATCACAATATCATTGAAGATCGCAACCTTATCGTCAACTGAAGTGGCCTCAGTCATAAGCACCCAGTCGACAACAGACGCATCTTTGTTAAGTTCCTCAACGTCCATCCTCGCAAAACAGCGCCTGTACAGAACCCTGGGCTGAGGTTTAGGAGGTTTAAGGATATAGGAAATAAAAATCATGTCGTGATGAGAGAAACCAGGAGCGTCATGTTGACCATGGGAGGACACGAGGGAAGGATTCGAGGTGAGGATAAGGTCAAGCCAGGTGTCATCGCTCACAGCGTTGTGATGAGTGGGTCTAAGCGGTAACACGTGCAGACTAGCTGACTCTATAAGATTAAGAAGCTTACGGGATCTAGGGGAATTTGGGGCAAGGAGGTTTGTGTTAAAATCACCCATAATTATGTGGTGTGCATACTCAGAACCCAAAGATTCAAGAACTGATTCGAATTCAGTGAAATAGTCGACAGTGGGGGGACAGTAGACAACACCAATAATGGTTTTGGCTCCTTTGACGCAAACTTCAAGAAAGATATACTCAGCAGAGGCGGAATAGTTAGAAGAAGAAGAAGCAAGTATTTTATGAGGAAAATCACTGCGAAGATATATGGCCACACCACCTCCTCCCTTACCGATCCGATCATTCCGAATGAGAACGAAACCTGTAAGAGGGTATGTGGTTGACAGAAGGTGCGGCTTGAGCCAAGTTTCGGAGATCAAGATGGCGTGAACGTTGCAGTTGTTAAAGGCATCGTACAGTTCACTGTAGTGACTGGCTACACTTTGAGCGTTGATGTGACACACATTCAGCAACCGACTAGACTCATCATTGAAGCTCTGTAGCTAAAAGTCACCAAGGTTGTCGTCGAGGGAACAAAAGCTTGGGTCGCTTGAAGAGGCAGTCGAATCATTAGCCGAAAAATAAGACTCATTGTCTGACAAGAATAGAAGAGATTAATATTATATCTTAATTATATATAAATATATATATACTAAGTACTAATAGGGGCAACTCGTGCTACTCTGCACCACCCGCCAGCTAATATCAATAACTTAAACAATAAAATCAATAACATAAACAGACATGACACTCAGCACTTTTACATAATTTTTAGTTAAAACATAATTCTTCGAAAACAAAAAGACACACAAATGCAGAAGAGAAAAAAAATCATTACAATGCAAAACAAAAACCTCCCTTTTAAAAGTTGGTCAAAAACAGTGGCATCCAAATGCGGAGTTTCGTGGAAATAGAAAAGAAAAATGTTCTACAAGATAGAAACAAACTCGCTGCAATTGGTAGACAAGTTTCCAAACGAAAACTAAAGTGTCAGTTTGATTACAAACGTCAGTTTTGACACAAGAATACATTACATTACTCTAAGACATTACTATTGTTTACAAACTATGTTGAGGGCTTGAGGGTAACGAATATCTAATAAATGGGTAACAAAACACCTCCATAAAATAACTAAAACAGTTAGTACACCACAGTAAGAAAGGTTACTATGAGACGGGTAAAACACAAACGGTTAGTAATACATGAGTTCAATGATATTATTATTACGATTGAAAAGAGACATGGTATCAACAAACATTCATTGCTATTTACTTGTGTTTTTTGAGGTCCCCACAGCGTTCGCAACTTTTCCGCTCGCAGCTGGTGTCTTGGGATATTTGGTTAGCAAGGGCTGGAGCTCGTCAATGGAAGTGACCTTGTACCGATTTCCGTCGGGGGCCTTAACAAAAAAGGACGCCGTCTTGACTCCAACACGACCGCATGCCAAAGTGCTCGCGCGCCTTGCCGAACACAGACTGCCTGGCCCTCGTTAAAAACTCCTTGACAGCTATTTTGGAGCCTTTCAATCCTGTTTTAGCCTTCCAGACAGAGGCCTTGATATCCACACTGGCGAACCTGACGAGAATTGGCCTGTGATGCTCGTTGCTGGGAGCCCCAAGCCTGTGACAGGCTTTTATTGATGACACATTCAGGTTCTTGAGAGCAAGCTTAGAATTCAAGACATCCAGGATTACTGCAGTGCTATTCTCATTCTCCGCTTCAGCAAGTCCTTGGAAAACCAGTGCTTTCCTCCGGTTCCTGGTCTCTAAGTCATCATTTGGCACATTGATTGATCTGGTTCCGGAGCAAGCCAAGCATGGAAAAAATGAGCTCCCGGAAAATGCGAAACTCATCAGCTATCTTAGCAACTGTATTTCCTTTGGCAGGCCCGGCGCACTGGATTTGTGCTTCAAGTTCTCCCATTTTCTTCAATAAGTTCTCCTCCAAGGTTTTTTGGGCAGCAACAACTTCAGCGTACTGAGACATTCTGTTTGTAAAGTGCTGACTAATAGTATGATGACAGTTAAGTGATCAGCTGGCAGGTGGTGCTTGTGAAGTGCTTAGATATCACATTAAATGTGCCACAAACGTGAGTACTAATGTTATAGCAGTTGTAGACTTAGTACTACAGTAAATTTAATCAATTTATTCATTAATTATATTTTAATTAAAATTCCGAAAAAACCGAACGTCTGTTCTTTTTTACACCTACCCACACACCCAATATCGCTCGCTCCACTCGCTAACGGTCGACACGAACCTTCACTGACGTACTGTACGCGCGTGTTTCTAATGAACCTAGGTACTTTACCTAATTACTAAGAACTTTGTTGTGAAACCTGTGACAACCAACAATATATACACCTTTTGCCCTGAGAGTTTCTCGTGTTTCATTTTCTAAGAGGATCATGCCTCATATATGGCGCCAACGTGTGTGTGCAATTAATAATAATAGTTAGTATCCGCGTCAGTGTAACAAAAAAAAAAAAAAAACTAAGTAGGTACTTACCGTTGACTAAATGTAGTAGCCGTTACATCTACTGCTGACGCAAAATGCCAACGACAAGAAGCAGAGTGAACAGCCAAGGTCAAAGGGACGATGCGCCGAACGACGCATTCCCTAAACCCCCGCGACCAACATCGCCGATCGCGCCCATGCCGCCCGTCTCCAACGAAGACAGAGACCGCGCTGGCGCCTACGGCGACGCCCCGGCTTCACCGCGTGCCGACATGACGTTTTCAAATGACAACGTAGCCTCAATAATCGCGTCACTACAACGCTCACAAACTGAAGCGTTTCGAGAACTACTGGAATCAGTGTCGCGGGCAAATACTTCGACACCGGTATCTTCATTCATGCCTCCAGGTCAAGGCACGCTGATCCGCTGCAAGGCCACCTTCTCCGGCCGACCGCAAAAGTCGGTAGAAGCATTTATCGATGCAATTCAGGCGTACAGCGAATGCGCACAGGTGACAGACTCAAATATCTTACGTGGATTGGCATATTTATTTACGGAAGAAGCAGCTACTTGGTGGCAAGGCATCAAAAGCACGATCTCATCGTGGTCCCAGGCCAAAGATAACCTAGTAAGTGCCTACGGAGATCGCCGGCCAACCCACCGTATATACCTAGAGATTTTTTCGATGCCGCAACAAAATGAAAACACAGACGTGTACGTGGCACGCACTCGCGCTCTCTTTTCAAAAATCCCACAAGAAGATATAACTGAAAAGGCTCAATTGGACATGACATACGGCCTTCTTCACAACAGAATAAGGAAGAGACTGCGGAGAGAAGATTTCGAGACCTTTGCCGACCTACTCCGCCTCGCACGAAACGTCGAAGACTCGCTTGACAACGGGACAGCGTCGACGGGAGGCCGGCGCGCTCCCGTGCCTACAACGGCCCAAGGCGCGCCAACCGCAACGTCTCGGTCGCCGCCCGGCGCTCGCGCGCCACTTCTCAGCGGACCGGGCGAAGCCGCCCGCGCCACCGCGCCTCAAAAAGGCGCCGCAGCCCTCCGCCGTGGTCGCCTGTTGCCCCGCGCACAACCCCGCCCAGCGCGACCGCTACGCCATCTAAGGACACGGACGCCGCAGGAGGAATGAAAAAGCAGCGCCCACTCTGTTCGTATTGCAAGCGCTATGGCCATAACAGAGACCAGTGTCGTAAGTTGGCGTACCGAGGTGAGTCCCGCTTATCTAATAACTCTCCCGCGGAAGTGTGCGAAAGTGGTGACAGACACAAAGAAAGCTTTTATAGTGTCGAACTTTCGGGTTCGCGGGAAAAGTGCTTAAATACTAACCATGGTGCATCGTCAAATAGCCATTTGACCGAAATAGACATTACTAATCATACAAAAAATTACAATTGTTTACATAAAACAAATACTGCATGCAAGTACAATAATGACCTTGACCGCAAACACGGTGACCCTTTGTTTCGGGATGCGCGTGGATTAAACTCTGTTAATAATTGTCAGTGATAAACTTTGTTCCTGACATTGCATGCAATATTCAAAACAATGAATGTGTGTGTTTTCGAAATTGGGTTCCGCATAAAACTGCATGTGCATCTACTAGTTCAGAGAAAAATGTTAATTCCGATTTCGTATGTAATGTTGACTCGAAACATTTTTGTTCGCGTAAAGTGGATAATAGTCCGGGAGCTAGTACCGAAAAATTACCTCATGTTTTTCGTTCAGGTGAACACTTGCAAAAATCAACTGAAAGTTTTTGTACAAATGAACATTTGGAAAGTTACTGGGATGATGGTCATGTGTCAGGTGATAACTGCACTTTAAAAAAATCCTGGGATTTATCTCCCGATGACAATTGTGTAAATAATTGTATTGCTAATGACTGTGTATGTAGTGGAGATGTTTTATTGCCGGGAAATAGTCGCGAGAGGCCCGGTACGTTTCGCGAATTACGACCTATTTTCAAAATAGAAATTTTGGGTGTTAGTGGTACAGCTTTGATAGATACCGCAGCGAAGCATTGCATAGCTGGCCATACGCTTTATGCTCTCCTCCTACGAAAGGGCCACCTCCTCGTTCCCTCGACACGTCAGATCAAGCTCGCTGATGGTCACGTACGGGACATGGAAGTACTTACTACTGTAGTGTGCAGCTCGCCTAACCTTATATTTGTAACTGCACACACTAATTATTGACATTATTACACGAATCGTTGAACTGAACAGTTCTCTTTTATTTTGCTTACATCACTCTAATACATGGCGACCCTTAGCCAGCAATTAAAATTTTGCAACTTACGTGTAAACGAATATGCCTGAAGTTGAAGAAATCATGAAGATATTTACTGATAGAAGTTTGTGAAGACGGAAAATTGGAAGAAAGAAAGCGAAGAAGAAAACAAAAATTACAGAAGAATTAGAACCAGAAACCATAAAGAAGAATTTGTGTGAAGAGATGGAAACATTAAATAAGAAGAAAGAAAAGGAACGTTGCTGCCGGGTGCCGGGAGAATGCTCAAGCCTTATGACGAGAGGATATGCAGGGCGCCGGGAGATAAGTTGTACGGGTCCGATGTGGAGCAGCTGGGAGTCAGTTCCAGTCCAATGTTGAGGAGTTCATACATCCACGCCACGTGAGACGTCGTGACCTACATAATACGTTGTCAGTAAAATACGAACCTACTGCAATGTAAGTTTTGCACTGCTAACAATATTTTTTTTTTTTAATATTCTACAATATTTCATGTTATTGTAATTAGATCATGATAAATTATTTTATATTTAGTTTTGGGAAATAGGAATGTCCCAACAATTGCAAGAGTTGCACGCCAAATTAAAATATTTAAGAGAGTATTTAGTGAAACTAGGTCCAGAAAGGCGTAGACAAGATTTAGCCTTTAAGAAGCTAGTAGAAGCAGAGAAAGAATATAGTAAGCTGGATTGTATTTTGACTCAGGTGAACCAAGAAGTTAAAGATCGCAAGTTAGGCAAAGAAACTTGTGAGGCTTTCCAAACATTAATACAGGAGGTAGAATCAAATTTTCAGAAAATAAAGAATTTGCTTTCTTTAGTAGATAGTAGCAGTCAAACTAGTTCTAAGGATTTTATAGAATATTCTAATAGTGTTACAAAAATGGCTGACGCATTCGATATTAAAACTGCAATTTCCCTGTTGCCGGTGATGAATGGCCAGGAGCAGGTGACAAATCAGCTTATTGATGGTATCTTGCTTTACAGTTCGCTCATCAATGATGCCAGTAAAAGTCAATTAATACAGTTTGTGTTAAAAACGCGTCTCTCGCCTAGTGCAAAATTGCGTCTTAAAACTAATTACGCAGATATAGGAAGTTTGGTAGAAGATATTCGCATTTGCTTGTTACCGACAAAATCGTCTGTAGCTCTACAAACACAATTGTTGAAAGCTACTCAAGGCCGTAGGAGTATAGAAAAATTCGGTACAGAAATCGAGGAGTTGTTTGTGAATCTAACGATTTCTCAGGCAAACGGTAAGCATGACGCCTATGAGGTTTTGCGTCCACTCAATGAAAAGACTGCAATTAAACGGTTCAGCGATGGGTTGACCGACAAGCGGCTCAGCACCATCATTGCCTCACGACAGTTTGCGTCGTTATCTGAAGCTATAACGGCTGCGGTAGATGAGCAGTCCATGTCTGTCCAGACACAAGACCAGGTTATGCAATTTAGGGCTAACCAAAACTATAAACGTGGTAGCTTTAGAGGTTCTCGAAGCCGAGGAACTAGACAGTTTTATAACTGTAATAAAACTTATAATCATAATTATAATAAAAGTAATGAAAATAGCACCACATATAGCGTAAATCGAGGTAAAAACTCAGGTGAGCAGCGTCAGCATTTACGCGGACGTCCGGTGCGCTGTCAGCGTGTTCAGCATAACGCGAAACAGTCCAATGTCCAAGACAACTTGCGCAATGAGCGCGCAAATAGTCACGAAAACCTAGAATTTTTTCGTACCTAACCCGTACACTCATTCAATTCATAGTTTTAGTAATTTTTGTATTATTAATTGTCAATTTAAAAATGGTAATGTAGATCTAAATTTATTGATTGATAGTGGAGCTAGCTTATGTGTACTTAAGAATGAATGGTTGTCGCGACATAGGAATTTAATGGATTTAGTAAAACAGGATAAGATAGTTATTAAAGGAATAAGTGGTAATTTAGAGTTTATGGGGTATATTTATTTAGATATTGTAATTAATAACGTGACTTTTCAACAAAAGTTTTACATTTTTGAACACTTATCTTGCGCCGCAGAAGGTATACTCGGGCAGGACTTTTTTGAGCGGTATAACGCGGTATTAAATTATAAAAACGGTACTCTGAGTTTAGAAAACCGAGACCAGTCAGTTAGTGTTCATGTTAATAGGAATTTATTTACAATTCCGCCCCGTTGCGAAGTAATTAAACACATCCCGACGTCACACAACAGTGATTGCGTCATTACGTCAAAGGAAATTTATAAAGGTGTGTTCACAGCAGGAGTTATATCAAAGCCACAAAATGGGCTTATTCCTGTTAGGATATTAAATACAACAGATAGGTCAATTAATATAAATATTCTAGATCTTACTGTAAGTTGCCTAAATGACTTTTATGTTTGCAAGTTTGATGACGATAGTAAATCCGTGGAAAGAGTACGAACTTTGCTTACTACTTTACAACTGCATACCTATTTAAATACAGAGGAACAAAGAGGTATTGAAAACGTATGTGCCAAATATGCCGATGTTTTCCATTTGCCAGGAGATACGCTCACTACAACTAATTTAGTAGAACATTCGATTAAATTAAAGGAAAATACGACACCAGCGTACGTGAAGCCTTATCGATTGCCTAAAGCATTGAAAGGCGAGGTACAAAGACAAATAAATGAAATGGTTAAAAACGATATCATTGAAGAGACTATTTCAGAATGGTCAAGCCCAGTTCTATTAGTACCAAAAAAGACAGATAGGTCAGGAGGAAGGAAGTGGAGACTTGTAGTGGACTATCGCCAACTCAATAGTAGGATACAGGATGATAAATTTCCGTTACCTAACATCACTGAGATTTTAGATTCGTTATCTAATAACATTTATTTTTCAAAACTAGATCTTAGTCAAGGTTACTATCAACTGCCTTTAGAAGAAAAGTCTAGGAAGTTTACTGCATTTACAACAGACAAGCAGTATCAAATGAAACGATGCCCAATGGGACTTAAGACATCGCCTAGTGCTTTTGCTCGTCTCATGACAATAGCAATGTCTGGGTTAAATTATAAATCATGCTTTTTATATCAAGATGATTGTATTGTCGTAGGAAATTGTCTTGAAACGCATAATAAGAATCTTATTAATATTTTAGAATGCCTAAGAAAAGTGAATTTGAAACTAAATCCGATGAAGTGTGAATTTCTACGTAAAGAAATCGTTTATTTAGGACATAAAATCACTTCAGAAGGAATATTTCCCGATCCATCGAAGGTAGAATGCCTGCAAAAATACCCAGTCCCGCAAAATGTGGACGAAGTCAAGAGGTTTGTCGCATTTGCAAATTATTATAGGCGTTTTATTCCAAAATTTGCTGAAATAGCCTATCCGTTGAATGCGTTATGTAAGAAAAATATAGCGTTCGTGTGGAGTGATGAATGCGAGCGAGCATTTTACAAGTTAAAACAGATCCTTGTTAGTCCGACTATACTTGACTATCCAGACTTTAGCGATAATAACAGTTTCACGTTACAAACTGATGCGTCAAAACTAGGATTAGGCGCCGTGCTGTCTAATAGCAATGGCAAGGTAGTCGCGTATGCCAGCCGTAACTTGAAACCAGCTGAGACGCGATATCCTGTGATTGAGTTAGAGTTACTTGCTATTGTTTGGGCAGTTCGACATTTTAGACCTTATTTATATGGGAAAAAGTTTTACATAAAAACAGACCATAAGCCATTGATTTATTTGTTTAATATGACCGATCCTTCAAGCCGGTTGACAAAATTTAGATTATATCTTGAGGAATACGATTTTGAAATCAGCTATGTCCCAGGACGACACAACGCAGCTGCAGATGCATTGAGCCGGATACCTATTACATCCGACACTTTAAAGGACATGAACAAGCATGTAGTATCGGTCATGACCAGGACACAGACTCGAAAGTTACGCACTGACTGTGACAACAACGACATGACTACTGAGGTATCCTCTACTCCAAGGCCTGATCAACCTAAGGTAGTGGAAATCCTCAAACGACCAATTGACTGCATTGAATTGATATTATTTAGTAATAAAAATACAATAAATAAGATAGAAAAATCTAAACATTTCACTAGTGATAATGGTAACTGCAAATTCGTGCCTGAAAAATCGGCAATATTTGTAATGTCTCGATCGTTATCGACCGTAAGTGTGTTAGCGAGAGAATTACAACGTTTTTGCAAGCAAATCAAAATAAACGAGCTTGTAATAATTAAAAGCAAGCGCAACGAAATATTTGTTAACAATTTTATAAAGGAAATAAGTCACTTAAATGATATTCCTAAGTTACTAATTATAAAAGATGTGACAAGAGTCACTGAAAAAGACACGAAAACTGTGATTTTGAATGACTTCCACCTGTTACCTACGAGTGGCCACGCGGGGATAAACAGAATGATAAACAATATTAGGAAGTACTATTATTGGCCAGGAATGACTAATGACGTAACAGAATTTGTAAAGAAGTGTAGAAGTTGTCAGATTCAAAAGCATTCCAATAGGCATACGAAAGAACCGATGGTCATCACAACCACGGCATCCACTGCTTTTGAAAGAGTTAGTTTAGATTTAATGGGTCCTTTAGATGTAGATAATTTAAACTATAAGTATATTTTAACATTACAGTGTGATTTAACAAAATACGTCGAAGCTTATCCTTTAGAGAAGAAAGATACTGTTTCTGTAGCTAGGTTATTTGTAATTAATTTTATTCTGAGATATGGTATCCCTAGAGAGATAATAAAAGACCAGGGAACAGAGTTTATGTCATCAGTTTTCACTGAGATTTGCAATTTGTTGCATATAAATAAACTGCATTCAACAGCTTATCATCACGAAACTCTGGGAGGATTGGAAAATACTCATAAGGTCCTAGGAGCTTATCTTAGAATTCAGTGTGACAATAACAAAACAGATTGGAGCAGTTGGCTTCCATTCTGGTGCTTTTCATTTAACACTACAATACACTCGGAGACAAAATACACTCCATTTGAATTAGTATTTGGGAAAAATTGTAATTTACCATCTAATATTGCACAAAATTCATATGTTGATCCTTTATATAATCCTGATTCTTACCCTTTAGAGCTAAAATACAGACTTCAAAGAGCACAAACTGAAGCTAGAAATAATTTATTATTCAGTAAGGAATTAAGGAAAAATAATTATGATAAAAATGTAAATGGATTACAATATAAGAATGGAGATTTAGTTCTTATTAAAAACCAAGTCGGAAATAAGTTAGATAAAATTTATTTAGGACCATACAGAGTCATTGAAGATATTTCACCAAATGTAAAAATTTTAAAAGATGACAAAGAATATATTGTACATAAAAATAATACAAAGCTATTTGTAACTTAAAAAAATTTGGTTCTGATAAGATGTTTTTTTTTCTTATGTAATGTAATACTTAAAAGTTCATATTTAAGATATTGTTTTTAAGCATAGTTAAAGTTATAAAAATGCATTATGTACTTAAGTAATAATACCATTTTTAAAAAAAAAGGGGAGGTGTAGTGTGCAGCTCGCCTAACCTTATATTTGTAACTGCACACACTAATTATTGACATTATTACACGAATCGTTGAACTGAACAGTTCTCTTTTATTTTGCTTACATCACTCTAATACACTACGTCTTTGGCGGTAAGTTTAAAACAGACAGTCATTACGATCCCATTCTTGATTTTCCCAGATGCCAACAATAACGAAACACTTCTTGGCATTGATTTCATTACTGCTGCAGGAGTAGTAATAGATTTTCATAGAGAAACCTGGTGGTTCAGTAACGATGATACCAAATACAAGCTTCTTTTTGACCCTGCCTCTAGGGGAATCAGCTGTTCCTCTGTTCACGTTCTCCGTGATGATGAAGGTGCCCATCTCAATCTAGCTGAGCGTAATGCGCTCGCTGAAGTCCTCGTCAGACACGTGCATATTTTTGAAGCAGGCGGAGGTCCAACTCCATTCGCTGAGCACTGCATAGAGACAGGTAATCATCCACCGATAGCCGTGCCTCCGTATCGCCTGAATCCGGCAAAGAAAGAGTTGATGAAGAAAGAAATTGACAAAATGATTGACGACGACGTCATTGAGGAATGTGAGTCCGCTTGGTCTTCACCGGCATTAATGGTGCCGAAGCCCGATGGTAGTATTCGGTTTTGCGTCGACTATAGACGCCTTAACGCAATCACCAAGTCCGACTCATACCCGATGCCGCGTATTGACGAACTTCTTCAATCCACGAAGAGGAACTGCTACACGAGTTCCCTTGATCTTCGCTCTTCGTACTGGCAAGTAAAGGTCCGGGAGTCTGATAAAGACAAAACCGCCTTCATATCTCCTCTCGGCACTTATCGTTTTAAAAAGATGCCGTTCGGTTTAAAGAATGCGCCGGCGACTTTCCAGCGCCTAATCGACCGACTCCGTTCCTGCGCAGCATTAAAAGAGGTAACCATCCTAGCTTATTTAGATGACCTCTTGGTGATATCGGAAGGGTTCCAGCAACACCTGAAAGACCTGGAGCTGGTGATGAAACGGCTCGAAGAGTTTAATCTCCACGTGAATCGGAAGAAGTGCGCTTTTGCGAGAGAAAGCGTGAGATACCTCGGACACGTTATTACCCAAGAGGGTATCTCCACCGATCCACAAAAGGTGAGTGCAGTACTGGAAATGAAGGAACCAGCCACTATAAAACATTTACGAACCTTTCTGCAAACGTGTTCATGGTTTCGGAAGTTTATTCCGAATTTCTCAAAAGTAGCCGAGCCATTAACACGATTGACAAGAAAGAGCCAGGTCTGGATCTGGGGCCCAGAGCAGTCCCATGCTTTTAATGATTTAAAAGAATTACGCACCTCTGCACCAATATTGGTTCAGCCTGACTTCAACAGTCCCTTTGTTCTGCGTACCGACGCAAGTAACTACGCCTTAGGCGCAGTTTTATTACAGGGAGAAGGTAAGCAGGAAAGGCCGATAGAGTACGCCAGTCGTCTGCTAAACGATGCTCAGCGCAATTACTCCACCACGGAAAGAGAGGCACTCGCGGTGGTTTGGGGAGTCGAACGCTTCCGGTCGTACCTCGATGGCCATCCGGTCATTATCGGGAGTGATCACCAACCTTTACGTTGGCTGCTGTCCAGATTAGTCCGTTGGGCCCTAAAATTGCAGTCCTTCGATATTAAGTTCGAGTACACCCCGGGGAAGGCAAACGTCGTAGCGGATACTTTAAGCAGGCCTATTTGCTCCAATGAAACTCGCGACAATTGCGGCGTTTGCTCCATTATTTGCGATCTACCTACTAAATCTCCTGATACCCTACGTCAAGAACAGCTGTCCGACCCCGAAGAGGCGAAGATCGCCAGAGAACTGGAAGGTACTGATGAGGTTGCTGCTCGGAGATGGACGGAACGAGGTTACCTCATGAATCAGGGTGTATTGTATCGGTACAACCCTGATTCAGAGAGCGAGTCCCCTCAACTGGTGATTCCTGCTGATCAAGTGGTGAGTATACTTAAAGAGCTGCACGATGATCCTTTAGCTGGCCACCCAGGGATCGACCGGAATTTTTTTTTTTTTTTTTTGCGCTGGGAAAAAATGCATTACGCACACCCTCCCATCTGGGGATGGGGGGGCTGTGTGGGACTCCCCGGGCTAGCCCGGTATACCCACTAAAATAACCCAGCGGCATTCCCGCATCGTCTGAGTGGAGAGGGACTGGGAGATCGGCACAGCCTTTACGTCCAGCCCCCCTCCGACGTCCCCCGTCGCCCTTCACGCCCTCCCCGTTGGGGGAGGGCCGGGAATGTCCGACGAAGGTGGTGCAGGGTGCAATGCGGGCGAAGGCGCCCCCGCGCCTGTCGCCCGCCCGTCACCACCACGAGGAGGGACAAGGCCCCGCCTTCTCCGACCTCTTCTCCGTCTTCGGAGCGGCGCAGCGAGAGGGTCGTCCTCCCGCTCGCGCTCCGCCGCCTCCTTTTGCGAGATAACCGCCTCGCAGAAGGAGGCGATCGCTGCCCAGGCCCCCTCACTCTCCAGCATGGCGCTGACCACGCCGGGTAGTGAGAGGTCCTGGCCGACCACCGCGGTGAGACTGCGGCGCAGCTCGGACCAAGCCGGGCACACCTCGAGGGTGTGCTGTGCCGTGTCCTCTGCCGCGCCGCAGTCGTGGCACGCCGGAGTTTCCTCCCTCCCGATCCGGTGCAGGTGCGATCCGAAACAGCCATGCCCGGATAACACCTGCACCAGACGGAAAGAGAGGAAACCGTGGGAGCGCTCGAGCCAGTCCCGCAGGACCGGACCGAGCGCGTCCAGGGTTCGGCGGCCAAAGGTGGCGGAGGCGAGGTCCTCCGTCCAATGGACGATGATGGCGTCCCTCGCCTCCCGCCGCACGACCTCCCGCTCCTCCGCGACGGGGCGCTCCCCGAGCACCCTTCGCCGCGCCGTCCACTCGTACACTCTGGCGAGCACCCACGCCTCCAACTCCCAAGGAGGGGTGCTAGCCAGAGCGCACGCCGCCGAGAACCCAACTGAGCGGTATGCCCTCGCCACCCGCTGTGCAATGGCCCTTTGGGGCCTGCGGATGGCGGTGGCATTCTCCCTCCTATGGAGGGAGTCCGCCCAGATGGGGGCCCCGTATAGGGCCATGCTACGCAGGATGCCGGCATACAACCGCCGGCATCGTGCGTTGGGCCCGCCCAGGTTCGGGAGGAGCCAGGACAGGGCGTCCGCAGATTTCAGCAGGCGCGTCGACAGCCCGCTGAAGTGCGGGCCGAAACGCCACCTGCTGTCCAGCACCAGGCCCAGATATTTCATCTGGGCCGGGATCGACCGGACCTACCATAAGGTAGCTCAGCTATATTATTTTACAGGGATGCGGAGGATAATTTCCGACTACGTCAAAGCCTGCATCCACTGCCAACGGTACAAAGCGACCAATGCCAAACCACCAGGCCTTCTTCAAACACCGGTAATGAACCAACGAAATGAGGTACTAGCTATAGATCTTTTTGGCCCGTTACCAGAAGGAGACCAGGGGGAGCGTTGGATCTTACTGGTTGAAGACACCGCGACGAGATGGATAGAACTGTTCGCCCTCAAGGACGCAAGAGACAGAAGTGTGTGCACGTGTCCTCATTGAAGAATATTTCATGAGGTTTGGTTTGCCTCGTCGAATAATATCAGACAACGGCGTTCAATTTGTTTCTGCAGTCATGCGCCAATGCATGTCCGTCCTGGGTATAAAGCAAAATTTTGTTCCTCTTTATCACCCAGAAGCCAATCCCGCAGAACGAAAGAACCGCGATTTGAAGGCAATGTTAGCACAGCTTGTTGAGGATGACCGCACGTCATGGCCCAAAAAGTTGCCGGTGATTCGTTTCGCCTTGAACGGCGCTAAGTGCCGAACGGCAGGTATGTCACCAGCTTATTTGACCTTTGGTCGAGAAATGAGGTCTCCCACGGAGGTTACACATGACCTTCGTTCAATTTTAGACAAGGACAATTTTGTCCCTCAAATAACTCCTTACCTTAGGAAGTTCGTGAATTCGTTTTCAGAAATTCGTGAGCATGTAGAAATCCAGCAGGACTTGGACCAAAGAGTACGCTGACCAGTCACGCCGATCTGCAGAAACTTTTCAGGTGGGAAACTTGGTACTTCTTAAATCTCACGTGCTCAGCAATGCTGCGAAAAATGTTACTGCCAAGTTCGCGCCAAAGCGCGATGGTCCATACCGAATCACAGCGAAAATAAGTCCAACAACTTATACCTTATCACATGTGAATCAACCCTGTGAAGTTCTTGGCAGGTATCACTTACAGGATCTCTCAGCCTACAAAAGTAGAGGCGACACTACACTACCAAGGCCTGTTATACCAAAAAGGAAGCGAGGACGCCCAGCTGAAACTAGAGTCCTAGTCCAGGAGCGAGGGCGTTCCCCTGGACTAGAGGGGGAGCATATAGTAAACCACCCCGCGGTGTTGCCAATCCGTTCCACTCGCGGCCGTTTACCCGCGCGTTTATTACAATAGTGCGCTACTACGCATGCGCGTACAGCCGTCTCACACGCCACTGGCGCGCGGCGGCGAGGCAGTCGAGTCTAAGCTGTCAGAGTTGGAATATCGCTCGCTCCACTCGCTAACGGTCGACACGGACCTTCACTGACGTACTGTACGCGCGTGTTTCTAATGAACCTAGGTACTTTACCTAATTACTAAGAACTTTGTAAGAAGCACTCTCTCCCATTCTATGTCATTTAATAAATACAACATTAGCAACCGGTGTCTACCCTGATAGATTAAAATGTTCTATAGTCAAACCTCAGCATAAGAAAGACAGCACAATGGATATTCATAATTACAGACCCATCACTCTTATACCCATAATTTATAAAATTTATGAAAGAGTCATGTACCATAGAATACGTGAGTTCTAGAAAAAAAAAATACTAAAAGAAGAGCAAAACGGCTTTCAAAAAGGCAAGTCAACAACACTTGCAACTTTCTCTCTTGTTAAATCTATTACAGAAAATATTGATAAAAAACAACCCGTTACTGTTGTTTTCCTTGACATGAGTAAAGCATTCGATTTAGTAAATTACGACAAGCTGTTAGATAATTGCGAGCGCTATGGCATTCGGGGTCCGGCACTAGATTGGCTCCGAAGCTATCTCTGCGGTCGGACACAGTGCGTAGAAGTGACTCGCATAAACAAAAACTTAACATCAACAACCTACAGATCCGACTTTAAGAGCAATCGGTCAGGAGTACCACAAGGTAGTATTTTAGGACCTCCTCTGTTCCTACTGTACATCAATGATTTACCGAATGCCAATCATATTTGCGTGCTGTTTGCCGACGAGGGTTCAGTGATTGTACCTAGCAATAATATTCAAAACCACGAAAGAGTAATACACGAGACACTAAATGACATAGTTGGTTGGTTAACACTAAAGACCTTAAGGTGAATTTGTCCAAAACAAAATATGTACGTTTTAGTAACTACAATCAAATTAAAAAACATAATTTCAACATTACATTCGAAGAAGAAAAAATAAATAGAGATGACAACATTAGATTTCTTGGTATTATCTTAGATGAGCACTGCAATTGGAAATTACATGTAAATACGGTGTGCAAGAAACTCAATAGATTTGTTTACGCTCTAAGACAATTAAGGAAAATAGTTAGTGAGACAGCAGCTCTTACTGCTTATCACGGCCACGTAAGCTCCATTTTAAGGTACGGGTTATTGTTATGGGGCAACTCGCCACACATTAGCAGAGCTTTCATTATACAGAAAAAGTGTATCAGAGCAATAAGTAACGTCGGGCCTTTTGAAACATGCAGGCCGCTTTTCAAAAAACTAGAAGTACTTACTCTTGTATCTATGTACTAAATATATAAACATCCCAATTTCCATTATGTACATAATGGAAATTGGGATGTTTATCAGAAACCAATCACAATTGTTTGTGGACAATAATGAAAATTGTAAATATAAATCAAGAGACCCTACTAAATTGAAAACTCATACTTCTTATAAAAGCGCATTGCATAAAAGGAATAGTCATAGGATGTCCATTAAAGTTAATCATCACATTCCACGTCTGTTGAGAGAGCTTTCTGAATATAAGTTTAAAAAACAAATGAAACTATGGTTACTGGAGAACTGCTTTTATACCTTAGATGATTTTTTTAGCTGTAAGACTTAATCTCTGTAAATTATGAGTTGATCTCTTTTGTATTTGTGAAATATTTTATTATATTTTACTTTAAGTAGTAGTAAATTTTCGCATGCCTCCTATTGGTGAGATGTGTGAAACTCTACCTACTTTCTTGTAACACCCATTGTACCATATCTCTGGCGAAAATAAATGATTTGATTTTGCGCTTACATTTGATAAGCTAATTAAGCTAAAGCTGCTCAATAACACCTGCACTTTGCAGGATTTAATTAATGCCACTTTTTGCAATTAACGTAGCCACTACTGGGCCAAAACAGTATAAAGAGTTAACCATCGACTCGAAAAGAAGAAGAATGAACCTATACAGGCTCGAAGCCAGAAGGCATATCATACCACCCGCGAGCAGGTGGCGAAGTCCTATGATAGAGGAGTCGCAAAAACTGTTGAATGAGCTCGGCTAATCAGCTGTCTAACTCTTTTCTAAAAACTTAACATTGTTATGATTTACGTTCCTGGTTCGAAATTAATTAGGAATCAACTTTAATCATAAAGTAGTTTCTTAACTTCGTAGTTTGAAGAAAATATAAATATGCAAACATATGGCCTTCTTTAAGGTCCGACGCCATAAAGAAGGCTGTTGGAGGCAGCATTACAGAGCGATCCACACTGCAGAAGACCTTATGGCTAGGAGACGCGACGTATGTGGTCGTGATCCTCAGCAGTGAGGAAACGACGACGAAGAAGAAGAAGGCCACTCAAATGCCCATAATTTTACGAATACTGTTAAAAATTGCTGATGGCGTATACCTACCACAATCAAGATTATTTTAGAAGATAGTTTGTGATGACCCCTTGCTTCAGCATTAATTCATTTCTTTTGTGTACGGGGAACCCACCGAACAAGCAGCAACCATCAATACGCATAATATTGACAAATGTTTGTGGGGAAAATATTTCCATGAAAACGGGTGTGGATGAAATGGTACACATCATCCTATTAAGTTCTATGATTTTTATTTACATATTAATTTCGATTAATTTTTTTAAAGGAACTCGCCAAAAAGTCACACATATCGAACAAACTGTTATAGTAACTGAAATAAGATTTCGGCTGTTTGCTCCGGTGACGATGTGATCATTCCCAGAATCCCCCTCATTTCCAATTATTTTCCATTTATTTTCTAAACTGTTAAATCCCAGTGAGCCTACGATATTATTAAGAAATTATCCGTTGCGGGCTTCACCCTCCAGTAGATCATGGGGAACTGTAGATCCCTTGGAAGTTTCCAGGGTGCTGGACCAATACCCACTCTTCCTGCTACCTTTCTCACAGTTTCGTAAATGAATTTGCCAGAAATAAACTAAACTTCATGAGAACTAATGGTCACGGGCTACAAATTGCAGGCAGTCAAAAATGGCAATGTCAAGCCTATACACGTGACTAATTTAACTAGTTCTCAGCCGAAGTAGAAATACCTTCCGAATAGTAAAAGGTATAATCACGGGTCATTGCCCTCTAAAAACCATTTCTATAACATAGGCGCCATAGACAGCGCAATTTGCAGAGGATGCTTCACCACCGAGAAATCAGTCACCCACTTCTTCTTGGAAATGAGGCATTTGCTTCCCGACGTGAACAAATCCTTGGAACGGTGAGGTCGCTCCGTGAAACCTGTGGAGCACCCAGGAGGCTTCTGTGCATTTGGGTGGAGCTAGGCTAGCTAACTTAGCCAGAACGCTTACGCGCAATGGGCCGAATGGGAGTCTAAATGCGGATTACGGAGTCTCTACTCCATTCGTTGCGGGGGTAGACTTCTTTTCTGGTTGGTATTCCCATGGCCAAATTTATGTAGCTCTATTGCGTGTTAATAACCCTAGCAACTTTCATCAATATCGTGTACAGAGGTTTCTCATTACGAATATTACGAAAAATTACTAGGGCTAGACGGCATTTTCAACAGAAGAGAGGATACAGCCAGTACCGTACCATGCATAAAGCTTTTATCACACGGCACGGATTTCGTAGCGGTGCCCGCCGCGCGGTAACACGGTTTACGTGTGTAAGTCATCAACGGATTTTTTACAGACCAATGCGACATAAGATCCGCTTCACCGCCGTCCGCGGCGGTGCGCGGTGCCGTATGTTAAGCGCCTAACAGTCTTCCAAATCCATATTCTAAGAGGGATCTTAGCGATCTTACATAGCGGCATAATTTTATTTTTCAACATACACGCGAACGAAGTCCGGGCAGCAGCTAGTATACTAATAATAATATAGTATATATATATATGATATTTTAAAGATTTTATTGTTTGTTTGTTTGAATTGAATAGGCTCCGAAACTACTGGACTGATTTGAAATGCTATATATTATGCCCGTACTCCCACGGGAACGGGAACTACGCGGGTAAAACCGCGTGACGTCCACTAGTCATAAATAAAGTGTGGTGCATGCAGTCGCTGAGAACTATATATTTCCTACTTTGCGCCACTCTGTCTATCTCACTCTTTCTCTATTATAACGTTGCACGTTATTTTTACGGTAAATTTTATAAAAATATTCTGGCAACATATAATTGGAATTATAGTTGCAACATTTTAAGCAATGACTGAAGAATGAAGCTTGGCGCTGATTGGCCATGTTTCCCTACGATGCCATATTGCACGAGACAAGGTTTTATAAGGGCCTGCTCGTCATTTCTCGCGAATACATCAATTGAAGCGAATAGTTATTAAGTACTCCTTAAAAGTCTAGATCCTTGCTAGTACTTACTACTTGAAATTTTAACTCTAAAAGTTGTGAGTGGAGAACCCCAGAAGGGGTTCCTTCCTGCCTACATCTTCCTCCCTAGCTCTCGAGGACCGACAGGATCGGAATCAGGAATTGTACGTGGTTTTATTCGTCACATTATATAATAAAACAATTGTTCCCTCAAAATAATTGTCATATTTTTGCCAAACATGACTGGAACATCAAGTTGAACCTCCTGTATAAAAACTTCGTCACATTATATAAAAAAAAATCAAAGTTTCAGATTAACAATACCCCTCAAAATAATCGTCAGATGTTTGGTAAACATGACTGGAACATCAAGCTGAACCTCCTGTATAAAATTCTGACACGCTCGAGTATTGCAATATGGCGATTTTTTTTTGCTTTTTCAAAAAATCTTTACGATCTTACGTCACTTCCGAAACGTCAGTCTTTAGAATGGAGGCATTTTTAGGCTTCACTTAACATCCCCTCTGAATATCTAATGCGCTCGAAAGTTTTTTTTTTTCTCTATTTTCTACCTTTCTGGATAGCCAACCCTACCACGCAAATCGGCAGATAAACATACCTTTGGTATCAGAGACATGTTGGAGCATCTAAACTATCAATATCTGACACGCTCGAGTATGTCCATGAAACTGTGGACGCTTCCCCCACCATTGAACGGAGAAACATTACGAACCTTTTATTATTTTCATTATCTAAACTACAAAATGTAATACGTCCCCACGACGCTCGAGTAAATCCACATTCAGCATCAATGCCTCCCTTACTATAACATACCTATATACCTTACAGATTATACATATATCTTCTATCTATACACATAATACTAGCACTTCGCCTGGGTTTAGTAGGTACTCCACGAACTTCATTTCCTTGTCCTCCTTCTATAAAGGCTAACGTGTAAATTATTTGTCTATACAAATAATAAAACAGTAGAGACCGTGATTTCTGTACATTAATCAAAAATACCAAAAATCGAGAAGGGGCGATCAAAAAAAGCTATAGAACACAAAAAGAGCATTTTAATTTTTTTTGTCTGTCTGTCTGTCTGTTCACGCTAATCTCCGAAAATACTGAACAGATTTTGTTGGTGTTTTCAGGGTTAGATTAAGCTTATTTCTACATTTAGTCTTTGTTTCATTCAATTGGTGGCCGGAAAAAAAGTTATGGACATTTAAAAATTTTAAAATTACTTATCAACGGTTTTCGAGTTCAAGTTTTGTTCAAATTTCAATTATTCGTTCAGTTTAGCATAAAATTTAAAAACATATCCGTAGAAATTGTTATCATTACGCTATATCTTCGAGGAGCTAAGCAGTCAATAACCATAACTTATTATAATATCAGGTATTTAAATGAAACGTCAACTGAATTCATAACCCTGGCGGTACGATGACTGGCTACCGAATGATTCGGTGTAAGTTCAAACCCCAGTTTTCGCAACTTTTTTAAATTATTGCTGACTCATTTTTTTTACTTTTTATATTCCTGCTCTAATATTTTCGTTTGCTGCGACTTGGATGAAAATGTCTGGAATTGGATGTGACGAATTACTGAAATTCCGGATTAGTAGGATAATTAACAGAACTTATTTTCTGTTTTTCTGTATTTTTTTGCTCCGCATCACGATAAAAATTATAAAACCAAAGTATGTAGATAACTTTTGGCAATATAAATGAAATCAAGTAAGTAGTAAGTAGTAAGTAGTAGTAGTAAGTTTTAAGTACCTGCAATCTTAGCAAATAAACGACTTTACTTTACTTTACTTTACGTAAAAAAGATACCTCCAATGCTATCTAATAACCCAAATGGCTCTTTCGATAGCATGAGATTACACCAAAACATATTTTTTTCTGGTAGGTACATTTAAAACGTCTTAAAAAAGTGATTTACTGCCACACTCAGAGAGGTTAATTAAATTAGTCCTAATGATTACTTAACTAATTATCATTAAATTCATTAATGAACGATACATCCCAGAGACATTATTTAAGGGTTCATTAGTTAATGACAACTTTAAGTATCCGTAGGGCGGAGCATCGCCAAATCATCTTTGAGATTGCACATCGCGAACTGTTGGTGCAGCCACACTTGAAAAATTGATATTATTAAATAGCAAAATATTTTATTTAAACACATTGCAAGCGTATAAATAGGTAACATAAACAAAAAATTGTTCATTTGACGTTCGTTTTTAATAAAAAAAACCAAGCGAAACGACTATTTTCAAATAAATAAAATAATACAACAGGACCCTTTTTTTTCTGGTATCACTAACTGTCAGTGTTATAAACTGTCAAGGTTATGTTTTTAGTTTGTGACTTGTGTTGTTGCGTTTAAACCGCCAAGAAAGAGTCTTCGTGTTGTAAAGTTTAATTACAGGTGTGCAGGACAGTCGCATACATAGTCTTAGGTTTAGAGTTAAGAGTTAGGCACGTGTTGCTTTTAAGTAATACCGTTAGTTAACAACATATTTTTAGAAAGTAGACAGATGTAAGGGATAGTTCGATGCTTTAAAAATGTTTGGGTCACATTGTCATTTGTTAAGTTATTACCGACCCCTATAGTTGAAGATCCCTTGTTATGTGAAAGTTTTATGTCTGTCCATTAACAGAATAGTGTATTTGTCTCTAATATTTATTAACGTCCGGCAATAGTTTCTAATTCTGGCATAGTCCACAAAATCAATAAATTCTACCAGACATCTTTGCTATTGTTAAAACACTTCTATTCCTAATGTGAATTCTTTAAAATAAAAATATAACCTCAAACGTCAATGCCAAAATCAATCATTAGAAAGTTAAGTGATGGTTTTGCTTTACTTAACTTTAATTGTCATTAAGGTATGGTAACGGACCGTTAACTGTCTCTGAGAGCGAACTTTTTTAAATCTTTACTAAGGAGCGACTTAAGTAACCATTAAACGTCTCTGAGTGTGGCAGTTAATATTCTTTTCATTTTAATATTTTTTTCCAATGAATTCAAACACGATACCTCTGCTGTAACTTATTGAGGAGTTGGGTATTCTGCAGACCTCAGGTTATGCTACAGCATCAGGTCAATATAACCATGTTTTTGCAATGTCATTGAAGTAACAGAATACCAAATTTCGCATCGATCAGACCCGTAAAAGCTGGTTGATGAAGGCATTTGCCTTCATCAACTAGAAAAGAGCTGATGATCTTCAAACGGCTCAATCGATTTTGATAAAACTTATCTAAGAACTACCCCTAGAAAACCTGCTTTCAAATAAAAAAAAACTGCATCCAAATCGGTTCACCCGTTTAAGAGCTACGGTGCCACAGACAGACACACAGACACTTTATAGCGGTCAAACTTATAACACCCGTCTTTTTTGGTCGGGGGTTAAAAATATCGTTCTGAATGAATTTAATACCTATTCCTATTAATAAAAATAAAACGAACTCCAAACTTACCTATCTTTTGATAGTTCAACTTCATATTCCATAGATGGCGTTACGCATTTGATCTCATTTTCGCGGTGTTAAGATTACAATATTCGTCAACTTGCGTGCGCTTACATTTGCTAAGCTAAATAAGATAAAGCTGCTCAATAACATCTGTACTTTGCAGGATTTAATGAATGCCACCGATTTTGCAATTAACGTAGCCACTACTGGGCCAAAACAGTATAAAGAGTTTGCCATCGACTCGAAATGAAGAAGAATGAACCCTTACAGGCTCGAAGCCAGGAGTCATATCATACCACCCGCGAGCAGGTGGCGAAGTCCCATGATAGAGGAGTCGCAAAAACAGTTGAACGAGCTCGAATAATCGGCTGTCTAACTGTGTTCTAAAACCTTAACATCGTTATGATTTACGTTCCTGGTTAGAGATAAATTAGGAATCAACTTTATTCATAAAGTAGTTTCTTAACTTCGTAGTTTGTTTCGTGTCTTTTCTATGTTCAAAATTTTCTTTATAAGTATATTGTGTGTACATAAATAAATAAATAAATAAATAAATAAACATGTAAAAGTTCAAATATGCAAACATATGGTCTTCTTTATGGTCCGACGCCATAAAGAAGTTTGTTGGAGGTAGCATTACAGAGCGATCCACACTGCAGAAGACCGAATGGCTTGGAGACGCGACATATGTGGTCGTAATTCTCAGCAGTGAGGAAACGATGACGAAGAAGAAGTCAAATGCGCATAATTTTACGAACATTGTTAAAAATTGCTGACGGCGTATACCTACCACAATCAGGAAGGTGGTTAGGTTATTTTATAAGATAGCCTGTGTTGTCCCGCTGCTTCAACATTAATTCATTTCTTACTGTGTACGGGTAACCCACCGACGCAACCATCATTACGCATAATGTTGACAAATGTTTGTCGGAAAAATAAGGGAAATAATTCTATGAAAACGGCCATGGAAGAAGAGGTACACATCATCTGATTAAATTTTATAATTTTTCATCATTATCATCTGCCTAGCCTTTTCCCAACTAGGGGTCGGCTTCTAGTCAAACCGGTTTCAGCTGAATACCAGTATTTTAAGAATTATAATTTTTATTTGCATATTTAATTTCCATTAAATTTTGCAAAGGCACTCGGCTGGAAGTCACACATATCCAACAAACTGTTATAGTAGCTGAAATAAGATTTCGGCAAATTGCTCCGGCGTTTTGCTCCGGTCACGTATGATCATTCCCAGAATCCCCCCAATTCCCAATTATTTTCAAAATTGTTAAACTCCTAGAGAGCCTATGATACATCATGACCAGCTCAGGGCCAGAAATGATCCGTTGCGGGCTTCACCCTCCAGAGGATCATGGGGAACTGTATATCCCTAGGAAATGACGCCACAGACGAATTCGCGAAGAGGTTCCAAGATGGTAGTGCTGGACCCATACCCACTGCTGATACCTTTCTCACAGATTCCTACATGAATTTCGGCTGTGAAAGATCAAAACCCAGTATCTGCATAAAACTAAATTTTACAGGAGAGCCGAAAAACGATTTCATATCTTTGGCAGAGTGCCGTTTCAATAATATTAGTCGTACCTTCTTGGGAGTGATTGCAAAATTTTAGGTACATAACAGGCTTTATAAAAAAGGTAATTTTAATGCGTCCATCACAAAACATGTACGTAGAGAAGCAGTTACTAATAAAAACATTGTTTTCTTAGACCAAACTTTTTGAGTGTGACAATTTCAAAACCTAGTAAGATCACTTGCTTTGTTTTCATCTAGTTCTAAAATATACTGAGTGGGGACTAAACGCAAATTAATATACCTAGTACGATCACTTGCTTTGTTTTCATTTAGGTCTGAATTTACTGAGTAGGAACTAAATGCCATTTTATAAACCTAGTAAAAAACAACAGAATAAATCAACATAAATATGGCCAGTAATAAGCATTTTTAATGAAAAATATAAAAAAAACAGATAATCGGAAACCAAACACTATTTGTTCACATAAAAAAATCAAAAATGAATCACTCAAAATATTTGAAAACAGTCAAATAAAAATAAATTATTCGCTTATTAATTGTCCTCCAGAAACTAAATCAGCAGTACCTACTGAATTATTATTAATCGGTAAACTTTGCCAACACGGGATTCTGTTCATTGGCGTAAGCTGTAATAAAGTTTTTACTTTGCCTTCCTTTTTACTTTCTTTAATGCCTCTTGGAATATTTTTTAAGGTTGGTGGTAAGGGATTGTGTTACTTCAACTAAAGAACAAGAAAATATTCACGGGATCAAGGTCATCATTGCGTCACGGTATGCGTTTCTTTTTTACCTACTCATACGATTTTTGGGCTTCGATAACTTCAATATTCGATCTACAACCCAAAATAACATTCTTATAGTCTTCAAAATCGTACACAGCATTTTTTTTAATCTGCCTCTCTATATTGCCATGAACTCCATCAGCTGACATATGAGTGTGACCTTTAGTTAGGTATTTCAAAGTCTAACTTTCTAAATTGCAAAACCCAGAGTTTATTATATTAGTAAATATAAGTGAATTCAGGTAAGTTGCTATGAATACTGAATGTTGCGGTATGTTACATGGAAGAGCCGGAATGTTATTCGAAATTAAAGGGTTGCAATTAGTATCATCATTAGATTCACTAGTTTCTTCTTTGTAGCGTTGGTATTTTTTAATATTTAGATACTTTTGAATTGAGAGACTTGGATCTACTACCGAAACACCACTGTCCAAAAAATTTTTAAATTTCCGAAATATTTTCAATAAACTCTTCCATGCTTCCGTCACTGTGCTGAGAAGAACATGATATCGGATTGTCGTAGATGTTGAATAGAGCATCTTCAGTTACCAAAGGAGTGATATCAATTGAGTTAGTGAGCGAAACGTTGTTGCAGGGTATATCAGTGACCTTCTGCGAAGCAGTGATGCTAGCGAAGGAGGAGGCTGAACGCGTGCGAGAGAGGGAACGCCCCAGCCGCCGCAACAGAAGAAGACGTCCCGGGCGTCGGGAATCGCAGAGTGATTCCCGGCCACCGTAGGCGCATGTCTGCGGACGGCGAGCGTTGGGTGGCTCGTCATCCGATCAGGACCTCGCCCAGGTCGACGGCGCGCTGTGTTCCACGCGCGCCTCAAAGAGATGTCAGCAAAGTAGACGGGGCCCGGTAGGGCCAGTGCCTGCCGGGGTTGCGGAATCTGTTCGAAAGAGTCGCCGCGGCCCTGGAACACAAAGGGCATTAGGAGGAGCACGGATGGGTTTTAGTCAGTGTACAGGTCACTATTCGGGTGTTCGGTACGTGGTAAATACAATAACACAACACAGTACGGTTTCAACGCGCACGTCTTACTCGCTCGGCGGACAAGCTGAGAGTGTGCGTTCAGTGAAGCGACTCCCTGACCGCACCCCCACCACCGCTCGCCCCACCAGTAAGGCATGTCGGTATTTATTTATACACTACATCTACCTTTTACAAAATTAGAAAAAATTGCATTATTTAGTATAAGTATAATCAATTACAAATCAGTTTATTTTAAGAACAATCATCAAATAATTTTAATAACGGTCTGAAAGACAATCAACTTATTAATTTTCGTCACATACATTGTTATCGACAGTATCCTTATTCCCTGAAGATTTAACATCCTCATTTGGGCAAACTTCCCACTTTCCTTCAACCTTTTTCAAATGTACTATATTTCTACGTAACCGTTGTCCACTATCATCATTTACCAATTCGACATCGTTTCCTTCTTTGTTTACCACTGTATGTGTCGTATCTTTGAATGTAGTGGACAACTTGTTCTCCCTTATTGTATTTTTAACATATACTTTTTCCCCAATATCTATACTAGATTCCGTCGCTTGCCTCTTCCTATCTGCATATTCTTTTCCTTTGCTTTTCATTTCACTATCCCTGTCTCTAGCTCCTAGATCAGTAAATTCTATATCTACAACGGAAGGTAGCTTATCCCTAAACTGTCGTCTGAAAAAGAGTTCTGCAGGGGTTTTACCTGTGACGGAGTGGGGAGTGCTATTTTACATAGTGAGATATGTGAGCAAATCCTCTTGCCAATTAGATTTTTGGTTTTGGCTAATCCGTAAACGTTTCAATATACTGCGGTTCTGCTTCTCAACTTCGCCATTTTGCTGAGGCCAATAGGGAATGGTATGAAACAATTGAATACCGAATTCTTTGCAAAAACTTTCAAATTCTGTACTAACAAACTGCCGACCATTATCAGCGGTAACGCTTACGGGTGTGCCTAACCGAGAAAATACCTCTTTAAGCATGCTAATGGTGTGTGCAGAATCAATGTTTTTAGTGATTTTGATTTCTTTATATCTGCTATAATAATCTATAATGACTAAAAGATAATGTCCGGTAGGTAAAGGTCCGAGATAATCTATAGCTATATCAACCCAAGGCTGTATTGGCAGTTCTCTTCTGCGCATAGGATTAGGAGGATTTGTAGCAGAAACCAGAGTGCAACCCTTACAAGCTCTAACACAATTTTCAGCATCTCTGTCAATTTTGGGCCACCAAACTTTTGAACGTAGTCTCATTTTCATGGCTACAATGCCCGGGTGGCCTTCATGAGCTGCTGCTAAAACTTTTGACCTCAAACATGACGGGATAACTATTTTATTCCCACGCAACAGTAAATTGTCTTGAAAACAAAGTTCATGTTCAAAGACCTTATAAACGTTGACACTCTGGTCCCAGTTATTGTTGTATATTCCATTCCTGACTAACTTCAACTCTGAATCTCCTTCACAAGCCTGCCTTAACTCATGCAAAGTAATTGCTATAGGACGATATTGATCAACAACTAGGTTCAAATAATTATCGTCATCAAAAGGCTGTGGAGACTTATTACCCGAACAAAGTCTTGACAGTGAGTCTGCAATATTTTTCTTGCCCGGGCTATAGACTATTTTAAAATTATAGGACTGTAGTCGCAGAACCCAACGCTCGATTCTGGCACATGGTTTAGAATCGGTTCCGAATATCACTTCTAATGGCTTATGGTCGCTAACAAGTTCAAAACTATCCTTTCCAAACAGGTACATATCAAAATGTTCCACTGCCCAAACCAACGCAAGAGCCTCCTTTTCGGTCTGACAGTACCGTTTCTCACGGTCTGTGAGACTCTTATTGCCATATGCAATTATTCGGGGACCATTAATGCCATGTTGGACGAGCACAGCTCCCAAACCAACTGGACTAGCGTCGGCATAGACTTGGGTACGGTCAAGCGGATCATAGTACCCTAAAGTTTTAATTTGAGTCATGGCACGTTTCAACCCATCAAAAGCCTGTGTTTGTTTATCGTGCCAATAAGAGGTGATATCCACACCTTTGCCTAGTTTTAGTCTTAGAAGTTCGCGCAAAGGTTCGGTCCATGTAGCTAAATTAGGGATCCATTTTCCTACATAATTTACTAGCCCTAAAAAGCTTTGTACTTCCTCAATGATTGTTGGTTCTCGAAACGACTCTATTGTCTTTACATATTTATCGAGAGGCTTAACTCCCTTACAAGATAACTGATGACCGAGAAAATCAATTTGATTTACTCCATATGCACATTTTGTATCATTTAGCAGAACATTGTTATCTTTTAAAACCTGTAATACTTTTTTGAGCCTTGCGCTATGTTCGGCCTCGTCGCTACCGTAAACGACTATGTCGTCAATGAAATTAACGACTCCTGTACAAAGTAAGAGGACCCTTTTTAAGTTTTTTTGGAAATATTCGGGAGCGCACGAGATTCCAAACATGAGACGCTTGTACCTAAATAGTCCTTGGCTACAAATAAATGTCGTGATATGTCTACTATCTTCACTTAACTCCAATTGGTGAAATGAATTTTTTAAATCTAGTTTGGAGAATAGTTTGGCATTTCTAAACTTTGGAATTAATTGTTCCACAGTGGGCAAAGGATGCTTTTCCCCAATGATAGCTCGATTGGCTCTCCTCATGTCTACACAGATACGAACATCGCCATCCGCTTTTAAAACAGGTACCAATGGAGAGATCCAGTCAGATGGGCCATTAACTGGCTCTATAATGTCTAACTCAACAAGCTCTTGGATTTTTTTATTAATTTTAGACTCTAGCGGAACAGGGACTCTTCGACAAGGCTGAGCAACTGGTTTAATTGTTTTGTCTATAGGGATATGAATTTGAACATCTTTGAATTTAGGGAACATACCATCGACTGCATTTATTCCTAATCCAATTTTTAGAAATCCAAGGCACGTGGCAGTGTCTTTCCCTAGCAAATTTCTAGTACCATCTTTTACAACATAAAAAGTGGCTTTGGCTCTAGGAAAATTGTTACCAATTGTTATGGTAGAGTCAAAAGACCCAAGTACGGTTAAAGCACGGTTATGACTTCCGTAGGCCATAAATCTCTTGTTTGGAGATTTCACTTGATTTTCAACAAGGACTCCATTGTTCTTGAGGATTTGCCACGTTACATCGTTAATTATATTACATTTACTGCCGGAGTCTATTAACATCTCAATTTCAACACCGCCTAGCGTACATTTAATGGTGTCGTCATTATCAATATGAAAAATATAATCTACCTCTTCAGACTTGCCCTTGGGTTTCTTATTAAGGCTAGCAGATTTAGAAGAGACATCAAAAATTTTACGTTTTCCTGCCCTAGTCCTACACTGAATGCGAAAATGTCCAACAAACCCACACTTAAGACACTTCTTATCTCGGGCTGGACACAATTTAAAATCACTTGAATGACTGCCACCACAACGAACACATGAATTTACCTTAGTATTTTTAGAAGCTTCCACTCTATTAACTGACTGATCTTTACTTGATTCTGGCAACCCAAAATTATTAAGTTGTCGATTTACAGTCTCTAAAGCGTTGGCTTCGAAAATAATCTTGTTAAGAGTAACATCATCACCGAGGGTCAGAATTGTTTTTCTTAATTTGGCTGACTCACACTTCTCGGTGATTTGATCGATCATGTGTTCATCAGGGGCAGTGAATTTACATTTGGAGCTCTGGTGTCTAAGTCTGACGAGAAACTTGTCAAATTTTTCTCCATTTTCCTGTTTGATAAGCCTGAACAAGTGACGCTCATAAACACGGCTTTGTTTGGGGGCGAAATATTCGTCGAGCTTATTGATAGCAACAGTAAATACATCGTTGTTATCACTAGAAGTTTCTACATGTGCACCAGGAATATTATAATATATTTCTTGGAGGGGTAACCCACCCATGTGTAAGAGCAAAGCCCTTTTTGCCTCAGGTGTGGTAACGCTAGTGGCCGTTAGGTACAACCCTAGTGCACGTTTCCATTTTTCCCAGCGTAAACCAACTGAAGCTGGGTCACCATCACAGTCCAAAGACTCTACCGGTGGTACGTGCGACATACTTGTGGTTTACCTGGAAAGAAGGAATTATTTCCTTTTTTAGGTACCGTTCCGACTTAATCGAACGACCTCTTGATCTTATTGTATTTTACCCGTCTATTTAGACTGTATCATACAAGACCATTTAGGTACCGTTCCGAATTAATCGAACTACCTCTTGATCTTATTGTATTTTACCCCAGTCTATTTAGACTGTTATCATACAAGATCATTTAGGTACCGTTTGCTTAAGCAAACTACCTCTGACATCAATGTTAACCTTGATTATTGACACAAGAAAAAAAGTACTAATTTGAACACATATGTTTATAATGAACGAACATGTTTAT
This sequence comes from Lacanobia wlatinum, assembly GCA_947578705.1. Lineage (NCBI taxonomy): Eukaryota > Metazoa > Arthropoda > Insecta > Lepidoptera > Noctuidae > Lacanobia > Lacanobia wlatinum. The sequence continues at coordinate 28,009,179 of OX388034.1, forward strand.
CACTGCTATCAAGATGACTCAAGAACACGAATAATAATTAATAATTGGTTATCTTAAGAAGCCACACAGTATAACATGTAAAATAATATCTTGATCTAAACTTCCTTACAGTAATAATTAAATAACAATGGTATTCAGTTTATGCCCACAAAATCCGGTAATGTTCAAAATTTATTTCACGTGCTTGGTATTCTTAATAACCCTCCCTCTCTCTCTCGTATCTGCCAATAATCAAGGCATCAATCACTGATATATAAGTTTCGTTATTACACGATTATTTAGGTACCAATCAATGTAACTAAATCAGTTTTGTTTTGAAATAATTAGTGTCTTTAACAATGTGGTATACATAAGAATTAAATAATTAACATTATAATGTTTATTTCAAGGATTGCTTAAACGCAACTTAAAAATGAAAACAAAATAGAAAATTTCACTATTCGGGTGTTCGGTACGTGGTAAATACAATAACACAACACAGTACGGTTTCAACGCGCACGTCTTACTCGCTCGGCGGACAAGCTGAGAGTGTGCGTTCAGTGAAGCGACTCCCTGACCGCACCCCCACCACCGCTCGCCCCACCAGTAAGGCATGTCGGTATTTATTTATACACTACAGTCAGTAAGAGTCTGACACTCCCTTCTGCTTCACCCAGAGCGGGAGGGGTCATTTGATGATTTCCCATCCATAAAAAAAGGGTATATCAGTGTGTGAAAAATTGCTATACAATGCATTTGAAGATGGTGTCGTTAGGTTAGGTTCTGAGGGTTGTAAGCATCATTTTTTTTCTTGTATTTGATTACTGCTAACTGATGAAGGCAAACTTGAGGTGTTTTCATTTAATCTGAAATAAAATGTTTTATAAAGCCATGCCATCACCAAAACGTTGCTAGTGTGTAGGAAACAAAAAGCAAAGAAAATAGCGATAACTTTACAGAACGTTCGTTGTAGCACTAGGTATCCACAGGGTGTTTTAGAAGTGCGTGGTCATATTTAAGGATTTTAGTACTATTTTAGTAGGTATTTTTTTAAAAAATACCAGAATATTTAGAAAACGTCAATATTATTTCTCTATTCAGCTACCCAACACAACCCTTAAATATAACCACGCACTTCTGAATCAACCTGTGTAACGCCAGAGTAAAGAGGAAATCACAATAGTGACCACCCCCTCGGGGATAATGGTCGTGAGTGCATAATAATATATTAATATGTGTCGCAGGTTGTAGTAGAAACTGTGATTTAATCATTACCCTCGTGCTACAAAAAACGTATGAACCCTAGGTAGCAGATTAAGATACATAACATAGCTATAACAGAAATGTTTTGTGAAAAATGAATTGAAATAAAGTATATTTGTGCATAAGCAAGATGTAATACCCAGTTTCTAAACATTCCATATTGTATTTGAATGAATAACGTTATTTTTCTTCTCGGTATCTTTAAACTTTAGTTATAGAAAAAAAACAAACTTGCAAATACCATGTTATCACATATTCATTAAAACAAAACACAAAACAAAATCTCGCCAGTTACCAACAAATCTTACATGTTTGTGTAATTATTTCACCATGTTGTTCTTTTAAAGCACTCAAGATCAACTTCAACCTATAAAACTGATTTTTACTCATTTTTATAGACAAAAACTCGCACGTGCAACGACTTCTTCTCACTTACTAAAGTTACGCGGGAGTTTTGACGTTTATTTCAACCATTTCATTGACTTAGTATCTACATGAACGATTTTAAATCCAAGTAACTACAAGCACTTAGGTACTAGGTTTTAAAAATGGTTGATGTTAGATACTATGTTTTAATCTAGTAATTTTTGCATTTTGGAAACGTTTACTGTAGATACTAGGTTTCCGACTTTGTGCAACTTCGTTTTTTACTAATTTTTGGGAGTATTTGCTATCCTAGTATGTGGAGAGTGGTCTACAAGGTCGAAAAATGCAAAAACACACTTTTTTGGAAATTTGTCAGATAAGTACTAGGTTTTGAAATTGGACAGCCGATTTGCCAGAGAGCAACTAAACTTCATGAGAACTAAAGGTCACGGGCTACAAATTGCGGGCAGTCAAAAATGGCAACATGATCACCCTAAGTAGAAATACCTTCCGAATAATAATAGGTATAATCACGAGTTATTGCCCTCTACAAAAACATTTCTACAACAAAGGCGCCATAGACAGCCCAATTAGTAAAGGTTGCTTCGACGAGGAGAAATCATTCGCCCACTTCATCCTGGAAATGAGGTCGTTGCTTCCCAACGTGAACAAATCCTCGGAACGGTGAAGTCGTTGCGCGAAACCTGTGGAGCACCCAGGAGGCTTCTTTGCATTTAAGCGGAGCTAGGCTGGCTAACTTAGCCAGAACACTTACGTGCAACGGACCGAATAAGGTCTAAGTGCGGATAACGCTGTCTCTACTCTACTCTATCCGTTGCGGGGTAGACTTATTTTCTGGTGGGTAACTAACTTACTACCTACTAACTTGTAACTAACTTTTTGTAGGGTGCAAATACAAATACACCTTAACATTTATAAGAATTATTGTCAATGCAAATGTCAGTGAAATGTAGAATGCAATGAGTGCCAGCGGGCTTGAATCCAGAAATAAAAATGCAAGTTGTCCGACTCAAACCACGTCTATTGGAACACTGAATTGAATTTAGATAGAAAACTGCACCACCCATGCTCTGCATGCTGCTGCTGCATGATAGTCATCTTTTACTAATGTAGGTCGCGCGTGTAAGTGCAAAGATGCGCATGCGAGCCTACTTATTGCACAACTCATTACTTACTAAACATTTTTAAGAATCATGTACGTGCACCGTACACCATGGCCAAATTTTTGTAGCTCTATCGTGTGCACGATGTTGAAGAAAGTTGCTAGGGTTGCTACAATTTTCTCATAACGAACAATTACTAGAGCTGGCCGGATTTTGATCAGAAGAAATGACACAGCCAGTGCCTTGCATATCAGTCTTCCAAATTCCTAATTCTAAGAAGAGTCAAGCAATGCCAGATATTGAATGTTTGTGTATCTTATCTTAGCAATTTTACATAGCGACATAATTTTACTTTTCGACATACATGCGAACGAAGTCGCGGGCAACAGCTAGTTAATAGACTAAACGTAGGGCTGTTCGCTTAATCCGCGACATTTTTCTTACTTAGAGTATTTTTATACCCGTTGTAACTTTTAAAGGAAAGGTCTGATTTGCATAATTTAAAGTGTAATTTACGTATAAATAACCAACCTAAATTACCAAACCATTTAAATGGATCAGGATTAATATCATGATACCAAAAATCACCAATATTCCATTTCACCCGGGTTTTGATCGAATAATTTGAACAAAAAGCGGTTATTGTGACTTAACCATAATAGTTAGATATATACCTACCGTCGCGGATTTTTTTGTGGATATTGATGTTTTCTATAAAACTGTAGTATATCACTTTGCTCAATTGTCAATAGTTTCCGCAGCGTACGCGATATAAGGATTTTTTTTGGTATTTTTTTCACACCTTGGGTTACATTATCGAAGTTTTCATACGGATCCCTAACTTTTTTGATGAGGATAATGTAAGATTCTAACGGTGAAATAATTTTTCAAATCGGTCCAGTAGTTTCGAAGCCTATTCAATTCAAACAAACAAACAAACAAATCTTTCCTCTTTATAAAAAAAAACAAAAAAATAATACCAAAAATCGACTAGGGGCGATAAAAAAATCTATAGAACACAAAAATACCATTTTTATTATTTTTTGTCGTCTGTCTGTTCACGCTAATCTCCGAAAATACTGAACAGATTTTGTTGGGGTTCTCAAAGTTAGATTAAGCTTATTTCTGAGCAACTTTTAGTCTTTGCTTGATTGGTGGCCGGAAAAAAATGTTATGGACATTTTTTTTTTTTTTATATATATATAATCGTGCAATCGGCTTTACAAGCCCTTAATTTTGTTGTGGGTGTTCAATGACAGGGGAGAACTGTTCCTCCAGTGAGGAAGCTGTCTCTTATTAAGATAGGACTGTTAATGAGCAAGGTCCCAAATGTGCTGTCTTTTAAGCCTTCTGGCATTGATTGGTTCACACAATGCTGTTGCCAGGGTGTTAGTATGAGCTTTTATACGTTCTTTGTAAGCTTTTGTTCTGTGTTCCGCTTCCTCCTTAACAGTTTTGATTTCTGTGTACTCATGCAATTCACTAGTTCTGATAAATAGAGGTGCATCTGTTATATTTTTTAGCGCTTTATTCTGGAACCGTTGCACGATCTCCACATTAGAGTTTTTTGCTGATCCCCATAACTCAATGCCATATGTCCAGACCGGCTTTATTATAGTTTTATATATGAGTATCTTATTTTCCATTGTGACGTGTGATCTTTTGCCTATTATCCAGTTTAGATTTCTGAGCCGTATATTTAACTCTTCCCGTTTCTTTTTAATATGATTTTGCCATGTTTGCTTTCTGTCAAAATGTATGCCTAGATATTTTGCTGAATCTTGGTGCGGTAGGACGTCGTAACCGAGTTTAATTGGGAGGCAGTTATCCTTTCTTAAAGTAAAAGTGACATGCACCGATTTGTTGGAGCTGGCCTTGATGCGCCACTTTTCCATCCAATTGTGTACTTTGTTCAGGTGCTTCTGTAACACTAAGGATGCCAAAATGGCGTTTTCATGGTTGCAAAGTGCAGCAGTGTCATCAGCGAATGTGGCAGATAAGACATTATCTGTTGTAGGTATATCTGCGGTGTACATGAGATATAGAGTAGGACCTAATATGGAACCTTGTGGTACCCCGGCGTTTATTATTTATTATTTATTTATTTAAACTTTATGTACAGTAGTGGTACATGGGCGGACTTAATGCAACAAGGCATTCTCTACCAGTCAACCTTTGGGTTAAAAAGACTACACTGTGGTAGGTGTACAACAAAAAAAATAAAAATTAATGGAATCTTTTGGGGAACATTATACAAATAATATATTTAATACTAATAAAATACATATATAAGCTAAAATAATAAACTAATAAATATGATGTTTTATAATAATCCTTCTGATCAAGAGAACTCACAATAATCATGACGAAGACCAAACTAAGAAAGACAGGCTTTTAAGTAGTGTTTTCGGACTTTACGCTTAAAAGAAAATTTCGACTCAGCCTTCTTGATGTCAAGGGGTAGCACATTCCAGAGTTTAATGGTGGAAATAGCGTAAGAGTAAGACAAGAACCCGGTACGGTGAGAAGGAATATGAAGAATTAAGTTTTTGGACGCTCGGAGGTTAAGACTGTGAGAACTGCCCAACACTTGAAAATATTGTTTTAGATAATCTCCTGATTATCTAAAACAATATTTTTCTCCTGCACAAGGATCGTTCAAAATAGTGAAGAGCATGCAGAGGGATCTGAGGGATGTCCTTTGACGGATAGGCAACCATTTAACCTGAGAACGGAAGGAAGAAATATGATCATATTTCCGAAGGCCAAAGATAAAACGAATACAGTTGTTAAGAAGTCGATCCAGTTTGTTAAGAAGTTCTTGGGTTCTTGGGTTTATGTTTTGAAAGTTAGAGTAAGTGTCATTGATTTTAACTCTAAATATTCTATCTTCCAAATAAGATTTTATGAGCAGGTAGAAGTTTTGTGGTAGTTGTTTCTTCATTTTAAAGAGTAGGCCTAGGTGCCAAACCTTATCAAATGCCTGCTGTACGTCCAAGAATACAGCAGAGCAGTACTGTTTTTTCTCGGGAGCTTCTCTTATTTTATCGACGACTCGATGAACTTGTTCTGTGGTGGAATGACCAATTCTGAAACCAAACTGATGTTGGGGAATGACATCATATTCGTTAAGTACTCGTGTTAGCCTTCGCAAGATGATCCTCTCAAGAAATTTTGATAGTATTGGTAATAGACTAATTGGTCTATAAGATCGAGTCGTCTCTTTTCCAGGATCTTTGTTTTTATGTCTTTGGGTACATTCCTACTGCATTGTTTTAATGGTGTAGCTGGTGTAGATTTCCATGCGGCTGTTTGTATTAGGTTTGTCAGGGTGGTAGCATATCTTTCGATGTTACCTTTTGTTTTCAGTGACACCTTCAGGTTGAGATTTTCGTATATGTAGTACCTAAATGCTTCCCAATCAGTTTCTTTGGTGTAAAGTCGCTCTTTCACTGGTCTTTCAATTATGGTGTTACTTATAGTGGCTATTACTGGCGTGTGGTCTGAACTGCTGTCTAGAGAAGTTTGGACATTTAACTCTATCAACACTCAAGTAGCGTACCTGGCGTATTTCTCGCCCAGGGCTCTTGAGATGCAAAAGGCGACGCGAGAGCATCCTGAGAGGATCATCGCGATTTACCAGGAGTTCAGCGACGTCGCTCGCAACATCGAGAAATACAACTCCCTTAATGGATAAAGCCCATTATAGTGGTAGAACCAAACCGAAGGCCCTCCGGATAGGGCTCATCAATGCCAATGGCCTTCAGAGCCAACGTGATGAGATCGCCACTTTCCTCCGCGACCATCACCTAGATATACTTCTGGTGCAAGAGACCTTCCTTAAACCCCATCATCGAGATCCTAAAATTGCCAACTATCGTATGGTTCGCAACGATAGGACTGGATGTCACAAAGGAGGTACTCTCATCTATTATTGAACGTCTCTGTACTGCATCCCTATGGATCCGCCCATTACAACCGAGTTTGAGGTCTCCGTCTGTCGGTTAGGTATGACTGGCCATCAGCCCATCACGGTCATCTCAGCTTATGTCCCACCTTCCAACTCGGATACTATATCCGTCAGAGATGACCTAGCTGCACTTCTTGGCTTGAGCGACTCTGTCCTTTTGGCGGGGGACCTCAACGCCAAACATCCCTCATGGAATAGTCATTTGACTAATCCCAGAGGCAGAGCTCTATTCGAGTTATCCAGCTCTCTCAATTTTGATGTCATCGGACCGATGCATCCCACTCACTATCCCCATGAGCCCAATTGCCGACCCGATGTTCTCGACATCGTACTCCTTAAGAATGTTAATCTACGGTTACATTCTGTGGAGGCGCTGCACGAGCTCAACTCGGACCATCGGCCAGTGATTCTGGAGCTTGCTCCCAGATATGGTCCAATGGACCTCTCACAACCCCCTCCTTTCCGAGTGATCACTGACTGGAGAAAAGTAAGCGAAATCCTGAAAGACTCCATGTCTCCTCACTTGGACAAGATCCCAGATAACATCGAGTCGCCGGCTGACACGAGGTCCGCGATCGGCTCACTCACGGAGCATGTACAATCGGTCCTGAACGAGTGTTCAAGGGAGGTACTGGCGGCGGATGATCGCCGTTGGAAACTCCCGGACGATGTGCGTGCGCTCGTGACTGAGAAGAACGCGGCTGTCCTTGCCTACAGCTCCTTCCCCTGCTAATAAGAAAGCTTTTATGCGTTACTTACAGCGTAAATTAAATAAACGCGTCAAAGAGCTGCGTAATAAGCGCTGGGAAAAGATGCTGGGTGAACTCGAGCCCAACCACCAAGCGTTCTGCGAACTTCAGAGGAAGTTGCGCGCCGCTGAGGTTTCCACTATGCCCCCTCTCACTCGCCCTGACAACACCATCGCTTTTGATGACGACGATAAAGCCGAATGCCTGGCCGACAGTTTGGGAGTCCCAGTGCTCACCGAGCACCAACCCGGTCGACCCGGATCACCTCGCTGAGGTTGACGCGGAAGTCGAACGGAGGATTTCACTCCCCCCTGTCGAGGACCCTGATGATCCCCTCCCCCCCATCACACCAGATGAGGTGAAGGATGTCATTAGGAAACTCAAACCCAAGAAAGCTCCTAGGGCGGATGGTATCACCAATAAGGTGTTACAACTGTTCCCCAAAGCTCTCATCATGTTAATGACCGCCATTTTCAACGGCGCTCTGTCCAATAACATGTTCCCTCAAGAGTGAAAAGAGGCTACTGTCATCGGTATTCCCAAACCGGGCAAGCCCAAGTCCTCCCCGTCCTCTTATCGTCCCATCAGTCTGCTCAATGCGCTCGGCAAAATCTACGAGAGGCTTATTTATAAGCGTCTCAAGGGCTATGCTGAGCGAAAGAGCCTCATTCCTAACGAGCAGTTTGGCTTTAGACCCAACCCCTCTTATATCCAACAGGTGTACCGCATCGTTGAGCATATCAGCGGTCGCTATCAACGTGGCCAGATGACGGGTACTCTGTTCTTCGACATTGCGAAAGCCTTCGACAAGGTCTGGCACAACGGACTGATATACAAGTTGTATCAACTCGGTGTGCCAGATCGTCTCGTGCTCACCTTACGAGACCATTTGTCGAACCGCACCTTTCGATATAGAATCGAAGGTGCGCTTTCCAAACCCCGCCCCATCAGGGCCGGCGTACCGCAAGGCGGTGTGCTTTCCCCACTGATCTTCACGCTATTCACTAGCGACATCCCCAAAACCCCCAAGACGCGGTTAGCGCTATTTGCCGATGATACGGCTATCTATAGCTCTGGTACGAGCACTAGGGCCATTGCTCAAAACCTCAAAAAATCCGCCACTGCCCTAGGCAAATGTTTTCGGAAATGGAGGATTGAAGTCAATCCGGAGAAAAGCCAAGCGGTCTTGTTTTTCAAGCCGTCAGCTAAGACTCCCACACCCCCTAGCCCGATCACCATGTTTGGTAAGCCGATCCCTTGGGAGAAGCGGGCCAAATACTTAGGTGTGATCCTTGACCAGAAACTTACCTTCGGAGAGCACATAAAGACGGTGCGTTCGCGTGCCGCTTTCGCTCTCGGTAGGCTTCACTCCATGCTGAATGCACGCAGCAAGCTATCCCTTAAGTGCAAACTGCGCATTTACGTTACGTGCATACGTCCGATCATGACTTACGCGTGTGCCAGTTTCGCAAACACTAAGCCACATCATCTCCGTAGGATGCAGACTCTCCAAAACCGCTGTCTCCGAAAGGCCACGGGCGCCCCGTGGTTCGTTAGGAATGACCGACTTCATGTCGACCTTAAAGTCCCGACCATAAGGCAATTCATGAAGCGCCTTACAATGCGCTTCATTGAATCCACCGAAAAGCACCAGAATCCCTTAATCGCATCGGCTACCCGATACGCTCCCTCCAAGATTAGTAGGATTCGCCGTCCTAGGCATACCCTCGTCGATCCTGACGACCCAGTCACCATCCTTCAAGAAAGCTGTAGGGAAACCAGCACTATCAGAAAAAACAGATACAGACCGCGTTCCGTATTCCGGCCTCGCCGTCGAGGCCCGTCGCGACGTCCCAGTAATGCCCCCTCCCGTCTTTTGCCTAACGAGCCAGCCCGCGCCGCTGAGCCTTTAGCGTTAAATATTCCCCAAATAAATGACATGACCCAGCCAGTCCCTTGCTGTCCTCCCCAAAACGACGTCGCTGAGCCGAGGTCCGTACCCCACAGGGGGTGCCCTCAGTGAGCGGAGTTTTAGTTTTTAAGTTGCATAGCCTCGGCTGGGGTCCTTAAATTCACTTGAGGCCCACACATGCAAGTCCGGTTAAGTAGTTACAATAGCCATAATAATAATAATAATAAACAAATCAAGTATATTGACTTGGCTCGCGAGGTTGTCGACATGTGGGATGTGGATTCCGCAATCATTGTACCGATAGTCATATCAGCCAATGGCTTAATAGCTACGAGCCTCGACCAACACCTCAGGAGGCTCTCGTTAGGCAGCTGGATCAAGGGCTTGATTCAGAAAGCGGTACTTCTGGACACGGCTCGTATTGTTAGGAGGTTCCTCTCTCTGGAGCCCTGACCGCCGGTAGCTTGGACCCTGTTCCCGATACCGGTGGGCTACTATTTCTATATTTTTAAATGTTTTTTTTTTAATGTTTTTATTGAAATATTTAAAAATATAATTTATATGTAAAAAATAAATAAACGAAATAATAATACAAAAACAATGTCAGACAGAAAAATATGAACTCTTATAATTTGATTATAATAATAATAATTAATCAAATAAAATAAATAATAAATAAAATTGAAATTATGAAACCAGAAATCATAAAATTAAAATCATAAATAACCACAATTAAAATCAGAAACTAACATAAGAATTCTAATAGTATACCTGCCTCTGAGTCATTTGTTCGTTTGTCAGTACATTAATCATATAACAATGATTAATGTACTGGCAATCAAACCTGTTCGCAAATACGCTCAGAATGGTGCTGGAAGTGGTCCGGAGCCTGCGCCCCAGAGATGTGCACCGCTTTCGCATAGTCGTGTAGAAACAGTCGACACGGGCGTCGGCGAACATCCCCGAGGCGCTGCAATGCCGGGGCAGCCCCAACAACACCCTGAACGCATTATTATACTGAACACGGAGTGCGCTGTACTGCTTCTGGGTAAATGACACCCACAGGCTGGCCGTGTACAGGGACGTACAAAAGGCTCTGAAAAGAGTTATTTTGCCGGCACCCGAGCAACGAACAAACCTGCGGGCGATCATATTGGCCCTCACAGACAACGCCCTCCGCTCCCTGTCGATGTCCGCATCGTCCCTCAGGTCAGAGGTCACGATATGCCCGAGATATTTAAACTGTTGAACTCTCTTAACTTAACACCGTTCAACCTAACAGATGGAACAGAATCCGGGCAGCTCCGACCCCTGGCCTGAAAAACCATGCATTCACTCTTTTTCGCGTTATAAAGCAAACCGTGATCAAGCGCGTAACGCTCGCAGACACCTAGCAACCTGGACAAACCACAAACCAAGGCGCTCAGTAGCACCATGTCGTCCGCGTAACTAATGTTGTTGACACAAACACCGTCAATATGACAGCCGACACGGGTGCTACTGAGCTCCTCTATCAGTGCGTTCATGAACAGGTTGAAGAGCCTCGGCGAGGTCAGCCCTCCCTGCCTCACCCCGCACTCCAACCTGTACGGCTCCGACAGAGCACCCGACCATCGAACGACGTTGACCTGGTTAAGATACCAGTACTTCAATATTTCTGTCAGTTCGAGAGGCATCGAGATGTTAGCTAACTTTTGCCATAAGATGTCATAGTTAACCAGGTCGAACGCCTTCGAGAGGTCGAGGAAACAGGCATAAATAGGTGTGCTCCTATCGGAGTAGTACCTGACAGTTTGCTTCAAACACAAGATAGCTGACTCAGTAGACAGTCCCGGCTTAAAACCAAATTGATTATCATGAATGTTAACATACTGGTCAAGTTGTGTATTAAGCAAACTATCAAGAACCTTAGCAAGCACTGTGGCTAGTGAGATTGGCCTGTAGTTGCTCGTATCGCCTAAGTCACCGGTTTTACTCTTCACAATTGGAACCACCACGGTCCTCATCATCTCTGCTGGTAAGTACGCATGTCCTACACAAAATGTATATAACAACTCTGGGCAGGTGGACGCCGGCATACTTTAGATGCTCAATGCTCAAGCTGTCATGGCCAGGAGACTTTCCACGTGACATTGATTTTATAACTCCCCGAACGTCCTTCGCTGTGAATCTGGTGTTTATCTCCTGTCCATGTGACCCTTCTGTACTGAATGACCGTGATGGTCCCAATGGCGATTTCACCATAAAGTGATCTTTAAATAGGTCCGCAATACCTTTCGGTTCACTCACCCCGTTGACGCTCACGGGTTATCCCGGCATACTATTTAGCCTACTAGCAGTTTTCCAGAAGTTTCGAAAGTCATGCTTGGAATGGTGAGACGCGAGAATATCCATCTTAATCTGCTCCTTATTATTTTGGCACCACTTTAGCCGTGATTTAAAGATTCTACGACTCTCCCGCATCTCCCCCCAAACACGTCCTTCACTCGGTTTACCCCACCGTACCCATTCCATAAACTTACCCCGAGCCACCTCGTGAGCGTCACGCACATGCTTGTTCCACCCGATCACAGGTCGCTTTTTTCTCGATTTAACAATAGTATAACTCTCAGAGGCGGCTTTACACAATGCATTAACAATCTTATTATACATACTGTCAATTATACGCAAATGGTCTGGATCGCCGCAACGTTTATCACTACAGTTCTAGAATTGAGGAGGAAAATCAATTCCTTTTAAAATGTCATTACAATATTTACTATATTTGTCTATTTGTTCAAGGTTTCTCTCCCCCCATTTTATTTTATTACATTCAAAATTCTCTTGCAAAATCTTTGGCTTTACATTCTTAAATTACATTGAATAATGAGTGGCAAGTGGTCAGACCACACCGGATCATGCTTTATGTGTGTATCGACTATCGTTTGATAAGCCGACTCGGTTACAACACAGTGGTCCAACCATCTTAGCGCCCCATTCGCATCACTTATAAAAGTATATGTGTCAGACAGCAAACCTAAATTAATTATATCGGCACATTTCCAATCCAAATCATTACAGAAGTTAGAAAGTTCATAATAGAATTGCTCACCCGGGTGGGCGTTGAAGTCACCGAGCATGTAAACACACTCAATACCTTCATTGCCTACTACTGCGCTTAGCGTCGCCAAACAATCCGTAAACTCGGTTAGATTATCAGTCGGCATGTACACACTGAACACTAAGAATGACCTTTGCCCTATCACTACTTTAATACCGCACACTCGATTATTATCACATCGCACTACAGTAACATTATTAAATATGTTCTTATTCCACAACAATGCAACTCCACCCCACGGTCGTCCTGAGATCATGCCCTTCGACGTGTCCATGGGCGCTACACCCGTATAAGCGAAGTCATCATGAATACAACTCAGAAAATCGATGTCGTGCGGCAACAACCAATGTTCTTGCAAGGCAATTATGTGGGATGTTCGACATAACTGCCGTACATCATCAAAGTCAAAGTCAAAGTCAAATGATTTATTTCAACTGGACCAATAAAGGCACTTTTGAACGTCAAAAGAAAATAAAATATAGTGACTCTAGTCGTCCGTTCGCAAAAGGTAGATTCTTATGGAGAAGAACGGACAAGAAACTCCATAGTTACTCTTTTCAAAAATAAGCTTTACAATATTTGCATATGACGGCGCTACGTCATCGTACGGTTGTACACGGCACGTGCACCGGACCGATCAGGCGATGTCGCCATCCCCACCTCCCCCACTACTCGACTTGTTTGTGCTCGGACGTAAAAGGAGACCGCGCGGAGCGATCGGGGCATTCTATTCTAGACCTCGGTCCGATACACGTGTTGTCATAGCGCCTAGATTTGCTAATATCGTGTTAAAACCTTTCAGTTAATAATTATGATATGATAATTAATTGAGTTCACAGTTATTATAAATTAAGTGAGTTAATCGAATAAAATTGATTAATAAGTAAACTACCTACTTTTTACTTTAAAATATCCAATCCTGACAATACGCCTATATCAGAATTGGGACGTAACTCAAAGGGCCCACATGGAGATTCGTGACAATGCTAGTGAAATATGTGGCGGTTACGTTTTGAAATGTAATGACAGTGATAGTGAAAATTGCGGTTTGTTTTTAAAACGCATGCGTTTATCCAGACGCTAAAAACTTGATGTGTGCCGTGAAGTGTCGTGAAGTTAAATCCGATAGGCCGAAGTTCGACACACGATCATAGTGTGTCACCGTGGTGGTATGTTTTGTCGAGGATACAGTGATGTGCAGAGCAGTTTATTGTTTTACCATATGGCGCTGAAGAGCTTTTCGCCGAATTCCTTTTCGACGAGTTTTATGCGGCTACCCTCATCAAACTGAACTAAACCAGTTCCGTCCGGAGGCAAGCAACTTCACAACAGCTGGTCAGGTCAAGGAGAGGAGTGTGAATTTATATGAAGATTTCTACGCCAATCTGGTGAGTCGTTTAAACTTTTTAATTGCTGTAGAGCTGCTTTTTATTTTGTTTACGAGTGTTCATTTTTATGATGTGGAGACTGACTTACAAAAGGCAACGCCTTTATGGATGGCAATTATCGATGTTTGATAATTGGCCTGTCGCTTTATCTTAAAGTGAAGCTATTATTAATAGCATAAGTGTTGCTGATTAAGCGATAGCATTTTCAATAATACTTCTTCTTTTCGATTCAATCGTTAACTTTTTTACTGTTTTGGACCAGTAGGTAGTTACGTTAATTGCAGCAACAGTGGCATTCATTAGATACTCCAAATTACAGGAGAATGGGCACTTGGGGCACTGTAACATATGGCTCGTGCTCTGAAAACGGGCACTGCACTCACGTTGGGTATACAACAGATCATTACATCCTCATTTCGCCAAGTTGTGTTTGCAGCGGCCTACCTGGGTGCGCAAATTGCGCTGGCGCGCGATTTAACGCTTTCCAGGGGCCATTGCGATTCACGACCAGAGGCAATTGCTCTTTGGGTTTTATGAAGTCGTGAGGTGGTGGATACTTCTCTTCCCACAGTCTGCTTCTCCCTTTAGATGGCATATCCAGGATCGCCTGTGTAGAAAGAAGGAAGCTCTTGCGACTTTTTAGTCTTCCCGAAGTTGGCATGTGGCCATACAGGGATGTCGGGAATCGGTTTTCAGATCCTTCGAACAGCAGGAGGTGCGATGCCTGCAAGCGGATAGAGTTTGTTTTGTGGAGTCTATTTTAATCAGCCTGATATTATCTGACACGTTTCGTTTAGGGCAATGTCTACTTTCCGAGAAAGAGCAGGTCGGTGCCACACTGTGCCAGCAAACACGCCAGCAGAAAAAATAGGGACATGCCGGTTGTACGGAGAACATCGGGTGCCGCTCCCCAATTGATGGAAATTAGGTGACGGAGCAAGTTATTCCGGGTTCGACGGAGCTAAGTATTGTAACAGTTTGACTTTTACGCTTAGGCCATATCTAACGTCACACCGAGATATTTTGGATTCGAGCAGTGTTGGACCTTGGCTCTACGCCATGTGATGTTAAGCATTCGATTTGCGGGCCTATAGCAGAGATGGAAGGCGCACGACTGTCTCTTAGATGGGTTCGGCCGTAGAGCGTTGTGGTCACACTAATCTCGCAGTGCACTGAGTGCCATTGTACGTTTATGCTCCACGTCCATAAAAGTCGCTGCTTGGTTTGCTAGGGCCAGGTAATCCGCGTACAAGAACCGCTCCGTGTGTTAGGTGGAAGGCGGTTCGTTCGCGTAGATGTTAAAAAAAAAGCGTCGGCGCCAACACACTGCCCTAAGGGAGACCATTCTTTTGCCGTCGCTATCTACTCTTGGTGAATTGGAAGCACATACCTGGAAGTGGCGGTTGCACAGGAGTTCGCTTGAAATGGGCACAAAGCCTTGGTCATTGGTCAAATAATGCTGATGAAGCGATATTATTCTGCTATCGCTGATCGAGTCATGAAGTGAAATACCAGAGAGCTTTTATTTTTTTGGACATAAGAGCGATTTAGTTACCTAACACTTTATTTTGAATATTTTGATTTTATATCACCATTCATAGGCATAGGCCGCTTTCTTGTGCCAATGGTCCGATAAAATTTAGATTTTTATTTACTTTGATACTGTGACTACTACACTTACCTGAAACCTTTTGGCCCACCACAGCTTTTATTGGACTTGTACTGTCGTAGCATTTTTCGGTTTCAGACATCGTATCATGGTGTATAAAGCCAGCAGGAGGCTAGCGGTTGGCATGCTGCCATAACTGCTGAGCAGTTGCAACAACTGCTGAGCAGTTGCAACAACTGCTGAGCAGCTGCAACTTCTGAACGGTTCTGAGCGTGGCAGACCGAAGGTTGGCAAACTGCAGTAGCCAAGTATCATGTCAACATCTGTGGAGTTAAGAGCGTTCAAGGCCGACTGGAATATTTGGTGAGTCGCTCAAGTTTTATTTGAATAGCAAACGAAGCTTTAAAGGGGTTGATACCAATTCGGTGGTTGCATTGATAGTGCTAGGTAATTTTGACATAGTTAGCACAAAGCGAGTACTTAAAAGAGTTTCCCATTGGCGGTAATAGTGTCAAAATTTTATTCAGTGTGAGCTTTAGGTTTAGTTATCGCATACCAAGTACCACAAGGTCATGTTTCAACTTAGACGTTTTTTTTAGTGAAAATTTGGATCTAGGCTTTCGTATTAACGTACGGAGGCAGTTTGCCTAACATCAGTTAGTAAATTTGATAGTATCAAAACTATCATGAATAGCAATTTGATTTTAATGACATTGATAAAAGCTTTAAAGGTACAGAGAATTCTGAGCTATTACAAGTTCTAAATAGATTTTCCATTTTGTGCAATTTAATACGGGTGAGATTATAATAACATTGATTGATTCGAACCGCACAGCGCAGCGATGATTTTGATGATTTTAGATTAACGTAAAGTAATTCGTGAGTGCTTACATGAACGTTAGATGCAGAAAATATCAGTGATGACGTGACGGCGAATAATAATGAAGAACTTGTTCATGAAACTTCCCATAAAAATAAAGTTTTAAGTGGTACTATTTTAGGGCTCACACTTTAAAAAAAAAATTGCCGACTCTCGTACTTAAAAAGCCAGTAGCAGTAGTTAACGTATGGGGTACTGTGTTAAATTTTATAATAAAATACCACTTAATATTCTCGAACTGAATGAGAGAAAATTTAAAACATGTATTAAACGCACATTATGTAGACAAGCATATTATAAACTGGAAGATTATGTCCTTGATAAAAATGCTTGGCTAAATGCCGGTCCTGCTCCACAGCCACAGCAGCATGGGTCCACTTGTTAGGTTTTCGATAATTGGAAGAAATGCTTACCCTTTTTTTTGTTCTCCTATACAATCATTTATTTATCATTTCTTTGGATTATTGTATTAGCAAAGTATACACAATAAAGCAGCCTTCTTTTCTTCTTTTCTTAGTTACTTGAAACCATAGTTTTGTATAACGTAGAAGCATATTTTCAATTTTTTTGTAAATGTGAGCACTATGGAGCCACTTACATATGTAATTATAGATTTCGTTATTAAATTAGTTTGACATGAACGAGCGTGGCAGTTGAGAGCTTGTCATGCTCACACAAATGTTTTGCTGATGGTGGCGCGTGTTTTGGATCATTTGATTCCCTTCAAAATGGTTGAGTTAGATGGTGCTGATGCACGCGTCATGTTCGTGAACGGGCGCCGTCAGTTGAAACTGGTCATCTCTTACCTGCCACTGGCTTATTTTAATCTGTACCTGCATTTTGAATTGTTTATATGTTTTCTTGTTCTTTGCATTGTCCTCACATATAGAAGCAATCAATGTTAATGTTAACAAGATTTTTGTAACACATCACATGGTTTAAAAGAGTGTCCGTGGAGTTTCTTGCACGTTCTTCTCCATAGAGATCTACGCTTTGGAACTTGCAAATAGCTTCATGTTTTTGACTGACCGACTTTGACAATTCAAAAGTGCCTGTAAATGGTTTATTTGAAATATACGATTTGATTTGATTAACTTAATAGATCATGTAGGTACATCATTGGAAGGGTCAACAGACTGGACCAGTAGTATAATTCTGAAGGGTCATAGGACCGGACCAGAAGATATTGCTCTGAAGGGTCTGGGGACCGGTCCAGAAGATGTTACTCTGAAGGGTCTTAGGACCGGACCAGAAGATTATTACTCTGAAGGGTCGTAGGACCGGACCAGACCATGAGATAAGATTTTAATGTCTGGATGAACGAACAGTAAAATTGTGGTTCTCATTAAAGATACCTAAGTGCTTCTAAAGTGCGCGTCCGAGGACGTACGCACGTCAGAATGGCCGTGACGGCGCTACGTCATCGTACGGTTGTACACGGCACGTGCACCGGACCGATCAGGCGATGTCGCCATCCCCACCTCCCCCACTACTCGACTTGTTTGTGCTCGGACGTAAAAGGAGACCGCGCGGAGCGATCGGGGCATTCTATTCTAGACCTCGGTCCGATACACGTGTTGTCATAGCGCCTAGATTTGCTAATATCGTGTTAAAACCTTTCAGTTAATAATTATGATATGATAATTAATTGAGTTCACAGTTATTATAAATTAAGTGAGTTAATCGAATAAAATTGATTAATAAGTAAACTACCTACTTTTTACTTTAAAATATCCAATCCTGACAATACGCCTATACATACATTAATCAATTGATTATATGTTAGGACGATGCTCCCAAAATAGCACTTATATACTACTAATAATTACAATAAAGAAATGCCAGCAGAGGTAAAATTAATAAGTTTGCTAGTAAGGGGACATAGTACTCACATACGTACAAATTTTGCAACTATTGATTTAAATGATCAGTGTGTGAGTTAAATTAAATATAAAATCAGTAAATAAACCTGTATACATAATAAATATTAATATAATAAACACAAACATATCAGCCAGTTTCACTATGTCAACTACACCCTAGATTGTCCTATGGAGCAGGACTAGCATGTTTACAAGCATTCTTATCTTGAATATAATCATCTAATTTGTAATATGCTTGTTCACAAAGTGCCTTTTTTACACACGTTTTAAATTTTCTTTCATTTAATTCTAATATGTTAGAAGGAATTTTGTTGTAACATTTAATACAGTACCCCATGAAAGATGTTCGTACTTTGGATAATCTAAAAAATGGTTGATCTAGTTTATTTCTATTTCTAGTATTAAAATTATGTCTATCACTAATTTTGCTAAAGAGATGTCGATTTTTCCTTACATGCATTATATTTTCATAAATGAATTGACAAGGGACTGTCATAATATTAATATTTTTAAAGAGTTCCCTAAGAGAATCGCGGCGACGAAGATTATAAATGGCTCTGACAGCACGCTTTTGTAGAATAAATATGGATTCAATGTCAGCAGCCCGACCCCACAGCAAAATACCATACGACATAATGCTGTGAAAGTAACTAAAATAGACCAAACGCGCGGTTTCTATATCTGTTAGCTGCCTTATTTTTCTAACAGCATAAGCGGCTGAGCTTAGCCGCGCCGCAAGAGATGTTATGTGAGGTCCCCATTGCAATTTCTCGTCTAAAGTGATTCCCAGGAAAACCGTCTGATCAATAAATTCCAGTTTTTGTCCATTCAATATGATGTCACATTCGTTACTTTTAACATTAGGTAAAGTGAATTTAATACATTTAGTTTTTTTTTCATTTAGTACTAAGTTGTTTGCCGTAAACCAATCTTGAACCTGGTGAATAGAGTAATTGACATCATCAAGGTTTTGTGATCGTCGGTCTATCTTAAATATCAATGATGTGTCATCAGCAAATAACACCATCTTTGGTTCATTTTGAAACAATTGGGGCAAATCGTTTATGTAAACTAAAAAGAGGAATGGACCCAATATTGAACCTTGCGGAACGCCCATCGTCATTTCAGACCCTTGTGAGTTTACACCGTTTACCTGTACTTTAACCTGTCTGTCTTTCAAGTATGACCTAATCAAGTCAAGGGATGTATTCCTAATTCCATAATGCTCGAGTTTCAACAAAAGTGTCTCATGGTTAACGCAATCGAACGCTTTCGAGAGGTCACAAAAGATTCCAATGGCGTCTTGTGAATCCTCCCAAGCGTTAAAGATGTTCTTTATTAGGGTGACACCGGCGTCAGTTGTACAACGCCCTTTGGTGAAACCGTATTGTTGTTCATGAAAGATGGAATTTTTATTAAAATGTAGTAACATCTGGTTAAGCATTAACTTTTCAAACACCTTACTGAGAACCGGCAGGATTGACACCGGCCTGTAATTGTTGGGATCTTGACTATCACCGGATTTAAACAGTGGAACGACTTTACTGTGCTTCATGAGATCAGGAAATACTCCCTGGTCTACACTAGAGTTAAATATGTGAGCTAAGTAGGGAGCAATAGTTTCAATAATAGATCTACCGACTTTTACAGACATTCCCCAAAGATCTTCTGTTGATTTTATTTTAAGATCTTTAAAAGCCTTCGTAATGGCTAGGGGGTTCGTATGTTGAAACTTGAACTCTGATGGGCATACCTTGACATTCTTCCTTAAAAAGGCAGCAGAGAGCATCTACTGAGCGCTTCACATTCTTACAGTTGAAACTTATGATGTTGTATAATTCCTTATTTATCATATTTATTTTGTTTTTTGGTCGGCCACAGCGTAATTACCGTTCGTGCTTCTCTGTCGAAAATTTATAAACTGTCTAAATATAACTCCTTCTGGCCATAAATTACTGTTTAAAAACATGGACAGCTTCTGCTCCGATACAAAAAACTTAAAAGCTTTATGACTCTTCTCCGGTTTTATTTTAATTTCTTCTAAAGTTATCGTCTCTTTCGTCTTTCTGTATACATATTTAATAATGTCTTTATCCGTCGTATCTAAGTGTATCTTTGTTATAAATATCGGAACTTTTTTAACCGCGGCTTTAAAGCCCCTTTCCATATCTCTCGAAATTCCGGATTTCCCACGATAACGGTAAACTTTCTTGCGTCTCGTACAACCTTCCCAGGATCGTAACTGCGAGTGGCCTATGTCATAAAAAAAAGAGCGCGATACTTTTCTGCGGGACGACGTCACCGAGTGAAGATCTCTGCTGCGCGAGGCCGCGTGGTCCATCTACGCAGCTGCGATGTTCGACGTGAAGATCCTGAAGAGTGCTGGAGCTTCTTGTTTGCGCTTACAAGCTTATCCTGTTTCTTGACTGGTCGAAAAACGTGTTGCTTCATTGTTTCTTTAACAGACATCGTCATAAACGTGTTACTTCACTGTTTCTTTACGGGACATGTCAAAAACGTGGTAATTGGTTCTGAGGTATGAGGTATTGGTAACTGTGACAGGTACTGTGTCACTACATGTGTTTTGTTTTGTTTTTGTTTTATTTTTTATTTTATTTTTTTTGTGTGTTTTGTTTTATTTTATATTGTTGTGAGCTCATTGTTTTCAAAGTGTATGTGTGTGTAATATGGACATTAGTCTGAAATAGTCTAGTCTAATCTGCATTGGATATCCGGAACAAACCTACCGACTTATGGACCAAGAGTCTAGGAAAAAATGGAGATGTACGACATGCATCAAAAATAAAAAAGTATCTAATACAAGCTACATATCTAACATCACTTCAAGGAAAAAGCTTCAAGCAAGCCGCCCATCCCCGGAACAGATAGTATGCAAATCTACTGAAAAAAAGCAACAGTCTGAAGCTGTACAACCAACAACTCTTAATATTTCCGAAGTACTAGACTCTCATATACTGTCTGAATTCGAAACGTCGACTGAATCCTATGACACTCCTAATAAACTATCCAAAAGCGTAGACGGGACAATATCTGAAACATTAACAATTTTAGAAATGAAAGACACAATAAATGATCTTACAAATAAGCTCGAGAGCACCGAGAACGAGCTAGAAAATACAATATTAGAAAATAACAATCTTCGTCAACAATTAAATAAGCTAACTACGGAAATCAAAATGTTAAAAACACTTTGCCATTCTCCCCCCATTGAAAACAACGCAGTTATCATTAGAGGAAGAAAACAGTCCCTACTACATCAGACTTTTTCTACACCTTCCACTCCACTTACCAGCAAAACTAATGTAAGTGATAACAAAAGCATCAAAATTGTGTTGCTACAACAGAAAATCACGGGCCTACTACAAGAATTGGAAAACACACAGGAACAGCTTGCAGATTTCAAGAAGCAAATAGATGCCCTCAAACACTGTAACAATAACAACCATCAACAATCCCGGGTGTCGAAAACCTGTCCACAAATGACTGCTTGGACTCGAGAACAACAAAGTGAATTGCCAAGTAGAATCCTTATCTTCGGCTCTCAACAATGTGTCGGCCTAGCAGCAGCAATTTTTAAATCAAGAAAAAACACTCAGTACGAAAGGTATCAAATTATCTCTGAAACAAAACCTAATGCTTTAAGTAACCAAATAATTATGAACTGTCGTCATACTAAGTTAAACCCTAACGACAAACTTGTAATTTGTGTGGGAGAAAACGACCATAATTTAAATTCTATTTTGTCGCAACTACGAATTGTGTTAGATACATTTTATAACAATATGATAATAGTCTTGAATGTGTTTAAAAATGAGAATTTAGATATTAATAATCTTAACTATCGTATCAATAACATGTGTAAAAGCTACAAAAAGTGTAAGTTTTTAGAATGTGATACCACTAACACATACGGCTTATGTAACAAAATTAATTACCTTATAGACTATAATGACTACAGCGAGAACTTTTTGAACCCAAGGGAACTAATTAAGAAGATAGCGAGTAACAAGCTAAGCCTTAAATTAAAAGCCAACATACATGAACCGAAGAAGGGAACAATCCCTTACTATTTCCAAAGCAAGAGTTCAGAACCACAAGCACTAAACTTAATAAATCCCGTTAAAAAAACTCAAAGAGGAACTATTCCGTATTATTTTCCAAAGATACAACGAAATAGCACGTTTTTTCTTGCCCAAAATAACACGTCCAGTAAGCCAGAACCTTAAAATACTCCACCAAAATATTGCCAGTATCATATCAAAAAAAGAAATTCTAGAATTAACCTTGCAAGAGCTACAAGAAGAGCATAACGACCCAGACATAATATGCCTCTCCGAAACCTTTATCAAGAGAGACTATGAAAGCTACATTAAAATTCACGGTTATGAGATGGCTTCGAATTACTGCAGAGAAAAACAAAGAGGTGGTACCTGTATTTTTGTCAAAAAGAATCTACTGTTTAAAGACTTGCCATTTATAAAAAGTTATGCCACACAAAACACTTTTGAAGTTTGTGGAATTGAACTAACACATCAAAAATTAATAATAATTTGTGTCTACAGAACACCTCAATCAGACCCGAACCAATTCTTAATCAAATTAAATAGTCTGATGCATAATTTGCTCAAACAATATAAATCTAGAATGAAAGTGGTTTTAGCGGGTGATTTTAATATAAACACTCTTAAAAAAGGTAATATTACTACTCAACTGCAGGATCTGGCACACAACTATAATCTGATATTCCATATTGATGTACCAACACGTAAGTCATCATGTATAGATCACATTTTGAGTAACATCCATGATGCAACTGCTGCAGTTTTGCCACTTCACTTGTCTGACCACGATACAGCACAAATGTTAACTATTCCCTTGAAACATAAGATCCAAAATCAAGCAATATATTACACATACAAAAGAGATTACAGTTCAGATAATATCCACAAGTTTAAAGAATGCTTAAGTAATCTTTCTTGGTCTGAAATACACACGGCTAACAACGCAAACGCAGCATTCAATCATTTTCATGAAACGTTTTGCCTGCTTTACAATCTTTGTTTCCCTAAATTAAAAGTAAAAGTAAAATTAAATAACAAAAAGAAACAAAGATGGATAAGTAAGGGCTTGAGAAAAAGTTGTAAAACAAAAAGGTTACTGCGCCATCAATTTTATAAAAACAAAACTGCAAATAATAAGACTAAATATCTTAGATATACTAATCTCCTTAAAAAATGCATCTTTAATTCCAAGAAAAACGCAAATATCAAATACATAGCTAAAAACGACAACAAATGCAAAGCCACGTGGAATGTTATAAAAGACGAGCTAAATAATGCTAACTCCAGACATAATATAGACAGTATCAAATATAAAAACACACTTCTTACTAATCCAGTGGAAATAGCGTCTGCCTTTAATAACCATTACATCGACTCAACAAACAGATCAATGCCCCCGAACGCCACAGGTAACTCTATGAATAATGTTACTGTTGGATCAATGTTCCTCAAACCAATGTCGATAACTGAAGTTAAGAAGGAAATACTGCTTTTAAATAACACAAATTCGGAAGGGTACGACGAAATTAGCACAAAAATTATTAAAACCTGTGTCGACGGGATTGTTGAAGTACTAACACAATTGATCAATTTGTCATTCTATGAGGGAATTTTTCCAGAAGCTTTAAAGCTCTCCGTTGTTAGACCGCTTTACAAAAAAGGAGACATTCTTGACCTGAACAATTACCGCCCTATCACCCTAATACCCATCTTATCTAAAATATACGAAAAATGCATGTACAAAAGAATTGAAGATTATTGTACAAAGTTTAATATTGTAAACAAAGAACAGCATGGTTTTCAAAAGGGGAAATCTACAACATTAGCAATATACGCCCTCATAAATGTTATATTAACTAACATCAATGACAACAATTTAACCACAGGATTATTCTTTGACTTGTCGAAAGCGTTCGACCTAGTTTTACACGATCTACTACTGCAAAAGTTGGAAGCAATCGGGATTAGAGGGCCAACCTTACAATGGATAAAGTCATACCTTGATAATAGGCAACAATGCGTTACCATAACAAAAATTAACGAAGAAAAAGAAGTAACGCTACACTCGTCGAAATATAGATGTAATAAGTTTGGTGTCCCACAGGGAAGCATACTAGGTCCGATCTTATTCTTGATATTTATAAATGACATCATTAAAATAACGAAACATAAGTGCATATTGTTTGCGGATGACATCTCAATTATTGTGACATCCGATAAAAAATATAATACAATTTATGACCACGAAACTGACATTAACAATACAATTGACATCTTAATTAACTGGCTTTATATACATAACTTGAAATTAAACCTTGACAAATCCGTTTATATACAATTTAATAAATCGAATAATCATAAATTTAGCCTCAAATTAAATATACCCAAAATTAAACCAGTAACACATACCAAGTTCCTAGGAGTTACAATTGATGAAGATCTACATTGGAAAGTACATGTAGACAATGTCTCAAGCAAAATAAATAAGTTTGTGTATGCTCTTAGACAAGTAAAAAAAAGTACTAATCTAAAAACAGCTATATTAGCCTACCATGCGTATGTGGAATCCTTATTACGTTATGGACTTATAATATGGGGTAACAGTACCGACCAAAATAGAACATTTGTTGCTCAAAAAAAATGCATTAGGGCTCTATACGGACTTCAGCCTGAAGAATCATGTCAGCCAGTATTTAAAAAACTTGGCTTGTTACCGCTACCTTGTCTGTATATTAATGAAATATGTATGTTTGTATGGAAACACAAGGAGTTATTTAAAATAGCAAACGATATGAATCCTCGAAGCCGACGAGATCCTTACAGACTCGTACTTAACAGTGCTCCCAGGCTTGCTAAGTACAATAAAAGCTGCTTGTCTATGTGTGTGCGGATTTATAACAAATTACCTATTGATCTGAAAATGTTAAACTCCAGATATTCTTTTAAAAATAAACTGTGTGAATGGTTAACTAACAACAACTTCTATAGTATAAAACAATTTCTAGAACGAAAATAGCGTTGTTGTAGTATAATAGTAATTTTGTTGAGGAAATTGTTATTACAAATTTGCATGCTGTGTTTAATCTAGGCAAAACATGTATGTTCCATTTTTGTACTGTAACATCTTTTTATACCATGTTTTACGCAAATAAATATATTATTATTATTATTATAAATATTATTATTTCGTTTATTTATTTTTCTGTACATAAAGAATACATTTTTAAATATATCTTAAAAAAAATATTAGAAAATACATTTAAAAATATAAAAAATAGTAGTCCGCCGGTGTCGGGAGCAGAGTCCAAGCTACCGGTGGTTAGAGAAAGGAACCTCCTCACAATACGAGCCGTATCGAGGAGTACTGCCTTCTGTATCAGGCCCTTTATCCAACCGCGTAACGCCAGCTTCGACAGATGGTCGTCGAAGCTTTTGGCAATCAGGCCATTGGCCGTAACGACTATCGGCACAATGACAGCTGAGTCCACATTCCACATGTCGACAACCTCGTGAGCTAAGTCGAGATACTTAATTTGCTTCTCTTTCTCAGCCTTCACGAGGTTCTCGTCATGCGGGATGGTAACATCAATTATCATTGTGCGGCGCGCTAATCGGTCTATCACCACTATATCAGGCTTATTGGCAACAATAGTCCTGTCAGTGATGATAGAACGATCCCAGTACAACGTAACATGATCATTTTCGAGAACTGGGTCGGGCACATACTTGTAATACGGTACCTCAGAATCCACAAGTTGCTGCAAGTTGCTGATGGATAATCCTGGCCTTGGTTGTGCCTGTGCAAGTACTCGCCGTTAGCCAGACGAGAACAACCAATTATTATTATAGCGGCAATAGAAATACACAATCTGTGAAAATTTCAACTGTCCACCTATTACGGTTCTTGAGATACCGCCCGCTGACAGACAGATGGACGGACAGCGGAAGCTTAGTAATAGGGTTCCATTGGTTACCTTTGGGTACAGAACACTAAAAATGAACGTTTACAGGCCTTAAGCCAGGGTCACGTGACCCGCGAACAGGTGCTGGTGGGCAGGTGAACAGTTGAATTAGCTCGGTCAATCGGATATCTAACTGTGTTCCAAAAACTTGATATCGTTATGATTTACGTTCCCGATTCAAAATAAATTAAGAATAGAGTAGAGTCTTAATTTCGTAGTTTGAAGGATAGCACCATTCATTTAGCGCAATATAATATCAACACGTTAAAGTTCAAATATGCAAACATATGGTCTTTTTTATGGTCCGATGCCATAAAAAAGTCTGTTGGAGGGAGCATTACAGAGCTATCCATACTGCAGAAGACCGAATGGCTTGAAGACGTGACGTATGTGGTCGCTATCCTCAGCAGTGAGGAAAAGATGCCGAAGAAGAAGGCCATGCAAATGCGCATAATTTTACGAATACTGTTAAAAACTGCTGACGGCGTATTCCACAATCAAGAAGGTGGTTAGGTTATTTTAGGAGATAGTCTGTGTTGTCGCGTTGCTGCAGCATTAATTTATTTCTTCTGTGTACGGGGAAACCAAGCAGCAGCAGCAGGTAAAATATTTCCATGAAAACGGGCATGTTGTGATTTTTATTTACTAATTTAATTTCGATTAAATTTTGCAAAGGCACTCGGCTGGAAGTCACACATCCAACAAACTGTTATAGCAGCTGAAATAAGATTTAGGCTGAATCCTCCAGTGACGTGGTGATCATTCCCAGAATCCCCCCCCCTCTTTCTCAATTATTTTTCATTTATTTTCAAAACTGTTAAATTCCCAGTGAGCCTATGATAGGTACCTACATCATGACCAGCTCAGGGCCAGAAATTATCCGTTGCGGGCTTCACCCTCCAGTGGATCATGGGGAACTGTAGATCCCCAGGCAATGACGCCACAGACGAACTCGCGACGAGGTTCCAAGATGGTAGGTAGTGCTGGACCTATACCCACTCTTCCTGCTACCTTTCTCAGTTTCATACATCAATTTGCCAGAGATCAACTTAACTTCATGATAACTTATGGTCACGGGCTACAAAGTGCAGGCAGTCAAAAATGGCAATGTCAAGCCTATACACGCGACAAACTTAACTACTTCTCAGCCTAAGTAGAAACATCTTCCGAATAGTAATAAGTATAATCACGGGTCATTGCCTTCTAAAAACCTTTCTACAACAAAGGCACCATAGACAGCCCAATTTGCAGAGGTTACTTCGACGCCGAGAAATCAGTCGCCCACTTTTCATCCTGGAAATGAGGCCGTTGCTTCCCGACGTGAACAAATCCTCGGAACGGTGAGGTCGCCCCGTGAAACCTGTGGAGCACCCGGAAGGCTTCTGTGCATTTGGGTGGAGTTAGGCTAGCTAACTTAACCAGAACATTTACGCGCAATGGACCGAATGGAAGTCTTAATGCGGATTACGGAGTCTCTATTCCAACCGTTGCCAAGAGGCCAACTTTACGTAGCTTTATCGCGTGTTAACAACCCTAGCAACTTTCTTCAACGTCGTGTACCTACAGAAGTTTTTCATTACGAAAATTACTAGGGCTGGACGGCATTTTCATCAGAAGAGATGGTACAAACAGTGCCTTGCGTAAGTCTTCCAAATTCGTTATTCTAAGAGGGTTCAAGCAATGCTAGATATTGACTGTTTGGATATCTTATCTTAGCGACCTTACTTCCTTACTAATATTATAAAATTAAATGCGAAAGTAACCCAGTCTGTCTGTCGCGCTTTCACGCCAAAACCACTGAACCGATTTAAATGAAATTTGGTACACAGATAGTCTAGAGCCTGAGAAAGGACAAGGGTTACTTTTTATCCCGAAAATGTTAACGGTTCCCGTGGGATAGATTTATTATTGTTGGGTTGGGAAGAATGTACGGTTCCCGTTGGATAATTTGTTTTTGTTTTTAAGGGGCAAGGTATTGGCGTAGTTTTTGCGTAGTGATAGTTTTGGGGTCTGAGAATGACATAAGCTACTTTTATATCCTAGAAAAATGCACGGTTTCTATACATAACAATTTTATCCAACAGGAACCGTGTATTTATAAAAAATCTTTTTCAAAACGCAAAACACAAAACACAAGACAAGACACGACAATACAACCGACTTCCAAATAAAAACACTACAAAGTATAAAATAACTTTAATTTCGGAAGTTTCTGTTTTTGGTTTTGTTTTTTCTCCTTTTTTTGACACCGACTTTTGAAATTATAGTTTTTATTTGGAAGTCGGTTGTATGATTATGTGAAAAAATATTTTATTTGTCACTTTTTAGTGGTGATTCTTCAAAACTATATCTAAAATCACATGTGCGTACCGCACAATATACCGGCATGATGTTATGTCATGAACTGATGTAAACAATAAACAGACATGCGATTTCAGCAATCCAGGTCCATTAGCTACAATTTAATGAGGACTTCCGTTGCCTGTCTTCGAGGTTTTCCATCAGATCTTCACTAAATTGAAATGGGACCACTCCGAGAAAAACTCTTAAAAAAATATCCATATCACTTCAAGTATGCCTTTAAAATTTGAAAAGTTCTCTCTATTTCTCCAGGATTCCATCATCAGATACTGACCAGACGACCATGGGGCCATGGGCCTCATCATTATTTTGTAAGTAACCCAAGTTACCTCCACGAGTACACACGACGCACTTGCGTACGTTTGCAACTACGGGCGACCAGACCTTTTCAATATATTCACGTGCAACCCTTGCTGGACAGAAATAACTGAAGTGCACTTCAAAACCCATATTTGCAAAATAAAATTCTATTCTATTCTACTCTATTCTGAACTGACTGACTGGGCCCGACCAGTTTCCAGGTGCTTAAACCCGTAGATGGTCAAGAACAAGTTACGTTGCCGAAGCCGTCCTTTGTCGCTCAGCAGCCAAAGTTAGGGACCTGTTCGCAATTTTAGTGAGCACTTGCGGACTATCCAACCCCCTCCAGCTTTAGGATAAATACAAGGACGCTTTATCAGAAGATATTGTACATAAGGCTCGATGACGCTCACAATGACCTGATCATTAACAATGCTTTGGATTGAGGATAAAGTGATTTCCATTTCTGGAAAATGGCAGCGAAGAGAGGAAATGTCAAGCGATGTTGTAATGGAGTTAAACTACTATACCGCGGTTTTAGAAGTGCATGTCAATGAAATGGCACCACGACTACTTTTCAAGCAGCGTCAAGTCTACGAAACGATTCTGCGCTGAGTAAATAGTGGAAAGGGGGGATTGTTCCTTGTTGACGTACCAGGAGGTACGGGTAAGTTTGTGCTGTATCTTCTGCTGGTCCAACTCCGCAAGGGCTGCAATATAGCTCTGGCTGTGGCTTACTCGGGCATTGCTGCAACCTTGCTTAGCGGTGGTCGGACTGCACACCGTTTTAAGTTAACGCTTAATCTTGCAAGCAAAGACACCCCTACATGCAATATTATCAAAAATTGCGGCCGGGGAGGCCTTTTGCAGCAGTGCAAAACAACGACGACGACGTGTATAGGACGACTGCACAATGTCGCACAGGAGAGGAAAGGAGTTGGACCGTAGTCCTTGCAAATTAGCTGCTGCAAATTGGAAAAGGTCAACTGGAATCGGACGCAGAAGAATTTTCCCATCCAGTGGCTACAGAAGATACCTTATCATGCAAGTTTTCCCCAATTTGCAGATTAATATAAACAATGAAGACTGGTTGTACGAGAGGGCAGTGCAGTTGCCAAAGAGCGAGCGGGTCGCCGACACAGTTTAATTTTGTTTAGGAATTCTACCGCCCAAATTACTTCGCCCAAAAGAACACCTTTTATAGTCATCACCACATTGATCACCTTTTGATCAGGCGTTCCGTTCTTACACATAAAAAAATTCCACGCGAACGAAGTCGCGGGCATCGGCTAGTAGAGACATAATTTTACTTTTTGACATACACGCGAACGAAGTCGCGGGTAACAGCTAGTACACAATAAATCGATTCTATGAACCCGGTAAAACTGTTGTAATAGGTTATTATAAAAATGTAACAATGAATTACCTAAATTAATCAGTGTTCTGAAATTGTTAGTGAAAATCGATGAAAATTAGTTTCTTTTTGAGTTTGGATGGACAAAACTAAGAATCAACTTGATTCATCAGCTTTGTTTTGTAGTTTGAAGACTACTACTATTCGTTCGATAGTCGCTTTTGCTGATTTTGATTCGAGGTAGGTTTGTACCAGGCGATTATCCGGGCTGGTCGGCATTTCAAACGGAAGAGGTGATACAGTGCCCTGCATTAGGTACCCTCTTCCTACGTATTTTCTTAATTCTGAGAGAGATCAGGATACGCAAGGTATTGTGGCACAACCTCCTCGGTTGGCTCACCCTCCGGGGACCCCCGTCAATTTAAACATAAAAAAAGCTTTAGAAGAATTAGGAATTTAGAATAGGTTCAAATATTGACATACGATGATTGATTTGTTCTTCTGACAGACCTGTAAAAGTTTTTCTTGAGAGCACCCGCTCAATATAATGATCTATTAAATCGCCAAAAGTATTTTTATTGATATCGATCCCCAGACGTTTCAGAAGCCCTAATCTGAACGTCTACAGTATTTAACTGAACGTAGATTTTACCTTAGCAACACATTTTTCCCGACATCCATGCGAACGAAGTTGCGGGCACAGCTAGTGTTGTGTTGTTTGATATGCTAAATCCTTCGTAGAACTGTATAAATCCGTAGGCGAACTTTAATCATGCACAGTCACGTAGAACAATGAATATGGGATGAGGGTGGGTACTCACGGATCTTCGCTGTCGACGATTATATCGTGGCGCCACTTCACTCACAGTTCCAGGGACGTCCCTTTTTGCCACTAACACTCGCGAATTGTTGGAGAAAGTCAGTGCAGGTAGATTTGATAGTCTGTTGAAAGCCGGTAAAACTGCGCGCGGATCCGCGCATTGCTTGTAACTTGTTGAGTGAGTAAGAGAGACTGACTGGAAATTAGGATTTTTGTTTGCAAGGGAGTGAATGAATGATTGAATGGGAATGGGATTGGAATGAGGAAGAGTGACCGTGCATTAGTCAGATTAGTGTTTGTTTATTTACTTTTTGATACTTTAACATTCTTCCCCCCTGCTGGCGAAACTATGGAGACAGAACTCTACAATGAAAGCTGCGTCCATATCAACCAAAAACTGGTGTGTTATTATGATATTATGATAGATGAATAATTATGATTTGATGATATATTATGATGTGTAATTGTGTCCGTAATAAATACAATACAAACTAATAATGAATATGATAATTATGTTTTTTGTTGTTTAAAGTGGTGAAAATTTACTCATGTCCATCAGGGAGAGGACATAATTTTACTAAACGTCTGTCAATAGTACCTTGAGCAGTCTTGACCGTAGCCGAACGAGGAATCCCATCACGACCAGGATATAGCTTTATAATTCTACCAAACCGCCATCGTAACGGATGAGAACATTCGTCTTTGATAATTACTAACTAATTGATTTGAATGTCACGTGAGGACTTATTTCATTTCAAGCGTTGCGTTAAAGTGGTAAGATACTCAGAATGCCATCGTGACCAAAAATCTTGATGCATTCGCTGCAAAAGTTGCCAGCGTGTCAGCCTGTTAGTTGGTATGTCTGTATAATCTGGTGTTGGTAATGAAGTTAATGGTGCTAGTGTTAAGAAATGGCCTGGTGTGAGTACCGTGATGTCATTGGGATCCGTGCTAACTGAACATAATGGTCTAGAGTTAAGTAATGATTCTATCTGGACTAGAACTGTATTTAGTTCTTCATATGTCAGTATTTGTGTACCTATTACCCGATAGAGGTGCGTCTTTACGGACTTGACCCCAGCTTCCCAAAGTCCTCCGAAGTGGGGGGCCCCAGGAGGGTTGAAATTAAATGTTATATGTTCCGTCTCACAAGCCGTTTTCATTATGTTGGCCAACTCTGATTGAGCGCCTTTAAAATTTGTTCCACAATCTGAATGGATAATGTTGCATCTACCACGTCGAGCAATGAATCTACGCAATGCCGCTAAGAATGCTGCAGACGACATGTCAGATGCTAACTCTAAGTGGAGCGCTTTTGTGGCAAAGCACACAAAAAGACATAAGTACGCCTTCGTAACGCGAGTCCCACGCTTTCTGACGGGGGTTACATTGAAGGGTCCTGCGTAATCGCAACCAACTGCTTGAAATGCTTTTAATTGGGTTATACGTGATTTTGGTAAATCTGCCATTTTAGGCTGAAGTGTTGTTGGCTTGGTACGAAA
Source organism: Lacanobia wlatinum (assembly GCA_947578705.1). Classification (NCBI taxonomy): domain Eukaryota; kingdom Metazoa; phylum Arthropoda; class Insecta; order Lepidoptera; family Noctuidae; genus Lacanobia; species Lacanobia wlatinum. The sequence continues at coordinate 28,041,783 of OX388034.1, forward strand.
ACACCGATAACAATTTGCTAAAACTTGTTGGATTGCTCGCTTTGGGGACAAAATCCAAAAATTTTGAAGAATTAAAAGTGAAGTGTTTGTAATCCTGGATGCATATGCTCGTTATGAACCGATTGAATGATACGCTGAGTTAAAAGATGTTTGCGAGGAAGCAAAGATGGATGTTTTGTTTCAAATTCTAAATCAGAACGAGAGAGCCTTCCCCCCACCCGCAAAACACCAGAGTGATCTATAAATGGGTTAAGTTTCCTAAAAGATTTAGGTAAAACTTTTCCTGCTAATAACTGTTTGATTTCGTCTTTGAATTCAATATGTTGTACGTGTTTAACAAGTACCATAAGGGCATTGCTTAGCTCAGCTTCTGTTATATGGTCATGATCAACTGTTTTGTTTTTGCGTAATGCGTTGATGAATCTGAGACAATAGGCTAAAATACGTTGAGTCTTTTTTAATGATGAAAATTTGATAAGGAGATTATCCAAAGGGTTGGTATCGATTATGTTGTTTGCTAGCACTGTGATACGCCGCTCACAGGTTACATCACCATCCGTGAAGCGGTGTGATTCTGTATTTGTTGGCTCGTTAGGCCATTGATTCTGATTTAATGATAACCACTCCGGTCCAGTCCACCAGAGGGCGTGGCTAATGAGCTCATCGGGTAGTAAACCACAACTTGCGCAATCAGCTGGATTCTGCTTGCCTGGCACATGTTTCCAGGTAGCATTTGCTAGTTTTCTTTGAACATTTGCTATACGATTGCCAACATATGCTTTAAAATTGGTTGAATTTGATTTGATCCATGACAGCACTATCATGGAATCAGACCATGCGAACACGTCCTCAATGTTGATGATGTTAGAAAATATGTTAATGATATAACTCATGAGATCTGCTAGTAATGATGCACCACATAGCTCGAGCCTCGGTAGCGTTCTCCGCTTGGTGGGAGCAACACGTGATCTTGCGCTCACCAGACAGACTTGATATTGATCTTGAGAAATGCTGGAACGAAGATAGACTGCTGCCGAATAACCTGCTTCACTAGCGTCATAGAAGCCATGAATTTGATAAGATGCTGCTTCACCATGTGTAATACGTCTTGGAATACGTAATTGAGAAAGATTTGATAATTGATGCGTATACTTCGTCCAAAGGCTATGAATGTCATCGGGTACTGGTTCATCCCAAGATGTTCCCAATAACCACAGACGTTGGATAAGAAATTTGGCTAAAAATGTTAATGGTGTAAGTAGACCGATAGGGTCATAGATACGAGCAAGCTCAGAAAGCATTGTCCGCTTTGTACAGCCGCGTGGAATTTGATTGACTTGATAATTAAAAACATCTTGATGAGCATTCCAGGCAAGGCCAAGAACTTTAATAAAGTTGGTGTCACTGTCGAACGTCAAATCTGGTACCATCTTATGTTCTTCAGGTATGTTTTGCAGTACAGCCGCATGGTTGCTGGACCACTTCCTGAGCTCAAAACCACCGGCAGCCATGATTTTAGCTAATTGTTGTTGTAAATTAACTGCTTGTTGGATGTTATTACAGCCGGTGACTACGTCATCTACGTAAAGATCGTTCCGCAAAACCTCTGCTGCGAGAGGGTAGGACTCCTGTTCGTCTTGAGCTAGCTGATGCATGGTACGTATGGCCAGAAATGGCGCGGACGACACTCCAAATGTTACGCGATTGATTCTAAATTCTTGAATTGATTCGTCTGGTGAACATCTGAATAAGATACGCTGATAATCCCTATGCTCCTGAGTGATGATGATTTGACGATACATTTGACGTACGTCGGCTGATAATACGACTGCATGGAGTCGGAATCGTAAAAGAATGTTGTTAATATCTGCCTGCAACTTAACGCCTGTTAATAATGTGTCATTAAGTGACCGACCCTGACTATCCTTAGCTGAGGCGTCATAGACAACTCTCAGACGTGTAGAAACGCTACTTGGCTTAACCACTGCATGATGTGGGATATAATATGCTGAAGATGATTGACACTCATTAGGTGGGACAGGTTCCATCTGACCACTTGATAGATACTCCATGATGTGAGATTTATACTCTTCTCCAAATTCCTGGTTCTGATTAAGACGTTTTTCAAGCTGATTAAATCGCCGAAGCGCAATACTATACGAATTGTTAAATGATGGTAATGATGAATCTCTAAATGGTAAATGAACGATATAACGACCGTCAGCATCACGCTTACATGTTGATTGATAAATTTCCTCGCAACGAATGTCGTCAGCAGAGGCTGTTTGTTTTGGTTCCGATGGCATGTTGTCGGTATCCCAAAACTTTTGGACTGCAATATCTAAATTGGCATCCATTGATACATGATTGACTGAAATAGGAATGGATTCAATGGGATTGGCTGCTTGTGTCCTACCCATGAGAACATAACCGAATATAGTGTTAATTGCTGTTGCTGTATGATTACTACTTTCAATTTTACCTGGTAACAAAATCTGAGGGAAAATCTCTCCACCAATCAAAATGTCTATAGAACTAGATTTATGAAAATCAGGATCTGCTAACTTGAGATTTGATATATGTTTGAAATCATTGATATCTATTGCACGTGTGGGCATATCGCTACAAATTTTATCCAAAGTCACCGCTTCTGCAGTAAATGATATATTGGAATTGCCCAATGGACGAATATCCAGAAAAACCTTACTACCTGATAAAGCAGGAGTGTCCCCTATTCCTGACATAGGAGTGTCACATTTGATACGAGTCAGACCAAGTCTCCGTACACAAGAATTTGAAATTATATGGCTTTGACTCCCTGGATCTAAAAGTGCACGAACCTTTTCATAAGTGCCACACCTATCTTTGACTTCAATTTGCACTGTGGCAAGCAAAACAAAGGATGGAGCAGATGCTTTTGTTGTGTTTGATAATGTTGTAACCGGCGCAACAGTATCAGAAGTGCTAGCCTCATTTGCAGCAACCTGAACTTGTGATGAATTTTGTTGTTGATTTGAATTTTGGTGACTCTGGTTTGATGATCTACCCTTTGGAAAATGTAACAGGCTGTTATGACGCTGATTGCATGATTTACACACATGAGTAGATGTACATTTAGAAGTGTTATGATTGGAACGCAGACAATTTAAACAAAGTTTATGTTGCTTTGCCAATTGAAAGCGCTCTTGAGGTGATTTATTAAGAAAATTATTACATGAAAAGAGAGGATGATTTTCTTTGCAAATGATGCAATTTGATGATTGAGGCGTTTGAGCCAATAACATAGTTGATGCTTGATTTTTATGTTGAGTTGATGAACTGTTGTTATCTTTATTTGAATAATTCTTCTTGATATTATTATTATTTGGCAAAGCCACTGCTGTTGAAGTATTTGTTAAAGATGAGCGCTCTAATGCATTGCATCTTTCTACTAAAAAAGATTTTAATTGATCAAACCGTGGAAAGTCACAACCGTTGCATGAAAGCTTAAAAGCTTCACGGGATTTTTTATCTAATTTTACCAAAAGCGAATGAAATAAAACAAAGTCCCAATTGGAAGTGGGCAAACCTAATGAATTCAACATTGAAAGATTTTCTGAAAATGTGTCTAAAAGATTTCTCAAGCTTTGAGCCGACGGTGTGGTTATTGGTTTGAGGTTGCATATTTGTTCCCAACATAAAAATGAAAGATATCGCTTGTTATTGTACCTATTAACAAGTGCTTCATAAGCACTAATATAATTAGCTTCTGAAATTGGAAAAGCTCTGATAAGATTAACTGGTTCCCCTGAAAGGGAAGTCACAAGGTATTGGAATTTTTCTACTTTTGATAAATCCATCCTGTCATGGACTAACGTATTAAACAAATCAATAAAACCAGGAAAATCCTTAAACTGACCTGAGAAAGTAGGTAGCTTTATCGCAGGCAATTTAGTAGGTTTTCTGTTTTCTACCGAGGATGTGGAAACCTTTACCACATCTGCTTTATGGTCAGGTAAGAGCTTACGTACAGTTTCTAAAAACTCAAAATACATGTCATCTGCTTGTTCTTGATAAATTGTTTGTTTCAACATTTGTTCCTCACTAATCTCAAGGTTTGAATATTCAGCCAAAAGTTTCGTGTGAGCATCATTAAACGCTTCCATAATTGATTCTATCCGCGATCCCCATGTTTCTAAACGCGGTCGAAGATTTGCATCATCGCAGCATTTGCGAGCGCAGACAACAGCATCTGTCAATCGCTTGTGCGCAATGTTGCGCTTTGATTCATGATGAGCTGCCATAGCTTCACTCATGATGACTGAATTTGATGAATTTACTCGGTAAAATATGTTTAAAGTAACTTATTATTACTAAAATAAGTTGTAATGATGTTTTGAAATAGTTCAAAATATTGTTTGATGACGTAAATATTAATTACGTATTATGACAGCGATGGTAGAAAATATTCCCCGAAATGTTATTCAAAAACTACCAAATAAAAGTAATTTTCTAAGTATGGTAATATCTTGGGGCTGACAACACTGAAGATTGAGTGAAATTATTGAATGGTGAGTGAACGATCGATTAAGTTTTGTAGGTAACGCTACTGCGCACTAGATGTCGCTATTACCAATTTACACAACTTTATGCCTATTTTGCGAAAATTATTTAATTTGAAGGACCGTAAATGATGAAATGCTGATGATATGTTATTTATAAATTATATGTTATTTATAAATCTCACAAATAAAGTAAATGATTATGTTATAAAGTATTCGTTGCACCGTTACGTGTTACGTATGCAAACAAACTTACGTAAAAAATACGCAAAATGAATGATTATGTTAAAATGGTTATAAAGTAATGTTTTAATGCTATATGTTACACCTTAAAACAACGCTTGAAATGTTCAGATTCACGTTCCTGTTGGAACGGACGAACTAAATGTTCAAGTACCTACCTACGCCGACCGGTCAAAACTGGTTCAAGATTTCAAACTTCATATGATCGAAGTTGAAAAAACTTTAAAACCACTTGATATGATGATATGATGCGTGTTAAATTATGTTATTATGTGATAATACACTAAATAATGTAATAAATAGGTATGATCGTGTTTTTTGTTAAATGTAAATGGCAAATTTGGACGCCGCACGTGTATGACTACGACTAAAATTGGAGGTACATGTATAGAAATCCGCTCGAATGACCACAAATGTTGTGTTGTTTGATATGCTAAACCCTTCGTAGAACTGTATAAATCCGTAGGCGAACTTTAATCATGCACAGTCACGTAGAACAATGAATATGGGATGAGGGTGGGTACTCACGGATCTTCGCTGTCGACGATTATATCGTGGCGCCACTTCACTCACAGTTCCAGGGACGTCCCTTTTTGCCACTAACACTCGCGAATTGTTGGAGAAAGTCAGTGCAGGTAGATTTGATAGTCTGTTGAAAGCCGGTAAAACTGCGCGCGGATCCGCGCATTGCTTGTAACTTGTTGAGTGAGTAAGAGAGACTGACTGGAAATTAGGATTTTTGTTTGCAAGGGAGTGAATGAATGATTGAATGGGAATGGGATTGGAATGAGGAAGAGTGACCGTGCATTAGTCAGATTAGTGTTTGTTTATTTACTTTTTGATACTTTAACAGCTAGTATGAAATATGTAGGTACATTGAAAGATTTATGTGCACAAATTATTATATTCATTAAAGTATTTAATGCACTTAGGTACTTTGAGTGGACAAGTCACTGGTCCATAGCTAGTGTTAGGCTACTGACTAGGGAATGCAATCCAGACTATCCATAATCCGAAAAATCTGAATATCCACATTTTTACTCGACTTCCAAATCCGGATTCGAAAATAATTAAAACGGAGACATTACGTAAATAAATAAATTTTGAGTCCCCTTACTCAAAAAATATTTATTTACGTAATGCGTCAAACTAATTTAAGAAACATATTATTATTAATATGATGTTTCTTAAATTTGTTTCACGAATATGGGTAGATTTATTTATTTTCATGACAAATCCGTAAAATACGATTAATCCGTTCTTAAAAATCTGAATTTTACCACAGAACGGACTTGCATTCCCTGCTACTGACTAAAATATTAATCAGAGGTGTTGAGTCCGTATAGAGCTGCGCAGGTGCACCGAATGACGTGCGCGCTACACAAGGTGCTGCTGGAGTGGCTGGTGCTGCGGACACGCCACGCGCACCTCCACCAGGCGCACGGCAGCCAGCAGGCGCGCCGCCGGCTCCAGCGCGTCGCCCAGCGCGCCCGCCAGCGGCTGCAGCGCCGCGCGCACGCCGCGCAGTACGTTGCCGCAGAATACCAGCAGCGGCTGCAGCAGTGCGTTGAACGTCAGCGCCAGCGCCGGCTTGAGCACGTAGTCCGACGCCGTCTGCACCAGTCCCACGCTGGCGCCGCGCAGCGCCAGCAGCGCCGCGCGCTGCACGTGCAGCAGCAGCGCCACCGGCAGCGCTAGCAGCAGCTGCGGCACCGCCAGCAGCTCGGCTAGCAGCGCGCCGGCTGCCCGCGCGCCGCGCCGCGCCGCCCGCTCCACGCGCGTGGGCCGGCCACCGCCACACGCCGACAGGAAGTCTCCCGAGCCGTGCTCGAAGTAGTACACCTCCACGCGGTCTGGCTCTGCTAGACCGACGCAACTCAACCGTGACCATCTACACCAAAACCTAGCTAGTTTTATCACTACCTTAATTATTTAAGTGTGCGTGGATGGCCAATTCCGAAACTAATGAGGAATATCGAAAAACATTAAATCGAGACTCCTTTATAGCTGTTTCAATGATTATACAGCTGTTAACCAGCCAATGTCAGCTCAAGGCTGGTTTATTTTTGGCACATTTAAGATTTACAAGGGCTATGTAGCTAACTATAAAGCTCTCTTAAGAGGCCTATTACAATTTGACTATGTTTTTTGCGTAAAATGACCAACTTTGGCTGTCTTATTCTCAGAAACTGAAATATTTAGACAACTGTGGCTTATTGGGTAGTTGAGAATAGTTATTAGTATTGAACATAGCGGCCTCACTTTTCACATTTTTTCTTATCTATTTGTAAAAAGCCAAAATTTCGAAGTAAGTTTGACATGAAATGCGCGACGGCACTTTATCGAGCTCGTGGATTTAACTACTGTCCGAACCAAATGAAATGAAAAATATATCATAATATTCCTTACTGGCTGTTGCCCGCGACTTCGTTCGCGTGTATGGCAAAAAGTAAAATTATGTCGCTATGTAAAATTGCTAAGATAAGATTTACAAACAGTCAATATCTGGCATTGCTTGACTTTTCTTAGAATTAGGAATTTAGAAAACTGTTATGCAAGGCACTGGCTGAATGTCCTCTACTGATCAAAATGCCGGCCAGCCCTAGTAATTTTTCGTAATGAGAAAATTCTAGCAACCCTAGCAACTTTCTTCAACATAGTGCACACGATAGAGCTGCATAAATTATTTAATACCCACCAGAAAAGAAGTCTACCCCCGCAACGGATAGAGTAGAGTAGAGACTGCGTTATCCGCGCTTAGACTCCTATTCGGTCCGTTGCGCGTAAGTGTTCTGGCTAAGTTAGCCAGCCTTGCTCCGTCTAAATGCAGAGAAGCCTTCTGGGTGCTCCACAGCTTTTGCGCAGCGACTTCACCGTTCCGAGGATTTGTTCACGTTGGGAAGCAACGACCTCATTTTCAGGATGAAGTGGGCGACTGATTTCTCCTCGTCGAAGCAACCTTTACTAATTGGGCTGTCTATGGCGCCTTTGTTGTAGAAATGTTTTTGTAGAGGACAATAACTCGTGGTTATACCTATTATTATTCGGAAGGTATTTCTACTTAGGGTGGTAAGTCATGTTGCCATTTTTGACTGCCCGCAATTTGTAGCCCGTGACCATTAGTTCTCATGAAGTTTAGTTGCTCTCTGGCAAATTCATGTAGGAATCTGTGAGAAAGGTATCAGCAGTGGGTATGGGTCCAGCACTACCATCTTGGAACCTCTTCGCGAATTCGTCTGTGGCGTCATTTCCTAGGGATATACAGTTCCCCATGATCCACTGGAGGGTGAAGCCCGCAACGGATCATTTCTGGCCCTGAGCTGGTCATGATGTATCATAGGCTCTCTAGGAGTTTAACAATTTTGAAAATAATTGGGAATTGGGGGGATTCTGGGAATGATCATACGTGACCGGAGCAAAACGCCGGAGCAATTTGCCGAAATCTTATTTCAGCTGCTATAACAGTTTGTTGGATATGTGTGACTTCCAGCCGAGTGCCTTTGCAAAATTTAATGGAAATTAAATATGCAAATAAAAATTATAAAACTTAAAATACTGGTATTCAGCTGAATCCGGTTTTACTGGAAGCCAACCCCTAGTTGGGAAAAGGCTAGGCAGATGATAATGATGAAAAATTATAAAACTTAATCGGATGATGTGTACCTCTTCATCCATGGCCGTTTTCATGGAAATATTTTCTTTTTTTTCCGACAAACATTTGTCAACATTATGCGTATTGATGGTTGCGTCGGCGGGTTCCCCGTACACAGAAGAAATTAATTAATGCTGAAGCACGGGCTATCTTCTAAAATAACCTTACCACCTTCTTGATTGTATTGTGTGTCGTCAGCAATTTAACAGTATTCATATAATTATGCGCATTTGAGTGGCCTTAATTCTTCTTCTTCTTCGTCGTTCCCTCACTGCTGAGGATCGCGACCACATACGTCGCCATTCGGTCTTCTGCAGTGTAGATTGCTCTGTAACACTACCTCTAACAGCCCTCTTTATGACGTCGGAACATGATTTTTTGTATATTTGAACTTTAACGTGTTGATGATTATTATATTGCGCTAAAAAAATGCTGCTATTCTTCAAACTACGAAGTTAAGGAACTACTCTATGAATAAAGTTGATTCTTAATTTATAATTTCGAATCAGGAACGTAAATCAAAATGATGTTAAGTTTTTTAGAATAAGCCTTAATGGTAAACTACCAATTGTCTCTATTTTTCTAGATATGTCCAAGGCATTTGATTTCGTGAACCATAATCTGTTAATTTATAAATTAGATCGATATGGCATAAGGGGAAACGCGCTGAAGTGGCTCGAAAGCTACCTTACACATCGACAGCAATGTGTTGAGATTTCGGGACAAACAGGACATCAAAAGCTCGCATACAGGTCTCAGTATCGTGAAAACAACTGTGGTGTGCCCCAAGGGACCATACTAGGACCGCCATTATTCTTGCTCTATGTTAATGACTTGCCTAGTGTAACACCCCATAATTGCATACTATACGCTGACGATACGACCCTTAGTATTATAAACCAAAATGACGACATTGTTGAGTACCAAAATGAAATAAACATGACATTAAATGAAATTATCACATGGCTTGAACAAAATAATCTTCATATTAATATTAATAAAACAAAAATGATACAATTCCAGACATATAAAAGTACGCGTCCACGGCTTAAAATACAATATGGAAATGAGACAATAGAAGAGGTTGATTACGCAAAATTCTTGGGGATAATAATTGATAAAAACTGTAACTGGAAATCTCATATTGATGATTTATGTAAAAAGATAGATAGATTTGTTTTCGTTTTATACAGACTAACACGTGTGGCTAGTGTTGACGCAGCACTACGTGCATACCATGGCTATGTCTCATCAATCTTGCGTTATGGTATTATAATATGGGGTAATTCGGTTGAACTTCAAAGAGTGTTTCGAGCTCAGAAAAAATGCGTACGCTCAATTTGTGGAGCGCACCCACTAGACAGTTGTGTTCCATTATTTAAAAAACTTAAAATACTACCACTTCCAGCACTATACATTTTTGAAATTTGTATCTTTGTTCACCAAAACAGACATGAATTTGAATTGCATAATGATGTTGTATCGAGACCCAGCCGGAAAGTGCATATGCTTAATGTTCCTAGGCGTAGAATTAAACTGTTTTCTAATAATGTATACTGCATGTCCATTACTGTCTACAACAAATTACCTGATGGCTACAAAACTCTTAGCCTCAGAATATTTAAATGTAAATTATTTGACTTTCTTTTAAGCAAATGTTATTATTCGACAGAAGATTTTATGACCGAAAAACTTACCTAATTAATAATTGACATTAATTCCTATAAATCATATTTAATTATTTTTATTTAGCTTGACTTAATTGAATTTTGACTAATGACCCATAATTTCACCAACTATATTTGTACGCTGGAAACGGCAGAATATTATGGACGTAATACATAATAATGCACATAACAACTTTGTACAATATTCTGACAAATAAATGCATTCTATTCTATTCTATTCTATTCTAATACAGACATCCGATTAACCGAGTTAATTCAACTGTTTTTGCGACTCCTCTATCATAGAACTTCGCCACCTGCTCGCGGGTGGTATGACATGACCCCTGGCTTCAGGCCTGTAAAGGTTCATCCTTCTTCTACTTTTCGAATGGATGGTTTATACTGTTTTGGCCCAAAAGGTGGCTACGTTTTTGCAGCATCGGTGGCATTGATTAAATCCTTCAAAGTACAGGTGTTATTGAAAGCTTTAGCTTAATAAGCTTAGTAAATGTAAGTGTACTTCTAATAACTAAAAAATATGTTTTGGTGTAATCTCAAGCTGTCGAATGTGCTATTTGGGTCAATAGATGACATTGCAGGTATCTTTATTGCGTAGTAAGTTGATTTCATCTACATTGCCACAAATTTTTATCAGGTTTATGTGTAAAAGTTATCTACTTTGGTTTTGTAATTTTTATCATGATGGAAAAAAAAAATAATACAGAAAAACAGAACAAAGTTTTTGTTAATCATCCTACTAATCTGGAATTTCATTACTTCGGCACATCCAGTTCCAAGCATTTTTAAACATACAGGTAATTGTTTACCTGTGTGTCGTGGCCAACGAAAATATTAGAGCAGGAACATTGATATATAAAAACCCAAGATGCACAGTCTCGAACAAATGCAACACTCGAAACTGTCGTCAAAAACTGACATGTATCAAGTGTCATGTGTGAGTTGTGTGTAGTTATACAATAAACATTTTTTTTTTTGCAAATTCAACCTTACACGGATCGCTTAAAGTCGTTTTTACAAAGCAGTGCAGTATGGCGAGTGATGCGCAATTTTTTTTGCAAATTCAACTTTACACGGATCGTTTAAAGTTGTTTTTACAAAGCTGTGCAGTATGGCGAGCGATGCGAGACTGTTTGAAACTTGCGCACAATTCTACATTATGCGCGGACGTTTTTGAGATGCTGAGTGTTTATCTTGGGTTATTTATATATATCAATGAGCAGGAACATAAAAAAGTACAAAATAAGTTAAAATTAATTGTTGCGAAAACTGGGGTTTGAACTTACACCGAATCATTCGGAAGCCAGTCATTGTACCGCCGGGTCAAAAATAAATATAATTTAGTAGACGTTTCATTGAAATAGCCGATGTTATAATAGGTTATGGTTTTTGACTGCTTAGCTCCTCGAAGATATAGCGTGATGATTACAATTTCTAAGGATATGTTTTTAAAGGGTAATTTTATGCTAAACTGAACGAATAATTGAAAGTTCAACAAAACTTGTCGAAAAACGTTCATACGTATTTTTTAAAACTTTAAATGTCCATAACTTTTTTACTGGACACCTATTTTAATGAAACAGACTAAGTATATAGGGTATATGTCTAACTATTATGTTTAAGTCGCAGTGACCGCTTTTTGTTCAAATAAATGAGTCAAAACCCGCGCGGAATAGAATAGTGGTGATTTTGGCATCATGATATAAGTCCTTATCCATTTAAATAGTTTATTTATTTATTTTTAGGGATAAGAACAGCTTCCAAATCTTAGCTAGGTACTTATCTAAATTACATGAGTAGGCAATAATAGTTATCCACGGCAGATAAATAGGGTGGATGAATATGCTATTTACAGTCTTAATACCTGTCAATATTAAAGATGATTGGGCACTTATGAAGAGATAAGTATATTAATGTAAGCTATAAAATATATCATATAATAAATTTATTATTACAGAATAACATATGCAAATGTATACATAAGAAGAAAAATAAAATATAAATAGAAATTAAAATATATACTTGTTCGCATTCAATTAGTGCAACAAATGTTTTATGAAAATTAGTTCCATTTTTCTAACTAGATGGCGTTGTTAGTTTAGACCTCATTTCTGAATCGCGATGTTAAGATTCTCCGTCAGATATATATAGGCTTTGTCAATTAATGTTTTTTTTTTTTTTTTTGCCTGACGACCCAATCACCATCCTTCAAGAAAGCTGTAGGGAAACCAGCACGATCAGAAAAAACAAATACAGACCGCGTTCCGTATTCCGGCCTCGCCGTCGAGGCCCGTCGCGACGTCCCAGTAATGCTCCCTCCCGTCTTTTGCCTAACGAGCCAGCCCGCGCCGCTGAGCCTTTAGAGTTAAATATTCCCCAAATAAATATCATGACCCAGCCAGTCCCTTGCTGTCCTCCCCAAAACGACGCCGCTGAGCCGAGGTCCGTACCCCACAGGGGGTGCCCTCAGTGAGCGGAGTTTTAGTTTTAAGTTGCATAGCCTCGGCTGGGGGCCTTAAATTCAATTGAGGTCCACACAGGCAAGTCCGGTTAAGTAGTTGCAACCTTCCCAGGTTCGTAACTGCGAGTGGCAATCGACAAAAAAAAAAAAAAAAAAAATGTTTTTTTTTGAGTTTGAGTATTGAGATCACGCTAAGATCTGATACTAAATATATCAAAATATCTGGTATCCGGTGTTTTATTTATCCGAGTTCCGCGAAGTATTCTTCATGGTCCTTATCGAGTCGGATAAGTGAGATCCAGATAGTGTTTTGTGATACTTGGCGTAGAAACCAGGGTGGATCGCCCTGAAGCGCCGCACACCCAAGCTGGTGTGCACAGTGAAGTGGCCGGTGCTGCTGCAGCGGAGTCGGCGTGGACCAGCACCAGGAGTTGGCGCAGGGTGGAGTTGGACACCAGCAGAGTGACAGTGGAGCAGGGCGCAGGGCGGTCTGGAGATCATCAGCACCAGCTGAGTGAGGCGCAGGGCGGGAAGCACGTGTGTTCGCCGGCGCGGCAGTGGAGTTCACGCCTGGGTGTGGAACATCCAGGTGGCGCAGACCACGGTGGAGTGAATACGGAGTGCCAGTGAAGTGTGGTTTGTTGAAGCTAAATCGTGAGTACTTTTATTGTTTCATATTTGCAAGTCGGGTTTTCTGAAGATAGAAAATTTCGTCAGAAAAGGTTTATTGGACTTGAACTGGTTGTTTAAATAATTCAATTTATTTGCGCTGTGTTAAATATTTAGAGTTAACATATTCAAAACACATAGCATTTTGTGAATGTGATCAACATTTGTCTTTGGTAGTTTTATTAGAAATATTAGTAACTTCTTATTGCCTTAATTAAAATTCAAAATATGGAGGCTATGTATAAATTACAAAATAATACCAAGCTTCTTATTGAGAAGGCTCAGATTAACTTTAAAAAAGCACCTAAAGATAGAGTTACTAAAACGTACGTTGAGACTAGATTGGAAGCACTTGAAGCTTTGTGGAAAGAATTCTCGTCAACTCATAAAAGTATAATACAAACTGTCACAGACGCTCAGCGAGAATCTGATAAGTATTTTATAAATGAAATTTATGATACTACTGAAGAAACATACATTTTCCACAAAACACAGTTAAGAGAAGGTTTTAAATTTATACAGCGATTGCAATTTAGATCGAAGTTCAAGGACAAATGTCGACCACACAACATCAAATAGTGTCAGATTACCAAAGATAAATATTCCAAAGTTTTCGGGAAATTATGCAGAGTGGACAACATTCAAAGATTTATTCACATCTTTGATACACAATAACGATAGTTTAGAAGACGTGCTGAAATTACATTATTTAAAGGGTTTATTGTCGGGAGAAGCAGATCAACTTGTTAGACATATTGCGGTTACTTCAGATAATTACAGAGAATGTTGGTCATTGCTTCATAGTAGATATAACAATAAGCGATTTCTGTCGAATTGTTTATTAAAGCGCTTATTGAGTCAGACTAATGTAACCGAATGTTCAAATAGCCTTAAATGTTTATTGGATACCACAATGGGATGTCTGAATGGTCTGAAAAATCTCGGAGTTGACGTTAGCACGTGGGACATCATAATCGTTTTCATAATTAGTTCCAAACTTGATTCCGAATCACGAAAGCAATGGGAGACTAAAATTAGTTCCAAAGACGAATTACCCGTGCTCTCGGAGTTCAAAGATTTTTTGGAAGCTAGATTTCGTGCGCTCGAGTTTTTAGACACTAAGTCGAGTAGACCGAAACCTAAAGTTCACCATATAGTTAGTATCGACAATAAAGCCGCTCCAACAACTTGTCCATTCTGTAAAGAAAATCACAAAATTTCTAACTGTAAGAAGTTTGCTCAGGAGAGTTACGAATCTCGTCATAGCTTTGCACAAACCAGGCGCTTGTGTTATAATTGTTTAAACGCAAATCACTCCATTAAGTTTTGTCGACAAACTACGTCGTGTCATATATGTAAGCGAAGGCATCACTCACTACTGCATCCAATCTCGGTCTCAAACTCCACAGTAGTTAGTGAACGTTCTAATACAGCAGCTGAAGTTAAATCAGCGGTGTCTACTGTACAGGCATCGTTATCAGAGAGCGAACCATCAACTTTAGTTTCACATTTTTCTAAGGGATCCGTACCTAATCAAGTTTTGTTGGCTACTGCTCTTGTCGAAGCACAGACAAGAAGTGGCTCTACACAACTGCTGAGAGCGCTATTAGATCAGGGATCTCAGGCATCATTCATAGCAGAATCAGCAGTGCAGCTACTTGGACTTAAGAAGAAGCCGACCAAGTCGGTAATATCTGGAATAGGCGGTGAAAGAAGTGCCTTTGCTTCCAAGTTTACAGTCACGTTGACTATTCATTCACGCTTAGATCCAAAGTTTAGAGTCCAAGTACATGCGTTTGTATTGGGTACCATTACGTCGCTTTTACCCTCAGAAAAATTAGAGCATTCCTATTGGCCCGAGCTAAAGGGCATAACTTTAGCTGATCCAGAGTTCCATACGCCAAGCAAGATAGACATCTTACTTGGTGCGGAAATATATGGTCAAGTTCTTAGAGATGGTTTAATTCAAGGTCCACCAAACTTACCGGTAGCTCAGAATACTGCCCTGGGTTGGATCCTTTCTGGACAGTTCCCATCAAGCCATGACTCTATTCATTGTCATCACGTCATTCACAGCAGCTTAGATCAGGCTGATGACAACGCACTTTTGCGACAGTTCTGGGAAATAGAGTCTAAAATCCCCGATAAGAAGATCCTTTCAGAGGAAGAGCAACGATGTGAGGATATTTATGCACAAACTACGTATCGTGATGAAGAAGGTCGTTATGTGGTTAATCTCCCTTTTCGCAATCAAGATCCGCAGTGTCAATATGGACGTTCGAGAGACCTTGCCATGAAAAGATTTCATCTTCTTGAAAATAAATTCAAGAAGAATCCGACACTTAAAGCCCGATACTCAGATGTGTTCCAAGAATACATCGATCTTGGTCATATGGAGCCTATACAGGGTGATGAGCGAAATATGAGTACAGCTGTTTATCTGCCACATCACGCCGTGGTACGTGAAGACAAAACCACAACCAAGGTCCGAATAGTGTTCGACGCTTCAATGAAAGGGTTAAATGGAATGTCTCTGAACGACGATCTCATGGTAGGTCCCATGTTGCAACCTCCGTTACGTCACATCATTATGAGATGGAGAACGCATCCCATAAGTCTCTGTGCTGACATCATAAAAATGTACAGACAGATGAAGGTCTCTCCTGAACATGCAGAGTTTCAGCGAGTAGTGTGGCGAGATGATCCAGAATCTGAAATAAAAGAATACAAATCAGTAAGAGTTACGTTTGGTACAGCAGCGGCTCCTTACCTTGTAGTGAAATCCTTACAGCAGGTGGCAGTTGATGAAGGCGAACGCTATCCTGAAATATCTGACATCATAAAGAATGAGTTTTATGTTGATGATTTAATGACAGGATGTCAGACAGTTGAAGAAGGTTTACACATACATAGAAAATTAACAGAGTTACTTACCAAAGGTCAATTTCAACTACAGAAATGGGTAAGCAGTTCCGATGAATTAAACAAGAGAATTCAAGAAAACACGGTAACAAAGGTGAGACAGAATGGAGAGGAACAGGGAAAGAATATCAGGGTAGACTCGGTTATAAAAATTTTAGGAATTTCTTGGGATCAGGAGAGGGATGAATTTAAATATACAGTTCAACTGGATCCACAGCAGGCCCCAATCACCAAAAGAAAAGTGATTTCAGATACCGCACGCCTGTTCGATCCGCTTGGATGGGTGGCACCTTGTATTATTACCTCCAAAATTTTCATTCAAAAGCTTTGGCTTGCTGGCCTAGAATGGGATCAAGAATTAACGCCGGAACTGCGTTCTGAATGGGAAACGTACCGTTCAAGTCTTGTAGAGACGAATAAGTTCAGTATTCCCAGATGGGTAAACATGAAGTCTGACGACATATCATTAGAATTACATGGATTTTGCGACGCATCGATTGCTGCTTATGCCGCTGTCGTGTATGTAAGAATTATAGATGCCCAAAAAACCATACACGTCAATTTAATCACCTCGCGAACTAAGGTTGCACCAGTCAAGCAGCAGTCGATTCCGCGTTTAGAGCTGATGGGGGCAGTGTTGCTCTCCGAACTCATTTCTGAAGTCGCTGAAGTAATGAAAGTCGCACCCTCTCAAATACATGCCTGGACTGACTCGTCAGTGGTTTTGGCATGGCTCAGTAAACATCCCAGTAACTGGACTACTTTCGTTGGAAATAGAGTGTCTACTATTCTCTCTCACGTCGACAACTCACATTGGGCTCATGTCCAATCTACGCATAACCCAGCAGGTTTGGCATCCAGAGGTGTGTCACCAAAGGAACTTGTATGCAACTCACTGTGGAGTCAAGGACCCTCATGGCTTCATGATGAAACGATAGAATACACAAGGCCAAAGTCAATCACCACTAACACAGAGCAAAGATCAATCAAGGTTCACGTCGTAACTGAACCTCTTCAGGACGATCTTTTCTGGACAAAGTATTCAACATTGCAAAGGTTAGTACGGGTTATAGCATACTGCAGAAGAGTTTTGAGTTGGAAGAAACAATCAGGTGGTGAAAATAGATTCGAAAGGTATCTTACCAAGGAAGAAATACAAGAAGCAACAAAAACTTGTATAAAACTTGTTCAGAATCAAGAGTTTTCTGAAGAAATTAAGGACATAAGAAAAACAGGAAGTGTGAAAGCGAAGAGCAAGCTTAAAAGTCTCTGTCCAGTCATCGATGATGAAGGCATTCTCCGCGTCAGTGGACGCATTCACAATGCAAATTTAGACGAGGCTGTCAAACATCCCATCATTCTACCACCCAATAGTCACTTCACCAATCTAGTGATTGATGAAGCCCATAAGAGGACTTTACATGGGGGACCAACACTAATGTTGAGCCAGCTGCGTACTAGGTATTGGATCCCTTCCGCGAAAACAAAAGTTAAGGCTCACGTACACAAATGTGTAAAGTGCAGGCGGTACTCGGCATCTATTCAAACCCCGCTCATGGGTCAGTTACCGTCTAGTCGAGTCATTCCAGCAAGACCATTCCTAAAAAGTGGCGATTTTGCTGGTCCCATCAGCATCCGTACGTCAAAGGGTCGAGGCCACCAATCATACAAAGGGTACATTTGTGTATTTGTATGCATGGTGACCAAGGCGGTTCATTTAGAAGCCAAGGAGAACACCGACTACCGCCGCTCAAGAAAGATCGTTTTTGTTTTGCTCCTTTATTTTTTTTACGAAAAATTAGTAAAAAGTGTTTGTTTACATACTTATATTATACCGTTGCGTTGCTAGTAAAGTGCACTTTTGAATAGTGAAAACTGAACAGCAATACGAACACGGAGTGCAAAGTAATAGGTAAAAAACTTTTAACATTTTTACTAAACGGCTCCGAACCCGGACCTACCCCAACCCGCAGAGCGCTCGATACTCCTCGCACTTACCGCGCCTCAACCCCACCGTCGCCTGCGCTTGCTATGAATCAACCTTTGTGACAAAGTACTACATCGCACTAAGTTCGCTTGTACTCGCGACACGACACTACGTTTAAGCTATCTCGCGAGCGTCGTTTGGCGCTCGATGCGAAACGGGAAGACAACATAAATATTGAAATGCCACGCGTTGAGCGTTCCCCTCCGGCGGGTTCTGCTAAGCAGAGTGTTCTTCAAGTGTCTGCGCCCGGTTTGGCCTCTACCGCCCCTGGTGCTAGCGGTAATGGTGGTAATATTACAGAAGCAAATAGTAATGTCTCTGTAAGATCAAAGCGTCCGCGACTGAACGACTCGCCTAACAACGACGGCGCATACTTGGAAACTCCCGAAGATGGCTCAACCAGCCCGGATTCGGCTGTTCAATCCCTGAAACTGGATAGAGCAACAATTTCTGAGCTTCGCAAAGAAATGGAGTCCTTGTTGACTGAGCATCTACAGGCCTCGCTCAAATCCTACTTCGAAAGTGAGTTTCTTGAATTGAAAAAAACACTGCAAGGATTAGAGGCATCAGTCGAGTTTATGAGCAAGGATTATGATGTTATGAAGATCGAATTGGACCAGAACAAGAGCGTCATTAACCAGTTAAAAAAGGAAAATGAAGAGTTAAAAAACAGTGTGTCTGACCTATCCGTAAGAGTTAACATTATGGAGCAATATTCTCGCCAAGATAACTTAGAAATAAACGGCATTCCCGAAAATAAAGCTGAAAATCTGTTGAGTACCCTGGCGCAACTGGGCAAAACTGTATCGTGCAGTATTGAAGCTGCCGACGTATCTTCAGTATCTCGCGTCAGGAAACTCGACTCACAGAATAGTCGCCCGCGCTCAATCATCGTTAAATTGAAAAACACAAGAAAGCGGGACGAGGTTCTAGCGTCGGTAACCAAATTTAACCGTGCACACGTTTCCGATAAACTCAACTCGAGCCATTTAGGGTACGGCGGCACTAAACAACCCGTCTTCGTCTCCGAACATCTGTCATCCCTCAATAAAGCCATACATGCACAGGCTAGAAAAATGGCGCGTGAGAAGGGCTATAAATATGTTTGGGTTCGCGATGGCCGAGTGTTAGTCCGTAAGGATGATGGAGCACGGCCCATACAGATAAAAAGCCTACACGCTGCAACATTAATGTAAAAAAATAAAACCAAGAAGTAGGAACCCGTGAGAAAATTACTAAAATTCACAGTGTACTATCAGAATCTCCGTGGAATGCGAACAAAACTAAATGAAATTAATATTGCTGTTAATGTAAATAAATATGATATGATTATAGTGACTGAGTCTTGGCTTAATGATAACATCAAAGACGGGGAGCTTTTTGACGCCCGCTATAATATTTACAGAAGAGATAGGGCGTCTAGTGCGCTTACAGGAAGAGAAGGAGGTGGCGTTCTTGTTGCTGTATCCAAGGCATATAACTCAGCGCGGGCTTGTCAGTGGGAAACTACTGCAGAAGACCTCTGGGTTCGAGTAAAAGTGAATGAGGGAAAGAAAATAAACATTTGCGCTGTTTACCTACCACCCCCTGTATCACAGCAGCATCTAGACATGTTTCTCAGTTCGGTCACGAGTGTTAATGAAACTACTGGCGAGGAAATCATAGTAGTCGGCGATTTTAATCTCGGCTTCATTGAATGGAACCAGGACCCAAAATATACTCACGCAACTTGTACTATGCCGTCAAATTACAATAATAACCTAGGGTATTCTCTAATTGATTTTATGTCTTTAAACAATATGTCACAATATAATGTTATTAAAAATACTAATAATAGATCACTAGACTTAGTGTTTTCAAATATGCTAAGTGCGGTGGTCAGAAAGTCTGCTTCACCTATCTGTAGAGAAGATTGTCACCACCCCCCTTTAGATATAGATTTTATTTTAAATACGTATGTACCACTAAAACATGTAACGATAGCTAAATTTAATTTTAAGGTAGCTGATTACGAACTTATTAACAAAAAATTAAGAGAAATAGATTGGAAAGAGCAACTGGAGTCATGTGAAAATGTTAACCTAATGACTGAGGTCCTTTATGCCACCGTTCGCAAAATCATAAATGACAATATTCCCAAAATTCGGAATATAAGCAAAAGTTTTCCTCCATGGTATTCCAAAATTTTAGTGAAAATTCTCAATGAAAAAGAAAAGCTCAGACAACGTTTTAAGAAATACGGTAATCCGCGTGATGAGATCGAGTACAGAATTATCGATGAGAGAGCAAGGTTGATAATTAAGAGTTGCTATAAAAAATACGTCTACTTTGTTGAGAATAGCATAAAGTCGAACCCTAAAGCGTTTTGGTCCTTTGTAAAATCGAAAAATTCTAAAACTAGCTCTATACCGTCAGAAATGACATTAAACGAAACAGTGGCCACAACTGGCAACGACATATGCAAACTCTTCGCTAAACAATTCTCGTCTACGTTTTCTGTTGCTAGCAGAAAAACTGGACCACCAACGAATACCCAAGTATTTCCTCAATTCATTCTCAGCAAAATCGTTTTTGCTGAGAGGGAAGTTCTTAAAGCACTGAACCAAATTGATGTTACTAAAGGCGCTGGTCCAGACGGGTTGCCCCCGCTCTTTATTAAAAAATGTGCTCATAATTTGGCATATCCTCTCACCTTAATATTTAACAAATCTATTAAAACATCAACATTCCCAACAGAATGGAAAAAAGCTAACGTTGTGCCAATTTTCAAAAAAGGCGATAGTGCAGACGTAAAGAATTACAGACCAATTTCTATCTTGTCCATTTTCTCAAAGTTGTTTGAATGTATGATCTGCCCCATCTTAACATCCCATGTTAAAACACAACTTTCCACTCAACAGCATGGTTTCTGTAGCAACAAATCCACGGTGACCAACTTAGTCTCGTACGTGGACGAGATCTGTATGGGCATCGATTCTGGCCAACAGATCGATGCTCTGTATACTGACTTCAGCAGCGCATTCGATAAGGTTGACCATGAAATCCTGCTGCTAAAGCTGCACAGTTTCGGCATACACGGTCCGCTGCTGGGGTGGCTTCGATCATATTTATGCGAGCGGACACAAAGAGTGGTGGTAAACGGCTATCAATCTCAGGAGTATTTTGCAACCTCCGGTGTGCCCCAGGGTTCTCATACCGGGCCAATTCTCTTTATTTTGTTCATAAACGACATAGTTAATTGCATTAAACATAGCCAGTGTTCCTTATTTGCCGATGACCTTAAAATTTTTCGCCAAATAAAAACTCATGAAGACATCATTCTGTTGCAATCCGACCTAAACTCGTTGCAAGAGTGGTGTGTGGTGAATGGGATGGCTTTGAATGCTAATAAATGTTATCACATAACATTCACGCGGAAAAAGCACCCCTTACCATCAACTTACTCCCTCAGTGGAACAGCACTACAAAAAGTTCCAAACATACGGGATCTAGGTGTAGTTCTTAGCGGCGATCTCTCATTTACTACGCACATGAATAACATCATCAAAAAAGCAATGAAAATGATCGGATTTATCACCAGAGTTGGCAAAGAGTTTAAGGGGACCTTTGCTTTGAAAGTGCTTTATAATACCTATGTGCGCAGTCTCGTTGAATATGCCTCTCCCGTCTGGAGTCCGGCCTATAATATACACATAGACAGACTTGAACGCGTTCAAAAAAAGTTTACCAGGTGCTTGCGGTTTAAAGACCATAAATGTCCTTACAGAGCGGATTACACAGAACGGCTAAAATACTTCGAGTTGGACTCATTGAAACGACGAAGAACTCTTAACGATCTAATAATACTTTATAAAATTGTAAATGGGTTAACATCAACTCCAGATCTCCTAGACAAAATCAACATAGACGTACCTCGCCATTCTCAACTGCGATCCACGCGTACCACTAGAACTTTTGTCACAAAACCATGCCGCACAAACTTGGGTCGACATGCTCCCCTAAATAGAATGTTGGGTTGCTACAATAGAGCCTGCTCTACCGACAGCGGTATCGATATGTTCTTTGACAGTCTCCCAAAATTCAAAAGCAAAATTATTAATATAGATTTGTGATCAGCTGCCTATTATGGTTGTGTTTATTTATCTCAAGCAAACATATAATTTTATTTTTTTTTTCATTTACAATTTAATCTAATTTAATAATTTTTAATTTAATAATAATTAATATAATTAGTTAATAAGTCCTCGTTTCACTTTTTTTTTTGTATTCCCTGTTTAATTTTGTTTAATTTTTGCCATTTTGTTTTTGACATTCACAGATGTCAAACATCTGTATTTTGTGACATCTTTTTATCTGTTATTAATCGAATATTATTAAGTATACAATCCAAATGTATTGATTATTCTATTACCTTTTTTAATTTTTTTTTTGTAATTTTTATAATAATCATGTAGATATTTTTACTAATTATTTTATAATGGAATGATTTAATTTAATTATTCATGCAAATTCTGTAAATTAATTATAAATTGTAAATCTTTAATTGAGAATGCTGTGCAGACCTATAAGTGATATATTTACACAGAATTGAAGATTTGTGATTGCCAGTTATTGTTATACTTAATTGTAAATATGTCGTTGGTGTGCCTTAATAAATAAATAAAAAAAAAAAAAAAAAAAAAAGCCATCAGTGATTTTACGTCGCAAGGTTTCATCGCTGGCTTTAAAAGATTTGTGGCTCGGCGAGGTTTTGTTAGTGACATTTGGAGCGATAATGGTACTAATTTTGTTGGCACTTCCAAAGAGCTTCAGCATTTAGTCGCTGCTGAAAGGTCTTCCGTAGCTGTAGAGATCAAGGAGTGGTTAAGCAACAACGGCACTTCTTGGCATTTCATTCCGCCTCATTCCCCTAATTTTGGCGGCTTGTGGGAGGCTGGGGTGAAATCGACCAAATTCCACCTAAAACGCGTAATTGGTAATTCCACACTCACTTTCGAAGAAATTTCAACACTTTTGTCCCAAGTGGAAGCGTGCCTTAATTCAAGACCGTTATCAATGTTGCCTGACAATTCCATAGATCCCACTCCGTTAACACCAGGTCATTTCCTGATAGGTGAGCCTCTGATAGCGGTGCCTGAACGTAATTACGAGACTTCTAACATTAGTAATCTGAGACGTTGGCAGGTTACACAACGCATGTTGCAAGACTTTTGGAGGCGATGGTCAGACGAATACTTGGTTCATTTGTTACAGCGTTATAAATGGACAAAAAACATTCCGGAACCAAGTATCGGAGATGTAGTTTTAGTCAAGGAGGATAACTTACCTCCTGCCCGTTGGCTTTTGGGCAAAGTCATAGACAAGCACCCTGGTTTGGATAAGGTTACACGAGTGACTCTCAAGTGTAACGGATCTTCGATCAAACGACCTACGTCAAAATTGTGCATTTTGCCAATTGCAAAATGATGTAAATCTTTATAGCACAAGTTAAGTTTTGGTTAAGCCATTTTATGTAAATTGCCATAAATTTAGACAAGTGTATACAGTCCACAAAGTATTGTAAGTTAGATTAGATTTAAGTTTATATAGAAAAGTTTATAAAAAACTATAATTGTTTGTATCAAGAGATTGCTTACGTCATCACTTACTTACGTCGTTGCACACATAATTATTGTTTTTCTAGTTTGAGCCCCTGACCTCATGGTGGGCGGTTTAGTGTAATGAAGGACATATCATAATGTCCTTGGTGGGCGGTATGTTCGCATTCAATTAGTGCAACAAATGTTTTATGAAAATTAGGTCCATTTTTCTAACCAGTTCTGATTGTGTGCTAGCTGTTGGTGGACGTGTTGTCGTTTTGCGATTTATGTGGAGTTATTTCATTTTAATTTTTATATCTTGATTTTGCTGTTTTATCGGACTCTCTCGTACTATCTTCTGTGAAGTGCCATATACTATCCGCGCCATCTTGGAACTTGTAGAGCGGTGTCCCTTTCACTCAGTGATCCCAACAACTCTCAAGAAACAATTTTTAGAAATTGAAAAAGTCGAGCTTGGGGCGAGGTTCGAACCCGCGGACACACCGTGCACGGGCGGCGAGGCGACGGGCTTAACCACTCAGC
The DNA here is from genome assembly GCA_947578705.1 of Lacanobia wlatinum. Lineage (NCBI taxonomy): Eukaryota > Metazoa > Arthropoda > Insecta > Lepidoptera > Noctuidae > Lacanobia > Lacanobia wlatinum. The sequence continues at coordinate 28,066,065 of OX388034.1, forward strand.
CAGCTGTACGTGAGTTCGCCGCGGCGAATAACTGACCTACTAGCATTGGCTCTTTTGCTCAGTAACAACACACAGGGCGGGACTTCGTATTAATATACCATGCTACGCTCACCGGACAATAAAAGCAAGTCGAACCCCGACCTCCATGTGATTAACGAACCTGGTACCAACGTTACGCTAAGAAAACGGAAGCAACCAGACTGTGAATTAACACAGGCGATTAACTCATTATCATCGGAGTTAAAAAAGTCTATTATAGATCTGCAAGCAGGTATGGCTGACGAGTTTTTTAACGTAAAAACAGGTATTAGCAAACTGAGAGAAGAATTTAATACATTATCGATAACTTCTGCTCAAATTAAAAAAGATATTCAGGAATTACGCGCAGAATATACGACTGTGAAGAATGAAATATCGGATCTAAACAAGAAACACGTCGAACTTTCCCAGGATGTGACTGAACTGAAATCTACCGTTGATTTTAATTCCAAAAACTGTGTAGACTACACGAAGCGCCTCAAAGATCTGGAACTGAAGATGAGTTGTTCTGCGGTCTCGACAGTTGAGTTACTGGAAAGAAAGATTGACACACTGGAGCAACAGGCGCGGCAGTGCAATATCGAAATTGCGAATATCCCTGAAAAACGTGGTGAAAATTTGATTTCCATATTAGAGACAATTGGGTCAGCGATCAATATTTCAATAACATCAAGAGATATTATATCAATGCACCGTGTCCCCCACGCACACGCACAAAATAATCGACCTAAGAATATTATAGTCAAGTTTACCTCGCGAATAATGCGTGATAATATTCTAACTGCATTCCGGCTTTCTAAAGGATTGACATCTGACCGCATCGGCCTCCCAGGTACCCCATACAAAATTTATATGAACGAACACTTAACACTGCGTAACAAACAGTTATTTCGCAAATGTCGTGAGGCGGCAAAAACTAATAAGTTTAAGTTCGTTTGGGTCAGGAACGCTACTATACTTGTCAAGGAATCTGAAGACTCTTCTACTTTCGCCATACGTACGGAGGATGAAATATATAATAGGTTTAAGCACAATTCTCTACCTACAGCATCTCAACGTGCAACTACTCCCAACATCAATTAATTTTGTTTTGAACTTTTCTTTATTTTTTACAGTTGAGTTCTTAGTGAAATTCGCTATCACGTCATTTGTAGGTTTACCCTTAAATTTAATGTTACTTTCGTGTCTGTTAGTTAATTCGATATTAAGTTTGAGTTATGTTTTTTGTTTGTGTTACTTGTCCTCACAATTGGTGACTTTTGTATTGTTTATTTACACCTCCAAAAGTTACATCCGACTCGCTGTGCTTATATTGTTTTATATATTATCGTTTCCTCATTTACTATTAAATCTTCTGTCAACTTTAATAACTTATAAAAATACTATAGTAAACCCACATTTTGATAATGGCTAATAATTTATGTATATATTACCAAAACTGCCGAGGGATCAGGACCAAACTGAATACATTATATATTAGTATCTTGTCTCACGCGTACGACATTATAATCTTAACAGAAACTTGGCTGACCCCTGATATTTCAGAGAATGAATTCATTGATCATCGTTATTCTGTTTTCAGATGCGATCGTAATCGTTCCGTTACTAACAAAAAAGACGGTGGGGGTGTACTTATAGCCATTTCCAAAGATCTACACTCCTCTTGTCTCACACTGTCGCCTCCGTTAATTCTACCGGAACATACTATTATTAAAATCCCATCTCACAATAACAAATTTTTACTTGTTTGCGCCACTTATATACCTCCTAATACAAAAGAAGATGTTTATATTAATTTCATCAACTCGTTAGCAACTCTTGTAGATAATCCCTCCATAGAGTGCGTTATTTTCACGGGAGATTTTAATCTTCCTGAGCTCGATTGGATTAACTCTACATTCTACATGACGTGTTCCACTAATAGCACCTATTCGAATGTCAGCCGTCGTTTATTAAATTTCTGCTCGCAACTTGATATGAACCAATATAATAGTGTAATCAACTGCAATGGTCGTATCTTAGACCTATTTTTCTGTAATACCCATGTAGAAGCCCTCACTCCTAATGTATCGCTCTTACCTATTGATAATTATCATCCCGCCTTCTGCATAGGGTTGTCATTTAGAAAACCGTCAGTGATATTAAATCAGAATAGAGCAATCCAATTTAACTACCACAAATGCGATTATGATAAGATTAATACTGAAATAAAAAGCGTTGAGTGGGATAATTTACTCGGGAAATCACCCCCTGATGAAGCTGTCTCAATTTTTTATGAAAAAATTTATAAATTCATTAAATTGTATACCCCATTGTATAAACCTAAAAGATGTAATTTCCCTCATTGGTTCTCCAGATCTCTTTTGTATATATATAGGAACAAAACTCGTGCTTGGATTAAGTGGAAAAAATACGGGAACATTAGTGATTACGAATTATTTTCCATTTATAGAGCAAAGTTTAAAAAAGAAGCAGACATCTGCTATAAAAAATACTTAGACACAACGGAAAATAATGTGGCCTCAAACGTTAAAGCATTTTGGTCCTACATTTCTAAGCGTAAAACCAGTAATAGTATCCCTTCTACAGTATTTTTTCAACAACTTTCCTCACATGATCCCACTAGTACTTGCAACCTATTCACAAAGTTTTTCCAATCCGTTTATGAACCTTCCACATTCGATTCTACTTCTTGGGAACCTCCGCCCCCAAATCCTGACGGTGATATTCTTCTTTGCAATCTATATTTCTCTGAACATAAAATTCGAAAAGAATTAAAGACGATTGATGCATATAAAGGTCCTGGGCCTGACGGTATTCCAACGATCTTTTTAAAAAATACGTGTAATACACTATGCTTTCCTCTTTATATTTTATTTAATAAATGTATCTCTAACGGCGTATTCCCAGATGTCTGGAAACGCGCAAATATTATCCCGGTCCACAAAGCTGGGTCTAGAAACGACGTATCGACTTATCGTCCCATCTCCCTATTATCGGCTCTCTCCAAAATTTTCGAAAAGCTTGTTCATAACGAGGTTTACCCTATCATACGTCGTGTGATATTAGCTGAACAACATGGATTTGTAAAAGACAGATCCTGCATTAGCAACCTTCTTACCTTCACGTCACAACTTTTTGAGACCATAGACAATAGGCAGCAAATTGATGTAGTATACACCGATTTCCAAAAAGCGTTTGACAAAGTGGATCACGAGTTGTTACTCAATAAAATTGCATTTAACGGAATCAGAGGAGATTTGCTTCGTTGGTTTGTATCTTATATTACTAATAGGACACAAAAAGTTGTGATCAATGGTTATGAATCGCACTATATCCAAGTCACGTCTGGGGTTCCACAAGGTTCTATTTTAGGGCCACTCTTATTTATTCTATTTATAAATGATATTAACACTTGTTTTCAACATTGCGATTTTTTGCTTTACGCGGATGATTTAAAGATTTACAAAAAAATAACCAATCAATCTGACTGTGCCAATTTCCAAAAAGACCTCGACCGCTTTTTAGACTATTGCTCGGCCAATAAACTCTATCTCAGCTTGTCTAAGTGTCACAACATCACGTTTACAAAAAAACAAAATATCATCAAATATAACTACTGCCTTGGCAATACTAGCTTAAGCAATGTTACATGCGTACGCGATTTGGGTATTCTATTGGACTCTAAACTCCATCTGGATACTCATATAGATAAGATAGTTAATAAAGCTTACAAAATGTATGGATTTGTTATGAGATCATCTAGGGAATTTCGACGCCCTTCCACCTACTTACATTTATACAAATCCATAATCCGCCCACAGCTAGAGTATGCAGTACCTATATGGAACCCCTACTACAAAAAGTACTCTGAAATCATAGAGTTAGTTCAAAGAAAATATCTTCGCGCTATGCACTATAGATGCTTTCGTAAAAAAATATCATACCAGTCTCTACTTAAGAAATACGGCCTTTTGACTTTACACTCTAGACGCACTCTTCTTGAGATGATGACGCTTTTTAACATATGTCGTAACAAGTTTGACTGTGCTAATCTGGTTCATAGTTTGTGCTACCTGATCCCTCGTACAGCACATGGGCGTGACTCTCGCTCTAAATGCTTATTCGCTGCCCCTTTCTGTCGTTCTAATTCGGGAGCTCGCTCACCGCTGCGTCGCTTGGTTGATACTTATAATAAACAATTTTGTTCAGTAGATATAATTTTCCTCAGTAAGTCGTTATTTAAAAAAGAAATCTATAATATCTTAAAAGACCTACAGTAGTCAATGAGGATACGCATGTTGGCTCTGTGAGTCGCCTAGCACACGCGGGGTTCATCATTAATTTTTCAATAAAATGAATAAAAATTATATAAGTAGATGTTGGTCGACCTATTGTGCTAACAGTACCTACATATTAATATTACGGTACTACAGAGTTCTTGAGTTTGTGTCTGTCTTTCTTTTCCAACCTAATAATAATTATAATGGACAATAACGAAAAACAATGTTGACAAGAAGCCGGGCACGATTACAAGACGCACCAACACCATCTTCGGGTTCGTCGCTCAGCTCCGCCTCGCAGCCGCCGGGACCAGCGCCAGTCGTGAGTCCTGAGATTCCGGTAGCTGCAGTTGCGTCGAGCTCGAGCGACGAATACTTCTCGCCGCCGACGACACCACCACCTGCGCGTCGGCGCGGGCGAGGCCGACCACCGGCCTGCTTGGGATCTCGAGGCCCACCGGTCTCTGATAGGGTCCCCGCTATCGGTGGAAGTGTGCAGCGCATGCGATGGACACAATCCATTAACGAGAATGTCATGCGCTCATACTTTGGGGCTACAGAGGGGGGAACTAACCTGACTGCGTACCGTGGTCGGATGCTCTCTCTGTTTCAGGTACTTGAACCAGCTGTCAACGTGTCGGCCCAACGACTGTCGGATCAAGTGCGCGTCATCCAGCGTAACCGTATGTTGGATGATATTGTACTTGATCGCCTCCGAACTGAAATGTGTAGCCATGTCATTGCTACTTCGTTGCAGACTGTGGCACCACAACAGTCAACGCAGATTCCTAGCCACGCTGACGAGGAGAGTAATGACAGGGTTACAAACGTAAGTACCCAGTGCAATGACGAATTGAGGAGTGCTTTGGAGTGTGCTATTCAGGAATATCGCTACATGTCGCCTGAACTTAGACCACGTTTACCTCGTTTGCCCATGCATAACAAGAACAGGGCGCTGGTGGCTGCTCTGGATTCGCAGTTGTCACATCGTTTTGATGACTGCGAAGACCTCACTGATGCACACTCGATAATGTACTGCGCGGCTGTAGCGGCATGTCGTGTAGCTCATGTCAAAATAACCAATGACAGAGTTACACGACCAAAACCAGCCGTACCAGCTTGGCAGTGCAGGATCGAGCGTCGTATCGGTGAGGCCAGAGCGCTAATCGGCAAACTGACCTGCTTCAGGGAGGGCAACAGTCGCCCTAGAGTGATGCGCTTTGTGAGACGGGCGTTTTCGGGGACTGATGTCAATCCCCGAGACTATATATCTCGTGTCACAGAGCGCATCGATTTCCTGAAGCAGAAGGTGTATGCATGGGCAAGCCGTATTCGTAGGTATAGGCGGCGAGTGGAGCGATACACCCAGAATCGCACATTCCGAAGTAATGAAAGGTGGGTATATAGGGATTGGGAGCGACCGGACCAAGGTGTGACTGATATGCGCCTGCCGGATGATGATGCCATGTGTTCATTCTGGCGCAGCATCTGGTCGGTCCCTGTCAGTCATACTGAGGGCGATTGGACTCGGGAGGTCGAGCGCGTGTGCGATGTGATACCAGAAATGGGGGCAATTACCATCAGCCCCCAAGATGTAACTTGTGCAGTTCGTCCGTTGCCTAACTGGAAATCTCCAGGGCCGGACAGGCTGCACAATTTCTGGATTAAATGGTTCACAAGATCGCACACTTGCTTGGCGTCTCAATTCCAGTCTGCCTTAGAGTCTGGGTCGCTACCCCAGTTCTTAACTACAGGAATAACCCACCTGCTCCATAAATCAGGTAGTACTGCGGACCCTAAAAATTATAGACCGATCACGTGTTTACCGACGGTCTATAAAGTTCTTACATCCATTTTGAGGGCAAAGATTAATAGTCATATTAACAACAACAACATCATGTCTGCCTCTCAAAATGGATGTAGGAATGGGTCCCGCGGTACTAAGGAGCTACTCCTAATTGATATGGCCATTAGCCAACAGGTTCGTCGTTCCCGAAAGGATCTGTCGACATGCTGGATAGACTATAAGAAGGCCTACGACTCGGTGCCTCATACATGGCTCATGAAGGTGCTAGAATTGTATAAAATTGATACAACGCTACGCACTTTCCTGATGTCGTGTATGGGGCAATGGAGGACAGTCCTTCGCTATCCAGGATGTCGAAATATCCAGAGGAATAGCGAACCGGTAAGGATCGAGCGAGGTATATTTCAGGGCGATAGTTTGAGTCCGCTTTGGTTTTGTCTAGCCTTGAATCCTCTTAGTACACTGCTAGAGAATTCAGGGCTAGGCTATCGGTTGAAGAGAGGTGGTCAGGTTATATCTCACCTCCTTTACATGGATGATCTGAAACTCTTTGCCCCCACTAATCTGCAACTGATGGAGCTACTGAAGGTAACTGAAACTTTCAGTGACGCCATCAGGATGGAGTTTGGTGTGGACAAATGTGCGATCATGCATGTAAAGCGAGGAGAGATTATGGGATCCGTGGGAACTCAACTCTCGGATTCCATAAACCTGAGATCTCTCTCTTCAACTGAAACTTACAAGTATTTGGGTATGTCGGAAGCGTTAGGTATCAATGTTACTGACATGAAGCAATCGTTAAAGGAGCGCTTCTTTGGTCGCCTGAAGAAGGTATTCAATAGCCTTCTATCAGGCGGAAATAAGGTGCGCGCCTTCAACGGTTGGGTCATGCCGGTATTGATGTACTCTTTCGGCGTACTCAAATGGACTCAAACGGAACTTGACGCTCTGGATAGGCGGGTCCGCACACTGCTTACTACATATCGAATGCATCATCCACGGTCGTCGGTAATGAGACTGTATATCCCGCGAAAGTGTGGAGGTCGAGGCTTTTTAAATGCTAAGACTCTCCACAATCGCGAGATATGCAGTCTCAGGGAATATTTCCTAGCTGTCGACGTGGGTATGCATCGAAATGTAGTGGCGGTGGACAAGGGACTCACCCCGCTCTCCTTGGCAAATGAGAACTGGCGCAAACCTGCGGTGCTTGACACTAACGATCGCAGGGCGGTATGGCAGAGTAAGGAGCTTCACGGACGCTTTTTCCGGGCCCTACATGGGTCGGACGTAGACCAACTAGCGTCCGTAGCCTGGCTGCGTTTTGGTGATCTGTTTGGAGAAACCGAAGGTTTTGTCTGTGCAATTATGGACGAAGTTATCATGACAAAGAACTACCGGAGATTTATTGTGAAGGACGGCACGGTCGACATATGTCGGGCATGTCACCGTCCGGGAGAATCAATTCGCCACATTATCTCTGGTTGTTCTCGTCTAGCTAACGGAGAATACTTGCATAGGCACAACCTTGTAGCCAGGATTATCCATCAGCAACTTGCTCTGAAATACTCTCTTGTGGAGTCGGAGGTGCCGTACTACAGGTATGCGCCCGACCCAGTTCTCGATAATGGCAATATCACATTGTACTGGGATCGGTCCATCATCACTGACAGGACTATTGTTGCCAATAAGCCTGATATAGTGGTGGTGGACCGAATAGAGAGGCGTGCAATGATTGTAGACATAACCGTCCCGCATGACGAGAACCTTGTGAAAGCCGAGAAAGATAAACAAATCAAGTATATTGACTTGGCTCGCGAGGTTGTCGACATGTGGGATGTGGATTCCGCAATCATTGTACCGATAGTCATATCAGCCAATGGCTTAATAGCTACGAGCCTCGACCAACACCTCAGGAGGCTCTCGTTAGGCAGCTGGATCAAGGGCTTGATTCAGAAAGCGGTACTTCTGGACACGGCTCGTATTGTTAGGAGGTTCCTCTCTCTGGAGCCCTGACCGCCGGTAGCTTGGACCCTGTTCCCGATACCGGTGGGCTACTATTTTTAAATGTTTTTTTTTAATGTTTTTATTGAAATATTTAAAAATATAATGTATATGTTATAAAAAAATAAACGAAATTATAATATTATATTATGTAACTATACATTTACACTAGATTAAGTTGTATCGATATTGTCTCTTAACAGCTAGCTATTTTGTATATTAATCTGTGGATAACGTCGTTTGCAGTGTATATGCTACTCCTATTGACTAATTGTTGAGATTTTTGTATTATATACTGCTGTTTGTTGTCCTTAATAAAATAAAATAAAATAAAAATAGATGGCGTTGTTAGTTTAGACCTCATTTCTGAATCGCGATGTTAAGATTCTCCGTCAGATATATATAGGCTTTGTCAATTAATGTTTTTTTTGAGTTTGAGTATTGAGATCACGCTAAGATCTGATACTAAATATATCAAAATATCTGGTATCCGGTGTTTTATTTATCCGAGTTCCGCGAAGTATTCTTCAATACTAATTAAATAATCAGCCATTTAGTGTAATATTGATGTGATATGTAAATAGCCCGTTATGATAATAAATCAAGCAAAAATCGTTTTTTAAATCATTTTTAGTACCAATGAATAAGTCCACACTGTTAAAGTGTTTACATATTACAAGAGTCGAGTAAACGTGGTATTACACTTATTTTTACCATAATTACTGGAGTGAAATAGAGTGCAAACTAACGTAGTGCGTCTAGTGCATTTCTTTGGAACATTAAATTTAATATTATTTAAAAGCATAGGGCAATCGGTCCGTCCCCGCAAAATGTCATATAGCACAACCCCATATCCATGAGAATAAGTCTCTCCTACAGAGTTAAAAGATTGTATAACCGACAATTCTCTTTGTAATCATGTGAGCAGTAATGAAATTTGAAATTAAGGTGATCTTTAAACTTCTGAATGCATTCAAGACTATTTTTATGTATTGCGTAGCAGGGAGACCATATCTGACCACCGTATTCCAGTATACTACGGAAACGAAAGAAAAATAAACTGCTTTTAAGCTAACAAACTCTTGAAAGGTAGGCAAGATCTTATAACAAAACCGAGATTGCGAAATGACCTGCTGCATATCGCATCGATATGCTATCGCATGGACATCTCCGAGTCTGATAGTATACCCAAGTCCCGCACCAACTACACCTTCTCGATAGCAACACCGTTGAAACTATATTGATAAATGATAGGATTTTTTTACGAGTAAAGGATTTACTTTGACATTTTTTATGCTAACTGTGATATTGTTTTTAGTGTAGTGTTTAAATAAAGAGTTAAAATCTTCTTGAAGCAAGACACAGTCAGATAAAGAGTTGATGGATGTATAAATCTTTTTGTCATCAGCTTAGAGAATGTGATGTGACATGTGAGTGCTTAAAAATATAGGTGTTGTAGAAGAGAGGGCCAAGATGCGATTCCTGGGGCACACCAGAGGGGATGGATACGAAGTCAGATTTAAACCCGCCCAATACAACAGCTTGAGAGCGATTAGTTAGGTACGATTCAATCCACAAGATGACGTGATCCATACGGTCGAAAGCTTTTTCGAAATCAGTGAAGACCGCGTCAACCTGACCACCATTTTCCATTTCACCCACCATATAGTCTGTGAAACAAGCCAAATTTGAAACCGTGGAACGTCTTTGCATGAATCCGTGCTGAGATTCCGGAATGGCGAGACTAACAACTGGGTAAATATTAGTAACTAGTGGATGTCATGCGGTTTCACCCGCGTAGTTCCCGTTCCCGTGGGAGTACGGGGATAACATAAAGCCTATGTTACTGTATTTTTCAAATCGGTCCAGTAGTTTTGGAGCCTATTCATTTCAAACAACAAACAAACAAATCTTTCCTCTTTATAATTCTATTATATTATATTATTAGTGTAGACGATAATTTGCTCAAAAACCTTGTCAATACAGTTTGACATAGAGATAGGGCGGTATTTATCAATTTTAGATTTGAAACCCTGCTTATGAATAGGTATGACGTATGCATTTTTCTACAGAGAGGGAAACACACAATTCTTTAGTGAATGCTGAAACAGTAGGGCAATGGAGTGCGCTAAGCTCTTTGCGCAAGATGACCGAAATATCGCAGGAATACCGTCGCAACCAGCACCTTTGTTTTTATCCAAACTTGAGAGGTGCTTGAATACTTTCGACACTGTAATGTTAGAAATAGTATCGCAGGCGTGGTAATTTATGTTTTAAATTATGATTTATGTTAAAGACGCTGTAAAAAAAGTTATTGAAAGTGGTGCATATTTCCTGACCATTATTATATTGTGTACCCAAAGTAAAATAACGCGGATAAGCGGAACCAGTTTTTTTTTATTTAATGTAGTTCCAGAAGTACTTAGGCGCTTTCCTTATGTTCTTTTCAGCGTTGCGCGTGAAATTTTCAAAACACTGACCCTGCACTCGATGTTGCCTATCCCTCAGTAGTTTAAATTCGTTGATATCGCGAGGATTTTTAAACGGTTTTCATTTTTATGTAACTTATTTTTTTCGCGAATTATTTTTATTAAAGAACGACTATACCATATGGGATAAGAATTACTTTCGTGACTGTTAAAGGGCGCAAAAAGAGTGATACACTCTCTTAAATTTCATAAAATAAATCGACTGCTTTGTCGACACCATCAGTGTTAGACAACAATTGGTCCCAATTAATATTACTGAAATATCTGTTGACATCTCCATAATCGCATTTTCGGAAGTTAAATCTACATATTTTATTCGTAATAAAAGAATTCATGTATAGGTCTAGAAAATCAATAGAAAGTGGTGGGTGAAATGTATCAATTTTAAGTAATCCGGCAATCGCAGAAACGTCTAAAGGTAAGTTAGAAAAACAAAGATCTAGAGTGTTGTCACAGTGATTAAATGTATAATTATATTGAATCAAATAGTTTGATAATTAAGGTTGATTAGGTACATGTAAATTACACTTTATAAATTATTTAAATCTGACCTTTCGTTTAAAAGTTACGACGGGTATAAAATACTTTAAGTAAGAAAAATGTTGCGGTTAGAGCGAACTGCCCTACGTTGAGTCTATTAAGAATTGCGTATTCACTCACAAAACTGCTGACTCATAGCATTATGTAGAAATTAGGCAGTTGCAATGACGTTTAATTTAGGGTTTGTTATTAATTTATTTGACGAATATGTAGGGTTCACACCTACCACATATTTATTTATGTTTATTATAAAGACACGCAACACAACTACAACACAAACATAAACACTGGGTGGGGACAGTCATAGGTATAATCAAATAAATAAATCTTTTATATATAAACTAACAATACTAACCTACTTACGTAAGCACCAAAATACTTACGAAATTATGGACTGTGGTCTGAAAATAAAGTTTTATTTAATTTTTAATTTATTTTATTATTATTATCATGTAAGTTTATTGATAACACAACTCTAGACATTCACGGCATCTATAATGTTTACATTATAATGTCGGATGGTGTCGGTGGCGCAATGTACAAGAAGTCGCGCGCGCAAAGGCCCTGAGTCCGGCCCTGTACAGATCGATTCGGTTTGTAAGTCTGTCGGTCAAGGACCTCGCCGCTAATCACCTGCGCTCGCGACTCGCTTAGGCAAAGTATTGTTATAAGTTCGGAATAGTTTACGTGAACTGATTACTGTACTGTGTTGTGACTTGTGACTATTGTGTGTTAATATATTATTATTATTATATATATATATATATATATATATATATATATATATATATATATATATATTATATTATATTATATTATATATGTTCTCCTTCTGTTTCTGTGTCGTTTATTCTTGTTGTGCACGGACATTATAATAGTAAGTAGCTGACAGACTTTTATTTTCCGCGCACCCGCACTTAGCTACCTACACTCACGAAAGAACTTTTCTAAAAATATTTATTGAATTTTCATTTCTTATGAACTATGGTTTATTTTAGAATAAATTTTACAATGGGCCTCATCAGAAGGCTCAAAGTCACTCAAAGGGCAATGGAGAGGGCAATGATTGGAGTTTCTTTGCGTGATCGAATCAGGAATGATGATATCCGCAAGAGAGCCAAGGTTACCGACATAGCCCGAAGGATCGCCAAAGTAAAGTGGCAGTGGGCAGAGCACATTGCTCGCAGAAAAGATGGTCGATGGGGCTGAAAAGTTCTGGAGTGGCGACCGCGTACCGGAAGACGCAGTGTTGGAAGGCCTCCCACAAGGTGGACCGATGACCTGGTGAATGTCGCGGGTAGCCGATGGATGCGGGACGCGCAGGACCGGTCGTTGTGGCGACGCTTGGGGGAGGCCTATGTCCAGCAGTGGACGTCTTTCGGCTGATATGATGATTAGGGAGAAATTTACAGTTTATTCTGAGCGCTTTAGTAGTTTTTATGGATTGAATGGGATTTTTTTACGGATATTCCATTCTTATTTCAAATTTCTGAGGCCGCTATGCACGAAACCACTATAAAGGAACACTATGATATTTTTTTTATTTCATTTGTTTAGTACAGTAGTTTAATCCACAAGCTTGTAAAAATGCCGCCGCGCTTTTCATGAGAAACTTACTTCGGAATTCTGGCCAGTTACAAATGCGAAAAGTGAGGCCGCTATGTTCAATACTAATAACACTGTTCTCAACTACCCAATAAGCCAAAGTTGTCTACATAGTTCAGTTTCTGAGAATAAGAAAGCCAAAGTTGGTAATTTTACGCAAAAAACATCGTCAAATTGTAATAGTCCTCTTATTATGTATTACACATAACCATGGGGTTATTGTAAAGTATCCTTCTGTCCTTCTTTATAGAAAGAGAGATAGGAGATGGAGTTCGTGGAGTATCTACTAAACCCGCGCGAACGAAGTCGCGGCCGAAGTGCTAGTGTATACAGGGTGTAAAGGACATCGTAACGCAAACTTCGCGAAAAGGCTACACCTAATGCCACTAACTAAATTATGGAAGTCATTAATCTTGCTAATGATCGGTTACCTACATAAATTGTCATTTTCGAGCACGCAATGTATTATGAACAACGCGATCTAAACGCGCCAGAGCGTTGCACGGAATACGTACCTACACTACTTGCACACACACATACACAAGGCTGCGACGCCGCGCGCGCTGCGGTCTTTACATCTACTTGTAGGTACTTACCTACGAATATCGCCTACCTATCGCCGACAACAAATCACACAAATCATTTTAATCACTCAGAAATACCTACGGTACCTAATGATGGTAGGAGAATGTTTATGCAGAATTTAAGAGAAGGAAATGATCCATAAGCTTAGTCTCTTAAAATCACGATTCCGATAAGGATTGATAAGATAACAAAAAATAAACTTTAAAGTACTTACATTGAGATCCCGTAATGTAGGTATAAACTAATGAACTATCTAACTCACTTTGACTGTACCTACGAATATTGCCTTTCGCCGACAACAATAATGCCTATCACATAAAATGAGTCATTTGTATCACTCAGAAATAGGGAGTACTCGCACTTTTTCAGCTCTATTCAGCCTATGCCCATAGAAAACAATGATTTTGTATAGAGATGCGTCCGCATCCATTCAGCCTCCCGCGTCTTTTCAGCTTTCGCGGCAAACAAGTATAAAATGAGGACAAATGTGTTTTTATCATGTGAGTGCTATGTATGGAGTTCAGCACTGTTCCACCGCATTCAGCGTCGAACGTGGCCTTACGCGGCGGAACAGCGCGGTACACGGATGGTTCTCGACTCCTTGTGTGACTGACACTGGCATGGCCAACATCAGGGATTTTAATTACGATAATATAAAAAAATGTTGCCAATTAGTCGCCAAATATCAGAATTTGGTTCAAAAGTTATAGGGTTGCAGCTTGGTCCATTTGAATCTCTAAAGCTAAGGCACCTAGCGAAGATCTGTTTTCTCTCTCAAATTAAGTCGCTAATTAGTCGCAAGTTTTCGCCACGTCACAGACTTAGTCGTTACTAGTTTAAAAGATATAATGAGTTTAATTTTTAAGATAGGTATAGTCCAAGAGCTAGATTGAAGAGTTATCTCTTCGAACAAATTGCCAAGAAAAAAATATTTCTATTAATATGTGAATTATACTTCTAGTTTTATCGGTCTAAAGCCCGTAGAATTGTCAGAGAGAGATAGATTCTCAATCCTTCGATCTAGCTCTTGGACTGTACCTGTATTGGGTTGACCCACTTTCGTTTGCGTTTTAATTTTTTACATTTAATGTTATCTATTTCTTCTGCAAGAAGCCAAACGATAAAATATCGCACATGGAAATGTCCATTTTAAGAGCATTTGAGTAAAGAGCGTAACTAGCGCCAGACTACCTTCAAAGTCAATTTTCTTGAAAACTACGAAGGTACTATTTTTTTTTGTTCGAGTACTAATAATTAGTACCAATTCAGTACTAATTATTTATCAAATATGGAAGCGATTGGCGTCGGTGGTCCTGCGGTAGTCACGGACATCTTTCCGTTTTCGTCGCGTATTCAGCGCCTTTCTCATTCTTACGACGCTGTACGCGGCTGATAGAAGCAGAACTGTATAAGTGTGACCAAAATCGTTCAGCGAAACGTGAATGGAGCTGAATAAGTGTGAGTACTCCCATTCTCACTTACTGATGGTAAGAACTTGTTTTTGAAGAAGTTAAGAGGAGCCATAAGCTTAGTCTCTTAAAATCACGATTCCAATAAGGATTGATTATAAAAAAAAAGCTGGAAGTACATTGAGATCCGGTAACGTAGATAACTAATGAACTACCTTAATCACGTTGAATGTACCTAAGTACTTAACTACGAATATCGGCCCTTTTCTTTTTTTTAACGGGGGGAATCCTCATGGATGTCCTCCGCCCTGGGGCGGGCGGAGGGGTCTGTCAGACTCTTACTGACTAAAACCACCCCGGTGTTCCATCTCTCACATACGCCGGAGATTGCGGGGGCTTACGACTTCCGTAATCCCCGGCTAGTGCCGGCCCGCCTCTGCGGGCCACCTCGGGTCAGCGGGGGGAGTGAGGTGTTTGACTCCCCCCGCGACGTCAGAGAGGGGCGCACGGGAACACCACGCGCCGACACCTCGGGTCCAGATGAATGGGGGGCGACGGAGATCCCCAAGTCCGCCGCCCCTGGACCCAGTTAGGGGGCCGGAAGAGGGCAGCGTATGCCCTCCTCCGACGCCCGGTGCGTCTGCTGCGGGCCGGGAGGGAGGTCGAGATCTCCCTTTCCCTTTCCGCAGCCTCCTTCTGCGCGATAACTGTTTCGCAGAAGGAGACCACCGCGTCCCAGGACTCCTCGCCGTCAGCCATAGCACGGACTACGGCTGGCAGCGAGAGGTCACTGCCTACCACAGAAATGAGGGCACGACGCGGCTCCTCCCAAGCGGCACACTCTGCCAGCGTATGCCGCGCCGTGTCCTCCCGACAGTCGACGCAGTGGTGACACCGAGCGTCCGGCTCCCTGCCTATGCGACACAGAAACCTCCCGAAGCAGCCATGCCCCGAGAGGACCTGCGTCACACGAAATGACAGGGAGCCGTGCCTTCTCCCGAGCCACCGGTCGAGCACTGGCCGGATGGCCTCAATAGTGACGAGGCCGGCGGAAGGGCGTGAGAGCCTGTCCCGCCATTCCGCCACCAGGACCTCGCGCAGCTGCGACCGACGCAGCTCAATGTGTCGCTGCATCAGTCGCTCGCCGCGCGCCCGCGCGTCCTCACGCCACCGATGCAGTGACGCGAGGACTTTTGCCTCCAGGTCCCAGGGCGGAGATCCGGCCAGTGCGCAAGCCGCCTCGTAGGAGATCGTGCGATAACCCCTGATGACTCTGACAGCCATCACCCTCTGCGGCTTCCGCAGAACAGAGATGGTGCTGGCCGTCAGGTCAGCCGCCCAGATCGGGGCCCCATACAGGGCCATCGATCGCACGATCCCCACGTACAACCGCCTGCAGGCGGTGCACGGGTCCCCCAGATTGGGAAGCAGCGATGACAGCGCCCCAGCCGCACCCAACAACTTGGGCGCCAGCCGCCGGAAGTGGGGGCCGAAATCCCAACGGCTGTCGAGCACCAATCCCAGGTACTTCATGGTGGACTCGACAGCGATACGGGCCCCCCCAACAACTATGTGCGATCCCGGCGGCGGCGCCCGTCGGGGGCCATGAAAGACTATGGCCTCCGACTTGTTGAGGGCCACCTCCAGGCCAAGGCGCCGTATACGGCTCACCACCTGTGAGACCGCGGCCGTCGCCAGCAACGCTGCCTCCCTGTACGAGCTCCCCCGGGCAGTGACCAGCGTGTCGTCAGCGTAACACGTCAGGTCCACTCCCGGTGGGAGCTCGCCCCTCAACACCCAGTCGTACCCGATGTTCCACAGGAGCGGGCCCACGACCGAACCCTGTGGAACACCGCACGACATGGGGTGCTGGTGTCTGCCATCACGTCCCAGATAGGTGACTGACCTCTCCGAAAGATAAGCCACCGGCGAATAAACCACCGGCGAAGAGTTCCCTGTAGCGAAAGGCGTAAGACAGGGAGACCCGTTGTGCCCAAAACTTTTTTCTGCAATCCTAGAAAGTGTATTTAGGAACATAGAGTGGGAAAATGTAGGCATAATGATCAACGGGAAATAACTCAACCATTTAAGGTTCGGAGATGACTTCGAATTAATCACAGACAGCCCTGGTACACTGCGAAATATGCTGCAACAGTTAACAGAGGCTAGTAGAATAGTAGGTCTTACCATGAATAAATCGAAAATAAACGTAATGACAAACAGGGAACAAATAGCCATAACAATAGATGGCGAAAGCATTAAATACGTGAAAAGCTACACATACTTGGGACAGTTAATATCATTCAGAGATCAAACGGACATGGAAATCGAAAGAAGACTTGCTTTTGCATGGAAAAAATATTGGTCACTCAAGGAGATACTTAAAAGCAAATACTTTGCCATAGCAGCTAAGAGAAAAGTCCTCAATTCGTGCGTCTTACCTTGCCATAACAGAGTGGCAACCACGCTATGGCAAAAGGAAAAGGGGAAGACAGGCAAGGAGATGGATAGACGACATAAAAAAAATTGGAAGTGCTACCTGGTCTAGAAAAGCTTGAGACAGCAATGAGTGGAAACAGCTGGAAGTGGCCTACGTGTCACAGGACACGCTGATCACTAAACCGGAAAACCCGATGTGTCAGATTTAAGTTTTTTTTAATACTATTAGATTATACTTATGTTTAGTACTTCAGCAATAAAGGCTTAATAACTCTCACCCATCTCATTACTCACCTTAAGCTTGCTCACCCTTAAACAGATAGAGGTCGAAGTGGCCGCCGCCACCACGCTCACATATCTGAGCACGGCGCAGAGTTTCAGCGTGACCTTCGGCCGAAAATTGGTGAGCAAACTGGCCATGGCGGGGCCGTATCTACCGATCCACTGATTCCATTAGTCTAGATGACATTTTTAAATCATACACACAAACACAGAGAGGGAATTATTTTTGGTATCAATCCAAAACTTATGTTCTCTAACGTTCCAAAAACAGAGTACCGCAAAAAAAAGCACACTCGTTCGTGATCAACGTCAGCAAGGAACTGACAAAAATCCATCATGAAATGTTCTTTTCGAACCTTCCTTTGATTTCGCCGACATACCTACGTGCGTCAGTACAGTAGCTATCATGGGTTTTATTTATTTATTGAATGATTTTTTATTGTTAAACTTAACTATGTAGTTACTTGGTCGTCTTTAAAAAAGATAAAGATCTAAGAGAACCCAAGCTGCAAGAAACCGAACGAAGCGAACAAGTTTCGCAATTGAATGTAAAGTCTGATTTTATTTAATTAAACCAAACAAATTGGCGTCATCCATCACTTATCATTATTAAGTCTCAACACCATGTACATAATTTAGTGCTGCCGTATTTTACATTCTGTCATATTAATGTATCAAAGCGTAAATTGGGTATAGCAAGGGCCAATTGAGACAAGCGTAACATTACTTATTTTACTTAAGCTTTATTATGGTTTGTGAAACGCGTGCCTATTAATAGTAAAAAAAATATTTTCTCGGTCAGGTATCACCACATTGCAAGTTAGACACTGCGGGCCGCTCCTCTCGCTTTGTTCTATCAACGCAACGGAATACCTAGATCGACCCCTTTGTCGGCATCGGCGGCATGTGCAAAAAGCGCGTACTACGTATTACCGCTATAAGAAAATACGACTTAGCGACACAAAACGAAGTAACCAATTTGCGTCCTTAAATAATTATTTTAGTGTTGGAAATCACTCACTTCGTTTTGTTGTGATACGTATTATTTTCTAATGATGGCAATCTTTAGACGGGATTTTTGAACGGCGCTTTTGACAAGCTACGCACACACGCACACTCGTTAGTTTACAAGGCAGCTACTAAGCATGCGTTGACCTTTCGTTTGAATTTTGCACAGCTGAGCGGATACCTATTTGTAGTTTTATTTACATTGCTTTTTTTGTGAAAATAGTGAATTAATGTTTTTTTTTTATTATAAATATTATTGGGTTGGGTCAGAATTAAGAAACTCCTGAAAAAAACGAAAAAAATGAGGAAAAAACCGGACGAAAAATTTCCAAAGCAGAATCATGTCCTGGACCCCCGGAAATCGTTTGTGCGTTGATGTCCTTTACACCCGGTATACCGAGTTGATACGACAGAGGGGCTTTCCTTTAAACTGCCTATACTAGGTACCATTTCCAAGCTCTGTACCAAAAATCAATTAAATAGGAGCAGTAGTTTAGTCGCAAATAATTTTTTAAGTTTTTGCCTCAATTGAACACGATGTATCTTTTTCCTAACAGCTGATTATGCCTACGCATCGGTCATGCACCTTAAAACGATAAATCGAGTATAACCTACGATGCGTTGTTGCCGCTCCGACGCAATTCATAAGTACAACCAAATTTTCACTAAAAAGATGGCAATGCAAAAAAGGAAGCAATAAACACACACTTGCACTTTCATTACGAGAGTGACAATCATAGCAAAACATACCGCGCGTAAAAGAAATAGAAATAGGTCAGTGTGTTGTTATTGCATTCTAGATATTTGCGATCGGTAAGTGGGGCCTCAGTGTGCCGATGTCTTCCTTCCGGAACGTATGTTACGTAACACGGAAGCTGGTGCGCCCGCGCGCAAACAATTGATTTTGTTTTGTTATTGTGATAAGATACTAAATAAGTTTAAGACAGTATTTCTTTTTTTATTGTGACAGGACACGTAACTTGGGATTATTATTATTAGTGTTAGTGTTTTTTTTTTTGTGATCGACTGTTTTTTATTGTGATAGGACACGTAATTAAACTTTGGTTGTGTGTGCGTGTAATTAAAGTGTTCAACAATGCCTCGTGTAACTAACACGGCGGCAGACAACAGGGACATGATTTTAATTGTGAATTAGGTATGTTTGTGATTTTTTTTTTGTGAATTGTGAATTTTTAAATTGTCGATGTGTCCTCCACACATCGAGAATTTAAAAATTTTGTGTTTTTGTTGTGATTGTTGTTGTGTGCGTACCTACTTCAAAACCTTACCTATCATAAAAGCGGGCGCGAGCGGAGGCCTAAGCTCGCGCCTGCGCCACCGCCGGCCGCCCGCCCGACCACAATTTTATTATACCTACCCACACCGCGCTCAGGCGCGCGCGCGACGTTGCCGCTTTTCCCTAGGTCAGTTGAATTTATTTGCACAGGGTGGTTGCGTTTTACTCTGATTTGTAAGCTATTTAGTTTGTTTGAAAGAAAAAAAATCTCAATTTTGTAGCTTTTTATTTTTATACCGTATCGGATTAATACTAAACACGTATAGTATACGTAGTGTAATTTAATGCCCCTCTGTCGTATCAACGTTGTATATAATTTGAATCTCGGAAATGGCGCCAACGATTTTCATGAAATTTAGTATGCACGGGGTTTCGGGAGCGATAAATCGATCTAGTTAGGTAACATTTTTAGAAAACGTCGTAAAAAAAAAAACGAGCAAAGCTGGGTCGTCCAGGGCACATTATATATTTACGTAAATTTTATACCAAAATAAACCATATTTGTGAATCTATAGTGCTCATAATTCCAGCCCGAAAATACTTCAAAATGTTTCTGCTCTCTTAGTACTTGTGAATCTATAGCGTTCACAATTCCAGCCCGGAAAAATCTTCGACATGTATCTGCTCTCCTGGTACTTGTGTGTCTATAGCGTTCACAATTCCAGCCCGGAAAAACCTTCGACATGTATCTGCTCTCCTGGTACTTGTGTGTCTATAGCGTTCACAATTCCAGCCCGGAATAACGTTCGACATGTATCTGCTCTCCTGGTACTTGTGTGTCTATAGCGTTCACAATTCCAGCCCGGAAAAATCTTCGACATGTATCGGCTCTCCTTGTACTTGTGTTTCTATAGCTTTCACAATTCCAGCCCGGGAAAACCTTCGACATGAATCTGCTTTCCTGGTACTTGTGTGTCTATAGCGTTCACAATTCCAGCCCGGAAAAATCTTTGACATGTATCTGCTCTCCTGGTACTTGTGTTTCTGTAGCGTTCACAATTCCAGCCCGGAAAAATCTTTGACATGTATCTGCTCTCCTGGTACTTGTGTTTCTGTAGCATTCACAATTCCAGCCCGGAAAACCTTCGACATGTATCTGCTCTCCTGGTACTTGTGTGTCTACAGCGTTCACAATTCCAGCCCGGAAAAACCTTCGACATGTTTCGGGTCTGCTGGTCCTTGTGAATCTTTAGCGCTCATAATTTCTACCTGGAAAAACTTCTAGCATGTTTCTGTTTCCTGGTACTTTTGAATCTAAAATACTAAGACAGCAGCAGCTCTGGTTTTCCATTTTCTCCTCAGTCTCCAATAAGCCATAAGCCATAAGTTACCGGGATTCCAGAATGTGAACTACATGTGTGCCAAATTAGCTGTCAAAATATCCTATGTGTTATTCCAGACTATAATCTACCTCTGTGCCAAACATGAAGAGCCTGTCCGGCGTTCTGACGTGAAAGAGTAACAAACATCCATCCTCACAAACTTTCGCATTTATAATATTAGTGGGATTAAGTAGGATTCAATATCATCCGATGTATTTGTAAAGAGAAATATAGTTTTGCGGAACGCTATTACTCAAACTTTATTCAGCACTAGCAGACGTCACGCGGTTTCACCCGCGTAGTTCCCGTTCCCGTGAGGGTACGGGGGGGGGGATAAAATATAGCCTATGTTAGTCGCTGATAATGTAGCTATCCATTGCTGAAAGAATTTTTCAAATCGGTTCAGTGGTTTTTAATTTTATTCGTAACAAACTAAAACACAAATCTTTTATAATATTAGTATAGAAGTAGGTATAGATTGCTGTGTTACTTGGGCTGTCATTCGGAAACATGCCCAAAAGACTGGTAGCATTGCCACGTTGAATGGCAATGCTTATTCTTTGACCAAAGAACGAGCCAGCCCTCTGGTCACGCAGTGTCGATCAATCGGCGAGATAAATTATGTTCTTAAAAAAACAGGCCAAGTGCGAGTCGGACTCGCACATGGAAGGATTCCGTACCATAAACTTTAATTTTTATTATTTGTTGTTATAGCGGCAATAGAAATACACAATCTTTGAAAATTTCAACTGTCTACCTATTACGGTTCTTGAGATACAGCCCGCTGACAGACAGACGGACGGACAGACGGAGGGACAGACGGATGGACGGACGGACGGACGGACGGACAGCGGAGGCTTATTAATAGGGCTCCGTTGATTACCCTTTGGGTACGGAACCCCAAAAAAGAGACGCGCACTCGGACCCCACGACCCACGTTTTGACCCCCAATGGCTCACAATTGTAATCTACCTAATCTAACTTATATTATAAATGCGAAAGTTTGGATGGATGTTTGTTACTCAATCACGCCAGAACGGCTGAACGGATCGTTCCACTATCGGGCAAGAGATGGCGCTGACCTTAAACTGCTATATTCTACCCCACAGTGTCTAAATTCTTTGACGAAATTTTCATCGGCGAAGCCTATAGCTTCAATAAAACATTTTATGTTTTATATGATGGTATGGAACCCTTCGGTGCGCGAGTCCGACTCGCTCTGACCTTGACCGGTTTTTTTTAAATCAATGGGCTTGTCGGCGACGAGACCCCGTCCGCGCCCCAGGGCGCAAGTAGTGGTAGGAGCAACAATGTAAATCAAAAATGTTGTCTTTAAATTTGCAAGGAAACTAAATTAGATTCAATTAGATTTTAATTACTTTAGGTTAATTTCTGTCTAATTAGTTATGTAAGGTTTATTTGTGTACGCTAGATAAGGATATAAGGCTTGAATATAATAGTATTTTAATGTTTGAAAGGAGACTGTTTAGGATGCTAAGTAGATTTGCTTTTTGTCACTTTCTAATTAGTTCTATAAGGTTGAATTGTGTATGCTATGTCTAATAAGATTCTAATATTAACGAATTTTGATAATTAAAAGGACATTTTTAAGTAGAATTTTTGCATTGTGAATTATTACGTAACGTGAAAATGAGGTTTTTGTTTGTAGAGATATCGTTTTGAAATTGGTGTCAAAATAATGGTCCAAAATCTATTTTACAAAAAGAATCAAGTCGATAGGACTTGTAGTTTTAGAGATATTAAGGAAAATGTATAGTGAAAGTTTGTTATGATGTAAATTTAGAAGTTTTTATGGTAGAAACTTTTTACTATGTAAGGTTTTTGATAAAAATTATTCTCTATGTTATAGAGTAAGATCTGAAGAATCCGAAAATGTATATATTGTAAGAAATAAATAAAGGCTCCAAAGGTTTCGGCTCAAAGTGAAAATTGCAAGCAAAATGAGTCTAAAAATCACGGTCCCCGTTGAGGTAACGGCGGGCAGTATATAAGCAGAGCCGATTTTCGGCTCAATCGCAGTCGTCGAACAAGCCCGCCACACATTCCCAACCACTGCAACTCCTGAAAGCCAGAATCAACAGTGGCGACCACCAGAAAAACGCCGAGCCAATGAAGCCCGACGAGTCCCGGAGAAACGATTTAACTGTCTTGGATCCTGCAACGAATTTAATCAGAAAAGTACAGCGGAGGAGTAGGAAAATAAATATATATATAATTTCCACTTCCCTCCTTTTCAAGCAGGAGACAGAATAGAGCTAGACCAATAGGCACCAAGGGACATATACAACTGGGTTAAGCCCAGTTGTCAAGCACCACGGATTATATATTAATTAAAAACTGATGGGTCCTAAATTGTGAGCTACTTTTGATTCCAGTAATAGGTGTGGCAAAAGCACGGAAATTTGTTCTGGTTTCTACAAAGTCCGTGTAGTAAACCACTCCAGATGTAACCTGAATACTATCTAACATAATATTGCGTTCAGTTTGCCAAAGAATACACTCCCATAAGATGTGGTGTGCGGATTGTTCGTATTCATAGTGGGCTGTAGAACATTGACATAAAGGCGAGGCCACAAGCCTAAAGGAAAATAATTTACTCTTAAAGTTGCCATGACCTGTGAGAAATTGGGCAACACAATGATCCACCTCCAGCCATGTCCTATCCAGCCGCTCACGAACGGATGGAAAAAACTGGTGGTCGGCCTTTAATGGAATTTTCCCACCTACATTGCCATTCGGATGAAAGTTCCTCCCAGACGTCAGTCTGGGGTTTTAGTAATCTACAGATCTTAGCACGGTCGCGTTGCGGTAAAAACTCTGGGTCCGTGATCTTTCTAGCGCAGTAGTACATTGCAGCACGCCGCTGCACCTCTAGATCGACTGGGAGAACACCCGCCAGCACCGGTAAGGCTTCAGTACTAACCGTCCTATACGCTTTGCATAAGAATATCAAAGTCAAACACTGGCTTTGCAGCAATTTACGGCGTACCGCCCCTATGGTGGCCCTGTCAGCCCAGACAGGTGCCCCGTAGCACATGCAACCCAAGTAAGTAGCCCCATAGATAGTTTTTAAGGTTTGAAATGAGAGACCCCAAGTAGCTTTGGATATTCTCGTCAAAGCGTAGAAGTTCTTTTTTGCTTTTTCACCTACTGTTTTTATATGATCAATAAATGAAAAGTTCCTTTCTAGTAGCATACCGAGGTAGCACACGGATTCTTTTCTTTTAACGGGTACGTTATTAAATTTAATACTAGGCCAGGATTTTAGGTTTCCTTTTAAAATAAGTTGATAGGTTTTATGCGGTGCAAAGGTCAGACGGTTTCGATCGCCCCACTGTGATATTAAACGTAGACATGTGTCAGCCAAGTTCTTGAGTCCAGCCCGAGTGCTTGCCTCAATGAGCAGTAAGCCATCGTCCGCGTAACCGGTTAATGAACAGCCGCATGGGAGCGGAAGCGCGAGGAAATCATCGTAGCCAAAATTCCATACATATGGACCGATAACTGAGCCCTGAGGACATCCCATGGTTAGAGACTTAGAAATGGAATGATGTCCAAGTTTGAGTTTCGCGGAGCCGTTTAGAAAATACGAAATAATCAGATTATAGATATTTTTGTAGCAACCACGGGTTTTCATTTTAAGTAGTAGCATCGGCCACCATCCGTTATCAAAAGCGCCAGATATGTCGAGAAAGATTCCAACCACGTATTTATGTTCCGATAAGTTAACAATTTTACGGACAGAGAGAGCCGCGTCGACTGTGGATTTACCAATAGTGAAACCAAATTGATTAATATGAAATTTAGGTCCATTCGGTAGCAAGCGCGGAACGATTAGTCGCTCTAAGAGTTTCCCCAAAGATGGAAGTAGTGTTATGGGCCGGTAGGACTTAGGGTCATCCGGGGGCTTATCGCCACTCTTCGGAATAATGCGTATAAAGCCTTGTCGCCATATTCGAGGAAAAATACCTTCTGCAATGCATCGGTTATATACGGATAAGATCGCGTCGCCCGCTGTTTTACACGCTTCTATAATCATTCTATTAAATATTTTATCTTCACCGGATGATTTTTTGAGTGGTAGTCTCTTGACAACGTTTATGAATTCGTCAGTGGATGGAAGGTCTGACTCCGGTGATTCAGGTGGCACCGCGGCCCACGCTCTAATCTGTTGGTGGTATTCATTATCATTTACTGATGAATCGTCTGGTATTAGAGAATTAAGCAAAACATCAGTTGTTTCTTCAATGCCGGTGGTATGTTTATTATTTACTTTAATGTTCTGAACGTACGCAAGGTCAACAGATCTATTAGCCTTGAACTCGTGGTACAAAGGAGACCACGGCCAGATACTCTTATCGCAGAAAATAAAGTCCCGGTTGTTAACCAGGGAGAAAAACTGATCTTGCAAAACAAGCATCATCGCTCACTGGGCGATTATAGAATTTTGCAAACGTCTGCGATGATTGTGACCAACCAACAGTCTTTCTGATGACGTCAAGCGAGACGCCTTGCGCGCGCGCCGTGGATGAGGCAGCGTGTCGGGTGCTGTACGCACCGAACGTTGCCACATCCACGCCGCTCTCCGCGACCACCTGCTTTATCCATCGGCTGATGGTCTGTGTGCAGGAGGTGGCCTTGTAAGGTCGCTTGTATGTCATCAGAAGGTTTTCAACTGTATTTGGCCTTAAATCTTTTGTAACCGACAAATAATCTTTTAAAGTTGTTGCTGGACAAATATTTATATTTTCTTTGAAGTAAGGCAGGAATAAAATTGGTTGGTCACGACCGGCGGCAGATGTTTTAACGATATCGGAAATTATAATGTTGACTCCGTTAGGGCAAATATTAATGTTTTTAATTTTAATAGAAGTAATTGTAAGCGCTCCGTGAGCTGTGCATAAGGCTAATAAGATTACAAGTTTCTGAGAAATCTTTTTTAAAGGTAATTCCATGTAAGGGGCCCCATTGAGCGACGTGTTGTAAAACTATTTGAGGGTTCCACGTAGACGCGTATTTTGGGATGTTTGGCCTTAATTTAGAGGTTCCTTTTAATAATCTTTTGATCTGTTCATGAGATCCTAAATCATCGCCAAATAGTAAACTTAAAGCCAAACGGTAACTATTAAGAGAGCCGTAAGCTGCACCTTTATCAAACTGTTCCGTTAAAAATGATAGCACTGACGGTATACAAGACTTGTATGGATTTATTTCATTGTTAAGGCAATACTGCCACCAATTTTTAAAAGCCACACTATATTGTTTCAATGTGTTCTTGGCTAAATATGCCATCATTAAATCCAAAGAGGTCATAGGCACTCCTCGTTTTATGAACGCGTTCCTGAGAGCTTCGCTGCACCCAGGGTAACTCCTTTGATTTGTGGATTCCTAGAGGAAGACCATACATTGTTATTTTCTAAATTTATAAATATAATATCTGAAGTGAGTAGTTTTTGTTATAGAGGGAACCAGGGTTGCGAAGGCCAATAGGGAAAGATAAGTATGCCTTCGGCCTTGTCTATTATAACTTTTTCCAAACATTTCAATATAAGGGTAAAAGGTGGGAAGGCATAAAAGAACATGTTATCCCATGGAATTGTGAACGCGTCTATCGCTACGGCATCTGGGTCTGGTTTCCATGATACGTATTGGTGACATTTGGCATTGGTGCGAGAAGCGAATAAATCGATATCTGGTTTGCCCAGTTTAGTCACAATATCATCAAATACTTCATCCAACAATTTTATTTCTATATCTTTGTTTATCTTGCGAGATTCTTCATCAGCTTCTTTATTATCTTTACCTTTATTATAAGAGGCAGTTAAAAATAAATTTCGCTCTTCGCACCAACGCCAGATTTCTCGTGTCAAGTCGTTTAAATGGGGGTATTGGATACCACCCATGCGATTAATGTAACTTAATGCTGTGGTATTATCGATACGCAATAGAATGGAACAACTACGTATGTCGCGTGCAAAACATTTGATACCAAAAAATACTGCGAGCAGCTCTAAATAGTTGATATGGAATTCCAACTCCGTTGGTTTCCATTTGCCGTTAACTCTTTTGTTATCGCAAAATGCGCCCCAACCAGACCTGGAGGCGTCTGTAAAAAATTCTAGTTGAAACTTATCAGGCCTTAAGGAAGTAGCTGTCGAAAAAATTTTCTGGCACCACTATTCCAGATCCGGCAGTATTACAGGCGAAGGACTAAATTTGGATTCGTACATTTTATATGTCTGTAATGCTAAGTACTTTGTCTCTCGAGACGTTTAGTATACACCCAACCGTATTTAACCGCAGGACAGGCGGATGTTAAAACACCGATAAAACGTGCAAATTCTTTAATAGTGCATCGTGGTAAGGAAATGAATTTTTAATATGTACTCTAATTAATTTTGAAATATGTACTCGTTTATTATTCGGTAAGGATAAAGACACGTTATTAGTGTTATAATTAAAACCTAGGAATTTGGTCTCCTGGGATGGCTGTAAAGAGCTTTTTTCGAAATTTATCACGAATCCTAAATGTTGTAACAATTTAACAGTCTCTTGTACGTTATTTAAGCATTCAGTATATGTATGGCCAATACACAACAAATCGTCAAGATATACCACAGACGAATAGCCGCGATGTCTGAGGTGGGCCACAACCTCTCTCATCATCATCATCATCTGCCTAGCCTTTTCCCAACAGCATTGGGGTCGGCTTCCAGTCAAGCCGGATTGAGCTGAATACCAGTATTTTACATGGAGTGGCTGGCTCTCATAATTTTTGTAAATGTTCTTGGTGCCGATGATAAGCCGTAAGGCATTAGCTTTGAATTCATAAGTTAAATTTTCACCGACTTCATTATGAAATTGAAATCTTAAATATTTTCTGTGTGATGGACGAATTGGTACCAATAAATATGATTCCTTTAAATCGACGGTGGCCATAAAGCCGTTATGAGGAATCAATTTGCAAGCTGTTCTATAGTCCTCCATTTTAAAATGACTTTGAGTTACGAATTTATTTAACAATTTTAAGTTTAAAATAAATCGTTTTCCACCATTTGATTTTGATGTTAAAAATATTTTAGAAATAAATTGATCTGATTGTGGCTCACATTCATGTATTGCGCCTAATTGTAACAAGTTGTCGATTGCTAAAGACATATCTCTATGTTCATCCTTCGTAAACGTGTTAGAGGGTACAGCATTTTGATAAACTTTTTTAGAAAATGGTATCACGTAGCCATTTTTAATCCAATCCAAGATTGTAATATTACTAGTGATGTTCATCCAACAATTGTAAAAGTATTGTAAACGACCTGCATGTACCTGTATCGCTAGCGTCGGGTCTGGGCACGGTGCTTGCTCTGGCTGGGAGAAGCTCGAGGTCGCGTGGTCGTCGGTATGCTGCCGCTGCTCGTGCATATCCTCCTCGCCCCCCCCTGCTCGCCAAGACGTAACGAGGGGGGCCAGTCCCGTTTCCCGAAAACCGAGTCCTCGCTGTCGATGGTCCAGCTGTGGGTGCGGGTAAGGACGTGGCCCTTTGAGCGGATTTTTTGATGAGCGACCCTGTCGCTCAATAGCTTTAGAAGCTCTTATAGTTTCTGAGAGCTTTTCACCGAAAAGCGTCTCGTCTCTTTCGTGGTCTTTTAAAAGAGGTGTAAAAGACTTGTCCAGACAGGGAGTTATGAGTTTTGTCCTCACCTGAGTTTCGGTATAATGTATGTCGGTCAGGATCCTACAGCTATCAGAAAGAATCTTAATAGCCTGAATTTTATCATCTCCTAGAAGAAGCTGGGTAATAGCTTTATTAAGCGCGCTGTTACCGAGGCCTAGTTGATCTTGTTTTAACTGTACATTTTTATCACGGTTAATAATAATTTCTGAGATCGCAGCCTTAATTTCGGGATTCAAAATTGGCGCCCTAAGGAGTTTGCAGTTCTCCGGTATCTGATACTCTTTAAGTATTTTTTCTTTGAGATCCTTGGCAAGTCCTCTCTTTAATAAAGGAATCCAACGTTGTGCTAATGTATGGTGTATATTTTCGCCGTAAATTGGCTGTTCATCCGTGGTATCGCCCAGCGCCGATAGTAGTTCCGGATCAAGCTGCGGAGAATCATCCTGTGCTAGTTGAATAGGTGCCTCAGGAGTAATTTCAATGTT
Organism: Lacanobia wlatinum; assembly: GCA_947578705.1. NCBI lineage: Eukaryota > Metazoa > Arthropoda > Insecta > Lepidoptera > Noctuidae > Lacanobia > Lacanobia wlatinum. Next base: position 28,095,349 of record OX388034.1, read on the forward strand.
TTCTTGAACGTCATGAGATTCAACTGGAACGTGAAACTGCATCGCCGTGATATCATCTTGCATGGTTCCGTCGTCTGAAACGATTAACATTTCAAGTTTTTTTTTTTAACCCTCGTGTTGGCCCGCAGTCAACCTCCAGGCATATATTACACATTATAATAATAATAATAATAATCATTTTATTATCAGACAACTGAGGCCCATAGATAAAATACACAAAATTAAAATATACAAAATTATCTTAAACTATAATAAACTAATACATATTGATAAAACCTTATTAAAACTATAACTATACACATTATGAGGTCGGCGTCGTGTTCCGCTGCGTGGTGTCGCGTAACCGTCCTCGGAAACGTCGAAATACGACACCTTTCGGCCAAAAGTCCTCTTTCAAGAAGATCTGTAGATGGTGGGTTGGAACTCGAACCACGAACGACGTAAAGTTGATGTTGTGGCGCGATTCCAACCTTTCGACCCTCAGAATCCACTTGGTCTTCTCTTTCAAATACTGCACGACTTCCTCAACCCTTGTGGAGTAATGCAGACGTGAAATATACAGCTGCGTCGAAGGCACAGCAGGGCGTAGCAGCATGTTGGGTCCACTCGTTGCGGTACCGCACTGGTTACGAGAACAGGGCTTCTTCTTCTTCTTTTTTTCTACTTTAGTGAAGCCCTCTTCATCAACTAGCCCCGTCCCAGGCAAGGAGCTATGGGCCGCAGTCGGGGCAGGTTGAGTACTCTTCTTTTCCCCTTTTTTGGCTTGTCGCTTAGGCTGCGCCGCTATATTATGCTATAACTTCGTGATACCCTCAAAGTGATATCCTCCAGGCTAGCTTAGAGATGCTAATTTATTTATTTGGACCACATTAAACAAGGACAAAAGGTATCACGTACCTACATACAGTTTTTGTAACTCGTACACGAAATCAAAATACATCATAACTAACCTTGATTTTTCTCGGAATCCGAAGAAGATGAATATATAATCACACGACTTCGTTTTGTTTTTTCACGTTCTTTAAGTCTTTTAGTTTGATTTTCATAGTTACAATTTTTTTTGTCAGCACTACGCTTAGACGTAATGAAAAAGTAATAACTTGAAGATACCTTTAACGAAATATCACTAAATCACTGAATATATAAAAGTATTGAAGAGTAAGTGCTTGTTGCCGCGCACAAAAAAAGAATGAGGAGCGTCGCCGCCGTGGTGGCGGGTCAGACGGAGCGCAGGCAAGTCGTTCGGGTTATTCTTAAAAACTTGTAAGTAGTAAAAATCACATGTCTTTTAATACAGACTTCAAAATGGCGCCTTCCGTGTTCCTGGTCTGGTTGACCCCGGTGTCGAGGCTGGGCGAGAGCACCCAAGAAAGTTTTTCAATCTACCCTAATATTTTAATAAGTGCGAAGTTGCCAGTACAATGAAGGTAGGTACTACATATCATGTGTCTATTATTTATCTGAAGAAACGAACGTAATATAATTGATATATGAAAAAAAATGGGTTGATATTTTTTTTCTGAAAAATAAAAATTTAAAACACCGCCGACAAAAAAAAAATAACTTTAAAAAGTAAAAAATAATTTCTATTAATCCTTTAAGTTTAATATAGGTGCGATTCTTTGGCCAAGCGTCTTCGCCTCGGTAGACCACAAATCTTTTGTATTTACTAAGTATAAGGTATTATTAGCGGTCTCCCAACGCGATGACGCTTGGCCCAAAGAATCGTAGCTATATTAAACTAAAAGGACTAATAGAAATATTTTTTTTTTACTTTCTAAAGTTGTTTTTTTCCGGTTGGGGGGGTCTTTTAAATTTTTAATTAAATTTTTATTTCATGCTTTCAATTTTTATTATAAACTCCTCTTCAGTACAGTGTACATTATTCTGCTAGTCAAGTCCTTTCATTTGATACCCATATTGAGGGAGATGTGAAAAAAAAGATGTAATAGGGAATATGCATGCGATTTTTTTATTTGCAAAATGAAATACTTAGTAGCTCCAATAAACAATTATGAGATTATTTTTTAAATACCTTCATCAGCGATGAAGTTATAAGCTTCTAAGTTTACAATTAGAAAGAGAAGTCCGACATGAATTGTGACGTCAAAGTTCTTGGCGCCTATAGCTGCCATAGAAAACAGCGTTTTCGCGAGAGGGACAGATATATTTGTTTAAAATAATTATATCTCGTTTTTTTTTCGAGCAATTTTGATTCTATTTTCACTATTAGTACCTATTATATTTGTGTATATTTTTGGATAAACTGTATAGATAATAGATATTTTTTTCGTGCATATTCCCTATTCGCCATTTTGTAGTGGCGGCCATCTTGGATTTGAAATTTGTCATGGTGTATAGTATTTTACTAGGCAAGCCTTTTCATTTGACACCCATATTAAGGAAGTTGTGAACAAATATGTAATCCGCCATTTCGTGGCAGTGTCCATTTTGAACCGATTTTCATCAAATATAGCTATGAACACTCCCGACGAATTCAGTTTTCAGACAAAAAAAACTAAATCAAAATCGGTTCATCCGTTCGGGAGCGACGATGCCACAGACACACACACACACACACACGCTCACACACACACACAGACACGTCAAACTTATAACCCGTCGTTTTTGCGTCGGGGGTTAAAAAAGGTTTTTGTTAAAAATTTGATCTTTCCTTTAGTTTGCCATGTATTATTACTTCCCAGAATTTGATCCTTATGAGCAACACTTTTGGATGGTGAAATAATACAGGGTGTGTTTTTTTTTCTCTAATCAACCGGTTCGATTCCTGGGTAGGAACAACGATTTTTCAAAAATCCAATAATGCAGTTTTAGTTTTCATCAAAATCGGGCTTGAGACTCCTTTCAGTGTTTTTCGATATCCCTACTAGTTTCGGATTTGGCCATGAAGGCACACTTAAAAAAATACCTGTGAATGTGATTTGTTATGATGGTATAATACTTCACATACGTTAGTCTACTACGGCTTCTGAACAAGTATACAAAAATTCATGAGATGTTTGTAAGTACATACATACAGGGTGATTTTTTAGTCACCGTCAACATTTTTCAGGGTGATAGTACCCGTGAAATTGAACAACTTTCTCCAACGAACATGGGTCGAAATACAGAATCGATCAGTTAACTAGTTTTTGCATGGGCGATTGTTTTTTCCTCGTTTTTTATAGGAAAGAAGTATAAGGGACTACTCACATTTATTCAGCTCCATTCGCGTTTCGCTGAACGATTCTGGTCACAATTATACAGTTCTGCTTCTATCAGCCGCGTACAGCATTGTAAGAATGAGAAAGGCGCTGAATACGCTGCGAAGACGGTAAGATGTCCGTGACTACCGCCGGACCACTGACGCCAATCGTTTCCATATTTGGTAAATAATAAGTACGCAATTGGTGCTAATTAATAGTACTCGAACAAAAAAATTGGTACCTTCGCAGTTTTCGAGTAAATCGACTTTGTAAGTGGTCTGGCGGTAGTCACGCACTTTACTAATTTAGTTATTGTGCTCTTAAAATGGACATTTCTATGTGCGATATTTTTATCGTTTGGCTTCTTGCAGAAGAAATAGATAACATTAAATGTAAAAAATTAAAACGCAAACGACAGTGGGTCGACCCAGTACAGGTACAGCCCAAGAGCTAGATCGAAGGATTGAGAATTTATGTCTCTCTAATAATTCTACGGACTTTAGACAGATAAAACTAGAAGTATAATTTACATATTAATAGAAATATTTTTCTTGTCAATTTGTTCGAAGAGATTCCTCTTCAAGCTCATTATATCTTCTAAACTAAGACCCGAATAAATTTGTGACTTGGCGAAAACTTGCGACTAAATTTGGGAGAGAAAACTAACCTTCGCTATATGCCCTAGCTTCTGAGATTCAAATGGACCAAGCTGGGGTAGGTGCACCCTAGATTGGCCACCTATAAACCCTTATAACTTTTGAACCAGTGACCGACTTATTCTGATATTTGGCGAATGATTAGCGACATTTTTAACCGACGAAAACACGGAGGAAGTTCTCAAGTCGACGCGTATATTTTTTTAACGTATGACCACGCATAATTTTTTACAAAGTACTTCGATTTTGATATTTCTTTTTTTGTTGGAAAGGGTATACCCCGAAGTTGGTCCCGTATTTTGAAATAAAAAAAAAATCCTACCCTAAGGGTGGTTTATTCACCCTTCCTTCCCTTTCTTTTACAGATTTTACTGCTGAGTTGTGTAGCATTACCGATACTGTTCTGCTCAGTAGGTTCACTGAACTCCATGTATTGCGGAACCGGTGAGCCTACTGTGCAGGGGTAGACGGTGTCTAGTTTCTTCTATTTTTTTTTTGTTTATTCTCTTTTTTTAGTTATAAGCAAAATTCCGTTACTAACCACCTTGGCTATATATGGACTTTTTTGTCTGATATAAGGGTATGGGGTATGGTCCATTTGAATCTCAGAAGCTAGGGCATCTAGCGAAGATTAGTTTTCTCTCCCAAATTTAGTCACAAGTTTTCGCTAAGTCACAAATTTATTCGGGTCTTAGTTTAGAAGATATAATGTGCTCAATTTTTAAGGTAGGTATAGTCCAAGAGCCAGATTGAAGAGGAATCTCTTCGAACAAATTGCCGAGAAAAAATATTTCTTCGTATTTTAACCCCGACTTCCGAAATTAAAGTTGAGATAGAGAGAAGATATCAAAATTAAAATCCCTGATGGTGGCCTTGCCAGTGTCAGTCAAACAAGGAGTCGATAACCATCCGTGTACCGCGCTGTTTCGCCGCGGAAGGCCGCGTTCGACGCTGAATGCGGCGGAACAGCGCTGAAATCCATACATAGCACTTGCATGAGAAAAACACATTTGTCCTCATTTGATACTTGTTTGCCGCGAAAGCTGAAAAGACGCGCAAAGCTGAATGGATGCGGATACATCTCCATACAAAATCGTTGTTTTTTATGGGCATAAGCTGAATAGAGCTGAAAAAGTGTGAGTACTCCCTAAATGGGGAATTACTCCCCAAAAATAATATAGTACTTATAAACAAACTACTGGCAATAATTACTCACTTAATAGTTTTGTTACACGTTGTCTATTTTATAGGTGATGACTTGATGAGTTAGTCTACATGTTCTACGACTTATAAACTATTTTTTATGTGACTGATGTAGCTATGTGCAATGCGCATGAACCAAAGTCAGAGGAATGTCTCACGAGTAGTGTATGACCAATTTATGTTAACAGTCCTACCATTATCGCATAATTTGTCCGTGCTCATGCCTCGAAATAACTTCCATGCTTTATTTTTCTTCTGTAAAATAATAATTGACGGTAACAATATAGAAAAGATGCGGCGTGGAACGATATTAGGGCGTGACTTACCACTTGGGGCGGCGCCGGCGCCGGCGCCTGCGGGCCGCCGCGCTCGGCGCGCTCGGGCGGTGCGGGCGAGCGCGCGCCCGTGCCCGCGTCCACCAACGCGCGCCGTCTGAACATGCAGCAAGCTGGTTACTCTTACACCCTCGTACAGTTCTGTAGTATTCTGTACTGTCTTTGAATGTAGGTATACTAATCAAAAAGAATGAAGACCAGAAATTCGGTTAACTATTAGTCGCCATCCCTTTACCCAGGTCTCTTGTAACTGCGCTGAGTCTGGGCGCCATTTGAATCGTATGACAATGCAGAACAAGTATAAATGAGTGCTCACGTAAAGTAGGTATGTGCCTGCAGCGCGGAGCACAGCGGCTCGCCGGTGGGGCACGCCAGCAGCATCGGGTGCGGCAGCACGTACACGCCGCGCTCGCCGCGCCCACCCTGCGCAGCGCACGTCTGTCCGACTGATGCCTCGCGACTGCCGAGTGGCAGGAAGCACGGGGCTCATCCGTACTCCCCAGAAGGTGAGGCGGATGGAAATAAATAAGTCACCTACGCGCTTCAAGAAATCGCTCAGATGACTGTTTGACCACGCACTGTGATGCATCGTATAGATTTATGGATGGTAAAAATAAATTATGGGTGTATGAAATCATAAGGGTACCGTTTTTGAAATTAGTTTGCAGAATGTAGTGGATAGTCTCGGACCTGGTTGTGTGCGAGCGGGCTGGAGGCGGCGGGCAGGCGCGGCGACGTCTGCTGCGCGGCGCGCGCGCGGGCCGGCGCCGGCGGTGAGCGCGCGCGCCGGTGCTTCTCCACCACCACCTGCGGTGCACCATGGGCCTCATCAGCTAAAATACCCACTTTTGGTTTGAGTAGGTATATATTATTACTAGCAACTCGCCCCGACTTTAAATGGCTGCAAATGATCAAAATTCGTATTGGACCGTCCGCGACATACAGAATTCTATAAACTTTAGTTTGTGTAACAAAGTCTGTGGAGACAAGTCTGTATCGTGTGGATCTACTATAGTAATTAACGTCCGATAACGTAATTATAATGCAGCTAAGGAGTGAAATTCCGTGCCGGAGTCTGTTAGGCCGCGGACAAGAACTCAGCAGCGCCCCGGCGGCTGCGGCGGCGGCGCCCCGGGGGCTGCGGCGGCGGCGCGACCAGCGGCGCGTTCAAATGCGTAGATTTATATGGAGTAGTTCACAAAGAGTGAGGCGCGGAGCGGCGCAGCGGCGGCGTACGAGCGGCGCGCGCCAATCGAGCGGTGCCCGCGCGTCTGCAGTGATGTAGTCATAGATTGGCAACTTCTCATAACACAACACTACGCGCGCCGCTCTAGCGCCGCGCGATTTGCCCGTCGGCTTCGTAAACGGGATTCCGTTGCCGCGCCGCAAGTCGCACTGCCGCCGCCGCCGCCGCCGCCGCGCCACTGTTTCGTGTCCGCGGCCTTATGGTCGTGAAGTTGTGATAGCTACACCCAGGGGGTCTTTATGTCAAGCGTGACAGGTTACATACTTGTAGGCAAGCGTGCTCCACCGTCGACACATCATGTGGTGAGACTGTAGTCAAACGCGAGCCTACCAATAATAATAAAATGGAAGTGGCAGGTAACCTGCAAGTAGGAGCCGGTGTCGTCGTGCGCGGCGAGCGGCGGAGCGTCCCCTGCGTCCACCGCGCGCCTCGCCTGCCCGCCCGAGCGCGCGCTGCTCTCCGCCGGGTGCGTCGACACGGACACGTCCAGCTCTGTCGCCAAAACGATCGATTTTGCTCAAATAACGCAGCAATGTGTGGAAACTGTTGATTTCTTTTCCTAATTTGGTGTGTAAAATTTGGCTGTTCATTGAAAAACCGCGTATTCTTGTATATTCTAAAAAAAACCGCTCAAGAGCGAGTCAGACTCGCGCACCGAGGGTTCCGTACCGTCATATAAAACGTGTTTTTTTTTTTTTTTTCATCGGCGAGGCCTATGAGAGGCTGTCAATATCATAGGCGGATACGATGTCAAATTAATTTACTTAAAAGGATTATATCCCAAATTTTTAGGATGGTGCCCTGCTACGTCCCTACAGTAGGTACACACGGTACAGCTGAAACAGATTGTATCATCCCAACGAGAGATCATTAGATATTGACGTCGTTCTTGGAAAAAACCGGCCAAGAGCGAGTCGGACTCACGCACCGAGTGTACCGTACCATCACATAAAACGTGAACTGTTTTCAAATTTTCATCGGCGCGGCCTATATTCGTCAGAGAATTTTAACACTGCGGGGTAGAATATTGCAGTTTTAGGTCAGCGCCATCTCTTGACCGATAGTGAAACTAATGTTATATTTTTTGCTGATTTCTGAAAGAGTGCTATTTAAGCACTTGTCTCATCGCCGAGGAAACGGACAAAAGATATAGATCCCGTGTGAGTAAAAGAGACACCTTCATTTATAGTCAATAGCTGGCTGTTCACACTGCCGGCGAAAACTCTCCTACCACTAGTTCGTCGCAGCGACAAGAGCTAAGATAGTAGGTACCTACTCGCTGAGCTACATTCGCTCAGCGATGCTCGCTTGGCGGTCAGAACTCACGCCGAGAGACCAACCAGAGGTCATTATTACCGATAGTGCGGGCGGAGCGAGTGGTGCGAGTAATCGTCTGTCACACAAGAGTACTCGCTTATAGCTGAGCGCCAAAACTATCGAAATTACACACTCGTATTTTTAGGGTTCCGAACAAAAAATGGATCGCTCGGGTGTCTGTCTGTCGGTCTGTCATAGCCAGTTTTCTCCGGATCCACTGGATCGATGGACTTTTGTGACCCAAACACGGACACGTTACGTAAATAATTAAATTTTTAGTATGGGGGTCACTTTTGGGGACCAAACTAGAAAATTTCAAAAAAAAAGTTTTTTTAACAATATTGTGTGACATATCAAATGAAAGGACTTACTGTGAGGGTTTTAATTACTTTTTTTTTTAATAAATGGTTTTGAAGTTATTCACATGTTATTCACCTTATCTCTGAAACTACAGAGCCTAAAATTGAAAAAGTGGAGATATTAGTTCTTTACCTATAGATTACAGGAAAACCGATAAGAAGTCTATAGTGTTAAAATAACATGTTAAAAAAATTAAATTCTTTCGGAACCCTTTGCACGCGAGTCCGACTCGCACTTGGCCATTTTTTTTCATATCTCTATTATACCTACCTAATTACCCGACTGCGCCAGTGAGGTTGTGTTCGCTCTGTAGCCTAAACGGCTTGATGATTTCAGCTTGAGAGGTGTCGTTAGATTCGTCTTGATGATTATGAGATGCGAGAGTCACACAGGTATGCTTTCTTTTTGACATTGCAACCGTTTTGATTGCGTGCTTTATGTTGTCAAGCAGACGGATTTTTTAAACATATGCTGGAATCCATAGGTACATTGTGAAAGAATATTGTGATTTTATAAGCTGAATTGGAGTGCTGGTGTATATAAGCCACTCAGGTACTTTATATGTATTTCAGTGTGACTATTATGGTCCTGTATGCTGAGTTATTAGTGAATTTTAGTGTGTGTCTGTTTTTATAATGCTAATAAACTTAATTTTCTTTCTAAATGTGGCTGCAAGATATGTAATTTTGGAGCTTGCAATGAACAAATGGATTAATAATAATAAAAAGTCTCTGCTGAAGTGTACCCAAGTTCGTGTTTGCCAATTCGTTTTCTTTAGCTTCGACTCCTCGCTGCGCTGTGTTATTTGTGTAATTCGACACGTACTTTTTTGGCGACAGGGTCATTGTATAAAAATATTGCACAATACAGCGTCGTGAATTAATATGACACCACCATGTGTCAGATGCACTGAAAGGTGCCCCTAGCCATAACTAATAAAATAAAGCCGTATTTAAACCAACGTCAAAATACAAAAGAGTGTGAATACCTACCTAGATACATATCCAACTACATAAAAAATCTGGTTGTACGTTGTTTTATAGAAAACAGTTTTATAGAATTTCGTTTCACATAATTTTTTTCTCGTATTATCATTTCATAGAATAATCAATACGCAGAATACTTACTTTGCATAAATTTTAATCATAGATTTTTGTGGCAAATAAAATTTATGTTTCGATATTCATATCATAGAATAACAGTTCAAATATTTTGTATCCTCATATTGTTTAGTTAATAAGAAACTTATTACCAAGAAAAATATTTTCTCGAGTGACAGTTTCTAAGCGTTTGACAAAATGCATAGGAACTTTCACTGGGCCCGGTCGACGGAACCCCGCGAAGCAGCGATGGCGACTAATGGCGATGGGAATAAAGACAAAACTATTTACAAATATTTCCTTCCTACTTTACCAGGCTTAGGACTGTCGGCTAAGAGTATGACGATGGTTATTAATGAATTCTAGTTATTTCTATATACATTAATGCAAAATAACATTAATTATATTTAAACTGACTAACTAGCCGGCGTAGTTAAAAGATTTCAAATTAATTTATTTACAATCGTAATTTTAATTTGCAATATTTTTTTAGTTTTGTCAGGTTTTTTGTTTTTTTTTTTTGTACTGTTTTTAGTGCTTTTTATTTTGCTGCAGGAATATTAATTGCTGGACTTTTCGACTACCAAGCCGCGATCTTCTTTCTGTCAATATATTTCCGGCAACGGAAAATAGCCGTTCACATGGAACGCTGGTGGCCATTGCGTTTAATTTTAATTTGGCCAGTTTGGCTAAGTTAGGGTAAATACCTTGGTTAGCTCGCCACCATGTCAAAGGGTCCATGTCTGGTGGTAACACACTGTCATCTATATATTTTTGTACTTCTATGATAGCCCTACTGTTGGCTGTACCAGTTGGCCGTACATTTTTCATGGTTTTAATATAATGTTGCCAAATTAAACTATTTGATTTTTTTTCTTGGACATCTTGTGGTGCTTCAGAGCCTATAGTTGTAGGTTGATTAGTTTCTGTTTGTTGGATCATAGATGTTACTAAACCCACAAGGTGATGTTTAGTATTTTCTGCTACGGTTGCATTTTGGAAATATAATTTATATCTTGGATCTAAAAATGTAGAGATAGTTAAGGTACGGCTCCTTTCTAAATTTTGAAATCAACTATTAATTTCGGAGAGTAAATCCTGGCGGCACATTTCAACTTCGTCTGGAAATATACTTATATTGTTTTCTTGTCGGTATGTCTCAGTAGCAATTTCCTGCAGAGCATTGGTAAGGCCACCCGTTATGGGAATCACCGAGCTACCACTAACATATTTTTGACCGCTCATTTCTCTGGTAATTTCCTCACATGGACGCAACACCCAAATTAATGATTGACTTGTTCTACTGTAACTTGTAACTTGTTAAACGAGTGCAATTCACCACATCTAAATTGCTCATTGCGCAATTAATTTCATCTTTTAACTCGACAAATCGTGACAACATATAAAATGTGGAATTCCACCGTGTAGGGACGTCTTGAAGGGGCCTCTTCACCACCTTATTGGCTTGCTCTTGGTAAGTCTTCAATTTGTTCCAAGCCACATTACTACGCTTAAAATATGACACTATTGATTTTACTTTACTGTCTAGGTTCGCGGGCAATGTTTACAAGCTCCGTCGGCGCTCCGGGCGTCCGCTTATCGCAAGCGTTATATGACCCGCCTCACAAAAAACCTTATCTCTCCACTCACAAAGCAGCTATTCACACACTTGAAACTGTTATGGGTTCCTAAATGACGACACTATGAAGTACAATGTAAACATTATTCTTATTACAACTCGAAATATAAACATTTTGTATTGATACGAGAGAACTTGCTGAAAGCACTTTTGTTGTTGTATTATGTTGATTTCTGACACAATTTACGCGAAATTTTGGAATTTAAGTCATAAGAAGGCAAGTAATCTAGTGATAATGTTTTTTTTTACGAGATATGTAATCAATTGTCGCAATATTAAAGCTCAAACTTCATAGTGCGCGGTGACGTCATTTTGAATTGCGTAATGTATATTTTTGTAAACAAACATCAGAATTATCCCAATAAGATTCCAATAAGAAATGTTTCTAGATTAAAGCCATATATTCATCAACTCATTTTAACTGTAAATCGTTACTTCGTTCGTTCTATTATTCTAAAATATCAAATTACTTACATACGGGAAGAAATCGGGTACTTAACTAGTATTTGTTTCGTAATTTTCACTCGGTAATTTAGACTTTTGACGTTGAATATTAGTTGAAAATGAACAAGAACAAAGTAAATTATGAATTTCTATCAATATTTGGCTTACTTTCTACAGAAAAACACGAAAAAATCGAAAATTCAAGTGCACAAGTGGAACAGTGTTTGGGTCGAATTCACATTCGTATTTCATAATGTTGTCAAGCATATTTTTTTTTCCGACAGTGTACACAGATGATAAATATTATATACCATAGAGTTCAATCGTTCAGAAACGAAAATAAATCGTAAAAAAGATAAAATCAAGTTTTAAATCACTTGGGTCAGGTGGATCCAAAAGGTCCCACCTGTGACTCAACGGAAATAGCAACAAGTGGATCCTCTCGGACCCAGTTGAACGCCCAGAGGAAAGCTTATTGTCAGAGTTTTTACACCGCTAATCTTTTATCTCTAATGTAGGAGTTTCCTAATATCTTTTGTACCGCTAGATTTAATGTGTACACATAACAGCTAAAATGTTTCCACCCTAATATTTGCTTTACAGCATTCGTTAAGTTCGCACCATTATCGGAAACTACAAGAAGCACTTTTTCAGATGGAATAGACCAATCCTGAGTTACATTTTTTATCTCCTCGGCCAAATGTACACCAGTGTGACTTTTTTCTAAAACTTTACATTCGAGAAGTACAGATTGTAGAATAAAATTCCTGTCAATGTAATGAACCGTGATCGCCAGATAGGAGTCATTATTTCTCGACGTCCAAATAGCGGTGGTTAAGCATATACTTGAAATTTTAGTGGCAGTTTTTACTTCTTCATACAGCCCTGGCAATAAATTGTTTGCAAAATATTTTCTTGATGGTATTATATAATGTGGGAATGCAAACTTGATCAATTCACGAAATCCTTTATCTTCTATTATGGAAAAAGGCTGCATGTCACATACAAAAAGATTCATTAAGTGATCATCAATTTCCTTTTTTATTTTATTACAATCGCGTCTAAGAAATGCTGATATGCTGGACGGATGAGTTCGTACCATACTCGACGTGGTCGCAGTTTGAGAGGAAATACCGGTTGCAGTAGTTTGTGACATTGGTGGGGCATTCATCTGTGCTTCTTGAATAGTTTGATTTTCTAGTTGGTTCAAATTATTATCCCTCCTAACTAAATTTACAGCAAGATGTTTCTTCTGGATATGTTTTGTGAGATTTGTGACTCCGGATTTGTAAGAGAGAATAGCTTTACACATTTTACACTCTGCTTTAAAATCACCTTTATCGGTAAAGTGCTGCTTTAAAATTTATAAATTATAAGTCCTCTAATATACCTACTAAGAAGAATACCTAACCTAAGTACTATCCAACTAATATAATACACTTTCTTGAATATATTTACACCACAAAGTTGTTACACATAAATAAAAGCTATTTTTATTGAATAATTATACGTGTCTACTATACACTTTTCTAGATAAAAACAAACAGGTGTAACGAAAACGCAATCACAACTGACGCAAAAAATCAAAACATTGTCGACCTAAGTACCACTAGACAACGTAGACATTCAAACACGTAATAATATTCCCTAACATAAACAAACTAAGGAACTCTTTCACGTCGTGACAAAAAATGTAATTATGCTATTATGTTCCTTATGCGCGTAAAAATAAGTACCCATTTTGTCTAACTAAATTAAATCAACCGAATGTTCATAAAACACGAATGACGTTTCGGGTCCCTTCGTAAGCTGTCGGGTAGCTTCGGGTTGCTTCGGCGTACCGAACTACCGATAAAACTGGGCGCTACCTTGTGGTAGCGGTTCGTATCGTACTATGCGTCTGACGTCATACCTTCAAGGTATTTACCCAGTATTTCGGTCCGTACCCGGTCTATGTACTGGGAAGCACATACTTGGTATATATGTGTACCTCTACCAGTATATACGTCTCATCTCTACTTTGGCCTCCGTACGTTGTAATAAGCTAGTATTTGTATACTGTGTCGGTTTTCGCAATTTTAAGAAAATCTATCGTTTTCTAATTACCGTATACTAATTAATACTTGTTTACTAACTGTGGCCGCGATGTCGTACCAATCGAAAGTTTTCCCGCGGTTTTAGTAGATTATTGTTATTATCATTGTCCGTAAATATTTCTATATTATATGCTGACCATTCATCAAGTTATTTAATTTATAGAATGGAAAAAACACAAAAAGACCAAAGAGGAAGTTAAAGAAAAGAGATGGCTCGCCGCACGACAACGCCGAGAACAAATTAAAAAAGCGGCCAAGTGCGAGTCGGACTCGCCCATGAAGGGTTCCTTAGCAGCAAGTAACATAATATAAAAGTTCTTGTAGTTCGTTGTAACTTTATAATTATTATTAACTTAGGCACCTATTATAGATTTATTATTCAAAAATAATGGTTCACGGTTTATGCACAAGGTTTATGTTTATGAAATAAATGTTTTTTATGGTTAAGTTGATTGAATAAAAGGTAAATTGCGGTTTACGATTTATGACGTATTAAAAAAAAAAAAACTACTAACTAGATCTCGTTCAAACCAATTTTCGGTGGAAGTTTGCATGGTAATGTACATCATATATTTTTTTTTAGTTTCATCAGTCTCTTATTTTAGAAGTTACAGGGGGGGGGGGGACCCCGGAGGACACGGTGGAGGTCTGCCCTGCTTGGGCGGAGCAGCGCCGTGTCCTCGTCGAGGCGATCGGCGGCGGTGACCTCTCGCGTTCGGCCCTTGTTCGAACCGTGGTCCGGAGCGAAAAGACATGGGAAGCGGTCACCTCCTACTGCGAAGCAATAATGCTAGCAAAGGAGGAAGCCGAACGCGTGAGAGAGAGGGAAACTGCATCGGCACCGCGTCGGGAGTCGCAGGGCGATTCCCGGCAGGCTCGTAGGCGCGGGCCTGCGGATTTATTAGAAAGAGTCACCGCGGCCCTGGAACGCAAAGGACACTAGGAGGAACACGGATGGGTTTTAGTCAGTAAGAGTCTGCCACTCCCTCCTGCTTAACCCAGAGCGGGAGGAGTCATTTGATGATTTCCCATTCTTAAAAAAAAAATGGGGGGGGGGGGGCACACATTTTACCACTTTGGAAGTTTCTCTCGCGCAAACTGTTCAGTTTAGAAAAAAATGATATTAGAAACCTCAATATCATTTTTGAAGACCTATCCATAGATAGGTCACACGTATGGGTTTGATGAAAAAAAAATATGGGTTTCAGTTCTAAGTATGGGGAACCCCCAATTTTTTTTATTTTTTTTCTATTTTTGTGTGAAAATCTTAATGCGGTTGACAGAATACATCTACTTACCAAGTTACCAAGTTTCAACAGTACAGTTCTTATAGTTTCGGAAAAAAGTGGCTGTGACATACGGACGGACAGACAGACAGACAGACATGACGAATCTATAAGGTATTAAAGTCCAGGAAAATTAAAACAATTTGTCAAAATATCACTTACAATATTTATTTAGATTTCTACTAAATCACTTTACACTTGTGTACACTTCAACTGCTCGACGTCGAATGACCAACGAGCGTGCGCACTACTTCCCACCACGTGTTATTTTTATACCGGAAACAGCATAGGTTGACATTTATAATAGAACATGGGGTCCAACCGGAAGTAGTTTATTTATTTTATTTATTTATTTTGTTTTAAAGAAGGCTTACAGACTAACAAACCAATGACATACAAAATTTAATATTAAATAATTGCTAATAACAAGCCTCCACATTAGTTTATTCGATGAAAAGAAAATACATAGAAGTTAATATAATTAAAGTAGTATATAGATAAGTTAACTATCCTTGAAAAATGTATGTGCCAATAGCCGTCTTAAGGTCGCCACACTGGTGCAGAACAAGTCGACGTTAAGGTCCCTAGGAAGCCTATTGAAACTAAGTGTATGAAACTAAGATATGTATATGATGTCGAAGGTGATAAGTTGCATTTATCTTTATTCATAATAATTCCTAAAGCTGACAATAGTTGTTGAGTTACCGCTATGTTTTCTAAACAAACATCGTAAGAATTTCCCATAAGCAACAGATCATCTAAGTACATACTAGACACATAACCGCAGGATTGGAGCAGCCCGACAACCGGTTTCATTATCTTAGTAAATACAAAAGGTGCCGTGTTTAGACCGAACGGTAACACATTAAATTCATACAAAACATTGTCAAATTCGAATCTACGATATTTTTTACAATTATCATGAATTTTTATTAAAAAATATGCATCTTTTAAATCTATCGTGCCCATAAAATCATTTTCCGATATAAGTTTAATTGCTGTGCGTAAATCTTCGAGCTTAAAATGTTGTGTTTCTATAAAATGATTAAGGTTTTTTAAGTTAAGTATGAATCTATATTTACCGTTGGGCTTAGGTATCAAGAATATGCTTGATATAAACTGCCCTTCGCAAGGGTTACAATGAGAGATAGCACCAGTGCATATCAGTTCATCAATACATCTTTTGAAGTTTTGTTTTTCTAATGTTGAGTGGATTTTTTTATTGGGGATAGTATACTGAATAACACGAGCTGAAAACGGTATTTTATATCCAGAAATCCATGAAAGAACAGTCGGATCAGAAGTAAGTTCTGACCAAGTGTCATAAAAAAGTGCCAGTCTACCAGCATAATTCCTTACCCTGGTAGCATCTAGCGACGACTGCGGTAGTTCGCCCGTGTTGCAGGCGTTGTCTGCTGCCGACCTCGATAAGACGCGCGCGAGTTGGTCGCGGGCGGATTTCTCTGTGCAGGCTCCCTCGTCCTCTGAGTCCCCGTTTGCCTGCGACTCGGGGGAGGAGCCCGCCAGTTTAAATTGTTCCGTTGCTGGAATGTCGATGGAGGCGGAGGCGGCACTGTTTTTATTCTATTGATGGGTGGCCGAGATACGGTTGATTTTAGTTCTGCTCCTGTTTTTGTTATTGTTTTTGCAATTTTTAATGCTTCAGCTAAGTCCGATCCGAAAAGGTGTTTGTCAATTATTGTTTTTTGAAGTTGTTCTTTAATCTCCTTTTTTAAATTGTTTAAAATAAAGTTTCGGCGGAGTGTTGAGTCTGAATGTTGATTGTCACAAAGAAGGCGTACAGTATCCATCATCATTTGTATTAATTCTGTATCCTTGTCCTCTTTAGCAATCATAAGAGTAATAGCATTACTTAAGCATGAAATGGCACAACCTAACTGTTTTTGCTTCATCTCAATACCCTTATCTCTTTTTAAGACAACTTCCGATATGGCTGCCTTTATTTCTAAATTTAGTTCCGGTGAATCAATCAGCTTGCAATTACTAGGAGGTAAGTATCTTTGCATCAACTCCTTGCGAAGTTCGCTAGACAAGCCTTTGGTAGCCAGATGCTGTAGCCGAACAGCCAGGTCTGTCTGAATTTCTTTGCCGTAGATCTTTTCCACAGACGGATCTTCTCCAAATATTTCTAAAATTTTTGAGTCAAGCTCTATCATCGGAGGTGTGTCAGTTGCAATTGGGACTTCAGTCTCCAAGGGAAGGGCCTGTGGCTGTGAAGTACTTGTAGATGGAATCGGGTCTGTAGCGGCAGCGCTAGTTGGAGGAACTGGATCCAAGGCACTGATCGAGGGGATTGGATCACCAGCGCCCACGGATGGCTCATCATAATAATCGGATTCCAATTCCACTACTTCCTCAAAAGATCCTTCATAGTCGTCATAGTATCGATATCGAGGAGAAGGTGTGTCCTCTGTAATAAGCAGACGCCTTTTATTATTTAGAATTCAAAATCAATCCTCATTGTTATTGACTTGAAAAGGACTAATGAATAATTAATGTATATCAACAAGATAAGCGCGCGCCGGTGGGCCTGTGCATCTATCGATGGCTATACAACGTGTTGATTTGCATCCTAGTCAAATTCAAGGACGTAATTATGCTAATGATTCTCGACCCAAATCGACAGTAAAATGGGTAGGTATTTTTTTAATTTAATTTTTTTATTTATGGAAATCCGTAAGTGTAAACCAGCCGCGGCCCGTCTGTTACTAGCCTTATAATCGCGCTTTCACACACAAACAAACGCAAACAATACATACAACGCATACGCAACGATCATTCGATAAATTCGTAGGTAATCAATCGCACCCCAATCACGGTACGGGGATTCTCCCGCGCAAGCTCCTAGCCACGCCCCCGGCCCCCGCGGCCCCGGAACTAACAGTGTGTTTGATGTCGCCGAAGCGTGCGCGCGTTAGCGAATTGTGCAAGATGACGGACAATTATTCAAAGTCGAGATGGTGGAGATGGTCCGCCTGTATGCCATCAGTGGAGACAGCCTACGTGGAGCCAACCGGATATTCACGGAAATGTTTCCCGATCGGGAACCCCCATCACAGAGCGTCATGCTGGCTGCTACGCAGGGACTGTGGGATCATCGGCAGTTTGACGTTCCCCGGCATGCTCATGCTCGCGGCAGCGTAGGCCTGCCTGTCGCCTTGCAGGAAGACATCCTGGAATACTTCCAGCGAGACCCACGGGCAAGCACGCGGGAGGCTGGTCAACACTAAGAAGTGCACCACACCACAGTGTGGCGCCTACTGAAACGTGAACTTCAACACCTGTTCCACTACTACTGTATTAGTTTACACGGAGGAAGTGACAAGTGTAACAGAATTACATGCAAGGATCATTAGTGCTTTGGACACTTTAAAAACGAATGTGTTAGTGTTACGTAAGCTGAAGGAAAACCAGCTACGTTGTGCTCGATTGTGCGAAGAGTGTGATGGTGGCAACTTTGAACAATACCTCCGGGTAACTTAAGTAGGTAATTTATTTATTTGTACATTTTGTCAATACGTTGTAAGCTTAATCAATTTTATTAGTGTAAATAAGTTGATTTCAAATTTTATTTTTAACTACGCCAATAATACCTAAGAGTCGAAAATATCACCACGTACTTTCACTTAACTAGCACGTCTTTCCATTTCCATCAAACGTAGAAAACATTTTTAGACTTAGTAGATCGCTACACTAACTAAGGCATTCTTGCCGGTCCTAAGCCCGTTAAGTAGGAAGGAAATCCACAAATAAAAACAAAATCACTACGAAAAGCAAAACTAACATTTTATTGATCATCTGATAACAGGTCAGTGAACTTTTCTTTGGCGCACTAGTATTATTGTCATTAGTAAGATTTCCGTATTCCAATGATGCTCAAAGATGAGTTAATTATCAAGCGAAATTTATGACAATAATGTAAGTGATTTTCGAAATAAAATTAAGTAAAATTATTGCTACCGGTCATTGCTCGGTCGCACTCGCGCGCGCTTGCATTTCGTAGGTAAGACGTCGACACTCACGCACGCAGCTGCATTGTCGCTGTGTGCGTAGTCGGGTGTATCTGTTTTATTTTAGGGCTTAATTCTGAAATACTGTTAAATTTCAACAACAAAAAAAAGCAGCGCTTATTAGTTATTGCCCGCTACCGTACTTTCGATTGATTATTTATGTCTTTTATGACAACCTTCTGAAATTTGACGAGGATGCAAAACAACACGTTGTAGATATGTACCGCGTGCGGCTTAGTATCTACGGTGAAGTGACAATCCCAAAGACTGCCCGCATCAAACGTATAGCTTCACGTATACTAACAAGGTAACAGTTCTTATAACTGATCGCGATATTAGCCTTGCACGTGATATAAAACAAAATAAGTTACTTATTACGTTTATGAGTCCGAAGTGTTAACCCCAAAGGTTAACCGCAGCGACTTATGACAACGTTATGCGTTTAAATTATTATGCAACGTTCTTAATGTAACACTTTAACACAATAATAATATGTGACACTTGACTAACCTCTGGAATGCGACGTCGATCCTGTCTCGCGTTGAAGTTTCTGCTCCCATTTCCTTAACTTTTTTGTGATATACTCATAATCGCGTTTACGTTTTCGTTTTCCCATGACACTTTTAAAATTTAACAACACTTATATTTAAAGAGAGATACGTGCGCTCCGGCAGAGCACTGAACTGTGAATGAGCAATAGAACAGGGTACCGAGTATAGGAAATGTGTCTTGTGTCTACCCTCACCTAAAAATGTTAAAAAAGTTTTTTTTGTTTTTTAGTTTTAGGTATAGGGCTTTTTACTTTCAGTGCGCAAAGGCAACACCGAACGTGTTACTACATTGTGTTAATCTCGAGGACGAAGCTGAGTATAACTAAAATAGACCAGTCTCGCGGTATCGACATCCGTTAATTGGCGAATTTTCCTAACAGCATAAGCTGCTGAACTTAGCCGTCCAGAAAGAGATATTATATGAGGGCCCCATTGTAGCCTTGGGTCAAGCGTAATTCCCAGGAAAACCGTTTTATCGACAAATTCTAGTTTTTCCCTGTTCAATACTATGTCACAATCACTGCTTTTGATATTGGGTAAAGCAAATCTTATACATTTCGTTTTCTTTTCATTCAAAACCAAATTATTCGCAGTGAACCAATTTTGGACTTGCATTAGGGCATTATTTATGATATCAACATTGTCTAGGGTAAATCATTGATATATACCAAAAACAAGAAAGGACCCAAAATCGAGCCCTGGGGAACGCCCATTATCACGTTTAATCCCAACGAATTGACACCGTTTATTTGAACTAATTGCCGTCTATCATTCAAATAAGATTTGACCAAGTGTTCGAGGTCAGGAAATGAGAAAACAGTTCTTCAGGATAACTATTTTATTCACTTAGGTTTTGCACTTTAAATCCAATCAACCTTACTCGACGAGAGACCAAACTAGAATGCCCCGGTTCACGAATGCCATCTTTTTTTATCAACCAACGCACGAACGAACGAACGTTAGAGTGAACTGTCAGTGACTAAATGCCAGTTGAGTCAATACACTATCTGTATTACGTGAACAGAGACATTCAAACTATTTTAATATAAAATTAGGCTAATAAATCTTACTTAAAAATAATAGAAGTTGTTCAACTATGCCAAAAAAATGCTAACAGTCGGCCTTTCCTGACTTTTACACGTCCCGTGGAAAGAAAGGTAATGAACTTAGCAAACAAAACTATTTATAATTTAAACTATCTAAATATTATTATAAATTAATATTTTATCATGCTTTATCATGTATACATAATTAAAATCACATTATTCCCTTGAAAAAACATTCTGTTATCAGCATTACATATTAAATTTCTACACAATTACACCTGCATCACCAGCATTGAAGGAATTACGGTGGCCTCTACATAACCACCGCAACTCAAGCATGCTGTGGCCCCTGCACTCCACAACATGCTAACGACAATGCCATAGTTGCGAGTATAATTAGTTTTTCCTCAAGACTGACATAAATACACCCGCATCACCTGCATTGAAGGAATTACGGTGGCCTCTACATATCCACCGCAACTCAAGCATGCTGTGGCCCCTGCACTCCACAACATGCTAACGACAATGCCATAGTTGCGAGTATAATTAGTTTTTCCTCAAGACTGACATAAATACACCCGCATCACCAGCATTGAAGGAATTACGGTGGCCTCTACATATCCACCGCAACTCAAGCATGCTGTGGCCCCTGCACTCCACAACATGCTAACGACAATGCCATAGTTGCGAGTATAATTAGTTTTTCCTCAAGACTGACATAAATACACCCGCATCACCTGCATTGAAGGAATTACGGTGGCCTCTACATATCCACCGCAACTCAAGCATGCTCTGGCCCCTTCACTCCACAACACTAGCGACAATACCATAGTGGCGAGTATAATTTGTTTATCATGAAGACTTTGACATAACTATACCTACATCATCAACATTGACGGAATTACGGTGGCCTCTACATATCCACCGCAACTCAAGCATGCTGTGGCCCCTGCACTCCACAACACACTATCGACAATGCCAAAGTTGCGAGTATAACATGCATATCTATCATTATAAACCTAGCATGTTGTGGCCCCTTCCTGTCCACAAAACACTACTACGACAATAATTCGTTACGTTTGATAAGTTATTATGGCCTCTTCATATCCGTAATAACCACTATAGCACACTAGCCCTTACATTTAGACGATTCATAATCCTTACTCTAATCAACGCTTATATAACATTTCAATGGATGAACATATTTAATTCTAGATCTTAATTAAAATACTTAAAGTACAATTATACTATTATTTTGTATTGCTGGCTTTCTTTTTACCACCCAATTCAAAGAGCGAGTTTTTAATCCTCGTAAGTTTCCGAGATTGAGTCGCTATCAGTGTCATTATTTCTATTAAAGACTAACCATGGATGAATTTTATCAACAGAAAACACTCCAGTGAAATTCTTACTACCCTTACGGGACACTGGAGTATCTTCTATTTTATACCTATCATTATCAAAGACCCAATACGGTAAGGACCACGAAGCTTTGGGACTAATTTCCTACTTTTCCCAGTCGATGGGATTTATCTTTCGACCCGAACTAGATCACCGATCTTGAAAGTAACTTTTTTTCTACTTTTATCAAAACGTTTCTTTTGGTCTATTTGATTCTTTTCTACGTGATGTGATATTTCGTCCCTTATACTTTCAATGTTATTGCCTTCTACAGATCCATCAACTATATTTAGATTTAACAAAGAATTAGGTGTGCCAACTAAATCGATACCAAATAACGGTTGAGCCGGTGTCTTTCCTATTCCCTTATTTAAGGTATTATTTAAGCCCCACTGTATTTCAGATACACATTCATCCCATAAATGCTCCGGTTTGACCGTGAATGCAGTTAGGACCGTGCGATTGTAGCGTTCCGCTTGCCCGTTAGCGCGTGGTGTCGCTGCCGCATTTAATACGTGTTTAATACCTAACGTGCTTAAATACTCTTCAAAACGCTTGGACGTAAATGAACTCCCTCTGTCCGAAATGATTCGAGTAGGAACGCCAAATGTGTGGAAATAGTTTTTTAAAGTAGATATAGAATTTACAGATTTTGTATTTTTGACTGGGGCTAAAATAGTATATTTTGTAAACGCATCAACAGTTAAAAGCAGATATGCGTTTTTCTTTTTGCTTCGCACAAAAGGACCCAAATGGTCTATATGCAATGTATGAAAGGGGCGATCTACTTTAGGTATCGGGTGGAGTTCACCCGCCTTTTTACCCGCTGGTATTTTTGAGTGAGCACATTGCAGACAAGAATCGACATACTTTTTAATAAACCGCCTCATTTTGGCAAACCAGAAGGTGCTTTTAATTTTATCATATGTTTTATCGAAACTGTAGTGACCCATATCATCATGATGAGACTTTAATATTTGCCATCTAACCCCTTTAGGTACGACCCAGCGATCTCCTGCCTCAGTTTTTCTATACAATAATCCTCTTTTAATTACAAAATTATTTTTAATTTCAAATATACCGTTTGTATCCTCATCTTTTAATATATTTACGATGCGTTGAAGTTCAGGGTCGCTTTGTTGTACAGTCGTTATCCATTTGGTTTCGATACACCGTACTTCAAGAATCTCGGACCCAACTGGATTTCGACTAAGTGCATCTACATGGGACATAGTGGAACCAGACTTGTAGATTATTTTGAAATCGTATTCCTGCGTAATGTTCCACCATCTCGCCACTCTAGATAAAATATCTCTTTTTTCAAAGGTTGCCCTCAAGGAATTACAGTCCGTAACGATGGTAAATGGTATGCCTAAAAGGTATGTCCTAAACCGTTGTAACGAACTCGCGACTGCGAAGGTTTCCAGATCGTATGAAGTAAAACAAGACTCTTCTGGTGAGGTTTGTCTGCTATAATATGCTACAGCATTAAAAGGCGCATCTTTATTAGCCCTTTGTAATAAGATACCAGCAATTCCTATTTTCGAAGCGTCTGTATGGAGTTGAGTTTCAGACCCAGGGTTATAGAATGCTAGAATTGGACGTTTAACTAATTCCCCTTTTAAAGTAATATGTACGAGTGTCTGTGTACCACTGATTATTAGTAAGGAGAGTTCAATGAAAACACTTGATTTACTTCACGAAGGTTTCGCTTGTATTGTTCAAGAATAAAGAGTTCACAATATGACGATAATTGATTACTTATTTTACCTCAGCTATTCCTTAACACATAAGAATGTTTAGCACAACTATATCTGGACGAGCGCGGGGAACGACTGGCTAGCCCGCCTCGCGTGGTTGGGAATTGCAGCGCTAACATTTTAGTAGGTGCGCGTGCTCCTACATCACACCCTTCCTAAAATTTTTGTGCAAAAAAAAATTTTACATAATATTACATTCCCTCATTTGTATTACATTTCGTTCCGTTGACTAATCAATTTACAATTCAACACATTCCATTATACTAACAATGTTGTAACTTAATGCTGCTTATGACGGTGTGCTACTTATCTGTATGCTACATGTACATAATGTAAATATAAAGTTCACCTACGCTGTTTTAAATTACATGACTTGTTTGCTAAGTAGTTAGATACAGTAGGTAATAGTTTAGGTTCGATTCCCAGGTTTTGAGAATACATATATTTTTTATACATAATATATACTGGCATTGGTATGCCTAATGTGAATTAAGACATTATACAGTGTGCGGACATCTGTTTTTTAGAGTCGCCTTTATGTTTACTTAATTACTATATGCCTCAACATTAACTTAAGGGTAGTTGCCGTAACATCCACTCTGCTATATTTAATAACACCGTACGGTCAGCAGCTTCCGTTACGACAACGCCGGACAATAAGAGTCGTTATAGTTACACGATACATTCATAGTGTTATAACTTTATAAGGTATTACTTAACGTCTGTCAATCTTTAACGAAAGTACGCTTCTGTTTTGAACTGCGAATGCAAATGAATGATAGTGTCGATAATGTTATGATTAGGAAAATATCACCTTGGTGGGCGCTGGACACTGCTGGTCGGCTCTTTCGCTGGTTGCTGGTGGTTTGGCAACCACAACAATGTTCTGCAACTGATCCTGTACCCATTTTCGCGCATATGTTTTACTTCGTTTGCAGCAGAGGCACAACATAATTAGAAGAACACATGCTGCGACCGCCATCACTGCTATGGCATAGGTATTCAACTTGTTTTTCAACTCGTCAATCTGTTGATTTGCTCCCGCCTGTGCAATAATGACTTCTTCGTTCTTGCTGTTATACTGTCCCATATTGGATGGTTTTTTATTTGTCTGTTATTTTCGCGAGATTGTGTCTGTCGCCACGCCTCTAGTTTAGTGATTTATAATTACGCGTGTCTTACTTTATATTGTTGATACTATGCTACAGTCGATTATTAAATATTGAAACGTACAGGCCTTTTGCTGACTCTACCGCTCCTCGTTGTTTTATGACATTGATCTTTGTACATGTTGTTCTGCGTTTTTTCATAATTAGATTTTGCTGTCGCGACTTTATCGTTTTCCTCGTCGAGTAAGTATGCCGGTTTTAGCCTATCTATAGACACTGTTGCCTGCCGATTGGGATACTGTATTTGGAAAAGTTTGGTTCCGCGTTTTAGAACCTTGTATGGCCCGTCATACGGTGTCTTAAGTGGTTTACGAACTGTGTCGTCTCTTATAAATACGTGACTGCATGTCTTTAAGTCTTGAAATACGAACCACTTACGATTCTCGCGATGCGATTCTGACATTGGTTTTAACTTTGCGATTGCGTCATGAACTGTTTTTAACAAAGTATTCGTGTCATCGATTTTACTTCTGGAATTATCGAAAAAGTCGCCTGGTAGCCGAAGTGGTTTTCCGAACGTGTACTCGGCTGCGCTTACGCCATTTTCGCTTCGACCTGCTGCGCGTAAGCCGAACATGACCGTTGGTAGCTCATCCACCCATGACTTGGTGTCTAAACGCGCCATTAAAGATGCTTTTAAAGAGCGGTGCCAGCGCTCGACTATGCCGTTAGCCTGCGGATGGTAACTAGTTGTGCGTATTTTGGTCACGCCTAAGTACTTTAGCAGCTCTGTGAAAAGCTGGCTTTCGAACTGTCGTCCCTGGTCTGTCGTTAGTCTGACTGGGCAACCGTAGCGCGTAAACCAGCCTTCGTATATCGCCTTTGCCACTGCTTCCGCCGTAATGTCACGTATGGGAAACGCTTCTGGCCAACGAGTACCTCGATCGATTATTGTGACGCAATACCTGAATCCGTCCTCGGATATGGGTAATGGACCGACGATATCTGCGTGGATGTGTTCGAACCGACCTGAGCTTTGGAAATCTGCATATTCTGATATATTATGTCTGGTTACTTTGGTTTTTTGGCAATTAACGCATGCTCGTGCCCATGTGCCTATCTCCGTGTTCATGTTCGGCCAAAAGAATCTTTCCGAGATCATTTTGCGAGTTGACCGGATTCCGGGGTGACTGATGTCGTGAACCAGGTTGAAAACGTTTTTTCTGAAATTTTCAGGCACGACCGGTCTTGCCTGTTGTTTTGACATTTCGCAATATATTTCGCGGTTGCAATTTGGTAACGCTAAACGTTTGATCGTAATGTTATTGTTTTTGACCTCGTTTTTTGTGTACCGTGCAATGTAGTCGTCGGTATTTTGCGCTTCGGCGAATTGTTCGTAGTCTAAACTCGTGGGACCGGATATGGTTGCGACACGCGATAATGAGTCGGCGACAACATTGTCGTCACCGCTGACATGACGAATATCGGTAGTGAATTCACTGATGAACAGTAATTGCCTTGTTCTACGAGATGTTTCGGCATCGGTATTTAGTTTTGTAAACGCATGTACCAATGGCTTATGATCTGTGAATATTGTTAATGGTCTTCCTTCGAATAATTTTCGGAAATGTTTAATTGCCATATAGATGGCAAGTAGTTCGCGATCGTAAGTGCTGTAACGCTGTTGTGTATCGGATAAGCGTTTTGAAAAATAACCTAGCGGTTTCCATGTACCTTTAACTCGTTGTTGCAGTACCGCCCCCGCACAGGTATCCGATGCGTCCGTCATTAGTGCAAGCGTCGCATTGCAGCTTGGGTAGGATAACGTGACCGCGTTTTTGAGCTGCGACTTACATTCACCGAACGCTGTTTCAGCTTCTGTTGACCACACAATAGGCGTCTTGTCGTTTCGTTTTGCGTTGTGTAAGTACTTTGATAACAAAGCTTGGCTTTTCACCGCGTGTGGAATGTGTTTGCGATAAAAATTTACCATTCCTAAAAATCTACGAAGGTCGTTGACGGTTTTAGGTTTGGGGTAGTCGGTAATCGCCTTGACCTTGTCGTCTAGAGGCCGTATTCCTTGTGCCGACACGTGAAAACCAACGAAATCTAATTCAGTTACTCCGAAACTGCATTTTGTTAATTTTATGGTTAGACCGAATTTCTTTAGCCTATCGAAAAGGATCTTTAAATGTTCCTTGTGCTGTTCCGCGTTGTCACTTGCAATAATGACGTCATCGATGTAACAGAATAGGAAATCTAAACCCTCTAAGACTGTATGATGCATGAACCTTTGAAAGGATTGCGCTGCGTTTTTTAGGCCGAAGGTCATCCGTGGGAACTCAAATAACCCGAATGGCGTTATGATTGCCGTTTTCTCTACGTCCGCTGGGTTAATTGGTATGTAATGGTAGGCACGGTTTACATCTATGCAAGAAAATATTTTTTTACCTGCGAGGATGTATGTGAAGTCGTGTAAGCGCGGGATCGGGTACCTATCCGGTTTGGTGATGGCGTTTAGCTGCCTATAATCACCACACGGACGAATGTTCCCGTCTTTTTTTGGCACTACGTGCAGAGCGCTTGCCCATGGGCTTTTGGAGGGCCTACAAATACCTAAGTCCTGCATGTTCTTAAATTCCTCCTTTATTTTGGTATATCGGTCTAGCGGCAACGGTCTTGCCCGGGTATGTACCGGTGGGCCTGATGTCTCGATGTGATGCACGATCGAGTGCTGCGGCGGCTCCCTAAATGACGTGGGTCTAGTGATTTCAGGGTAAGTGGTAAGCAATTCGTGATAAGGGTGGCTTTCGTTAACCGTTTTGACTGACGTTTCTGTACAATTTTCTATAGTCGCTAGAACATTTAACTTTGTTGTGCTATCTATCAACTTTCTTGCACTTAGGTCTACTAACAATCCATAATGGCTTAAAAAATCTGCTCCTAATATGGGTTGTTTGACGTTAGCTATAATAAATGTCCATTTAAATTCGCGCCTTAACTTAAGTCCAAGTGACAATGTGTGCGTACCGTAGGTTTCTATGGGTGTACCGTTTGCGGCGTACAGAGTGTAATCTTCTTGAGATTGTTTTTTTTTACGCTTGACCATAGATACTGGTAGTACTGACACATTGGCACCGGTGTCTACTAGAAAATTGAATCCGTTAATGCTATCATTTACACACAAACGACGGTTAATAATAATACCTCCGTTACAGCTTCCCGTCGCCGACTGTACGGTTGTTAGTTTTCCTGGGCCTTGCCTGTCCATTTGCATGGTTTTCTGCACTTGAACGCCTTGTCGCCGAACCTGTTGTGGTAGAAGCATAACCCTGGTCCTGTTGGTGGTCCTTGCGATGTTGACCGCCCTCGCTGTTGCCTGGTACTTCGTGCACGTGCTGTTGATGCGCCGCGGTATGCCCTGCGGTCGAACCTGTCCGTACCTCTGGATTTGCGTAGTTCTGCCACTTCGATTGATAGTTTGGCTACGGTATCCTCTAGTGTATCTGACTTTTTTCCTGTTATTTCTGCCACCTCCCTGGGGCTGCTGGTCTCCCATATTTTGTCCGCCACTGCTGCCAGCTTTTCCGGTTCTGTGATTGCCGTTGCTGCCAAAACAGTCCTTACCGACGTCGGTAGGTGGTTTTGCCACATGACGAGCAATGTTTCCGGCGTTATTCTATCTCCTGCTAGAGTCTGCATCTGCCGCAGGAGTTGGGTCGGCTTCTGATCTCCCAGTTGCATCTCGCCAATCAGCTTCTGTATCCGTTTGTTCTCCGATTCCTCGTACACTACCAACAATCGGTCTTTCAAATTTTGGTATTTGTTACTTTTTGGTGGAGTCTTCAAAATATCCGCTACTTGCATTATGACCTGCTTGCCAAGTTTCGCTACCAGCAATTGATACTGCGCCTCATCGCTGGTTTTCTGTGGCGCTACAGATGCTTCGAACTGTATGAACCATAAACTTGGTTGATCTGTCCAAAAATCTGGTATCCTTGAGGACACGGAGATTAGCACGATATCGGAAGTACTTTCTTGAGACATTTTGTTTAACTTTCGCAGTCTTTTAGAGAGATGCCTTGTGATAGAGCGTTACTATCGAATTACGCACCAGATATAGTTGTCGTTGAGCCGTTCCCAAGTAAGCGGTTTGTTTCTTACACGTGGAAAGTTTATCGCACCGATGTATGGTTACGTGTTCGCTCGCGTCGGATAGTCACCAATGTACGAGTGTCTGTGTACCACTGATTATTAGTAAGGAGAGTTCAATGAAAACACTTGATTTACTTCACGAAGGTTTCGCTTGTATTGTTCAAGAATAAAGAGTTCACAATATGACGATAATTGATTACTTATTTTACCTCAGCTATTCCTTAACACATAAGAATGTTTAGCACAACTATATCTGGACGAGCGCGGGGAACGACTGGCTAGCCCGCCTCGCGTGGTTGGGAATTGCAGCGCTAACATTTTAGTAGGTGCGCGTGCTCCTACTACTAAATGCTCCGGTTTGACCGTGAATGCAGTTAGGACCGTGCGATTGTAGCGTTCCGCTTGCCCGTTAGCGCGTGGTGTCGCTGCCGCATTTAATACCTAACGTGCTTAAATACTCTTCAAAACGCTTGGACGTAAATGAACTCCCTCTGTCCGAAATGATTCGAGTAGGAACGCCAAATGTGTGGAAATAGTTTTTTAAAGTAGATATAGAATTTACAGATTTTGTATTTTTGACTGGGGCTAAAATAGTATATTTTGTAAACGCATCAACAGTTAAAAGCAGATATGCGTTTTTCTTTTTGCTTCGCACAAAAGGACCCAAATGGTCTATATGCAATGTATGAAAGGGGCGATCTACTTTAGGTATCGGGTGGAGTTCACCCGCCTTTTTACCCGCTGGTATTTTTGAGTGAGCACATTGCAGACAAGAATCGACATACTTTTTAATAAACCGCCTCATTTTGGCAAACCAGAAGGTGCTTTTAATTTTATCATATGTTTTATCGAAACTGTAGTGACCCATATCATCATGATGAGACTTTAATATTTGCCATCTAACCCCTTTAGGTACGACCCAGCGATCTCCTGCCTCAGTTTTTCTATACAATAATCCTCTTTTAATTACAAAATTATTTTTAATTTCAAATATACCGTTTGTATCCTCATCTTTTAATATATTTACGATGCGTTGAAGTTCAGGGTCGCTTTGTTGTACAGTCGTTATCCATTTGGTTTCGATACACCGTACTTCAAGAATCTCGGACCCAACTGGATTTCGACTAAGTGCATCTACATGGGACATAGTGGAACCAGACTTGTAGATTATTTTGAAATCGTATTCCTGCGTAATGTTCCACCATCTCGCCACTCTAGATAAAATATCTCTTTTTTCAAAGGTTGCCCTCAAGGAATTACAGTCCGTAACGATGGTAAATGGTATGCCTAAAAGGTATGTCCTAAACCGTTGTAACGAACTCGCGACTGCGAAGGTTTCCAGATCGTATGAAGTAAAACAAGACTCTTCTGGTGAGGTTTGTCTGCTATAATATGCTACAGCATTAAAAGGCGCATCTTTATTAGCCCTTTGTAATAAGATACCAGCAATTCCTATTTTCGAAGCGTCTGTATGGAGTTGAGTTTCAGACCCAGGGTTATAGAATGCTAGAATTGGACGTTTAACTAATTCCCCTTTTAAAGTAATAAAAGCATTCTCCTCAGAGTCCGACCACATCCACTTTGCATCTTTCTTTAAACGTTGAGTAAGTGGTCGGGCGATTGATGAGAATCCTTTTATGAAACTGCGAAAGAAACTACAAAGTCCCAAAAATTGTCTAACTCTGTGTTGATCGGTAGGACGAGGAAATACATCAACGGCATTTATTTTAGCTTTACCCGGCCTAATGCCGCTGGCGCATACTTCAAAGCCGAGGTAGTCAATAGACTCCTTTAAGAAATTACACTTTGACAACTTAAGTGTAATACCAGCGGTACGAAACAATTCTAAAGTCGATTTTAGGTTTTGAAAGCCTTCCTCTATAGTTTTAGACGGTATTTTGACATCGTCCATGTAAGCAAACGCTTCTTTAAACCGGGCATTACCTAGTATATTGTTAATTGCCCTTTGAAAATTAGACGGTGCATTTACAAGGCCAAAAGGCATCCTATTGAACTCATAATGTCCGTCGGGTGTTATGAAGGCCGTTAAATGTTTTGATGCTTCGGACATACATAACTGGTAATAACCTGACATGAGGTCTAAAGTCGTGAAATATTTATAACCGGACAAATTATCTAGCTGATCGTCAATTCTAGGGATGGGATAATGCTCCTTAATAGTTTTCTTATTTAAAGCTCTATAGTCGATGCATAATCTGTACTCCCCGGACTTCTTCTTTACGAGGAGAACAGGAGATGCATAGTTTGAAGTAGACGGTCTAATTATGTCAGACTCCTCAAGGTCATGAACTATCTCACGAACAACTTGTCGTTCCGTAAAAGGCATGCGATACGGTCTATACACTACTGGTGTAGAATCGTTCAGCTTTATCTCCATCTCGACATTAGTAATACATCCTAGCTCTCTTGTGGTAAAAGCAAAACAGTCTCTGAATTCGTTTAAAAGATAAGTTAATTTGATAAGATCGCTTTGACTAATTTGATCGCTAACGGATAGCATTTTAGTGTCAATAATATTACTGGAAGAGTCGCCATCAACACATTGTTCAATTTTATTGATGGTATGACAATTGGCACGAGTTAAAGGAAGGGCTCGAGACAAAAGAGTGCCTTTATTTAAAATGAAGTTATTTTCCCTAAATCCGTTCAACTGAAGAGTTGCCCTACCACGAACTATTTGTAAAATACAAGGCATAGTATCGTACATCTTTTGAGGCTGAGAACACAAGCCAGGTTCAAACAAAACCTCGCCGTCATACGGTGGGTTTGAGTATACAGCTACTTCGGAGCAACCTGCTATAGTGATCGTCTCGTAAACATAAAGTTCTATGCATTTTTGTTTATTAACCGCTTTATCTTTGATAACTAGTTCGTCTTTTGTTTTATAAACCACTGCATGGTTTTACTCTGTGAATGTTTGACCAATTAGTAATGATACTTTCAGAAAATGATCGGGTACTATCAAGACTTCTACGCGGGCTTTAACCGAATCTATCTCAATTTCGACATCACATTTCCCTATACAATGAACTAAGGAATTTCCAAACCCTCTTAAAACCGGTAAATCACCGTAAGATTGTGTTATATTTAAATTTTTTTGCATCTGATTCCCTAAGCATAGTGATTTGACTACCGAAATCATCGAAGCACTTCAAGGTGTGTCCGTTAACTATTGCATCCTTAAAATATTTCGTATCATTATCTTGTTCTTTTGAAATATTTAAGACTGTCTTATGTATTTCGGACTCGCGTTTAGTGGGACAATCGGAAATTAAGTGACCTACTTTATGACAGGATTCGCATCTTTTAATTGGGTGTATACATTTAAAGTGTTGGTGCCCTTCTTCTCCGCAATTATAACACTTTACTGTCTTATATTTATTATTCTTATTTGTATTACCTTTGAATGATTTCGACGGTATACTATCGGAAGGGCCCGCCTGCAGAGTAACGTTTAACTTATCATTTCTTTTTGTTGCTCTTACATTACGGAGATAAACTAATAATTTATCCGGTTCACTGAATTGAACCGCTTCTGCACTTGTCCTAACCGATCTATCATCAATACCGAATAGTAAGCAATCAATGGCATTTTTACCACTAATGTTACATCTATTTATTAGAACCATCTTTTCGTAGTAATACTCTTCTAAATTATCTCCAAAACGCCTTTACAGGCGAGTGTTTCCGTCAGCAACCGACCATAGTTGTCCTCACAAGGAAATGCTAAACGCAATTTTTCTTACCACTCCGTCCATGTAAATAACAAACTAGGTAAGCCTTGGTACCACTTCTGGGCTAGGCCAACTAATTTTGGTAAAGCATAGTGAATAATTTGTCGTTCTGTCCAGTTATAAATCTTTGCACATTCGTTAACTTTAGTAATCCAGACATTAATACTCTGGTTACGCTTGGTTGGGTCAAATTCAGGTACAACATTTAAAGTCGGAAAACGTTCCTAATTTCCGTCCCTTTGTATAGACTTAACTATATCTTTAAACACATCTGCGAAACTAGAGTCTAATACAGTAAA
Organism: Lacanobia wlatinum; assembly: GCA_947578705.1. NCBI lineage: Eukaryota > Metazoa > Arthropoda > Insecta > Lepidoptera > Noctuidae > Lacanobia > Lacanobia wlatinum. The sequence goes on from OX388034.1 coordinate 28,128,344, forward strand.
TTGGTTACTTGGTAATGGTGGTGCAGCGTGAGCAGGAACCGCAGGTTCGCTTGGCCGACTCTCGCAGCGCTGACTGCTGGTCCCAGCACGTGGGAGCTCTGCCGGGTCTTCAGGTAATTCAGGAGTTCGGGTTCGCCTTGTGCTCTTTTCTCGCATCGGTCTCTTGCGCTGCGATCTGCGACTACGCCGAGTCTCTGTAGATGACTGCGACTCACTGCTGGAGCCCTTAGAGCCTCTTTCACGTTTCCGCGATCGATCGCTTGGCATGTTTGTTACTTAGCTGAAAACATACAAACAAAACAAGTAAACGTTCTCAATCAAGTATTTGGTCCTATTAAAAGATTTAAGTCTGAAATATTATTGTATTTTCACAAGTCTGTAGGGTATAATATAATAATAAAAAAATAAAAAATACTTATTTCGTTGAATTCTGAACGTTGATAGTTCGATAAAAACATGCAACACGACGAAATTAAAGTGTGTTGAAACTAAATGGCCTTATTTAATACCCCTGTATTGTTTGAAAGCTTAAAAAAAAGAATGTTCACAAAAGTAACACAAGGGTTTAATTAGGATTAAAATTCTGATATTCTTCTTCTATCTCATAATCTAAAAGTATGAACTATACAAATAGCCGTTACAAATTAAAAAAAATACTTAAAAAGAAACACATTTAAAAAAAAATCGTTACTTTTTTAAGCGGGCGTAAAGTTTTCACCAAAACCGTTACGATTTCTGGTGGAATCCCACTTCTGACCTGTTCGAGGTCAGGAAATGAGAAAACAGTTCTTCAGGATAACTATTTTATTCACTTAGGTTTTGCACTTTAAATCCAATCAACCTTACTCGACGAGAGACCAAACTAGAATGCCCCGGTTCACGAATGCCATCTTTTTTTATCAACCAACGCACGAACGAACGAACGTTAGAGTGAACTGTCAGTGACTAAATGCCAGTTGAGTCAATACACTATCTGTATTACGTGAACAGAGACATTCAAACTATTTTAATATAAAATTAGGCTACTAAATCTTACTTAAAAATAATAGAAGTTGTTCAATTATGCCAAAAAATGCTAACACAAGTTTAACGCAGTTTTGACCAGTCCGTAATGCCCGAGCTTCAGGAGTAATGTATCGTGATCAACGCAATCAAACGCCTTCGAGAGATTACAAAAGACACCTATGGCATCCTGTGCGTCCTCCCACGCATTAAAGATGTGCTTTAGTAAGGTAACACCAGCGTCAGTTGTACAACGTCCCCTGGTGAAACCATACTGTTTATCATGAAAGATGTTATTCGTGTTAAAATGATTAAGCATCTGATTTAGCATCACTTTTTCAAATACCTTACTAAACACTGGCAACACAGATACTGGTCTATAATTATTTGTGTCTTTACTATCCCCAGTTTTAAAAAGTGGTATCACCTTACTGAATTTCATTAGGTCCGGAAAGACTCCTTGATCCACACACAAATTAAATATTACAGCTAAGTACGGCGCTACAGTCTCGATGATTGAGGTACAAACTTTGATAGACAATCCCCATAGATCTTCGGTCAATTTAATTTTGATTTGTTTAAAAGCTTTTATTACTACTATGGGGTTTATATGTTTAAAATTAAATTCAGTCGGGCTGGCTGAAACGTTCGCCTGTAATAAATCAAAAGCAAGTGAAGGCGAGGAATTTAAGGCTTCAGTAGTTTTAATAGGGATACTCGTAAAGAAATTTACAAATTCTTGAGCAACTTGTTTGTTATCGCTAATAGTCCATGAGAAGTATCCAATCCGTAATCAGTGTTATGTCTTTTGTTCCTATTTGTTTCATTGTTTATAATTTTCCAAACCGTCTTTATTTTATTGTCTGCTGTTTTTACCTTATTACTTATATATAAAGCCTTAGCTACCTTACAAGTGTTTTTATAAATCTTTGAGTAGGTAGCTACATACTTATTAAAAGTCTCAGTGTTAATAAAAGGCTTAAGGCCATACAACTCATAAAGTCTTTCCCTACTTTTTCTGAGTCCTTTAGTTGCCCAGTTACTAAATAAAAACTTAGGGCAGATAGTTTTAGTTTTCTCTTTAAAAGTATTATTGAATTCGGTTTGGACTAAAGAAAAAAATCTGTATACAAAATATTAGCATTATTCAATGTAAGGTTCCAATCACTTAACTTCCCGATTAAAGTGCGGTTAAATTTATTTAAATCACCGGATGTTATTGGTCTAGTTTGTATTTGCACTTGGAATGTTGGACTCAAAAGATACCAGTAGCCCACTGTGATCAGAAGGAAGGTAATTTACAATGGCTTTCTCTAAGTAGTTGCCACAACAAAAAACATTATCAATACATGTAGCAGTAGTTGTAGTTGTACGGGTTGGTTCTATGAACACATTAGACAAATTGAATGATTTAAAGAGATTTAATAATCTACAGCTATCTGAATTGTTTTCTAAGATATTAATATTAAAATCTCCACAGATGATTACTAGTTTATTACCAGTTGCAAGTTTTGCCAATACATCTTCCATCACTGACTCAAATATAGCGTAGTTCAGATAATTAGGGGGTCTGTAAACGCACACTATGACATGCTTATCTAGCTCAAAACAGGACAGCTCAATGCTATGTTCAACAGACAAGTTAACTATGTCTTAACGGGTTTTAAATTTAATACATTTTTTTACTAATATTAGTGAACCCCCACGTAGCATTGTCTTTCGGTTAAAAGAACTTCCCACACTATAATTCTCGTAATTAATCAACATTTCAAAATCCTTTAACCAATGCTCAGTGAAACAAATAATGTCAAACATTGTTTTTTCTAAAAATAACTCTATTTCCAGCTGTTTTGAAGAAAAGCCTTGAATATTCTGATAGAATAATTTAAAGGATTTCTGCTTAACCCCTTTATTAAAATTAGCTATGCGAGAGCAAGAAGATGCCTGGTTCATGGTAGAATTGGTAGATAAAACTATACTGTTATTGGTATCCTCTGTTGTCGTACAAATCAGTTTAAAGGAACATCCGGAGCGAGCCCCACGACTCCCATGCCATCACTAGGCACCAAGATCCTGCTACTTGTGGACCCCACATTAAAAGAATTGTCCAAAGTGACACATGGATTCTCCTTCGTACAGTTATTGTAAATATTTATAGCATTAGTGCTATAGTTTATTAAGGTATCCACCTGTACATTAGTATTATTACTAATAATTGCAGTGCTAATTATAGTACAAGACGTCGACATACTACTTATGTCTGAGTTTCTATAATATGCTAATAGCCTAGCTATTTGATGTCTAAACCTAATAGGCAGATACACTGTATCCCTAGTCGACTCGCGTCTCCAGACGCCTCAAACGTGCGGCTGGCTCGCATAGAACTGCAAAAAATTGCACATTTTTGTTCCTGGCTAAATTCTGCAAACGCTATAGCTAGCTGGCCCGCGCCGAGACGCGTCTCCAGACGCCTCAAACGTGCGGCTGGCTCGCATAGAACTGCAAAAAATTGCTCATTTTTGTTCCTGGCTAAATTCTGAAAACGCTATAGCTAGCTGGCCCGCGCCGAGACGCGTCTCCAGACGCCTCAAACGTGCGGCAGGCTCGCATAGAACTGCAAAAAATTGCACATTTTTGTTCCTGGCTAAATTCTGAAAACGCTATAGCTAGCTGGCCCGCGCCGAGACGCGTCTCCAGACGCCTCAAACGTGCGGCAGGCTCGCATAGAACTGCAAAAAATTGCACATTATTGTTCCTGGCTAAATTCTGAAAACGCTATAGCTAGCTGGCCCGCGCCGAGACGCGTCTCCAGACGCCTCAAACGTGCGGCTGGCTCGCATAGAACTGCAAAAAATTGCACATTTTTGTTCCTGGCTAAATTCTGAAAACGCTATAGCTAGCTGGCCCACGCCGAGACGCGTCTCCAGACGCCTCAAACGTGCGGCAGGCTCGCATAGAACTGCAAAAAATTGCACATTTTTGTTCCTGGCTAAATTCTGAAAACGCTATAGCTAGCTGGCCCGCGCCGAGACGCGTCTCCAGACGCCTCAAACGTGTTGCTGGCTCGCATAGAACTGCAAAAAATTGCACATTTTTGTTCCTGGCTAAATTCTGAAAACGCTATAGCTAGCTGGCCCGCGCCGAGACGCGTCTCCAGACGTCTCAAACGTGCGGCTGGCTCTCATAGAACTGCAAAAAATTGCACGTTTTTTTCCTGGCTAAATTCTGAAAACGCTATAGCTAGCTGGCCCACGCCGAGACGCGTCTCCAGACGCCTCAAACGTGCGGCAGGCTCGCATAGAACTGCAAAAAATTGCACATTTTTGTTCCTGGCTAAATTCTGAAAATGCTATAGCTAGCTGGCCGCGCCGAGACGCGTCTCCAGACGCATCTCCAGACGCCTCAAACGTGCGGCTGGCTCGCATAGAACTGCAAAAAATTGCACATTTTTGTTCCTGGCTAAATTCTGAAACGCTATAGCTAGCTGGCCCGCGCCGAGACGCGTCTCCAGACGCCTCAAACGTGCTGCTGGCTCAAAACAATTGGTACTTTTAGCTCAAGATTCAAGCAACACCTACTTTGCATTCATAAAGAAACTACATAGAAACAACTTACCTACCCAGGGTATGCACGCAGCTAGTATTGGTGAATTTGTCCCATGTTCTCAATATAACTCTTTTTAGTGACAAAACACTACACCACACAGTCCTCAACTGTTCAATCATTTTTATTTTTAACCATACTATTTTAGACGTTTAGCAAAGTTCTTTCGGGAGTGTAGGTAGTTAAGTGCGGGTGCGCGGAAAATAAAAGTCTCTTAGCTACTTACTTTTATAATGTCCGTGCACAACACGATTACACGACACAGAAACAGAAGGAGAACAGACAGTAAACACACAATAGTCACAACACAGTACAGTAGTCAGTTCACGTAAACTATATCGAACTTATCACAATACTTTGCCTAAGCGAGTCGCGAGCGCAGGTGATTAGCGGCGAGGTCCTTGACCGACTGACCTACAAACCGAATCGATCCGTGCAGGGCCGGACTCAGGGCCTTTGCGCACGCGACTTCTTATACATTGCGCTCCTAATATTTAATGATGCGCATGATCATTGCGCCACCGACACCATCCGACATTATAATGAAAACATTATAGATGCCGTGAATGTCCAGAGTTGTGTTATCAATAAACTTACATGATAATAATAATGTGGCTGTGTTTATGTTTGTGTTGTAGTTGTGCTGTGTGTGTTTATAATAAACATAAATAAATATGTGGTAGGTGTGAACCCTACATCACCCCCCTCCAGAGACCGTCAAGGGCGATAAAAATCTGGGAACCTGACATGACGACCAGAGCGAGTGGTATACTCTTTGCTACTGCTAGGTGGAGTGACTTCTTCTGGGTCAGCTTTGTCTGGCAAAATGTAAGCTGGCTTAAGGCGGTCAATTGAGACCGTGACCTCTCTACCCTTAAATAAAATTCTGAAGACTTTGTCTCCCCGTTGCAGAACTTTGTGGGGACCTGTGTACGCTGGTTGTAGCGAGCCACGTAATGCGTCTTCACGAAGGAACACGTGATCAGTGGTCTGCAGATCCTTATAAACGAATACGCTGGTCTTGCTGTGACGGGATGCTGGAGTTGGTTGCAGGTTTTGAGCGAACTTGCGAATGCGCGCAGTGAAGTCTGTGACGTCAGTCGTTCCTTCGTCACTAGGGGTGAAGAATTCACCTGGGAGCCTTAGCGGTTCGCCGTATAAAAGTTCGGCTGAGGACGCCTGGACATCCTGTTTGAATGCGCTCCGTATACCAAGCAATACCCACGGCAAGGACTCTGTCCACTTTTCACTAGCATGGCACATGATGGACGCCTTGAGTTGCCGGTGAAATCGCTCCACCATGCCATTACATGCCGGATGGTATGCCGTTGTCCGCTTGTGCTGGAAACCAGCCAGTTTGGACAATTGTTCAAACAGGGCTGCCTCAAACTGTCGACCCCTGTCCGTGACAATGTCTGTGGGACAGCCAAACCGGGCAATCCATCCGGATAGCAGCGCTTTAGCTACTGTCTCGGCACTTATGTCGAAAATAGGTATGACCTCTGGCCACCTGGTGAAACGGTCGACTGCCGTCAGACAATACCTAAAAAATGCCTTGGGAAATGGGGAGCGGGCCCACAAGGTCAATGTTGACGGTGGTGAACCTTGCACGTGGGAGGTGATACGACCCTAATGGCGCAGAAACGTTTCGGCTCACTTTGGCCCGCTGGCAGTCAAGACAAGCTCGAGCCCACTCCCTGCAGTCCTTCCTTATGCCTGGCCAAACGAAGCGCTCTGCGATTAATTTGGCAGACGCTGAGACACCAGGATGGCTGAGGGAGTGCAGGCTGTCGAAGACTTGCTTTCGCAGCATTACAGGCACAAATGGTCTGGGTGGCGTTGTACTGACGTCACAGTACACAGATGTACGCTCCCCTGGGACCTGCACCTTCTCCTGTTCCAACGAGGATCCTTCCTGGAGCAACGTAGATAGCTCTGGATCCGAAGTTTGCGATTCCGCGAGAGTGTCGAAGCTGACCGGTACTTGTAGCGCTTCCACGCGAGATAAGGGGTCGGCTACGACATTGTCCTTGCCGGTATTGTGCCTTATGTCGGTGGTAAACTGGGCAATGTAGTCTAGGTACCGGAATTACCTGGGCGAGCAGTTTTTCTTCCTCTCGTGGAATGCGAAACTGATCGGCTTGTGATCTGTGTAAACAACGAAATGTCGGGCCTCGAGCATGTGGCGAAAGTATGTGATGGCCTCATAAATGGCCAGCAGTTCCCTGTCATAGGGAGAATACTTTGCTTGCGAAGGGCTGAGCTTCCTGGAGAAGAAAGCTAGTGGCTGCCAGCCATCATCGCTAAGCTGCTGCAACACTGCACCGATTGCTGAATCCGACGCATCTGTAACTAACGCGAGTTTGGCATTGCAATCGGGGTGAGCTAAAAGAGCAGCGTTAGCTAAGCTTGCCTTACAGTCCTCAAATGCTTGCAAAGTATTCACCGCAAGACATATGGGCTGTGAGCCCTTTACGTTGCCAATCAAGAGGTTGTGAAGCGGTGCCTGGATCTGAGCTGCGTGGGGTATGAAACGCCTGTAAAAATTAATCATACCCAGGAATCGGCGCAACTGACGGACATCTTTGGGCGGCGGGAAGTTGTTGATGGCTTCGACCTTGGAGTGGAGTGGTTTGGTGCCCTTCTCGGAGATAGGTAACCTAGAAAAATTATCTCCGGAACACCGAAAACACACTTGGACGTGTTTACCAACATGCCGAAGTCCTTCATCCTGCCGAAGATAATAAGGAGGTGCTCCTCGTGCTCTGCCTGTGACCTTGAGAAAATTAAGAAGTCATCCAAGTGAGCGTAGCAAAAGTCCAAACCTCTGGTCATCTCGTCCACAAAACGCTGGAAAGTCTGGCCTGCGTTACGCAGACCGAACGTCATGTACGGAAATTCGTACAGGCCGAACGGTGTGGTGATCGCCGTCTTCGGAATGTCATCTGGACTGACAGGGATCTGATTATAGGCCTTAACAAGGTCTATGGTGCTGAAGACTTTGCAACCAGCGATGCTGTGTGCAAAGTCGTGGATGTGCCTAGTCGGATACCTGTCAGGGATGGTTCGGGCGTTGAGCATTCGGTAATCACCACAGGGTCGCCAACCGTTGTCTTTCTTGGGGGCGAGGTGCAATGGTGATGCCCATGGACTCTCCGACGGTCTGGCGGTTCCATTGGCCAGCATCAACTGGAACTCCTGCTGAGCAATCTTTAATTTATCTGGCGCTAGTCGCCGAAATGGTGATGATACTGGAGAGCCGGGGGTGGTGCGGATGTGGTGTACGGTGTGTGGTGTAGTGCGTAGTGTACCGGCGGGTCGGGTGATGTCGGGATAGGCTTCCAAAATTTTGTGGTACCTCGAATCACCAGAAGAAATTTCTACAGAAAATAAAGATGAGTCTGAGTGATCCGAGGCTATAGAGAAGACATTCGTAGTACTATCAACTAGTCGTTGATTACGACGGTCAACGACTAGCGAGTAAACACTTAAAAAATCTACGCCGATAATTGGCTTGGTTACCTCGGCCACCACAAAACGCCACTTAAAGTACGTATTCTACGGAGTCCTAAATTTAAACTTAATTCTACGAAACCAAATGTTTTGATGGGCGTACCATTTGCGGTCACAAGTTGGTAGTTAGTACCAGGGGCATGAAACTTCTATAGAGACTTTGAACTCGATAATAAATCTCGACAATAGCGCCATCTTATGGGCGTGGAGGTCAATTTCTCCCAAAATTAACAAAAAGGAGTCGCTAGATGGCAGCAGTGGAAAGATTTAGGTACTTAACATACTCATTAAATTCTACAAAAAGAAATAATAAATATTATAAACACATTATAAAAATTGTGATTAATTTTAATAATATATAGTAGTAAAAATTAGAAATGTAATATAATGTGAAATGAAAATATTTTTTTTATTTTTATATTGGCAACTTTCTATCGGTACTTCCGAGAGTTAGGAAAACTTGCAGCCATTTTAAATTATTGTTCGTTCGGTTTTCTTAGTTTTCTTTGCGTTTGTTTATTTCCTTGCTTTTTATACGACTTGGCGTGATAACGGATTCTGTGACCTCTGCTTACGATACGAACTGGCCTGTTACTGTGACACCGATCACTTGCAAACCTGATATCTTGGCTTTTTCTTATACGGACTTTGTTTTGTTTTGCGACTTGGGATTTAAAACTTTACAATGCCGAAAGCAAAAGAATTGAAGTGTTATTTTGGATGTGTTGTTGATGGTAAGCATTTCATTTAAGAATGTGTGATAATGAAACTAGCTTTTGCCCGCGACTCCGTATGCGCATATCGAGTTTTTTCCCGTACCCGTAAGAATTTCGGGAAATCCTTAGTGCTCCTCAAGGAATCTACATACCAAATTTCAGCTATCTACGACCAGTAGCGTCGACTTTGCGTTGTCTGTCAGTCACTCAGTCGAAGAATTTTATATATACCTTTTGATAACTGTAATTCTGCTTTCCTTAATTCTACAGGGATTTTTGTATTTATTGTGGTAACCACAATAAAATTTATCTACAATTTATGACATGTGAAGGATTCACTCTAATAGAAATATTGATTTGCAGGTCCATTACACCGTTTCCCTAAATGGGATTTTCCATACACAGAGAAGTTTAATCAGTGGAAGTCTTCGCTCAATCCTGCAACTATAGCACGAGGCGATGAATACATCTATATATAGGATCGTCAGGATTTATTCCGCTAGATTCAGACATCATGTGGGCAGAATATGGGTTTCGTGCAATGATAACACACTTGTAGGTACGACACACTGCTTTTATTAAAAAAATCACAAATCACAATTTAAATTATTAACTTAACGAATCGAGTACAGTTCCGAGACGTCTTAACTCCGAACTTAAAACATCACGACTCTGTAGAAGCGCGCTGTGGTGTGGGTTGAACAAGTGGGGTTGCCACTGGCGCGCTTGCGATTCGTTTCATGTCCGTACTAATGACCGGATGCGACACGGCCATTCTGCGATGCACACGTCCTCGTGTGTTTTTAATCTGAAAAATACAAAAGTCCGGCACAGTATCTGCTCGTCTAATCCTGACTCAAACGAAGACTGTTGAGATACTTAAAATTAGGACTAAACTTCTTAAAACCTGTTTTATTTCCCAAGCAATGATCAAATAATCTTCAAATTAGGAATAAAGTAGGCTAGTGTACGAACTATAACTATCTAGTTTCGAGATTACCGGAACCAAGCACACATAACATTTGACATTACATTAACCAATCAAAAACAAAACCTCAGGTATCTCGTTCATGGTCAACAATACTCATACTCTAATCCCCACGGGAATACCGAGTCATTCCTTGACTCTATGGTTTTTGCTTCTAGGCAAAACCCGACTATACTACCCAGGGCTACCGCGTACCGCGTACCCACGGACTACTCATTGAGCAGATACCGATTTCCAACGGGCTACAGCTACGATACCTCTGGTACAGTCTCCGACCTACTGAATCGAGAACCTGTTTACATAAACTAAGGTGATGTCAATTCATCATCTATTTCATCTACAATCTCGTAAATTTGTACTTGGCCCTCGGGCATCTTCCGAACACGGTCATGAGCGTATTTGTAAGTACGCTTATAGACAAGAGATTTTAAAACGTATCGATCGCCATCTAACACTTCTACAATTTGAAATGGACCTCTATATTTCACGTCTAGCTTAGTTTGATTACGCTCCTCATTCTCAATAAGCACGAATTCACCGACAGAGAACCTATTCACAAAAACTAAATTGATGCTAACGCATCATCTACTTCATTACTTCACAACGTCAATTGGTACTTGGCCTCGGGCAACTTCCCGACAAAGAGATTTCAAAACATATCCACCGGTCAATTATGATCATCGGAACTTACAAAAAGAAAATCAACTGGGCCAGACCATTTTTCCGTCTATCGTTCATGTAAAGGAGCTACGTTTATGAATTACTCTACGTTAACCTACGAACATAACGGTCGTCGCTACACTGTACAGTTTGAATGAATTAATCTTATTTTAATCTCACCCGTATTAAGTCTCATACTTAGTAGGCAACACGGTAGTAAAAAAATGGAAAATCTGTTTAGGAAAAGTTGTGATAGCTCTGAATTCTCTGTAGCTTTAAAGCTTTAATCGTAACTGTCGGTATGTAAGGAAATCTGTTACCGGCACGGTAATACATGAGCTTAGGTCCAAGTTTTCATTAAAAACGTCTAAGTTGGAACATGACCTTGTGGCAACCTTGCCAGGCAATATCACATTCTAAAGTTTGCACTGAATAAAATGTTGAAACTGTTACCGCCAATGTGAAAATCTTTAAGTACTCGCTTTATACTAAGTAAGTATGTCAAAATTACCTAGCACCATCAATCCAACCACCGAATTGGTATCAACCCCTTTAAAGCTTTGTTGGCTATTCAAATAAAACTTGAGCGACTCACCATGTATTCCAGTCAGCCTTGAACGCTCTTAACCTCACAGATGTTGACATGATACTTGGCTACTGCAGCCTGCCAACTGCTTGCCGACTTTCGATATGTCACGCTCAGAACTGCTCAGAAGTTGCAGCTGTTCAGCAGTTGCAGCTACTTAGCAGTTGTTGCAGCTACTCAGAAGCTATGGCAGCATGCCAACCGCTAGCCTCCTGCTGGCTTCATACACCATGATACGATATCTGAAACTGAAAAATACTACGAGAGTACAAGTCCAATAAAAGCTGTGGTGGGTTTCAGGTTAGCGTAGTAGTCACAGTATCAAAGTCAATAAAAATCTAAATCTAATCAGATTATTGGCTCAGGAAAGCGGCCTACGCCCAGCAGTGGGCAGTCATGGTCATGCAGGAAGGTGATAAGTCATAACATTGCTTTTGCAATTATCACAATTTCCGGAATTAAGTGTAAGGTAGGGTATTGTGATGATGTTGATATTGTGACCATATCTCTTTAATGTCCTAACAACAATAGCACTAAGTGCTTCGATCTGTTTCTCTACCAGCGGTAGCAGAATAATATCGCTCCATCAGCATTATTTGAAATGCCTTAACCAGCAACACCAAAGCTATAGCGCCTAAACTACTACTACACTAAGGCGATAGTCAACATGAGAATAACAGCCTCACTTAAGCATAGAGCCATAAAGTGACAAGTCAATTATCAAACATCGATAATGGTCAATCACGAAACCGTAGTTCTTTGCGAGTCTGCCTCCACAGCAAAAAACGTTTACTCGTAAACAAAATAGAAAATATTAACTACTGAGCGCCTCAGCTCCATAGCAATTACAGAATGAAAATAGCTCACCAGATTCACGTGATGATCCTCGCACACCTCCACACACTTCTTCAACTTCCTTGACCTGGCAGCTGTTGTGAAGTTGCTTGCCTCCGTTCGACACTGGTTTTCATTGTTCGGTTTGATGAGGGTAGCCGCATAAAACTCGACGAATAGGAACTTGACCTTGGAATGTTCCTTGAATTGGTCCTACGTTTAAACCTTATAGGTTATCTACGGCTGGCATACAGGCGCGAAGCTCTTCAGCGCCTGACTTATAGCTAAAATAAGCTGAACTGCACAACACTGCATCCCCGACGAAACACACGTCAGCGGTGGCGCACCAAGATCGCGCGTCGGACTCAGGCTTGTCAGGGTTAAATTCCGGTAACATTAACTTGTTATTTGGTTGAGCTTTAAGAGTTTGTATCAGCGCGCACATTTGTTCATTTTGCATTTGAAAAAGTAACCGCCACTGATTGTTATTGTCACTGTCTCCGCGTGTGATTTCATTAGCACGATTTGATCCCATTTATGATATAGGATCGTCAGGATTTATTCCGCTAGATTCAGACATCATGTGGGCACAATATGGGTTTCGTGCAATGATAACACACTTGTAGGTACGACACACTGCTTTTATTAAAAAAATCACAAATCACAATTTAAATTATTAACTTAACGAATCGAGTACAGTTCCGAGACGTCTTAACTCCGATGCGATCAGACAGTAAGTGTCCGCCTCGCCGTCGACTTAAAACATCACGACTCTGTAGAAGCGCGCTGTGGTGTGGGTTGAACAAGTGGGGTTGCCACTGGCGCGCTTGCGATTCGTTTCATGTCCGTACTAATGACCGGATGCGACATATAATAATGTTCGGTTATGCTACAGGCACTTTGAAAAACAATTTCAATTACCAAGTCATCACTTGACCAGAAATGCAGTACCAACATTGAATATATTTTGTAAGTACTTATCATTCTATATTTCCTAAATCTATTCTATGTATTACATATAATATTATAAAGAGGTAAAGTTTGTGAGTTTTCGATGTTGTAGGGGGATCTCTGGATCTACTGAACCAATTTTGAAAATTCTTTTAGCATTGGATAGCTACATTATCAGGGAGTAACATAGGCTATATATTATCCCCGTACTCCCACAGGAACGGGAACTACGCGGGTGAAACCACGTGGCGTCCACTAGTTTATAATATTTTTAACATGTGCTTTATATTATACTGTTAACTGGCTGTGTCCCATTGTTAACTGGTATCATCTGCATGTAGTCACCTTATTTATCAAAGAAGCATTTTATCTATTAAAACATTTTCCAAATAGAAACATTCAGAGCGGTGAACTTTGACCGATTAAGTGATGCGCTTACCAACATACAACATTTAATTTTTATTTGTGATTCCTAATGTCATGTATTATTTATTCTATTTTTAAATGATAAAACGTTTCTCATATATATTCATAGCTTTGAGTCAACATGAAGAACTGCCCTCAACATCAGCTGCATTGGAGATGTATGAAGAGAGGTTGCCAGCAACATCTGATACTTTCATGGCTCCAAGTAAGTAATAAACTCATATTAAATACCTAGTTATGATATTTACAATTTTTATATGTTATTGAAGAAGTATTAAGCACATTGAATTATTACTGTAGCAAAACTTAGATTTTATGTTCTGTATTTGAATAAGTTTGAATAAAATTCATAAAATGAGTTTGTGAAATCAAGGCCTCTGTTTGGCAATGTACCTAGTGATCTCCCAACTAGGTTGTCACTACTGTGAATTCTGTATTCTAACAATGTCTCTACTATGTGTGAAATGTAATTATTAAATAAATTAATATATAATTAATAATATTTACCGCTTTGGCCGGAAGTAGTGCACAAGAAGCTTCAACATCAACTGCACTGCCAAATGAAGAAACAGAACCAACTACACCCGGTGATGATTCCTCGAATTTAACGCGCACAGAACCTCCACGTAAGCTATTACTATATTATTAATATTGTCATAAATAATAATTGTAGATAGTAAACAATGGATACAACTGGGTTATTTTTTATTACAGGCCCTAAGAGAGCATGTTGTGCGAAACCAACAGTCAAGACTACTATAAGATTGAAAGAGAATTTACAGAAATTACGCGAATGCAAATCTCAATCAAGAAAAATACGCGTAGCTAAAAAAATGGCTATGTCCAAAAAATTTTTGACGTATATTGAAAAACTACCTGATGCGGCACAAACATTCATGAAATTGCAAATGAGATGGAAAAAGAAACCACGAGGGCGACGTTATACTACTGAAGAAAAAATTATGGCCTTAACGATTATGAAGCAGAGTCCAAAAGCCTTTAAACTTTTACAAAAAATGTTTGTGTTACCTTCAAAACGTTGTTTACAAAAAATACTTGGGGCATTTAGGATGAGACCAGGCATTAATACACAAATATTAGAAAATTTGAAAAATGTGGTTCAGCGTATGCCAGAACAAAAAAGGCTCGTCAATTTATTATTTGACGAAGTGTCTTTGTCGCCTGGTCTCGTATATAACGCTTCCCAAAACGAAATCATAGGCTTCGAAGATAATGGCATTAATAAAACCGATAATATTGCAGACCATGCTCTAGTCTTTATGATTAAAGGCATAAAAAGTAGTAGTTGGAATATAGGGTATTCAGATCACTAATCGTGATCTGAATAACCCTATATTCCACAGTTTAACCATTCGAGTATTCCTATATTTCACTATTCGAAATGAGACTTTCACTAAATTGATTGAAAGTAGTTTCATGTGAATGAAAAGAACAGTCACTTCATATCTATCAATGGATCATTCAGTAGGAATGGTCTATTCAGAATGAAAAGAGCAGCCACTTCATACCTATCAATTGATCATTCAGTAGGAATAGTCTATTCAGACATCAACGAGTTTGGAGTGAAATGTGCACAGATTTGTTCCTCCGACACCTTATATAGATAGCATCTAGTTACCTATGTAAAATGCAGGCTTCATATTTAGTTATTGTGTAGTTATAATTATATTGTGTTCGAATTAACACACACTTCGTTGTGAAATGGCTCTTGTTCTCAAATCTTATTTGTTTATATAACATACTAGATTGCGTCGTAGTTTTGGTATAAGAAGTATTTAATTAATATGCGTGATCATTATGAACTACTGAACTAAAGTTATAATGTAGGTACCTAGTTATGCATGGCCAACCCTTACCAAGAACTGTATTAGTAAACAAACATCACGCCATGCGACCCACTAGTTCCGAGTAACTTTAAATACCCATAATAAATTCCTAAGTAATGGTCGCCAAATCAATTAGAATATGATCCAGACCCATAAACAGTTTCTTGTTGCTGATCCATTGTGAGAACCAGCCACAGACGCACACATGCAAACCTCTCCACCAGTATATAAACCTATGTAACTTAGTCTTTATTATAATGCTCATGCTGAGCGCACGTGTATTTAATTAAATAAATATATTTTTTTAATAAGTCCCGCTCGTTCATATTTGACTGGCGCAGTCGGGTCGGATTAGTAAAGTCGCGAACAGTAACCGTTGATAGACACATAAATCGGTCGCAACGTTACCTCGACGCATAGACTTCTAGTCTGCAAAGAACCTACACAAACAAATTCGTCAAAAGAACAGCGCGCGCGTAACATCAGCAGCAGCAGCCTATCAGCAGCAGCAGCCATCAGCAGCAGCAGCCATCAGCAGCAGCAGCTCAACGGCAACAGCAGCAACAGCACAGCGACAACAGCAGCAGTATTAAGAGAACCGGCATGGGATCGAGCAGTCTGTGAGTAGACCCTTTTTCGCACTGTTCTCTTCCTTGTCCTAACTCTAAGTAACGTTTAATTGGACTAGACATCGCCATCTAACGTTTAATATTTTTGGACTAAAATCGCCAAATCTTTAGTATTAGTTTTGAAGTAATTTGGACTCACATTGCCATTTTACTCCGTTCGTGTTAATGATTCAAACATTAATCGTTATACACATTTTAGCGTAACCACGTTGTTTGGACCAAAATCGCCAACTACGTAATATTTTTGTGTCTTATTTAAAATTAAATTGTGAATAATGAATATTCAACTTATCCCTAAGGAAATTCAAAGCATCATTCCAAGATTTGATGGGGATGATAAGTTATTCAATCTTTTTATTTCAAAATGTGAAAATGTAATTAGAAGTTTTAGAGGGGAGAACAACCCAGCACAACAAACCTACTTATTCCATTGCATTACAAGTAGACTAGTCGGTAAAGCCGCCATTTTAATTAGTGAACGTGAAAATGTAACCACTTGGGAAGGCCTAAAAGAACTTTTTGTCCAACACTTTGGAGACCCGAGATCCGAAGCTTGTCTTAGCATAGAATTAGAAAACCTCAAGATAAAACAAGGAGAATCATATATAGACTTTTACCACCGCATCCAAAATGTTAGGAGCTCACTCATATCGAAAGTAAACCTTCTTACAGATGAAGGAATTAAAGCAGCAAAATATATCATATATAATAACACTGCCTTAAACGTCTTCATGTACAACCTACCGGAGGATATGATTAAGTTCGTAAGACTAAACAAATGTATGACACTAGAATCCGCGTTAAGTGTAGTAACTGAGGAAGTTAATTTCCAAACTAGATACAATGCCCGAAACAAGATTAAGACAACCTCTAGTAGTAACACTAACCAATCAAACAATACTAGACCAAACCTTATGACTCCATTTCAATATAAATTTGGTATCCCAATAAACAATAATCAAGGTTTTAAACAGATGTACGGTTTTAGACCCAATTTTATTTCAAATCCCAATAATAATATCCAAAAAGCGAATCAACCACAAGGACCTAAACTAAATACTAATAATAATCAACCAAACCCAAAAGCAATAATTCATCAACCACAACAGATTCCGCGAACATTAAATAATTACAAACAATCAGGTTTCTTTAAAGCCAATCCAAATCAACAATTCCGATTTGGCATAATCAATCAGCCTAGACAAAACACAGATGCATCAATGAGAACAGTCCGTAATAACATGATTGAAGAGCCACTTGAGCTTGACCCAGATTCTAACTGTGAGCAGATATTTTTGTTAGATGACGAGAACATCGTAATGTTATTAGATGAAAGCAACCCACAAAATAATTGTGCCCAAAATGAAAATGAGCCTGTAAATTTTCAGATAGAAGCCTCTCCGACAAACCAAACAGACCAGAAACCGAAGTAATTAATTTAAATTATAGTGGTCTTAGATTACCACACATTTATTTACCAGAAATGGAAGCTATCTTTCTCATAGACACAGGTAGTACACGATCTTTTATTAACTCAGAGTTACCTGACCAATACTTTAAATATTGCAAAACTGAAGAACCATTTGAAGTTATTAGTACACATGGACGTAGCAAACATAGTGAAGTTGCATATATACCTTTAACAGACACTTTTAATACAGACATTCACCATAAGTTTTACATATATAACGTAGATAAAGCATATAACGGTCTTATAGGATCAGATCTATTAAAAGAGCTAGAAGCTACCATAGACATGAAAAATCAAGTCTTAAAAACAAAAACTACAGAAATTCCCATTTTATATAATCCATCTTATCAGGTAGTACTATCCCCTAGATCGGAAACGCGTGTTAGAGTACCAACAATGTTAGAAAACGGAAATGCAATTTTAAATCATATTGAATTCTGCCCAGGAGTTCGTATGCCTGACGCTTTAGTTAACTGCGTAGACTCTTTAGCTCAGACTGTCATACAAAACACTACCGACACTGAGATGACTATAACATTTACAAAACCCTTTAAAGTCCATAGTATAGAACAGGATCTAACAGATGATTGCGTAATTCATAATCTAAACCATAATAACTCCGATTTAGAAAAAAAATATTAAATGAAAACTTAAACAAGTTAAAGATATATTTCATTGTGAATACGTACCCTTATCTTTTACTAACCAAGTTAAGCATAGGATCCGTACAAAAAACGAAGACCCCATTTACATACGCCCATATAGACACCCTTTTAGTCAAAATAAGGAAATACAGAAACAGGTAGATAAGCTTTTAGAAAATAGAGTAATTAAAGAATCACACTCACCTTGGAGTGCCCCTGTACACCTAGTCCCCAAGAAAATGGACGCCTCAGGTGAACAGAAGTTTCGGATGGTTGTAGACTATAGACGACTTAACGAGATAACAATAGATGACAAATACCCACTACCAAACATCACGGACTTGTTTGATAGGCTAGGAAGAGCATCCTATTTTACTACAATAGACTTAGCTAGTGGATATCATCAGATAGAGGTAGAAGAAGAAGACCAACCAAAAACAGCATTTACAACACAATCGGGACATTACGAATTTACCCGTTTGCCCTTTGGTTTAAAAACAGCCCCAGCTACTTTCCAACGAGCGATGGATAATGTACTCCGTGGACTTCAAGGCATACATTGTCTTGTTTATTTAGACGATATCATTGTATTTTCAACCAGCCTTCAAGAACACATAGATAAACTTAAAAAAATATTTGATAGACTTAGAGAAACGAACCTTAAAGTAACTCTTGACAAATGCGAATTTCTTAAGAAAGAAGTGTTATATTTAGGACACACAATAACTAAAGACGGTCTTAAACCAAATAACGACAAAATTAAAGCTGTCTTAGAATTCCCTTTGCCCAAAACACCAACAGAAATCAAAAGTTTCCTAGGTTTAGTAGGATATTACCGTAAATTCATTAAAGATTTTTCTAAAATAACGCAACACCACAAACTGTCAACAAACAAACTGACAAACTGTCTTAAAAAGAAAAATAAAGTCACAATAACTCAAGATTTTATAAATGCATTTGAAAAATGCAAAGAATTACTTACTAACGCACCCCTATTACAATTTCCAGACTTTGAGAAACCTTTTCTTCTAACAACGGACGCATCTAACTTTGCAATAGGAGCGGTCCTATCTCAAGGTCCAATTGGTAGCGACAAACCCATAGCGTTTGCAAGTAGAACTTTGAATGACGCTGAAACACGTTACAGCGCTATAGAAAAGGAACTATTAGCAGTTGTTTGGGCATGCAAACATTTTAGACCTTACTTATACGGTAAAAGATTTACAATATTAAGCGATCATAGACCATTAGTATGGTTAAACTCTATTAATGAACCAGGAAATAGACTCACAAGATGGAGACTTAGACTTTCTGAATACGATTACGAAATAAAAATACAAACCAGGTAAACAAAACAGTAACGCAGATGCATTGTCGAGAATAAAAATAAATGCCTTAGACAATGTTTCAATGATAGTAAACACCGATAACTCAAAGACTATTGCCATTTCATCTGATAAAGAAGACATTATTAGTATTTCATCCAGTAACTCTGAACTCAGACCTAAGTCACCTTATTCGATACCGTCAATAGGAAGTGAAACAGCTACAGCATCTGAAAGAGCAGACACATCTTCTTTAGTAACTGTTCATTCCGAAAATAATACAGATTCATCTGACATTCCAATGCTAAAGGAAGCCATAGATACAAAACCCAATCAGATTCTCGTATACACCTGGCATAAAAATGAGTGTAGTGTTAAAAATTTATCTAGAGATAAACAAAAGGTATTTGAAGTACACATGCCCGTAGATAATCCGGAATTAATAAAAGAATTCTTAAAAGAGTATATCCGTCCTAAAATAAAATGTTACATCTATTTTGAAGACGAACGTCACCGTAAAGAATTTTCTAAAATAATAACAACCTTATTTAAAAAAGACGCAGTAAACATTTATGAATGCACTAAAAGAGTCATTTACGTTGAAGACGAAAATGAACAGAGGGAGCTAGTCCTAAAATATCATGAAGGAAAAACATGTCATCGTGGCATTAGAGAAACCGTAGCCCATTTAAAAAGGACTTACTATTGGAACAATTTAGAACATACTGTAGCTTGTATCATTAACTCGTGCGAACTTTGTAAGCAAATGAAGTACGATAGAAAGCCACTAAAACCCGAGCTACAATTGACTCAAACCCAAACAAAACTTTTTCAAGAAATATTCATAGATATATTCTCAATAGAAGGAACTTATTTCCTTACAATCGTAGACGCATTCAGTAAACTAGGCCAAGCGTTTGAAATCTCTAGTAGATCCACACCAGAAGTTGTACGGGCACTTATAAAGTATTTCTCCATATATGGTGTACCATCAAGAATTAGTGCAGATCCAGGTTCAGAATTTAACAACAATTTACTCAAGGAAATGTTAACTTTCTATAAGATAGATTTACACATAGGCACGCCTCACAACCCAAACTCTATGGGACTAATAGAAAGATTCCATTCTACTATCATAGAAATTTACCGACTTGCGAAGTACGAAAGGAAGATAACCAACGCCGCATCTGTTATGACGTACGCTATAATGTCATACAACCAGTCTATTCATTCAGCTACTGGTTTAACACCATTTAAGTAGTCTTTGGACATACTGATGCTTCAAGTACCTTTGCGGTAGATTTCAATAAAAACTACACCCAACAATTAGTAAAGGACCATTTTAAACGTACTAAATATCTATACAATTACTTAACTAATAAAATGATACAGTCTAAAGAAAAAATCAAAGAAAAACGAGGTGGTGAAAAACAATTCGACATTAAAGAAGGAGATAAAATTTATATGAAAGGAGTTAATACTAGACGTAGTAAAGATAAACCTAGATACCAAAAAGCAACAGTTATAGGTAAAGTTAAGAGAAATACAGTAGCTGTCCAAAATAAAGCCCGTAAAACTAAGAAAATACCCGTTAAAGACATTAAGCGTCCTTCACAGGTTCATCCTGGTGGTAACGATGCAAGCAGCCCTGGGCTTGGGCCTTCAACTTCAAAGGATTGAAGACAATCCGGGAATCCTTCCCGTTAAAGAAGGACAAGCGTCACTAAGCCTCTATAATTGGCATATAGTTAAGAGACTAGACTTAAATTTAGTTCATAAGAGCTTAGAATATAATCTAGAAAAGTATAACGATATTTCTAACTATATAAAGGATAAATTAAGAGTATATGTCTTAGATGGTAGTCTTGTTGATGCAGAGTTGCAAACCCAATATATAATGAACATAACTATAGAACGTTACAATCAGTTAATTCCAAACATAAGAGTAAAAAGGGGACTTATCAATCCTATTGGATCCATAATTAAAGCCATTACAGGAAACTTAGATAACGATGATGCGCTTAGATACGATAAATGGATAAACAGTATACAATTACAACAGTCCAATTAGATGTCTACAACTATTACACCCTACATCCTTTTCCCATGTATAACCCCCACCTGGGCTCATCCTTTCTAATCACTCCCAAACATTCCCATATCCTTGCGAAAGGGTCGAAAATAGTGTCACTCTCCCAGCCTTGCAGAGAAATAGACGAAGGAAAGTTCCTTTGTTACGAGAGCAACGTGTCTTCAGATGAAGAAAATAACTGCATCAAGGATTTGATGACATTTTCCACGAGGATAACATCGTGCCTGCCTCTTCCAGTCAACGCATCTGATGTTAAAATAAAATCTATACATCAGGACTCTTGGATTATCTTCGCAGGATATCCCACGTTCCTGACAGAAAACTGTGACGACGACAGGAGCCAACACGACACCATGGGCACCTACATCCTAACCCTTAACAACGCCTGTGAAGTTAAACTTGGAACAACTACGTTAAGAAAACGCCGTCTTCAAACAGGAGAAGTTACCTTCCGCAGCTCACCATCAATACATCTACCCAGTATAATAACACCAAAGGACATCGCGCTACACAAAACTATCAATATAGACGAGATTGATTTGGAAAACCTGCAGTTCCTGTCACACGCATTAAAAGATAACAGTGTAGTGAAAAATAGTGAAAGCCATTTTGTGAACGTGCACAATGTTAGTATAGGAACTATTTAGGCTTAGACAAAATCATCAACCTCGTACTGTAACCTCGGATGGTGATTTTGCTCTTATGCAGGGAGGAGTTATGCATGGCCAACCCTTACCAAGAACTGTATTAGTAAACAAACATCACGCCATGCGACCCACTAGTTCCGAGTAACTTTAAATACCCATAATAAATTCCTAAGTAATGGTCGCCAAATCAATTAGAATATGATCCAGACCCATAAACAGTTTCTTGTTGCTGATCCATTGTGAGAACCAGCCACAGACGCACACATAAACATCCTCTCCACCAGTATATAAACCTATGTAACTTAGATTAAGGTGTGCCAACAATCAGTCAATCATCTCCACGCGCGCCATCCGACCGTGACGGACGTCTGCTCCGTGACTCATCGCTGCTCGCTCGCTCGCTGCTCGTCCCGCTCGCCGTGACGTCACTGTGGTCGCTGACTACACTTTTTGATCCGACACTGCCTTTTTCAAGGCAGCCGAGTGATATCCGTTTCTATTTCGAGTACTGTCAAAAAACGTGGTGATCCCTTCAGGGTAAATCCACGTTTCTCGTGGTCACTCGGTGGAAACCTTTCGGTGCCAACGAAGCCGAGTGGGTGTTGACCCGACACACCGACCTAGCCCCTTCAGGGCCTAGGTCAAGTCGGAAGGGTATTGGACCCGCGGCCTTGGGGGGCCTCCTAGTCGCGACCAATTACTTAACCCCGTTCTCTTCCAGCTTCGTCGGTCGGTCGCAAGACCCATAGGGACTCGCTGCACAATAAGATCGGCAGCGAGATCACAAGCTTAGGGCACACCTTAGGCACTCACCTCCCTGTCTTCACCCGACAGGGAGGGTACACATCCCCGGGAACTCCCACCCGGGGAGTTAGGTTTGCTAGGAGTCTAGGATTAGGATCCCTCCACTGCCCCTAAGGCATATGATTTCCCCCTCCCCAGTCTTTCAAAATGCCTCCCCCTAAGGAGGTGGATGCGATCCTTTGGGATCTCGTCCAGAGGTTGATAGCGGACCACCCCAATCAGGAGTTGGTCCGTATAGTTAATTATAGGTTACACAGGCTGGAGAGCCTTAAAAACTCCCAGCCCAGTGGGACTAGCTCTCCACCGCCGCGTGAGTCACTCTCCCCCGTGCCCCCTCAGGGCCCCTCCCCCCCTCTCCAACTCACAATGACGTCACTGATTTCAGTGACGTCCTCGAGAGTGCCCCGCTCACCTTAGAGCCAGACTCCCCCACTCCCCCCCCCCATGGACTACGAGTCCGGTACCGATAACGACTCAGGTACCTCAGACTCTTCCGCCGAATTTACCCTTGTGGGTAAAGGTAAGCGGAAGAAGAAGAGCTCTGCCGCTCAGGAGTCCGCCCCCAAAGCTAGAAAGACAGTGGTCCCGACTGTCTCCCCTCCCTCCCCCGCTGCCTCGACCTCCGCAGCCCCCAAAGCCAGCACCTCCCAGCAGGCGTCTCGTCCCCCCAGCCCGATGGCCACTGCCCCCCCGGCCACCCAGTCCGACCCGGCGCTCGCCAAGAAGTCGAAGTCTCCGCCACCCCTCTTCATTCATGAAGCGGCGAAGTGGACGGAGGTTTCGGGCGCTTGTAATGAGCGCCGAATCCAATTCTCCCACGCCCGTGCTGTGGGAAATGGAATCAAGGTCCAGGTGCCTTCTGCCCAGGACTACAGGGAGTTGCATAAACTCCTTGTAGCGAGGAAGGTACCTTTTCACTCGTTCGCCTTCGAGGAGGAACGTTTAGTCCGCGTGGTAGTGAGGAACGTCCCTCACGCCATATCCCCTGAAGAGATCAGTAATGATCTCAAACGACAGGAAATCCCGGTCGCTGCGGTCCACCGCATGCACCGCCGTGGTGGAGCACCATACAATATGGTGCTCATCGTCTGCAATCCAACAGACGAGAAATACCACCCCATTTTCAAAATCTCTAAGATTTGTTACTTAGAGGGCTTGAAAATGGAAAAGCCCCGTCGTAGCGGTATAGTTGGCCAGTGTCACAACTGCCAACTATATGGCCACTCACAGCGCAATTGCTTCGGCAAGCCGCGCTGCGTCAAGTGCCTGGGCGACCACGGCACCCCTGACTGTCCCCGTCCAAAGGACCACACCCAATGCGCCGACCCGCCCAGCTGTGTGCTGTGCGGGGAGGCTGGGCACCCGGCTAACTACCGTGGTTGTCCCAAGGCCCCCAAATCGTCTGCGCCCAAACTGGCAAAGCGTGCGAACGCTCGCCAGCAGAGGGAAGCCCCCACGACCCAACCCCCCGTGGCCCTATACCCTCAGCGCCCCAGCCCTTGGAACGCGCTGAACCATAGGGCTCACTTCCCGGCGCTCGGACCCGCGCCTACCCAGTCCCAGGCCCCTACGGCCCAAAAGCCCTCCCCGGCCATCCCGGCCCTCATGGATGTAGCCATACCTCCATTCCCCCGACCACCGGTCGCCGTCGTCGGAGCAGCCGCCCCTCAGGCAGCCACTCCTCCCCCCCACCACCAAAGGCTACTTCCAAAGTCCCAGTCCACCCCATTCCCGCGAATGCGCCTGAAATGGCCATTCACATTAACATGGCCTTCTACAAGGCCTTCTACTCCCCCAGAGCTGTGGCTCCGAAGCTCTGAAGGCCTCTGACATCACTGAACACGGTGCCGTATACCGTGACTTCAGTGATGTAGTTCACTTTATTAGCCTCTATGAACGCCTCCATGGCTAAGTCCCCCGCAGTAACATGTAGGTTTAGGCCGAAGTCCCTCCGGATAGGGTACTTCAACTCCAACAGCCTCTCAGGCCAACGCGATGAGATCGCCAATTTCCTCCGCGACCATCGCATAGATCTGCTTCTGGTGCAGGAGACGTTCCTCAAGCCCCATCTTCGGGATCCTAAAATTGCGAACTATCGTTTAGTTCGCAACGACAGGACCCGATGTCATGGGGGAGGAACTCTCATATATTACAAATCGTCCCTATACTGCATCCCCATGGATCCGCCCGCCACCCTAACCGAGCTTGAGGTCTCTGTCTGTCGGCTCGGCATGACAGGCCACCAACCCCTCACGGTCATTTCTGTCTACGACCCTCCCACCACCACTCCCATTGGCCCCTCCCTCAGAAATGACCTCACAACTCTTCTTGGCTTGAGTGACTCCGTCCTTCTGGCGGGGGACCTCAACGCCAAATATCCCTCATGGAATAGCCACACGGCTAATCCCAGAGGCAGAGCTCTGTTCGAGCTCAGCAGCCCCCTCAACTTCGATGTCATCGCTCCGATGCATCCTACCCATTACCCTCACCAACCTAACTGGCGACCCGACGTGCTCGACATCGCTCTCCTCAAGAATGTAAACTTACGTTTGCATTCTGTGGAGGCAAGGCGAGCTCAACTCGGATCACCGGCCGGTTATTCTGGAGCTCACTCCCAGATTCGGTCCTCCCGACCCCTCCCAACCTCCTCCCACCAGAGTGATCACTGACTGGCGCAAAGTAAGTGAAAAACTGAAAGTCACCACGTCACATCACCTGGATAAAATCCCAGATCACATAGAATCAGCTGCCGACACGGCGGCCGCGATCGGCTCGCTCACGGAACATGTACAGAGTGTCCTGGACGAATGTTCAAGGGAGGCTCCGGCGACGGACGACCGTCGCTGGAAACTCCCGGACGATGTGCGTGAACTGTTGACCGAGAAGAATGCGGCCGTCCGTGCCTACAGCTCTTTTCCCTGTGCTAGTAACAAGGCTTTTATGCGTTACTTACAGCGTAAAGTAAGCAATCGCATCAAAGAGTTTCGTGACAAGCAATGGGATCAGATGCTCAGTGATCTCCATCCCAACCACCTCGCATTTTGGGAACTTCAGAGGAAGTTACGCGCCTCCGAGGTTACCACTATGCCCCCCCTCACCCGCCCCGATAACACTCTCGCGTTTAACGACGACGAGAAGGCAGAATGCCTGGCTGACAGCCTAGAGGCCCAGTGTTCCCCAAGCTCGAACCCAGTCGACCCGGCCCACCTCGCCGAGGTGGACGCCGAGATCGAACGTAGGACCTCCATCCCTCCCGTCGAGGACCCCGACGACCCTCTCCCTCCCGTCACTCCCGACGAGGTGGAGAAGATCATCGGCCAACTCAGACCCAGGAAATTACCATTACCAACAGGGTAGTTCGACTCTTTCCCAAGACTCTGATCGTGTTGATGACCGCCATCTTCAATGGCGCTCTGTCCAACAACATGTTTCCGCAGCAGTGGAAAGAGGCTATCGTGATCGGCATTCCCAAGCCGGGTAAGCCCAAATCCTCCCCGTCCTCCTACCGCCCCATCAGTCTGCTCAGCTCGCTCGGCAAGATCTACGAGAGGCTTATCTATAAGCGTCTCAAGGATTACGTCGAGCGAAAGAGTCTCATCCCCAACGAGCAGTTTGGCTTTAGAGCCACTCACTCGTGCGTCCAACAGGTCTACCGCATCGTTTAGCATATCAACGGCCGCTATCAACGCGGCTTGATGACGGGAGCCCTGTTCTTCGACATAGCGAAAGCCTTCGACAAGGTCTGGCACAACGGTCTGATATACAAGCTATATCAACTCGGGGTGCCAGATCGTCTCGTGCTCATCTTACGAGACTATTTGTCGAACCGCACCTTTCGATTCCGTATCGAAGGTGCGCTTTCCACCCCCCGCCCCATCCGCGCCGGCGTACCGCAAGGCGGTGTGCTGTCGCCTCTTATTTTCACGCTGTTCACCAGCGATATTCCCCCCGATCCCCAGTCGCAATTAGCTCCCCCCGATCCTTCCACCGATCAAGATGTTTGGCAAGCCGATCCCTTGGGAAGAGCGAGCCAAATATCTAGGAGTGATCTTGGATAAAAACCTCAGTTTTATGGAGCACATTAAGGCGGTGCGCTCGCGTGCCGCCTTCGCTCTCGGTAGGCTCCACTCGATGCTGAACCATAACAGCAAATTATCCCTAAAATGCAAGTTGCGTATCTACACCACTTGCATTCGCCCCATCATGACCTATGCGTGTGCTACATTCGCCCACGTAAAGTCATACCGGATCCATAGGTTGCAGTCCCTCCAAAACCGTTTTCTCCGAAAGGCCACGGGTGCCCCGTGGTTCGTTAGGAATGAGCGACTCCATGTCGATCTCAAAATCCCGACCATCAAGCAGTTCATGAAACGCCTCACGAAGCGTTTCATCGAATCTGCTGAGAGACACCAGAACCCTCTTATCGCATCGGCTACCCGATACGCTCCCTCCCAGATCAGTAAGGTCCGCCGTCCACGGCATACCTTACTGGAACCCGATGACCCAATCACCCTTGTACAAGAGAGCTGTAGGGAAACCAGTACTCTTAAACAAGCACACAAACCGCGACCCGCCGCCTTCCGGCCTCGCCGCCGAGGCCCCGCGCGACGTCCCAGTAATAATAATAGCAATGTTGTTGTTGCTCCCCGTCTTTTGCCTAACGAGCCAGCCCGCGTCGCTGAGCCATTAGCTTTAAACCCCCTAAATAATGTCATGACCCAGCCTGTCCCTTGCTGCCCTCCCGATAACGATGCCGCTGAGCCGAGGCCCGAACCCCACAGGGGGTGCCCCCAGCGAGCAGAGTTGTAGGTTTAAGTAGTTTTTAGATGCCTTGGCTGGGGGCTTTAGAATCATTCTGAGGCCACCACAGGCTAACCCGGTTAAGTAGTAACCACCCGTCTAGAGGTGAACTACGAGTGGTCAATGTCAAAAAAAAAAAAAAAAAAGATTAAGGTGTTCTCTTTATTATAATGCTCATGCTGAGCGCACGTGTATTTAATTAAATAAATATATTTTTTTAATAAGTCCCGCTCGTTCATATTTGACTACCTATGTTATATTAAGATCATGCAGACCAAATCGAGGTATGTTGTGTAAATGAAACAATAAATATCGTAGAACATAATTTATTACAGGACATTTACATTGTTTTGGTCAATTTGCTGCAGAACGCACTACACAACATTTAGCCTATCTTTGACAGCTGGCATCAGGTTTTTTGTCGAACTGTTACACTGATACAGTGAAGATAAAACGGTTTAAAAGAAAAAAAGTTCATTTCCTGGTTGAATCTGGTAGCATAAAACATCTTCTAAATCAGGTAGAGCTGTGTCTGCTGTTTCTGATTTACTACTTTCACTAGGTTTTGATGAGCTTGCATTACATTTTCCACGATCAGTCTGTATGTCGCTAACTCGAACAAATGTATGAACATCTTCATGATGGCCCTCAGTCTTGTCTATAAGATAATGAGGGTACTCAAACTTAGATTTTACCGAATCTTGCATCTTTAGGTCAAATAACTCTTTTGTCTGGCTTGTATCACTGTCCTTGTGATTAGATGAACTTACATTCGGTATTTTTAGCTCAGTCTGCATATCTTGAGTAAATATAATTTCACCACTAGCATTCTTGCAAATAATTTTACGAATGCCTTCTAAATCAGATTTTAATGGATTAAACATTGTAATGTTAATATTTTTTCGCGAGAACCTTCACACTACGAATTGTAAGAATGTAATGTCGTCTTAACTGATTGTAAGCTATTTATAAGTTATTCGAGCTTTAATTCTCATCCCATATGTAAACGCGTCCATTGTAAATTGTCATTGAAGTTTATTCACTGTCCTTGTCCCACAAATTTTATTGAGAAGATATGGCAGGCAAAGTCATCGTATGTTTTTTTTTTATTCTTTTTATTTAAAGGGGTTTTATCACTTAGTGATAATATCACCCCCGTAAAGGAAAACAATCAATAACTTAAATCGAATACAGTGGGTAAAACACGGTATTAGCATAGAATTTACATCTTCTATAGAATGACATGATGGCCTATTCATTCTGGTAGATAACCAATAATAGGTTACACAACATCCTAGCCTCCTCCGATCTCGGGGACGCTAAGATGCTGTTACATGCCCCGACCTCAAATCTCATACCAAACAGACATTGTCTTTCTTGAATGTTGCGGTCACATTCCATCAACACGTGATAAATGTCATCAACTACCCCACAAACTAAACAGTTTGGTGAAGTACTTATACCCATTAAATATTTAAACTGGTTTGATGGGATGTGGCCAGAACGCATCCTTAACAGAGATACTACATGTTTTCTGTCCATCTCCACTCCTTCAAACCATGGGTAACGCAGCGGTTCTGACTGAATGGTTTTATACCATATTCCTTTTTCCTTTGAGCGCTCATCAAAGTATTCGTGCCATCTTTGTTTGCATAAATCTTTGACATGTCTAAGCCAATCAGAATATAATGGTACACAAGTATAGTCAATACCCTCGCTAGATGCTTGTCGAGCTGCTAAGTCTGCCTCTTCATTACCCATAATTCCAATGTGTGAAGGTATCCATTGAATGGTAACAGTTTTATTTAAAGATTGTATCTTGCAGATTAAATCTAAGACACTAATAGCTATCGGGAATCCTCGAAGACTCGAGGGTACCCGAGTCAAATGTTGGAGGCTGCTTTTTGAGTCCGAAAATATAACGAATTTCTCTTGATCTATGCTTAATAAATATAACAATGCTTCAAAAATAGCAATGAGTTCACAATACATAATAGAAATATTGGAATTAATTTTGAATTTTCCTTTAATCTTAAGTTGAGGATCATAGAAAGCAGCCCCCAAATCTGAACCATCTTTGGACCCGTCCGTAAATATTTTATAGTGTCTACTGAACTTATCATTTATCATTTTCACACATGTATTATTAAGATCAGTTACATTAACTACTCTTTTTGCTGATGTTACGCCTTCAATTTTATCAATAATTGCACTAGATAAGTCCATATCGGTGACCCAAGTATCCAGGGAATAAATATCTAACATTGGGCTTGAGTACAGTGGAAATTCTGAATAAACTCTGTGGGCCTCCACTAATAGTGACACTTTCTTGTTTCTCCAATAAGGTCCTTGGCAATGGTTGGACAGCTCCTCCAAGATACTAATAAGAATATTGTTATCGATTGATTTAGTTTTTAAATAGAATTTGGAAGCTAGAAAGAGTCTTCTAATAAATAATGGTGGAAGATATAGTTCACTTTCCATAGCATGGATAGGCGTAGTCTTTGTAAATCCTCCCATTATCCTCATTGCCTGATTCTGTATTCTGTCAAGCTTCTGAAGATGACTGTTTGCACAGTTTCCGTACAAAAAGCAGCCGTAATCTAATCTACTGCGTATTATGGCTATGTAAAGCCTTCTAAGGTGTATGGGATGTACACCCCATTTAGCGCCAGCTAATACTTTAAAAATATTTAAAAATCGGCAAACTTTTTCTCGGATCTCATTTACATGCTTACCCCACTTTAAGGAACTGTCCAGCCACATTCCAAGGTATTTGACACAATCTACTTGCTCAATAGGACAGCTATTGACAGATAGATGGATTCTATTTCTTCTTCTTCCCCTACTAAAAAGGCAGACTTTTGTTTTCCTATGAGAGATGTTAAGCCCCAATTCTATCATTAAATTTTGAAAAACAAGCAGCGCATTTTGTATATGGGATACAGAATCGCATAACCTCTTTTGTATGTCATATAACACAAAGTCATCAGCATATTGTGCAATGTAAACATTATTAATTTTCCTACAGATATAAACTGTTGCCGCATTAAATAGCAGGGGAGACAAAGGGTCTCCTTGAGCTATGCCTACACCCGTGTCTCGACATATTAGGCTATTATCCTGTAGTTCAATGAATAGATGTCTCCTATGAAGATACTGCCAAAGATAGTTACACAAAACAGAGCCCACTCCTAAATTATCCAAAATGCCTAAGAGAGATGTCAAATTTATATTATTGTAGGCACTCTCAATGTCCATGAAACAGCCAATAGTTGGACAGTTTTTAGAAAAACCCGTTTCAACCCGTATAACCAGCCTAGAGAGACAATCATAGCATGATTTAGATCTTCGAAAGCCTGTAGTGTCATTAGATAGTATATTATTTTTCTCCAAAAACCATTCAAGCCTGCGTGTTATGATAGTATGAAGTATCTTACACAAACAAGATATTAGTGCAATAGGTCTAACACCCACACATAAACCCGGATCACCCCCCGGCTTCGGTACAGGAATAATTTTAATATTTCTCCATTGATCTGGTACGAAACCGGACAACATAAACTTATTATATATGGAAGCCAGGATAACTTTAGCTACATAGGGTAAATGTCTTATCATAGAATAAGATATATTATCGTGACCCGGAGCAGAGTCTTTATTTTTGATCGAGTTAATTACTTCCTGTACCGAAACCGGTCTGGATAATTGCAAGTTGTAAGAAGAAAATATAGGAGGTTGTGGCGTTACGTGATCTGGGGCCAAAATTCGCAGTAGTTTTTCAGCTTTATCTTGATCAACTGATGATTTAGGTGAATTGTATCCTTTTACCCATCTCATTCGCCTCCACATGTCTCCTGAAGAGGTCACACTATCTATGCCATTGCAAAATTCCTGAAAAGATTTATTCCTGGCTTGTCGTATTAGCTTTTGCGTTTCAGCCACTTTTCTTTGAAGTATTACAAGATTTTGTGGGTTGGGGTTACCTCTAAAATTGGCTAGTGCAAGACGTCTCTGTGCAACACTCTGTGACAACCTTTGACTCCAATATGGTTTCGGTTTGAATTTGTTGGACTGAAGAGGATTTTCGCTCACTTTAGTTGTCGGTATGTATTGATCAGCTGCAGAGTTCACAATATCTAAAAATGTATTATATGCAGATTGGTGGTCTAAAGGTAACTCTGAGTTAGTTAATTCCGATTCTATACACTAAGCATATGCTTGCCAATCTGCTTTTTTAAAGTTTCTCCGTTTTTTTAAATTATATGAATCATTAGTTTCTAGGCAAATTTTAATCATCATATGGTCACTTCCTAGGTTTTCATTCATGACCCTCCATTTTAGTTTCAAAGCCAAATCCGTTGAAGCAATAGTCACATCTGGGGAAGATCTTTGTACAACTCCATTGACCAACTTCAAGCGTGTATATGTGTTGTCATTTAATGTGAATAAGCAGTTGTCCATAACAGAATCGAAAATCTGATTACCTCTCGCGTCAGTTCTGGAAGACCAGTTTGAGTGGTGGCCGTTCAAATCACCAGCAATGAGGGTTTTGCGTTGTGTAATTGAGAAAATCTCATCCCAATCACTTCTACGTGTGTGCACTGATGAGGGGCAATAGATGGAAATTATATTTTCTAGCTGATGGCAGTTGAGCAGTTTTATGTATAGAAATTGGATTTGAGAATTTGAAATGTTTACAATACTTTGTATGGCCTTGATAGAGCGGTGAGTAAAGATTGCTGTGCCTCCATAACCATCGTCGCGATCTGCCCTGAATATGTTGTATCCGTTAAGTCTAAATGTGCTGTCTGGGTCAAACCAAGTTTCACTGATGATAGCTACGTGAATTTTCTCCTGATATAATAAAGTCTCAAATTCTGTAATCTTTGGTCGTAAACTCTGCGCATTCCACTGTAACACGTTGATTTTTAAATCTCTTTGTCTATCGTTAGCCATTTTATAAAGTCAGATAAAAAAGGCAATTTCGTTATGTACTGCATTAAGAAAGATGTAAACCAGTCAGTTATAATTTTAATACAATCTAAAATTTTATTTTCCAGACTTATCCTGCTATCCCAAATTTTTTCTTTTATTTTGTTCCATAACAATCTCAAAGTCGTTATCTTCTCTTTATTCATATTATCAGATTTTCCTGTTTCTATTTGCTGAATTTCAGAGTCACTGTCTGATAACACTGCCCAATCGACGACTGTATCCGGTCTATTTTTTTGATTAACCCTATCCTTTTTATTACCGATAGTTTTTTCTTTTGTTTTTGAGTATGAACGTGCTGGCTTTATTAATGTGTCTTCACTAATGTGTGTACTAGGAGATTGTGTTATAAGTACACTTTCCATATTATATTCCTGACTTAAAACTTGGCTCTGTTCTTTTACTATTTCTTGTTCTGTTTCTACGGAACCCTTCTCATAGATTATTTCAGGTGGAACATACAACGTTAAGGCTCTCTTGTAAGTGCAGTTAAACTCTGCCATCAATTCTCTTAGCCGTTTTTCTTTTAAATACATTGGGCATGTACGAGATAACGCCATATGTTTTCCGGAACAGTTATTACATTTATATTCTGTAGTGTCACAATTAGGATGAAATCCCCCACATTTCGGACATATCTTTTTAATTGATGAACAGACTTTGACTGTATGTCCAAATCTCCAGCAACATGAACATTGCGTGACAGGGAATTGGTAAGGATTCACTTTCACCCTGGTTTCATATATGTAAACGTATGCGGGTAGGGATGATCCTTTAAAAGTTACTCTGACTGATTCCCCAGGTTCCCACTGTCCACTTTTAGTATTGCGAGGTTTAAGTCGTTTAATGCCTATAATCTCTGTCTCACAGCTCAGACCCTCCAGTATTTCCTCATCAGAAGATTCTATGTCTATATCTTTAATAACGCCGTAAGTCTCTCTCATCTCCAGTGTTTTTTGACATCTAAACCCTTTGTCTTTCAAACATTTTGACTCGATTAATTTCTCCGCACTCTCTTCATTGCAAAACTGGACTAGTACTTTAAATGAATTAATATATTTCACACTCGTTATGTCTGTAACGTTCTCCGATTTTAATAATTTTGCTAAACCAAATTGTTTTGGCAACTTTTCTACAACTGACGTTATGCTTATTTCAATTTTATCCTCAGGAATTCGCATCTCGTCGTTCACTTGACTAGCTCGAGCAAATCGTTTACCCCGTCTCACAATGTTTGTCCACAATTCCTCTTGGTCTAGTTGTCTATTTCGTTTGCTAGATCTTATTGACTCCTCGTTTCCTGTATTGTTTTCTGAACATTTTACTGTCAACTCCATATTCTCACTATTACTCTTGCTAATCATCTCACTACAGTATTCTTTATCGTTATTCACATTGCATATCTCAATTGATTGGTCGTGTTCGAGCTCGCTACTATCCATTATTGAAAAACATTTTAAAACAATGAATCATACGCACGTCGAACGAAGCTAATCAAACCGGTTAGCAATCGCACAGTATGCGCGTCTAACGAAGTCAAGCGCCCGCGCGCAACTGTCATCGTATGTTAGTAGTTTACCATTAATCATGAGTTTTGCAATGTAAGTAATTCTTTATAAGGAGACCGATCAAAACAAAATAGCAACATAGACGCAAAGTAAATAGGTACAGGACGTTACAACTCCTACAGCGTGCGCAAACGGGCGCACGCACACATTGATGTGTACGTAAAGGGATCTCAGCAATGCACGCCAGTCGCAACGAACAATCTCCACTCGCGCAAGCGCATGCGTCCCACATCTATGTGTGCGTGAGGTGAGGTATCGCTCGTTATAGGAAGCTGGCGTTCTGTGTCTAATTATCATACTATTGCTACGCTCGGTTTTACTTACTATTTTATATCTAAGTAATATTATAATGTCAATTAAAATACATAAATTCGTTATAACTATTTATTATCTAGGTTTATATTAATACCTAATTAATTACATTTGATTTAGAACGATACATAGTTTATACATTACAACCATTATGTCTAATGTAAATTGTACATACGCAACTACATTTTCTTTTGAATTTTATTTATCATATCTTTAGCACAGTCGTATATATCATCAGTAAATATATTATCAACAATATGTTGAACACATA
Source organism: Lacanobia wlatinum (assembly GCA_947578705.1). NCBI lineage: Eukaryota > Metazoa > Arthropoda > Insecta > Lepidoptera > Noctuidae > Lacanobia > Lacanobia wlatinum. The sequence continues at coordinate 28,163,028 of OX388034.1, forward strand.
TTTTAGCTTTACAAGTGCATAATTTAGAACCATTGAGTTCTTCACCCTCAAAGATTTGAATACGTATTATTTTACGGTGTGGGCCCTTTACATACTTTCTAACATACGAATACATCATTTTGCTCCCTCGTCTTTTATCGTTGACGGTTTTCCTGGTGGTATTGGCGCTGTTCAACCTTTCTTCTAACTGGGGTGGTGTTTCTCTCTCCCGATTTTGATTCAATGGTGGGGAAATTGGAGAGTACGATATAAACGGTCTCTCTCTTTCCAAATATTTCATCACATTTTGACGTAATTGTTGTGCTGCTGGATTCGGTGAGTATGACGGGGTTGAAATGAAAAGTTGCTCGGATTCCTGAAACATAAGAATGAATAAGATAAGTTAATATACAATTATGATTATTTATTAATATTGGCGGCCCAACTTCATTATTCATAAAAACTAAAATTATATTTCTATGTAAGTTATCATAGAAATTGCGAAAAAATTATTTATTTAATAAAAGTGTCGCTAATTAAAAAAAAAATTAAACTTACCGACATTATTGGTGAAGAAACGCTAGCGAGGATGTGATTATTTTTTTCGAGATTGTACTGATTTTATACTTGTTCAGATTTATTTGATTTTTGTAATAAGGTTCAAAATTATAAGATAAAAAACAAGATTATTCTTGTATACCGAAATATGAGATTCTGACTCGTCATATCTCCACTTCTCCACGTGTCTAGGAGTGGCATACGAGCGTGCAAACCGCAGCGTTTGTACCGTCACCGTCATCGACGTCGAAAACATTCAGCAAAAAACAACAACCTACAAACATTTTTTATAATTGTAAGTAGGTATGAAATTCCCCTATTGTTGATTTAAGTGAGTACCTACATAAGATTCAAAATCGCTTTTTTATTTGTCTTATATAAAACGCTGTAAACTTAAAACCTTAACCGCTACGATAAATACGCTCGTGTACACAATTGTCAATTTTTGCAAGTATGCAGTTTTACAAATTTGGACTGAATGACGTGATTTTAGGCCTATAAAAACGCTTCGCAAATTAGTCTCCGGCACAATTCCTCTCTGGAACGAAACCTCTCTGCAAGGAATCAACGCTCCGAGCTCCTCATCAAACTACCTGTCTAAGCATCAATCAAGAATGTAAGTATTTATTCAATAATTCACTATCGTATCTAACTATTGAATGGTCAGAGTAATGTATTAATTGTATTTTGAATGGTTAGATATATCGAATGGTCAGAGTAATGTATGAATAGAACCAAGTACCTATTACAATGCTTGGCTCAGAGACAGTGATGCTTTTCTGTGCTGCAGGTTCGATTCCTGCACAGATGCTATGCATAATATTCATCGGTCGGTGCAGTGGCTGACTGATCGACTTTTCAGATTCGATTTCAGCACAAATCAAACGATATTTATATCTGTTAACTATTTATCTTCCTCACGATCAGTTCCTTTTTACAAATGTAGGAATTTTGAAGAAATAAATTTGATTGCAATGCACTAATATGTACATTTATATTTTTGTTGACAGTTCGACACTACTTAGCAACGACCTTTTCCTCTCTAGCGATGACTCTGAGTAAGAGGCGAAGCCGAAGAGGAAGACAGAGGAAAGAAAAAAGAAGCGGGAAAGGTCCATCAAATCGAGTGAAGAGTCAACAAGCGCAAAAAAATCGAAGCAGGTCATTTCGCCAGTAACACCATCAGCTCGAGTTACGGCCAGTGAATTATTCGGTGAAGACAGTGATAACGAAGAAAGCGTCACCTCAACACAGAAACCCAACAAAACTGGTAATATACCCCCACTGTACTCATATTTTACTAGAAGGATGGCTAAGGGATATTCACGACAAATAAGCGAGACTAAAGAAGGAAAATATTATGTAGAAGTGAAAATTTACAACACGGAAGAAATTAAAAAAATAATGCCCATAAATAGATGGCGCTCGGCCATAACTACCATCAAGACAAAATTAGATGAAAATAAAGAATCTTGGTCCCACTTAAAGGAGTTTGTTAAAGCAACTCAAAATGATTTTAAAAATTGTCCTATCACCTGCATAGGTGCTTATGATACCTAAAGACTTAATTTGTTTAACTAGGTGTTCGCCAATATTTGTTTAACTAGGTGTTCATCAATATTTTCTTCTATAGCTACTTACTTTAAATTGTATCTTGTTTTAATTGTGTTTACCTACATGAAATGTCTTATTATTATTATTTTGTACTGTATTTTATAAGTATAATATTGTAGTATTAATTAATATAATATAAGTAAGTAATCTAGTAATTGGTTTTCTTATTTACAGTTACACACCTCAACAGCAAATCGAGACCTAGAAAGTCAATAACCTGTCATAAATGTAAAATTGAAATACCAGAAAATCAGTATTCCTATCATATGAGAACGAATATACACAAAGCAAACTGTTTATTGAATACCAAGTTCACAGATATTCATATTATTGCAACAGCATTCAAAAACAGATTAATGACATACAGATTGAATGTCACTCAGGAAGACGAGTACCTCGGTTTAGAGGCGTTCCTGGGTGATCATCTAATAAATATAACAGAATTGATAAAAATGTCACTTAATGAACACAATTGCATAAAATTGAATTTCGAATTGTTTGCCTATTTTATGTTATCAAAATCAGACGAACAACAATTAAAGTCGTTTAATACTAAATATGAAATTATTTATAAGAACACTGATTTGAATGAATTATTAATCAAAGTAATAAATAAACTAAATAATAAATTAACCGAGTTCCAGCACTGTCAATCTGGTTGGACATTTGTTTCTATGAGTCATCTCGAAATTAATGTAAACAAGTATTCCCCTATGAGAGGTGGGTCTTATATACAACTGCCGTCAGCTATTAAGCAGTCGAAAAGTTGTATAAATATTAAAAATAAAGATAATTGTTGTTTATTATGGAGAGATATAGTTGCTGGATTATACCCAGCTAAAATTAATGTATGCAGAACAAGTTCATACCCCCATTATACCTCTGTTTTAAATATTAAGGGAATGTCATTTCCTCCTACGATAAATGATATTAAAACGTTAGAAAAAAATAATCCCAACATCAGTTTAAATATATATGGCCTACAAAATAATACTGTGACCGGACCTCTTTATGCAACACAACATAGAAGAAAAAATCATTTTAATTTACTTTATATCGAAAAAAAATCTATCGGACACTACTGTCTAATTAAAGATTTAGTACGTCTGGTGCGACGTCAAGTGACTCGTTCTAAAGGAAAACATTATTTATGTGATGCATGTCTACAACTATTTAGTAACGAAAATAGACACAAGACTCATAACTGCTCTAAGATTTTGACTATATTACCTGAAAATAATTCTGTACTAAAGTTCAAACATTACGAGAGGCAGCAAAAAATCAATTTCATAATTTATGCTGATTTTGAATGTATGTTAATAGACTGTAATGAAAGTAGCTCTTTGAATACACAGAAACTAAAAACACATCAACCTTCATGTTTCGCTTATTATATTTGTTGTGCACATAACGATCAATTAAACAGGTACATTACATATCGAGGTACAGATTGTGTGGAAATATTTGTTAAATATTTAATAAAAGACGTTAAAAATATACATAAGATTTCAAGTAGTAAAAAGCCAATGACGCCATTATCGGCGGAGCAAGAGATGGACTATCGAAATTCGACTACATGTCACATATGCAAACTATTATTATTGAATGATAAAGTCCGAGATCATGATCATATTACATCTGAGTATCGTGGGGCAGCGCACTCCCATTGTAATTTGATGTATAGAGTTTGTTCATTCATTCCTGTTGTCTTTCATAATCTGTCTGGATATGACTCACATTTATTCATTGAAGAGTTAGCAAAGTATGAAGGTTCTATTAATATAATACCGAAAACTAAAGAAAAATATCTTTCAATAATAAAAGTAATTAATACGGAAAAACACAATCACCCTATACAAATAAAATTTATTGATTCCTTTCACTTTCTTAGTTCTAGTCTAGATGCACTAAGTAAAAGTTTGTCAGAAAACGATTTTTTGAACTTATCGAAAGAGTTTACTGATAAAGACAATTTGATTTAATGAGAAAAAAAGGTGTTTATCCATATGATTACGTTGATTCTTGGTCTAAATAAGATGAGACGAAACTTCCCTCGAAGGATCATTTTTATAATAGTCTGTGTGAAAAACATATAACTAAAGAGGAATATTTACACGCTCAAACAGTTTGGAATATTTTCGAAATAAAATCTCTCGGTGAATATACAGATTTATACATAAAATGTGATGTGCTTTTACTATGCGACATATTTGAAAAATTTAGAAAAACAAGCTTACATTTCTATAAGTTGGATCCGGCTTATTATGTAACGTCACCGAGCTTAAGTTGGGATGCAATGCTTCTATATACCGGCACTGAACTTGAGTTGATAAGTGATTTACGAATGTACGAGTTATTAGAAAAAGGAATTCGTGGTGGGCTTGCACAGTGTTCTCTACGTCATGCTGTAGCAAACAATAAATATTTACCACATTTTAATGAGTCTGAATCAAGTAGTTATTTAATATATCTTAATTGTAATAATCTATACGGCTATGCTATGATGAAGAAACTTCCTATTAAAGAATTTAAGTTCTTGAGTCTGAAAGAAATTAGCAAGTTTGATGTAAATGATGTGTCAGATGATAATGATTACGGTTATATTTTGGAAGTAGACTTAAATTATCCAGATTATTTACATAATAAGCATAAAGACTTGCCTTTTGCAGTTGAAAAAATAGTACCTTCTTATGGAAAATCAGTAAAATTGGTTGCAAATCTTTATGATAAGCAAAATTATGTAATTCATTATGTTCACTTGAAAGAATGTTTGAAAAACGGTTTGATTTTAAAAAAGATTCATCGTATACAACAAGAAACAAGACAAGAATCTTCAGACAAGAATTCTTTCTCAAAAAATACATTGATCTGAATACTAGTCTTCGTCAAAATTCCAAAACTGCGTTTGAGAAGGACTTTTTTAAATTATTGAATAATGCCATATTCGGAAAAACTATCGAAAATAAACGGAAGCAAGCAGATGTGAAATTAGTAACAAAATTAATGGACAGATACCAGAAATAAAACAAATAAACATCTTGGCGTTGAAAAATTGATATGTAAACCAAATTTAAAAAGTATATCAATTTTTTCAGAAAATTTCGTAGCTGTGGAATTATACCGTGAAAAGGTCGTTTTAGATAGACCTATTTATATTGGATTTACCGTTTTGGAATATTCGAAGCAACATTTGTACCAATTTCATTATGACGTTATGAAAAATAAATACGGAAACAATGCTGAGTTGTGCTATACAGACACTGATAGCCTATTATATTTAATTTATACAGATGATTTTTATCATGATATGCATGATGATCTTTCAAAGTTTGATACTAGTAATTTTGAAATGAATAATCCATATCACATACCACAACTTAATGCTAAAATTCCTGGATTATGGAAACATGAGGTGGGCGGCGATTTAATTATAGAATTTACCGGTTTAAGAGCTAAATTATATTTTATTAACAGTGTGAAGACTGAAATTAAAAAAGCCAAAGGTGTTTCTAAGTCTGTAACTTGTAACCTAAAATTGAATGATTACAACAATGTACTGCTGACAAATAAAGCGCATAGATGTAAAATGAATATGATAAAATCAATTAAACATGTTTCATACACTCAGCAAGTAGACAAACAAGTTTTAGAAAGAAACGATGACAAAGTTCAAGTATTACAGGATCAAATTCATACATTACCCTGGGGGCATTGTGATTCTATGTTTGTAGATTATTCCAGTGATGTGTAATCTGTAAATGTGTTATTATTATTAATATTACTACTACTACTACTAATACATTTTAAGGTGATTGTACACAAATTAGATTTAAATTTTATTTTGTTGTAACCTACTAAAATAAAAAATACTGTTAAATAAATGCTTAATGTGTAGTAACTATGAGCTTTTTATTTTAATTTCCATTCACACAATATTCTTCATACTTTACTTACAAGTTAAGAATTAGTTAAAAATAAAACATAGCACCTTTTAGTAAAATAAGAAGTATATATACTCTGGTCATGTCTTATTACCTCACATTTCACAATGAATTTCGTTAAGCAATCACATACTTTTAAAATAGATAATATAAAATTAGAAAATCATTCACAAAAAGTGAGACATAGCACACTCTTACCTAACACTATAAGATGTATTATATGCGGTCCATCTAACTGTGGAAAAACTAATATAATGCTTAATTTACTATTACATGAAAATGGAGTAAAATTCAAGCATATTTATTTATACTCGAAGACAGCTTTCCAGCCAAAATATTGTTTTTTAAAACAGGTCATCCGTTGCATACCCAATGCAAAGTTATTTATTTTCCATGATAATAAAGAAGTTATACATCCTAATGATGCCTTAACCAATTCAATAATGATTTTCGACGATGTCGCATGTGAAAATCAAATAAATATTCGTAACTACTTCGCAATGGGGAGACATAAACAGATAGATTGTTTTTACTGATCACAAACCTATTCCAAAATACCTAAACAATTAATACGAGATAATGTTAATCTTTTGTTAATCTTTAAACAAGACGACATAAACTTAAAACATATTTATAATGAACATGTAAATACGGATATGGAGTGGCTTCAATTTAAAAAACTTTGCTCTACTATATGGCAAGATCGGTTTGACTTTGTATTGATAAATAAAGATTGTTCTCTAAATGAAGGTAGATATAGACAGGGGTTTGACATATTCGTAACTTTTGAGCAAACATAAGAAAAACCATAATACTGTAAAAAAAATAACAATCGTAGTCTACAATCTGTAAACAACGGTTGGATATTGTTGGGAATCATTATGGAGGTCAATATAATATAGTATAAAAAATAAAATTAAAACAATACAAAATGCAGAAGATGTCGATAATTTGAAATTTAAGAAACTCTTTAAGCCAATAACAGATCCTCTAGAGACTTTAATTAAAGTTAATGATAAGAATAGAACTATATTGGATACGAGTGAAGGTGATAATAATATAATGAGAAGATGTAGCTCACCCGTAGATTTTGAAAATTTCAAAGGATTTATAGAGAAACATTCAAATGATGGTTCTGCATCCTTTAGCTGCACAGGTGATGATAGCGAGACCGATACATTTATGTCACTTAATAAAGAAGATATGATTGAAATCTATGATAATAACATGAATGTACCTTTTGGGATTCGAAGTGAAAACAAAAATTTAATGATGGGTAACTCTAAAGTATCATTTTCTTTTACAAACAACGTTAACAATTCCCTAAAATCAATTATAGCCACAGTTAATGACAAACATTATGAAATAACTCCTGGACTTAAAGAACTTTTACTACGTAATAGACCTGACCTCAGTCTGGTAACTGAAACTGATAAAATTGTTTACAAAGATATGCTCCATAATACAAATGCTCACAAACGTGACTTTAATCCAAACGGCCAATTAAAAGGTGACAAAGGTTTGAAATACCGTCAAATCATAAAACCTTTGTTTTCTGAACAAAATTACATTCAACATGCAGAACAAGTCATTAAGTCATTAAGTTAAAAAGTATAAGAGTAATACAGATTATGTTTATTGGGATGATCCTAATGAATTAATCGATAGATTAAGACTATTAATGGCTTCAAAAAACGCTGGTAATACTAATCATGACAATGAAATTATATCAATTGTTGAAGAGTTAAAAGGAGCCGGTATAATAAAACAATAAAAAGCATTGTATCTAATTTTATATTTAGTTATTCAAAGCGTCTAAACCATGAAGGTTCATACAAAACAAACGTCGCTATCTTTTAACGAAATAAGCTCTAAGCATATTGAGATCTTAGACAAATCAACCGAAACTGAATGCTGCAAAGATATTAATAAATTCAAAGTTAAAATATTAATTAAAATAGAACAATTGAACAAATTAATTAGTGGTTTAAATAGCAGATTAAATAACATTGAAAAGACCATTGATTTAAAAGAAATAGCAGGGAAGTTAAGCAAGCATTATGAGCAAAATAGACGTCATAAATGAAATCCATAAAAACGCTAGAGTTAATTTCCCAAGAAGAAGTGTAATAATTAAAGATATAGATGACCTTTGGCAAGCAGATTTGATGGATATGCAAGCAATATCAAAAGTGAATGCAGGTTATAAATACATACTGGTGATTATAGACACTTTTTCAAAATATGCTTGGGCGATTCCACTTAAACATAAAAATAAGCAACAGGTATCAGAGGCGTTTAAAACAGTAATAGAAAAAGGACGAGTTCCAAAAAATTTACAAACCGATCTTGGGAAAGAGACAAACTTACTTACACATATTCTATTATTTAGGTTAGTGAAAATGTAAGCAATAGTAATGGAAGAAATGTATCATTGCTTATAAAACAATATTTGAATAATATAATAATATAGAAATAAATATTTAAACTTGACCTACTTGTGAGTTTTATTTCTTTAACACTAAAAATATTAATATAGTTAACCACCTGCCAACCGCATATTATAGTTCGACATCGAAAGCAAAAACAGCTTGTTATAACGAGCAGTTCATACTGAACAGCTTGTTATAGGTAATGAGCAGTTCATACTGAACAGCTTGTTATAATGAGCTGATCATACTGAACCGCTTCTTATAATCAGCAGTTCATATTGAACTGCTCTGTTTATTTACACACTCGAACAGATGCTGCTGATGAGTATGCGACTACTTTACAGGACTTTAATTAAAAAAATATATTTGAATAGAAAACTATAAAATGTTATTAGTAGACCATTTTATGACTTGACGAAGAAAGAATGGTTACAAGTGGCTTGGATTGAAAAACAGAGGTATAAACTGAAAGAAAATTTTGAATAATTAAGTATATTATGGGGTTACAGGGGAATAAACTGATACTCGAATGGTTTAACTGTGGAATATAGGGTTATTCAGATCACGATTTGTGATCTGAATACCCTATATTCCAACTACTAAAAGTAAATCAAAACAACCCATTTGCTTTACATTTTGCAAAAACGGCACAAAAAAAAGTGATTTGAAAACACTTTTACTAAAAATTATTGAAGAAATAAACAACACAGGGCTACGAATTGTTGCCACAATATGCGACCAGTGTTCCACAAATGTTTCGACAGTAAAAGATTTAATAAGAGAAACAGCAAAAAAATATGCCATTGAACAGAAGCCTATGGAATACAAAACATGTTTTGAGGTAAACGACATGAAAGTGTTTCCATTATTTGATCCACCCCATCTACTTAAAGGTGTAAGGAATAATTTATTAATTAAAGATGCGAAATTCACACAAAATGGGGTGGAGAAGTGGGCCAAATGGGAACACTTAAAAATGTTAATAGCTGTGGACGTAGGTGATGATGAAATTCGTCTCGTAAATAAATTAACTGAGAGACATATTGATAAGGACAAAATAAAAAAAAATGAAAGTTAAATTAGCCGCTCAGGTATTTAGCCAAAGAGTGTCTTCTGCAATGAGATTTTTATCAAGTAAGTGCCACTTACTCACCAGTAAAATGTAAGCATAACCTATCGGTTATGCTTACATTTTACTGGTGTTATTTCATTAGATATAATTTAATTCAGCAGTACTACATAGGATTAATAAGAGGCAATTTAACGCATATAATATTTAAAGACACAATTAATTGCATGAAGTCGAAAAAACAAGAACTTGGTAGACCAACATAAAGTAGTTTTGGATAAAATTATTCACTACAATTTCTAAGATGAGAAAAATTTACCACACTATTTGTTATTTGTTGTTTGCTATTTGTTTTATTAGAGGTTGAACAGTTTGAATACAAGCAGAACATAAATATTTTTCTGTAAGTGTATTATGTCACAGATGCACTAATCACAAGTGAATACGTTTTTATTTGTGACTATTTAAACTGTTAATACTTAGTTTCATAGAGAGTATATCAAAGGGGAATATAAAGGTTTAGGCTAGTATCTATTACACAACTACGGCAATTGATTAGTCCGCGTAAAACAGTCCTATCATGTGTGTTTTCCCTCTCCAAGCCGCATGCTGATACTCCAAATTTCATGTGATAAAATCTCATAGAAATTAATTACCTACCAATTTTTTTTTTTACCGGACATGGAATTTTACCGCAGGAGTGCCAGGACACTGCTGATTTTTTATTAATATTTGATAAATTGTTTGATACTTTCAATGGTCATTCCTATCAAGATGATGCAAAAGTATATAAATGCTGTGTTAAAAGGAATTCCCCTTACTTCCAACTGTGGGCTGATTTGCTCCCAATTTTAGAATCAATCAAGTTTAAATCAGTTTATCGTAGAAATAACATTGATCAGGTAAAATATGAGTCGATTCCTTCAATTAGAAATTGGATCCACAATATAAAAGCTTTTAAGGAAATGTGGCAGTATTTATTAGTTAATCACAATGTTGTAAATTTAGTAACTAGATCTTTCAATCAAGATCCTTTAGAAAATTTCTTTAGCAGTATTAGAAGTAATGGAGTTAGAAATGTTAATCCTGATTGTAATCAATTTATGAATGCATTTAAAACGTTGATTATTAATAATTTTAATTCGCCCCATTCTGCAGGTGCAAATTGTGAAGAAGATTAATATAATAATACATGTATGCAATCATTATCACACTTGATTACAACCAATCGCCATGATTCTGAAATCTCTGATTTTGCATGTAACATTGATTCTTTGCTTAACGTAATGCACGAAATTAAAATTAATGATTCATTATTGCATGCCGAATCAAAAAAATACGTTACGGGATATGTGATTAAAAAATCAAAGTCTAAAATTTTCAAGAAATGTAATATTTGTTTAAATGATTTGTGTAGATCAGAAATTGATTTAGATTCGTTTAATTATGAAGTTGATTATACAAAGAAATCATTATTTCATCCAAATGATAAGTTCATTAATTTAATGAATGACATTTATTATATGATTGTTGCATGTCTTCGTGATAATCTTCAATCCAAATGTTTGATTCATAGAATTCGTTTTTTTATTGATTGTGCATGTGATTTTAATATTATTACATGTAGTAAACATAAATGTGATTTAGTTAAATTTATTTGTGATCTTTCCCTAAAAATGATTGTACACAGTCGGTGTCTTGGGGTGAATAGATTATTAAATGGCAAAATTTCACATTTTGATAGGAATGATCAAATTAAATTTCAAGCATTTGAATTTTTTAATAAGAGAAAAAAAGTTAACAAATAAATTTTGAAAGATGTTTTGCCTTTTTCTTTTACAGCAATTCAGCGTTAAGAAATAATAACTTGATTTAAAATACTTTTCGTAAAACGAAAATCACATGTGTAAACTAAATCAGAAGTATTTTAAATCAAGTTATTATTTCTTAACGCTCTTCCTTTAAATTTTATTTGAAAAATAGTGACTACTTAGGTAGGAGTGCCATCTAGCGGATGCGTATGGAAACCAGCATGCGCCTCAAAGCCATCTCTTAAGTGTGGGGAAGAATTAATATCGTTTTTGGACGCAGAGTGGCACATCTATACCAGTATTATAATGTATAATCTATGGTTAGTACACGCACGACGTTCACTTAACAGGCGACGAGGGTAGACGCAGAGGTCGCTGCCTGTGTCGACCAGGAACTGCGTCTTGGTGACCCGATCCGTGACGAACAGGCGACCAGTTGAGCGAGGGCGATCGTCTGTCGCCATCACCGACTGCCCGCGGCGTTTCCCTGCCGGAAGTCGCAGGGCTTGCTGCAGCGCTTCGCCTTCTCGCCATGCATCGCGTGGTACCAGCAAACAGGATGCTGCCGGTAGCTGGAGTCCGAGCGTGTTGAAGAACGTTGGCGTGAGTGCCGTCGCGCGTCTCGACCACGGCTGTGGGAGCGGGTCTGCGAACGGCTGTCACGCAGCTGCAGCGTCAGGTCCTTCATCGCCCGCTTCAGCTCGGCGATCTCGGCTGCCATCTCGGTGACCGAGGGTCCTGCTGCTGAAGTTGCTGCGACGTGGGTTGCTGGCGCGACGATGTCCTGGACGCGGTCAGCCAGCTCAGCTAGCGCTTCCAGGGTGCTGTGGGGCTGCGATGCCAGGAGGGGCTGGATGTTGGTGGGGAGTCGGCTGCACCAGATAGTGCGCACGAAGTCCTCAGGCACGGAAGGGCCTGCTAACCCCTGCAGGTGCCGAAGAAACTGCGACGGCTTCCGGTCTCCCAGCTCTTCGTGCATCAGCAGCTGCTTCACTTTGCGCTCCTGGGAGGCTGAGAGCCTCCGCACCAATTCGGTCTTCAACTTCTCGTAGCGGTTGGTGGCGGGAGGGGACATGATGACATCCCTCACTTCTTTCGAAAACTGGGGGTCGAGGTGTCCAACGACATAATTGTATTTTGTGACGTCATTCGTCACCCCAGCATTCTCGAACTGCGCCTCAATTTGCGCAAACCAAATATCGGGCTCCTCGGGCCAAAACGGCGGTAGGCGCAAAGCGACGCGGTACACCTCGGCCGGGTCGACCTTTGGACCCGATAAGCGCTTAGCCCTGCGCGCGCGTTTCGCGACGTGGTCGGCGAGCTGCGACGACGCGGTGTGTTCGGTCTCACTGTCACTGATGTTTTAGTTTGTGTTCCTCTCGGGGTCACCAGTTTAGCAAAGTTCTTTCGGGAGTGTAGGTAGTTAAGTGCGGGTGCGCGGAAAATAAAAGTCTCTTAGCTACTTACTATTATAATGTCCGTGCACAACACGATTACACGACACAGAAACAGAAGGAGAACAGACCGTAAACACACAATAGTCACAACACAGTACAGTAGTCAGTTCACGTAAACTATATCGAACTTATCACAATACTTTGCCTAAGCGAGTCGCGAGCGCAGGTGATTAGCGGCGAGGTCCTTGACCGACTGACCTACAAACCGAATTGATCCGTGCAGGGCCGGACTCAGGGCCTTTGCGCACGCGACTTCTTATACATTGCGCTCCTAATATTTAATGATGCGCATGATCATTGCGCCACCGACACCATCCGACATTATAATGAAAACATTATAGATGCCGTGAATGTCCAGAGTTGTGTTATCAATAAACTTACATGATTATAATAATGTGGCTGTGTTTATGTTTGTGTTGTAGTTGTGCTGTGTGTGTTTATAATAAACATAAATAAATATGTGGTAGGTGTGAACCCTACAGACGCACTCGATAAGTCTTTTGTTTTGTTTTATTTACATTGTTTGTTGTGTTTCTGCCATGTTTTAATCTCGATATGATCTCGATATTGCAACCTCTGTGAACCATAGTCTCCAACAGTGCGCCCGCGCGTTCCGTCATTTGTCTATGACATTGACAAATGATACTGGAGCACTGGGCCATTGACATTTGGTTAATTTTGAAATTTTTTATTGTATGTATTTATGTATTCCACATTTTAAATTGTTTTATTTTTAGACAAATTATTATATTCATTATTTTATTTGTATATACATCTTAGTGTTGTGTTCCGTATGTGTGTCCGTGACATCACATCAGGCCCTGTCATAACACTGGACCAGCGCTGTGATATTTATTTTTTAAATATCGCAGCATATGCTGAGACAGGGACCTTTTTGGCCTCGCACAAATTAATTTTAAGACGCCGCTTATATGTATTGATTGATATGTATGTCTTGTGCGAGTCCCAAATAAATATTTTTCTTTCTTTCTTCCTTTCCTGGCTAAATTCTGAAAACGCTACAGCTAGCTGGCCCGCGCCGAGACGCGTCTCCAGACGCCTCAAACGTGAGGCTGGCTCTCATAGAACTGCAAAACATTGCACATTTTTGTTCCTGGCTAAATTCTGAAAACGCTATAGCTAGCTGGCCCGCGCCGAGACGCGTCTCCAGACGCCTCAAACGTGCGGCTGGCTCGCATAGAACTGCAAAAAAAATAAAATAATAATAATAATAATAATAAAGATTTATTTCTCACCACAATATAAAGTAGGTACATTTAACATCGTATCAAGAACAATACATAACAGCTACAGTTAATAATTATATTGTGGGAGACTGGTGCCTAAACTAGACGTAAAGCCTGTATTTCAGGACACCAGGACTCCCCCCATTCGGAGATAGTCACATTTTGAGGTTATGTATTCACACATTATTAAATGCGATAAGGTTTTAAAACAAGTAGATATTTTATACAATTATTCATTGCATTGTTAGTATTTTAATGAATAGTGTTATGTCATGCTGTATGTGTGTGTGTGTTGTGTGTGCGTTGTGTGTGTGTGTGTGTGTGTATGTTTGAGGGAGTATGACTGAGATTAAGAAAGTTATGAGTGTGCCAATAATGGGAATGATCGTGAGGTATTAAAACTGTATTAACATATTTGTAAAAAAAAAAAAAAAATATTTTAATTATTAAATTGTCACATTGCTTTAAAAACGTTAACAAGTTACACCGGGGCAGCAAGAAGTTTTTCTGTGTCGTCATAGTTTAATTCCTGGAGCCAATTCCTTACTTTCATTTTGCACTTTTTACTTGTAAGACTGTAAACAGAGAGCGTCCTATTTATGTTATTGTATAAAAAGCGACCCACGTAGCAAAAGAAGCGTTTAGAGAAAACAGTAGTGAGCCTATTTTGATTACGGTCTATGGGATCAAATCGTCTTTTACCATGTGATAGAAGTGGGTTGAAGGTAACTAGTCCATGCTGTTTTAGGACCGTTTGTAGTATAAACAGCTGACGTACAGTTAGAACTTTAGACTCTTTGTAAATGTAAAATGTAAATGTAAATGCACATTTTGTTCCTGGCTAAATTCTGAAAACGCTATAGCTAGCTGGCCCGCGCCGAGACGCGTCTCCAGACGCGTCGCCAGACGCCTCAAACGTGTGGCTGGCTCGCATAGAACTGCAAAAAATTGCACATTTTTGTTCCTGGCTAAATTCTGAAAACGCTATAGCTAGCTGGCCCGCGCCGAGACGCGTCTCCAGACGCCTCAAACGTGCGGCTGGCTCTCATAGAACTGCAAAAACTTGCACATTTTTGTTCCTGGCTAAATTCTGAAAACGCTATAGCTAGCTGGCCCGCGCCGAGACGCATCTCCAGACGCGTCTCCAGACGCCTCAAACGTGCGGCTGGCTCGCATAGAACTGCAAAAAATTGCACATTTTTGTTCCTGGCTAAATTCTGACAATGCTATAGCTAGCTGGCCCGCGCCGAGACGCGTCTCCAGACGCCTCAAACGTGTGGTTGGCTCGCATAGAACTGCAAAACATTGCACATTTTTGTTCCTGGCTAAATTCTGAAAACGCTATAGCTAGCTGGCCCGCGCCGAGACGCGTCTCCAGACGCATCTCCAGACGCCTCAAACGAGCGGCTGGCTCGCACAGAACTGCAAAAAATTGCACATTTTTGTTCCTGGCTAAATTCTGAAAACGCTATAGCTAGCTGGCCCTCGCCGAGACGCGTCTCCAGACGCGTCTCCAGACGCCTCAAACGTGCGGCTGGCTCGCATAGAACTGCAAAAAATTGCACATTTTTGTTCCTGGCTAAATTCTGACAATGCTATAGCTAGCTGGCCCGCGCCGAGACGCGTCTCCAGACGCCTCAAACGTGTGGTTGGCTCGCATAGAACTGCAAAACATTGCACATTTTTGTTCCTGGCTAAATTCTGAAAACGCTATAGCTAGCTGGCCCGCGCCGAGACGCGTCTCCAGACGCATCTCCAGACGCCTCAAACGAGCGGCTGGCTCGCACAGAACTGCAAAAAATTGCACATTTTTGTTCCTGGCTAAATTCTGAAAACGCTATAGTTAGCTGGCCCGCGCCGAGACGCGTCTCCAGACGCCTCAAACGTGCGGCTGGCTCGCATAGAACTGCAAAAAATTGCACATTTTTGTTCCTGGCTAAATTCTGAAAACGCTATAGTTAGCTGGCCCGCGCCGAGACGCGTCTCCAGACGCCTCAAACGTGCGGCTGGCTCGCATAGAACTGCAAAAAATTGCACATTTTTGTTCCTGGCTAAATTCTGAAAACGCTATAGCTAGCTGGCCCGCGCCGAGCCGCATCTCCAGACGCGTCTCCAGACGCCTCAAACGTGCGGCTGGCTCGCATAGAACTGCAAAAAATTGCACATTTTTGTTCCTGGCTAAATTCTGAAAACGCTATATCTAGCTGGCCCGCGCCGAGACGCGTCTCCAGATGCGTCTCCAGACGCCTCAAACGTGCGGCTGGCTCGCATAGAACTGCAAAAAATTGCTCATTTTTGTTCCTGGCTAAATTCTGAAAACGCTATAGCTAGCTGGCCCGCGCCGAGACGCGTCTCCAGACGCCTCAAACGTGCGGCTGGCTCGCATAGTACTGCAAAAAATTGCACATTTTCGTTCCTGGCTAAATTCTGAAAACGCTATAGCTAGCCGGCCCGCGCCGAGACGCGTCTCCAGACGCCTCAAACGTGCGGCAGGCTCTCATAGAACTGCAAAAAATTGCACATTTTTGTTCCTGGCTGAATTCTGAAAACGCTATAGCTAGCTGGCCCGCGCCGAGACGCAAATCAAATCAAATCGTATATTTCAAATAAACCATATACAGGCACTTTTGAATTGTCAAGGTCGGTCAGTCCAACAAGATGAAGCTATTTGCACGTTCCAAAGCGTAGATCTCTATGGAGAAGAACGTGCAAGAAACTCCACGGACACTCTTTTAAAAAATAATAAATTGTTACAAATTTTTGTTTACATCAAGTTGAAATTATACAAACATGTGAGAACGATGTAAAAGACGAGCAGGATAAAAGCGTCCGGGAAAAAAAGGAACAATTCAAAGAAATATTTAAAATAAACCATGGCAACTGAGAAATGACCAGTCCCAACTGACAGCGCCCGTTCACGAACATGACGCATGCGCTAGCACCATTCGGCTCAACCATTTTGAAGGGAGCCAAATGATCCAACGCATACGCCACCATCAGCCAGACTTTTGTGTGAGCATGAAACTCCCAACCGCCAGGGTACATTCAAGTCAAAAACAAACCTAAAACTGATAGCTATAGCTAAGTTTAAGGTACACAGTACTCACACATGTGCCGTTAAAATGGATGAAATTATACATTGCTAAATAAAATTGAGTCTATACAATGCAAATATTGTTTTTATTTTTTTACAATCTTCAGCCGGTCCAACAATGTTTCCAAATGCTAACAGATTATTTTGTGCGCCCTAGTGGCTGTGGAGCCGTACCAGCATTCAGCCAAGCATTTTTATCTTCAATATAATCCCCCAACTTATAATATGCTTGCCTGCATAGTGTGCGTTTAGTACAAGATTTAAATTTTATCTCATTAAGTTCTAATATATGGGGAGGTATCTTATTATAACATTTTAAACAGTATCCCATTAAAGATGAGGCAAATTTAGCCAGTCTGAAACCTGGTTGAACTAATTGATCCCTATTTCTAGTACCATAATTATGTCTGTCGCCTCTTTTACTAAAAAGATGTAAATTCTTTCTGACATACATGATGTTTTCGTAAATGTATTGACAAGGTACCGTCATGATGTTAATATTCTTAAACAGTTCCCTTAGAGAATCGCGCCGGCGGAGATTGTATATCGCTTTGATGGCTCTTTTCTGCAGAATAAAAATAGACTCAATGTCTGCAACCCGTCCCCATAGTAAAATACCGTAAGACATGATACTGTGAAAGTAACTAAAATAGACCAGTGTCGCGGTATCGACATCCGTTAATTGGCGAATTTTCCTAACAGCATAAGCTGCTGAACTTAGCCGTCCAGAAAGAGATGTTATATGAGGGCCCCATTGTAGCCTTGGGTCAAGCGTAATTCCCAGGAAAACCGTTTTATCGACAAATTCTAGTTTTTCCCTGTTCAATACTATGTCACAATCACTGCTTTTGACATTGGGTAAGGCAAATCTTATACATTTCGTTTTCTTTTCATTCAGAACCAAATTATAAGCCGTGAACCAATTTTGGACTTGCATTAGGGCATTATTTATGATATCAACATTGTCTGTCTGTCTATTTATCTTAAAAATTAAGGAGGTATCGTCGTCAAACAGCACCATATCACCATATCCGTCGTTTATTTGACGTCTATCATTCTAATAAGATTTGACCAAGTTTAACGCAGTTTTGACCAGTCCGTAATGCCCGAGCTTCAGGAGTAATGTATAGTGATCAACGCAATCAAACGCCTTCGAGAGATCACAAAAGACACCTATGGCATCCTGTGCGTCCTCCCACGCATTAAAGATGTGCTTTAGTAAGGTAACACCAGCGTCAGTTGTACAACGTCCCTTGGTGAAACCATACTGTTTATCATGAAAGATGTTATTCGTGTTAAAATGATTAAGCATCTGATTTAGCATCACTTTTTCAAATACCTTACTAAACACTGGCAACACAGATACTGGTCTATAATTATTTGTGTCTTTACTATCCCCAGATTTAAAAAGTGGTATCACCTTACTGAATTTCATTAGGTCCGGAAAGACTCCTTGATCCACACACAAATTAAATATTACAGCTAAGTACGGCGCTACAGTCTCGATGATTGAGGTACAAACTTTGATAGACAATCCCTATAGATCTTCGGTCAATTTAATTTTGATTTGTTTAAAAGCTTTTATTACTACTATGGGGTTTATATGTTTAAAATTAAATTCAGTCGGGCTGGCTGAAACGTTCGCCTGTAATAAATCAAAAGCAAGTGAAGGCGAGGAATTTAAGGCTTCAGTAGTTTTAATAGGGATACTCGTAAAGAAATTTACAAATTCTTGAGCAACTTGTTTGTTATCGCTAATAAGTCCATGAGTTCTATTTGTTTCATTGTTTATAATTTTCCAAACCGTCTTTATTTTATTGTCTGCTGTTTTTACCTTATTACTTATATATAAAGCCTTAGCTACCTTACAAGTGTTTTTATAAATCTTTGAGTAGGTAGCTACATACTTATTAAAAGTCTCAGTGTTAATAAAAGGCTTAAGGCCATACAACTCATAAAGTCTTTCCCTACTTTTTCTGAGTCCTTTAGTTGCCCAGTCACTAAATAAAAACTTAGGGCAGATAATTTTAGTTTTCTCTTTAAAAGTATTATTGAATTCGGTTTGGACTAAAGAAAAAAATCTGTATACAAAATATTAGCATTATTCATTGTAAGGTTCCAATCACTTAACTCCCGATTAAAGTGCGGTTAAATTTATTTAAATTACCGGATGTTATTGGTCTAGTTTGTATTTGCACTTGGAATGTTGGACTCAAAAGATACCAGTAGCCCACTGTGATCAGAAGGAAGGTAATTTACAATGGCTTTCTCTAAGTAGTTGCCACAACAAAAAACATTATCAATACATGTAGCAGTAGTTGTAGTTGTACGGGATGGTTCTATGAACACATTAGACAAATTGAATGATTTAAAGAGATTTAATAATCTACAGCTATCTGAATTGTTTTCTAAGATATTAATATTAAAATCTCCACGGATGATTACTAGTTTATTACCAGTTGCAAGTTTTGCCAATACATCTTCCATCACTGACTCAAATATAGCGTAGTTCAAATAATTATAAAGCATGTCATAGTGTGCGTTTACAGACCCCCGTCTGTAAACGCACACTATGACATGCTTATCTAGCTCAAAACAGGACAGCTCAATGCTATGTTCAACAGACAAGTTAACTATGTCTTAACGGGTTTTAAATTTAATACATTTTTTTACTAATATTAGTGAACCCCCACGTAGCATTGTCTTTCGGTTAAAAGAACTTCCCACACTATAATTCTCGTAAATAATCAACATTTCAAAATCCTTTAACCAATGCTCAGTGAAACAAATAATGTCAAACATTGTTTTTTCTAAAAATAACTCTATTTCCAGCTGTTTTGAAGAAAAGCCTTGAATATTCTGATAGAATAATTTAAAGGATTTCTGCTTAACCCCTTTATTAAAATTAGCTATGCGAGAGCAAGAAGTTGCCTGGTTCATGGTAGAATTGGTAGATGTAACTATACTGTTATTGGTATCCTCTGTTGTCGTACAAATCAGTTTAAAGGAACATCCGGAGCGAGCCCCACGACTCCCATGCCATCACTAGGCACCAAGATCCTGCTACTTGTGGACCCCACATTAAAAGAATTGTCCAAAGTGACACATGGATTCTCCTTCGTACAGTTATTGTAAATATTTATAGCATTAGTGCTACAGTTTATTAAGGTATCCACCTGTACATTAGTATTATTATTAATAATTGCAGTGCTAATTATAGTACAAGACGTCGACATACTACTTATGTCTGAGTTTCTATAATATGCTAATAGCCTAGCTATTTGATGTGTTTGTGTTTTTGTGTTTGCTATTTGGAGGCAGATACACTGTATCCCTAGTCGACTCGCGTCTCCAGACGCCTCAAACGTGCGGCTGGCTCGCATAGAACTGCAAAAAATTGCACATTTTTGTTCCTGGCTAAATTCTGCAAACGCTATAGCTAGCTGGCCCGCGCCGAGACGCGTCTCCAGACGCCTCAAACGTGCGGCTGGCTCGCATAGAACTGCAAAAAATTGCACATTTTTGTTCCTGGCTAAATTCTGAAAACGCTATAGCTAGCTGGCCCGCGCCGAGACGCGTCTCCAGACGCCTCAAACGTGCGGCAGGCTCGCATAGAACTGCAAAAAATTGCACATTTTTGTTCCTGGCTAAATTCTGAAAACGCTATAGCTAGCTGGCCCGCGCCGAGACGCGTCTCCAGACGCCTCAAACGTGCGGCAGGCTCGCATAGAACTGCTAAAAATTGCACATTATTGTACCTGGCTAAATTCTGAAAACGCTATAGCTAGCTGGCCCGCGCCGAGACGCGTCTCCAGACGCATTTCCAGACGCCTCAAACGTGCGGCTGGCTCGCATAGAACTGCAAAAAATTGCACATTTTTGTTCCTGGCTAAATTCTGAAAACGCTATAGCTAGCTGGCCCACGCCGAGACGCGTCTCCAGACGCCTCAAACGTGCGGCAGGCTCGCATAGAACTGCAAAAAATTGCACATTTTTGTTCCTGGCTAAATTCTGAAAACGCTATAGCTAGCTGGCCCGCACCGAGACGCGTCTCCAGACGCCTCAAACGTGCGGCAGGCTCGCATAGAACTGCAAAAAATTGCACATTATTGTTCCTGGCTAAATTCAGAAAACGCTATAGCTAGCTGGCCCGCGCCGAGACGCGTCTCCAGACGCATCTCCAGACGCCTCAAACGTGCGGCTGGCTCGCATAGAACTGCAAAAAATTGCACACTTTTGTTCCTGGCTAAATTCTGAAAACGCTATAGCTAGCTGGCCCACGCCGAGACGCGTCTCCAGACGCCTCAAACGTGCGGCAGGCTCGCATAGAACTGCAAAAAATTGCACATTTTTGTTCCTGGCTAAATTCTGAAAACGCTATAGCTAGCTGGCCCGCGCCGAGACGCGTCTCCAGACGCCTCAAACGTTCGGCTGGCTCTCATAGAACTGCAAAAAATTACACATTTTTGTTCCTGTCTAAATTCTGAAAACGCTATAGCTAGCTGGCCCGCGCCGAGACGCGTCTCCAGACGCCTCAAACGTGCGGCTGGCTCGCATAGAACTGCAAAAAATTGCACATTTTTGTTCTTGGCTAAATTCTGAAAACGCTAGAGCTAGCTGGCCCGCGCCGAGACGCGTCTCCAGACGCCTCAAACGTGCGGCTGGCTCTCAAAGAACTGCAAAAATTTGCACATTTTTGTTCCTTGCTTAATTCTGAAAACGCTATAGCTAGCTGGCCCGCGCCAACACGCGTCTCTAGACGCCTCAAACGTGCGGCTGGCTCGCATAGAACTGCAAAAAATTGCACATTTTTGTTCCTGGTTAAATTCTGAAAACGCTATAGCTAGCTAGCCCGCGCCGAGACGCGTCTCCAGACGCGTCTCCAGACGCCTCAAACGTGCGGCTGGCTCTCATAGAACTGCAAAAAAATGCACTTTTTTGTTCCTGGCTAAATTCTGAAAACGCTTTAGCTAGCTGGCCCGCGCCGAGACGCGTCTCCAGACGCCTCAAACGTGCGGCTGGCTCGCAAAGAACTGCAAAAAATTGCACATTTTTGTTCTTGGCTAAATTCTGAAAACGCTATAGCTAGCTGGCCTGCGCCAAGACGCGTCTCCAGACGCCTCAAACGTGCGGCTGGCTCTCATAGAACTGCAAAAATTTGCACAAATTTGTACCTGGCTAAATTCTGAAAACGCTATAGCTAGCTGGCCCGCGCCGAGACGCGTCTCTAGACGCCTCAAACGTGCGGCTGGCTCGCATAGAACTGCAAAAAATTGCACATTATTGTTCCTGGCTAAATTCTGAAAACGCTATAGCTAGCTGGCCCGCGCCGAGACGCGTCTCCAGACGCATCTCCAGACGCCTCAAACGTGCGGCTGGCTCACATAGAACTGCAAAAAATTGCACATTTTTGTTCCTGGCTAAATTCTGCAAACGCTATAGCTAGCTGGCCCGCGCCGAGACGCGTCTCCAGACGCCTCAAACGTGCGGCTGGCTCGCATAGAACTGCAAAAAATTGCTCATTTTTGTTCCTGGCTAAATTCTGAAAACGCTATAGCTAGCTGGCCCGCGCCGAGACGCGTCTCCAGACGCCTCAAACGTGCGGCAGGCTCGCATAGAACTGCAAAAAATTGCACATTTTTGTTCCTGGCTAAATTCTGAAAACGCTATAGCTAGCTGGCCCGCGCCGAGACGCGTCTCCAGACGCCTCAAACGTGCGGCAGGCTCGCATAGAACTGCAAAAAATTGCACATTATTGTTCCTGGCTAAATTCTGAAAACGCTATAGCTAGCTGGCCCGCGCCGAGACGCGTCTCCAGACGCATCTCCAGACGCCTCAAACGTGCGGCTGGCTCGCCTAGAACTGCAAAAAATTGCACATTTTTGTTCCTGGCTAAATTCTGAAAACGCTATAGCTAGCTGGCCCACGCCGAGACGCGTCTCCAGACGCCTCAAACGTGCGGCAGGCTCGCATAGAACTGCAAAAAATTGCACATTTTTGTTCCTGGCTAAATTCTGAAAACGCTATAGCTAGCTGGCCCGCGCCGAGACGCGTCTCCAGACGCCTCAAACGTTCGGCTGGCTCTCATAGAACTGCAAAAAATTGCAAATTTTTGTTCCTGGCTAAATTCTGAAAACGCTATAGCTAGCTGGCCCGCGCCGAGACGCGTCTCCAGACGCCTCAAACGTGCGGCTGGCTCGCATAGAACTGCAAAAAATTGCACATTATTGTTCCTGGCTAAATTCTGAAAACGCTATAGCTAGCTGGCCCGCGCCGAGACGCGTCTCCAGACGCATCTCCAGACGCCTCAAACGTGCGGCTGGCTCGCATAGAACTGCAAAAAATTGCACATTTTTGTTCCTGGCTAAATTCTGAAAACGCTATAGCTAGCTGGCCCACGCCGAGACGCGTCTCCAGACGCCTCAAACGTGCGGCAGGCTCGCATAGAACTGCAAAAAATTGCACATTTTCGTTCCTGGCTAAATTCTAAAAACGCTATAGCTAGCTGGCCCGCGCCTAGACGCGTCTCCAGACACATCTCCAGACGCCTCAAACGTGCCGCTGGCTCGCTTAGAACTGCAAAAAATTGCACTTTTTTGTTCCTGGCTAAATTCTGCAAACGCTATAGCTAGCTGGCCCGCGCCGAGACGCGTCTCCAGACGCCTCAAACGTGCGACTGGCTCTCATAGAACTGCAAAAAATTGCACATTTTTGTTCCTGGCTGTTGGGGTCGCGACCTACGTGGTATTGACTATTTGGATGGCTACTAAAACACTTAGTTTCACTGGTTAAAAACAGTTTATTTTAAGTATTTTAAGCTACACTAAAATGATGGCTAATGATAGGCTGGCGAATGCGCGCGGTTTGCTGTCCGAATATGCACTGGCTTCGTGGCGCACTAAGTGCGCCGGAATTGGATAGCTAGATCAGCAAAACCGTGTTCGATAAAAATTATTGCATCGAACATGCTCCCGAGGGGAGAATGAGATAAGCTTACAAAAGGGGTTGTTACATGAGCGTGGGTTTCCATGCTAACGAAGGTTAGGACAATGTTTGATAAATGAATGATTTACAAGGTGATATACAATAGACCTTATAAACTACAGCTATAATTATGCTCACACGGTTGAGTCCTCAATCGAAAATACTGTCTTTTGGCAAGGGGAGACGTCGACGTATCTCGCCTTTTCAAACGTAAGCTAGACCACTGCTTAGAAAAACTAGATACACGCGCACTTTCGCTTGCACTCGACCCCTTCCCCGATAGGGGTAGATTACACGCATTGTCACTTGCACTCGAACCCTTTCCCGATAGGGGTAGATTGCGCGCACTGACTATCGAACTTTTTTCTTGCTCAGATTGGTTTATACACACACTCACACTGGCTGGTACGCTCTCGGCACGTCCCTGAATGGGGGTACTGCCGGCTCGCTGACACCGTCTCCTCAGGAACCACAGGACCACTGCGATAGCTGCTGCCAATAGTCCGTATGATAAAGCATATTGGTGTATATCATGCATCGTTGGGATTTCTGTCTGCTGAGCTGATTCCTTAATGGATTTAATTTGTTCACCGAGATGCTTTAGACAATCGTTTAGGTGTACAGCGTCGTAGTCGACTTCAAAGTCTTTAAAATTTGGGATAGATAGCGAATGGTTACTGCCCAAATGATTTATCGGAGTTAATTTTGTCTCGAGTACATTCGGTTTGAGATTGAGCGTATTCTCTAATTGCTGATAAGCGTAAAGTGTTACGTCTCGACCTTTAACAATACATTGCTTAGTAAGTTGAATGAGACCGGCCTTGCTGACTTGACGCATTTGTAGATCGTCGTCACATATGACTCTCAAAGAGTATGAGTCACAACAGAAATACAAATAGGTAGAAAGATCGTGTAACGGGATCCATTTGTTTTCACAGGTAGATTTTATCATTCTGCATGTAGCTAGCTTCTCCTTTTCACAGAATTTTTCATCTGGACCTAAACTCCTGACAGGCCCCTGCAGACGACAAAGGTAAGTTTCTGCTTGATATTCACTACTTTGAAGATCACTGATGCTGGCTGGCAAATAAGCGTCTCTTCTTAGATTGATTGCAACATATTCTGATGCTTGTTTGATGCTGATCATGCTTTTGTTAATCTGAAACGGCACTGGTATCAAATTGTATAGCTGGAACGTATCTCTGCTGATTAAAGGTAAAGTAATTTCAAATATGAAATATTCATCCGTCATTCTTGCTTTGACTTTTAACAGTTTGTAGATCTTAAATAGGTTAAACTGGATGTCATCTACGGGTAATGCTAGTTCTTTAGATATTTGACTAGACACGATTTGTAACTCCCCACGAAGCTGTTGTGGTGTCAAGAGATGCAGATTGATCTGACCGTGATAGATTTCAGTCATAGTGTCAAGAAAAGTATCTTGAATTCGCTTTAAATTTTGTATCATATTGATGGTCGCTAATGCTGCTAATGTGAAATCTTGACTAGTAGACATTACGTCGATCTCTTTCTGCGATGATGATGATGATGTGTTGGTCACGCTATCTAAGTAATTCAGATGCTTATTAATCATTTTATGCTGTTTTGCAATAGTCACCTCTGTTCTTTTTAATATATTATACTCCGCTTCTATGACCGATGTCTGGTTCCTGTACAGCTGACTTAGATGGTTTATGTTACTATGTATGAGGTCAATGTCACTCTTGTACTTGTCTGCAAATTCCTGATCGAGTACTCCGAACAACGAGTTTGCAACTGAACCGACAGCGTTGATAAGCCCGCGTCGAGTTCGCAAGTGCGCTCCGAAGTGCTGACTAAGCAACAGCTGATTGTAATATTGTAGCTCGTTGTACTCGTGTTGTATTTGCAGTGTGATGATTCGACAATGACTTAGCTCTTGAATTTTGCCGCATGTTTGCTCAAGATAATTCGAAAATTGTGTTACCGCTTTATCTCCTTGCCAGTAAGGAGACATATTGTAATAGGTCACGATTTTCCATTCATCACGAATGAGATGCATTTGTCCCAGCGGATCAAAATATAATGTTTGGCTGCTGTTGAATGCTGTAATTTTGAACGATGCTTCCGTGGATATTATGAAGCTCATGAAAAATAATAATGCTAATGCCACGCTAAACATTTTCGAACAGCTGTTAGACGACTTCCCCGCGTTCACGTTTGTTTCATTGCTTTGCGGCTTCAATGCTACGTTCTTTTCTGTTATAGGTAAAATCGACAGCTTTATGATTGGACGCTTAATATACCCATTTTTGGTTTTTAGTGTTACCACTCTAACAACTCCATCCTTTTCTGGGTGGATCTCTACCACTCGACCAACGGGCCATTTTCCTGAGGGCATATTGTCATAGTGAATAGTAACCATGTCCCCTATTTTTATATTATTTTGACCTTATAACCACTTGCTGCGTACCGATAGCTGCGTAAGATACTCCGCCTTCCACCGTTTCCATATGTCTTGAAACGTTTTATTCATCAAATACCATCTTGTCCTCGCATCTTGTGCTTGTTTCTATGAGAGTTAGACCAGCACGGCTTGTGAGAAAATGCGCTGGCGTGAGAAAATCAATATCGTCAATATCCTCTGATATTGGACACAGTGGTCTCGTGTTAAGGCTTGCTTCGATTTGAGACAAAATAGTGCTGTATTCTTCGAATGTCAGGGCTTGGTCTCCTATTACTCTTTTTAGATATTGCTTTAGACTCCTAATTGATCGCTCCCAGATTCCTCCAGCACTTGGCCAAGAAGGACAATTCCAATGCCATTCTATGCTCATTTCAGCTATTTCTCTATAAAAGGTATCGTTAAAGATACGCTCAAACTGTTGCTGCTCTTCCTGAAGTATTTTATTGGCACCTACAAAGTTCGTCCCATTGTCCGAATAGATGTGCTTCGGTGCTCCTCGTCGCGCTGCCATGCGACGTAATGCTGCTATAAATGCTGAACTGCTAAGGTCCGAGGTTTTGTTGATCGACATTTATTGCCGTTATGATTAAAAATGCAATTAGTACAATAAATTTGTTGTTTGACGGTTTTAAGTTTCATTTCCTTGGACATTTCCAGAAACTTTTCGCAGTTGTGTAAATTATGTTCAGCAAAACAAAGAGGGCATTTAACTTCCGACACGTGCATGGCTTTCGTAATAGGTTTTATTTGCTTGCTATAATTATCGTTTGATTTAGAATTATGATGTTTACGATTACTTGAAAATGATGTTGAAGGACCGGCTTGCTGATGAGATGGCTGTGATTTTGATGTGACATCATGACGTCGACGAGATGTTTCCAAGCTAGTAAACTTGTTTGCTAAGAAGTCTAAAAATTCTTGAAGCACTGGTAGTTCTCTAACGTTCTTCAACGACTCTATGTACTCGGAATAGGATTCACTATCCAACTTCTGTGACAAAATGTGCACGAGTAGAGGGTCCCACGTGCTAGTACCCACAACTAAGTTTTTAATGGCGTAGAGGCTTTCTAACGTAACATCATGCAATTTTTTTATAGCTAAGTATGATTGCTGCTGTATGTTGGGAAGGTTCAGGAACACATTGACGTGAGATGTAAATATGAGCTTCTTGTTATCAAAGCGATGGTTTAGAATCTCCCAACAGACGATATAATTGTCAGTACTGATAAGTAGGTGCTGTATCAAGCGCTCGGCTTCACCTTTTACCTTGCCTTTAAGGAATTGCATTTTTTGTGTGTTTGATAATGCTGTGTTTTTGTGGATTGCCTCGCTAAATAAATCTTTAAATGACACCCACTGCTGATAGTTTCCCGTAAACACAGGAATTTCCATTTGTGGTGTTGACTTTTCCCGATAGGATGTTGACCACATTTTGGAGTTGATCGCTTTCTTCATGCTGTTAAAAGTCCGCTCGTGTCTATTGAAGAGGGACTCATAATCACTTGCTAGATCGTCCCTTGACTCGCCAATGATTTCCCAGTGTAGGTCGTCAATGGTAGTCCATCGGTTTTGCAGGATTCGAAGGGCATCTTCGAACTCCCATTTATCGGCAATTGTCTCAATATCAATGTTGCCGACAGCTCGGATAAATGCTTTAAAGTTGACCGACTGCTTATGAAGCATGTCGTCAAGCTTGCTATTAGTTCCCGTCGACTCAAAGGTCGAAGAGGCTGCTGCTGTTCCTTGCGGTTCCAGCTGACTCATTGAAGTTCCGGCCGCAAATTGCTGTGCTTGTTGAGGATACACTGACTGTTGACCTCGCTGAACCAACTTATTTTGACGTTGAATAATAAGTTTCTTTGCCGTCTCGTAAATTTCTTCCGTACGCTCAAATTCCGAGTTGACAAAATATTTATGATTGGTCTTTTCAAAAGGCAGAATTTTTTCATGATTTATCTGAAATTCTTCCCAGTATTTCTCAAGTAACTCGAGTTTACGCTTACAGTAATCAAATGATTTGCGCTCTACGCTATCCTTTTTAAAATTAGTCAGAATTTTTCTCAAGCTCTCTGAAATCTCGATTTGATTAACATACAGACTCTCCATCCTGTTGCTGTTAAAATGAATAAAATGGAACGAGCTTACTTGAAAGAATTCTTGCTGTGGCTACCCTGACGAAGGTTGCTCCCCAAGTCAGTGGCGCGCTGGTGCTGCTTGTGTGAGCTATACACTCACTGCTGCTGAATACGTACACACGTATTCGGTAGAATATATTGAGCACTCCACTCAATACACTGCTGCTAAAGTCGTTGCCACTACAGTCACTGCTAAGCTTCGCTAATGGATGCTGTGTTCCAGAGTCACTGATAAAGTCACTTCACTTGCCGATAGTTCAGAAAAACTATATAAACGCACTATATAAACGACACGCGAAGATCTTTGCTCGAAGGACCAAAATGTTGGGGTCGCGACCTACGTGGTATTGACTATTTGGATGGCTACTAAAACACTTAGTTTCACTGGTTAAAAACAGTTTATTTTAAGTATTTTAAGCTACACTAAAATGATGGCTAATGATAGGCTGGCGAATGCACGCGGTTTGCTGTCCGAATATGCACTGGCTTCGTGGCACACTAAGTGCGCCGGAATTGGATAGCTAGATCAGCAAAACCGTGTTCGATAGAAATTATTGCATCGCACACTGGCTAAATTCTGAAAACGCTATAGCTAGCTGGCCCGCGCCGAGACGCGTCTCCAGACGCGTCTCGGCGCCTCAAACGTGCGGCTGGCTCGCATAGAACTGCAAAGAATTGCACATTTTTGTTCCTGGCTAAATTCTGAAAATGCTATAGCTAGCTGGCCCGCGCCGAGACGCGTCTCCAGACGCCTCAAACGTGAGGCTGGCTCGCATAGAACTGCAAAAATTTGCACATTTTTGTTCCTGGCTAAATTCTGAAAACGCTATAGCTAGCTGGCCCGCGCCGAGACGCGTCTCCAGACGCCTCAAACGTGCGGCTGGCTCTCATAGAACTGCAAAAATTTGCACATTTTTGTTCCTGGCTAAATTCTGAAAACGCTATAGCTAGCTGGCCCGCGCCGAGACGCGTCTCCAGACGCCTCAAACGTGCGGCTGGCTCTCATAGAACTGCAAAAAATTGCACATTTTTTTTCCTGGCTAAATTCTGAAAACGCTATAGCTAGCTGGCCCACGCCGAGACGCGTCTCCAGGACGCCTCAAACGTGCGGCTGGCTCTCATAGAACTGCAAAAAATTGCACATTTTTGTTCCTGGCTAAATTCTGAAAACGCTATAGCTAGCTGGCCCGCGCCGAGACGCGTCTCCAGACGCCTCAAACGTGCGGCTGGCTCGGATAGAACTGCAAAAATTTGCACATTTTTGTTCCTGGCTAAATTCTGAAAACGCTATAGCTAGCTGGCCCGCGCCGAGACGCGTCTCCAGACGCCTCAAACGTGCGGCTGGCTCTCATAGAACTGCAAAAAATTGCACATTTTTTTTCCTGGCTAAATTCTGAAAACGCTATTGCTAGCTGGCCCACGCCGAGACGCGTCTCCAGACGCCTCAAACGTGCGGCAGGCTCGCATAGAACTGCAAAAAATTGCACATATTTGTTCCTGGCTAAATTCTGAAAACGCTATAGCTAGCTGGCCCGCGCCGAGACGCGTCTCCAGACGCATCTCCAGACGCCTCAAACGTGCGGCTGGCTCGCATAGAACTGCAAAAAATTGCACATTTTTGTTCCTGGCTAAATTCTGAAAACGCTATAGCTAGCTGGCCCGCGGCGAGACGCGTCTCCAGACGCCTCAAACGTGCGGCTGGCTCGCATAGAACTGCAAAAAATTGCACATTTTTGTTCCTGGCTTAATTCTGAAAACGCTATAGCTAGCTGGCCCGCGCCGAGACGCGTCTCTAGACGCGTCTCCAGACGCCTCAAACGTGCGGCTGGCTCAAAACAATTGGTACTTTTAGCTCAAGATTCAAGCAACACCTACTTTGCATTCAAAAAGAAACTACATAGAAACAACTTACCTACCCAGGGTATGCACGCAGCTAGTATTGGTGAATTTGTCCCATGTTCTCAATATAACTCTTTTTTGTGACAAAACACTACACCACACAGTCCTCAACTGTTCAATCATTTTTATTTTTTACCATACTATTTTAGACGTTTAGCAAAGTTCTTTCGGGAGTGTAGGTAGTTAAGTGCGGGTGCGTGGAAAATAAAAGTCTCTTAGCTACTTACTATTATAATGTCCGTGCACAACACGATTACACGACACAGAAACAGAAGGAGAACAGGCAGTAAACACACAATAGTCACAACACAGTACAGTAGTCAGTTCACGTAAACTATATCGAACTTATCACAATACTTTGCCTAAGCGAGTCGCGAGCGCAGGTGATTAGCGGCGAGGTCCTTGACCGACTGACCTACAAACCGAATCGATCCGTGCAGGGCCGGACTCAGGGCCTTTGCGCACGCGACTTCTTATACATTGCGCTCCTAATATTTAATGATGCGCATGATCATTGCGCCACCGACACCATCCGACATTATAATGAAAACATTATAGATGCCGTAAATGTCCAGAGTTGTGTTATCAATAAACTTACATGATAATAATAATGTGGCTGTGTTTATGTTTGTGTTGTAGTTGTGCTGTGTGTGTTTATAATAAACATAAATAAATATGTGGTAGGTGTGAACCCTACATCACCCCCCTCCAGAGACCGTCAAGGGCGATAAAAATCTGGGAACCTGACATGACGAACAGAGCGAGTGGTATACTCTTTGCTACTGCTAGGTGGAGTGACTTCTTCTGGGTCAGCTTTGTCTGGCAAAATGTAAGCTGGCTTAAGGCGGTCAATTGAGACCGTGACCTCTCTACCCTTAAATAAAATTCTGAAGACTTTGTCTCCCCGTTGCAGAACTTTGTGGGGACCTGTGTACGCTGGTTGTAGCGAGCCACGTAATGCGTCTTCACGAAGGAACACGTGATCAGTGGTCTGCAGATCCTTATAAACGAATACGCTGGTCTTGCTGTGACGGGATGCTGGAGTTGGTTGCAGGTTTTGAGCGAACTTGCGAATGCGCGCAGTGAAGTCTGTGACGTCAGTCGTTCCTTCGTCACTAGGGGTGAAGAATTCACCTGGGAGCCTTAGCGGTTCGCCGTATAAAAGTTCGGCTGAGGACGCCTGGACATCCTGTTTGAATGCGCTCCGTATACCAAGCAATACCCACGGCAAGGACTCTGTCCACTTTTCACTAGCATGGCACATGATGGACGCCTTGAGTTGCCGGTGAAATCGCTCCACCATGCCATTACATGCCGGATGGTATGCCGTTGTCCGCTTGTGCTGGAAACCAGCCAGTTTGGACAATTGTTCGAACAGGGCTGCCTCAAACTGTCGACCCCTGTCCGTGACAATGTCTGTGGGACAGCCAAACCGGGCAATCCATCCGGATAGCAGCGCTTTAGCTACTGTCTCGGCACTTATGTCGAAAATAGGTAAGACCTCTGGCCACCTGGTGAAACGGTCGACTGCCGTCAGACAATACCTAAAAAATGCCTTGGGAAATGGGGAGCGGGCCCACAAGGTCAATGTTGACGGTGGTGAACCTTGCACGTGGGAGGTGATACGACCCTAATGGCGCAGAAACGTGTCGGCTCACTTTGGCCCGCTGGCAGTCAAGACAAGCTCGAGCCCACTCCCTGCAGTCCTTCCTTATGCCTGGCCAACGGAAGCGCTCTGCGATTAATTTGGCAGACGCTGAGACACCAGGATGGCTGAGGGAGTGCAGGCTGTCGAAGACTTGCTTTCGCAGCATTACAGGCACAAATGGTCTGGGTGGCGTTGTACTGACGTCACAGTACACAGATGTATGCTCCCCTGGGACCTGCACCTTCTCCAGTTCCAACGAGGATCCTTCCTGGAGCAACGTAGATAGCTCTGGATCCGAAGTTTTGCGATTCCGCGAGAGTGTCGAAGCTGACCGGTACTTGTATATATCGGTACCGGTACTTCCACGCGAGATAAGGGGTCGGCTACGACATTGTCCTTGCCGGAAATGTGCCTTATGTCGGTGGTAAACTGGGCAATGTAGTCTAGGTACCGGAATTGCCTGGGCGAGCAGTTTTTCTTCCTCTCGTGGAATGCGAAACTGATCGGCTTGTGATCCGTGTAAACAACGAAATGTCGGGCCTCGAGCATGTGGCGAAAGTATTTGATGGCCTCATAAATGGCCAGCAGTTCCCTGTCATAGGGAGAATACTTTGCTTGCGAAGGGCTGAGCTTCCTGGAGAAGAAAGCTAGTGGCTGCCAGCCATCATCGCTAAGCTGCTGCAACACCGCACCGATTGCTGAATCCGACGCATCTGTAACTAACGCGAGTTTGGCATTGCAATCGGGGTGAGCTAAAAGAGCAGCGTTAGCTAAGCTTGCCTTACAGTCCTCAAATGCTTGCAAAGTATTCACCGCAAGACATATGGGCTGTGAGCCCTTTACGTTCTTCCCTCCCCACTCGCGCGCACTGCGGTGTTTATTATATCGCTGCGTATTGTAAATTCGGAATTCGCGTTGTGTGTTTATTTTAAGGCTTGTGAATTGTTCCTAGCGGTGCTATAGTGTAGTAAGTGCGTGTTTTGTAAGTTTTTCAAAGTGTCTGTTCATTTATTTACTGGTAATTAGTCAATTTCTCCAGCTTTCGGTAAGTGCATTTATTTTTCTTGTGTGTGGGTAACGCGAAATAACTTAATCGATTGATATCTATTTGTTTAGTTCTTTTGATATTTTTTAATTCATCCGTGTTGTTATAAAGTAATTCATGATGTCAACAAATGATGACCCTCCAGATCGTGGCGGAGATATATTTCGTCGAAATACAAAAACCCAAAGGTCGCCCGTGGCGACCTCCACTAATTCGAAACGCTTGTTCAGCGAAATGTCTCCATCATACATTTCGCCCGATGATAGGTCAAAACGGGTTCATCCAACTTTCGAAACCGTGGAAAAATCCTCGCCGATTTTAAATATCAGTAATGTGAGCAATACCGATTACTGCGACTTAGTTTCCGAGGCGTCAGCCTACCTGTCAAAAATTAACGACTTAGTCAATGATCAGGGCTCTCGCATTAACGTAGCAAATAAATCTGCCATTATGGATATGACACAGCGTGTCACGGCCATCGTTTCTATGCTGGCCATAAAATCATCATGCAACGAAACGAAGTTAGCCAATACGGAACGCGAATTAGAAAAAATCAAGTCGAATAACTATGTCAATCCCAATCCTGTCAATAATAATAATAACAATTGTAAAATTTCGTATGCGGACTCGTTGAAACTACGCTTGCCAAAAGTAGCTCCAGCAATTATGGAATCCCGTCCACCATTGCCGTGTGTGGTGGCTTATCCGACCGCAGCTCGATCAGCTGATTATAGCACTTCGTCCGCGACAAAACAAGCGCTTATGAAAGCAATTAAGCCCTGTGATGACGGTTTTCAAATTGTAGGCGTGAAAAAAACCTCGAAATCCGGTGTTGTTCTACGTGTCGCTAGTGAACATCAGCTTAAAAAATTGGAATCCGTGGACGCAATTAAGGCAGCTGGTTTACGACTAGAAAAACCAAAAGGTAGACGCCCTCGAGTATTAGTTAAGGATGTACCGTCTTCAATGGATGATGGCGCTTTTCTGATCGCGCTATACCGCCAAAATATTAAAGATGAGCTTCAAATGAAAGAGGATGACTTTAGTAAGTCTACTAAAATTATCCGTAGGCGCTCGTTAGACAACGGTCGTAAGTGGATAGGCATCGAGTTAGATTCCGCAGTACGTAAACACTTAGTTTCTACCAAGGATAAATTATTTATTGATTGGGCTACCTGCCGCTTTATTGACGATGTTGAAGTCATTCGGTGCTTACATTGTCAACAGTTCGGTCACGTTAAGGAACACTGCGTTAATAAAGAACCGACTTGTGCTAATTGTTCGGAGGTACACGAAACAAATGATTGCCCGCATAAGGACGACGTAAATTTCAAGCTGACTTGCGTGGCGTGTAAACGCTTTAAAAAACCGTGTGATCATCGCTGTGGATCTCAAGAGTGTACTATTTACAAACTGAAACTCGAACAATTAATCCTAAACACTAATTACTAAAAATGGATAGTTTAACCATAGGACAATTAAATCTCCATAACGATAGGGTGGCGACATCTGAGCTGGATAAATTGATTGTGGATTATAACCTTGACATAGCACTTGTTCAGGAACAATATCAAAACGCGCGCTTACGTCACAAGGTAGTTCAGCTGGATTGCAAGGCGCGAGCCGGAATTTATGTTGCGCGTTCTTCGAGCTTTACTGTAACATCTATATGTAATCTCATGACGCCCCATTGCGCTGTGGCGGAAGTATCATCACCTACCTTTAAGGTTTATGTTGTGAGCTGCTACTTTCAATATTCAGACCCAGTTACTCCACATATACATAATCTCCGTCACGTCTTGCGGTCGCTCGCGGGCTGCAAAGTTATAGTGGGTGCTGACGTGAATGCATCTTCTTCCCTGTGGTATGGCAAAGTTCGGGCCACTGATTACGAACGACGTTGTGCCGTTGAAGATTTTATTGCTGAGATGAACTTATCAATTCATAACACCCCAGACGCACCGCCTACTTTTTGTAGCAAAATGGGCGAATCTTGTATTGACGTCACACTTTCCAGTGCAGACGTACGCTTGGATAGGTGGCGTGTCCTTCCTGACGCGTCTTGTAGTGATCATCGCCTGATCGTGTACGAATTTGTTCCTATGTTTACTCAAGGTTCGTCACACTTAATTGGGAATTTTAGATATAAAAGTAGGGGCGCGAATTGGGAATTCTTTAGCTCACTTTTTGCTTGTCATGCCAAAGACTTCACTCGCGATGGACTGTCAGCTGAGGAAAGTGCTGAGATAATGTCAGACACCTTCACTTACTGTGCTGACATTGCTATTGGTCGCGCATCTATGACCAATATTCGTAGATGTGATTGGTGGAATGACTACCTTGTTGAACAACGTAAAAGCTATCGCAGAGCGCGCAGACAACTTAATAAGCTTAAAAAACGTAAGGTTATCGGGGACCCCCTTAATCTTGCTTTAAGTACTTTTAGAGTTGCCAAGTCGCACTACAGAGCATCGGTTGAAAAATCTAAGGGTAATTTACTCCGGAAAATTGTTGATAAACTTGATAAGGAGGGTCCGTGGTCTCCTTTGTACCACGAGTTCAAGGCTAATAGATCTGTCGACCTTGCGTACGTTCAGAACATTAAAGTAAATAATAAACATACCACCGGCGTTGAAGAAACAACTGATGTTTTGCTTTATTCTCTAATACCAGACGATTCATCAGTAAATGATAATGAATACCACCAACAGATTAGAGCGTGGGCCGCGGTGTCACCTGAATCACCGGAGTCAGACCTTCCATCCACTGACGAATTCATAAACGTTGTCAAGAGACTACCTCTCAAAAAATCATCCGGTGAAGATAAAATATCTAATAGAATGATTATAGAAGCGTGTAAAACAGCGGGCGACGCGATCTTATCCGTATATAACCGATGCATTGCAGAAGGTATTTTTCCTCGAATATGGCGACAAGGCTTTATACGCATTATTCCGAAGAGTGGCGATAAGCCCCCGGATGACCCTAAGTCCTACCGGCCCATAACACTACTTCCATCTTTGGGGAAACTCTTAGAGCGACTAATCGTTCCGCGCTTGCTACCGAATGGACCTAAATTTCATATTAATCAATTTGGTTTCACTATTGGTAAATCCACAGTCGACGCGGCTCTCTCTGTCCGTAAAATTGTTAACTTATCGGAACATAAATACGTGGTTGGAATCTTTCTCGACATATCTGGCGCTTTTGATAACGCATGGTGGCCGATGCTACTACTTAAAATGAAAACCCGTGGTTGCTACAAAAATATCTATAATCTGATTCTTTCGTATTTTCTAAACGGCTCCGCGAAACTCAAACTTGGACATCATTCCATTTCTAAGTCTCTAACCATGGGATGTCCTCAGGGCTCAGTTATCGGTCCATATGTATGGAATTTTGGCTACGATGATTTCCTCGCGCTTCCGCTCCCATGCGGCTGTTCATTA
Source organism: Lacanobia wlatinum (assembly GCA_947578705.1). NCBI lineage: Eukaryota > Metazoa > Arthropoda > Insecta > Lepidoptera > Noctuidae > Lacanobia > Lacanobia wlatinum. The sequence goes on from OX388034.1 coordinate 28,199,836, forward strand.
ACCGGTTACGCGGACGATGGCTTACTGCTCATTGAGGCAAGCACTCGGGCGGGACTCGAGAACTTGGCTGACACATGTCTACGTTTAATATCACAGTGGGGCGATCGAAACCGTCTGACCTTTGCACCGCATAAAACCTATCAACTTATTTTAAAAGGGAACCTAAAATCCTGGCCTAGTATTAAATTTAATAACGTACCCGTTAAAAGAAAAGAATCCGTGTGCTACCTCGGTATGCTACTAGAAAGGAACTTGTCATTTATTGATCATATAAAAACAGTAGGTGAAAAAGCAAAAAAGAACTTCTACGCCTTGACGAGAATATCCAAAGCTACTTGGGGTCTCTCATTTCAAACCTTAAAAACTATCTATGGGGCTACTTACTTGGGTTGTATGTGCTACGGGGCACCTGTCTGGGCTGACAGGGCCACCATAGGGGCGGTACGCCGTAAATTGCTGCAAAACCAGCGTTTGGCTTTGATATTCTTATGCAAGGCGTATAGGACGGTTAGTACTGAAGCCTTACCGGTGCTGGCGGGTGTTCTCCCAGTCGATCTCGAGGTGCAGCGGCGTGCTGCAATGTACTACTACGCTAGAAAGATCACGGACCCAGAGTTTTTACCGCAACGCGACCGTGCTAAGATCTGTAGATTACTAAAACCCCAGACTGACGTCTGGGAGGAACTTTTATCCGAATGGCAATGTAGGTGGGAAAATTCCATTAAAGGCCGACACCTCCACCAGTTTTTTCCATCCGTTCGTGAGCGGCTGGATAGGACATGGCTGGAGGTGGATCATTGTGTTGCCCAATTTCTCACAGGTCATGGCAACTTTAAGAGTAAATTATTTTCCTTTAGGCTTGTGGCCTCGCCTTTATGTCAATGTTCTACAGCCGACTATGAATACGAACAATCCGCACACCACATCTTATGGGAGTGTATTCTTTGGCAAACTGAACGCAATATTATGTTAGATAGTATTCAGGTTACATCTGGAGTAGTTTACTACACGGACCTTGTAGAAACCAGAACAAATTTCCGTGCTTTCAGGCGATTTTGCCATACCTATTACTGGAATCAAAAGTAGCTCACAATTTAGGACCCATTAGTTTTAAATTAATATATAATCCGTGGTGCTTGACAACTGGGCTTAACCCAGTTGTATATGTCCCTTGGTGCCTATTGGCCTAGCTCTATTCTGTCTCCTGCTTGAAAAGGAGGGAAGTGGAAATTATAAATATATTTTATTTCCTACTCCTCCGCTGTACTTTTCTGATTAAATTCGTTGCAGGATCCAAGACAGTTAAATCGTTTCTCCGGGACTCGTCGGGCTTCATTGGCTCGGCGTTTTTCTGTTGGTCGCCACTGTTGATTCTGGCTTTCAGGACTTGCAGTGGTTGGGAATGTGTGGCGGGCTTGTCCCAAAAAAAAAAAAAAGAGTCCTTTACGTTGCCAATCAAGAGGTTGTGAAGCGGTGCCTGGATCTGAGCTGCGTGGGGTATGAAACGCCTGTAAAATTAATCATACCCAGGAATCGGCGCAACTGACGGACATCTTTGGGCAGCGGGAAGTTGTTGATGGCTTCGACCTTGGAGTGGAGTGGTTTGGTGCCCTTCTCGGAGATGTGGTAACCTAGAAAAATTATCTCCGGAACACCGAAAACACACTTGGACGTGTTCACCAACATGCCGAAGTCCTTCATCCTGCCGAAGATAATGCGGAGGTACTCCTCGTGCTCTGCCTGTGACCTTGAGAAAATTAAGAAGTCATCCAAGTATGCGTAGCAAAAGTCCAAACCTCTGGTCATCTCGTCCACAAAACGCTGGAAAGTCTGGCCTGCGTTACGCAGACCGAACGTCATGTACGGAAATTCGTACAGGCCGAACGGTGTGGTGATCGCCGTCTTCGGAATGTCATCTGGACTGACAGGGATCCGATTATAGGCCTTAACAAGGTCTATGGTGCTGAAGACTTTGCAACCAGCGATGTGCCTAATCGGATACCTGTCAGGGATGGTTCGGGCGTTGAGCATTCGGTAATCACCACAGGGTCGCCAACCGTTGTCTTTCTTGGGGGCGAGGTGCAATGGTGATGCCCATGGACTCTCCGACGGTCTGGCGGTTCCATTGGCCAGCATCAACTGGAACTCCTGCTGAGCAATCTTTAATTTATCTGGCGCTAGTCGCCGAAATGGTGATGATACTGGAGGGCCGGGGGTGGTGCGGATGTGGTGTACGGTGTTGTGTGGTGTAGTGCGTAGTGTACCGGCGGGTCGGGTGATGTCGGGATAGGCTTCCAAAATTTTGTGGTACCTCGAATCACCAGAAGAAATTTTTACAGAAAATAAAGATGAGTCTGAGTGATCCGAGGCTATAGAGAAGACATTCGTAGTACTATCAACTAGTCGTTGATTACGACAGTCAACGACTAGCGAGTAAAAACTTAAAAAATCTACGCCGATAATTGGCTTGGTTACCTCGGCCACCACAAAACGCCACTTAAAGTCTCTACGGAGTCCTAAATTTAAACTTAATTCTACGAAACCAAATGTTTTGATGGGCGTACCATTTGCGGCCACAAGTTGGTAGTTAGTACACGCACGACGTTCACTTAACAGGCGACGAGGGTAGACGCAGAGGTCGCTGCCTGTGTCGACCAGGAACTGCGTCTTGGTGGCCCGATCCGTGACGAACAGGCGACCAGTTGAGCGAGGGCGATCGTCTGTCGCCATCACCGACTGCCCGCGGCGTTTCCCTGCCGGAAGTCGCAGGGCTTGCTGCAGCGCTTCGCCTTCTCGCCATGCATCGCGTGGTACCAGCAAACAGGATGCTGCCGGTAGCTGGAGTCCGAGCGTGTTGAAGAACGTTGGCGTGAGTGCCGTCGCGCGTCTCGACCACGGCTGTGGGAGCGGGTCTGCGAACGGCTGTCACGCAGCGTCAGGTCCTTCATCGCCCGCTTCAGCTCGGCGATCTCGGCTGCCATCTCGGTGACCGAGGGTCCTGCTGCTGAAGTTGCTGCGACGTGGGTTGCTGGCGCGACGATGTCCTGGACGCGGTCAGCCAGCTCAGCTAGCGCTTCCAGGGTGCTGTGGGGCTGCGATGCCAGGAGGGGCTGGATGTTGGTGGGGAGTCGGCTGCACCAGATAGTGCGCATGAAGTCCTCAGGCACGGAAGGGCCTGCTAACCCCTGCAGGTGCCGAAGAAACTGCGACGGCTTCCGGTCTCCCAGCTCTTCGTGCATCAGCAGCTGCTTCACTTTGCGCTCCTGGGAGGCTGAGAGCCTCCGCACCAATTCGGTCTTCAACTTCTCGTAGCGGTTGGTGGCGGGAGGGGACATGATGACATCCCTCACTTCTTTCGAAAACTGGGGGTCGAGGTGTCCAACGACATAATTGTATTTTGTGACGTCATTCGTCACCCCAGCATTCTCGAACTGCGCCTCAATTTGCGCAAACCAAATATCGGACTCCTCGGGCCAAAACGGCGGTAGGCGCAAAGTGACGCGGTACACCTCGGCCGGGTCGACCTTTGGACCCGATAAGCGCTTAGCCCTGCGCGCGCGTTGCGCGACGTGGTCGGCGAGCTGCGACGACGCGGTGTGTTCGGTCTCACTGTCACTGATGTTTTAGTTTGTGTTCCTCTCGGGGTCACCAGTTTAGCAAAGTTCTTTTGGGAGTGTAGGTAGTTAAGTGCGGGTGCGTGGAAAATAAAAGTCTCTTAGCTACTTACTATTATAATGTCCGTGCACAACACGATTACACGACACAGAAACAGAAGGAGAACAGACAGTAAACACACAATAGTCACAACACAGTACAGTAGTCAGTTCACGTGAACTATATCGAACTTATCACAATACTTTGCCTAAGCGAGTCGCGAGCGCAGGTGATTAGCGGCGAGGTCCTTGACCGACTGACCTACAAACCGAATCGATCCGTGCAGGGCCGGACTCAGGGCCTTTGCGCACGCGACTTCTTATACATTGCGCTCCTAATATTTAATGATGCGCATGATCATTGTGCCACCGACACCATCCGACATTATAATGAAAACATTATAGATGCCGTGAACGTCCAGAGTTGTGTTATCAATAAACTTACATGATTATAATAATGTGGCTGTGTTTATGTTTGTGTTTTAGTTGTGCTGTGTGTGTTTATAATAAACATAAATAAATATGTGGTAGGTGAGAACCCTACAGACGCACTCGATAAGTCTGACGGCGCTACGTCATCGTACGGTTGTACACGGCACGTGCACCGGACCGATCAGGCGATGTCGCCATCCCCACCTCCCCCACTACTCGACTTGTTTGTGCTCGGACGTAAAAGGAGACCGCGCGGAGCGATCGGGGCATTCTATTCTAAACCTCGGTCCGATACACGTGTTGTCATAGCGCCTAGATTTGTTAATATCGTGTTAAAACCTTTCAGTTAATAATTATGATATGATAATTAATTGAGTTCACAGTTATTATAAATTAAGTGAGTTAATCGAATAAAATTGATTAATAAGTAAACTACCTACTTTTTACTTTAAAATATCCAATCCTGACAATACGCCCATATCAGAATTGGGACGTAACTCAAAGGGCCCACATGGAGATTCGTGACAATGCTAGTGAAATATGTGGCGGTTACGTTTTGAAATGTAATGACAGTGATAGTGAAAATTGCGGTTTGTTTTTAAAACGCATGCGTTTATCCAGACGCTAAAAACTTGATGTGTGCCGTGAAGTGTCGTGAAGTTAAATCCGATAGGCCGAAGTTCGACACACGATCATAGTGTGTCACCGTGGTGGTATGTTTTGTCGAGGATACAGTGATGTGCAGAGCAGTTTATTGTTTTACCATATGGCGCTGAAGAGCTTTTCGCCGAATTCCTTTTCGACGAGTTTTATGCGGCTACCCTCATCAACCTGAACTAAACCAGTTCCGTCCGGAGGCAAGCAACTTCACAACAGCTGGTCAGGTCAAGGAGAGGAGTGTGAATTTATATGAAGATTTCTACGCCAATCTGGTGAGTCGTTTAAACTTTTTAATTGCTGTAGAGCTGCTTTTTATTTTGTTTACGAGTGTTCATTTTTATGATGTGGAGACTGACTTACAAAAGGCAACGCCTTTATGGATGGCAATTATCGATGTTTGATAATTGGCCTGTCGATTTATCTTAAAGTGAAGCTATTATTAATAGCATAAGTGTTGCAGATTAAGCGATAGCATTTTCAATAATACTTCTTCTTTTCGATTCAATCGTTAACTTTTTTATTGTTTTGGACCAGTAGGTAGTTACGTTAATTGCAGCAACAGTGGCATTCATTAGATACTCCAAATTACAGGAGAATGGGCACTTGGGGCACTGTAACATATGGCTCGTGCTCTGAAAACGGGCACTGCACTCACGTTGCAGTGCCCGTTCACAACAGATCATTACATCCTCATTTCGCCAAGTTGTGTTTGCAGCGGCCTACCTGGGTGCGCAAATTGCGCTGGCGCGCGATTTAACGCTTTCCAAAGGCCATTGCGATTCACGACCAGGGGCAATTGCTCTTTGGGTTTTATGAAGTCGTGAGGTGGTGGATACTTCTCTTCCCACAGTCTGCTTCTCCCTTTAGATGGCATATCCAGGATCGCCTGTGTAGAAATAAGGAAGCTCTTGCGACTTTTTAGTCTTCCCGAAGTTGGCATGTGGCCATACAGGGATGTCGGGAATCGGTTTTCAGATCCTTCGAACAGCAGGAGGTGCGATGCCTGCAAGCGGATAGTTTGTTTTGTGGAGTCTATTTTAATCAGCCTGATATTATCTGACACGTTTCGTTTAGGGCAATGTCTACTTTACGAGAATGAGCAGGTCGGTGCCACACTGTGCAAGCAAACACGCCAGCAGAAAAAATAGGGACATGCAGGTTGTACGGAGAACATCGGGTGCCGCTCCCCAATTGATGGAAATTAGGTGACTGAGCAAGTTATTCCGGGTTCGACGGAGCTAAGTATTGTAACAGTTTGACTTTTACGCTTAGGCCATATCTAACGTCACACCGAGATATTTTGGATTCGAGCAGTGTTGGACCTTGGCTCTACGCCATGTGATGTTAAGCATTCGATTTGCGGGCCTATAGCAGAGATGGAAGGCGCACGACTGTCTCTTAGATGGGTTCGGCCGTAGAGCGTTGCGGTCACACTAATCTCTCAGTACACTGAGTGCCATTGTACGTTTATGCTCCACGTCCATAAAAGTCGCTGCTTGGTTTGCTAGGGCCAGGTAATCCGCGTACAAGAACCGCTCCGTGTGTTAGGTGGAAGGCGGTTCGTTCGCGTAGATGTTAAAAAAAACGTCGGCGCCAACACACTGCCCTAAGGGAGACCATTCTTTTGCTGTCGCTATCTACTCTTGGTGAATTGGAAGCACATACCTGGAAGTGGCGGTTGCACAGGAGTTCGCTTGAAATGGGCACAAAGCCTTGGTCATTGGTCAAATAATGCTGATGAAGCGATATTATTCTGCTATCGCTGATCGAGTCATGAAGTGAAATACCAGAGAGCTTTTATTTTTTTGGACATAAGAGCGATTTAGTTACCTAACACTTTATTTTGAATATGTTGATTTTATATCACCATTCATAGGCATAGGCCGCTTTCTTGTGCCAATGGTCCGATAAAATTTAGATTTTTATTTACTTTGATACTGTGACTACTACACTTACCTGAAACCTTTTGGCCCACCACAGCTTTTATTGGACTTGTACTGTCGTAGCATTTTTCGGTTTCAGACATCGTATCATGGTGTATAAAGCCAGCAGGAGGCTAGCGGTTGGCATGCTGCCATAACTGCTGAGCAGTTGCAACAACTGCTGAGCAGCTGCAACTTCTGAACGGTTCTGAGCGTGGCAGACCGAAAGTTGGCAAACTGCAGTAGCCAAGTATCATGTCAACATCTGTGGGGTTAGGAGCGTTCAAGGCCGACTGGAATACTTGGTGAGTCGCTCAAGTTTTATTTGAATAGCAAACGAAGCTTTAAAGGGGTTGATACCAATTCGGTGGTTGCATTGATAGTGCTAGGTAATTTTGACATAGTTAGCACAAAGCGAGTACTTAAAAGAGTTTCCCATTGGCGGTAATAGTGTCAAAATTTTATTCAGTGTGAGCTTTAGGTTTAGTTATCGCATAGCAAGTACCACAAGGTCATGTTTCAACTTAGACTTTTTTTTAGTGTAAATTTGGATCTAGGCTTTCGTATTAACGTACGGAGGCAGTTTGCCTAACATCAGTTAGTAAATTTGATAGTATCAAAACTATCATGAATAGCAATTTGATTTTAATGACATTGATAAAAGCTTTAAAGGTACAGAGAATTCTGAGCTATTACAAGTTCTAAATAGATTTTCCATTTTGTGCAATTTAATACGGGTGAGATTATAATAACATTGATTGATTCGAACCGCACAGCGCAGCGATGATTTTGATGATTTTAGATTAACGTAAAGTAATTCGTGAGTGCTTACATGAACGTTAGATGCAGAAAATATCAGTGATGACGTGACGGCGAATAATAATGAAGAACTTGTTCATGAAACTTCCCATAAAAATAAAGTTATAAGTGGTACTATTTTAGGGCTCACACTTTAAAAAAAAAATTGCCGACTCTCGTACTTAAAAAGCCAGTAGCAGTAGTTAACGTATGGGGTACTGTGTTAAATTTTATAATAAAATACCACTTAATATTCTCGAACTGAATGAGAGAAAATTTAAAACATGTATTAAACGCACATTATGTAGACAAGCATATTATAAACTGGAAGATTATGTCCTTGATAAAAATGCTTGGCTAAATGCCGGTCCTGCTCCACAGCCACAGCAGCATGGGTCCACTTGTTAGGTTTTCGATAATTGGAAGAAATGCTTACCCTTTTTTTGTTCTCCTATACAATCATTTATTTATCATTTCTTTGCATTATTGTATTAGCAAAGTATACACAATAAAGCAGCCTTCTTTTTTTTCTTTTCTTAGTTACTTGAAACCATAGTTTTGTATAACGTAGAAGCATATTTTCAATTTTTTGTAAATGTGAGCACTATGGAGCCATTTACATATGTAATTATAGATTTCGTTATTAAATTAGTTTGACATGAACGAGCGTGGCAGTTGAGAGCTTGTCATGCTCACACAAATGTTTTGCTGATGGTGGCGCGTGTTTTGGATCATTTGATTCCCTTCAAAATGGTTGAGTTAGATGGTGCTGATGCACGCGTCATGTTCGTGAACGGGCGCCGTCAGTTGAAACTGGTCATCTCTTACCTGCCACTGGCTTATTTTAATCTGTACCTGCATTTTGAATTGTTTATATGTTTTCTTGTTCTTTGCATTGTCCTCACATATAGAAGCAATCAATATTAATGTTAACAAGATTTTTGTAACACATCACATGGTTTAAAAGAGTGTCCGTGGAGTTTCTTGCACGTTCTTCTCCATAGAGATCTACGCTTTGGAACGTGCAAATAGCTTCATGTTTTTGACTGACCGACTTTGACAATTCAAAAGTGCCTGTAAATGGTTTATTTGAAATATACGATTTGATTTGATTAACTTAATAGATCATGTAGGTACATCATTGGAAGGGTCATCAGACCGGACCAGTAGTATAATTCTGAAGGGTCATAGGACCGGACCAGAAGATGTTACTCTGAAGGGTCTTAGGACCGGACCAGAAGATTATTACTCTGAAGGGTCGTAGGACCGGACCAAACCATGAGATAAGATTTTAATGTCAGGATGAACGAACAGTAAAATTGTGGTTCTCATTAAAGATACCTAAGTGCTTCTAAAGTGCGCGTCCGAGGACGTACGCACGTCAGAATGGCCGTGACGGCGCTACGTCATCGTACGGTTGTACACGGCACGTGCACCGGACCGATCAGGCGATGTCGCCATCCCCACCTCCCCCACTACTCGACTTGTTTGTGCTCGGACGTAAAAGGAGACCGCGCGGAGCGATCGGGGCATTCTATTCTAAACCTCGGTCCGATACACGTGTTGTCATAGCGCCTAGATTTGTTAATATCGTGTTAAAACCTTTCAGTTAATAATTATGATATGATAATTAATTGAGTTCACAGTTATTATAAATTAAGTGAGTTAATCGAATAAAATTGATTAATAAGTAAACTACCTACTTTTTACTTTAAAATATCCAATCCTGACAATACGCCCATAAGTCTTTTGTTTTGTTTTATTTACATTGTTTGTTGTGTTTCTGCCATGTTTTAATCTCGATATGATCTCGATATTGCAACCTCTGTGAACCATAGTCTCCAACAGTGCGCCCGCGCGTTCCGTCATTTGTCTATGACATTGACAAATGATACTGGAGCACTGGGCCATTGAGATTTGGTTAATTTTGAAATTTTTTATTGTATGTATTTATGTATTCCACATTTTAAATTGTTTTATTTTAAGACAAATTATTATATTCATTATTTTATTTGTATATATATCTTAGTGTTGTGTTCCGTATGTGTGTCCGTGACATCACATCAGGCCCTGTCATAACACCAGCGCTGTGATATTTATTTTTTAAATATCGCAGCATATGCTGAGACAGGGACCTTTTTGGCCTCGCACAAATTAATTTTAAGACGCCGCTTATATGTATTGATTGATATGTATGTCTTGTGCGAGTCCCAAATAAATATTTTTCTTTCTTTCTTCCTTTCCTGGCTAAATTCTGAAAACGCTACAGCTAGCTGGCCCGCGCCGAGACGCGTCTCCAGACGCCTCAAACGTGAGGCTGGCTCGCATAGTACTGCAAAAAATTGCACATTTATGTTCCTGGCTAAATTCTGAAAACGCTATAGCTAGCTGGCCCGCGTCGAGACGCGTCTCCAGACGCGTCTCCAGACGCCTCAAACGTGCGGCTGGCTCGCACAGAACTGCAAAAAATTGCACATTTTTGTTCCTGGCTAAATTCTGAAAACGCTATAGCTAGCTGGCCCGCGCCGAGACGCGTCTCCAGACTCGTCTCCAGACGCCTCAAACATGCGGCTGGCTCGCATAGAACTGCAAAAAATTGCACATTTTTGTTGATGGCTAAATTCTGAAAACGCTATAGCTAGCTGGCCCGCGCCGAGACGCGTCTCCAGACGCGTCTCCAGACGCCTCAAACGTGCGGCTGGCTCGCATAGAACTGCAAAAAATTGCACATTTTTGTTCCTGGCTAAATTCTGAAAACGCTATAGCTAGCTGTCTCGCGCCGAGACGTGTCTCCAGACGCCTCAAACGTGCGGCTGGCTCGCATAGAACTGCAAAAAATTGCACATTTTTGTTCCTGGCTCAATTCTGAAAACGCTATAGCTAGCTGGCCCGCGTCGAGACGCGTCTCCAGGCGCCTCAAACGTGCGGCTGGCTCGCATAGAACTGCAAAAAATTGCACATTTTTGTTCCTGGCTAAATTCTGAAAACGCTATAGCTAGCTGTCTCGCGCCGAGACGTGTCTCCAGACGCCTCAAACGTGCGGCTGGCTCGCATAGAACTGCAAAAAATTGCACATTTTTGTTCCTGGCTAAATTCTGAAAACGCTATAGCTAGCTGGCCCGCGCCGAGACGCGTCTCCAGACGCGTCTCCAGGCACCTCAAACGTGCGGCTGGCTCGCATAGAACTGCAAAGAATTGCATATTTTTGTTCCTGGCTAAATTCTGAAAACGCTATAGCTAGCTGGCCTGCGCCGAGACGCGTCACCAGACGCGTCTCTGGACACCTCAAACGTGCGGCTGGCTAACATAGAACTGCAAAAAATTGCACATTTTTGTTCCTGGCTAAATTCGGAAAACGCTATAGCTAGCTAGCCCGCGCCGAGACGCGTCTCCAGACGCCTCAAACGTGCGGCTGGCTCGCATAGAACTGCAAAAAATTGCACATTTTTGTTCCTGGCTAAATTCTGAAAACGCTTTAGCTAGCTGGCCCGCGCCGAGACGCGTCTCCAGACGCCTCAAACGTGCGGCTGGGTCGCATAGAACTGCAAATAATTGCACATTTATGTTCCTGGCTAAATTCTGAAAACGCTATAGCTAGCTGGCCCGCGCCGAGACGCGTCTCCAGACGCCTCAAACGTGCGGCTGGCTCGCATAGAACTGCAAAAAATTGCACATATTTGTTCCTGGCTAAATTCTGAAAACGCTATAGCTAGCTGGCCCGCGCCGAGACGCGTCTCCAGAGGCCTCAAACGTGCGGCTGGCTCGCATAGAACTGCAAAAAATTGCACATTTTTTTTCCTGGCTAAATTCTGGCAACGCTATAGCTAGCTGGCCCGCGCCGAGACGCGTCTCTAGACGCGTCTCCAGACGCCTCAAATGTGCGGCTAGCTAGCATAGAACTGCAAAAAATTGCACATTTTTGTTCCTGGCTAAATTCTGAAAACGCTATAGCTAGCTGGCCCGCGCCGAGACGCGTCTCCAGACGCCTCAAACGTGCGGCTGGCTCGCATAGAACTGAAAAAAATTGCACATTTTTGTTCCTGGCTAAATTCTGAAAACGCTATAGCTAGCTGGCCCGCGCCGAGACGCGTCTCCAGACGCCTCAAACGTGCGGCTGGCTCGCGTAGAACTGCAAAAAATTGCACATATTTGTTCCTGGCTAAATTCTGAAAACGCTATAGCTAGCTGGCCCGCGCCGAGACGCGTCTCCAGAGGCCTCAAACGTGCGGCTGGCTCGCATAGAACTGCAAAAAATTGCACATTTTTTTTCCTGGCTAAATTCTGGCAACGCTATAGCTAGCTGGCCCGCGCCGAGACGCGTCTCTAGACGCGTCTCCAGACGCCTCAAACGTATGGCTGGCACGCATAGAACTGAAAAAAATTGCACATTTTTGTTCCTGGCTAAATTCTGACAATGCTATAGCTAGCTGGCCCGCGCCGAGACGCGTCTCCAGACGCCTCAAACGTGTGGTTGGCTCGCATAGAACTACAAAACATTGCACATTTTTGTTCCTGGCTAAATTCTGAAAACGCTATAGCTAGCTGGCCCGCGCCGAGACGCGTCTCCAGACGCATCTCCAGACGCCTCAAACGAGCGGCTGGCTCGCACAGAACTGCAAAAAATTGCACATTTTTGTTCCTGGCTAAATTCTGAAAACGCTATAGCTAGCTGGCCCTCGCCGAGACGCGTCTCCAGACGCGTCTCCAGACGCCTCAAACGTGCTGCTGGCTCAAAACAATTGGTACTTTTAGCTCATGATTCAAGCAACACCTACTTTGCATTCAAAAAGAAACTACATAGAAACAACTTACCTACCCAGGGTATGCACGCAGCTAGTATTGGTGAATTTGTCCCATGTTCTCAATATAACTCTTTTTTGTGACAAAACACTACACCACACAGTCCTCAACTGTTCAATCATTTTTATGTTTAACCATACTATTTTAGACGTTTAGCAAAGTTTTTTCGGGAGTGTAAGTAGTTAAGTGCGGGTGCGCGGAAAATAAAAGTCTCTTAGCTACTTACTATTATAATGTCCGTGCACAACACGATTATACGACACAGAAACAGAAGGAGAACAGACAGTAAACACACAATAGTCACAACACAGTACAGTAGTCTGTCCACGTAAACTATATCGAACTTATCACAATACTTTGCCTAAGCGAGTCGCGAGCGCAGGTGATTAGCGGCGAGGTCCTTGACCGACTGACCTACAAACCGAATCGATCCGTGCAGGGCCGAACTCAGGGCCTTTGCGCACGCGACTTCTTATACATTGCGCTCCTAATATTTAATGATGCGCATGATCATTGCGCCACCGACACCATCCGACATTATAATGAAAACATTATAGATGCCGTGAATGTCCAGAGTTGTGTTATCAATAAACTTACATGATTATAATAATGTGGCTGTGTTTATGTTTGTGTTGTAGTTGTGCTGTGTGTGTTTATAATGAACATAAATAAATATGTGGTAGGTGTGAACCCTACAGACACACTCGATAAGTCTGTCGGGTTTGGCCCAGACATCAGAAGTAAAACTCAGATATGGCAATAAGATAATCAGTCTAAAATAATATCAGTTAAGTAAAATAAACTAAACAAATGATAATAGCAGTGAGGGCGGTCACGTAGGGCAGTACTGACTGTCAGGGACAGTGGTCCGTGCACCCACCGCAATAAGGATAGTACTAATTGTCAGAGACAGTGTTCCACATCCACTAACCGGGCAGTACTGACTGTCGAGAGACAGTGGTCCGTGCACCAAGACGCATCCGTTGGAAATGCGTGCCGACCCTTGTGTGGAGTTCGCTACGTCCCCGCTAGGGGGCGCGGCAAGCGGTGTCGGGGCGAAGCCCCCTGCCCGCGGTGGCGCACCGCGGTCCGCAGCGGCGGACCGGGCACTGTGGTGCCATCTATTGGCGTAGCTGTTTTGGCGTGCGCCTGCCAGAAAAATCTTAGCAATAGACGCACGCCTGTGAGTAACTGTTGTGTTTAGTTCTACAGGTACGTCGCGACTAAGTAGTGAGAGCTACGCGTGTCGCCTCTTCACGGCGCCTACGGCGGTCAGCCCCCGCCAAGTGAGACCCCCAGTTACCTGGGGGAGGCCCAGCGAGGACGACCAGCGACGAGGGCGCCGACTTTGTTGACATACCTGTAGATAAGTGTGAGGCTCCCGCCCGTAACGATCTCAGGTCTAGCCGATCACGCTTCCGGGCCGCAGAGCCGACTTATGTATGTGTGAACGGTCGTGTAGTGTGAGTACTACCGTCCAGTGCATCTGCACCGAATAAGCCTATATTAACTTAGCACAAATTCGGTGCGTGAGTTCGAGCGCATGTCGAGAGATGAATGTATGGGATTACGGAACGCGACCTGCCTATATTAACCTAGCACAGGCCGCGACCGAGGATGCGAGTTATGTGTGTAGTATCATTGTTTGAGTAGGTCGCGTGTAGACTGGGAGCGACCTACTCAGGCGTCAGTCAGGTGCGACGGGGCCGTCTAAATTCTGAAAACGCTATAGCTAGCTGGCCCGCGCCGAGACGCGTCTCCAGAGGCCTCAAACGTGCGGCTGGCTCGCATAGAACTGCAAAAAATTGCACATTTTTGTTCCTGGCTAAATTCTGGCAACGCTATAGCTAGCTGGCCCGCGCCGAGACGCGTCTCTAGACGCGTCTCCAGACGCCTCAAATGTGCGGCTGGCTAGCATAGAACTGCAAAATATTGCACATTTTTGTTCCTGGCTAAATTCTGAAAACGCTATAGCTAGCTGGCCCGCGCCGAGACGCGTCTCCAGACGCCTCAAACGTGCGGCTGGCTCGCATAGAACTGAAAAAAATTGCACATATTTGTTCCTGGCTAAATTCTGAAAACGCTATAGCTAGCTGGCCCGCGCCGAGACGCGTCTCCAGACGCCTCAAACGTATGGCTGGCTCGCATAGAACTGAAAAAAATTGCACATTTTTGTTCCTGGCTAAATTCTGACAACGCTATAGCTAGCTGGCCCGCGCCGAGACGCGTCTCCAGACGCATCTCAAGACGCCTCAAACGAGCGGCTGGCTCCCACAGAACTGCAAAAAATTGCACATTTTTGTTCCTGGCTAAATTCTGAAAACGCTATAGCTAGCTGGCCCTCGCCGAGACGCGTCTCCAGACGCGTCTCCAGACGCGTCTCCAGACGCCTCAAACGTGCTGCTGGCTCAAAACAATTGGTACTTTTAGCTCATGATTCAAGCAACACCTACTTTGCATTCAAAAAGAAACTACATAGAAACAACTTACCTACCCAGGGTATGCACGCAGCTAGTATTGGTGAATTTGTCCCATGTTCTCAATATAACTCTTTTTTGTGACAAAACACTACACCACACAGTCCTCAACTGTTCAATCATTTTTATGTTTAACCATACTATTTTAGACGTTTAGCAAAGTTTTTTCGGGAGTGTAAGTAGTTAAGTGCGGGTGCGCGGAAAATAAAAGTCTCTTAGCTACTTACTATTATAATGTCCGTGCACAACACGATTATACGACACAGAAACAGAAGGAGAACAGACAGTAAACACACAATAGTCACAACACAGTACAGTAGTCTGTCCACGTAAACTATATCGAACTTATCACAATACTTTGCCTAAGCGAGTCGCGAGCGCAGGTGATTAGCGGCGAGGTCCTTGACCGACTGACCTACAAACCGAATCGATCCGTGCAGGGCCGAACTCAGGGCCTTTGCGCACGCGACTTCTTATACATTGCGCTCCTAATATTTAATGATGCGCATGATCATTGCGCCACCGACACCATCCGACATTATAATGAAAACATTATAGATGCCGTGAATGTCCAGAGTTGTGTTATCAATAAACTTACATGATTATAATAATGTGGCTGTGTTTATGTTTGTGTTTTAGTTGTGCTGTGTGTGTTTATAATGAACATAAATAAATATGTGGTAGGTGTGAACCCTACAGACACACTCGATAAGTCTGTCGGGTTTGGCCCAGACATCAGAAGTAAAACTCAGATATGGCAATAAGATAATCAGTCTAAAATAATATCAGTTAAGTAAAATAAACTAAACAAATGATAATAGCAGTGAGGGCGGTCACGTAGGGCAGTACTGACTGTCAGGGACAGTGGTCCGTGCACCCACCGCAATAAGGATAGTACTAATTGTCAGAGACAGTGTTCCACATCCACTAACCGGGCAGTACTGACTGTCGAGAGACAGTGGTCCGTGCACCAAGACGCATCCGTTGGAAATGCGTGCCTACTTCTTGTGTGGAGTTCGCTACGTCCCCGCTAGGGGGCGCGGCAAGCGGTGTCGGGGCGAAGCCCCCTGCCCGCGGTGGCGCACCGCGGTCCGCAGCGGCGGACCGGGCACTGTGGTGCCATCTATTGGCGTAGCTGTTTTGGCGTGCGCCTGCCAGAAAAATCTTAGCAATAGACGCACGCCTGTGAGTAACTGTTGTGTTTAGTTCTACAGGTACGTCGCGACTAAGTAGTGAGAGCTACGCGTGTCGCCTCTTCACGGCGCCTACGGCGGTCAGCCCCCGCCAAGTGAGACCCCCAGTTACCTGGGGGAGGCCCAGCGAGGACGACCAGCGACGAGGGCGCCGACTTTGTTGACATACCTGTAGATAAGTGTGAGGCTCCCGCCCGTAACGATCTCAGGTCTAGCCGATCACGCTTCCGGGCCGCAAAGCCGACTTATGTATGTGTGAACGGTCGTGTAGTGTGAGTACTACCGTCCAGTGCATCTGCACCGAATAAGCCTATATTAACTTAGCACAAATTCGGTGCGTGAGTTCGAGCGCATGTCGAGAGATGAATGTATGGGATTACGGAACGCGACCTGCCTATATTAACCTAGCACAGGCCGCGACCGAGGATGCGAGTTATGTGTGTAGTATCATTGTTTGAGTAGGTCGCGTGTAGACTGGGAGCGACCTACTCAGGCGTCAGTCAGGTGCGACGGGGCCGTCTACGTCCCCGACCAAGTCGCGGGGCAAGCGTTTCGCGTCAGGCGGGCGCGCGCGCCAGGGCGCAATTTGCTTGACGTGAGGCCAAGCTGATGCGTCGGCGCGCGCGAACATGCCTTCCGCGAGGCGCCGCACAAACTCATCCAGGCTCTCGATCCCGAAGTCCCGCTGGATGACATCATTCCTCACAGTGTAAGGGGCGTCGATGATGGTCCGCAGCGCAAGGTGTTGCTGCGCGCGGAGCTTCACTCGGTTCCCCTCCACTATGAGGGCGAACCATGCGGGGGCGGCGTACGTCAAGATCGGGCGAATGTACGTCTTGTACACGCCCAGTTTGACGCGCGCCGGCAGCTGGGATGAGAGCACCGGTTTGAGCCGTGCGCGGGCGACTCTAGCTTGCGATGCGACTCGATGGACGTGCGGCCCCATCGAGAGCCGCCGGTCGATGGTCACACCCAGGTACTTCGCCCGGGGGGACCACTCGACGTCGACTCCGTGTAGTTTCAGGGGTGGTGGGAGGCGCGCCATTCCTATGACAATTGCCTGCGTCTTACCCACGTTAACCGACAGTCGCCACTTGGCGAGCCAATCGGGAAGTAGGTCGAGCACGCGCTGCATCTTAGACGCCGCGTGTTTAGCGTTCAAAGATGTTGTAATGTACGCGGCGTCGTCGGCGTACAGCGCGAGCGTCGATTGTGGCGTGGATGGTATGTCGTCGGTGTAACGTGAGTAACACGCCGGCGACACGCAGCTACCCTGGGGCACTCCCGCTTTGACGGGACGAGGAGAGGATAGCGCGCCGTCGACCACCACGCGAAAGCTCCTGTTGGTGAGAAAGGATTGGACCACTTTGACAACGCGACGGGGCGCGTCGGAGGTGGCCAGCTTGTATAGTAGGCCTTCGTGCCAGACACGGTCGAAAGCCTTTTCCATGTCGAGGATTACTGCAACCGCGTACTCCTTCTTGTTCATCGTAGACGACAGCAGGTGCAGTACCCTCGACAGTTGGAGCGTCGTGCTATGCTCCGCCCGGAACCCGAATTGCTCCGGTCGTGGGTCGATGTGTTGCTGGAGATGCCGCAGCAGGAGCGACTCGAACACCTTGGAGATGGTTGACAATAAGGTGATCGGCCGATAGCTCTCTGGTTTCAGAATGCATTTTCCCGCCTTGGGCAGCATAATGACACGCCTTTCTTTCCAGGTGGTGGGGAAAGCCCCCGTGCGCAGTATCCCGGTGAACAGGCGCGCCAGAGTCGCGACCATACGGTGCGGCAGGTGGCGCAGCGCTGTGTTCGAGATACCGTCGGCACCGGGAGCTTTTCGTGGTTTCGTGCGTCGCAGGGCGCGTCTTACTGCGCTCGGCGAGAAAAAGATGGCATCCTCCTCAGGAGCTATCGGCGTGGCGAAGTAGTCCCCAAGGTGTTGCTCGACTGCCGCGACATGTGCGTGCTCAGCAGTCGGGTTCGGGCGAAACTGACGCTCCAAGTGGGCGGCAAATAACTCCGCCCTTTCCTCCGCTACGTACTTAAGCGCCCCGTCGCTATCCAGTAGTGGGCGCACCGGAGTTGGGGTGCAGGAGAGTTGGCGGCAGAGTTTGTGAACAGACGACCAGTCTCCCACTGCGTCGTCTATTCGTTCCTCCCAACTCGCGGCGGCCTGAGCTCGCAACTCGGCCTTTACCTTCTCCGCGAGACGGTTGAGTGTCGATTTTGTTGTCGGGCAGCGAGTTTGCTGCCACTGCTTGCGCAGGCGCCTCTTCTCGGCGACCATGGCACGTAGTCGGGCCGGTAGGGGCGGCTGTAGCCCTCTCCCCTCCGCCGACAGTGTTGTTGTCGCCTCGTCTAAGGCGCGTTGCACGCAAGCAGTGACGTCATTTGCCAATAGATCAACGTCCGCGGCGGTAGAGACGGGCCGAGTCGGTGTTGTGGCCTCAATCCTTTCTGCGAACTTTGTCCAGTCCAGTAGTCGACGTGGCGCTGGCGGCTTCTGTCGGGTCGGCATCCTCGACAAGACGACGAGTACAGGTTGATGATCCGACTGTAACTCGTCGTCGATCACTTGCTGAGCGATCTGACAGTTTAGCCCTCGGTGAATGACGATGTCTAGCACGTCGGGCATGTGGCTGCTGATGTCAGGGTAGTGGGTGGGCGTCTCAGGGCCAGACACCGTGAGGCCGAAGGCTTCGGCATCAGCGAAGAGTCGCCTCCCCCCGGTATTCGATGAGTTTGAGTTCCATGCTCGGTGCTTGCAATTCAAGTCGCCGGCAAGGATGGTCGCGTTTTCAGAGTTTGTAAAAACCGACCGCAACTATACCGAATCGAGAATCGTTGCGGGCGGTTTGTAACAGGCGTAAAGTTCAATGTCCTCGCCGGCGACATGTAGCTGCACACCGAGGGTGTACAGGCTACGTAGCGACAGCGGGGGGAGCTCCTGGTGAACGACACTTCGCCTTACCAGCACTGCCAGACCGCGATATGTGTGATTTTGAGCCGACCGTTCATCTTTGCGATAAGCGAGATAGCCCGGGAACCTGATCCCGTCTTCTGGTCCCAGCAGCGTCTCGCTTATTAGCGCCACGTCGATGTCTTGATCCCTCAGGAGATGTCGGAGGAGGGCGACCTTAGGTTTAAGGCCGCGGGCGTTCCAGTGGATCACCCTCAACGGCTTAGTCATTGTAGAGAGTTAACAATTCGGCCAAGCCGTCGAGGATGACTTGTCCTGCGTCTTGTCCCTGCCTTATCGCTTGGAGCAAGCTCATCATAAGCTTGATAGCGCAGGCGGTGACTTCTTTGTTTTTGGTGTTGTCGGTGCCGGCCGGTAGGTCGGCGCTACTCGTCTTGTTCGCCATTGGTTGGGTCGGTTTGGTCTGAGTTCCTACTTTAGTCGACAGGGAGCGCTCTTGTCGCGCGTTGCCGGCACTGACCGACGCAGTCGACTTAGTAGCGACTACCTGCGCTACCTTTGCGGCAGGGACGGCCTTTGTTGTGTTGTTGGAATCCTGTGTCGCTGGGGGTTTGGGCTTTCTGCCTCTCCCCCCCCTCTTCTTCTTTTTCCTCCTCCCTCCGACAGAGGGCGCTCCGCCTCGGTTAGTGGGCGCGTTGGCTGCCGCCATCAGTGATGCGCCGCCTTGGGCCTCTTCCTTCGGCCCGTCTACGGGCGCTGGGCGGCGTGGAGCTGTCGAAGTGATGGCGACAGTTCCCGCTCGCCTATTCCTGATTTCGCGTTGAAAAACGGGACAGCTTACGTGACACGCCGGGTGCGCGCCCCTCCAGTTAGCGCAGGTGGCGGGCTCTTCCCGCGGACGTGGGCAGTCTCTTGCTGCGTGTCCCTCGCCGCATCGTACGCAGGCGAGCGGGCGGTGACACTGGTGCGACGAGTGCCTAAACTGCTGGCACCTGTGGCACTGTGCGGGCCCGCGTTTCCCACGCCAAGCCTCAATCCTGACACCCCGCATTAGCAGCAACTCGGTGGTGTCGTAGATGCGACGCGCATCCGGCGACCGCTTGAGGATGGCATAGAAAACGCAGCCGGGTCGTCCCTGGCGCGCCCTGATATGGCGCACGTACTCCGGCTCGAAACCGAGGGTACGGAGCTCCTCCTCAATCTCCTGCGGATCAGTGTCCGCAGGCAGCCCTCTAATTGCGACTTTCATCATTTTTTCCGCCGGTAGAGAGTAAGCGAACCAGCTGACGCCTGCCTCTCTCTCTAAGTTGGTCAAATATGATTGAATTGTTCGATATTCGCCCTCGGACTCCGGTTGGAATCGAACCCCGGAGCCGTAGGGGCGAGCGTTGGGAGGCCGGCCCAGCTTAGCTGCTAAGGCCCTAAAATGTTGAGCCCAGTTGGGCAGCTTCTCTACTACCAACGGAGGGTAGCGCTGTTTTTTCTTCTTTTGAACGGTACCGGTCTCGGTACCGTTCTCTGTGGCTGCGCCTTGTGAGAGGGCTGCCTGGGACTGGGTAGTCAATAAGGGACTTACCCCGTCTAGTCCAGCGGTGGAAGAGCTCGACGGCACGTCGCCCGGACCCCGCGGCTGGCGCTCACTGTTGGGTGAGCGCGGCGAGTCGAGGCGATGCCGCTTCGCTTCCTCCATCTCTTCGTCGGTGCTCCTTCTGCGTCTCTGCGCTCTGACCTCCTGGAAGTCCAGGTCCATGACTTGTTCCTCCTGGTAGGGAGACGCGGACGACGCGGAATGCGCGTCTTCACTCGACGCCAACGATGCGTTCGACCCCGCGCGCGACGACTGGGCCGAAAAACTCGCGGGCGCATCGTAGGCGGAGGCGCGCGGCGGTGCGGGTGACGCGGGTGTTGTAGGGGTCGCGGGTGCCGCGGTACCCCTGTTCAAGCGCGGGTCGCGTGAGGTATGGGTCGCGGTCGGTGCCGCTGCGCCCGCCAGCAAGCTGCGGGGCGCGGCTGACGCGGTGCGCGAAGCTGTGTGCGCGGCGGACGCGAACGACACAGCGGCCTGCACAGGCGCAGCCCCACGGGGCGCTGCCGGCGGCGAACGCGGCGGTATAGTGCGGGTAGTCGCACATTTTCCCGTCGGCGGCGGCGACGCGGTTTGGGCGTAAGTCTTGGCCTGCGGGGCTCCGGGACGCGCGGCGGGTGCCTGCGGCGCTACGGAGCGCGCGGCGGGTTCGGATTCGCGAGACGCGGGCGCAGCGCCACGAGAGGTCGTGGGCGCGCGGCGCGCGGCGGGCGCGATTGGCGGGCGGTTGGTGCGGGACGTCGACACCGGTGGCGGCACTGTAGCGCTACCTAGCGTCGGCGTATTCGCAGCGACGGTTGCGGCGGCTACGGGCGCCGGCTTTGCTGCTGCTGCTGCTGGTGGTGGTGGCTTCTGGAGCGGAGAGCCGGCCGTCGGCGAGCCGGTCAACGCCCTGCCAATGTTTGGCAGCGACGCCACCCGGCCCAGCGTCGGACGGTACCCCGGTGGTGGTGGCTCTCCTGCGGGTGCGCCATCGCGGCCTGGAGGGCCGCGGGCCCCGTTTTTCGGCATCTTCTTCTTCTGCAGTGATGACCGCGACCAAAGTGAGGGTACTTCTCACGGCGGAACAAAGAAAAACGTTGTCCCCGCGGCTGTGCGAACGAACAAAGTTCGAACTCACAGTCGTGGGGGGTAGATTGGATTGGGTCCGTACGGTGCGTGGGTAGACGTATACGATTGCGTCGACGCCGCGTTAACACTGAGCCGATCCGCGTGCCGACTCAATGGTGCGGCTCCTTATGAAGGCGATCGCTAGTGGAGGGAGAACGTTACAATATTTTACTGGATTGGATATCAAGACTTTTAAGTCAAATGACGGATAGAGTGAATGATGCGTCCGGTGCACGTTCCACTAGCGCCATCTAGTCGCCGTCTCTCGCAGCTGCTTAACAATATGGCTGCCGTCACGGCCATTCTGACAAATCACTCGTCCTCGAGTGTATTCATTCATCTATAACAAAAAAAGGAGACTTTCCTTAATCCACATCATCGTTACATATCAAAATAGCACTGGTCTAAGTATTTCTTTTCAATAGAAAACCCCTACAGTTCAAACATGCTGGTCTAAATCGTCACCCACTAAAGCAGGTGAGATTCCTGCAGCGCATCACATATCGTAACCCACAACAGTAGGAGAGATCTTTTTAGAAAATCCTCACAGTTCAAACATGCTGGTCTAAATCGTCACCCACTAAAGCAGGTGAGATTCCTGCAGCGTATCACAGATCATAACCCACAACAGTAGGAGAGATCTTATTACAAAATCTCACAGTTCGAACATGCTGGTCTAAATCGACTCCCACTAAAGCAGGAGAGATTTCTACAGCATATCGCAGACTATCACTCACACAAGCAGGAGTGACTTTAATATTTTATTTGCAGAAATGATCATCTCCCATAGAAGTAGAAGAGACCATACCAATTGATCATTCCAAAGATTCTATTATAGCTTCGGAATTATCTACACTAAATGTTCGAGAGCCAACGGATAAAGTTTCTTTACGAGTCATTTAAATTATTTGCACTCCTCTGAATCATCTGCAATCAATGTACGAGAACTTACAGAAAGTGTTTCCTCTGAATCATCTACAGTTAATGTACGAGAGCTTACAGTACGAATTTCCTCTGAATCCGAGGTCACATTATTATTTACAGGCACATCAGACATACTGAACTCATCATCTGCCGTCACGGTCCGTTCATTATCATCACTATAATTTTCGCAAATTTCTACATAACCTTCTTGCCCTTTAGGTACTTCCCTTAAATTTTCATGAGCAAATTTATAAATTCTAAGTTCATGACGGTCGTTATCTAACACAGTGACTATTTTATAAGGTCCCTAAATTTTATTAAATTTAGTATCCAACTTAGTTTGATGTCTTTCTTCGCATTTTACGAAAACAAATTCACCTACTGCAAAAGGTATAATTCAGGTTTTTCCCTTATTAAACCGTATAGTCAGCGTTAGCCACTCTTTGAATATTTTCTGATGCTGATGAACGAGCCGTTTCAACATTAATTACAGTTGGTTCAGAAGAACTAGGAGTTATTTTAGCTAAATTAAGTGAGGAACCTTGAATGCCAAACCTCAATTCCATAGGCGTAAAATCTGTGGTCCTGGAACGTCTACTATTAAGAGCACGTTGAATCTCTCCTAGTTCATCCTTCCAGGCACTATTAGAATTACATTTGCAATCATAACAACGTCCTCTATCTGCGATAATGCGCTTCGGAGCACCAAATAAATTAACAGCATTTTTAATTGCTCTTACAGCGTATGAAGAACTTAAGGCCGGAGTATATTCAAGCAGTACAAACTTTGTAAAGGCGTCTATTAAAACTGAGCAAGATTCTTTTCTATCACTTTTTCCCGAAAGTTTTCCAGTTAGATTCAAATGAATTGTGTGCCAAGGGATTGGGTGTTTTGGGATTGAATGCAACTGCATTTGCTGTGCGCCTGAAGGGCCTTTAGATGTTTTACAAACTACACAGCAATTAAAAAACGTTTTTTTATAAATTGCCATATCAGGAAACCAATAAAATTCGTAAAGTTTGTCTACGGTCTTGTCAAAACCTAAATGTTTTATTTATTTATTTATTTATTTATTGCACAATGTACACACAGTTACAGGCTTTTCTTATAACTAATAAGTACATGACCCTGTTAGGGCGCAGCAAGATAACTTAAAAGTAAAACATTATGTATGTATATTAAATTACATTATATTATATTATCATTAAATTATGTTATTATTACATGTTATAGCATCATTATAATCTTTTATTATCTGATTATCGAATATTATATTTTATAAAAGTCATTCAGAACTGTCACAGACACATTTTATTTAATTATTATTAATTATATGTATAGATTGAACTTTTATCCAGTTTTACAATGAAGAAAAGGTAAAAATAAGATATATATTTAAGTGATTACATTGTTCATATATTTTAAGGATTTTTATCGTCCATATATTCTTGTACACTATAAAAACATTTTCCTATGAGTAATGCCTTCAACCTAGCTTTGAATATATTTAATGTTTTGGTTGACCGTATACTTTCGGGCAATTTATTATATATTTGTATGCCACGGTACTCTGGGCTATTTTTGTACATTTTCAATCTTGGTACTGGTAGAACTAACTTTGTTTTGCGGCGCTCGTTCTTATCAAAATTAAATATTTTTATGTTTTTCTTAACAAAAGTGGCAACTTCCAATATATAAATACAGGGTAAAGTTAGCAATTTTCCTTTTATGCAGTGGGGTTTGCAGCTATTTCTAGGTTTAATTTTGAATATAATTCGTAGACATTTCTTTTGGGCAATAAATAGATCTTTGGCATCCACACTGTGTCCCCACAAGATGATACCATAGCGTAGCCACGCGTAGGCATACGCGTAGTATGCAGAGAGAGCACAGTCAGTTTTTGTGTTAGATTTTAAGACGCTAAGTCCATATGAAAATTGTGATAGTTTTATTTTGGTTATTTCGACGTGTTTTTTCCAATTTAAATGTGAGTCTAGTGTTATACCTAAAAGTTTGAATTCTTCAATATTGATACTATTAGTAATAGTTGTTAGGTTTACTCTTTGTTTTTGGTAGGGTTTAAACTGTATAATTTTAGTTTTTTTGTTATTTACTTCAAGATTGTGATTCTGGAGCCAAGATTTTATTAGGTTAAAAGTATCAATAATTTGGTAGTTATACTCTATGTTATTTGAAGGGCTTTTAAAGAGAATGGAGATGTCATCAGCGAATAGTACGCAAAGATGGTCACATATTTTAGGCAGGTCATTAATGTAGATGAGGAAAAGTATACATCCTATTACACTACCTTGTGGAATAGACCAGTTTGTAGTTAACATGTCCGAGCGCACGTTATATAACTCACATGTTTCATCATCTAGGTGTTCTATCTGTACACACTGTTTCCTATCAGCGAGATATGATTTGAGCCAGTCAAGTGTATCCCCCCTTATGCCAACTCCATTTAGTTTCGTTAATAAGGTCGAATGTGAAACCTTGTCGTAGGCCTTAGTCATGTCGAGCAAGAGACCAACTGCATAGTGTTTGTCTTTGATATATGTCAGTATTTCTTGTGTGTATTTGTAAACAGCTAACGTTGTAGATCGATTTGTCCGGAATCCAAATTGGTTGTTATCGAGTATATTGTATTTTTCTAAGAATTTACACATACGTTTAGTAACTGCTTTTTCAAATATTTTTGAGAGTGCTGGAAGAAGTGCTATTGGTCTGTATTGGCTAGGGTCATTGGAATTTCCCCCTTTTTTTGGTATAGGTTTAATTATTGCAATTTTTAGCCGGGACGGGAATGTTTTTTCTTCAAAAGATTGGTTTACAAGGTATGTTAGCGGGGGGGTGAGTTCATGTGCACATGCTTTTATTAATGTAGGGGGTATCTCGTCAATGCCACAACTGTGTTTGTTGGGAAGGTTCTGGATGATGTCGAATATTTCTTTTTCTGTAACTGGTTCTAGGAACATGGAATTAACGGCGGGAGAAATTACTGTGAGGTCGTTGCGTGCTTGTGAGCGGTTGTTATGCATTGTTGGTGAGCCTACGGAAGCAAAGTATTGGTTGAACGTGTTAGCAGTAGTGTGGGGACAGTTTGAAATGTGTTTATTTAAGTTTTCACTTTGGGTTTTTTTAGGGTTTTGTGTTATGCGTTTTATTATTTGCCACATTGTCTTTGTTTTATTTTTTGATTGTTCCATTTCCTGCGAATAATTTCGTTTTTTAGAAGCTTTTACACATTTTTTGAGAATTTTAGAGAATACTCTGTAATGGTGTTTTAATACTTTATCTTTTGATTGGTTTACTAATGTCTTTAAGAGTCTTTTGTGTTTACACGATTTATTTATTCCTTTCGTTATGTATTTATTATTTTTGGTATTCGTTATTTTTATTCTTTTAAGTGGGATCGTAGCGTTTAAAGTCTTTTTTAATATGTCTTCAAAAAGGTTGTAGTTTTCATTTATATTATTTGTAGGTATTAGAATGTTTCCCCAGTCTATTTCTCTTAGTTTAAGTTTGTAAGGTGTGTAGTATTTTAGGTTGTTTGTTAGTCGAATTTTCCTGTATATAGGTTTAATTTGTGATCTAGAAAACAGTTCAAAACTATAAGTAACGCTTTTATGGTCGGAGATTCCTTTATCCTCGACAGACACCGACACATTTTTATTGTTTGTGAAGATAAGGTCAATGCAAGTCGATGATTTAGATGTTTCCCTAGTAGGCTTGTTGACAATTTGATGTAAATTATATTCAAGCATAGTTGCCATCAGTTTTTTGTAGTTATTGGAGCTTGTGACGGCGTTAATATTAAAGTCGCCTCCTATAATTATATGTTTTTTGTAATGGTGTGATTTTAATTTTGTGAGTAATAGTTCAAGAAATGTAAAAAATTGGTCTATTTTACGGTCAGTTCTGTACAGAGTTATAAGAAGTATATTAGGTTTTATTTCTACCGCGCAACATTCGATGACATATTCTATAGTTAATTCGCTAAGGTCTGACCTCTCAGTATACGCAGTCCCAGTTGGTAGTAGGATGGCGGCACCTCCGCCGCGGCGCTGTCGCCGACAGTACGCTGCGGCGATGTCGTAGCCGTCGATTTGTATAAACGGGTGTTGTTTTTCGGTAATCCACGTTTCTGACAGGCATACAGCTTGGTATTGTTGTTCTTGCAGTATGTTTTCCAGTAGATGAGTTTTGTTTTTTATACTTTGTACATTTTGAAATATGATACTGTATTTAGTTTCGAAAGGAGCGATTTCCTGAGCTGAGAGTAGAATTGTTGCTGGAGGAGTTATTGTGGTCGTTTATCTGTTTCGTGTTCTCTTTGTAGCCAATATGGTTTTTCCCGGCGAGATCCGAGATTGGTGTTTTTGGTGAGTAATTTCCGTTGTTTTCATTTTCAAACTTATTGTGAACTTGGCCGTTAATTATGAGTAGATTATTTCTAATTACTGCATGGTGTCCCTCCTTTCTGGCTTCGTATAACATTTGCCTTAGTTTGCTTCGTTTTTGAAGTGCCTCGCTTTCCAAGAATTCGTCAATTGTAACTCCAGATCCTTTCAGAAATTGTTTATTTTGAAGTATGTACCTGGTCATTTGTTTACTAGTTAACTCCATCACTATTGGTCTGCGGTATCCAAACTTTCCTTTTATCTCATTATGAACATGATTAATTAGTGACCAAACCAAAGAACGGGGTATAATAGGTAGCCAACTAGAAACTCCTCTACGTTCTATCTTCCTATACAATATTCCCCATCTTAAATAGTACGTACGTGATATCTCTTCTGGTAATTGGTTATTACGGAATTTCGATACGATTTCAGAAAGTCCCGAATCGCGTTTTTGTTCTACAATTAACCAACCTTTATCTAATTCAAGAAAATTTACTTAACGGGATTCAGAATAATTTGTGTTTGACAAATTGCGAGACAAGAAATCTGCATGAGACATCTTTCGACCTTTTTTGTACACGTTATCAAAATCGTAAGCCTGCAAATAGCCTATCAACAGTGAACCCTTGGAGTCAAATCCCGTTTTGAGTAAAAAGCTTTAAGGGAGTTACAATCTGTAAATACAGTGAATATTCGTCTATGCAAATAATGACGAAAATGTTCGATTGCTTTAACTACCGCAAGGGTCTCCAACTCGTAAGAGTGATATCGTGTCTATGCATCTATGGTCTTCCTACTATAATATGCTACTACATAAGGGATCTCATTATGTTTTTGGATTAGAATGGCACCATATACTTCGTTACTTGCATCGGTATGGAGTTCAATAGGCAAGGAAGGGTCAAAAACTTTTAAATCTGGGTCGGACGTTAAAATGTGGATATATTTTTTTTTTGTGTATTTGGTCATGCTCTGGGGTCCACTTAACATTGCCTTTTCCTTTTGTTAAGGGATACAAAGGCCGAATTATTTGGGAAAAAATAGGAATAAACTGTCTAAAATACGTTGCTAACCCTATGAGCAGCCTAACTTGTGTGACAGTTTTTGGAGTTGGGACATTAATTAAGGCTTGTATTTTTTTTTTGATTTGGTCTAGTCTCCCCAGTTGAAACTATATACCCAAGGTGCTCAGTTTGTACTTTCAG
Source organism: Lacanobia wlatinum (assembly GCA_947578705.1). NCBI lineage: Eukaryota > Metazoa > Arthropoda > Insecta > Lepidoptera > Noctuidae > Lacanobia > Lacanobia wlatinum. Next base: position 28,227,922 of record OX388034.1, read on the forward strand.
AAATGAACACTTCTTTAAATTAAACGAAAACCCTGCATTGGAGAGCGTTTTTAGTAATTTGTCTAAACGGTTAAGCCCCTCATCAATTTCTTTTGAAATCGAAAGTACATCATCCATAAAAACTAAAAACTTTTCATTATTAATTGCCTTTTAAAAAATTGAAGGGGCATTGCGTAACCCCAAGGGCATAGCCAAATATTCAAACTGCCCTTTTGGGGTTACAAATGCAATTTTTGCTATGGAACTTTCATGCACAGGTAGTTGATGAAACCCCGAAGCCATATAAATACTACTGAAAAAATGAGCGCCATTAAGTTTATCTATTTGTTAGCTAATCAGAGGAAAAGGATAATGAATCGGTTGAGTATTACTATTCAGTTCCCTATAGTCAACACACATGCGTATGCTACCGTCCTTTTTCTCTACAAGGATGATAGGACTCGCAATTGGGGATGAACTTCCCTAACAATATTTGCCCTCACAATTGTTAATTTTTTTCATCAACTATCTTAGATTTCTGAGGGTATAGTCTATACGGTCTCCTATGTACTACTTTATGAGGATCAATTAAATCAATTTTCAACTGTCCCGTTTTAATCCTGGTTGACACGTTTTTCCGTGACTGTAGGGAGATTAACTTGTTTGTTTTTTTTTAACGGCAATCAGCCGCACGATGCCCAGTTCTGCCACATACGTCGCAGGTGCCACGAAAGCCAAAGTAGCACGAGTGCGTTTGACATCAGTTTGACTCAAGCAATTCTGACTTTCTTTTCAAGGACATGCCTTGCAGTACTCGAAATAGTTGGGATTTGTCATTTACCATAGTTAAGTTTAAGGAAGTAGAGCATCACTTAATTTTGAAAGAAATGCTTCTAAACTATTTGAGGGTAACGGAATATTTTCCTGCATATTTTGTGATGGTGAAGTGCCACGGGTGGGCGGACAATCCGATCCCACTTCTGATAACGGGTTTGGCCCAGACATCAGAAGTAAAACTCAGATATGGCAATAAGATAATCAGTCTAAAATAATATCAGTTAAGTAAAATAAACTAAACAAATGATAATAGCAGTGAGGGCGGTCACGTAGGGCAGTACTGACTGTCAGGGACAGTGGTCCGTGCACCCACCGCAATAAGGATAGTACTAATTGTCAGAGACAGTGTTCCACATCCACTAACCGGGCAGTACTGACTGTCGAGAGACAGTGGTCCGTGCACCAAGACGCATCCGTTGGAAATGCGTGCCGACTTCTTGTGTGGAGTTCGCTACGTCCCCGCTAGGGGGCGCGGCAAGCGGTGTCGGGGCGAAGCCCCCTGCCCGCGGTGGCGCACCGCGGTCCGCAGCGGCGGACCGGGCACTGTGGTGCCATCTATTGGCGTAGCTGTTTTGGCGTGCGCCTGCCAGAAAAATCTTAGCAATAGACGCACGCCTGTGAGTAACTGTTGTGTTTAGTTCTACAGGTACGTCGCGACTAAGTAGTGAGAGCTACGCGTGTCGCCTCTTCACGGCGCCTACGGCGGTCAGCCCCCGCCAAGTGAGACCCCCAGTTACCTGGGGGAGGCCCAGCGAGGACGACCAGCGACGAGGGCGCCGACTTTGTTGACATACCTGTAGATAAGTGTGAGGCTCCCGCCCGTAACGATCTCAGGTCTAGCCGATCACGCTTCCGGGCCGCAGAGCCGACTTATGTATGTTTGAACGGTCGTGTAGTGTGAGTACTACCGTCCAGTGCATCTGCACCGAATAAGCCTATATTAACTTAGCACAAATTCGGTGCGTGAGTTCGAGCGCATGTCGAGAGATGAATGTATGGGATTACGGAACGCGACCTGCCTATATTAACCTAGCACAGGCCGCGACCGAGGATGCGAGTTATGTGTTGAGTATCATTGTTTGAGTAGGTCGCGTGTAGACTGGGAGCGACCTACTCAGGCGTCAATCAGGTGCGACGGGGCCGTCTACGTCCCCGACCAAGTCGCGGGGCAAGCGTTTCGCGTCAGGCGGGCGCGCGCGCCAGGGCGCAATTTGCTTGACGTGAGGCCAAGCTGATGCGTCGGCGCGCGCGAACATGCCTTCCGCGAGGCGCCGCACAAACTCATCCAGGCTCTCGATCCCGAGGTCCCGCTGGATGACATCATTCCTCACAGTGTAAGGGGCGTCGATGATGGTCCGCAGCGCAAGGTGTTGCTGCGCGCGGAGCTTCACTCGGTTCCCCTCCACTATGAGGGCGAACCACGCGGGGGCGGCGTACGTCAAGATCGGGCGGATGTACGTCTTGTACACGCCCAGTTTGACGCGCGCCGGCAGCTGGGATGAGAGCACCGGTTTGAGCCGTGCGCGGGCGACTCTAGCTTGCGATGCGACTCGATGGACGTGCGGCCCCATCGAGAGCCGCCGGTCGATGGTCACACCCAGGTACTTCGCCCGGGGGGACCACTCGACGTCGACTCCGTGTAGTTTCAGGGGTGGTGGGAGGCGCGCCATTCCTATGACAATCGCCTGCGTCTTACCCACGTTAACCGACAGTCGCCACTTGGCGAGCCAATCGGGAAGTAGGTCGAGCACGCGCTGCATCTTAGACGCCGCGTGTTTAGTGTTCAAAGATGTTGTAATGTACGCGGCGTCGTCGGCGTACAGCGCGAGCGTCGATTGTGGCGTGGATGGTATGTCGTCGGTGTAACGTGAGTAACACGCCGGCGACACGCAGCTACCCTGAGGCACTCCCGCTTTGACGGGACGAGGAGAGGATAGCGCGCCGTCGACCACCACGCGAAAGCTCCTGTTGGAGAGAAAGGATTGGACCACTTTGACAACGCGACGGGGCGCGTCGGAGGTGGCCAGCTTGTATAGTAGGCCTTCGTGCCAGACACGGTCGAAAGCCTTTTCCATGTCGAGGAATACTGCAACCGCGTACTCCTTCTTGTTCATCGTAGACGACAGCAGGTGCAGTACCCTCGACAGTTGGAGCGTCGTGCTATGCTCCGCCCGGAACCCGAATTGCTCCGGTCGTGGGTCGATGTGTGGCTGGAGATGCCGCAGCAGGAGCGACTCGAACACCTTGGAGATGGTTGACAGTAAGGTGATCGGCCGATAGCTCTCTGGTTTCAGAATGCATTTTCCCGCCTTGGGCAGCATAATGACACGCCCTTCTTTCCAGATGGTGGGGAAACCCCCGTGCGCAGTATCCCGGTGAACAGGCGCGCCAAAGTCGCGACCATACGGTGCGGCAGGTGGCGCAGCGCTGTGTTCGAGATACCGTCGGCACCGGGAGCTTTTCGTGGTTTCGTGCGTCGCAGGGCGCGTCTTACTGCGCTCGGCGAGAAAAAGATGGCATCTTCCTCAGGAGCTATCGGCGTGGCGAAGTAGTCCCCAAGGTGTTGCTCGACTGCCGCGACATGTGCGTGCTCGGCAGTCGGGTTCGGGCGAAACTGACGCTCCAAGTGGGCGGCAAATAACTCCGCCCTTTCCTCCGCTACGTACTTAAGCGCCCCGTCGCTATCCAGTAGTGGGCGCACCGGAGTTGGGGTGCAGGAGAGTTGGCGGCAGAGTTTGTGAACAGACGACCAGTCTCCCACTGCGTCGTCTATTCGTTCCTCCCAACTCGCGGCGGCCTGAGCTCGCAACTCGGCCTTTACCTTCTCCGCGAGACGGTTGAGTGTCGATTTTGTTGTCGGGCAGCGAGTTTGCTGCCACTGCTTGCGCAGGCGCCTCTTCTCGGCGACCATGGCACGTAGTCGGGCCGGTAGGGGCGGCTGTAGCCCTCTCCCCTCCGCCGACAGTGTTGTTGTCGCCTCGTCTAAGGCGCGTTGCACGCAAGCAGTGACGTCATTTCCCAATAGATCAACGTCCGCGGCGGTAGAGACGGGCCGAGTGCGTGCCGACTCAATGGTGCGGCTCCTTATAAAGGCGATCGCTAGTGGAGGGAGAACGTTACAATATTTTACTGGATTGGATATCAAGACTTTTAAGTCAAATGACGGATAGAGTGAATGATGCGTCCGGTGCACGTTCCACTAGCGCCATCTAGTCGCCGTCTCTCGCAGCTGCTTAACAATATGGCTGCCGTCAAGTCTTTTGTTTTGTTTTATTTACATTGTTTGTTGTGTTTCTGCCATGTTTTAATCTCGATATGATCTCGATATTGCAACCTCTGTGAACCATAGTCTCCAACAGTGCGCCCGCGCGTTCCGTCATTTGTCTATGACATTGACAAATGATACTGGAGCACTGGGCCATTGAGATTTGATTAATTTTGAAATTTTTTATTGTATGTATTATGTATTCCACATTTTAAATTGTTTTATTTTTAGACAAATTATTATATTCATTATTTTATTTGTAAATATATCTTAGTGTTGTGTTCCGTATGTGTGTCCGTGACATCACATCAGGCCCTGTCATAACACCAGCGCTGTGATATTTATTTTATAAATATCGCAGCATATGCTGAGACAGGGTCCTTTTTGGCCTCGCACAAATAAATTTTAAGACGCCGCTTATATGTTTTGATTGATATGTATGTCTTGTGCGAGTCCCAAATAAATATTTTTCTTTCTTTCTTCCTTTCCTGGCTAAATTCTGGCAACGCTATAGCTAGCTGGCCCGCGCCGAGACGCGTCTCCAGACGCCTCAAACGTGCGGCTGGCTAGCATAGAAGTGCAAAAAATTGCACATTTTTGTTCCCGGCTAAATTCTGAAAACGCTATAGCTAGCTGGCCCGCGCTGAGACGCGTCTCCAGACGCCTCAAACGTGCGGCCGGCTCTCACAGAACTGCAAAAAATTGCACATTTTTGTTCCTGGCTTAATTCTGAAAACGCTATAGCTAGCTGGCCAGCGCCTAGACGCGTCTCCAGATGCCTCAAACGTGCGGCTGGCTCTCATAGAACTGCAAAAAATTGCACATTTTTGTTCCTGTCTAAATTCTGAAAACGCTTTAGATAGCTGGCCCGCGCCGAGACGCGTCTCCAGACGCCTCAAACGTGCGGCTGGCTCGCATAGAACTGCAAAAAATTGCACATTTTTGTTCCTGGCTAAATTCTGAAAACGCTATAGCTAGCTGGCCCGCGCCGAGACGCGTCTCCAGACGCCTCAAACGTGCGGCTGGCTCGCATAGAACTGCAAAAAATTGCACATTTTTGTTCCTGGCTAAATTCTGAAAACGCTATAGCTAGCTGGCCCGCGCCGAGACGCGTCTCCAGACGCATCTCCAGACGCCTCAAACGTGGTCTGGCTCGCATAGAACTGCAAAAAATTGCACATTTTTGTTCCTGGCTAAATTCTGAAAACGCTATAGCTAGCTGGCCCGCGCCGAGACGATTCTCCAGACGCCTCAAACGTGCGGCTGGCTCGCATAGAACTACAAAAAATTGCACATTTTTGTTCCTGGCAAAATTCTGAAAACGCTATAACTAGCTGGCCCGCGCCGAGACGCGTCTCCGGACGCGTCTCCAGACGCCTCAAACGTGCGGCTGGCTCGCATAGAACTGCAAAAAATTGCACATTTTTGCTCCTGGCTAAATTCTGAAAACGCTATAGCTAGCTGGCCCGCGCCGAGACGCGTCTCCAGACGCCTCAAACGTGCGGCTGGCTCGCATAGAACTGCAAAAAATTGCACATTTTTTGTTCCTGGCTAAATTCTGAAAACGCTATAGCTAGCTGGCCCGCGCCGAGACGCGTCTCCAGACGCATCTCCAAACGCCTCAAACGTACGGCTGGCTCGCATAGAACTGCAAAAAATTGCACATTTTTGTTCCTGGCTAAATTCTGAAAACGCTATAGCTAGCTGGCCCGCGCCGAGACGCGTCTCCGGACGCGTCTCCAGACGCCTCAAACGTGCGGCTGGCTCGCATAGAACTGAAAAAATTGCACATTTTTGTTGCTGGCTAAATTCTGAAAACGCTATAGCTAGCTGGCCCGCGCCGAGACGCGTCTCCAGACGCATCTCCAGACGCCTCAAACGTGCGGCTGGCTCGCATAGAACTGCAAACAATTGCACATTTTTGTTCCTGGCTAAATTCTAAAAACGCTATAGCTAGCTGGCCCGCGCCGAGACGCGTCTACAGACGCCTCAAACGTGCGTCTGGCTCGCATAGAACTGCAAAAAATTGCACATTTTTGTTCCTTGCTAAATCCTAAAAACGCTATAGCTAGCTGGCCCGCGCCGAGACGCGTCTCCGGACGCGTCTCCAGACGCCTCAAACGTGCGGCTGGCTCGCATAGAACTGCAAAAAATTGCACATTTTTGTTCCTGGCTAAATTCTGAAAACGCTATAGCTAGCTGGCCCGCGCCGAGACGCGTCTCAAGACGCCTCAAACGTGCAGCTGGCTCGCATAGAACTGCAAATAATTGCACATTTTTGTTCCTGGCTAAATTCTGAAAACGCTATAGCTAGCTGGCCCGCGCCGAGACGCGTCTCCAGAGGCCTCAAACGTGCGGCTGGCTCGCATAGAACTGCAAAAAATTGCACATTTTTGTTCCTGGCTAAATTCTGAAAACGCTATAGCTAGCTGGCCCGCGCCGAGACGCGTCTCCAGACGCCTCAAACGTGCGTCTGGCTCTCATAGAACTGCAAAAAATTGCACATTTTTGTTCCTGGCTAAATTCTGAAAACGCTATAGCTAGCTGGCCCGCGCCGAGACGCGTCTCCAGACGCGTCTCCAGGCGCCTCAAACGTGCGGCTGGCTCTCATAGAACTGCAAAAAATTGCACATTTTTGTTCCTGGCTAAATTCTGAAATGCTATAGCTAGCTGGCCCGCGCCGAGACGCGTCTCCAGACGCCTCAAACGTGCAGCTGGCTAACATAGAACTGCAAAAAATTGCAAATTTTTGTTCCTGGCTAAATTCTGAAAACGCTATAGCTAGCTGGCCCGCGCCGAGACGCGTCTCCAGACGCCTCAAACGTGCGGCTGGCTCGCATAGAACTGCAAAAAATTGCACATTTTTGTTCCTGGCTAAATTCTGAAAACGCTATAGCTAGCTGGCCCGCGCCGAGACGCGTCTCCAGACGCATCTCCAGACGCCTCAAACGTGCGGCTGGCTCGCATAGAACTGCAAAAAATTGCACATTTTTATTCCGGGCTAAATTCTGAAAACGCTATAGCTAGCTGGCCCTCGCCGAGACGCGTCTCCAGACGCAACGTGCTGCTGGCTCAAAACAATTGGTACTTTTAACTCAAGATTCAAGCAACACCTACTTTGCATTCAAAAAGAAACTACATAGAAACAACTTACCTTCCCAGGATATGCACGCAGCTAGTATTGGTGAATTTGTCCCATGTTCTCAATATAACTCTTTTTTGTGACAAAACACAACACCACACAGTCCTCAACTGTTCAATCATTTTTATTTTTAACCATACTATATTAGACGTTTAGCAAAGTTCTTTCGGGAGTGTAGGTAGTTAAGTGCGGGGGCGCGGAAAATAAAAGTCTCTTAGCTACTTACTATTATAATGTTCGTGCACAACACGATTACACGACACAGAAACAGAAGGAGAACAGACAGTAAACACACAATAGTCACAACACAGTACAGTAGTCAGTTCACGTAAACTATATCGAACTTATAACAATACTTTGCCTAAGCGAGTCGCGAGCGCAGGTGATTAGCGGCGAGGTCCTTGACCGACTGACCTACAAACCGAATCGATCCGTGCAGGGCCGGACTCAGGGCCTTTGCGCACGCGACTTCTTATACATTGCGCTCCTAATATTTATTGATGCGCATGATCATTGCGCCACCGACACCATCCGACATTATAGTGAAAACATTATAGATGCCGTGAATGTCCAGAGTTGTGTTATAAATAAACTTACATGATAATAATAATGTGGCTGTGTTTATGTTTGTGTTGTAGTTGTGCTGTGTGTGTTTATAATAAACATAAATGTTTGATCTGGTCACGCGGCACTGATTTTACACTAAATAATACACTGTATTACTTGATGTATATCTTTATTGCACCTTATTTGCAACTTACAAAAATCGAACATATCGCAGAGGGTCATGAACACGCGGAAAATCTTAACACCGCGATTCACGATGATGACGTATTTGCACAACGCCATCTATGCCAAAACATGTGAACTACGTTGAAATTGATATACGTAAATAAAGGTTTGGAACTTGAACATACCGCCCACCAAGGACATTATTGCAGAATGTCCTTATCAATTGAAATGTAAACTCGAATACTATTACTAAGCAGTTGATCTTTGACTAACTTATTGGATTTAAATAGTGTCTTTGGTAAGTGGCAGCCCGTTAGAAATTACAATACAAACAGTACTTAAAATCTAATTTCAATTTTTTACAAGTGAACTTAAAATTCAATAATGTTACAACAAAGTACCATCCTTCTAATAATTAATCTAAGAACAAATATGAACTCAATTAACACATATCAAGCACTTGCGATGACAATAATCAAACTAGAATTCCAAGAATTAATTTGTAAATAAAGACTTCAAGTTTTATTCATTTACCGGTAGGACACATAGTTTTGAAGTCGGTCGCTTCAAGAGACCTTTACTAGTGCGCAATGTTACCATCCTAGTTATACCATCCGAACCAGGATGTTTTTCTACTATTCTGCCAAGCAACCAACAAGCAGGAGGTAAGTCTGACTCTTTAATTAGTACTATATCCCCGATTTTAGGCTCTGGAGTTTGAACAGACCATTTGTATCTATGAACTAAACCACTCAAATACTCCGTGGACCAACGCTGCCAAAAGGTTTGTAACATTTTTTGTATGTGCTGCCACCGAGACAACGAACTAACATTGAAATTTGTATAATCAGGACTAGGAACATTAATTAATGCTTCCCCAACTAAGAAGTGACCAGGGGTCAATGGCATAGGTTCATGAATATCTTCTCCACTAATGACGGTCATCGGTCTTGAATTTAGACAAGCTTCTATTTGACTTAATAGAGTACTCATCTCCTCATACGTCAGAGTTGTGTTTCCGATTACGCGTTTCAAATGAAACTTCGTGGATTTCACTGCTGCCTCCCATAGTCCACCGAAATTAGGAGCTCGGGGAGGTATGAACTTCCACGTAGTTCCATGTGCCTCTACATACGCTGCACTATCTTGCTGGACAGCGAGTATCTCTCTGAGCTCTCTTGCAGCACCGACAAAATTGGTTCCATTATCGCTCCATAATTGTGCGCAATGGACACGTCTAGCTACGAATCGACGGAATGCTGCTCTGAAACCTGATGTACTCATATCGCTTACTACTTCCAAGTGTATGGCCCTAGTAGCCATACATACGAACACACAAATATACCCCTTATGTGAACGATGACCTCGACCCTTGGCCGTACGAATTTGAACTGGACCTGCATAATCCACCCCGCTATGTAGAAATGCTCTAGTTGGAGTACAACGTGCCGCGGGAAGTGATCCCATCAGCTGATTGTAAGTTTCAGCCTTGGTCTTTACACACGTTACACACCTACGTACGTGATCTTTTACTGCACTCTTCAATCTAATAATCCAATACGCTGATCTAATAAAGTTGATCATCATCTGAGGACCACCATGCAATGTACGGTCATGTGAATCAGCAACTAACAATTTGGTAAGATGCGCATTATGTGGAAGTATTATAGGATGCTTTTGTTGATCGGACAGAAAGGCTTGTTGCCACCAACACGGATTATATCATCCTTGTCTAGAAACGGACACAGTGATTTAAGTTTACTTGCTTTATTTACTAATGGTCTCCCTTGTTTTAACAGATCATATTCGGTTTTGAACTCTATTTTTTGACACAGTCTTATACAACATTTTAATGCCTCATCTAACTCTGACCTACTTAAATACTTAGACCTATCATTTCTAATCTTACATTTGATATGAACGAAAATCCTACACAACGCTACAACTCTTAATAATTTCCTTAACGAACTAAACTTGACCCATGGAGAATCTTCGTTGCTCAGAACTAAATGACACTTGATATTTTCTTCTAAGCGTATATCTAAATTAACTGGTCTACTATATGTAATATTTGTATTGTATAAAAAATTTGGCCCCTTAAACCATTGCTCCCTTTCGGATAGCAATGTGGGTAATACACCTCTTGATGCATGATCTGCCGGATTGTTCTTTGATGACACGTGCGACCATTGATCTGCTTCAAGTGTTGTTAAGATTTCTGACACTCGGTTCCCTACAAAGGTCTTCCATCGACTGGGGTGACTATTTAACCATGCGAGGACTACCGTCGAATCTGTCCAAGCATGAACCTTATCCCTTTCAATATTCATTGCTTTAGCCACATCCGATAACAAACGGGTCAAAAGCACTGCTGCACAAAGTTCCAGTCGCGGGATGCTTACTGTTTTTATTGGTGCGACCTTTGTCTTGGCGACTAAAAGTGTAATATAAATTTTGCCTGAACTATCTACATAACGAGTATAGACAACCGCAGCATACGCTGCCCTTGACGCGTCGCTAAACCCGTGCAATTCGACTTGAGCCTTGTTTGATACCCCTAACCACCTAGGAACTCGCACTTTATGAAGCTGTATTAAATCGTTACGGTAAGTATCCCACTCATGTTTTATCGTTTCAGGTACCCCATCGTCCCAACCTATTCCTGATAACCACAATTTCTGGATAAGTATTTTTGCCAGTATTATACTGGGCGCTATCCAGCCTAAGGGGTCAAACAGACGCGCAATATCAGAAATAATATTGCGTTTAGTTACCTTTTCAGGTCTTGATGGAAGCTGCACTGTATACTTGAACTCATCTGTACTCCGACACCAGGTAAATCCCAATATTTTAGTATGATCTACCATTAGCTCTTTCTCTTCCTTACTCTCATATGACTCTATTTCCCTAAGTAATTCCTGGTTGTTGCTATTCCATTTCTGTAGCTGAAATCCTGCTTTACTTACTAACTCCTTCATTTCTAGGTACAATTGCTTTCCCTCTTCTACCGTAGAACATCCTGTCATTAGATCATCCATATAATAACTAGTGGGAACTCTTTCAGATACCCTTGGAAACTCTTTGTGGTGGTCTAACGCGACCTGATGCAAAACCTTTACTGCTAGGCGTACCTAGCAGTAAAGGTTTTGCAATCTAGAGGAAGAAGTACAGGATTACGAACTACTTACCGTGACCTTTGGTACTGCTTCCTCTCCGTAGAGAGGAAGCAGTAATACCGTGACCTTTGGTACTGCTTCCTCTCCGTAGAGAGGAAGCAGTACCAAAGGTCACGGTAAGTAGTTCGTAATCCTGTACTTCTTCCTCTAGATTCTGACGCCACAATATGCGTTGATATGCCACATCTTCTTCAGCAACTCTCACCTGTCGGTACATCTTAACTATATCCCCTGTAAGTGCTATACGATGAAGTCTCCAACGAAGTATAATATGTCTCAAATCAGACTGTAAGGTAGGGCCCACCATCAACGTATCATTAAGTGATACACCTTTGCTGTTTTTACAGGAAGCATCGAACACCACGCGGACTTTGGTGGTAGACTTGTCTTCTCTAATTACGGCATGATGTGGTAAGTAAACAGCTTCATTTAATTTACAGTCGGGTTTCTGTACTCTCCTCTTGTGATTTAATTGTAGATATTCCTCCATGACCCTTGTATATTCCCTTTTTAGATCTTGATCTCTCGCAAACTTCCTTTCTAATGCTGTGAATCGTCGCATTGCTATTTCTCTTATGTTACAGAAGACGCCACACAAGACGGTTTTGACTCTTGGAATGGCAGCCGCACTATGTAACGACCATCAGTAGACCTTATCGTTGTAGATGTAAACAGCTCTTCACATCTCTGCTCTTGTTCTGTAAATAACCTTTCACTGTGGGGCAGTTGATCTTCAATCTCCCAGAACTGTTTTAAGAGTTCATTTTGTTCTACGTGGGCGTGCAAAGAAGTAATTTTGGATAATAAAGGTGATTCGTTATCCGCTTGAGTTGTACCGAATAGAATCCAACCTAATCTTGTACACTGTGCAACTACCGACCCTGTGGGCGCTCTCTTTAGACCTTGTTTGATTATTTTGCTATAAATATCTGCGCCTAACAAAATGTCGATCTTATTGGGCTCACTGTACTGAGAATCTGCTAACGATATCTGCCTTAACTCAGACCACATAAGAGGCGGTACTTGTTTCTCAGGAAGATACGTAGTTATGTTTTTCAAAACATATGCTCTTACCTCGAACTTGAACTGAGGATCTGTCACCGATCGCAAAACTAATGTGACCATGTGATTGGCTATTGTAGTCTTATTACTACCGAGCCCTGACACAACACCCCTAACCGGAACTCTTTTTAACCGTAAAAATTGTACCGTAGCTTCAGTGACAAACGAAGCCTGGGACCCCTGATCTAACAACGCTCGAACTACCTGATAATTTCGCGAAGCTGTTTGTGCCTGAACCAATGCTGTAGCCAATAATACTTGTCTAGCGCTAATTGTTTCCTTAGTAGAAACACAGGATACTATTGGGGTTGGGTCAACTGAGGTACCACTGTCAGCTGACTCAGAACTCGGTCTATTAGAGCTATGAGTATCCATGTGCAACAGCGTATGGTGTTCCTTGTTACAGATTCTACAATTCGTTGATTTTTTGCATTGATAAACAAAATGATTACCGCCTAGACAATTAAAGCAAATCTTTTTACCTTGCACAAACTGTCTCCTTTGAGAGACATCCATCTTTATAAAAGACTCGCAAAAACATAGTTTATGACCTTTACCACAATTTTCACAACCTATTTTTTCCTGTCCTGAAGGGGGGAATTCTTACTATTTGTGACAAGCATGACCTTCTGATCTGATCTTTCTATCCGTGAACAACTACGCCACTGTAACGTTGCCTTCTGCGGTTCGACAAACTCCAGGGCTCTAAATCTACTTTCAAGAAATGTCTTGAACTGGCCTAAAGTTGGTAGGTCATTTTTCTCTTCGGAGGCAACCTTCAACTCCCACTGCTTGCGGGTTTCCAGGTCTAGTTTAGCTGAGACAATGTGAATTACAATTATGTCCCAGGTGGTAACATCAATGCCCATATTACCTAACGCACTCATACAATCAGTGGTTGTATCCAAGAGATGTTTTAACGTTACAGCTGACTCTGAGCTCACTCTTTTCTGCTCAAACAATCGTTGCAATATACAATTCGCTAAGTGTCGTTTATTATTATATCTGTGTTCTAAATGTTGCCAACATAATGAATAGTTAGCCGCAGTTATGGGTATTTGTCTGAGCAGCTGTTCCGCTTCACCCGCTAAACATCCCTTAAGATAATGCAATCTCTGTACATCATCTAAGGTCTTATTGAAATGAACAAGCGATCTAAACAAGTCACGGAAACTAGTCCACTCTTCGTACTTTCCAGAAAACGACGGTATATTGATTTTAGGTAATCTAACATTATAAATATTACTATCATTGTTATCTATTGTTTGTTCTCGTGGTTCTTTTGTTACAGACTGTACTAATCGTAATTGAGTATCCTTTAATTCCGATTTCTATGCAATATAGATCTCTTCGGTTTCATCATAAATATTGGACGTAAAATATGAATCTTTCATATCATCTGCTGAGGATTTTTCAATTATTTTCCTATGAGTATCACTAAACTTTGTCCATTGTACTTCTAACGATTCTAATCGGGTTTCAATATATCCCCGAGTTATTCTCTCCTTGGGGGATTTTTTGAAGTTAGATTTCCCTTTCTCTATTGTGTTCTTAACATCAAGTTGCAACCTTAATAATGACTCCATGATAACGAAACTAAAGGTTCTATTACAAATCTTAAACTAATTTAAAACTACTCACAATTATTCATTGCACTCACGTACTTTGTTCTGCTACAGCAACGCGGCGTAACGATTCGTCGCTCGTACTGGTTGACCTGAGCGCGCGCGCTGGAACTGATGAACGCGCCGCACTGGCGGACGCGCCGCACTGATGGACGCGCCGCACTGATGGACGCGCCGCACTGATGGACGCGCCGCACTGGCACTGATGGACGCGCCGCACTGGCACTGATGGACGCGCCGCTGTTCTCGAACTGTTCTATGCCGCTGACCCCTGTTGCTGCAGCTCCCGCTGCCGCTGCTGCCTGCTGATGCTCCCGCCGCTCTCGAACTGCTCCGCTGCCGGCTGCACCCGCTGCCGCTCTGGCTCTCCTCTCGAACTGGGTGTTTCCACCTCGGTGCACAACTCACCAGCACCTTGGCACCATCAGCAGCGATCCACTACTGTGTCGGCACCCTTCTCCGACGACCCTAACCTTGTGACAATAGTCACTATCCGGCTCGAAGGACCAATGTTTGATCTGGTCACGCGGCACTGATTTTACACTAAATAATACACTGTATTACTTGATGTATATCTTTATTGCACCTTATTTGCACCTTACAAAAATCGAACATATCGCAGAGGGTCATGAACACGCGGAAAATCTTAACACCGCGATTCACGATGATGACGTATTTGCACAACCCTAATGGTGCAGAAACGTGTCGGCTCACTTTGGCCCGCTGGCAGTCAAGACAAGCTCGAGCCCACTCCCTGCAGTCCTTCCTTATGCCTGGCCAAACGAAGCGCTCTGCGATTAATTTGGCAGACGCTGAGACACCAGGATGGCTGAGGGAGTGCAGGCTGTCGAAGACTTGCTTTCGCAGCATTACAGGCACAAATGGTCTGGGTGGCGTTGTACTGACGTCACAGTACACAGATGTACGCTCCCCTGGGACCTGCACCTTCTCCAGTTCCAACGAGGATTCTTCCTGGAGCAACGTAGATAGCTCTGGATCCGAAGTTTGCGATTCCGCGAGAGTGTCGAAGCTGACCGGTACTTGTAGCGCTTCCACGCGAGATAAGGGGTCGGCTACGACATTGGCTGTGAGCCCTTTACGCTGCCAATCAAGAGGTTGTGAAGCGGTGCCTGGATCTGAGCTGCGTGGGGTATGAAACGCCTGTAAAAATTAATCATACCCAGGAATCGGCGCAACTGACGGACATCTTTGGGCAGCGGGAAGTTGTTGATGGCTTCGACCTTGGAGTGGAGTGGTTTGATGCCCTTCTCGGAGATGTGGTAACCTAGAAAAATTACCTCCGGAACACCGAAAACACACTTGGACGTGTTCACCAACATGCCGAAGTCCTTCATCCTGCCGAAGATAATGCGGAGGTGCTCCTCGTGCTCTGCCTGTGACCTTGAGAAAATTAAGAAGTCATCCAAGAAAGCGTAGCAAAAGTCCAAACCTCTGGTCATCTCGTCCACAAAACGCTGGAAAGTCTGGCCTGCGTTACGCAGACCGAACGTCATGTACGGAAATTCGTACAGGCCGAACGGTGTGGTGATCGCCGTCTTCGGAATGTCATCTGGACTGACAGGGATCTGATTATAGGCCTTAACAAGGTCTATGGTGCTGAAGACTTTGCAACCAGCGATGTGCCTAATCGGATACCTGTCAGGGATGGTTCGGGCGTTGAGCATTCGGTAATCACCACAGGGTCGCCAACCGTTGTCTTTCTTGGGGGCGAGGTGCAATGGTGATGCCCATGGACTCTCCGACGGTCTGGCGGTTCCATTGGCCAGCATCAACTGGAACTCCTGCTGAGCAATCTTTAATTTATCTGGCGCTAGTCGCCGAAATGGTGATGATACTGGAGGGCCGGGGGTGGTGCGGATGTGGTGTACGGTGTTGTGTGGTGTAGTGCGTAGTGTACCGGCGGGTCGGGTGATGTCGGGATAGGCTTCCAAAATTTTGTGGTACCTCGAATCACCAGAAGAAATTTTTACAGAAAATAAAGATGAGTCTGAGTGATCCGAGGCTATAGAGAAGACATTCGTAGTACTATCAACTAGTCGTTGATTACGACAGTCAACGACTAGCGAGTAAAAACTTAAAAAATCTACGCCGATAATTGGCTTGGTTACCTCGGCCACCACAAAACGCCACTTAAAGTCTCTACGGAGTCCTAAATTTAAACTTAATTCTACGAAACCAAATGTTTTGATGGGCGTACCATTTGCGGCCACAAGTTGGTAGTTAGTACACGCACGACGTTCACTTAACAGGCGACGAGGGTAGACGCAGAGGTCGCTGCCTGTGTCGACCAGGAACTGCGTCTTGGTGGCCCGATCCGTGACGAACAGGCGACCAGTTGAGCGAGGGCGATCGTCTGTCGCCATCACCGACTGCCCGCGGCGTTTCCCTGCCGGAAGTCGCAGGGCTTGCTGCAGCGCTTCGCCTTCTCGCCATGCATCGCGTGGTACCAGCAAACAGGATGCTGCCGGTAGCTGGAGTCCGAGCGTGTTGAAGAACGTTGGCGTGAGTGCCGTCGCGCGTCTCGACCACGGCTGTGGGAGCGGGTCTGCGAACGGCTGTCACGCAGCGTCAGGTCCTTCATCGCCCGCTTCAGCTCGGCGATCTCGGCTGCCATCTCGGTGACCGAGGGTCCTGCTGCTGAAGTTGCTGCGACGTGGGTTGCTGGCGCGACGATGTCCTGGACGCGGTCAGCCAGCTCAGCTAGCGCTTCCAGGGTGCTGTGGGGCTGCGATGCCAGGAGGGGCTGGATGTTGGTGGGGAGTCGGCTGCACCAGATAGTGCGCACGAAGTCCTCAGGCACGGAAGGGCCTGCTAACCCCTGCAGGTGCCGAAGAAACTGCGACGGCTTCCGGTCTCCCAGCTCTTCGTGCATCAGCAGCTGCTTCACTTTGCGCTCCTGGGAGGCTGAGAGCCTCCGCACCAATTCGGTCTTCAACTTCTCGTAGCGGTTGGTGGCGGGAGGGGACATGATGACATCCCTCACTTCTTTCGAAAACTGGGGGTCGAGGTGTCCAACGACATAATTGTATTTTGTGACGTCATTCGTCAACCCAGCATTCTCGAACTGCGCCTCAACTTGCGCAAACCGAATATCGGGCTCCTCGGGCCACAACGGCGGTAGGCGCAAAGCGACGCGGTACACCTCGGCCGGGTCGACCTTTGGACCCGATAAGCGCTTAGCCCTGCGCGCGCGTTGCGCGACGTGGTCGGCGGGCTGCGACGACGCGGTGTGTTCGGTCTCACTGTCACTCATGTTTTAGTTTGTGTTCCTCTCGGGGTCACCAGTTTAGCAAAGTTCTTTCGGGAGTGTAGGCAGTTAAGTGCGGGTGCGCGGAAAATAAAAGTCTCTTAGCTACTTACTATTATAATGTCCGTGCACAACACGATTACACGACACAGAAACAGAAGGAGAACAGACAGTAAACACACAATAGTCACAACACAGTACAGTAGTCAGTTCACGTAAACTATATCGAACTTATCACAATACTTTGCCTAAGCGAGTCGTGAGCGCAGGTGATTAGCGGCGAGGTCCTTGACCGACTGACCTACAAACCGAATCGATCCGTGCAGGGCCGGACTCAGGGCCTTTGCGCACGCGACTTCTTATACATTGCGCTCCTAATATTTAATGATGAGCATGATCATTGCGCCACCGACACCATCCGACATTATAGTGAAAACATTATAGATGCCGTGAATGTCCAGAGTTGTGTTATCAATAAACTTACATGATAATAATAATGTGGCTGTGTTTATGTTTGTGTTGTAGTTGTGCTGTGTGTGTTTATAATAAACATAAATAAATATGTGGTAGGTGTGAACCCTACAGACGCACTCGATAAGTCATTTGTTTTGTTTTATTTACATTGTTTGTTGTGTTTCTGCCATGTTTTAATCTCGATATGATCTCGATATTGCAACCTCTGTGAACCATAGTCTCCAACAGTGCGCCCGCGCGTTCCGCCTTTTGTCTATGACATTGACAAATGATACTGGAGCACTGGGCCATTGAGATTTGGTTAATTTTGAAAATTTTTATTGTATGTATTTATGTATTCCACATTTTAAATTGTTTTATTTTTAGACAAATTATTATATTCATTATTTTATTTGTATATATATCTTAGTGTTGTGTTCCGTATGTGTGTCCGTGACATCACATCAGGCCCTGTCATAACAACAGCGCTGTGATATTTATTTTATGAATATCGCAGCATATGCTGAGACAGGGACCTTTTTGGCCTCGCACAAATTAATTTTAAGACGCCGCTTATATGTATTGATTGATATGTATGTCTTGTGCGAGTCCCTAATAAATATTTTTCTTTCTTTCTTCCTTTCCTATCTAAATTCTGAAAACGCTACAGCTAGCTGGCCCGCGCCGAGACGCGCCTCCAGACGCCTCAAACGTGCGGCTGGCTAGCATAGAACTGGAAAAATTGCACATTTTTGTTCCTGGCTAAATTCTGAAAACGCTATAGCTAGCTGGCCCGCGCCGAGACGCGTCTCCAGACGCGCCTCCAGACGCCTCAAACGTGCGGCTGGCTCGCATAGAACTGCAAAAAATTGCACATTTTTGTTCCTGGCTAAATTCTGAAAACGCTATAGCTAGCTGGCCCGCGCTGAGACGCGTCTCCAGGCGCGTCTCCAGACGCATCAAACGTGCGGCTGGCTCGCATAGAACTGCAAAAATTTGCACATTTTTGTTCCTGGCTAAATTCTGAAAACGCTATAGCTAGCTGGTCCGCGCCGAGACGCGTCTCCAGGCGCGTCTCCAGACGCATCAAACGTGCGGCTGGCTCGCATAGAACTGCAAAAAATTGCACATTTTTGTTCCTGGCTAAATTCTGAAAACGCTATAGCTAGCTGGCCCGCGCCGAGACGCGTCTCCAGACGCCTCAAACGTGCGGCTGGCTCTCATAGAACTGCAAAAAATTGCACATTTTTGTTCCTGGCTAAATTCTGAAACGCTATAGCTAGATGGCCCACGCCGAGACGCGTCTCCAGACGCCTCAAACGTGCGGCTGGCTCGCATGGAACTGCAAAAAATTGCACATTTTTGTTCCTGGCTAAATTCTGAAAACGCTATAGCTAGCTGGCCCGCGCCGAGACGCGTCTCCAGACGCCTCAAACGTGCAGCTGGCTCGGATAGAACTGCAAAAAATTGCACATTTTTGTTCCTGGCTAAATTCTGAAAACGCTTTAGCTAGCTGGCCCGCGCCGAGACGCGTCTCCAGACGCCTCAAACGAGCGGCTTGCTCTCATAGAACTGCAAAAAATTACACGTTTTACTTCCTGGCTTAATTCTGAAAACGCTATAGCTAGCTGGCCCGCGCCGAGACGCGTCTCCAGACGCGTCTCCAGACGCCTCAAACGTGCGGCTGGCTAGCATAGAACTGGAAAAAATTGCACATTTTTGTTCCTGGCTAAATTCTGAAATCGCTTTAGCTAGCTGGCCCGCGCCGAGACGCGTCTCCAGACGCCTCAAACGAGCGGCTGGCTCTCATAGAACTGCAAAAAAATACACGTTTTTGTTCCTGGCTAAATTCTGAAAACGCTATATCTAGCTGGCCCGCGCCGAGACGCGTCTCCAGACGCGTCTCCAGACGCGTCTCCAGACGCCTCAAACGTGCTGCTGGCTCGCATAGAACTGCAAAAAATTGCACATTTTTGTTCCTGGCTAAATTCTGAAAACGCTATAGCTAGCTGGCCCGCGCCGAGACGCGTCTCCAGACGCCTAAAACGTGTGTCTGGCTCGCATAGAACTGCAAAAAATTGCACATTTTTGTTCCTGGCTAAATTCTAAAAACGCTATAGCTAGCTGGCCCGCGCCGAGACGCGTCTCCAGACGCCTCAAACGTGCGTCTGGCTCGCATACAATTGCAAAAAATTGCACATTTTTGTTCCTGGCTAAATTCTTAAAACGCTATAACTTGCTGGCCCGCGTCGAGACGCGTCTCCAGACGCCTCAAACGTGCGTCTGGCTCGCATAGAACTGCAAAAAATTGCACATTTTTGTTCCTGGCTAAATTCTAAAAACGCTATAACTTGCTGGCCCGCGTCGAGACGCGTCTCCAGACGCCTCAAACGTGCGTCTGGCTCGCATAGAACTGCATAAAATTGCACATTTTTGTTCCTGGCTAAATTCTAAAAACGCTATAGCTAGCTGGCCCGGGCAGAGACGCGTCTCCAGACGCCTCAAACGTGCGTCTGGTTCGCAAGGAACTGCAAAAAATTGCACATTTTTGTTCCTGGCTAAATTCTAAAAACGCTATAGCTAGCTGGCCCGGGCCGAGACGCGTCTCAAGACGCCTCAAACGTGCGTCTGGTTCGCAAAGAACTGCAAAAAATTGCACATTTTTGTTCCTGGCTAAAATCTAAAACTACTATAGCTAGCTGGGCCGCGTCGAGACGCGCCTCCAGACGCCTCAAACGTGCGTCTGGCTCGCATAGAACTGCAAAAAATTGCACATTTTTGTTCCTGGCTAAATTCTAAAAACGCTATAGCTAGCTGGCCCGCCCGAGACGCGTCTCCAGACGCCTAAAACGTGCGTCTGGCTCGCATAGAACTGCAAAAAATTGCACATTTTTGTTCCTGGCTAAATTCTAAAAACGCTATAACTTGCTGGCCCGCGTCGAGACGCGTCTCCAGACGCCTCAAACGTGCGTCTGGCTCGCATAGAACTGCAAAAAAATGCACATTTTTGTTCCTGGCTAAATTCTAAAAACGCTATAGCTAGCTGGCCCGCCCGAGACGCGTCTCCAGACGCCTAAAACGTGCGTCTGGCTCGCATAGAACTGCAAAAAATTGCACATTTTTGTTCCTGGCTAAATTCTAAAAACGCTATAACTTGCTGGCCCGCGTCGAGACGCGTCTCCAGACGCCTCAAACGTGCGTCTGGCTCGCATAGAACTGCAAAAAAATGCACATTTTTGTTCCTGGCTAAATTCTAAAAACGCTATAGCTAGCTGGCCCGCGCCGAGACGCGTCTCCAGACGCCTCAAACGTGCGTCTGGCTCGCATAGAACTGCAAAAAATTGCACATTTTTGTTCCTGGCTAAATTCTAAAATCGCTATAGCTAGCTGGCCCGCGCCGAGACGCGTCTCCAGACGCCTCAAACGTGCGTCTGGCTCGCATGGAACTGCAAAAAATTGCACATTTTATGTTCCTGGCTAAATTCTAAAAATGCTATAGCTAGCTTGCCCGCGCCGAGACGCGTCTCCAGACGCCTCAAACGTGCGTCTGGCTCGCATAGAACTGCAAAAAATTGCACATTTTTGTACCTGGCTAAATTCTAAAACCGCTATAGCTAGCTGGCCCGCGCCGAGACGCGTCTCCAGACGCCTCAAACGTGCGTCTGGCTCGCATAGAACTGCAAAAAATTGCACATTTTTGTTCCTGGCTAAATTCTAAAAACGCTATAGCTAGCTGGCCCGCGCCGAGACGCGTCTCCAGACGCCTCAAACGTGAGTCTGGCTCGCATAGAACTGCAAAATATTGCTCATTTTTGTTCCTGGCTAAATTCTAAAAACGCTATAGCTAGCTGGCCCGCGCCGAGACGCATCTCCAGACGCCTCAAACGTGCGTCTGGCTCGCATAGAACTGCAAGAAATTGCTCATTTTTGTTCCTGGCTAAATTCTAAAAACGCTATAGCTAGCTGGCCCGCGCCGAGACGCGTCTCCAGACGCCTCAAACGTGCGTCTGGCTCGCATAGAACTGCAAAACATTGCACATTTTTGTTCCTGGCTAAATTCTAAAAACGCTACAGCTAGCTGGCCCGCGCCGAGACGCGTCTCCAGACGCCTCAAACGTGCGTCTGGCTCGCATAGAACTGCAAAAAATTGCACATTTTTGTTCCTGGCTAAATTCTAAAAACGCTATAGCTAGCTGGCCCGCGCCGAGACGCGTCTCCAGACGCCTCAAACGTGCGTCTGGCTCGCATAGAACTGCAAAAAATTGCACATTTTTGTTCCTGGCTAAATTCTAAAAACGCTATAGCTAGCTGGCCCGCGCCGAGACGCGTCTCCAGACGCCTCAAACGTGCGTCTGGCTCGCATAGAACTACACTAATACTCGAGGGCGTCTACCTTTTGGTTTTTCTAGTCGTAAACCAGCGGCCTTAATTGCGTCCACGGATTCCAATTTTTTAAGCTGATGTTCACTAGCGACACGTAGAACAACACCTGATTTCGCGGTTTTTTTCACGCCTACAATTTGAAAACCGTCATCACAGGGCTTAATTGCTTTCATAAGCGCTTGTTTTGTCGCGGACGAAGTGCTATAATCAGCTGATCGAGCTGCGGTCGGATAAGCCACCACACACGGCAATGGTGGACGGGATTCCATAATTGCTGGAGCTACTTTTGGCAAGCGTAGTTTCAACGAGTCCGCATACGAAATTTTACAATTGTTATTATTATTATTGACAGGATTGGGATTGACATAGTTATTCGACTTGATTTTTTCTAATTCGCGTTCCGTATTGGCTAACTTCGTTTCGTTGCATGATGATTTTATGGCCAGCATAGAAACGATGGCCGTGACACGCTGTGTCATATCCATAATGGCAGATTTATTTGCTACGTTAATGCGAGAGCCCTGATCATTGACTAAGTCGTTAATTTTTGACAGGTAGGCTGACGCCTCGGAAACTAAGTCGCAGTAATCGGTATTGCTCACATTACTGATATTTAAAATCGGCGAGGATTTTTCCACGGTTTCGAAAGTTGGATGAACCCGTTTTGACCTATCATCGGGCGAAATGTATGATGGAGACATTTCGCTGAACAAGCGTTTCGAATTAGCGGAGGTCGCCACGGGCGACCTTTGGGTTTTTGTATTTCGACGAAATATATCTCCGCCACGATCTGGAGGGTCATCATTTGTTGACATCATGAATTACTTTATAACAACACGGATGAATTAAAAATATCAAAAGAACTAAACAAATAGATATCAATCGATCAAGTTATTTCGCGTTACCCACACACAAGAAAAATAAATGCACTTACCGAAAGCTGGAGAAATTGACTAATTACCTGTAAATAAATGAACAGACACTTTGAAAAACTTACAAAACACGCACTTACTACACTATAGCACCGCTAGGAACAATTCACAAGCCTTAAAATAAACACACAACGCGAATTCCGAATTTACAATACGCAGCGATATAATAAACACCGCAGTGCGCGCGAGTGGGGAGGGAACGCTATAGCTAGCTGGGCCGCGCCGAGACGCGTCTCCAGACGCCTCAAACGTGCGTCTGGCTCGCATAGAACTGCAAAAAATTGCACATTTTTGTTCCTGGCTAAATTCTGAAAACGCTATAGCTAGCTGGCCCGCGCCGAGACGCGTCTCCAGACGCCTCAATCGTGCGTCTGGCTCGCATAGAACTGCAAAAAATTGCACATTTTTGTTCCTGGCTAAATTCTAAAAACGCTATAGCTAGCTGGCCCGCGCCGAGACGCGTCTCCAGACGCCTCAAACGTGCGTCTGGCTCGCATAGAACTGCAAAAAATTGCACATTTTTGTTCCTGGCTAAATTCTAAAACCGCTATAGCTAGCTGGCCCGCGCCGAGACGCGTCTCCAGACGCCTCAAACGTGCGTCTGGCTCGCATAGAACTGCAAAAAATTGCACATTTTTGTTCCTGGCTAAATTCTAAAAACGCTATAGCTAGCTGGCCCGCGCCGAGACGCGTCTGCAGACGCCTCAAACGTGCGTCTGGCTCGCATAGAACTGCAAAATATTGCTCATTTTTGTTCCTGGCTAAATTCTAAAAACGCTATAGCTAGCTGGCCCGCGCCGAGACGCGTCTCCAGACGCCTCAAACGTGCGTCTGGCTCGCATAGAACTGCAAAAAATTGCACATTTTTGTTCCTGGCTAAATTCTAAAACCGCTATAGCTAGCTGGCCCGCGCCGAGACGCGTCTCCAGACGACTCAAACGTGCGTCTGGCTCGCATAGAACTGCAAAAAATTGCACATTTTTGTTCCTGGCTAAATTCTAAAAACGCTATAGCTAGCTGGCCCGCGCCGAGACGCGTCTGCAGACGCCTCAAACGTGCGTCTGGCTCGCATAGAACTGCAAAATATTGCTCATTTTTGTTCCTGGCTAAATTCTAAAAACGCTATAGCTAGCTGGCCCGCGCCGAGACGCGTCTCCAGACGCCTCAAACGTGCGTCTGGCTCGCATAGAACTGCAAAAAATTGCACATTTTTGTTCCTGGCTAAATTCTAAAATCGCTATAGCTAGCTGGCCCGCGCCGAGACGCGTCTCCAGACGCCTCAAACGTGCGTCTGGCTCGCATAGAACTGCAAAAAATTGCACATTTTATGTTCCTGGCTAAATTCTAAAAACGCTATAGCTAGCTTGCCCGCGCCGAGACGCGTCTCCAGACGCCTCAAACGTGCGTCTGGCTCGCATAGAACTGCAAAAAATTGCACATTTTTGTACCTGGCTAAATTCTAAAAACGCTATAGCTAGCTGGCCCGCCCGAGACGCGTCTCCAGACGCCTAAAACGTGCGTCTGGCTCGCATAGAACTGCAAAAAATTGCACATTTTTGTTCCTGGCTAAATTCTAAAAACGCTATAGCTAGCTGGCCCGCGCCGAGACGCGTCTCCAGACGCCTCAAACGTGCGTCTGGCTCGCATAGAATTGCAAAAAATTGCACATTTTTGTTCCTGGCTAAATTCTAAAAACGCTATAACTTGCTGGCCCGCGTCGAGACGCGTCTCCAGACGCCTCAAACGTGCGTCTGGCTCGCATAGAACTGCAAAAAATTGCACATTTTTGTTCCTGGCTAAATTCTAAAATCGCTATAGCTAGCTGGCCCGCGCCGAGACGCGTCTCCAGACGCCTCAAACGTGCGTCTGGCTCGCATAGAACTGCAAAACATTGCACATTTTTGTTCCTGGCTAAATTCTAAAAACGCTACAGCTAGCTGGCCCGCGCCGAGACGCGTCTCCAGACGCCTCAAACGTGCGTCTGGCTCGCATAGAACTGCAAAAAATTGCACATTTTTGTTCCTGGCTAAATTCTAAAAACGCTATAGCTAGCTGGCCCGCGCCGAGACGCGTCTCCAGACGCCTCAAACGTGCGTCTGGCTCGCATAGAACTGCAAAACATTGCACATTTTTGTTCCTGGCTAAATTCTAAAAACGCTACAGCTAGCTGGCCCGCGCCGAGACGCGTCTCCAGACGCCTCAAACGTGCGTCTGGCTCGCATAGAACTGCAAAAAATTGCACATTTTTGTTCCTGGCTAAATTCTAAAAACGCTATAGCTAGCTGGCCCGCGCCGAGACGCGTCTCCAGACGCCTCAAACGTGCGTCTGGCTCGCATAGAACTGCAAAAAATTGCACATTTTTGTTCCTGGCTAAATTCTAAAAACGCTATAGCTAGCTGGCCCGCGCCGAGACGCGTCTCCAGACGCCTCAAACGTGCGTCTGGCTCGCATAGAACTGCAAAAAATTGCACATTTTTGTTCCTGGCTAAATTCTAAAAACGCTATAGCTAGCTGGCCCGCGCCGAGACGCGTCTCCAGACGCCTCAAACGAGCGTCTGGCTCGCATAGAACTACACTAATACTCGAGGGCGTCTACCTTTCGGTTTTTCTAGTCGTAAACCAGCGGCCTTAATTGCGTCCGCGGATTCCAATTTTTTAAGCTGATGTTCACTAGCGACACGTAGAACAACACCTGATTTCGCGGTTTTTTTCACGCCTACAATTTGAAAACCGTCATCACAGGGCTTAATTGCTTTCATAAGCGCTTGTTTTGTCGCGGACGAAGTGCTATAATCAGCTGATCGAGCTGCGGTCGGATAAGCCACCACACACGGCAATGGTGGACGGGATTCCATAATTGCTGGAGCTACTTTTGGCAAGCGTAGTTTCAACGAGTCCGCATACGAAATTTTACAATTGTTATTATTATTATTGACAGGATTGGGATTGACTTAGTTATTCGACTTGATTTTTTCTAATTCGCGTTCCGCATTGGCTAACTTCGTTTCGTTGCATGATGATTTTATGGCCAGCATAGAAACGATGGCCGTGACACGCTGTGTCATATCCATAATGGCAGATTTATTTGCTACGTTAATGCGAGAGCCCTGATCATTGACTAAGTCGTTAATTTTTGACAGGTAGGCTGACGCCTCGGAAACTAAGTCGCAGTAATCGGTATTGCTCACATTACTGATATTTAAAATCGGCGAGGATTTTTCCACGGTTTCGAAAGTTGGATGAACCCGTTTTGACCTATCATCGGGCGAAATGTATGATGGAGACATTTCGCTGAACAAGCGTTTCGAATTAGCGGAGGTCGCCACGGGCGACCTTTGGGTTTTTGTATTTCGACGAAATATATCTCCGCCACGATCTGGAGGGTCATCATTTGTTGACATCATGAATTACTTTATAACAACACGGATGAATTAAAAATATCAAAAGAACTAAACAAATAGATATCAATCGATCAAGTTATTTCGCGTTACCCACACACAAGAAAAATAAATGCACTTACCGAAAGCTGGAGAAATTGACTAATTACCTGTAAATAAATGAACAGACACTTTGAAAAACTTACAAAACACGCACTTACTACACTATAGCACCGCTAGGAACAATTCACAAGCCTTAAAATAAACACACAACGCGAATTCCGAATTTACAATACGCAGCGATATAATAAACACCGCAGTGCGCGCGAGTGGGGAGGGAACGCTATAGCTAGCTGGCCCGCGCCGAGACGCGTCTCCAGACGCCTCAAACGTGCGTCTGGCTCGCATAGAACTGCAAAAAATTGCACATTTTTGTTCCTGGCTAAATTCTAAAAACGCTATAGCTAGCTGGCCCGCGCCGAGACGCGTCTCCAGACGCCTCAATCGTGCGTCTGGCTCGCATAGAACTGCAAAAAATTGCACATTTTTGTTCCTGGCTAAATTCTAAAAACGCTATAGCTAGCTGGCCCGCGCCGAGACGCGTCTCCAGACGCCTCAAACGTGCGTCTGGCTCGCATAGAACTGCAAAAAATTGCACATTTTTGTTCCTGGCTACATTCTAAAACCGCTATAGCTAGCTGGCCCGCGCCGAGACGCGTCTCCAGACGCCTCAAACGTGCGTCTGGCTCGCATAGAACTGCAAAAAATTGCACATTTTTGTTCCTGGCTAAATTCTAAAAACGCTATAGCTAGCTGGCCCGCGCCGAGACGCGTCTCCAGACGCCTCAAACGTGCGTCTGGCTCGCATAGAACTACACTAATACTCGAGGGCGTCTACCTTTCGGTTTTTCTAGTCGTAAACCAGCGGCCTTAATTGCGTCCACGGATTCCAATTTTTTAAGCTGATGTTCACTAGCGACACGTAGAACAACACCTGATTTCGCGGTTTTTTTCACGCCTACAATTTGAAAACCGTCATCACAGGGCTTAATTGCTTTCATAAGCGCTTGTTTTGTCGCGGACGAAGTGCTATAATCAGCTGATCGAGCTGCGGTCGGATAAGCCACCACACACGGCAATGGTGGACGGGATTCCATAATTGCTGGAGCTACTTTTGGCAAGCGTAGTTTCAACGAGTCCGCATACGAAATTTTACAATTGTTATTATTATTATTGACAGGATTGGGATTGACATAGTTATTCGACTTGATTTTTTCTAATTCGCGTTCCGTATTGGCTAACTTCGTTTCGTTGCATGATGATTTTATGGCCAGCATAGAAACGATGGCCGTGACACGCTGTGTCATATCCATAATGGCAGATTTATTTGCTACGTTAATGCGAGAGCCCTGATCATTGACTAAGTCGTTAATTTTTGACAGGTAGGCTGACGCCTCGGAAACTAAGTCGCAGTAATCGGTATTGCTCACATTACTGATATTTAAAATCGGCGAGGATTTTTCCACGGTTTCGAAAGTTGGATGAACCCGTTTTGACCTATCATCGGGCGAAATGTATGATGGAGACATTTCGCTGAACAAGCGTTTCGAATTAGCGGAGGTCGCCACGGGCGACCTTTGGGTTTTTGTATTTCGACGAAATATATCTCCGCCACGATCTGGAGGGTCATCATTTGTTGACATCATGAATTACTTTATAACAACACGGATGAATTAAAAATATCAAAAGAACTAAACAAATAGATATCAATCGATCAAGTTATTTCGCGTTACCCACACACAAGAAAAATAAATGCACTTACCGAAAGCTGGAGAAATTGACTAATTACCTGTAAATAAATGAACAGACACTTTGAAAAACTTACAAAACACGCACTTACTACACTATAGCACCGCTAGGAACAATTCACAAGCCTTAAAATAAACACACAACGCGAATTCCGAATTTACAATACGCAGCGATATAATAAACACCGCAGTGCGCGCGAGTGGGGAGGGAACGCTATAGCTAGCTGGCCCGCGCCGAGACGCGTCTCCAGACGCCTCAAACGTGCGTCTGGCTCGCATAGAACTGCAAAAAATTGCACATTTTTGTTCCTGGCTAAATTCTAAAAACGCTATAGCTAGCTGGCCCGCGCCGAGACGCGTCTCCAGACGCCTCAATCGTGCGTCTGGCTCGCATAGAACTGCAAAAAATTGCACATTTTTGTTCCTGGCTAAATTCTAAAAACGCTATAGCTAGCTGGCCCGCGCCGAGACGCGTCTCCAGACGCCTCAAACGTGCGTCTGGCTCGCATAGAACTGCAAAAAATTGCACATTTTTGTTCCTGGCTAAATTCTAAAATCGCTATAGCTAGCTGGCCCGCGCCGAGACGCGTCTCCAGACGCCTCAAACGTGCGTCTGGCTCGCATAGAACTGCAAAACATTGCACATTTTTGTTCCTGGCTAAATTCTAAAAACGCTACAGCTAGCTGGCCCGCGCCGAGACGCGTCTCCAGACGCCTCAAACGTGCGTCTGGCTCGCATAGAACTGCAAAAAATTGCACATTTTTGTTCCTGGCTAAATTCTAAAAACGCTATAGCTAGCTGGCCCGCGCCGAGACGCGTCTCCAGACGCCTCAAACGTGCGTCTGGCTCGCATAGAACTGCAAAAAATTGCACATTTTTGTTCCTGGCTAAATTCTAAAACCGCTATAGCTAGCTGGCCCGCGCCGAGACGCGTCTCCAGACGCCTCAAACGTGCGTCTGGCTCGCATAGAACTGCAAAAAATTGCACATTTTTGTTCCTGGTTAAATTCTAAAAACGCTATAGCTAGCTGGCCCGCGCCGAGACGCGTCTCCAGACGCCTCAAACGTGAGTCTGGCTCGCATAGAACTGCAAAATATTGCTCATTTTTGTTCCTGGCTAAATTCTAAAAACGCTATAGCTAGCTGGCCCGCACCGAGACGCGTCTCCAGACGCCTCAAACGTGCGTCTGGCTCGCATAGAACTGCAAATAATTGCACATTTTTGTTCCTGGCTAAATTCTAAAAACGCTATAGCTAGCTGGCCCGCGCCGAGACGCGTCTCCAGACGCCTCAAACGTGCGTCTGGCTCGCATAGAACTGCAAAATATTGCTCATTTTTGTTCCTGGCTAAATTCTAAAAACGCTATAGCTAGCTGGCCCGCCCGAGACGCGTCTCCAGACGCCTCAAACGTTCGGCTGGCTCGCATAGAACTGCAAAATATTGCTCATTTTTGTTCCTGGCTAAATTCTAAAAACGCTATAGCTAGCTGGCCCGCGCCGAGACGCGTCTCCAGACGCCTCAAACGTGCGTCTGACTCGCATAGAACTGCAAAACATTGCACATTTTTGTTCCTGGCTAAATTCTAAAAACGATATAGCTAGCTGGCCCGCGCCGAGACGCGTCTCCAGACGCCTCAATCGTGCGTCTGGCTCGCATAGAACTGCAAAAAATTGCACATTTTTGTTCCTGGCTAAATTCTAAAAACGCTATAGCTAGCTGGCCCGCGCCGAGACGCGTCTCCAGACGCCTCAAACGTGCGTCTGGCTCGCATAGAACTGCAAAAAATTGCACATTTTTGTTCCTGGCTACATTCTAAAACCGCTATAGCTAGCTGGCCCGCGCCGAGACGCGTCTCCAGACGCCTCAAACGTGCGTCTGGCTCGCATAGAACTGCAAAAAATTGCACATTTTTGTTCCTGGCTAAATTCTAAAAACGCTATAGCTAGCTGGCCCGCGCCGAGACGCGTCTGCAGACGCCTCAAACGTGCGTCTGGCTCGCATAGAACTGCAAAATATTGCTCATTTTTGTTCCTGGCTAAATTCTAAAAACGCTATAGCTAGCTGGCCCGCACCGAGACGCGTCTCCAGACGCCTCAAACGTGCGTCTGGCTCGCATAGAACTGCAAATAATTGCACATTTTTGTTCCTGGCTAAATTCTAAAAACGCTATAGCTAGCTGGCCCGCGCCGAGAAGCGTCTCCAGACGCCTCAAACGTGCGTCTGGCTCGCATAGAACTGCATAAAATTGCACATTTTTGTTCCTGGCTAAATTCTAAAACCGCTATAGCTAGCTGGCCCGCGCCGAGACGCGTCTCCAGACGCCTCAAACGTGCGTCTGGCTCGCATAGAACTGCATAAAATTGCACATTTTTGTTCCTAGCTAAATTCTAAAAACGCTATAGCTAGCTGGCCCGCGCCGAGACGCGTCTCCAGACGCCTCAAACGTGCGTCTGGCTCGCATAGAACTGCAAAATATTGCTCATTTTTGTTCCTGGCTAAATTCTAAAAACGCTATAGCTAGCTGGCCCGCGCCGAGACGCGTCTCCAGACGCCTCAAACGTTCGGCTGGCTCGCATAGAACTGCAAAATATTGCTCATTTTTGTTCCTGGCTAAATTCTAAAAACGCTATAGCTAGCTGGCCCGCGCCGAGACGCGTCTCCAGACGCCTCAAACGTGCGTCTGACTCGCATAGAACTGCAAAACATTGCACATTTTTGTTCCTGGCTAAATTCTAAAAACGCAACAGCTAGCTGGCCCGCGCCGAGACGCGTCTCCAGACGCCTCAAACGTGCGTCTGGCTCGCATAGAACTGCAAAAAATTGCACATTTTTGTTCCTGGCTAAATTCTAAAAACGCTATAGCTAGCTGGCCCGCGCCGAGACGCGTCTCCAGACGCCTCAAACGTGCGTCTGGCTCGCATAGAACTGCAAATAATTGCACATTTTTGTTCCTGGCTAAATTCTAAAAACGCTATAGCTAGCTGGGCCGCGTCGAGACGCGCCTCCAGACGCCTCAAACGTGCGTCTGGCTCGCATAGAACTGCAAAAAATTGCACATTTTTGTTCCTGGATAAATTCTAAAAACGCTATAGCTAGCTGGCCCGCGCCGAGACGCGTCTCCAGACGCCTAAAACGTGCGTCTGGCTCGCATAGAACTGCAAAAAATTGCACATTTTTGTTCCTGGCTAAATTCTAAAAACGCTATAGCTAGCTGGCCCGCGCCGAGTCGCGTCTCCAGATGCCTCAAACGTGCGTCTGGCTCGCATAGAACTGCAAAAAATTGCACATTTTTGTTCCTGGCTAAATTCTAAAAACGCTATAGCTAGCTGGCCCGCGCCGAGACGCGTCTGCAGACGCCTCAAACGTGCGTCTGTCTCGCATAGAACTGCAAAATATTGCTCATTTTTGTTCCTGGCTAAATTCTAAAAACGCTATAGCTAGCTGGCCCGCGCCGAGACGCGTCTCCAGACGCCTCAAACGTGCGTCTGGCTCGCATAGAACTGCAAATAATTGCACATTTTTGTTCCTGGCTAAATTCTAAAAACGCTATAGCTAGCTGGCCCGCGTCGAGACGCGTCTCCAGACGCCTCAAACGTGCGTCTGGCTCGCATAGAACTGCAAAAAATTGCACATTTTTGTTCCTGGCTAAATTCTAAAAACGCTATAGCTAGCTGGCCCGCGCCGAGACGCGTCTCCAGACGCCTAAAACGTGCGTCTGGCTCGCATAGAACTGCAAAAAATTGCACATTTTGTTCCTGGCTAAATTCTAAAAACGCTATAGCTAGCTGGCCCGCGCCGAGACGCGTCTCCAGACGCCTCAAACGTGC
Source organism: Lacanobia wlatinum (assembly GCA_947578705.1). NCBI lineage: Eukaryota > Metazoa > Arthropoda > Insecta > Lepidoptera > Noctuidae > Lacanobia > Lacanobia wlatinum. Next base: position 28,259,791 of record OX388034.1, read on the forward strand.
GTCTGGCTCGCATAGAATTGCAAAAAATTGCACATTTTTGTTCCTGGCTAAATTCTAAAAACGCTATAACTTGCTGGCCCGCGCCGAGACGCGACTCCAGACGCCTCAAACGTGCGTCTGGCTCGCATAGAACTGCAAAAAATTGCACATTTTTGTTCCTGGCTAAATTCTAAAAACGCTATAACTTTCTGGCCCGCGTCGAGACGCGTCTCCAGACGCCTCAAACGTGCGTCTGGCTCGCATAGAACTGCATAAAATTGCACATTTTTGTTCCTGGCTAAATTCTAAAACTACTATAGCTAGCTGGCCCGCGTCGAGACGCGCCTCCAGACGCCTCAAACGTGCGTCTGGCTCGCATAGAACTGTAAAAAATTGCACATTTTTGTTCCTGGCTAAATTCTAAAAACGCTATAGCTAGCTGGCACGCCCGAGACGCGTCTCCAGACGCCTAAAACGTGCGTCTGGCTCGCATAGAACTGCAAAAAATTGCACATTTTTGTTCCTGGCTAAATTCTAAAAACGCTATAACTTGCTGGCCCGCGTCGAGACGCGTCTCCAGACGCCTCAAACGTGCGTCTGGCTCGCATAGAACTGCAAAAAAATGCACATTTTTGTTCCTGGCTAAATTCTTAAAACGCTATAGCTAGCTGGCCCGCGCCGAGACGCGTCTCCAGACGCCTCAAACGTGCGTCTGGCTCGCATAGAACTGCAAAAAATTGCACATTTTTGTTCCTGGCTAAATTCTAAAATCGCTATAGCTAGCTGGCCCGCGCCGAGACGCGTCTCCAGACGCCTCAAACGTGCGTCTGGCTCGCATAGAACTGCAAAAAATTGCACATTTTATGTTCCTGGCTAAATTCTAAAAACGCTATAGCTAGCTTGCCCGCGCCGAGACGCGTCTGCAGACGCCTCAAACGTGCGTCTGGCTCGTATAGAACTGCAAAAAATTGCACAGTTTTGTACCTGGCTAAATTCTAAAAACGCTATAGCTAACTGGCCCGCCCGAGACGCGTCTCCAGACACCTAAAACGTGCGTCTGGCTCGCATAGAACTGCAAAAAATTGCACATTTTTGTTCCTGGCTAAATTCTAAAAACGCTATAGCTAGCTGGCCCGCGCCGAGACGCGTCTCCAGACGCCTCAAACGTGCGTCTGGCTCGCATAGAATTGCAAAAAATTGCACATTTTTGTTCCTAGCTAAATTCTAAAAACGCTATAACTTGCTGGCCCGCGTCGAGACGCGTCTCCAGACGCCTCAAACGTGCGTCTGGCTCGCATAGAACTGCAAAAAATTGCACATTTTTGTTCCTGGCGAAATTCTAAAATCGCTATAGCTAGCTGGCCCGCGCCGAGACGCGTCTCCAGACGCCTCAAACGTGCGTCTGGCTCGCATAGAACTGCAAAACATTGCACATTTCTGTTCCTGGCTAAATTCTAAAAACGCTATAACTTGCTGGCCCGCGTCGAGACGCGTCTCCAGACGCCTCAAACGTGCGTCTGGCTCGCATAGAACTGCAAAAAAATGCACATTTTTGTTCCTGGCTAAATTCTAAAAACGCTATAGCTAGCTGGCCCGCGCCGAGACGCGTCTCCAGACGCCTCAAACGTGCGTCTGGCTCGCATAGAACTGCAAAAAATTGCACATTTTTGTTCCTGGCTAAATTCTAAAATCGCTATAGCTAGCTGGCCCGCGCCGAGACGCGTCTCCAGACGCCTCAAACGTGCGTCTGGCTCGCATAGAACTGCAAAAAATTGCACATTTTATGTTCCTGGCTAAATTCTAAAAACGCTATAGCTAGCTTGCCCGCGCCGAGACGCGTCTGCAGACGCCTCAAACGTGCGTCTGGCTCGTATAGAACTGCAAAAAATTGCACAGTTTTGTACCTGGCTAAATTCTAAAAACGCTATAGCTAACTGGCCCGCCCGAGACGCGTCTCCAGACGCCTAAAACGTGCGTCTGGCTCGCATAGAACTGCAAAAAATTGCACATTTTTGTTCCTGGCTAAATTCTAAAAACGCTATAGCTAGCTGGCCCGCGCCGAGACGCGTCTCCAGACGCCTCAAACGTGCGTCTGGCTCGCATAGAATTGCAAAAAATTGCACATTTTTGTTCCTAGCTAAATTCTAAAAACGCTATAACTTGCTGGCCCGCGTCGAGACGCGTCTCCAGACGCCTCAAACGTGCGTCTGGCTCGCATAGAACTGCAAAAAATTGCACATTTTTGTTCCTGGCTAAATTCTAAAATCGCTATAGCTAGCTGGCCCGCGCCGAGACGCGTCTCCAGACGCCTCAAACGTGCGTCTGGCTCGCATAGAACTGCAAAACATTGCACATTTTTGTTCCTGGCTAAATTCTAAAAACGCTACAGCTAGCTGGCCCGCGCCGAGACGCGTCTCCAGACGCCTCAAACGTGCGTCTGGCTCGCATAGAACTGCAAAAAATTGCACATTTTTGTTCCTGGCTAAATTCTAAAACCGCTATAGCTAGCTGGCCCGCGCCGAGACGCGTCTCCAGACGCCTCAAACGTGCGTCTGGCTCGCATAGAACTGCAAAAAATTGCACATTTTTGTTCCTGGCTAAATTCTAAAAATGCTATAGCTAGCTGGCCCGCGCCGAGACGCGTCTCCAGACGCCTCAAACGTGAGTCTGGCTCGCATAGAACTGCAAAATATTGCTCATTTTTGTTCCTGGCTAAATTCTAAAAACGCTATAGCTAGCTGGCCCGCGCCGAGACGCATCTCCAGACGCCTCAAACGTGCGTCTGGCTCGCATAGAACTGCAAAAAATTGCACATTTTTGTTCCTGGCTAAATTCTAAAAACGCTATAGCTAGCTGGCCCGCGCCGAGACGCGTCTCCAGACGCCTCAAACGTGCGTCTGGCTCGCATAGAACTGCAAAACATTGCACATTTTTGTTCCTGGCTAAATTCTAAAAACGCTACAGCTAGCTGGCCCGCGCTGAGACGCGTCTCCAGACGCCTCAAACGTGCGTCTGGCTCGCATAGAACTGCAAAAAATTGCACATTTTTGTTCCTGGCTAAATTCTAAAAACGCTATAGCTAGCTGGCCCGCGCCGAGACGCGTCTCCAGACGCCTCAAACGTGCGTCTGGCTCGCATAGAACTGCAAAAAATTGCACATTTTTGTTCCTGGCTAAATTCTAAAAACGCTATAGCTAGCTGGCCCGCGCCGAGACGCGTCTCCAGACGCCTCAAACGTGCGTCTGGCTCGCATAGAACTACACTAATACTCGAGGGCGTCTACCTTTTGGTTTTTCTAGTCGTAAACCAGCGGCCTTAATTGCGTCCACGGATTCCAATTTTTTAAGCTGATGTTCACTAGCGACACGTAGAACAACACCTGATTTCGCGGTTTTTTTCACGCCTACAATTTGAAAACCGTCATCACAGGGCTTAATTGCTTTCATAAGCGCTTGTTTTGTCGCGGACGAAGTGCTATAATCAGCTGATCGAGCTGCGGTCGGATAAGCCACCACACACGGCAATGGTGGACGGGATTCCATAATTGCTGGAGCTACTTTTGGCAAGCGTAGTTTCAACGAGTCCGCATACGAAATTTTACAATTGTTATTATTATTATTGACAGGATTGGGATTGACTTAGTTATTCGACTTGATTTTTTCTAATTCGCGTTCCGCATTGGCTAACTTCGTTTCGTTGCATGATGATTTTATGGCCAGCATAGAAACGATGGCCGTGACACGCTGTGTCATATCCATAATGGCAGATTTATTTGCTACGTTAATGCGAGAGCCCTGATCATTGACTAAGTCGTTAATTTTTGACAGGTAGGCTGACGCCTCGGAAACTAAGTCGCAGTAATCGGTATTGCTCACATTACTGATATTTAAAATCGGCGAGGATTTTTCCACGGTTTCGAAAGTTGGATGAACCCGTTTTGACCTATCATCGGGCGAAATGTATGATGGAGACATTTCGCTGAACAAGCGTTTCGAATTAGCGGAGGTCGCCACGGGCGACCTTTGGGTTTTTGTATTTCGACGAAATATATCTCCGCCACGATCTGGAGGGTCATCATTTGTTGACATCATGAATTACTTTATAACAACACGGATGAATTAAAAATATCAAAAGAACTAAACAAATAGATATCAATCGATCAAGTTATTTCGCGTTACCCACACACAAGAAAAATAAATGCACTTACCGAAAGCTGGAGAAATTGACTAATTACCTGTAAATAAATGAACAGACACTTTGAAAAACTTACAAAACACGCACTTACTACACTATAGCACCGCTAGGAACAATTCACAAGCCTTAAAATAAACACACAACGCGAATTCCGAATTTACAATACGCAGCGATATAATAAACACCGCAGTGCGCGCGAGTGGGGAGGGAACGCTATAGCTAGCTGGCCCGCGCCGAGACGCGTCTCCAGACGCCTCAAACGTGCGTCTGGCTCGCATAGAACTGCAAAAAATTGCACATTTTTGTTCCTGGCTAAATTCTGAAAACGCTATAGCTAGCTGGCCCGCGCCGAGACGCGTCTCCAGACGCCTCAATCGTGCGTCTGGCTCGCATAGAACTGCAAAAAATTGCACATTTTTGTTCCTGGCTAAATTCTAAAAACGCTATAGCTAGCTGGCCCGCGCCGAGACGCGTCTCCAGACGCCTCAAACGTGCGTCTGGCTCGCATAGAACTGCAAAAAATTGCACATTTTTGTTCCTGGCTAAATTCTAAAAACGCTATAGCTAGCTGGCCCGCGCCGAGACGCGTCTCCAGACGCCTCAAACGTGCGTCTGGCTCGCATAGAACTGCAAAAAATTGCACATTTTTGTTCCTGGCTAAATTCTAAAAACGCTATAGCTAGCTGGCCCGCGCCGAGACGCGTCTGCAGACGCCTCAAACGTGCGTCTGGCTCGCATAGAACTGCAAAATATTGCACATTTTTGTTCCTGGCTAAATTCTAAAAACGCTATAGCTAGCTGGCCCGCGCCGAGACGCGTCTCCAGACGCCTCAAACGTGCGTCTGGCTCGCATAGAACTGCAAAAAATTGCACATTTTTGTTCCTGGCTAAAATCTAAAACTACTATAGCTAGCTGGCCCGCGTCGAGACGCGCCTCCAGACGCCTCAAACGTGCGTCTGGCTCGCATAGAACTGTAAAAAATTGCACATTTTTGTTCCTGGCTAAATTCTAAAAACGCTATAGCTAGCTGGCCCGCCCGAGATGCGTCTCCAGACGCCTAAAACGTGCGTCTGGCTCGCATAGAACAGCAAAAAATTGCACATTTTTGTTCCTGGCTAAATTCTAAAAACGCTATAGCTAGCTGGCCCGCGCCGAGACGCGTCTCCAGACGCATCTCCAGACGCCTCAAACGTGCGGCTGGCTCGCATAGAACTGCAAAAAATTGCACATTTTTGTTCCGGGCTAAATTCTGAAAACGCTATAGCTAGCTGGCCCTCGCCGAGACGCGTCTCCAGACGCCTCAAACGTGCGTATGGTTCGCAAAGAACTGCAAAAAATTGCACATTTTTGTTCCTGGCTAAAATCTAAAACTACTATAGCTAGCTGGCCCGCGTCGAGACGCGCCTCCAGACGCCTCAAACGTGCGTCTGGCTCGCATAGAACTGTAAAAAATTGCACATTTTTGTTCCTGGCTAAATTCTAAAAACGCTATAGCTAGCTGGCCCGCCCGAGACGCGTCTCCAGACGCCTCAATCGTGCGTCTGCCTCGCATAGAACTGCAAAAAATTGCACATTTTTGTTCCTGGCTAAATTCTTAAAACGCTATAGCTAGCTGGCCCGCGCCGAGACGCGTCTGCAGACGCCTCAAACGTGCGTCTGGCTCGCATAGAACTGCAAAAAATTGCACATTTTTGTTCCTGGCTAAATTCTAAAAACGCTATAGCTAGCTGGCCCGCGCCGAGACGCGTCTCCAGACGCCTCAAACGTGCGTCTGGCTCGCATAGAACTGCAAAAAATTGCACATTTTTGTTCCTGGCTAAATTCTGAAAACGCTATAGCTAGCTGGCCCGCGCCGAGACGCGTCTCCAGACGCATCTCCAGACGCCTCAAACGTGCGGCTGGCTCGCATAGAACTGCAAAAAATTGCACATTTTTGTTCCGGGCTAAATTCTGAAAACGCTATAGCTAGCTGGCCCTCGCCGAGACGCGTCTCCAGACGCCTCAAACGTGCGTATGGTTCGCAAAGAACTGCAAAAAATTGCACATTTTTGTTCCTGGCTAAAATCTAAAACTACTATAGCTAGCTGGCCCGCGTCGAGACGCGCCTCCAGACGCCTCAAACGTGCGTCTGGCTCGCATAGAACTGTAAAAAATTGCACATTTTTGTTCCTGGCTAAATTCTAAAAACGCTATAGCTAGCTGGCCCGCCCGAGACGCGTCTCCAGACGCCTCAATCGTGCGTCTGCCTCGCATAGAACTGCAAAAAATTGCACATTTTTGTTCCTGGCTAAATTCTTAAAACGCTATAGCTAGCTGGCCCGCGCCGAGACGCGTCTGCAGACGCCTCAAACGTGCGTCTGGCTCGCATAGAACTGCAAAATATTGCTCATTTTTGTTCCTGGCTAAATTCTAAAAACGCTATAGCTAGCTGGCCCGCGCCGAGACGCGTCTCCAGACGCCTCAAACGTGCGTCTGGCTCGCATAGAACTGCAAAAAATTGCACATTTTTGTTCCTGGCTAAAATCTAAAACTACTACAGCTAGCTGGCCCGCGTCGAGACGCGCCTCCAGACGCCTCAAACGTGCGTCTGGCTCGCATAGAACTGTAAAAAATTGCACATTTTTGTTCCTGGCTAAATTCTAAAAACGCTATAGCTAGCTGGCCCGCCCGAGACGCGTCTCCAGACGCCTAAAACGTGCGTCTGGCTCGCATAGAACTGCAAAAAATTGCACATTTTTGTTCCTGGCTAAATTCTAAAAACGTTATAACTTGCTGGCCCGCGTCGAGACGCGTCTCCAGACGCCTCAAACGTGCGTCTGGCTCGCATAGAACTGCAAAAAATTGCACATTTTTGTTCCTGGCTAAATTCTAAAAACGCTATAGCTAGCTGGCCCGCGCCGAGAAGCGTCTCCAGACGCCTCAAACGTGCGTCTGGCTCGCATATAAATGCATAAAATTGCACATTTTTGTTCCTGGCTAAATTCTAAAACCGCTATAGCTAGCTGGCCCGCGCCGAGACGCGTCTCCAGACGCCTCAAACGTGCGTCTGGCTCGCATAGAACTGCATAAAATTGCACATTTTTGTTCCTAGCTAAATTCTAAAAACGCTATAGCTAGCTGGCCCGCGCCGAGACGCGTCTCCAGACGCGTCTCCAGGCGCCTCAAACGTGCGGCTGGCTCTCATAGAACTGCAAAAAATTGCACATTTTTGTTCCTGGCTAAATTCTGAAATGCTATAGCTAGCTGGCCCGCGCCGAGACGCGTCTCCAGACGCCTCAAACGTGCAGCTGGCTAACATAGAACTGCAAAAAATTGCACATTTTTGTTCCTGGCTAAATTCTGAAAACGCTATAGCTAGCTGGCCCGCGCCGAGACGCGTCTCCAGACGCCTCAAACGTGCGGCTGGCTCGCATAGAACTGCAAAAAATTGCACATTTTTGTTCCTGGCTAAATTCTGAAAACGCTATAGCTAGCTGGCCCGCGCCGAGACGCGTCTCCAGACGCATCTCCAGACGCCTCAAACGTGCGGCTGGCTCGCATAGAACTGCAAAAAATAGCACATTTTTGTTCCGGGCTAAATTCTGAAAACGCTATAGCTAGCTGGCCCTCGCCGAGACGCGTCTCCAGACGCCTCAAACGTGCGTCTGGTTCGCAAAGAACTGCAAAAAATTGCACATTTTTGTTCCTTGCTAAATTCTAAAAACGCTATAGCTAGCTGGCCCGCGTCGAGACGCGCCTCCAGACGCCTCAAACGTGCGTCTGGCTCGCATAGAACTGTAAAAAATTGCACATTTTTGTTCCTGGCTAAATTCTAAAAACGCTATAGCTAGCTGGCCCGCCCGAGACGCGTCTCCAGACGCCTCAAACGTGCGTCTGGCTCGCATAGAACTGCAAAAAATTGCACATTTTTGTTCCTGGCTAAATTCTAAAAACGCTATAGCTAGCTGGCCCGCGCCGAGACGCGTATGCAGACGCCTCAAACGTGCGTCTGGCTCGCATAGAACTGCAAAATATTGCTCATTTTTGTTCCTGGCTAAATTCTAAAAACGCTATAGCTAGCTGGCCCGCGCCGAGACGCGTCTCCAGACGCCTCAAACGTGCGTCTGGCTCGCATAGAACTGCAAAAAATTGCACATTTTTGTTCCTGGCTAAAATCTAAAACTACTACAGCTAGCTGGCCCGCGTCGAGACGCGCCTCCAGACGCCTCAAACGTGCGTCTGGCTCGCATAGAACTGTAAAAAATTGCACATTTTTGTTCCTGGCTAAATTCTAAAAACGCTATAGCTAGCTGGCCCGCCCGAGACGCGTCTCCAGACGCCTAAAACGTGCGTCTGGCTCGCATAGAACTGCAAAAAATTGCACATTTTTGTTCCTGGCTAAATTCTAAAAACGCTATAACTAGCTGGCCCGCGCCGAGACGCGTCTCCAGACGCCTCAAACGTGCGTCTGGCTGCAAAGAACTGCAAAAAATTGCACACTTTTGTTCCTGGCTAAATTCTTAAAACGCTATAGCTAGCTGGCCCGCGCCGAGACGCGTATGCAGACGCCTCAAACGTGCGTCTGGCTCGCATAGAACTGCAAAATATTGCACATTTTTGTTCCTAGCTAAATTCTAAAAACGCTATAGCTAGCTGGCCCGCGCCGAGACGCGTCTCCAGACGCGTCTCCAGGCGCCTCAAACGTGCGGCTGGCTCTCATAGAACTGCAAAAAATTGCACATTTTTGTTCCTGGCTAAATTCTGAAATGCTATAGCTAGCTGGCCCGCGCCGAGACGCGTCTCCAGACGCCTCAAACGTGCAGCTGGCTAACATAGAACTGCAAAAAATTGCACATTTTTGTTCCTGGCTAAATTCTGAAAACGCTATAGCTAGCTGGCCCGCGCCGAGACGCGTCTCCAGACGCCTCAAACGTGCGGCTGGCTCGCATAGAACTGCAAAAAATTGCACATTTTTGTTCCTGGCTAAATTCTGAAAACGCTATAGCTAGCTGGCCCGCGCCGAGACGCGTCTCCAGACGCATCTCCAGACGCCTCAAACGTGCGGCTGGCTCGCATAGAACTGCAAAAAATAGCACATTTTTGTTCCGGGCTAAATTCTGAAAACGCTATAGCTAGCTGGCCCTCGCCGAGACGCGTCTCCAGACGCCTCAAACGTGCGTCTGGTTCGCAAAGAACTGCAAAAAATTGCACATTTTTGTTCCTTGCTAAATTCTAAAAACGCTATAGCTAGCTGGCCCGCGTCGAGACGCGCCTCCAGACGCCTCAAACGTGCGTCTGGCTCGCATAGAACTGTAAAAAATTGCACATTTTTGTTCCTGGCTAAATTCTAAAAACGCTATAGCTAGCTGGCCCGCCCGAGACGCGTCTCCAGACGCCTCAAACGTGCGTCTGGCTCGCATAGAACTGCAAAAAATTGCACATTTTTGTTCCTGGCTAAATTCTAAAAACGCTATAGCTAGCTGGCCCGCGCCGAGACGCGTATGCAGACGCCTCAAACGTGCGTCTGGCTCGCATAGAACTGCAAAATATTGCTCATTTTTGTTCCTGGCTAAATTCTAAAAACGCTATAGCTAGCTGGCCCGCGCCGAGACGCGTCTCCAGACGCCTCAAACGTGCGTCTGGCTCGCATAGAACTGCAAAAAATTGCACATTTTTGTTCCTGGCTAAAATCTAAAACTACTACAGCTAGCTGGCCCGCGTCGAGACGCGCCTCCAGACGCCTCAAACGTGCGTCTGGCTCGCATAGAACTGTAAAAAATTGCACATTTTTGTTCCTGGCTAAATTCTAAAAACGCTATAGCTAGCTGGCCCGCCCGAGACGCGTCTCCAGACGCCTAAAACGTGCGTCTGGCTCGCATAGAACTGCAAAAAATTGCACATTTTTGTTCCTGGCTAAATTCTAAAAACGCTATAACTAGCTGGCCCGCGCCGAGACGCGTCTCCAGACGCCTCAAACGTGCGTCTGGCTGCAAAGAACTGCAAAAAATTGCACACTTTTGTTCCTGGCTAAATTCTTAAAACGCTATAGCTAGCTGGCCCGCGCCGAGACGCGTCTCCAGACGCCTCAAACGTGCGTCTGGCTCGCATAGAACTGCAAAAAATTGCACATTTTTGTTCCTAGCTAAATTCTAAATACGCTATAGCTAGCTGGCCCGCGCCGAGACGCGTCTCCAGACGCCTCAAACGTGCGTCTGGCTCGCGTAGAACTGCAAAAAATTGCACAGTTTTGTTCCTGGCTAAATTCTAAAAACGCTATAGCTAGCTGGCCCGCGCCGAGACGCGTCTCCAGACGCCTCAAACGTGCGTCTGGTTCGCATAGAACTGCAAAAAATTGCACATTTTTGTTCCTGCCTAAATTATAAAAACGCTATAGCTAGCTGGCCCGCGCCGAGACGCGTCTCCAGACGCCTCAAACGTGCGTCTGGCTCGCATAGAACTGCAAAAAATTGCACATTTTTGTTCAAATATAGTATATATATCTATATAATAGGTTAACTTGGGCCCGAGATGTGAACAAAGTGAAAACAAGAGCATCGGCTTACCTTTTGTTGTCTACGCCTCATCGAACTGCTGCATTCCGTGGAAGTTTTAAATTCGCAGCTTCTCGTTGCTGGAACGACCTGCCACCGCCGTTTCGTGCTATAAAAACAATTGGTACTTTTAGTTCAAAATTCAAGTAACACCTACTGCGCATTCAAAAAGAAACTACATAAAAATATTAACTTTCCCAGGGTATGCACGCAACGAGTATTTGTGAACGGTCCCATGTTCTCGTTGTAACTTAGCTATACTATTATAGATGCACTCGATAAGGCTTTCGTTTTGTTTTATTTACATTGTTTGTTGTGTTTCGGCCATTTTCATAGACTTGAAGTCTTTCGACTATCATCAGGATTATGAGACATGTACGGGTAGGCGTGGATTATCGGGTAGGAAGACAGTATTTCAATAAAATAACTATTGCAATAATCACTTCACTTATAATTCTCGATACTACAATCAATAGTTTCACCAATTAATTAATGATCACTAAGCTTAACGCGGATTAGAACTTAACGTCCACCGAGCACGTGGTTGCGTGCGCACTCCACGACGGTACAACACTTAGTGTCACTTATTACAAGATGGCCGCCTCACCAGTGCTCGGTGTTCGCTATGGACATTGACATATGACATATGACAGTGACGTTTGACATTGACATTTTATAAAGTGACAGCAGGCGTATTGAGAGGCGGATGCGCCGACAGACTAATATATTACATAATGCCATTTTTTTAATTTCGACAACCAGCCATTACGAATAGTCTGTGACCATAGCTTCCCACAGTGCGCCCGCGCGTTCCGTCATTTGTCTATGACATTGACAAATGAAACTGGAGCACTGGGCCATTGGGATTTGGTTAATTTTGAAGTTATTATTTGTATGTATTTATCTATTGCACATTTTATTTTATTTTGTTTTGTTTATACACAAACTCACTCACGTACTCTCAACTATTTAATTATTATTTTATTGTATTTATATCTTAGTGTTGTTCCGTATGTGTGTCCGTGACATCACGCCAGGCCCTGTCATAACACCAGCGCTGTGATATTTATTATTAAATATCGCAGCATATGCTGAGACAGGGACCTTCTTGGCCTCGCACAGATTAATTTAAGGATGCCGCTTAACTGTATATATATATTTTATAACTGTTATTTTTACATTTTTTTTTTCATTTTATGTGTCTTGTGCGAGTTCCAAATAAACATTTTTCTTTCTTTCTTTCTTTCAAAAAATTGCACATTTTTGTTCCTGGCTAAATTCTAAAAACGCTATAGCTAGCTGGCCCGCGCCGAGACGCGTCTCCAGACGCCTCAAACGTGCGTCTGGCGCGCATAGAACTGCAAAAAATTGCACATTTTTGTTCCTAGCTAAATTCTAAAAACGCTATAGCTAGCTGGCCCGCGCCGAGACGCGTCTCCAGACGCCTCAAACGGTCGCCTGACTCGCATACAAATGCAAAAAGTTGCACATTTTTGTTCCTGGCTAAATTCTAAAAACGCTATAGCTAGCTGGCCCGCGCCGAGACGCGTCTCCAGACGCCTCAAACGTGCGTCTGGCTCGCATAGAACTGCAAAAAATTGCACATTTTTGTTCCTGGCTAAATTCTAAAAACGCTATAGCTAGCTGGCCCGCGCCGAGACGCGTCTCCAGACGCCTCAAACGTGCGTCTGGCTCGCAAAGAACTGCAAAAAATTGCAAATTTATGTTCCTGGCTAAATTCTAAAAACGCTATATCTAGCTGGCCCGCGCCGAGTCGCGTCTCCAGACGCCTCAAACGTGCGTCTGGCTCGCATAGAACTGCAAAAATTGCACATTTTTGTTCCTGGCTAAATTCTAAAAACGCTATAGCTAGCTGGCCCGCGCCGAGACGTGTCTCCAGGCGCCTCAAACGTGCGTCTGGCTCGCATAGAACTGCAAAAAGTTGCACATTTTTGTTCCTGGCTAAATTCTAAAAACGCTATAGCTAGCTGGCCCGCGCCGAGACGCGTCTCCAGACGCCTCAAACGTGCGTCTGGTTCGCATAGAACGGCAAAAAATTGCACATTTTTGTTCCTGGCTAAATTCTAAAAACGCTATAGCTAGCTGGCCCGCGCCGTGACGCGTCTCAAGACGCCTCAAACGTGCGCCTGGCTCTTATACAAATGCAAAAAGTTGCACATTTTTGTTCCTGGCTAAATTCTAAAAACGCTATAGCTAGCTGGCCCGCGCCGAGACGCGTCTCCAGACGCCTCAAACGTGCGTCTGGTTCGCATAGAACGGCAAAAAATTGCACATTTTTGTTCCTGGCTAAATTCTAAAAACGCTATAGCTAGCTGGCCCGCGCCGAGACGCGTCTCCAGACGCCTCAAACGTGCGTCTGGCTCGCATAGAACTGCAAAAAATTGCACATTTTTGTTCCTGGCTAAATTCTAAAAACGCTATAACTAGCTTGCCCGCGCCGAGACGCGTCTCCAGACGCCTCAAACGTGCTTCTGGCTCGCATAGAACTGCAAAAAATTGCACATTTTTGTTCCTGGCTAAATTCTAAAAGCGCTATAGCTAGCTGGCCCGCGCCGAGACGCGTCTCCAGACGCCTCAAACGTGCGTCTGGCTCGCATAGAACTGCAAAAAATTGCACATTTTTGTTCCTGGCTAAATTTTAAAAACGCTATAGCTAGCTGGCCCGCGCCGAGACGCGTCTCCAGACGCCTCAATCGTGCGTCTGGCTCGCATAGAACTGCAAAAAATTGCACATTTTTGTTCCTGGCTAAATTCTAAAAACGCTATATCTAGCTGGCCCGCGCCGAGACGCGTCTCCAGACGCCTCAAACGTGCGTCTGGCTCGCATAGAACTGCAAAAAATTGCACATTTTTGTTCCTGGCTAAATTCTAAAAACGCTATAGCTAGCTGGCCCGCGACGAGACGCGTCTCCAGACGCCTCAAACGTGCGTCTGGTTCGCATAGAACGGCAAAGAAATTGCACATTTTTGGTCCTGGCTAAATTCTAAAAACGCTATAGCTAGCTGGCCCGCGCCGAGACGCGTCTCCAGACGCCTCAAACGTGCGTCTGGTTCGCATAGAACGGCAAAAAATTGCACATTTTTGTTCCTGGCTAAATTCTAAAAACGCTATAGCTAGCTGGCCCGCGCCGTGACGCGTCTCAAGACGCCTCAAACGTGCGCCTGGCTCTTATACAAATGCAAAAAGTTGCACATTTTTGTTCCTGGCTAAATTCTAAAAACGCTATAGCTAGCTGGCCCGCGCCGAGACGCGTCTCCAGACGCCTCAAACGTGCGTCTGGTTCGCATAGAACGGCAAAAAATTGCACATTTTTGTTCCTGGCTAAATTCTAAAAACGCTATAGCTAGCTGGCCCGCGCCGAGACGCGTCTCCAGACGCCTCAAACGTGCGTCTGGCTCGCATAGAACTGCAAAAAATTGCACATTTTTGTTCCTGGCTAAATTCTAAAAACGCTATAACTAGCTTGCCCGCGCCGAGACGCGTCTCCAGACGCCTCAAACGTGCTTCTGGCTCGCATAGAACTGCAAAAAATTGCACATTTTTGTTCCTGGCTAAATTCTAAAAGCGCTATAGCTAGCTGGCCCGCGCCGAGACGCGTCTCCAGACGCCTCAAACGTGCGTCTGGCTCGCATAGAACTGCAAAAAATTGCACATTTTTGTTCCTGGCTAAATTTTAAAAACGCTATAGCTAGCTGGCCCGCGCCGAGACGCGTCTCCAGACGCCTCAATCGTGCGTCTGGCTCGCATAGAACTGCAAAAAATTGCACATTTTTGTTCCTGGCTAAATTCTAAAAACGCTATATCTAGCTGGCCCGCGCCGAGACGCGTCTCCAGACGCCTCAAACGTGCGTCTGGCTCGCATAGAACTGCAAAAAATTGCACATTTTTGTTCCTGGCTAAATTCTAAAAACGCTATAGCTAGCTGGCCCGCGACGAGACGCGTCTCCAGACGCCTCAAACGTGCGTCTGGTTCGCATAGAACGGCAAAGAAATTGCACATTTTTGGTCCTGGCTAAATTCTAAAAACGCTATAGCTAGCTGGCCCGCGCCGAGACGCGTCTCCAGACGCCTCAAACGTGCGTCTGGCTCGCATAGAACTGCAAAAAATTGCACATTTTTGTTCCTGGCTAAATTCTAAAAACGCTATAGCTAGCTGGCCCGCGCCGAGACGCGTCTCCAGACGCCTCAAACGTGCGTCTGGCTCGCAAAGAACTGCAAAAAATTGCAAATTTATGTTCCTGGCTAAATTCTAAAAACGCTATATCTAGCTGGCCCGCGCCGAGTCGCGTCTCCAGACGCCTCAAACGTGCGTCTGGCTCGCATAGAACTGCGAAAATTGCACATTTTTGTTCCTGGCTAAATTCTAAAAACGCTATAGCTAGCTGGCCCGCGCCGAGACGTGTCTCCAGGCGCCTCAAACGTGCGTCTGGCTCGCATAGAACTGCAAAAAGTTGCACATTTTTGTTCCTGGCTAAATTCTAAAAACGCTATAGCTAGCTGGCCCGCGCCGAGACGCGTCTCCAGACGCCTCAAACGTGCGTCTGGTTCGCATAGAACGGCAAAAAATTGCACATTTTTGTTCCTGGCTAAATTCTAAAAACGCTATAGCTAGCTGGCCCGCGCCGTGACGCGTCTCAAGACGCCTCAAACGTGCGCCTGGCTCTTATACAAATGCAAAAAGTTGCACATTTTTGTTCCTGGCTAAATTCTAAAAACGCTATAGCTAGCTGGCCCGCGCCGAGACGCGTCTCCAGACGCCTCAAACGTGCGTCTGGTTCGCATAGAACGGCAAAAAATTGCACATTTTTGTTCCTGGCTAAATTCTAAAAACGCTATAGCTAGCTGGCCCGCGCCGAGACGCGTCTCCAGACGCCTCAAACGTGCGCCTGACTCGCATACAAATGCAAAAAGTTGCACATTTTTGTTCCTGTCTAAATTCTAAAAACGCTATAGCTAGCTGGCCCGCGCCGAGACGCGTCTCCAGACGCCTCAAACGTGCGTCTGGCTCGCATAGAACTGCAAAAAATTGCAAATTTATGTTCCTGGCTAAATTCTAAAAACGCTATGTCTAGCTGGCCCGCGCTGAGACGCGTCTCCAGACGCCTCAAACGTGCGTCTGGCTCGCATAGAACTGCAAAAAATTGCACATTTTTGTTCCTGGCTAAATTCTAAAAACGTTATAGCTAGCTGGCCCGCGCCGAGACGCGTCTCCAGACGCCTCAAACGTGCGTCTGGCTCGCATAGAACTGCAAAAAATTGCACATTTTTGTTCCTGGCTAAATTCTAAATACGCTATAACTAGCTGGCCCGCGCCGAGACGCGTCTCCAGACGCCTCAAACGTGCGTCTGGCTCGCATAGAACTGCAAAAAATTGCAAATTTATGTTCCTGGCTAAATTCTAAAAACGCTATATCTAGCTGGCCCGCGCCGAGACGCGTCTCCAGACGCCTCAAACGTGCGTCTGGCTCGCATAGAACTGCAAAAAATTGCACATTTTTGTTCCTGGCCAAATTCTAAAAACGCTATAGCTAGCTGGCCCGCGCCGAGACGCGTGTCCTGACGCCTCAAACGTGCGTCTGGCTCGCATAGAACTGCAAAAAATTGCACATTTTTGTTCCCGGCTAAATTCTAAAAACGCAATAGCTAGCTGGCCCGCGCCGAGACGCGTCTCCAGACGCCTCAAACGTGCGTCTGGCTCGCATAGAACTGCAAAAACTTGCAAATTTATGTTCCTGGCTAAATTCTAAAAACGCTATAGCTAGCTGGCCCGCGCCGAGACGCGTCTCCAGACGCCTCAAACGTGCGTCTGGCTCGCATAGAACTGCAAAAAATTGCACATTTTTGTTCCTGGCTAAAATCTAAAACTACTACAGCTAGCTGGCCCGCGTCGAGACGCGCCTCCAGACGCCTCAAACGTGCGTCTGGCTCGCATAGAACTGCAAAAAATTGCACATTTTTGTTCCTGGCTAAATTCTAAAAACGCTATAGCTAGCTGGCCCGCGCCGAGACGCGTCTCCAGACGCCTCAAACGTGCGTCTGGCTCGCATAGAACTGCAAAAAATTGCACATTTTTGTTCCTGGCTAAATTCTAAATACGCTATAGCTAGCTGGCCCGCGCCGAGACGCGTCTCCAGACGCCTCAAACGTGCGTCTGGCTCGCATAGAACTGCAAAAAATTGCACATTTTTGTTCCTGGCTAAATTCTAAAAACGCTATAGCTAGCTGGCCCGCGCCGAGACGCGTCTCCAGAAGCCTCAAACGTGCGTCTGGCTCGCATAGAACTGCAAAAAAATTGCACATTTTTATTCCTGGCTAAATTCTAAAAACGCTGTAGCTAGCTGGCCCGCGCCAAGACGCGTCTCCAGACGCCTCAAACGTGCGTCTGGCTCGCAAAGAACTGCAAAAAATTGCACATTTTTGTTCCTGGCTAAATTCTAAAATCGCTATAGCTAGCTGGCCAGCGCCGAGACGCGTCTCCAGACGCCTCAAACGTGCGTCTGGCTCGCATAGAACTGTAAAAAATTGCACATTTTTGTTCCTGGCTAAATACTAAAAACGCTATAGCTAGCTGGCCCGCGCCGAGACGCGTCTCCAGACGCCTCAAACGTGCGTCTGGCTCGCATAGAACTGCAAAAAATTGCACATTTTTGTTCCTGGCTAAATTCTAAAAACGCTATAGCTAGCTGGACCGCGTCGAGACGCGTCGCCAGACGCATCAAACGTGCGTCTGGCTCGCATAGAACTGCAAAAAGTTGCACATTTTTGTTCCTGGCTAAATTCTAAAAACGCTATAGCTAGCTGGCCCGCGCCGAGACGCGTCTCCAGACGCCTCAAACGTGCGTCTGGCTCGCATAGAACTGCAAAAAATTGCACATTTTTGTTCCTGGCTAAATTCTAAAAACGCTATAGCTAGCTGGCCCGCGCCGAGACGCGTCTCCAGACGCCTCAAACGTGCGTCTGGCTCGCATAGAACTGCAAAAAATTGCACATTTTTGTTCCTGGCTAAATTCTAAAAACGCTATAGCCAGCTGGCCCGCGCCGAGATGCGTCTCCAGACGCCTCAAACGTGCGTCTGGCTCGCATAGAACTGCAAAAAATTGCACATTTTTGTTCCTGGCTAAATCCTAAAAGCGCTATAGCTAGCTGGCCCGCGCCGAGACGCGTCTCCAGACGCCTCAAACGTGCGTCTGGCTCGCATAGAACTGCAAAAAATTGCACATTTTTGTTCCTGGCTAAATCCTAAAAGCGCTATAGCTAGCTGGCCCGCGCCGAGACGCGTCTCCAGACGCCTCAAACGTGCGTCTGGCTCGCATAGAACTGCAAAAAATTGCACATTTTTGTTCCTGGCTAAATTCTAAAAACGCTATAGCTAGCTGGCCCGCGCCGAGACGCGTCTCCAGACGCCTCAAACGTGCGTCTGGCTCGCATAGAACTGCAAAAAATTGCACATTTTTGTTCCTGGCTAAATTCTAAAAACGCTATAGCTAGCTGGCCCGCGCCGAGACGCGTCTCCAGACGCCTCAAACGTGCGTCTGGCTCGCATAGAACTGCAAAAAATTGCACATTTTTGTTCCTAGCTAAATTCTAAAAACGCTATAGCTAGTTGGCCTGCGTCGAGACGCCTCTCCAGACGCCTCAAACGTGCGTCTGGCTCGCATAGAACTGCAAAAAATTGCACATTTTTGTTCCTGGCTAAATTCTAAAAACGCTATAGCTAGTTGGCCCGCGTCGAGACGCCTCTCCAGACGCCTCAAACGTGCGTCTGGCTCGCATAGAACTGCAAAAAATTGCACATTTTAGTTCCTGGCTAAATTCTAAAAACGCTATAGCTAGTTGGCCCGCGTCGAGACGCCTCTCCAGACGCCTCAAACGTGCGTCTGGCTCGCATAGAACTGCAAAAAATTGCACATTTTTGTTCCTGGCTAAATTCTAAAAACGCTATAGCTAGCTGGCCCGCGCCGAGACGCGTCTCCAGACGCCTCAAACGTGCGTCTGGCTGCAAAGAACTGCAAAAAATTGCACACTTTTGTTCCTGGCTAAATTCTAAAAATGCTATAGCTAGCTGGCCCGCGCCGAGACGCGTCTCCAGACGCCTCAAACGTGCGTCTGGCTCGCATAGAACTGCAAAAAATTGCACATTTTTGTTCCTGGCTAAATTCTAAAAACGCTATAGCTAGCTGGCCCGCGCCGAGACGCGTCTCCAGACGCCTCAAACGTGCGTCTGGCTCGCATAGAACTGCAAAAAATTGCAAATTTATGTTCCTGGCTAAATTCTAAAAACGCTATATCTAGCTGGCCCGCGCCGAGACGCGTCTCCAGACGCCTCAAACGTGCGTCTGGCACGCATAGAACTGCAAAAAATTGCACATTTTTGTTCCTGGCTAAATTCTAAAAACGCTATAGCTAGCTGGCCCGCGCCGAGATGCGTCTCCAGACGCCTCAAACGTGCGTCTGGCTCGCATAGAACTGCAAAAAATTGCACATTTTTGTTCCTGGCTAAATTCTAAAAACGCTATAGCTAGCTGGCCCGCGCCGAGACGCGTCTCCAGACGCCTCAAACGTGCGTCTGGCTCGCATAGAACTGCAAAAAATTGCACATTTTTGTTCCTGGCTAAATTCTTAAAGCGCTATACCTAGCTGGCCCGTGCCGAGACGCGTCTCCAGACGCCTCAAACGTGCGTCTGGCTCGCATAGAACTGCAAAAAATTGTAAATTTATGTTCCTGGCTAAATTCTAAAAACGCTTAACCTAGCTGGCCCGCGCCGAGACGCGTCTCCAGACGCCTCAAACGTGCGTCTGGCGCGCATAGAACTGCAAAAAATTGCACATTTTTGTTCCTGGCTAAATTCTAAAAACGCTATAGCTAGCTGGCCCGCGCCGAGACGCCTCTCCAGACGCCTCAAACGTGCGTCTGGCTCGCATAGAACTGCAAAAAATTGCACATTTTTGTTCCTGGCTAAATTCTAAAAACGCTATAGCTAGCTGGCCCGCGCCGAGACGCGTCTCCAGACGCCTCAAACGTGCGTCTGGCTCGCATAGAACTGCAAAAAATTGCACATTTTTGTTCCTGGCTAAATTCTAAAAGCGCTATAGCTAGCTGGCCCGCGTCGAGACGCGTCTCCAGACGCCACAAACGTGCGTCTGGCTCGCATAGAACTGCAAAAAATTGCAAATTTATGTTCCTGGCTAAATTCTAAAAACGCTATATCTAGCTGGCCCGCGCCGAGACGCGTCTCCAGACGCCTCAAACGTGCGTCTGGCTCGCATAGAACTGCAAAAAATTGCACATTTTTGTTCCTGGCTAAATT
Organism: Lacanobia wlatinum; assembly: GCA_947578705.1. Lineage (NCBI taxonomy): Eukaryota > Metazoa > Arthropoda > Insecta > Lepidoptera > Noctuidae > Lacanobia > Lacanobia wlatinum. The sequence goes on from OX388034.1 coordinate 28,279,825, forward strand.
CTAAAAACGCTATAGCTAGCTGGCCCGCGCCGAGACGCGTCTCCAGACGCCTCAAACGTGCGTCTGGCTCGCATAGAACTGCAAAAAATTGCACATTTTTGTTCCTGGCTAAATTCTAAAAACGCTATAGCTAGCTGGCCCGCGCCGAGACGCGTCTCCAGACGCCTCAAACGTGCGTCTGGCTCGCATAGAACTGCAAAAAATTGCACATTTTTGTTCCTAGCTAAATTCTAAAAACGCTATAGCTAGTTGGCCCGCGTCGAGACGCCTCGCCAGACGCCTCAAACGTGCGTCTGGCTCGCATAGAACTGCAAAAAATTGCACATTTTTGTTCCTGGCTAAATTCTAAAAACGCTATAGCTAGTTGGCCCGCGTCGAGACGCCTCTCCAGACGCCTCAAACGTGCGTCTGGCTCGCATAGAACTGCAAAAAATTGCACATTTTTGTTCCTGGCTAAATTCTAAAAACGCTATAGCTAGCTGGCCCGCGCCGAGACGCGTCTCCAGACGCCTCAAACGTGCGTCTGGCTGCAAAGAACTGCAAAAAATTGCACACTTTTGTTCCTGGCTAAATTCTAAAAACGCTATAGCTAGCTGGCCCGCGCCGAGACGCGTCTCCAGACGCCTCAAACGTGCGTCTGGCTCGCATAGAACTGCAAAAAATTGCACATTTTTGTTCCTGGCTAAATTCTAAAAACGCTATAGCTAGCTGGCCCGCGCCGAGACGCGTCTCCAGACGCCTCAAACGTGCGTCTGGCTCGCATAGAACTGCAAAAAATTGCACATTTTTGTTCCTGGCTAAATTCTAAAAGCGCTATAGCTAGCTGGCCCGCGTCGAGACGCCTCTCCAGACGCCTCAAACGTGCGTCTGGCTCGCACAGAACTGCAAAAAATTGCACATTTTTGTTCCTGGCTAAATTCTAAAAACGCTATAGCTAGCTGGCCCGCGCCGAGACGCGTCTCCAGACGCCTCAAACGTGCGTCTGGCTGCAAAGAACTGAAAAAAATTGCACACTTTTGTTCCTGGCTAAATTCTAAAAACGCTATAGCTAGCTGGCCCGCGCCGAGACGCGTCTCCAGACGCCTCAAACGTGCGTCTGGCTCGCATAGAACTGCAAAAAATTGCACATTTTTGTTCCTGGCTAAATTCTAAAAACGCTATAGCTAGCTGGCCCGCGCCGAGACGCGTCTCCAGACGCCTCAAACGTGCGTCTGGCTCGCATAGAACTGCAAAAAATTGCACATTTTTGTTCCTGGCTAAATTCTAAAAGCGCTACAGCTAGCTGGCCCGCGTCGAGACGCGTCTCCAGACGCCACAAACGTGCGTCTGGCTCGCATAGAACTGCAAAAAATTGCAAATTTATGTTCCTGGCTAAATTCTAAAAACGCTATATCTAGCTGGCCCGCGCCGAGACGCGTCTCCAGACGCCTCAAACGTGCGTCTGGCTCGCATAGAACTGCAAAAAATTGCACATTTTTGTTCCTGGCTAAATTCTAAAAACGCTATAGCTAGCTGGCCCGCGCCGAGACGCGTCTCCAGACGCCTCAAACGTGCGTCTGGCTCGCATAGAACTGCAAAAAATTGCACATTTTTGTTCCTGGCTAAATTCTAAAAACGCTATAGCTAGCTGGCCCGCGCCGAGATGCGTCTCCAGACGCCTCAAACGTGCGTCTGGCTCGCATAGAACTGCAAAAAATTGCACATTTTTGTTCCTAGCTAAATTCTAAAAACGCTATAGCTAGTTGGCCCGCGTCGAGACGCCTCGCCAGACGCCTCAAACGTGCGTCTGGCTCGCATAGAACTGCAAAAAATTGCACATTTTTGTTCCTGGCTAAATTCTAAAAACGCTATAGCTAGTTGGCCCGCGTCGAGACGCCTCTCCAGACGCCTCAAACGTGCGTCTGGCTCGCATAGAACTGCAAAAAATTGCACATTTTTGTTCCTGGCTAAATTCTAGAAACGCTATAGCTAGCTGGCCCGCGCCGAGACGCGTCTCCAGACGCCTCAAACGTGCGTCTGGCTGCAAAGAACTGCAAAAAATTGCACACTTTTGTTCCTGGCTAAATTCTAAAAACGCTATAGCTAGCTGGCCCGCGCCGAGACGCGTCTCCAGACGCCTCAAACGTGCGTCTGGCTCGCATAGAACTGCAAAAAATTGCACATTTTTGTTCCTGGCTAAATTCTAAAAACGCTATAGCTAGCTGGCCCGCGCCGAGACGCGTCTCCAGACGCCTCAAACGTGCGTCTGGCTCGCATAGAACTGCAAAAAATTGCACATTTTTGTTCCTGGCTAAATTCTAAAAACGCTATAGCTAGCTGGCCCGCGCCGAGACGCGTCTCCAGACGCCTCAAACGTGCGTCTGGCTCACATAGAACTGCAAAAAATTGCAAATTTATGTTCCTGGCTAAATTCTAAAAACGCTATATCTAGCTGGCCCGCGCCGAGACGCGTCTCCAGACGCCTCAAACGTGCGTCTGGCACGCATAGAACTGCAAAAAATTGCACATTTTTGTTCCTGGCTAAATTCTAAAAACGCTATAGCTAGCTGGCCCGCGCCGAGATGCGTCTCCAGACGCCTCAAACGTGCGTCTGGCTCGCATAGAACTGCAAAAAATTGCACATTTTTGTTCCTGGCTAAATTCTAAAAACGTTATAGCTAGCTGGCCCGCGCCGAGACGCGTCTCCAGACGCCTCAAACGTGCGTCTGGCTCGCATAGAACTGCAAAAAATTGCACATTTTTGTTCCTGGCTAAATTCTTAAAGCGCTATAGCTAGCTGGCCCGTGCCGAGACGCGTCTCCAGACGCCTCAAACGTGCGTCTGGCTCGCATAGAACTGCAAAAAATTGTAAATTTATGTTCCTGGCTAAATTCTAAAAACGCTTAACCTAGCTGGCCCGCGCCGAGACGCGTCTCCAGACGCCTCAAACGTGCGTCTGGCGCGCATAGAACTGCAAAAAATTGCACATTTTTGTTCCTGGCTAAATTCTAAAAACGCTATAACTAGCTGGCCCGCGCCGAGACTCCTCTCCAGACGCCTCAAACGTGCGTCTGGCTCGCATAGAACTGCAAAAAATTGCACATTTTTGTTCCTGGCTAAATTCTAAAAACGCTATAGCTAGCTGGCCCGCGCCGAGACGCGTCTCCAGACGCCTCAAACGTGCGTCTGGCTCGCATAGAACTGCAAAAAATTGCACATTTTTGTTCCTGGCTAAATTCTAAAAACGCTATAGCTAGCTGGCCCGCGCCGAGACGCGTCTCCAGACGCCTCAAACGTGCGTCTGGCTCGCATAGAACTGCAAAAAATTGCACATTTTTGTTCCTGGCTAAATTCTAAAAGCGCTATAGCTAGCTGGCCCGCGTCGAGACGCGTCTCCAGACGCCACAAACGTGCGTCTGGCTCGCATAGAACTGCAAAAAATTGCAAATTTATGTTCCTGGCTAAATTCTAAAAACGCTATATCTAGCTGGCCCGCGCCGAGACGCGGCTCCAGACGCCTCAAACGTGCGTCTGGCTCGCATAGAACTGCAAAAAATTGCACATTTTTGTTCCTGGCTAAATTCTAAAAACGCTATAGCTAGCTGGCCCGCGCCGAGACGCGTCTCCAGACGCCTCAAACGTGCGTCTGGCTGGCATAGAACTGCAAAAAATTGCACATTTTTGTTCCTGGCTAAATTCTAAAAACGCTATAGCTAGCTGGCCCGCGCCGAGACGCGTCTCCAGACGCCTCAAACGTGCGTCTGGCTCGCATAGAACTGCAAAAAATTGTACATTTTTGTTCCTGGCTAAATTCTAAAAACGCTAAAGCTAGCTGGCCGGCGCCGAGACGCCTCAAACGTGCGTCTGGCTCGCATAGAACTGCAAAAAATTGCACATTTTTGTTCCTGGCTAAATCCTAAAAACGCTATAGCTAGCTGGCCCGCACCGAGACGCGTCTCCAGACGCCTCAAACGTGCGTCTGGCTCGCATAGAACTGCAAAAAATTGCAAATTTATGTTCCTGGCTAAATTCTAAAAACGCTATATCTAGCTGGCCCGCGCCGAGACGCGTCTCCAGACGCCTCAAACGTGCGTCTGGCACGCATAGAACTGCAAAAAATTGCACATTTTTGTTCCTGGCTAAATTCTAAAAACGCTAAAGCTAGCTGGCCCGTGCCGAGATGCGTCTCCAGACGCCTCAAACGTGCGTCTGGCTCGCATAGAACTGCAAAAAATTGCACATTTTTGTTCCTGGCTAAATTCTAAAAACGTTATAGCTAGCTGCCTCGCGCCGAGACGCGTCTCCAGATGCCTCAAACGTGCGTCTGGCTCGCATAGAACTGCAAAAAATTGCACATTTTTGTTCCTGGCTAAATTCTTAAAGCGCTATAGCTAGCTGGCCCGTGCCGAGACGCGTCTCCAGACGCCTCAAACGTGCGTCTGGCTCGCATAGAACTGCAAAAAATTGTAAATTTATGTTCCTGGCTTAATTCTAAAAACGCTTAACCTAGCTGGCCCGCGCCGAGACGCGTCTCCAGACGCCTCAAACGTGCGTCTGGCGCGCATAGAACTGCAAAAAATTGCACACTTTTGTTCCTGGCTAAATTCTAAAAACGCTATAGCTAGCTGGCCCGCGCCGAGACGCGTCTCCAGACGCCTCAAACGTGCGTCTGGCTGGCATAGAACTGGAAAAAATTGCACATTTTTGTTCCTGGCTAAATTCTAAAAACGCTATAGCTAGCTGGCCCGCGCCGAGACGCGTCTCCAGACGCCTCAAACGTGCGTCTGGCTCGCATAGAACTGCAAAAAATTGCACATTTTTGTTCCTGGCTAAATTCTAAAAACGCTATAGCTAGCTGGCCCGCGCCGAGACGCGTCTCCAGACGCCTCAAACGTGCGTCTGGCTCGCATAGAACTGCAAAAAATTGCACATTTTTGTTCCTGGCTAAATTCTAAAAACGCTATAGCTAGCTGGCCCGCGCCGAGACGCGTCTCCAGACGCCTCAAACGTGCGTCTGGCTCGCATAGAACTGCAAAAAATTGCAAATTTATGTTCCTGGCTAAATTCTAAAAACGCTATATCTAGCTGGCCCGCGCCGAGACGCGTCTCCAGACGCCTCAAACGTGCGTCTGGCACGCATAGAACTGCAAAAAATTGCACATTTTTGTTCCTGGCTAAATTCTAAAAACGCTATAGCTAGCTGGCCCGCGCCGAGATGCGTCTCCAGACGCCTCAAACGTGCGTCTGGCTCGCATAGAACTGCAAAAAATTGCACATTTTTGTTCCTGGCTAAATTCTAAAAACGTTATAGCTAGCTGGCCCGCGCCGAGACGCGTCTCCAGACGCCTCAAACGTGCGTCTGGCTCGCATAGAACTGCAAATAATTGCACATTTTTGTTCCTGGCTAAATTCTTAAAGCGCTATAGCTAGCTGGCCCGTGCCGAGACGCGTCTCCAGACGCCTCAAACGTGCGTCTGGCTCGCATAGAACTGCAAAAAATTGTAAATTTATGTTCCTGGCTAAATTCTAAAAACGCTTAACCTAGCTGGCCCGCGCCGAGACGCGTCTCCAGACGCCTCAAACGTGCGTCTGGCGCGCATAGAACTGCAAAAAATTGCACATTTTTGTTCCTGGCTAAATTCTAAAAACGCTATAACTAGCTGGCCCGCGCCGAGACTCCTCTCCAGACGCCTCAAACGTGCGTCTGGCTCGCATAGAACTGCAAAAAATTGCACATTTTTGTTCCTGGCTAAATTCTAAAAACGCTATAGCTAGCTGGCCCGCGCCGAGACGCGTCTCCAGACGCCTCAAACGTGCGTCTGGCTGGCATAGAACTGCAAAAAATTGCACATTTTTGTTCCTGGCTAAATTCTAAAAACGCTATAGCTAGCTGGCCCGCGCCGAGACGCGTCTCCAGACGCTTCAAACGTGCGCCTGGCTCGCATACAAATGCAAAAAGTTGCACATTTTTGTTCCTGGCTAAATTCTAAAAACGCTATAGCTAACTGACCCGCGCCGAGACGCGTCTCCAGACGCCTCAAACGTGCGTCTGGCGCGCATAGAACTGCAAAAAATTGCACATTTTTGTTCCTGGCTAAATTCTAAAACCGCTATAGCTAGCTGGCCCGCGCCGAGACGCGTCTCCAGACGCCTCAAACGTGCGTCTGGCTCGCATAGAACTGCAAAAAATTGCACATTTTTGTTCCTGGCTAAATTCTAAAAACGCTAAAGCTAGCTGGCCGGCGCCGAGACGCCTCAAACGTGCGTCTGGCTCGCATAGAACTGCAAAAAATTGCACATTTTTGTTCCTGGCTAAATCCTTAAAACGCTATAGCTAGCTGGCCCGCACCGAGACGCGTCTCCAGACGCCTCAAACGTGCGTCTGGCTCGCATAGAACTGCAAAAAATTGCACATTTTTGTTCCTGGCTAAATTCTAAAAGCGCTATAGCTAGCTGGCCCGCGCCGAGACGCGTCTCCAGACGCCTCAAACGTGCGTCTGGCTCGCATAGAACTGCAAAAAATTGCAGATTTATGTTCCTGGCTAAATTCTAAAAACGCTATATCTAGCTGGCCCGCGCCGAGACGCGTCTCCAGACGCCTCAAACGTGCGTCTGGCGCGCATAGAACTGCAAAAAATTGCACATTTTTGTTCCTGGCTAAATTCTAAAAACGCTATAGCTAGCTGGCCCGCGCCGAGACGCGTCTCCAGACGCCTCAAACGTGCGTCTGGCTGGCAAAGAACTGCAAAAAATTGCACATTTTTGTTCCTGGCTAAATTCTAAAAACGCTATAGCTAGCTGGCCCGCGCCGAGACGCGTCTCCAGACGCTTCAAACGTGCGCCTGGCTCGCATACAAATGCAAAAAGTTGCACAATTTGTTCCTAGCTAAATTCTAACAACGCTATAGCTAGCTGGCCCGCGCCGAGACGCGTCTCCAGACGCCTCAAACGTGCGTCTGGCTCGCATAGAACTGCAAAAAATTGCACATTTTTGTTCCTGGCTAAATTCTAAAAACGCTATAGCTAGCTGGCCCGCGCCGAGACGCGTCTCCAGACGCCTCAAACGTGCGTCTGGCTCGCATAGAACTGCAAAAAATTGCACATTTTTGTTCCTGGCTACATTCTAAAAGCGCTATAGCTAGCTGGCCCGCGTCGAGACGCGTCTTCAGACGCCTCAAACGTGCGTCTGGCTCGCATAGAACTGCAAAAAATGGCACATTTTTGTTCCTGGCTAAATTCTAAAAACGCTATAGCTAGCTGGCCCGCGCCGAGACGCGTCTCCAGACGCCTCAAACGTGCGTCTGGCTCGCATAGAACTGCAAAAAATTGCACATTTTTGTTCCTAGCTAAATTCTAACAACGCTATAGCTAGCTGGCCCGCGCCGAGACGCGTCTCCAGACGCCTCAAACGTGCGTCTGATTCGCATAGAACTGCAAAAAATTGTACATTTATGTTCCTGGCTAAATTCTAAAAACGCTAAAGCTAGCTGGCCGGCGCCGAGACGCCTCAAACGTGCGTCTGGCTCGCATAGAACTGCAAAAAATTGCACATTTTTGTTCCTGGCTAAATTCTAAAAACGCTATAGCTAGCTGGCCCGCGCCGAGACGCGTCTCCAGACGCCTCAAACGTGCGTCTGGCTCGCATAGAACTGCAAAAAATTGCACATTTTTGTTCCTGGCTAAATTCTAAAAACGCTATAGCTAGCTGGCCCGCGCCGAGACGCGTCTCCAGACGCCTCAAACGTGCGTCTGGCTCGCATAGAACTGCAAAAAATTGCACATTTTTGTTCCTGGCTAAATTCTAAAAACGCTATAGCTAGCTGGCCAGCGCCGAGACGCGTCTCCAGACGCCTCAAACGTGCGTCTGGCTGGCATAGAACTGCAAAAAATTGCACATTTTTGTTCCTGGCTAAATTCTAAAAACGCTATAGCTAGCTGGCCCGCGCCGAGACGCGTCTCCAGACGCTTCAAACGTGCGCCTGGCTCGCATACAAATGCAAAAAGTTGCACATTTTTGTTCCTGGCTAAATTCTAAAAACGCTATAGCTAACTGACCCGCGCCGAGACGCGTCTCCAGACGCCTCAAACGTGCGTCTGGCGCGCATAGAACTGCAAAAAATTGCACATTTCTGTTCCTGGCTAAATTCTAAAACCGCTATAGCTAGCTGGCCCGCGCCGAGACGCGTCTCCAGACGCCTCAAACGTGCGTCTGGCGCGCATAGAACTGCAAAAAATTGCACATTTTGGTTTCCTGGCTAAATTCTTAAACCGCTATAGCTAGCTGCCCCGCGCCGAGACGCGTCTCCAGACGCCTCAAACGTGCGTCTGGCTCGCATAGAACTGCAAAAAATTGCACATTTTTGTTCCTGGCTAAATTCTAAAAACGCTATAGCTAGCTGGCCCGCGCCGAGACGCGTCTTCAGACGCCTCAAACGTGCGTCTGGCTCGCATAGAACTGCAAAAAATTGCACATTTTTGTTCCTGGCTAAATTCTAAAAACGCTATAGCTAGCTGGCCCGCGCCGAGACGCGTCACCAGACGCCTCAAACGTGCGTCTGGCTCGCATAGAACTGCAAAAAATTGCACATTTTTGTTCCTGGCTAAATTCTAAAAGCGCTATAGCTAGCTGGCCCGCGCCGAGACGCGTCTCCAGACGCCTCAAACGTGCGTCTGGCTCGCATAGAACTGCAAAAAATTGCAAATTTATGTTCCTGGCTAAATTCTAAAAACGCTATATCTAGCTGGCCCGCGCCGAGACGCGGCTCCAGACGCCTCAAACGTGCGTCTGGCTCGCATAGAACTGCAAAAAATTGCACATTTTTGTTCCTGGCTAAATTCTAAAAACGCTATAGCTAGCTGGCCCGCGCCGAGACGCGTCTCCAGACGCCTCAAACGTGCGTCTGGCTGGCATAGAACTGCAAAAAATTGCACATTTTTGTTCCTGGCTAAATTCTAAAAACGCTATAGCTAGCTGGCCCGCGCCGAGACGCGTCTCCAGACGCCTCAAACGTGCGTCTGGCTCGCATAGAACTGCAAAAAATTGTACATTTTTGTTCCTGGCTAAATTCTAAAAACGCTAAAGCTAGCTGGCCGGCGCCGAGACGCCTCAAACGTGCGTCTGGCTCGCATAGAACTGCAAAAAATTGCACATTTTTGTTCCTGGCTAAATCCTTAAAACGCTATAGCTAGCTGGCCCGCACCGAGACGCGTCTCCAGACGCCTCAAACGTGCGTCTGGCTCGCATAGAACTGCAAAAAATTGCACATTTTTGTTCCTGGCTAAATTCTAAAAGCGCTATAGCTAGCTGGCCCGCGCCGAGACGCGTCTCCAGACGCCTCAAACGTGCGTCTGGCTCGCATAGAACTGCAAAAAATTGCAGATTTATGTTCCTGGCTAAATTCTAAAAACGCTATATCTAGCTGGCCCGCGCCGAGACCCGTCTCCAGACGCCTCAAACGTGCGTCTGGCGCGCATAGAACTGCAAAAAATTGCACATTTTTGTTCCTGGCTAAATTCTAAAAACGCTATAGCTAGCTGGCCCGCGCCGAGACGCGTCTCCAGACGCCTCAAACGTGCGTCTGGCTGGCATAGAACTGCAAAAAATTGCACATTTTTGTTCCTGGCTAAATTCTAAAAACGCTATAACTAGCTGGCCCGCGCCGAGACGCGTCTCCAGACGCTTCAAACGTGCGCCTGGCTCGCATACAAATGCAAAAAGCTGCACATTTTTGTTCCTAGCTAAATTCTAACAACGCTATAGCTAGCTGGCCCGCGCCGAGACGCGTCTCCAGACGCCTCAAACGTGCGTCTGGCTCGCATAGAACTGCAAAAAATTGCACATTTTTGTTCCTGGCTAAATTCTAAAAACGCTATAGCTAGCTGGCCCGCGCCGAGACGCGTCTTCAGACGCCTCAAACGTGCGTCTGGCTCGCATAGAACTGCAAAAAATTGCACATTTTTGTTCCTGGCTAAATTCTAAAAGCGCTATAGCTAGCTGGCCCGCGTCGAGACGCGTCTTCAGACGCCTCAAACGTGCGTCTGGCTCGCATAGAACTGCAAAAAATGGCACATTTTTGTTCCTGGCTAAATTCTAAAAACGCTATAGCTAGCTGGCCCGCGCCGAGACGCGTCTCCAGACGCCTCAAACGTGCGTCTGGCTCGCATAGAACTGCAAAAAATTGCACATTTTTGTTCCTAGCTAAATTCTAACAACGCTATAGCTAGCTGGCCCGCGCCGAGACGCGTCTCCAGACGCCTCAAACGTGCGTCTGGTTCGCATAGAACTGCAAAAAATTGTACATTTATGTTCCTGGCTAAATTCTAAAAACGCTAAAGCTAGCTGGCCGGCGCCGAGACGCCTCAAACGTGCGTCTGGCTCGCATAGAACTGCAAAAAATTGCACATTTTTGTTCCTGGCTAAATCCTAAAAACGCTATAGCTAGCTGGCCCGCACCGAGACGCGTCTCCAGATGCCTCAAACGTGCGTCTGGCTCGCATAGAACTGCAAAAAATTGCACATTTTTGTTCCTGGCTAATTTCTAAAAGCGCTATAGCTAGCTGGCCCGCGCCGAGACGCGTCTCCAGACGCCTCAAACGTGCGTCTGGCTCGCATAGAACTGCAAAAAATTGCACATTTTTGTTCCTGGCTAAATTCTAAAAACGCTATGGCTAACTGGCCCGCGCCGAGACGCGTCTCCAGACGCCTCAAACGTGCATCTGGCTCGCATAGAACTGCAAAAAATTGTACATTTTTGTTCCTGGCTAAATTCTAAAAACGCTATAGCTAGCTGGCCCGCGCCGAGACGCGTCTCCAGACGCCTCAAGCGTGCGTCTGGCGCGCATAGAACTGCAAAAAATTGCACATTTTTGTTCCTGGCTAAATTCTAAAAATGCTATAGCTAGCTGGCCCGCGCCGAGACGCGTCTCCAGACGCCTCAAACGTGCGTCTGGCTCGCATAGAACTGCAAAAAATTGCACATTTTTGTTCCTGGCTAAATTCTAAAAACGCTATAGCTAGCTGGCCCGCGCCGAGACGCGTCTTCAGACGCCTCAAACGTGCGTCTGGCTCGCATAGAACTGCAAAAAATTGCACATTTTTGTTCCTGGCTCAATTCTAAAAACGCTATAGCTAGCTGGCCCGCGCCGAGACGCGTCTCCAGACGCCTCAAACGTGCGTCTGGCTCGCATAGAACTGCAAAAAATTGTACATTTTTGTTCCTGGCTAAATTCTAAAAACGCTAAAGCTAGCTGGCCGGCGCCGAGACGCCTCAAACGTGCGTCTGGCTCGCATAGAACTGCAAAAAATTGCACATTTTTGTTCCTGGCTAAATCCTAAAAACGCTATAGCTAGCTGGCCCGCACCGAGACGCGTCTCCAGACGCCTCAAACGTGCGTCTGGCTCGCATAGAACTGCAAAAAATTGCAAATTTATGTTCCTGGCTAAATTCTAAAAACGCTATATCTAGCTGGCCCGCGCCGAGACGCGTCTCCAGACGCCTCAAACGTGCGTCTGGCACGCATAGAACTGCAAAAAATTGCACATTTTTGTTCCTGGCTAAATTCTAAAAACGCTAAAGCTAGCTGGCCCGCGCCGAGATGCGTCTCCAGACGCCTCAAACGTGCGTCTGGCTCGCATAGAACTGCAAAAAATTGCACATTTTTGTTCCTGGCTAAATTCTAAAAACGTTATAGCTAGCTGGCCCGCGCCGAGACGCGTCTCCAGATGCCTCAAACGTGCGTCTGGCTCGCATAGAACTGCAAAAAATTGCACATTTTTGTTCCTGGCTAAATTCTTAAAGCGCTATAGCTAGCTGGCCCGTGCCGAGACGCGTCTCCAGACGCCTCAAACGTGCGTCTGGCTCGCATAGAACTGCAAAAAATTGTAAATTTATGTTCCTGGCTTAATTCTAAAAACGCTTAACCTAGCTGGCCCGCGCCGAGACGCGTCTCCAGACGCCTCAAACGTGCGTCTGGCGCGCATAGAACTGCAAAAAATTGCACATTTTTGTTCCTGGCTAAATTCTAAAAACGCTATAGCTAGCTGGCCCGCGCCGAGACGCGTCTCCAGACGCCTCAAACGTGCGTCTGGCTGGCATAGAACTGCAAAAAATTGCACATTTTTGTTCCTGGCTAAATTCTAAAAACGCTATAGCTAGCTGGCCCGCGCCGAGACGCGTCTCCAGACGCCTCAAACGTGCGTCTGGCTCGCATAGAACTGCAAAAAATTGCACATTTTTGTTCCTGGCTAAATTCTAAAAACGCTATAGCTAGCTGGCCCGCGCCGAGACGCGTCTCCAGACGCCTCAAACGTGCGTCTGGCTCGCATAGAACTGCAAAAAATTGCACATTTTTGTTCCTGGCTAAATTCTAAAAACGCTATAGCTAGCTGGCCAGCGCCGAGACGCGTCTCCAGACGCCTCAAACGTGCGTCTGGCTGGCATAGAACTGCAAAAAATTGCACATTTTTGTTCCTGGCTAAATTCTAAAAACGCTATAGCTAGCTGGCCCGCGCCGAGACGCGTCTCCAGACGCTTCAAACGTGCGCCTGGCTCGCATACAAATGCAAAAAGTTGCACATTTTTGTTCCTGGCTAAATTCTAAAAACGCTATAGCTAACTGACCCGCGCCGAGACGCGTCTCCAGACGCCTCAAACGTGCGTCTGGCGCGCATAGAACTGCAAAAAATTGCACATTTTTGTTCCTGGCTAAATTCTAAAACCGCTATAGCTAGCTGGCCCGCGCCGAGACGCGTCTCCAGACGCCTCAAACGTGCGTCTGGCGCGCATAGAACTGCAAAAAATTGCACATTTTGGTTTCCTGGCTAAATTCTTAAACCGCTATAGCTAGCTGCCCCGCGCCGAGACGCGTCTCCAGACGCCTCAAACGTGCGTCTGGCTCGCATAGAACTGCAAAAAATTGCACATTTTTGTTCCTGGCTAAATTCTACAAACGCTATAGCTAGCTGGCCCGCGCCGAGACGCGTCTTCAGACGCCTCAAACGTGCCTCTGGCTCGCATAGAACTGCAAAAAATTGCACATTTTTGTTCCTGGCTAAATTCTAAAAACGCTATAGCTAGCTGGCCCGCGCCGAGACGCGTCACCAGACGCCTCAAACGTGCGTCTGGCTCGCATAGAACTGCAAAAAATTGCACATTTTTGTTCCTGGCTAAATTCTAAAAGCGCTATAGCTAGCTGGCCCGCGCCGAGACGCGTCTCCAGACGCCTCAAACGTGCGTCTGGCTCGCATAGAACTGCAAAAAATTGCAAATTTATGTTCCTGGCTAAATTCTAAAAACGCTATATCTAGCTGGACCGCGCCGAGACGCGGCTCCAGACGCCTCAAACGTGCGTCTGGCTCGCATAGAACTGCAAAAAATTGCACATTTTTGTTCCTGGCTAAATTCTAAAAACGCTATAGCTAGCTGGCCCGCGCCGAGACGCGTCTCCAGACGCCTCAAACGTGCGTCTGGCTCGCATAGAACTGCAAAAAATTGTACATTTTTGTTCCTGGCTAAATTCTAAAAACGCTAAAGCTAGCTGGCCGGCGCCGAGACGCCTCAAACGTGCGTCTGGCTCTCATAGAACTGCAAAAAATTGCACATTTTTGTTCCTGGCTAAATCCTTAAAACGCTATAGCTAGCTGGCCCGCACCGAGACGCGTCTCCAGACGCCTCAAACGTGCGTCTGGCTCGCATAGAACTGCAAAAAATTGCACATTTTTGTTCCTGGCTAAATTCTAAAAGCGCTATAGCTAGCTGGCCCGCGCCGAGACGCGTCTCCAGACGCCTCAAACGTGCGTCTAGCTCGCATAGAACTGCAAAAAATTGCAGATTTATGTTCCTGGCTAAATTCTAAAAACGCTATATCTAGCTGGCCCGCGCCGAGACGCGTCTCCAGACGCCTCAAACGTGCGTCTGGCTGGCATAGAACTGCAAAAAATTGCACATTTTTGTTCCTGGCTAAATTCTAAAAACGCTATAGCTAGCTGGCCCGCGCCGAGACGCGTCTCCAGACGCCTCAAACGTGCGTCTGGCTCGCATAGAACTGCAAAAAATTGCACATTTTTGTTCCTGGCTAAATTCTAAAAACGCTATAGCTAGCTGGCCCGCGCCGAGACGCGTCTCCAGACGCCTCAAACGTGCGTCTGGCTCGCATAGAACTGCAAAAAATTGCACATTTTTGTTCCTGGCTAAATTCTAAAAACGCTATAGCTAGCTGGCCAGCGCCGAGACGCGTCTCCAGACGCCTCAAACGTGCGTCTGGCTGGCATAGAACTGCAAAAAATTGCACATTTTTGTTCCTGGCTAAATTCTAAAAACGCTATAGCTAGCTGGCCCGCGCCGAGACGCGTCTCCAGACGCTTCAAACGTGCGCCTGGCTCGCATACAAATGCAAAAAGTTGCACATTTTTGTTCCTGGCTAAATTCTAAAAACGCTATAGCTAACTGACCCGCGCCGAGACGCGTCTCCAGACGCCTCAAACGTGCGTCTGGCGCGCATAGAACTGCAAAAAATTGCACATTTTTGTTCCTGGCTAAATTCTAAAACCGCTATAGCTAGCTGGCCCGCGCCGAGACGCGTCTCCAGACGCCTCAAACGTGCGTCTGGCGCGCATAGAACTGCAAAAAATTGCACATTTTGGTTTCCTGGCTAAATTCTTAAACCGCTATAGCTAGCTGCCCCGCGCCGAGACGCGTCTCCAGACGCCTCAAACGTGCGTCTGGCTCGCATAGAACTGCAAAAAATTGCACATTTTTGTTCCTGGCTAAATTCTACAAACGCTATAGCTAGCTGGCCCGCGCCGAGACGCGTCTTCAGACGCCTCAAACGTGCGTCTGGCTCGCATAGAACTGCAAAAAATTGCACATTTTTGTTCCTGGCTAAATTCTAAAAACGCTATAGCTAGCTGGCCCGCGCCGAGACGCGTCACCAGACGCCTCAAACGTGCGTCTGGCTCGCATAGAACTGCAAAAAATTGCACATTTTTGTTCCTGGCTAAATTCTAAAAGCGCTATAGCTAGCTGGCCCGCGCCGAGACGCGTCTCCAGACGCCTCAAACGTGCGTCTGGCTCGCATAGAACTGCAAAAAATTGCAAATTTATGTTCCTGGCTAAATTCTAAAAACGCTATATCTAGCTGGCCCGCGCCGAGACGCGGCTCCAGACGCCTCAAACGTGCGTCTGGCTCGCATAGAACTGCAAAAAATTGCACATTTTTGTTCCTGGCTAAATTCTAAAAACGCTATAGCTAGCTGGCCCGCGCCGAGACGCGTCTCCAGACGCCTCAAGCGTGCGTCTGGCGCGCATAGAACTGCAAAATATTGCACATTTTTGTTCCTGGCTAAATTCTAAAAACGCTATAGCTAGCTGGCCCGCGCCGAGACGCGTCTCCAGACGCCTCAAACGTGCGTCTGGCTCGCATAGAACTGCAAAAAATTGCACATTTTTGTTCCTGGCTAAATTCTAAAAACGCTATAGCTAGCTGGCCCGCGCCGAGACGCGTCTTCAGACGCCTCAAACGTGCGTCTGGCTCGCATAGAACTGCAAAAAATTGCACATTTTTGTTCCTGGCTAAATTCTAAAAACGCTATAGCTAGCTGGCCCGCGCCGAGACGCGTCTCCAGACGCCTCAAACGTGCGTCTGGCTCGCATAGAACTGCAAAAAATTGTACATTTTTGTTCCTGGCTAAATTCTAAAAACGCTAAAGCTAGCTGGCCGGCGCCGAGTCGCCTCAAACGTGCGTCTGGCTCGCATAGAACTGCAAAAAATTGCACATTTTTGTTCCTGGCTAAATCCTAAAAACGCTATAGCTAGCTGGCCCGCACCGAGACGCGTCTCCAGACGCCTCAAACGTGCGTCTGGCTCGCATAGAACTGCAAAAAATTGCAAATTTATGTTCCTGGCTAAATTCTAAAAACGCTATATCTAGCTGGCCCGCGCCGAGACGCGTCTCCAGACGCCTCAAACGTGCGTCTGGCACGCATAGAACTGCAAAAAATTGCACATTTTTGTTCCTGGCTAAATCCTAAAAACGCTATAGCTAGCTGGCCCGCACCGAGACGCGTCTCCAGATGCCTCAAACGTGCGTCTGGCTCGCATAGAACTGCAAAAAATTGCACATTTTTGTTCCTGGCTAATTTCTAAAAGCGCTATAGCTAGCTGGCCCGCGCCGAGACGCGTCTCCAGACGCCTCAAACGTGCGTCTGGCTCGCATAGAACTGCAAAAAATTGCACATTTTTGTTCCTGGCTAAATTCTAAAAACGCTATGGCTAACTGGCCCGCGCCGAGACGCGTCTCCAGACGCCTCAAACGTGCATCTGGCTCGCATAGAACTGCAAAAAATTGTACATTTTTGTTCCTGGCTAAATTCTAAAAACGCTATAGCTAGCTGGCCCGCGCCGAGACGCGTCTCCAGACGCCTCAAGCGTGCGTCTGGCGCGCATAGAACTGCAAAAAATTGCACATTTTTGTTCCTGGCTAAATTCTAAAAACGCTATAGCTAGCTGGCCCGCGCCGAGACGCGTCTCCAGACGCCTCAAACGTGCGTCTGGCTCGCATAGAACTGCAAAAAATTGCACATTTTTGTTCCTGGCTAAATTCTAAAAACGCTATAGCTAGCTGGCCCGCGCCGAGACGCGTCTTCAGACGCCTCAAACGTGCGTCTGGCTCGCATAGAACTGCAAAAAATTGCACATTTTTGTTCCTGGCTAAATTCTAAAAACGCTATAGCTAGCTGGCCCGCGCCGAGACGCGTCTCCAGACGCCTCAAACGTGCGTCTGGCTCGCATAGAACTGCAAAAAATTGTACATTTTTGTTCCTGGCTAAATTCTAAAAACGCTAAAGCTAGCTGGCCGGCGCCGAGACGCCTCAAACGTGCGTCTGGCTCGCATAGAACTGCAAAAAATTGCACATTTTTGTTCCTGGCTAAATCCTAAAAACGCTATAGCTAGCTGGCCCGCACCGAGACGCGTCTCCAGACGCCTCAAACGTGCGTCTGGCTCGCATAGAACTGCAAAAAATTGCAAATTTATGTTCCTGGCTAAATTCTAAAAACGCTATATCTAGCTGGCCCGCGCCGAGACGCGTCTCCAGACGCCTCAAACGTGCGTCTGGCACGCATAGAACTGCAAAAAATTGCACATTTTTGTTCCTGGCTAAATTCTAAAAACGCTAAAGCTAGCTGGCCCGCGCCGAGATGCGTCTCCAGACGCCTCAAACGTGCGTCTGGCTCGCATAGAACTGCAAAAAATTGCACATTTTTGTTCCTGGCTAAATTCTAAAAACGTTATAGCTAGCTGGCCCGCGCCGAGACGCGTCTCCAGATGCCTCAAACGTGCGTCTGGCTCGCATAGAACTGCAAAAAATTGCACATTTTTGTTCCTGGCTAAATTCTTAAAGCGCTATAGCTAGCTGGCCCGTGCCGAGACGCGTCTCCAGACGCCTCAAACGTGCGTCTGGCTCGCATAGAACTGCAAAAAATTGTAAATTTATGTTCCTGGCTTAATTCTAAAAACGCTTAACCTAGCTGGCCCGCGCCGAGACGCGTCTCCAGACGCCTCAAACGTGCGTCTGGCGCGCATAGAACTGCAAAAAATTGCACATTTTTGTTCCTGGCTAAATTCTAAAAACGCTATAGCTAGCTGGCCCGCGCCGAGACGCGTCTCCAGACGCCTCAAACGTGCGTCTGGCTGGCATAGAACTGCAAAAAATTGCACATTTTTGTTCCTGGCTAAATTCTAAAAACGCTATAGCTAGCTGGCCCGCGCCGAGACGCGTCTCCAGACGCCTCAAACGTGCGTCTGGCTCGCATAGAACTGCAAAAAATTGCACATTTTTGTTCCTGGCTAAATTCTAAAAACGCTATAGCTAGCTGGCCCGCGCCGAGACGCGTCTCCAGACGCCTCAAACGTGCGTCTGGCTCGCATAGAACTGCAAAAAATTGCACATTTTTGTTCCTGGCTAAATTCTAAAAACGCTATAGCTAGCTGGCCAGCGCCGAGACGCGTCTCCAGACGCCTCAAACGTGCGTCTGGCTGGCATAGAACTGCAAAAAATTGCACATTTTTGTTCCTGGCTAAATTCTAAAAACGCTATAGCTAGCTGGCCCGCGCCGAGACGCGTCTCCAGACGCTTCAAACGTGCGCCTGGCTCGCATACAAATGCAAAAAGTTGCACATTTTTGTTCCTGGCTAAATTCTAAAAACGCTATAGCTAACTGACCCGCGCCGAGACGCGTCTCCAGACGCCTCAAACGTGCGTCTGGCGCGCATAGAACTGCAAAAAATTGCACATTTTTGTTCCTGGCTAAATTCTAAAACCGCTATAGCTAGCTGGCCCGCGCCGAGACGCGTCTCCAGACGCCTCAAACGTGCGTCTGGCGCGCATAGAACTGCAAAAAATTGCACATTTTGGTTTCCTGGCTAAATTCTTAAACCGCTATAGCTAGCTGCCCCGCGCCGAGACGCGTCTCCAGACGCCTCAAACGTGCGTCTGGCTCGCATAGAACTGCAAAAAATTGCACATTTTTGTTCCTGGCTAAATTCTACAAACGCTATAGCTAGCTGGCCCGCGCCGAGACGCGTCTTCAGACGCCTCAAACGTGCGTCTGGCTCGCATAGAACTGCAAAAAATTGCACATTTTTGTTCCTGGCTAAATTCTAAAAACGCTATAGCTAGCTGGCCCGCGCCGAGACGCGTCACCAGACGCCTCAAACGTGCGTCTGGCTCGCATAGAACTGCAAAAAATTGCACATTTTTGTTCCTGGCTAAATTCTAAAAGCGCTATAGCTAGCTGGCCCGCGCCGAGACGCGTCTCCAGACGCCTCAAACGTGCGTCTGGCTCGCATAGAACTGCAAAAAATTGCAAATTTATGTTCCTGGCTAAATTCTAAAAACGCTATATCTAGCTGGCCCGCGCCGAGACGCGGCTCCAGACGCCTCAAACGTGCGTCTGGCTCGCATAGAACTGCAAAAAATTGCACATTTTTGTTCCTGGCTAAATTCTAAAAACGCTATAGCTAGCTGGCCCGCGCCGAGACGCGTCTCCAGACGCCTCAAACGTGCGTCTGGCTGGCATAGAACTGCAAAAAATTGCACATTTTTGTTCCTGGCTAAATTCTAAAAACGCTATAGCTAGCTGGCCCGCGCCGAGACGCGTCTCCAGACGCCTCAAACGTGCGTCTGGCTCGCATAGAACTGCAAAAAATTGTACATTTTTGTTCCTGGCTAAATTCTAAAAACGCTAAAGCTAGCTGGCCGGCGCCGAGACGCCTCAAACGTGCGTCTGGCTCTCATAGAACTGCAAAAAATTGCACATTTTTGTTCCTGGCTAAATCCTTAAAACGCTATAGCTAGCTGGCCCGCACCGAGACGCGTCTCCAGACGCCTCAAACGTGCGTCTGGCTCGCATAGAACTGCAAAAAATTGCACATTTTTGTTCCTGGCTAAATTCTAAAAGCGCTATAGCTAGCTGGCCCGCGCCGAGACGCGTCTCCAGACGCCTCAAACGTGCGTCTGGCTCGCATAGAACTGCAAAAAATTGCAGATTTATGTTCCTGGCTAAATTCTAAAAACGCTATATCTAGCTGGCCCGCGCCGAGACGCGTCTCCAGACGCCTCAAACGTGCGTCTGGCTGGCATAGAACTGCAAAAAATTGCACATTTTTGTTCCTGGCTAAATTCTAAAAACGCTATAGCTAGCTGGCCCGCGCCGAGACGCGTCTCCAGACGCCTCAAACGTGCGTCTGGCTCGCATAGAACTGCAAAAAATTGCACATTTTTGTTCCTGGCTAAATTCTAAAAACGCTATAGCTAGCTGGCCCGCGCCGAGACGCGTCTCCAGACGCCTCAAACGTGCGTCTGGCTCGCATAGAACTGCAAAAAATTGCACATTTTTGTTCCTGGCTAAATTCTAAAAACGCTATAGCTAGCTGGCCAGCGCCGAGACGCGTCTCCAGACGCCTCAAACGTGCGTCTGGCTGGCATAAAACTGCAAAAAATTGCACATTTTTGTTCCTGGCTAAATTCTAAAAACGCTATAGCTAGCTGGCCCGCGCCGAGACGCGTCTCCAGACGCTTCAAACGTGCGCCTGGCTCGCATACAAATGCAAAAAGTTGCACATTTTTGTTCCTGGCTAAATTCTAAAAACGCTATAGCTAACTGACCCGCGCCGAGACGCGTCTCCAGACGCCTCAAACGTGCGTCTGGCGCGCATAGAACTGCAAAAAATTGCACATTTTTGTTCCTGGCTAAATTCTAAAACCGCTATAGCTAGCTGGCCCGCGCCGAGACGCGTCTCCAGACGCCTCAAACGTGCGTCTGGCGCGCATAGAACTGCAAAAAATTGCACATTTTGGTTTCCTGGCTAAATTCTTAAACCGCTATAGCTAGCTGCCCCGCGCCGAGACGCGTCTCCAGACGCCTCAAACGTGCGTCTGGCTCGCATAGAACTGCAAAAAATTGCACATTTTTGTTCCTGGCTAAATTCTACAAACGCTATAGCTAGCTGGCCCGCGCCGAGACGCGTCTTCAGACGCCTCAAACGTGCGTCTGGCTCGCATAGAACTGCAAAAAATTGCACATTTTTGTTCCTGGCTAAATTCTAAAAACGCTATAGCTAGCTGGCCCGCGCCGAGACGCGTCACCAGACGCCTCAAACGTGCGTCTGGCTCGCATAGAACTGCAAAAAATTGCACATTTTTGTTCCTGGCTAAATTCTAAAAGCGCTATAGCTAGCTGGCCCGCGCCGAGACGCGTCTCCAGACGCCTCAAACGTGCGTCTGGCTCGCATAGAACTGCAAAAAATTGCAAATTTATGTTCCTGGCTAAATTCTAAAAACGCTATATCTAGCTGGCCCGCGCCGAGACGCGGCTCCAGACGCCTCAAACGTGCGTCTGGCTCGCATAGAACTGCAAAAAATTGCACATTTTTGTTCCTGGCTAAATTCTAAAAACGCTATAGCTAGCTGGCCCGCGCCGAGACGCGTCTCCAGACGCCTCAAACGTGCGTCTGGCTGGCATAGAACTGCAAAAAATTGCACATTTTTGTTCCTGGCTAAATTCTAAAAACGCTATAGCTAGCTGGCCCGCGCCGAGACGCGTCTCCAGACGCCTCAAACGTGCGTCTGGCTCGCATAGAACTGCAAAAAATTGTACATTTTTGTTCCTGGCTAAATTCTAAAAACGCTAAAGCTAGCTGGCCGGCGCCGAGACGCCTCAAACGTGCGTCTGGCTCTCATAGAACTGCAAAAAATTGCACATTTTTGTTCCTGGCTAAATCCTTAAAACGCTATAGCTAGCTGGCCCGCACCGAGACGCGTCTCCAGACGCCTCAAACGTGCGTCTGGCTCGCATAGAACTGCAAAAAATTGCACATTTTTGTTCCTGGCTAAATTCTAAAAGCGCTATAGCTAGCTGGCCCGCGCCGAGACGCGTCTCCAGACGCCTCAAACGTGCGTCTGGCTCGCATAGAACTGCAAAAAATTGCAGATTTATGTTCTTGGCTAAATTCTAAAAACGCTATATCTAGCTGGCCCGCGCCGAGACGCGTCTCCAGACGCCTCAAACGTGCGTCTGGCACGCATAGAACTGCAAAAAATTGCACATTTTTGTTCCTGGCTAAATTCTAAAAACGCTATAGCTAGCTGGCCCGCGCCGAGACGCGTCTCCAGACGCCTCAAACGTGCGTCTGGCTGGCATAGAACTGCAAAAAATTGTACATTTTTGTTCCTGGCTAAATTCTAAAAACGCTATAGCTAGCTGGCCCGCGCCGAGACGCGTCTCCAGACGCTTCAAACGTGCGCCTGGCTCGCATACAAATGCAAAAAGTTGCACATTTTTGTTCCTAGCTAAATTCTAACAACGCTATAGCTAGCTGGCCCGCGCCGAGACGCGTCTCCAGACGCCTCAAACGTGCGTCTGGCTCGCATAGAACTGCAAAAAATTGCACATTTTTGTTCCTAGCTAAATTCTAAAAGCGCTATAGCTAGCTGGCCCGCGCCGAGACGCGTCTCCAGACGCCTCAAACGTGCGTCTGGCTCGCATAGAACTGCAAAAAATTGCACATTTTTGTTCCTGGCTAAATTCTAAAAACGCTATAGCTAGCTGGCCCGCACCGAGACGCGTCTCCAGACGCCTCAAACGTGCGTCTGGCTCGCATAGAACTGCAAAAAATTGCACATTTTTGTTCCTGGCTAAATTCTAAAAACGCTATATCTAGCTGGCCCGCGCCGAGACGCGTCTCCAGACGCCTCAAACGTGCGTCTGGCTGGCATAGAACTGCAAAAAATTGTACATTTTTGTTCCTGGCTAAATTCTAAAAACGCTATAGCTAGCTGGCCCGCGCCGAGACGCGTCTCCAGACGCTTCAAACGTGCGCCTGGCTCGCATACAAATGCAAAAAGTTGCACATTTTTGTTCCTAGCTAAATTCTAACAACGCTATAGCTAGCTGGCCCGCGCCGAGACGCGTCTCCAGACGCCTCAAACGTGCGTCTGGCTCGCATAGAACTGCAAAAAATTGCACATTTTTGTTCCTGGCTAAATTCTAAAAACGCTATAGCTAGCTGGCCCGCGCCGAGACGCGTCTCCAGACGCCTCAAACGTGCGTCTGGCTCGCATAGAACTGCAAAAAATTGCACATTTTTGTTCCTGGCTAAATTCTAAAAGCGCTATAGCTAGCTGGCCCGCGTCGAGACGCGTCTTCAGACGCCTCAAACGTGCGTCTGGCTCGCATAGAACTGCAAAAAATGGCACATTTTTGTTCCTGGCTAAATTCTAAAAACGCTATAGCTAGCTGGCCTGCGCCGAGACGCGTCTCCAGACGCCTCAAACGTGCGTCTGGCTCGCATAGAACTGCAAAAAATTGCACATTTTTGTTCCTAGCTAAATTCTAACAACGCTATAGCTAGCTGGCCCGCGCCGAGACGCGTCTCCAGACGCCTCAAACGTGCGTCTGGTTCGCATAGAACTGCAAAAAATTGTACATTTATGTTCCTGGCTAAATTCTAAAAACGCTAAAGCTAGCTGGCCGGCGCCGAGACGCCTCAAACGTGCGTCTGGCTCGCATAGAACTGCAAAAAATTGCACATTTTTGTTCCTGGCTAAATCCTAAAAACGCTATAGCTAGCTGGCCCGCACCGAGACGCGTCTCCAGATGCCTCAAACGTGCGTCTGGCTCGCATAGAACTGCAAAAAATTGCACATTTTTGTTCCTGGCTAATTTCTAAAAGCGCTATAGCTAGCTGGCCCGCGCCGAGACGCGTCTCCAGACGCCTCAAACGTGCGTCTGGCTCGCATAAAACTACAAAAAATTGCACATTTTTGATCCTGGCTAAATTCTAAAAACGCTATGGCTAACTGGCCCGCGCCGAGACGCGTCTCCAGACGCCTCAAACGTGCATCTGGCTCGCATAGAACTGCAAAAAATTGTACATTTTTGTTCCTGGCTAAATTCTAAAAACGCTATAGCTAGCTGGCCCGCGCCGAGACGCGTCTCCAGACGCCTCAAGCGTGCGTCTGGCGCGCATAGAACTGCAAAAAATTGCACATTTTTGTTCCTGGCTAAATTCTAAAAACGCTATAGCTAGCTGGCCCGCGCCGAGACGCGTCTCCAGACGCCTCAAACGTGCGTCTGGCTCGCATAGAACTGCAAAAAATTGCACATTTTTGTTCCTGGCTAAATTCTAAAAACGCTATAGCTAGCTGGCCCGCGCCGAGACGCGTCTCCAGACGCCTCAAACGTGCGTCTGGCTCGCATAGAACTGCAAAAAATTGCACATTTTTGTTCCTGGCTAAATTCTAAAAACGCTATAGCTAGCTGGCCCGCGCCGAGACGCGTCTCCAGACGCCTCAAACGTGCGTCTGCCTCGCATAGAACTGCAAAAAATTGCACATTTTTGTTCCTACCTAAATTCTAAAAATGCTATAGCTAGCTGGCCCGCGCCGAGACGCGTCTCCAGACGCCTCAAACGTGCGTCTGGCTCGCATAGAACTGCAAAAATTTGCACATTTATGTTCCTGGCTAAATTCTAAAGACGCTATAGCTAGCTGGCCCGCGCCGAGACGCGTCTCCAGACGCCTCAAACGTGCGTCTGGCTCGCATAGAACTGCAAAAAATTGCACATTTTTGTTCCTGGCTAAATTCTAAAAACGCTATAGCTAGCTGGCCCGCACCGAGACGCGTCTCCAGACGCCTCAAACGTGCGTCTGGCTCGCATAGAACTGCAAAAAATTGCACATTTTTGTTCCTGGCTAAATTCTAAAAACGCTATAGCTAGCTAGCCCGCGCCGAGACGCGTCTCCAGACACCTCAAACGTGCGTCTGGCTCGCATAGAACTGCAAAAAATTGCACATTTTTGTTCCTGGCTAAATTCTAAAAACGCTATAGCTAGCTGGCCCGCGTCGAGACGCGTCTCCAGGCGCCTCAAACGTGCGTCTGGCTCGCATAGAACTGCAAAAAATTGCACATTTTTGTTCCTGGCTAAATTCTGAAAACGCTATAGCTAGCTAGCCCGCACCGAGACGCGTCTCCAGACTCCTCAAACGTGCGGCTGGCTCGAGTAGAACTGCAAAAAATTGCACATTTTTGTTCCTGGCTAAATTCTGAAAACGCTATAGCTAGCTGGCCCGCACCGAGACGCGTCTCCAGACGCCTCAAACGTGCGGCTGGCTCGCATAGAACTGCAAAAAATTGCACATTTTTGTTCTTGGCTAAATTCTAAAAACGCTATAGCTAGCTGGCCCGCGCCGAGACGCGTCTCCAGACGCCTCAAACGTGCGCCTGGCTCGCATAGAACTGCAAAAAGTTGCACATTTTTGTTCCTGGCTAAATTCTAAAAACGCTATAGCTAGCTGGCCCGCGCCGAGACGCGTCTCAAGACGCCTCAAACGTGCGCCTGGCTCGCATAGAACTGCAAAAAATTGCAAATTTATTTTCCTGGCTAAATTCTAAAAACGCTATATCTAGCTGGTTCGCGCCGAGACGCGTCTCCAGACGCCTCAAACGTGCGTCTGGCACGCATAGAACTGCAAAAAATTGCACATTTTTGTTCCTGGCTAAATTCTAAAAACGCTATAGCTAGCTGGCCCGCGCCGAGACGCGTCTCCAGACGCCTCAAACGTGCGGCTGGCTCGAGTAGAACTGCAAAAAATTAAACATTTTTGTTCCTGGCTAAATTCTGAAAACGCTATAGCTAGCTGGCCCGCGCCGAGACGCGTCTCCAGACGCCTCAAACGTGCGTCTGGCTCGCATAGAACTGCAAAAAATTGCACATTTTTGTTCCTGGCTAAATTCTAGAAACGCTATAGCTAGCTGGCCCGCGCCGAGACGCGTCTCCAGACGCCTCAAACGTGCGTCTGGCTCGCATAGAACTGCAAAAAATTGCACATTTTTGTTCCTGGCTAAATTCTAAAAACGCTATGGCTAACTGGCCCGCGCCGAGACGCGTCTCCAGACGCCTCAAACGTGCATCTGGCTCGCATAGAACTGCAAAAAATTGTACATTTTTGTTCCTGGCTAAATTCTAAAAACGCTATAGCTAGCTGGCCCGCGCCGAGACGCGTCTCCAGACGCCTCAAGCGTGCGTCTGGCGCGCATAGAACTGCAAAAAATTGCACATTTTTGTTCCTGGCTAAATTCTAAAAACGCTATAGCTAGCTGGCCCGCGCCGAGACGCATCTCCAGACGCCTCAAACGTGCGTCTGGTTCGCATAGAACTGCAAAAAATTGCACATTTTTGTTCCTGGCTAAATTTTTACAACGCTATAGCTAGCTGGCCCGCGCCGAGACGCGTCTCCAGACGCCTCAAACGTGCGTCTGGCTCGCATAGAACTGCAAAAAATTGCACATTTTTGTTCCTGGCTAAATGCTTAAAACGCTATAGCTAGCTGGCCCGCGCCGAGACGCGTCTCCAGACGCCTCAAACGTGCGTCTGGCTCGCATAGAACTGCAAAAAATTGCACATTTTTGTTCCTGGCTAAATTCTAAAAACGCTATAGCTAGCTGGCCCGCGCCGAGACGCGTCACCAGACGCCTCAAACGTGCGTCTGGCTCGCATAGAACTGCAAAAAATTGCACATTTTTGTTCCTACCTAAATTCTTAAAATGCTATAGCTAGCTGGCCCGCGCCGAGACGCGTCTCCAGACGCCTCAAACGAGCGTATGGCTCGCATAGAACTGCAAAAAATTGCACATTTTTGTTCCTGGCTAAATTCTAAAAACGTTCGACCTTTGGGTTTTTGTATTTCGACGAAATATATCTCCGCCACGATCTGGAGGGTTATCATTTGTTGACATCATGAATTACTTTATAACAACACGGATGAATTAAAAATATCAAAAGAAATAAACAAATAGATATCAATCGATTAAGTTATTTCGCGTTACCCACACACAAGAAAAATAAATGCACTTACCGAAAGCTGGAGAAATTGACTAATTACCTGTAAATAAATGAACAGACACTTTGAAAAACTTACAAAACACGCACTTACTACAATATAGCACCGCTAGGAACAATTCACAAGCCTTAAAATAAACACAGAACGCGAATTCCGAGTTTACAATACGCAGCGATATAATAAACACCGCAGTGCGCGCGAGTGGGGAGGGAACGCTATAGCTAGCTGGCCCGCGCCGAGACGCATCTCCAGACGCCTCAAACGTGCGTCTGGCTTGCATAGAACTGCAAAAAATTGCAAATTTATTTTCCTGGCTAAATTCTAAAAACGCTATATCTAGCTGGCCCGCGCCGAGACGCGTCTCCAGACGCCTCAAACGTGCGTCTGGCTCGCATAGAACTGCAAAAAATTGCACATTTTTGTTCCTGACTAAATTCTAAAAGCGCTATAGCTAGCTGGCCCGCGCCGAGACGCGTCACCAGACGCCTCAAACGTGCGTCTGGCTCGCATAGAACTGCAAAAAATTGCAAATTTATGTTCCTGGCTAAATTCTACAAACGCTATATCTAGCTGGCCCGCGCCGAGACGCGTCTCCAGACGCCTCAAAAGTGCGTCTGGTTCGCATAGAACGGCAAAAAATTGCACATTTTTGTTCCTGGCTAAATTCTAAAAACGCTATAGCTAGCTGGCCCGCACCGAGACGCGTCTCCAGACGCCTCAAACGTGCGTCTGGCTCGCATAGAACTGCAAAAAATTGCACATTTTTGTTCCAGGCTAAATTCTAAAAACGCTATAGCTAGCTGGCCGCGCCGAGACGCGTCTCCAGACGCCTCAAACGTGCGTCTGGCTCGCATAGAACTGCAAAAAATTGCACATTTTTGTTCCTGGCTAAATTCTAAAAGCGCTATAGCTAGCTGGCCCGCGCCGAGACGCGTCACCAGACGCCTCAAACGTGCGTCTGGCTCGCATAGAACTGCAAAAAATTGCAAATTTATGTTCCTGGCTAAATTCTACAAACGCTATATCTAGCTGGCCCGCGCCGAGACGCGTCTCCAGACGCCTCAAACGTGCGTCTGGTTCGCATAGAACGGCAAAAAATTGCACATTTTTGTTCCTGGCTAAATTCTAAAAACGCTATAGCTAGCTGGCCCGCGCCGAGACGCGTCTCCAGACGCCTCAAACGTGCGTCTGGCTCGCATAGAACTGCAAAAAATTGCACATTTTTGTTCCAGTCTAAATTCTAAAAACGCTATAGCTAGCTGGCCGCGCCGAGACGCGTCTCCAGACGCCTCAAACGTGCGTCTGGCTCGCATAGAACTGCAAAAAATTGCACATTTTTGTTCCTGGCTAAATTCTAAAAACGCTATAGCTAGCTGGCCCGCGCCGAGACGCGTCACCAGACGCCTCAAACGTGCGTCTGGCTCGCATAGAACTGCAAAAAATTGCAAATTTATGTTCCTGGCTAAATTCTACAAACGCTATATCTAGCTGGCCCGCGCCGAGACGCGTCTCCAGACGCCTCAAACGTGCGTCTGGCTCGCATAGAACTGCAAAAAATTGCACATTTTTGTTCCAGGCTAAATTCTAAAAACGCTATAGCTTGCTGGCCCGCGCCGAGACGCGTCTCCAGACGCCTCAAACGAGCGTCTGGCTCGCATAAAACTGCAAAAAATTGCACATTTTTGTTCCTGGCTAAATTCTAAAAACGCTATAGCTAGCTGCCCCGCGCCGAGACGCGTCTCCAGACGCCTCAAACGTGCGTCTGGCTCGCATAGAACTGCAAAAAATTGCAAATTTATGTTCCTGGCTAAATTCTACAAACGCTATATCTAGCTGGCCCGCGCCGAGACGCGTCTCCAGACGCCTCAAACGTGCGTCTGGCTCGCATAGAACTGCAAAAAATTGCACATTTTTGTTCCTGGCTAAATTCTAAAAACGCTATAGCTAGCTGGCCCGCGTCGAGACGCGTCTCCAGGCGCCTCAAACGTGCGTCTGGCTCGCATAGAACTGCAAAAAATTGCACATTTTTGTTCCTGGCTAAATTCTGAAAACGCTATAGCTAGCTGGCCCGCACCGAGACGCGTCTCCAGACGCCTCAAACGTGCGTCTGGCTCGCATAGAACTGCAAAAAATTGCACATTTTTGTTCCTGGCTAAATTCTAAAAACGCTATAGCTAGCTGGCCCGCGCCGAGACGCGTCTCCAGACGCCTCAAACGTGCGTCTGGCTCGCATAGAACTGCAAAAAATTGCACATTTTTGTTCCTGGCTAAATTCTAAAAACGCTATAGCTAGCTGGCCCGCGCCGAGACGCGTCTCCAGACGCCTCAAACGTGCGTCTGGCTCGCATAGTACTGCAAAAAATTGCACATTTTTGTTCCTGGCTAAATTCTAAAAACGCTATAACTTGCTGGCCCGCGTCGAGACGCGTCTCCAGACGCCTCAAACGTGCGTCTGGCTCGCATAGAACTGCAAAAAATTGCACATTTTTGTTCCTGGCTAAATTCTAAAAACGCTATAGCTAGCTGGCCCGCGCCGAGACGCGTCTCCAGACGCCTCAAACGTGCGTCTGGCTCGCATAGTACTGCAAAAAATTGCACATTTTTGTTCCTGGCTAAATTCTTAAAACGCTATAGCTAGCTGGCCCGCGCCGAGACGCGTCTCCAGACGCCTCAAACGTGCGTCTGGCTCGCATAGTACTGCAAAAAATTGCACATTTTTGTTCCTGGCTAAATTCTAAAAACGCTATAGCTAGCTGGCCCGCGTCGAGACGCGTCTCCAGGCGCCTCAAACGTGCGTCTGGCTCGCATAGAACTGCAAAAAATTGCACATTTTTGTTCCTGGCTAAATTCTGAAAACGCTATAGCTAGCTGGCCCGCACCGAGACGCGTCTCCAGACGCCTCAAACGTGCGTCTGGCTCGCATAGAACTGCAAAAAATTGCACATTTTTGTTCCTGGCTAAATTCTAAAAACGATATAGCTAGCTGGCCCGCGCCGAGACGCGTCTCCAGACGCCTCAAACGTGCGTCTGGCTCGCATAGAACTGCAAAAAATTGCACATTTTTGTTCCTGGCTAAATTCTAAAAACGCTATAGCTAGCTGGCCCGCGTCGAGACGCGTCTCCAGACGCCTCAAACGTGCGTCTGGCTCGCATAGAACTGCAAAAAATTGCACATTTTTGTTCCTGGCTAAATTCTAAAAACGCTATAGCTAGCTGGCCCGCGCCGAGACGCGTCTCCAGACGCCTCAAACGTGCGTCTGGCTCGCATAGTACTGCAAAAAATTGCACATTTTTGTTCCTGGCTAAATTCTTAAAACGCTATAGCTAGCTGGCCCGCGCCGAGACGCGTCTCCAGACGCCTCAAACGTGCGTCTGGCTCGCATAGAACTGCAAAAAATTGCACATTTTTGTTCCTGGCTAAATTCTACAAACGCTATATCTAGCTGGCCCGCGCCGAGACGCGTCTCCAGACGCCTCAAACGTGCGTCTGGCTCGCATAGAACTGCAAAAAATTGCACATTTTTGTTCTTGGCTAAATTCTAAAAACGCTATAGCTAGCTGGCCCGCGTCGAGACGCGTCTCCAGGCGCCTCAAACGTGCGTCTGGCTCGCATAGAACTGCAAAAAATTGCACATTTTTGTTCCTGGCTAAATTCTGAAAACGCTATAGCTAGCTGGCCCGCACCGAGACGCGTCTCCAGACGCCTCAAACGTGCGTCTGGCTCGCATAGAACTGCAAAAAATTGCACATTTTTGTTCCTGGCTAAATTCTACAAACGCTATATCTAGCTGGCCCGCGCCGAGACGCGTCTCCAGACGCCTCAAACGTGCGTCTGGCTCGCATAGAACTGCAAAAAATTGCACATTTTTGTTCTTGGCTAAATTCTAAAAACGCTATAGCTAGCTGGCCCGCGTCGAGACGCGTCTCCAGGCGCCTCAAACGTGCGTCTGGCTCGCATAGAACTGCAAAAAATTGCACATTTTTGTTCCTGGCTAAATTCTAAAAACGCTATAGCTAGCTGGCCCGCGCCGAGACGCGTCTCCAGACGCCTCAAACGTGCGTCTGGCTCGCATAGAACTGCAAAAAATTGCACATTTTTGTTCCAGGCTAAATTCTAAAAACGCTATAGCTAGCTGGCCCGCGCCGAGACGCGTCTCCAGACGCCTCAAACGAGCGTCTGGCTCGCATAGAACTGCAAAAAATTGCACATTTTTGTTCCTGGCTAAATTCTAAAAACGCTATAGCTAGCTGGCCCGCGCCGAGACGCGTCTCCAGACGCCTCAAACGTGCGTCTGGCTCGCATAGAACTGCAAAAAATTGCAAATTTATGTTCCTGGCTCAATTCTACAAACGCTATATCTAGCTGGCCCGCGCCGAGACGCGTCTCCAGAAGCCTCAAACGTGCGTCTGGCTCGCATAGAACTGCAAAAAATTGCACATTTTTGTTCCAGGCTAAATTCTAAAAACGCTATAGCTAGCTGGCCCGCGCCGAGACGCGTCTCCAGACGCCTCAAACGTGCGTCTGGCTCGCATAGAACTGCAAAAAATTGCACATTTTTGTTCCTGGCTAAATTCTACAAACGCTATATCTAGCTGGCCCGCGCCGAGACGCGTCTCCAGACGCCTCAAACGTGCGTCTGGCTCGCATAGAACTGCAAAAAATTGCACATTTTTGTTCCAGGCTAAATTCTAAAAACGCTATAGCTTGCTGGCCCGCGCCGAGACGCGTCTCCAGACGCCTCAAACGAGCGTCTGGCTCGCATAAAACTGCAAAAAATTGCACATTTTTGTTCCTGGCTAAATTCTAAAAACGCTATAGCTAGCTGCCCCGCGCCGAGACGCGTCTCCAGACGCCTCAAACGTGCGTCTGGCTCGCATAGAACTGCAAAAAATTGCACATTTTTGTTCCTGGCTAAATTCTAAAAACGCTATAGCTAGCTGGCCCGCGCCGAGACGCGTCTCCAGACGCCTCAAACGTGCGTCTGGCTCGCATAGTACTGCAAAAAATTGCACATTTTTGTTCCTGGCTAAATTCTTAAAACGCTATAGCTAGCTGGCCCGCGCCGAGACGCGTCTCCAGACGCCTCAAACGTGCGTCTGGCTCGCATAGAACTGCAAAAAATTGCACATTTTTGTTCCTGGCTAAATTCTACAAACGCTATATCTAGCTGGCCCGCGCCGAGACGCGTCTCCAGACGCCTCAAACGTGCGTCTGGCTCGCATAGAACTGCAAAAAATTGCACATTTTTGTTCTTGGCTAAATTCTAAAAACGCTATAGCTAGCTGGCCCGCGTCGAGACGCGTCTCCAGGCGCCTCAAACGTGCGTCTGGCTCGCATAGAACTGCAAAAAATTGCACATTTTTGTTCCTGGCAAAATTCTGAAAACGCTATAGCTAGCTGGCCCGCACCGAGACGCGTCTCCAGACGCCTCAAACGTGCGTCTGGCTCGCATAGAACTGCAAAAAATTGCACATTTTTGTTCCTGGCTAAATTCTACAAACGCTATATCTAGCTGGCCCGCGCCGAGACGCGTCTCCAGACGCCTCAAACGTGCGTCTGGCTCGCATAGAACTGCAAAAAATTGCACATTTTTGTTCTTGGCTAAATTCTAAAAACGCTATAGCTAGCTGGCCCGCGTCGAGACGCGTCTCCAGGCGCCTCAAACGTGCGTCTGGCTCGCATAGAACTGCAAAAAATTGCACATTTTTGTTCCTGGCTAAATTCTGAAAACGCTATAGCTAGCTGGCCCGCACCGAGACGCGTCTCCAGACGCCTCAAACGTGCGTCTGGCTCGCATAGAACTGCAAAAAATTGCACATTTTTGTTCCTGGCTAAATTCTAAAAACGATATAGCTAGCTGGCCCGCGCCGAGACGCGTCTCCAGACGCCTCAAACGTGCGTCTGGCTCGCATAGAACTGCAAAAAATTGCACATTTTTGTTCCTGGCTAAATTCTAAAAACGCTATAGCTAGCTGGCCCGCGCCGAGACGCGTCTCCAGGCGCCTCAAACGTGCGTCTGGCTCGCATAGAACTGCAAAAAATTGCACATTTTTGTTCCTGGCTAAATTCTGAAAACGCTATAGCTAGCTGGCCCGCACCGAGACGCGTCTCCAGACGCCTCAAACGTGCGTCTGGCTCGCATAGAACTGCAAAAAATTGCACATTTTTGTTCCTGGCTAAATTCTAAAAACGATATAGCTAGCTGGCCCGCGCCGAGACGCGTCTCCAGACGCCTCAAACGTGCGTCTGGCTCGCATAGAACTGCAAAAAATTGCACATTTTTGTTCCTGGCTAAATTCTAAAAACGCTATAGCTAGCTGGCCCGCGCCGAGACGCGTCTCCAGACGCCTCAAACGTGCGTCTGGCTCGCATAGAACTGCAAAAAATTGCACATTTTTGTTCCAGGCTAAATTCTAAAAACGCTATAGCTAGCTGGCCCGCGCCGAGACGCGTCTCCAGACGCCTCAAACGAGCGTCTGGCTCGCATAGAACTGCAAAAAATTGCACATTTTTGTTCCTGGCTAAATTCTAAAAACGCTATAGCTAGCTGGCCCGCGCCGAGACGCGTCTCCAGACGCCTCAAACGTGCGTCTGGCTCGCATAGAACTGCAAAAAATTGCAAATTTATGTTCCTGGCTCAATTCTACAAACGCTATATCTAGCTGGCCCGCGCCGAGACGCGTCTCCAGACGCCTCAAACGTGCGTCTGGCTCGCATAGAACTGCAAAAAATTGCACATTTTTGTTCCAGGCTAAATTCTAAAAACGCTATAGCTAGCTGGCCCGCGCCGAGACGCGTCTCCAGACGCCTCAAACGTGCGTCTGGCTCGCATAGAACTGCAAAAAATTGCACATTTTTGTTCCTGGCTAAATTCTACAAACGCTATATCTAGCTGGCCCGCGCCGAGACGCGTCTCCAGACGCCTCAAACGTGCGTCTGGCTCGCATAGAACTGCAAAAAATTGCACATTTTTGTTCCAGGCTAAATTCTAAAAACGCTATAGCTTGCTGGCCCGCGCCGAGACGCGTCTCCAGACGCCTCAAACGAGCGTCTGGCTCGCATAAAACTGCAAAAAATTGCACATTTTTGTTCCTGGCTAAATTCTAAAAACGCTGTAGCTAGCTGCCCCGCGCCGAGACGCGTCTCCAGACGCCTCAAACGTGCGTCTGGCTCGCATAGAACTGCAAAAAATTGCAAATTTATGTTCCTGGCTAAATTCTACAAACGCTATATCTAGCTGGCCCGCGCCGAGACGCGTCTCCAGACGCCTCAAACGTGCGTCTGGCTCGCATAGAACTGCAAAAAATTGCACATTTTTGTTCCTGGCTAAATTCTAAAAACGCTATAACTTGCTGGCCCGCGTCGAGACGCGTCTCCAGACGCCTCAAACGTGCGTCTGGCTCGCATAGAACTGCATAAAATTACACATTTTTGTTCCTGGCTAAATTCTTAAAACGCTATAGCTAGCTGGCCCGCGCCGAGACGCGTCTCCAGACGCCTCAAACGTGCGTCTGGCTCGCATAGAACTGCAAAAAATTGCACATTTTTGTTCCTGGCTAAAACCTAAAAACGCTATAGCTAGCTGGCCCGCGCCGAGACGCGTCTCCAGACGCCTCAAACGTGCGTCTGGCTCGCATAGTACTGCAAAAAATTGCACATTTTTGTTCCTAGCTAAATTCTAACAACGCTATAGCTAGCTGGCCCGCGCCGAGACGCGTCTCCAGACGCCTCAAACGTGCGTCTGGCTCGCATAGAACTGCAAAAAATTGCACATTTTTGTTCCTGGCTAAATTCTAAAAACGCTATAGCTAGCTGGCTCGCGCCGAGACGCGTCTCCAGACGCCTCAAACGTGCGTCTGTCTCGCATAGAACTGCAAAAAATTGCACATTTTTGTTCCTGGCTAAATTCTAAAAGCGCTATAGCTAGCTGGCCCACGTCAAGACGCGTCTTCAGACGCCTCAAACGTGCGTCTGGCTCGCATAGAACTGCAAAAAATGGCACATTTTTGTTCCTAGCTAAATTCTACAAACGCTATATCTAGCTGGCCCGCGCCGAGACGCGTCTCCAGACGCCTCAAACGTGCGTCTGGCTCGCATAGAACTGCAAAAAATTGCACATTTTTGTTCCTGGCTAAATTCTAAAAACGCTATAGCTAGCTGGCCCGCGCCGAGACGCGTCTCCAGACGCCTCAAACGTGCGTCTGGCTCGCATAGAACTGCAAAAAATTGCACATTTTTGTTCCTAGCTAAATTCTAACAACGCTATGGCTAGCTGGCCCGCGCCGAGACGCGTCTCCAGACGCCTCAAACGTGCGTCTGGCTCGCATAGAACTGCAAAAAATTGCACATTTTTGTTCCTGGCTAAATTCTAAAAACGCTATAGCTAGCTGGCCCGCGCCGAGACGCGTCTCCAGACGCCTCAAACGTGCGTCTGGCTCGCATAGAACTGCAAAAAATTGCACATTTTTGTTCCTGGCTAAATTCTAAAAACGCTATAGCTAGCTGGCCCGCACCGAGACGCGTCTCCAGACGCCTCAAACGTGCGTCTGGCTCGCATAGAACTGCAAATAATTGCACATTTTTGTTCCTGGCTTAATTCTAAAGACGCTATAGCTAGCTGGCCCGCGCCGAGACGCGTCTCCAGACGCCTCAAACGTGCGTCTGGCTCGCACAGAACTGCAAAAAATTGCACACTTTTGTTCCTGGATAAATTCTAAAAACGCTATAGCTAGCTGGCCCGCGCCGAGACGCGTCTCCAGACGCCTCAAACGTGCGTCTGGTTCGCATAGAACTGCAAAAAATTGCACATTTTTGTTCCTGGCTAAATTCTTATAACGCTATAGCTAGCTGGCCCGCGCCGAGACGCGTCTCCAGACGCCTCAAACGTGCGTCTGGCTCGCATAGAACTGCAAAATATTGCACATTTTTGTTCCTGGCTAATTTCTAAAAGCGCTATAGCTAGCTGGCCCGCGTAGAGACGCGTCTCCAGACGCCTCAAACGTGCGTCTGGCTCGCATAGAACTGCAAAAAATTGCATATTTTTGTTCCTGGCTAAATTCGAAAAGCGCTATAGCTAGCTGGCCCGCGCCGAGACGCGTCTCCAAACGCCTCAAACGTGCGTCTGGCTCGCATAGAACTGCAAAAAATTGCACATTTTTGTTCCTGGCTAAATTCTAAAAACGCTATAGCCAGCTGGCCCGCGCCGAGACGCGTCTCCAGACGCCTCAAACGTGCGTCTGGCTCGCATAGAACTGCAAAAAATTGCACATTTTTGTTCCTGGCTAAATTCTAAAAACGCTATAGCTAGCTGGCCCGCGCCGAGACGCGTCTCCAGACGCCTCAAACGTGCGTCTGGCTCGCATAGAACTGCAAAAAATTGCACATTTTTGTTCTTGGCTAAATTCTAAAAGCGCTATAGCTAGCTGGCCCGCGCCGAGACGCGTCTCCAGACGCCTCAAACGTGCGTCTGGCTCGCATAGAACTGCAAAAAATTGCAAATTTATGTTCCTGGCTAAATTCTAAAAACGCTATATCTAGCTGGCCCGCGCCGAGACGCGTCTCCAGACGCCTCAAACGTGCGTCTGGCGCGCATAGAACTGCAAAAAATTGCACATTTTTGTTCCTGGCTAAATTCTAAAAACGCTATAGCTAGCTGGCCCGCGCCGAGACGCGTCTCCAGACGCCTCAAACGTGCGTCTGGCTCGCATAGAACTACAAAAAATTGCACATTTTTGTTCCTGGCTAAATTCTACAAACGCTATAGCTAATTGGCCCGCGTCGAGACGCCTCTCCAGACGCCTCAAACGTGCGTCTGGCTCGCATAGAACTGCAAAAAATTGCACAGTTTTGTTCCTGGCTAAATTCTAAAAACGCTATAGCTAGCTGGCCCGCGCCGAGACGCGTCTCCAGACGCCTCAAACGTGCGTCTGGCTTGCATAGAACTGCAAAAAATTGCACATTTTTGTTCCTGGCTAAATTCTAAAAACGCTATAGCTAGCTGGCCCGCGCCGAGACGCGTCTCCAGACGCCTCAAACGTGCGTCTGGCTCGCATAGAACTGCAAAAAATTGCACATTTTTGTTCCTGGCTAAATTCTAAAAACGCTATAGCTAGCTGGCCCGCGCCGAGACGCGTCTCCAGACGCCTCAAACGTGCGTCTGGCTCGCATAGAACTGCAAAAAATTGCACAGTTTTGTTCCTGGCTAAATTCTAAAAACGCTATAGCTAGCTGGCCCGCGCCGAGACGCGTCTCCAGACGCCTCAAACGTGCGTCTGGCTCGCATAGAACTACAAAAAATTGCACATTTTTGTTCCTGGCTAAATTCTACAAACGCTATAGCTAGTTGGCCCGCGTCGAGACGCCTCTCCGGACGCCTCAAACGTGCGTCTGGCTCGCATAGAACTGCAAAAAATTGCACAGTTTTGTTCCTGACTAAATTCTAAAAACGCTATAGCTAGCTGGCCCGCGCCGAGACGCGTCTCCAGATGCCTCAAACGTGCGTCTGGCTCGCATAGAACTGCAAAAAATTGCACATTTTTGTTCCTGGCTAAATTCTACAAACGCTATATCTAGCTGGCCCGCGCCGAGACGCGTCTCCAGACGCCTCAAACGTGCGTCTGGCTCGCATAGAACTGCAAAAAATTGCACATTTTTGTTCTTGGCTAAATTCTAAAAACGCTATAGCTAGCTGGCCCGCGTCGAGACGCGTCTCCAGGCGCCTCAAACGTGCGTCTGGCTCGCATAGAACTGCAAAAAATTGCACATTTTTGTTCCTGGCTAAATTCTGAAAACGCTATAGCTAGCTGGCCCGCACCGAGACGCGTCTCCAGACGCCTCAAACGTGCGTCTGGCTCGCATAGAACTGCAAAAAATTGCACATTTTTGTTCCTGGCTAAATTCTACAAACGCTATATCTAGCTGGCCCGCGCCGAGACGCGTCTCCAGACGCCTCAAACGTGCGTCTGGCTCGCATAGAACTGCAAAAAATTGCACATTTTTGTTCTTGGCTAAATTCTAAAAACGCTATAGCCAGCTGGCCCGCGCCGAGACGCGTCTCCAGACGCCTCAAACGTGCGTCTGGCTCGCATAGAACTGCAAAAAATTGCACATTTTTGTTCCTGGCTAAATTCTAAAAACGCTATAGCTAGCTGGCCCGCGCCGAGACGCGTCTCCAGACGCCTCAAACGTGCGTCTGGCTCGCATAGAACTGCAAAAAATTGCACATTTTTGTTCTTGGCTAAATTCTAAAAGCGCTATAGCTAGCTGGCCCGCGCCGAGACGCGTCTCCAGACGCCTCAAACGTGCGTCTGGCTCGCATAGAACTGCAAAAAATTGCAAATTTATGTTCCTGGCTAAATTCTAAAAACGCTATATCTAGCTGGCCCGCGCCGAGACGCGTCTCCAGACGCCTCAAACGTGCGTCTGGCGCGCATAGAACTGCAAAAAATTGCACATTTTTGTTCCTGGCTAAATTCTAAAAACGCTATAGCTAGCTGGCCCGCGCCGAGACGCGTCTCCAGACGCCTCAAACGTGCGTCTGGCTCGCATAGAACTACAAAAAATTGCACATTTTTGTTCCTGGCTAAATTCTACAAACGCTATAGCTAATTGGCCCGCGTCGAGACGCCTCTCCAGACGCCTCAAACGTGCGTCTGGCTCGCATAGAACTGCAAAAAATTGCACAGTTTTGTTCCTGGCTAAATTCTAAAAACGCTATAGCTAGCTGGCCCGCGCCGAGACGCGTCTCCAGACGCCTCAAACGTGCGTCTGGCTTGCATAGAACTGCAAAAAATTGCACATTTTTGTTCCTGGCTAAATTCTAAAAACGCTATAGCTAGCTGGCCCGCGCCGAGACGCGTCTCCAGACGCCTCAAACGTGCGTCTGGCTCGCATAGAACTGCAAAAAATTGCACATTTTTGTTCCTGGCTAAATTCTAAAAACGCTATAGCTAGCTGGCCCGCGCCGAGACGCGTCTCCAGACGCCTCAAACGTGCGTCTGGCTCGCATAGAACTGCAAAAAATTGCACAGTTTTGTTCCTGGCTAAATTCTAAAAACGCTATAGCTAGCTGGCCCGCGCCGAGACGCGTCTCCAGACGCCTCAAACGTGCGTCTGGCTCGCATAGAACTACAAAAAATTGCACATTTTTGTTCCTGGCTAAATTCTACAAACGCTATAGCTAGTTGGCCCGCGTCGAGACGCCTCTCCGGACGCCTCAAACGTGCGTCTGGCTCGCATAGAACTGCAAAAAATTGCACAGTTTTGTTCCTGACTAAATTCTAAAAACGCTATAGCTAGCTGGCCCGCGCCGAGACGCGTCTCCAGATGCCTCAAACGTGCGTCTGGCTCGCATAGAACTGCAAAAAATTGCACATTTTTGTTCCTGGCTAAATTCTACAAACGCTATATCTAGCTGGCCCGCGCCGAGACGCGTCTCCAGACGCCTCAAACGTGCGTCTGGCTCGCATAGAACTGCAAAAAATTGCACATTTTTGTTCTTGGCTAAATTCTAAAAACGCTATAGCTAGCTGGCCCGCGTCGAGACGCGTCTCCAGGCGCCTCAAACGTGCGTCTGGCTCGCATAGAACTGCAAAAAATTGCACATTTTTGTTCCTGGCTAAATTCTGAAAACGCTATAGCTAGCTGGCCCGCACCGAGACGCGTCTCCAGACGCCTCAAACGTGCGTCTGGCTCGCATAGAACTGCAAAAAATTGCACATTTTTGTTCCTGGCTAAATTCTACAAACGCTATATCTAGCTGGCCCGCGCCGAGACGCGTCTCCAGACGCCTCAAACGTGCGTCTGGCTCGCATAGAACTGCAAAAAATTGCACATTTTTGTTCTTGGCTAAATTCTAAAAACGCTATAGCTAGCTGGCCCGCGTCGAGACGCGTCTCCAGGCGCCTCAAACGTGCGTCTGGCTCGCATAGAACTGCAAAAAATTGCACATTTTTGTTCCTGGCTAAATTCTGAAAACGCTATAGCTAGCTGGCCCGCACCGAGACGCGTCTCCAGACGCCTCAAACGTGCGTCTGGCTCGCATAGAACTGCAAAAAATTGCACATTTTTGTTCCTGGCTAAATTCTAAAGACGATATAGCTAGCTGGCCCGCGCCGAGACGCGTCTCCAGACGCCTCAAACGAGCGTCTGGCTCGCATAGAACTGCAAAAAATTGCACATTTTTGTTCCTGGCTAAATTCTAAAAACGCTATAGCTAGCTGGCCCGCGCCGAGACGCGTCTCCAGGCGCCTCAAACGTGCGTCTGGCTCGCATAGAACTGCAAAAAATTGCACATTTTTGTTCCTGGCTAAATTCTGAAAACGCTATAGCTAGCTGGCCCGCACCGAGACGCGTCTCCAGACGCCTCAAACGTGCGTCTGGCTCGCATAGAACTGCAAAAAATTGCACATTTTTGTTCCTGGCTAAATTCTAAAAACGATATAGCTAGCTGGCCCGCGCCGAGACGCGTCTCCAGGCGCCTCAAACGTGCGTCTGGCTCGCATAGAACTGCAAAAAATTGCACATTTTTGTTCCTGGCTAAATTCTAAAAACGCTATAGCTAGCTGGCCCGCGCCGAGACGCGTCTCCAGACGCCTCAAACGTGCGTCTGGCTCGCATAGAACTGCAAAAAATTGCACATTTTTGTTCCAGGCTAAATTCTAAAAACGCTATAGCTAGCTGGCCCGCGCCGAGACGCGTCTCCAGACGCCTCAAACGAGCGTCTGGCTCGCATAGAACTGCAAAAAATTGCACATTTTTGTTCCTGGCTAAATTCTAAAAACGCTATAGCTAGCTGGCCCGCGCCGAGACGCGTCTCCAGACGCCTCAAACGTGCGTCTGGCTCGCATAGAACTGCAAAAAATTGCAAATTTATGTTCCTGGCTCAATTCTACAAACGCTATATCTAGCTGGCCCGCGCCGAGACGCGTCTCCAGACGCCTCAAACGTGCGTCTGGCTCGCATAGAACTGCAAAAAATTGCACATTTTTGTTCCAGGCTAAATTCTAAAAACGCTATAGCTAGCTGGCCCGCGCCGAGACGCGTCTCCAGACGCCTCAAACGTGCGTCTGGCTCGCATAGAACTGCAAAAAATTGCACATTTTTGTTCCTGGCTAAATTCTACAAACGCTATATCTAGCTGGCCCGCGCCGAGACGCGTCTTCAGACGCCTCAAACGTGCGTCTGGCTCGCATAGAACTGCAAAAAATTGCACATTTTTGTTCCAGGCTAAATTCTAAAAACGCTATAGCTTGCTGGCCCGCGCCGAGACGCGTCTCCAGACGCCTCAAACGAGCGTCTGGCTCGCATAAAACTGCAAAAAATTGCACATTTTTGTTCCTGGCTAAATTCTAAAAACGCTATAGCTAGCTGCCCCGCGCCGAGACGCGTCTCCAGACGCCTCAAACGTGCGTCTGGCTCGCATAGAACTGCAAAAAATTGCAAATTTATGTTCCTGGCTAAATTCTACAAACGCTATATCTAGCTGGCCCGCGCCGAGACGCGTCTCCAGACGCCTCAAACGTGCGTCTGGCTCGCATAGAACTGCAAAAAATTGCACATTTTTGTTCCTGGCTAAATTCTAAAAACGCTATAACTTGCTGGCCCGCGTCGAGACGCGTCTCCAGACGCCTCAAACGTGCGTCTGGCTCGCATAGAACTGCATAAAATTACACATTTTTGTTCCTGGCTAAATTCTTAAAACGCTATAGCTAGCTGGCCCGCGCCGAGACGCGTCTCCAGACGCCTCAAACGTGCGTCTGGCTCGCATAGAACTGCAAAAAATTGCACATTTTTGTTCCTGGCTAAAATCTAAAAACGCTATAGCTAGCTGGCCCGCGCCGAGACGCGTCTCCAGACGCCTCAAACGTGCGTCTGGCTCGCATAGAACTGCAAAAAATTGCACATTTTTGTTCCTGGCTAAATTCTAAAAACGCTATAGCTAGCTGGCCCGCGCCGAGACGCGTCTCCAGATGCCTCAAACGTGCGTCTGGCTCGCATAGAACTGCAAAAAATTGCACATTTTTGTTCCTGGCTAAATTCTACAAACGCTATATCTAGCTGGCCCGCGCCGAGACGCGTCTCCAGACGCCTCAAACGTGCGTCTGGCTCGCATAGAACTGCAAAAAATTGCACATTTTTGTTCTTGGCTAAATTCTAAAAACGCTATAGCTAGCTGGCCCGCGTCGAGACGCGTCTCCAGGCGCCTCAAACGTGCGTCTGGCTCGCATAGAACTGCAAAAAATTGCACATTTTTGTTCCTGGCTAAATTCTGAAAACGCTATAGCTAGCTGGCCCGCACCGAGACGCGTCTCCAGACGCCTCAAACGTGCGTCTGGCTCGCATAGAACTGCAAAAAATTGCACATTTTTGTTCCTGGCTAAATTCTACAAACGCTATATCTAGCTGGCCCGCGCCGAGACGCGTCTCCAGACGCCTCAAACGTGCGTCTGGCTCGCATAGAACTGCAAAAAATTGCACATTTTTGTTCTTGGCTAAATTCTAAAAACGCTATAGCTAGCTGGCCCGCGTCGAGACGCGTCTCCAGGCGCCTCAAACGTGCGTCTGGCTCGCATAGAACTGCAAAAAATTGCACATTTTTGTTCCTGGCTAAATTCTGAAAACGCTATAGCTAGCTGGCCCGCACCGAGACGCGTCTCCAGACGCCTCAAACGTGCGTCTGGCTCGCATAGAACTGCAAAAAATTGCACATTTTTGTTCCTGGCTAAATTCTAAAGACGATATAGCTAGCTGGCCCGCGCCGAGACGCGTCTCCAGACGCCTCAAACGAGCGTCTGGCTCGCATAGAACTGCAAAAAATTGCACATTTTTGTTCCTGGCTAAATTCTAAAAACGCTATAGCTAGCTGGCCCGCGCCGAGACGCGTCTCCAGGCGCCTCAAACGTGCGTCTGGCTCGCATAGAACTGCAAAAAATTGCACATTTTTGTTCCTGGCTAAATTCTGAAAACGCTATAGCTAGCTGGCCCGCACCGAGACGCGTCTCCAGACGCCTCAAACATGCGTCTGGCTCGCATAGAACTGCAAAAAATTGCACATTTTTGTTCCTGGCTAAATTCTAAAAACGATATAGCTAGCTGGCCCGCGCCGAGACGCGTCTCCAGACGCCTCAAACGTGCGTCTGGCTCGCATAGAACTGCAAAAAATTGCACATTTTTGTTCCAGGCTAAATTCTAAAAACGCTATAGCTAGCTGGCCCGCGCCGAGACGCGTCTCCAGACGCCTCAAACGAGCGTCTGGCTCGCATAGAACTGCAAAAAATTGCACATTTTTGTTCCTGGCTAAATTCTAAAAACGCTATAGCTAGCTGGCCCGCGCCGAGACGCGTCTCCAGACGCCTCAAACGTGCGTCTGGCTCGCATAGAACTGCAAAAAATTGCAAATTTATGTTCCTGGCTCAATTCTACAAACGCTATATCTAGCTGGCCCGCGCCGAGACGCGTCTCCAGACGCCTCAAACGTGCGTCTGGCTCGCATAGAACTGCAAAAAATTGCACATTTTTGTTCCAGGCTAAATTCTAAAAACGCTATAGCTAGCTGGCCCGCGCCGAGACGCGTCTCCAGACGCCTCAAACGTGCGTCTGGCTCGCATAGAACTGCAAAAAATTGCACATTTTTGTTCCTGGCTAAATTCTACAAACGCTATATCTAGCTGGCCCGCGCCGAGACGCGTCTCCAGACGCCTCAAACGTGCGTCTGGCTCGCATAGAACTGCAAAAAATTGCACATTTTTGTTCCAGGCTAAATTCTAAAAACGCTATAGCTTGCTGGCCCGCGCCGAGACGCGTCTCCAGACGCCTCAAACGAGCGTCTGGCTCGCATAAAACTGCAAAAAATTGCACATTTTTGTTCCTGGCTAAATTCTAAAAACGATATAGCTAGCTGGCCCGCGCCGAGACGCGTCTCCAGGCGCCTCAAACGTGCGTCTGGCTCGCATAGAACTGCAAAAAATTGCACATTTTTGTTCCTGGCTAAATTCTAAAAACGCTATAGCTAGCTGGCCCGCGCCGAGACGCGTCTCCAGACGCCTCAAACGTGCGTCTGGCTCGCATAGAACTGCAAAAAATTGCACATTTTTGTTCCAGGCTAAATTCTAAAAACGCTATAGCTAGCTGGCCCGCGCCGAGACGCGTCTCCAGACGCCTCAAACGAGCGTCTGGCTCGCATAGAACTGCAAAAAATTGCACATTTTTGTTCCTGGCTAAATTCTAAAAACGCTATAGCTAGCTGGCCCGCGCCGAGACGCGTCTCCAGACGCCTCAAACGTGCGTCTGGCTCGCATAGAACTGCAAAAAATTGCAAATTTATGTTCC
The DNA here is from genome assembly GCA_947578705.1 of Lacanobia wlatinum. Taxonomy (NCBI): domain Eukaryota; kingdom Metazoa; phylum Arthropoda; class Insecta; order Lepidoptera; family Noctuidae; genus Lacanobia; species Lacanobia wlatinum. The sequence goes on from OX388034.1 coordinate 28,323,533, forward strand.
TGGCTCAATTCTACAAACGCTATATCTAGCTGGCCCGCGCCGAGACGCGTCTCCAGACGCCTCAAACGTGCGTCTGGCTCGCATAGAACTGCAAAAAATTGCACATTTTTGTTCCAGGCTAAATTCTAAAAACGCTATAGCTAGCTGGCCCGCGCCGAGACGCGTCTCCAGACGCCTCAAACGTGCGTCTGGCTCGCATAGAACTGCAAAAAATTGCACATTTTTGTTCCTGGCTAAATTCTACAAACGCTATATCTAGCTGGCCCGCGCCGAGACGCGTCTTCAGACGCCTCAAACGTGCGTCTGGCTCGCATAGAACTGCAAAAAATTGCACATTTTTGTTCCAGGCTAAATTCTAAAAACGCTATAGCTTGCTGGCCCGCGCCGAGACGCGTCTCCAGACGCCTCAAACGAGCGTCTGGCTCGCATAAAACTGCAAAAAATTGCACATTTTTGTTCCTGGCTAAATTCTAAAAACGCTATAGCTAGCTGCCCCGCGCCGAGACGCGTCTCCAGACGCCTCAAACGTGCGTCTGGCTCGCATAGAACTGCAAAAAATTGCAAATTTATGTTCCTGGCTAAATTCTACAAACGCTATATCTAGCTGGCCCGCGCCGAGACGCGTCTCCAGACGCCTCAAACGTGCGTCTGGCTCGCATAGAACTGCAAAAAATTGCACATTTTTGTTCCTGGCTAAATTCTAAAAACGCTATAACTTGCTGGCCCGCGTCGAGACGCGTCTCCAGACGCCTCAAACGTGCGTCTGGCTCGCATAGAACTGCATAAAATTACACATTTTTGTTCCTGGCTAAATTCTTAAAACGCTATAGCTAGCTGGCCCGCGCCGAGACGCGTCTCCAGACGCCTCAAACGTGCGTCTGGCTCGCATAGAACTGCAAAAAATTGCACATTTTTGTTCCTGGCTAAAATCTAAAAACGCTATAGCTAGCTGGCCCGCGCCGAGACGCGTCTCCAGACGCCTCAAACGTGCGTCTGGCTCGCATAGAACTGCAAAAAATTGCACATTTTTGTTCCTGGCTAAATTCTAAAAACGCTATAGCTAGCTGGCCCGCGCCGAGACGCGTCTCCAGATGCCTCAAACGTGCGTCTGGCTCGCATAGAACTGCAAAAAATTGCACATTTTTGTTCCTGGCTAAATTCTACAAACGCTATATCTAGCTGGCCCGCGCCGAGACGCGTCTCCAGACGCCTCAAACGTGCGTCTGGCTCGCATAGAACTGCAAAAAATTGCACATTTTTGTTCTTGGCTAAATTCTAAAAACGCTATAGCTAGCTGGCCCGCGTCGAGACGCGTCTCCAGGCGCCTCAAACGTGCGTCTGGCTCGCATAGAACTGCAAAAAATTGCACATTTTTGTTCCTGGCTAAATTCTGAAAACGCTATAGCTAGCTGGCCCGCACCGAGACGCGTCTCCAGACGCCTCAAACGTGCGTCTGGCTCGCATAGAACTGCAAAAAATTGCACATTTTTGTTCCTGGCTAAATTCTACAAACGCTATATCTAGCTGGCCCGCGCCGAGACGCGTCTCCAGACGCCTCAAACGTGCGTCTGGCTCGCATAGAACTGCAAAAAATTGCACATTTTTGTTCTTGGCTAAATTCTAAAAACGCTATAGCTAGCTGGCCCGCGTCGAGACGCGTCTCCAGGCGCCTCAAACGTGCGTCTGGCTCGCATAGAACTGCAAAAAATTGCACATTTTTGTTCCTGGCTAAATTCTGAAAACGCTATAGCTAGCTGGCCCGCACCGAGACGCGTCTCCAGACGCCTCAAACGTGCGTCTGGCTCGCATAGAACTGCAAAAAATTGCACATTTTTGTTCCTGGCTAAATTCTAAAGACGATATAGCTAGCTGGCCCGCGCCGAGACGCGTCTCCAGACGCCTCAAACGAGCGTCTGGCTCGCATAGAACTGCAAAAAATTGCACATTTTTGTTCCTGGCTAAATTCTAAAAACGCTATAGCTAGCTGGCCCGCGCCGAGACGCGTCTCCAGGCGCCTCAAACGTGCGTCTGGCTCGCATAGAACTGCAAAAAATTGCACATTTTTGTTCCTGGCTAAATTCTGAAAACGCTATAGCTAGCTGGCCCGCACCGAGACGCGTCTCCAGACGCCTCAAACATGCGTCTGGCTCGCATAGAACTGCAAAAAATTGCACATTTTTGTTCCTGGCTAAATTCTAAAAACGATATAGCTAGCTGGCCCGCGCCGAGACGCGTCTCCAGACGCCTCAAACGTGCGTCTGGCTCGCATAGAACTGCAAAAAATTGCACATTTTTGTTCCAGGCTAAATTCTAAAAACGCTATAGCTAGCTGGCCCGCGCCGAGACGCGTCTCCAGACGCCTCAAACGAGCGTCTGGCTCGCATAGAACTGCAAAAAATTGCACATTTTTGTTCCTGGCTAAATTCTAAAAACGCTATAGCTAGCTGGCCCGCGCCGAGACGCGTCTCCAGACGCCTCAAACGTGCGTCTGGCTCGCATAGAACTGCAAAAAATTGCAAATTTATGTTCCTGGCTCAATTCTACAAACGCTATATCTAGCTGGCCCGCGCCGAGACGCGTCTCCAGACGCCTCAAACGTGCGTCTGGCTCGCATAGAACTGCAAAAAATTGCACATTTTTGTTCCAGGCTAAATTCTAAAAACGCTATAGCTAGCTGGCCCGCGCCGAGACGCGTCTCCAGACGCCTCAAACGTGCGTCTGGCTCGCATAGAACTGCAAAAAATTGCACATTTTTGTTCCTGGCTAAATTCTACAAACGCTATATCTAGCTGGCCCGCGCCGAGACGCGTCTCCAGACGCCTCAAACGTGCGTCTGGCTCGCATAGAACTGCAAAAAATTGCACATTTTTGTTCCAGGCTAAATTCTAAAAACGCTATAGCTTGCTGGCCCGCGCCGAGACGCGTCTCCAGACGCCTCAAACGAGCGTCTGGCTCGCATAAAACTGCAAAAAATTGCACATTTTTGTTCCTGGCTAAATTCTAAAAACGCTATAGCTAGCTGCCCCGCGCCGAGACGCGTCTCCAGACGCCTCAAACGTGCGTCTGGCTCGCATAGAACTGCAAAAAATTGCAAATTTATGTTCCTGGCTAAATTCTACAAACGCTATATCTAGCTGGCCCGCGCCGAGACGCGTCTCCAGACGCCTCAAACGTGCGTCTGGCTCGCATAGAACTGCAAAAAATTGCACATTTTTGTTCCTGGCTAAATTCTAAAAACGCTATAACTTGCTGGCCCGCGTCGAGACGCGTCTCCAGACGCCTCAAACGTGCGTCTGGCTCGCATAGAACTGCATAAAATTACACATTTTTGTTCCTGGCTAAATTCTTAAAACGCTATAGCTAGCTGGCCCGCGCCGAGACGCGTCTCCAGACGCCTCAAACGTGCGTCTGGCTCGCATAGAACTGCAAAAAATTGCACATTTTTGTTCCTGGCTAAAATCTAAAAACGCTATAGCTAGCTGGCCCGCGCCGAGACGCGTCTCCAGACGCCTCAAACGTGCGTCTGGCTCGCATAGAACTGCAAAAAATTGCACATTTTTGTTCCTGGCTAAATTCTAAAAACGCTATAGCTAGCTGGCCCGCGCCGAGACGCGTCTCCAGACGCCTCAAACGTGCGTCTGGCTCGCATAGTACTGCAAAAAATTGCACATTTTTGTTCCTAGCTAAATTCTAACAACGCTATAGCTAGCTGGCCCGCGCCGAGACGCGTCTCCAGACGCCTCAAACGTGCGTCTGGCTCGCATAGAACTGCAAAAAATTGCACATTTTTGTTCCTGGCTAAATTCTAAAAACGCTATAGCTAGCTGGCTCGCGCCGAGACGCGTCTCCAGACGCCTCAAACGTGCGTCTGGCTCGCATAGAACTGCAAAAAATTGCACATTTTTGTTCCTGGCTAAATTCTAAAAGCGCTATAGCTAGCTGGCCCACGTCGAGACGCGTCTTCAGACGCCTCAAACGTGCGTCTGGCTCGCATAGAACTGCAAAAAATGGCACATTTTTGTTCCTGGCTAAATTCTAAAAACGCTATAGCTAGCTGGCCCGCGCCGAGACGCGTCTCCAGACGCCTCAAACGTGCGTCTGGCTCGCATAGAACTGCAAAAAATTGCACATTTTTGTTCCTAGCTAAATTCTAACAACGCTATGGCTAGCTGGCCCGCGCCGAGACGCGTCTCCAGACGCCTCAAACGTGCGTCTGGCTCGCATAGAACTGCAAAAAATTGCACATTTTTGTTCCTGGCTAAATTCTAAAAACGCTATAGCTAGCTGGCCCGCGCCGAGACGCGTCTCCAGACGCCTCAAACGTGCGTCTGGCTCGCATAGAACTGCAAAAAATTGCACATTTTTGTTCCTGGCTAAATTCTAAAAACGCTATAGCTAGCTGGCCCGCACCGAGACGCGTCTCCAGACGCCTCAAACGTGCGTCTGGCTCGCATAGAACTGCAAATAATTGCACATTTTTGTTCCTGGCTTAATTCTAAAGACGCTATAGCTAGCTGGCCCGCGCCGAGACGCGTCTCCAGACGCCTCAAACGTGCGTCTGGCTCGCACAGAACTGCAAAAAATTGCACACTTTTGTTCCTGGATAAATTCTAAAAACGCTATAGCTAGCTGGCCCGCGCCGAGACGCGTCTCCAGACGCCTCAAACGTGCGTCTGGTTCGCATAGAACTGCAAAAAATTGCACATTTTTGTTCCTGGCTAAATTCTTATAACGCTATAGCTAGCTGGCCCGCGCCGAGACGCGTCTCCAGACGCCTCAAACGTGCGTCTGGCTCGCATAGAACTGCAAAATATTGCACATTTTTGTTCCTGGCTAATTTCTAAAAGCGCTATAGCTAGCTGGCCCGCGTAGAGACGCGTCTCCAGACGCCTCAAACGTGCGTCTGGCTCGCATAGAACTGCAAAAAATTGCATATTTTTGTTCCTGGCTAAATTCGAAAAGCGCTATAGCTAGCTGGCCCGCGCCGAGACGCGTCTCCAAACGCCTCAAACGTGCGTCTGGCTCGCGTAGAACTGCAAAAAATTGCACATTTTTGTTCCTGGCTAAATTCTAAAAACGCTATAGCCAGCTGGCCCGCGCCGAGACGCGTCTCCAGACGCCTCAAACGTGCGTCTGGCTCGCATAGAACTGCAAAAAATTGCACATTTTTGTTCCTGGCTAAATTCTAAAAACGCTATAGCTAGCTGGCCCGCGCCGAGACGCGTCTCCAGACGCCTCAAACGTGCGTCTGGCTCGCATAGAACTGCAAAAAATTGCACATTTTTGTTCTTGGCTAAATTCTAAAAGCGCTATAGCTAGCTGGCCCGCGCCGAGACGCGTCTCCAGACGCCTCAAACGTGCGTCTGGCTCGCATAGAACTGCAAAAAATTGCAAATTTATGTTCCTGGCTAAATTCTAAAAACGCTATATCTAGCTGGCCCGCGCCGAGACGCGTCTCCAGACGCCTCAAACGTGCGTCTGGCGCGCATAGAACTGCAAAAAATTGCACATTTTTGTTCCTGGCTAAATTCTAAAAACGCTATAGCTAGCTGGCCCGCGCCGAGACGCGTCTCCAGACGCCTCAAACGTGCGTCTGGCTCGCATAGAACTACAAAAAATTGCACATTTTTGTTCCTGGCTAAATTCTACAAACGCTATAGCTAGTTGGCCCGCGTCGAGACGCCTCTCCAGACGCCTCAAACGTGCGTCTGGCTCGCATAGAACTGCAAAAAATTGCACAGTTTTGTTCCTGGCTAAATTCTAAAAACGCTATAGCTAGCTGGCCCGCGCCGAGACGCGTCTCCAGACGCCTCAAACGTGCGTCTGGCTCGCATAGAACTGCAAAAAATTGCACATTTTTGTTCCTGGCTAAATTCTAAAAACGCTATAGCTAGCTGGCTCGCGTAGAGCCGCGTCTCCAGACGCCTCAAACGTGCGTCTGGCTCGCATAGAACTGCAAAAAATTGCACATTTTTGTTCCTGGCTAAATCCTAAAAACGCTATAGCTAGCTGGCCAGCGCCGAGACGCGTCTCCAAACGCCTCAAACGTGCATCTGGCTCACATAGAACTGCAAAAAATTGCACATTTTTGTTCCTGGCTAAATTCTAAAAACGCTAAAGCTAGCTGGCCGGCGCCGAGACGCCTCAAACGTGCGTCTGGCTCGCATAGAACTGCAAAAAATGCATATTTTTGTTCCTGGCTAAATCCTAAAAACGCTATAGCTAGCTGGCCCGCGCCGAGACGCGTCTCCAGACGCCTCAAACGTGCGTCTGTCTCGCATAGAACTGCAAAAAATTGCACATTTTTGTTCCTAGCTAAATTCTAAAAGCGCTATAGCTAGTTGGCCCGCGTCGAGACGCCTCTCCAGACGCCTCAAACGTTCGTCTGGCTCGCATAGAACTGCAAAAAATTGCACATTTTCGTTCCTGGCTAAATTGTAAAAACGCTATAGCTAGCTGGCCCGCGCCGAGACGCGTCTCCAGACGCCTCAAACGTGCGTCTGGCTCGCATAGAACTGCAAAAAATTGCACATTTTTGTTCCTGGCTAAATTCTAAAAACGCTATAGCTAGCTGGCCCGCGCCGAGACGCGTCTCCAGACGCCTCAAACGTGCGTCTGGCTCGCATAGAACTGCAAAAAATTGCACATTTTTGTTCCTGGCTAAATTCTAAAAACGCTATAGCTAGCTGGCCCGCGCCGAGACGCGTCTCCAGACGCCTCAAACGTGCGTCTGGCTCGCATAGAACTGCAAAAAATTGCACATTTTTGTTCCTGGCTAAATTCTAAAAACGCTATAGCTAGCTGGCCCGCGCCGAGACGCGTCTCCAGACGCCTCAAACGTGCGTCTGGCGTGCATAGAACTGCAAAAAATTGCACATTTTTGTTCCTGGCTAAATTCTAAAAACGCTATAGCTAGCTGGCCCGCGCCGAGACGCGTCTCCAGAAGCCTCAACCGTGCGTCTGGTTCGCATAGAACTGCAAAATATTGCACATTTTTGTTCCTGGCTAAATTCTAAAAACGCTATAGCTAGCTGGCCCGCGCCGAGACGCGTCTCCAGACGCCTCAAACGTGCGTCTGGCGCGCATAGAACTGCAAAAAATTGCACATTTTTGTTCCTGGCTAAATTCTAAAAACGCTATAGCTAGCTGGCCCGCGCCGAGACGCGTCTCCAGACGCCTCAAACGTGCGTCTGGCTCGCATAGAACTGCAAAAAATTGCACATTTTTGTTCCTGGCTAAATTCTAAAAACGCTATAGCTAGCTGGCCCGCGCCGAGACGCGTCTCCAGACGCCTCAAACGTGCGTCTGCCTCGCATAGAACTGCAAAAAATTGCACATTTTTGTTCCTACCTAAATTCTAAAAATGCTATAGCTAGCTGGCCCGCGCCGAGACGCGTCTCCAGACGCCTCAAACGGGCGTCTGGCTCGCATAGAACTGCAAAAATTTGCACATTTTTGTTCCTGGCTAAATTCTAAAAACGCTATAGCTAGCTGGCCCGCGCCGAGACGCGTCTCCAGACGCCTCAAACGTGCGTCTGGCTCGCATAGAACTGCAAAAAATTGCACATTTTTGTTCCTGGCTAAATTCTAAAAACGCTATAGCTAGCTGGCCCGCACCGAGACGCGTCTCCAGACGCCTCAAACGTGCGTCTGGCTCGCATAGAACTGCAAAAAATTGCACATTTTTGTTCCTGGCTAAATTCTAAAAACGCTATAGCTAGCTGGCCCGCGCCGAGACGCGTCTCCAGACGCCTCAAACGTGCGTCTGGCTCGCATAGAACTGCAAAAAATTGCACATTTTTGTTCCTGGCTAAATTCTAAAAACGCTATAGCTAGCTGGCCCGCGTCGAGACGCGTCTCCAGACGCCTCAAACGTTCGTCTGGCTCGCATAGAACTGCAAAAAATTGCACATTTTCGTTCCTGGCTAAATTGTAAAAACGCTATAGCTAGCTGGCCCGCGCCGAGACGCGTCTCCAGACGCCTCAAACGTGCGTCTGGCTCGCATAGAACTGCAAAAAATTGCACATTTTTGTTCCTGGCTAAATTCTAAAAACGCTATAGCTAGCTGGCCCGCACCGAGACGCGTCTCCAGACGCCTCAAACGTGCGTCTGGCTCGCATAGAACTGCAAAAAATTGCACATTTTTGTTCCTGGCTAAATTCTAAAAACGCTATAGCTAGCTAGCCCGCGCCGAGACGCGTCTCCAGACGCCTCAAACGTGCGTCTGGCTCGCATAGAACTGCAAAAAATTGCACATTTTTGTTCCTGGCTAAATTCTTTAAACGCTATAGCTAGCTGGCCCGCGTCGAGACGCGTCTCCAGACGCCTCAAACGTGCGTCTGGCTCGCATAGAACTGCAAAAAATTGCACATTTTTGTTCCTGGCTAAATTCTAAAAACGCTATAGCTAGCTGGCCCGCGCCGAGACGCGTCTCCAGACGCCTCAAACGTGCGTCTGGCTCGCATAGAACTGCAAAAAATTGCACATTTTTGTTCCTAGCTAATTTCTAAAAACGATATAGCTAGTTGGCCCGCGTCGAGACGCCTCTCCAGACGCCTCAAACGTGCGTCTGTCTCGCATAGAACTGCAAAAAAATGCACATTTTTGTTCCTTGCTAAATTCTAAAACGGCTATAGCTAGCTGGCCAGCGCCGAGACGCGTCCCCAGACGCCTCAAACGTGCGTCTGGCTCACATAGAACTGCGAAAAATTACACATTTTTGTTCCTGGCTAAATTCTAGAAACGCTATAGCTAGCTGGCCCGCGCCGAGACGCGTCTCCAGACGCCTCAAACCTGCGTCTGTCTCGCATAGAACTGCAAAAAATTGCACATTTTTGTTCCTAGCTAAATTCTAAAAGCGCTATAGCTAGTTGGCCCGCGTCGAGACGCCTCTCCAGACGCCTCAAACGTTCGTCTGGCTCGCATAGAACTGCAAAAAATTGCACATTTTCGTTCCTGGCTAAATTGTAAAAACGCTATAGCTAGCTGGCCCGCGCCGAGACGCGTCTCCAGACGCCTCAAACGTGCGTCTGGCTCGCATAGAACTGCAAAAAATTGCACATTTTTGTTCCTGGCTAAATTCTAAAAACGCTATAGCTAGCTGGCCCGCGCCGAGACGCGTCTCCAGACGCCTCAAACGTGCGTCTGGCTCGCATAGAACTGCAAAAAATTGCACATTTTTGTTCCTGGCTAAATTCTAAAAACGCTATAGCTAGCTGGCCCGCGCCGAGACGCGTCTCCAGACGCCTCAAACGTGCGTCTGGCTCGCATAGAACTGCAAAAAATTGCACATTTTTGTTCCTGGCTAAATTCTAAAAACGCTATAGCTAGCTGGCCCGCGCCGAGACGCGTCTCCAGACGCCTTAAACGTGCGTCTGGCGCGCATAGAACTGCAAAAAATTGCACATTTTTGTTCCTGGCTAAATTCTAAAAACGCTATAGCTAGCTGGCCCGCGCCGAGACGCGTCTCCAGACGCCTCAAACGTGCGTCTGGTTCGCATAGAACTGCAAAAAATTGCACATTTTTGTTCCTGGCTAAATTTTAAAAACGCTATAGCTAGCTGGCCCGCGCCGAGACGCGTCTCCAGACGCCTCAAACGTGCGTCTGGCTCGCATAGAACTGCAAAAAATTGCACATTTTTGTTCCTGGCTAAATTCTAAAAACGCTATAGCTAGCTGGCCCGCGCCGAGACGCGTCTCCAGACGCCTCAAACGTGCGTCTGGCTCGCATAGAACTGCAAAAAATTGCACATTTTTGTTCCTGGCTAAATTCTAAAAACGCTATAGCTAGCTGGCCCGCGCCGAGACGCGTCTCCAGACGCCTCAAACGTGCGTCTGCCTCGCATAGAACTGCAAAAAATTGCACATTTTTGTTCCTACCTAAATTCTAAAAATGCTATAGCTAGCTGGCCCGCGCTGAGACGCGTCTCCAGACGCCTCAAACGTGCGTCTGGCTCGCATAGAACTGCAAAAATTTGCACATTTTTGTTCCTGGCTAAATTCTAAAAACGCTATAGCTAGCTGGCCCGCGCCGAGACGCGTCTCCAGACGCCTCAAACGTGCGTCTGGCTCGCAAAGAACTGCAAAAAATTGCACATTTTTGTTCCTGGCTAAATTCTAAAAACGCTATAGCTAGCTGGCCCGCACCGAGACGCGTCTCCAGACGCCTCAAACGTGCGTCTGGCTCGCATAGAACTGCAAAAAATTGCACATTTTTGTTCCTGGCTAAATTCTAAAAACGCTATAGCTAGCTAGCCCGCGCCGAGACGCGTCTCCAGACGCCTCAAACGTGCGTCTGGCTCGCATAGAACTGCAAAAAATTGCACATTTTTGTTCCTGGCTAAATTCTAAAAACGCTATAGCTAGCTGGCCCGCGTCGAGACGCGTCTCCAGGCGCCTCAAACGTGCGTCTGGCTCGCATAGAACTGCAAAAAATTGCACATTTTTGTTCCTGGCTAAATTCTGAAAACGCTATAGCTAGCTAGCCCGCACCGAGACGCGTCTCCAGACGCCTCAAACGTGCGGCTGGCTCGAGTAGAACTGCAAAAAATTGCACATTTTTGTTCCTGGCTAAATTCTGAAAACGATATAGCTAGCTGGCCCGCACCGAGACGCGTCTCCAGACGCCTCAAACGTGCGGCTGGCTCGCATAGAACTGCAAAAAATTGCACATTTTTGTTCCTGGCTAAATTCTAAAAACGCTATAGCTAGCTGGCCCGCGCCGAGACGCGTCTCCAGACGCCTCAAACGTGCGCCTGGCTCGCATAGAACTGCAAAAAGTTGCACATTTTTGTTCCTGGCTAAATTCTAAAAACGCTATAGCTAGCTGGCCCGCGCCGAGACGCGTCTCCAGACGCCTCAAACGTGCGCCTGGCTCGCATACAAATGCAAAAAGTTGCACATTTTTGTTCCTGGCTAAATTCTAAAAACGCTATAGCTAGCTGGCCCGCGCCGAGACGCGTCTCCAGACGCCTCAAACGTGCGTCTGGCTTGCATAGAACTGCAAAAAATTGCAAATTTATTTTCCTGGCTAAATTCTAAAAACGCTATATCTAGCTGGCCCGCGCCGAGACGCGTCTCCAGACGCCTCAAACGTGCGTCTGGCACGCATAGAACTGCAAAAAATTGCACATTTTTGTTCCTGGCTAAATTCTAAAAACGCTATAGCTAGCTGGCCCGCGCCGAGACGCGTCTCCAGACGCCTCAAACGTGCGTCTGGCTCGCATAGAACTGCAAAAAATTGCACATTTTTGTTCCTGGCTAAATTCTAAAAACGCTATAGCTAGCTGGCCCGCGCCGAGACGCGTCTCCAGACGCCTCAAACGTGCGTCTGGCTCGCATAGAACTGCAAAAAATTGCACATTTTTGTTCCTGGCTAAATGCTTAAAACGCTATAGCTAGCTGGCCCGCGCCGAGACGCGTCTCCAGACGCCTCAAACGTGCGTCTGGCTCGCATAGAACTGCAAAAAATTGCACATTTTTGTTCCTGGCTAAATTCTAAAAACGCTATAGCTAGCTGGCCCGCGCCGAGACGCGTCACCAGACGCCTCAAACGTGCGTCTGGCTCGCATAGAACTGTAAAAAATTGCACATTTTTGTTCCTACCTAAATTCTTAAAATGCTATAGCTAGCTGGCCCGCGCCGAGACGCGTCTCCAGACGCCTCAAACGAGCGTATGGCTCGCATAGAACTGCAAAAAATTGCACATTTTTGTTCCTGGCTAAATTCTAAAAACGTTCGACCTTTGGGTTTTTGTATTTCGACGAAATATATCTCCGCCACGATCTGGAGGGTTATCATTTGTTGACATCATGAATTACTTTATAACAACACGGATGAATTAAAAATATCAAAAGAAATAAACAAATAGATATCAATCGATTAAGTTATTTCGCGTTACCCACACACAAGAAAAATAAATGCACTTACCGAAAGCTGGAGAAATTGACTAATTACCTGTAAATAAATGAACAGACACTTTGAAAAACTTACAAAACACGCACTTACTACAATATAGCACCGCTAGGAACAATTCACAAGCCTTAAAATAAACACACAACGCGAATTCCGAATTTACAATACGCAGCGATATAATAAACACCGCAGTGCGCGCGAGTGGGGAGGGAACGCTATAGCTAGCTGGCCCGCGCCGAGACGCATCTCCAGACGCCTCAAACGTGCGTCTGGCTTGCATAGAACTGCAAAAAATTGCAAATTTATTTTCCTGGCTAAATTCTAAAAACGCTATATCTAGCTGGCCCGCGCCGAGACGCGTCTCCAGACGCCTCAAACGTGCGTCTGGCACGCATAGATCTGCAAAAAATTGCACATTTTTGTTCCTGGCTAAATTCTAAAAACGCTATAGCTAGCTGGCCCGCGCCGAGACGCGTCTCCAGACGCCTCAAACGTGCGTCTGGCTCGCATAGAACTGCAAAAAATTGCACATTTTTGTTCCTGGCTAAATTCTAAAAACGCTATAGCTAGCTGGCCCGCGCCGAGACGCGTCTCCAGACGCCTCAAACGTGCGTCTGGCTCGCATAGAACTGCAAAAAATTGCACATTTTTGTTCCTGGCTAAATGCTTAAAACGCTATAGCTAGCTGGCCCGCGCCGAGACGCGTCTCCAGACGCCTCAAACGTGCGTCTGGCTCGCATAGAACTGCAAAAAATTGCACATTTTTGTTCCTGGCTAAATTCTAAAAACGCTATAGCTAGCTGGCCCGCGCCGAGACGCGTCACCAGACGCCTCAAACGTGCGTCTGGCTCGCATAGAACTGTAAAAAATTGCACATTTTTGTTCCTACCTAAATTCTTAAAATGCTATAGCTAGCTGGCCCGCGCTGAGACGCGTCTCCAGACGCCTCAAACGAGCGTATGGCTCGCATAGAACTGCAAAAAATTGCACATTTTTGTTCCTGGCTAAATTCTAAAAACGTTCGACCTTTGGGTTTTTGTATTTCGACGAAATATATCTCCGCCACGATCTGGAGGGTTATCATTTGTTGACATCATGAATTACTTTATAACAACACGGATGAATTAAAAATATCAAAAGAAATAAACAAATAGATATCAATCGATTAAGTTATTTCGCGTTACCCACACACAAGAAAAATAAATGCACTTACCGAAAGCTGAAGAAATTGACTAATTACCTGTAAATAAATGAACAGACACTTTGAAAAACTTACAAAACACGCACTTACTACAATATAGCACCGCTAGGAACAATTCACAAGCCTTAAAATAAACACACAACGCGAATTCCGAATTTACAATACGCAGCGATATAATAAACACCGCAGTGCGCGCGAGTGGGGAGGGAACGCTATAGCTAGCTGGCCCGCGCCGAGACGCATCTCCAGACGCCTCAAACGTGCGTCTGGCTCGCATAGAACTGCAAAAAATTGCAAATTTATTTTCCTGGCTAAATTCTAAAAACGCTATATCTAGCTGGCCCGCGCCGAGACGCGTCTCCAGACGCCTCAAACGTGCGTCTGGCTCGCATAGAACTGCAAAAAATTGCACAATTTTGTTCCTGGCTAAATTCTATAAACGCTATAGCTAGCTGGCCCGCGCCGAGACGCGTCTCCAGACGCCTCAAACGTGCGTCTGGTTCGCATAGAACGGCAAAAAATTGCACATTTTTGTTCCTGGCTAAATTCTAAAAACGCTATAGCTAGCTGGCCCGCGCCGAGACGCGTCTCCAGACGCCTCAAACGTGCGTCTGGCTCGCATAGAACTGCAAAAAATTGCACATTTTTGTTCCAGGCTAAATTCTAAAAACGCTATAGCTAGCTGGCCCGGGCCGAGACGCGTCTCCAGACGCCTCAAACGTGCGTCTGGCTCGCATAGAACTGCAAAAAATTGCACATTTTTGTTCCTGGCTAAATTCTAAAAACGCTATAGCTAGCTGGCCCGCGCCGAGACGCGTCTCCAGACGCCTCAAACGTGCGTCTGGCTCGCATAGAACTGCAAAAAATTGCACATTTTTGTTCCTGGCTAAATTCTAAAAACGCTATAACTAGCTGGCCCGCGCCGAGACGCGTCTCCAGACGCCTCAAACGTGCGTCTGGCTCGCATAGAACTGCAAAAAATTGCACATTTTTGTTCCTGGCTAAATTCTAAAAACGCTATAGCTAGCTGGCCCGCGCCGAGACGCGTCACCAGACGCCTCAAACGTGCGTCTGGCTCGCATAGAACTGCAAAATATTGCACATTTTTGTTCCTGGCTAAATTCTAAAAACGCTATAGCTAGCTGGCCCGCGCCGAGACGCGTCACCAGACGCCTCAAACGTGCGTCTGGCTCGCATAGAACTGCAAAAAATTGCAAATTTATGTTCGTGGCTAAATTCTAAAAACGCTATATCTAGCTGGCCCGCGCCGAGACACGTCTCCAGACGCCTCAAACGTGCGTCTGGCACGCATAGAACTGCAAAAAATTGCACATTTTTGTTCCTGGCTAAATTCTAAAAACGCTATAGCTAGCTGGCCCGCACCGAGACGCGTCTTCAGACGCCTCAAACGTGCGTCTGGCTCGCATAGAACTGCAAAAAATTGCACATTTTTGTTCCTGGCTAAATTCTAAAAACGCTATAACTAGCTGGCCCGCGCCGAGACGCGTCTCCAGACGCCTCAAACGTGCGTCTGGCTCGCATAGAACTGCAAAAAATTGCACATTTTTGTTCCTGGCTAAATTCTAAAAACGCTATAGCTAGCTGGCCCGCACCGAGACGCGTCACCAGACGCCTCAAACGTGCGTCTGGCTCGCATAGAACTGCAAAAAATTGCAAATTTATGTTCCTGGCTAAATTCTACAAACGCTATATCTAGCTGGCCCGCGCCGAGACGCGTCTCCAGACGCCTCAAACGTGCGTCTGGCTCGCATAGAACTGCAAAAAATTGCACATTTTTGTTCCAGGCTAAATTCTAAAAACGCTATAGCTTGCTGGCCCGCGCCGAGACGCGTCTCCAGACGCCTCAAACGAGCGTCTGGCTCGCATAAAACTGCAAAAAATTGCACATTTTTGTTCCTGGCTAAATTCTAAAAACGCTATAGCTAGCTGCCCCGCGCCGAGACGCGTCTCCAGACGCCTCAAACGTGCGTCTGGCTCGCATAGAACTGCAAAAAATTGCAAATTTATGTTCCTGGCTAAATTCTACAAACGCTATATCTAGCTGGCCCGCGCCGAGACGCGTCTCCAGACGCCTCAAACGTGCGTCTGGCTCGCATAGAACTGCAAAAAATTGCACATTTTTGTTCCTGGCTAAATTCTAGAAACGCTATAGCTAGCTGGCCCGCGTCGAGACGCGTCTCCAGGCGCCTCAAACGTGCGTCTGGCTCGCATAGAACTGCAAAAAATTGCACATTTTTGTTCCTGGCTAAATTCTGAAAACGCTATAGCTAGCTGGCCCGCACCGAGACGCGTCTCCAGACGCCTCAAACGTGCATCTGGCTCGCATAGAACTGCAAAAAATTGCACATTTTTGTTCCTGGCTAAATTCTAAAAACGCTATAGCTAGCTGGCCCGCGCCGAGACGCGTCTCCAGACGCCTCAAACGTGCGTCTGGCTCGCATAGAACTGCAAAAAATTGCACATTTTTGTTCCTGGCTAAATTCTAAAAACGCTATAGCTAGCTGGCCCGCGCCGAGACGCGTCTCCAGACGCCTCAAACGTGCGTCTGGCTCGCATAGTACTGCAAAAAATTGCACATTTTTGTTCCTGGCTAAATTCTAAAAACGCTATAGCTAGCTGGCCCGCGCCGAGACGCGTCTCCAGACGCCTCAAACGTGCGTCTGGCTCGCATAGAACTGCAAAAAATTGCACATTTTTGTTCCTGGCTAAATTCTAAAAACGCTATAGCTAGCTGGCCCGCGCCGACACGCGTCTCCAGACGCCTCAAACGTGCGTCTGGCTCGCATAGAACTGCAAAAAATTGCACATTTTTCTTCCTGGCTAAATTCTGAAAACGCTATAGCTAGCTGGCCTGCGCCGAGACGCGTCTCCAGACGCCTCAAACGTGCGTCTGGCTCGCATAGAACTGCAAAATATAGTATATATATCTATATAGTAGATTAACTTGGACCCGAGATGTGAACAAAGTGAAAACAAGAGCATCGGCTTACCTTTTGTTGTCTACGCCTCATCGAACTGCTGCATTCCGTGGAAGTTTTAAATTCGCAGCTTCTCGTTGCTGGAACGACCTGCCACCGCCGTTTCGTGCTATAAAAACAATTGGTACTTTTAGTTCAAAATTCAAGCAACACCTACTGCGCATTCAAAAAGAAACTACATAAAAATATTAACTTACCCAGGGTATGCACGCAACGAGTATTTGTGAACGGTCCCATGTTCTCGTTGTAACTTAGCTATACTATTATAGATGCACTCGATAAGGCTTTCGTTTTGTTTTATTTACATTGTTTGTTGTGTTTCGGCCGTTTTCATAGACTTGAAGTCTTTCGACTATCATCAGGATTATGAGACATGTACGGGTAGGCGTGGATTATCGGGTAGGAAGACAGTATTTCAATAAAATAACTATTGCAATAATCACTTCACTTATAATTCTCGATACTACAATCAATAGTTTCACCAATTAATTAATGATCACTAAGCTTAACGCGGATTAGAACTTAACGTCCACCGAGCACGTGGTTGCGTGCGCACTCCACGACGGTACAACACTAAGTGTCACTTATTACAAGATGGCCGCCTCACCAGTGCTCGGTGTTCGCTATGGACATTGACATATGACATATGACAGTGACGTTTGACATTGACATTTTATAAAGTGACAGCAGGCGTATTGAGAGGCGGATGCGCCGACAGACTAATATATTACATAATGCCATTTTTTTAATTTCGACAACCAGCCATTACGAATAGTCTGTGACCATAGCTTCCCACAGTGCGCCCGCGCGTTCCGTCATTTGTCTATGACATTGACAAATGAAACTGGAGCACTGGGCCATTGGGATTTGGTTAATTTTGAAGTTATTATTTGTATGTATTTATCTATTGCACATTTTATTTTATTTTGTTTTGTTTATACACAAACTCACTCACGTACTCTCAACTATTTAATTAATTAATTATTATTTTATTGTATTTATATCTTAGTGTTGTTCCGTATGTGTGTCCGTGACATCACGCCAGGCCCTGTCATAACACCAGCGCTGTGATATTTATTATTAAATATCGCAGCATATGCTGAGACAGGGACCTTTTTGGCCTCGCACAGATTAATTTAAGGATGCCGCTTAACTGTATATATATATAAATATACATATTTTATAACAGTTATTTTTACATTTTTTTTTTCATTTTATGTGTCTTGTGCGAGCCCCAAATAAACATTTTTCTTTCTTTCAAAAAATTGCAAATTTTTGTTCCTGGCTAAATTCTAAAAACGCTATAGCTAGCTGGCCCGCGTCGAGACGCGTCTCCAGACGCATCAAACGTGCGTCTGGCTCGCATAGAACTGCAAAAAATTGCACATTTTTGTTCCAGGCTAAATTCTAAAAACGCTATAGCTTGCTGGCCCGCGCCGAGACGCGTCTCCAGACGCCTCAAACGAGCGTCTGGCTCGCATAAAACTGCAAAAAATTGCACATTTTTGTTCCTGGCTAAATTCTAAAAACGCTATAGCTAGCTGCCCCGCGCCGAGACGCGTCTCCAGACGCCTCAAACGTGCGTCTGGCTCGCATAGAACTGCAAAAAATTGCAAATTTATGTTCCTGGCTAAATTCTACAAACGCTATATCTAGCTGGCCCGCGCCGAGACGCGTCTCCAGACGCCTCAAACGTGCGTCTGGCTCGCATAGAACTGCAAAAAATTGCACATTTTTGTTCCTGGCTAAATTCTAGAAACGCTATAGCTAGCTGGCCCGCGTCGAGACGCGTCTCCAGGCGCCTCAAACGTGCGTCTGGCTCGCATAGAACTGCAAAAAATTGCACATTTTTGTTCCTGGCTAAATTCTGAAAACGCTATAGCTAGCTGGCCCGCACCGAGACGCGTCTCCAGACGCCTCAAACGTGCATCTGGCTCGCATAGAACTGCAAAAAATTGCACATTTTTGTTCCTGGCTAAATTCTAAAAACGCTATAGCTAGCTGGCCCGCGCCGAGACGCGTCTCCAGACGCCTCAAACGTGCGTCTGGCTCGCATAGAACTGCAAAAAATTGCACATTTTTGTTCCTGGCTAAATTCTAAAAACGCTATAGCTAGCTGGCCCGCGCCGAGACGCGTCTCCAGACGCCTCAAACGTGCGTCTGGCTCGCATAGTACTGCAAAAAATTGCACATTTTTGTTCCTGGCTAAATTCTAAAAACGCTATAGCTAGCTGGCCCGCGCCGAGACGCGTCTCCAGACGCCTCAAACGTGCGTCTGGCTCGCATAGAACTGCAAAAAATTGCACATTTTTGTTCCTGGCTAAATTCTAAAAACGCTATAGCTAGCTGGCCCGCGCCGACACGCGTCTCCAGACGCCTCAAACGTGCGTGTGGCTCGCATAGAACTGCAAAAAATTGCACATTTTTCTTCCTGGCTAAATTCTGAAAACGCTATAGCTAGCTGGCCTGCGCCGAGACGCGTCTCCAGACGCCTCAAACGTGCGTCTGGCTCGCATAGAACTGCAAAATATAGTATATATATCTATATAGTAGGTTAACTTGGACCCGAGATGTGAACAAAGTGAAAACAAGAGCATCGGCTTACCTTTTGTTGTCTACGCCTCATCGAACTGCTGCATTCCGTGGAAGTTTTAAATTCGCAGCTTCTCGTTGCTGGAACGACCTGCCACCGCCGTTTCGTGCTATAAAAACAATTGGTACTTTTAGTTCAAAATTCAAGCAACACCTACTGCGCATTCAAAAAGAAACTACATAAAAATATTAACTTACCCAGGGTATGCACGCAACGAGTATTTGTGAACGGTCCCATGTTCTCGTTGTAACTTAGCTATACTATTATAGATGCACTCGATAAGGCTTTCGTTTTGTTTTATTTACATTGTTTGTTGTGTTTCGGCCGTTTTCATAGACTTGAAGTCTTTCGACTATCATCAGGATTATGAGACATGTACGGGTAGGCGTGGATTATCGGGTAGGAAGACAGTATTTCAATAAAATAACTATTGCAATAATCACTTCACTTATAATTCTCGATACTACAATCAATAGTTTCACCAATTAATTAATGATCACTAAGCTTAACGCGGATTAGAACTTAACGTCCACCGAGCACGTGGTTGCGTGCGCACTCCACGACGGTACAACACTAAGTGTCACTTATTACAAGATGGCCGCCTCACCAGTGCTCGGTGTTCGCTATGGACATTGACATATGACATATGACAGTGACGTTTGACATTGACATTTTATAAAGTGACAGCAGGCGTATTGAGAGGCGGATGCGCCGACAGACTAATATATTACATAATGCCATTTTTTTAATTTCGACAACCAGCCATTACGAATAGTCTGTGACCATAGCTTCCCACAGTGCGCCCGCGCGTTCCGTCATTTGTCTATGACATTGACAAATGAAACTGGAGCACTGGGCCATTGGGATTTGGTTAATTTTGAAGTTATTATTTGTATGTATTTATCTATTGCACATTTTATTTTATTTTGTTTTGTTTATACACAAACTCACTCACGTACTCTCAACTATTTAATTAATTAATTATTATTTTATTGTATTTATATCTTAGTGTTGTTCCGTATGTGTGTCCGTGACATCACGCCAGGCCCTGTCATAACACCAGCGCTGTGATATTTATTATTAAATATCGCAGCATATGCTGAGACAGGGACCTTTTTGGCCTCGCACAGATTAATTTAAGGATGCCGCTTAACTGTATATATATATAAATATACATATTTTATAACAGTTATTTTTACATTTTTTTTTTCATTTTATGTGTCTTGTGCGAGCCCCAAATAAACATTTTTCTTTCTTTCAAAAAATTGCAAATTTTTGTTCCTGGCTAAATTCTAAAAACGCTATAGCTAGCTGGCCCGCGTCGAGACGCGTCTCCAGACGCATCAAACGTGCGTCTGGCTCGCATAGAACTGCAAAAAATTGCACATTTTTGTTCCTGGCTAAATTTTAAAAACGCTATAGCTAGCTGGCCCGCGCCGAGACGCGTCTCCAGACGCCTCAAACGTGCGTCTGGCTCGCATAGAACTGCAAAAAATTGCACATTTTTGTTCCTGGCTAAATTCTAGAAACGCTATAGCTAGCTGGCCCGCGCCGAGACGCGTCTCCAGACGCCTCAAACGTGCGTCAGGCTCGCATAGAACTGCAAAAAATTGCACATTTTTGTTCCTGGCTAAATTCTAAAAACGCTATAGCTAGCTGGCCCGCGCCGAGACGCGTCTCCAGACGCCTCAAACGTGCATCTGGCTCACATAGAACTGCAAAAAATTGCACATTTTTGTTCCTGGCTAAATTCTAAAAACGCTATAGCTAGCTGGCCCGCGCCGAGACGCGTCTCCAGACGCCTCAAACGTGCGTCTGGCTCGCATAGAACTGCAAAAATTGCACATTTTTGTTCCTAGCTAAATTCTAAAATCGCTATAGCTAGTTGGCCCGCGTCGAGACGCCTCTCCTGACGCCTCAAACGCGCGTCTGGCTCGCATAGAACTGCAAATAATTGCACATTTTTGTTCCTGGCTAAATTCTAAAAACGCTATAGCTAGCTGGCCCGCGCCGAGACGCGTCTCCAGACGCCTCAAACGTGCGTCTGGCTCGCATACAACTGCAAAAAATTGCACATTTTTGTTCCTGGCTAAATTCTAAAAACGTTCGACCTTTGGGTTTTTGTATTTCGACGAAATATATCTCCGCCACGATCTGGAGGGTTATTATTTGTTGACATCATGAATTACTTTATAACAACACGGATGACTTAAAAATATCAAAAGAACTAAACAAATAGATATCAATCGATTTAGTTATTTCGCGTTACCCACACACAAGAAAAATAAATGAACTTACCGAAAGCTGGAGAAATTGACTAATTACCTGTAAATAAATGAACAGACACTTTGAAAAACTTACAAAACACGCACTTACTACACTATAGCACCGCTAGGAACAATTCACAAGCCTTAAAATAAACACACAACGCGAATTCCAAATTTACAATACGCAGCAATATAATAAACACCGCAGTGCGCGCGAGTGGGGAGGGAACGCTATAGCTAGCTGGCCCGCGCCGAGACGCGTCTCCAGACGCCTCAAACGTGCGTCTGGCTCGCATAGAACTGCAAAAAATTGCACATTATTGTTCCTGGCTAAATTCTAATAACGCTATAGCTAGCTGGCCCGCGCCGAGACGCGTCTCCAGACGCCTCAAACGTGCGTCTGGCTCGCATAGAACTGCAAAATATTGCACATTTTTGTTCCTGGCTAAATTCTAAAAGCGCTATAGCTAGCTGGCCCGCGTCGAGACGCGTCTCCAGACGCTTCAAGCGTGCGTCTGGCGCGCATAGAACTGCAAAAAATTGCACATTTTTGTTCCTGGCTAAATTCTAAAAACGCTATAGCTAGCTGGCCCGCGCCGAGACGCATCTCCAGACGCCTCAAACGTGCGTCTGGTTCGCATAGAACTGCAAAAAATTGCACATTTTTGTTCCTGGCTAAATTCTAACAACGCTATAGCTAGCTGGCCCGCGCCGAGACGCGTCTCCAGACGCCTCAAACGTGCGTCTGGCTCGCATAGAACTGCAAAAAATTGCACATTTTTGTTCCTGGCTAAATGCTTAAAACGCTATAGCTAGCTGGCCCGCGCCGAGACGCGTCTCCAGACGCCTCAAACGTGCGTCTGGCTCGCATAGAACTGCAAAAAATTGCACATTTTTGTTCCTGGCTAAATTCTAAAAACGCTATAGCTAGCTGGCCCGCGCCGAGACGCGTCACCAGACGCCTCAAACGTGCGTCTGGCTCGCATAGAACTGTAAAAAATTGCACATTTTTGTTCCTACCTAAATTCTTAAAATGCTATAGCTAGCTGGCCCGCGCCGAGACGCGTCTCCAGACGCCTCAAACGAGCGTATGGCTCGCATAGAACTGCAAAAAATTGCACATTTTTGTTCCTGGCTAAATTCTAAAAACGTTCGACCTTTGGGTTTTTGTATTTCGACGAAATATATCTCCGCCACGATCTGGAGGGTTATCATTTGTTGACATCATGAATTACTTTATAACAACACGGATGAATTAAAAATATCAAAAGAAATAAACAAATAGATATCAATCGATTAAGTTATTTCGCGTTACCCACACACAAGAAAAATAAATGCACTTACCGAAAGCTGGAGAAATTGACTAATTACCTGTAAATAAATGAACAGACACTTTGAAAAACTTACAAAACACGCACTTACTACAATATAGCACCGCTAGGAACAATTCACAAGCCTTAAAATAAACACACAACGCGAATTCCGAATTTACAATACGCAGCGATATAATAAACACCGCAGTGCGCGCGAGTGGGGAGGGAACGCTATAGCTAGCTGGCCCGCGCCGAGACGCATCTCCAGACGCCTCAAACGTGCGTCTGGCTTGCATAGAACTGCAAAAAATTGCAAATTTATTTTCCTGGCTAAATTCTAAAAACGCTATATCTAGCTGGCCCGCGCCGAGACGCGTCTCCAGACGCCTCAAACGTGCGTCTGGCTCGCATAGAACTGCAAAAAATTGCACATTTTTGTTCCTGGCTAAATTCTAAAAACGCTATAGCTAGCTGGCCCGCGCCGAGACGCGTCTCCAGACGCCTCAAACGTGCGTCTGGTTCGCATAGAACGGCAAAAAATTGCACATTTTTGTTCCTGGCTAAATTCTAAAAACGCTATAGCTAGCTGGCCCGCGCCGAGACGCGTCTCCAGACGCCTCAAACGTGCGTCTGGCTCGCATAGAACTGCAAAAAATTGCACATTTTTGTTCCAGGCTAAATTCTAAAAACGCTATAGCTAGCTGGCCCGCGCCGAGACGCGTCTCCAGACGCCTCAAACGTGCGTCTGGCTCGCATAGAACTGCAAAAAATTGCACATTTTTGTTCCTGGCTAAATTCTAAAAACGCTATAGCTAGCTGGCCCGCGCCGAGACGCGTCTCCAGACGCCTCAAACGTGCGTCTGGTTCGCATAGAACGGCAAAAAATTGCACATTTTTGTTCCTGGCTAAATTCTAAAAACGCTATAGCTAGCTGGCCCGCGCCGAGACGCGTCTCCAGACGCCTCAAACGTGCGTCTGGCTCGCATAGAACTGCAAAAAATTGCACATTTTTGTTCCAGGCTAAATTCTAAAAACGCTATAGCTAGCTGGCCCGCGCCAAGACGCGTCTCCAGACGCCTCAAACGTGCGTCTGGCTCGCATAGAACTGCAAAAAATTGCACATTTTTGTTCCTGGCTAAATTCTAAAAACGCTATAGCTAGCTGGCCCGCGCCGAGACGCGTCTCCAGACGCCTCAAACGTGCGTCTGGCTCGCATAGAACTGCAAAAAATTGCACATTTTTGTTCCTGGCTAAATTCTAAAAACGCTATAACTAGCTGGCCCGCGCCGAGACGCGTCTCCAGACGCCTCAAACGTGCGTCTGGCTCGCATAGAACTGCAAAAAATTGCACATTTTTGTTCCTGGCTAAATTCTAAAAACGCTATAGCTAGCTGGCCCGCGCCGAGACGCGTCTCCAGACGCCTCAAACGTGCGTCTGGCTCGCATAGAACTGCAAAAAATTGCACATTTTTGTTCCAGGCTAAATTCTAAAAACGCTATAGCTAGCTGGCCCGCGCCGAGACGCGTCTCTAGACGCCTCAAACGTGCGTCTGGCTCGCATAGAACTGCAAAAAATTGCACATTTTTGTTCCTGGCTAAATTCTAAAAACGCTATAGCTAGCTGGCCCGCGCCGAGACGCGTCTCCAGACGCCTCAAACGTGCGTCTGGTTCGCATAGAACGGCAAAAAATTGCACATTTTTGTTCCTGGCTAAATTCTAAAAACGCTATAGCTAGCTGGCCCGCGCCGAGACGCGTCTCCAGACGCCTCAAACGTGCGTCTGGCTCGCATAGAACTGCAAAAAATTGCACATTTTTGTTCCTGGCTAAATTCTAAAAATACTTTAGCTAGCTGGCCCGCGCCGAGACGTGTCACCAGACGCCTCAAACGTGCGTCTGGCTCGCATAGAACTGCAAAAAATTGCACATTTTTGTTCCTGGCTAAATTCTAAAAACGCTATAGCTAGCTGGCCCGCGCCGAGACGCGTCTCCAGACGCCTCAAACGTGCGTCTGGTTCGCATAGAACGGCAAAAAATTGCACATTTTTGTTCCTGGCTAAATTCTAAAAACGCTATAGCTAGCTGGCCCGCGCCGAGACGCGTCTCCAGACGCCTCAAACGTGCGTCTGGCTCGCATAGAACTGCAAAAAATTGCACATTTTTGTTCCTGGCTAAATTCTAAAAATACTTTAGCTAGCTGGCCCGCGCCGAGACGTGTCACCAGACGCCTCAAACGTGCGTCTGGCTCGCATAGAACTGCAAAAAATTGCACATTTTTGTTCCTGGCTAAATTCTAAAAACGCTATAGCTAGCTGGCCCGCACCGAGACGCGTCACCAGACGCCTCAAACGTGCGTCTGGCTCGCATAGAACTGCAAAAAATTGCAAATTTATGTTCCTGGCTAAATTCTACAAACGCTATATGTAGCTGGCCCGCGCCGAGACGCGTCTCCAGACGCCTCAAACGTGCGTCTGGCTGGCATAGAACTGCAAAAAATTGCACATTTTTGTTCCAGGCTAAATTCTAAAAACGCTATAGCTTGCTGGCCCGCGCCGAGACGCGTCTCCAGACGCCTCAAACGAGCGTCTGGCTCGCATAAAACTGCAAAAAATTGCACATTTTTGTTCCTGGCTAAATTCTAAAAACGCTATAGCTAGCTGCCCCGCGCCGAGACGCGTCTCCAGACGCCTCAAACGTGCGTCTGGCTCGCATAGAACTGCAAAAAATTGCAAATTTATGTTCCTGGCTAAATTCTACAAACGCTATATCTAGCTGGCCCGCGCCGAGACGCGTCTCCAGACGCCTCAAACGTGCGTCTGGCTCGCATAGAACTGCAAAAAATTGCACATTTTTGTTCCTGGCTAAATTCTAGAAACGCTATAGCTAGCTGGCCCGCGTCGAGATGCGTCTCCAGGCGCCTCAAACGTGCGTCTGGCTCGCATAGAACTGCAAAAAATTGCACATTTTTGTTCCTGGCTAAATTCTGAAAACGCTATAGCTAGCTGGCCCGCACCGAGACGCGTCTCCAGACGCCTCAAACGTGCATCTGGCTCGCATAGAACTGCAAAAAATTGCACATTTTTGTTCCTGGCTAAATTCTAAAAACGCTATAGCTAGCTGGCCCGCGCCGAGACGCGTCTCCAGACGCCTCAAACGTGCGTCTGGCTCGCATAGAACTGCAAAAAATTGCACATTTTTGTTCCTGGCTAAATTCTAAAAACGCTATAGCTAGCTGGCCCGCGCCGAGACGCGTCTCCAGACGCCTCAAACGTGCGTCTGGCTCGCATAGTACTGCAAAAAATTGCACATTTTTGTTCCTGGCTAAATTCTGAAAACGCTATAGCTAGCTGGCCCGCGCCGAGACGCGTCTCCAGACGCCTCAAACGTGCGTCTGGCTCGCATAGAACTGCAAAAAATTGCACATTTTTGTTCCTGGCTAAATTCTAAAAACGCTATAGCTAGCTGGCCCGCGCCGACACGCGTCTCCAGACGCCTCAAACGTGCGTCTGGCTCGCATAGAACTGCAAAATATAGTATATATATCTATATAGTAGGTTAACTTGGACCCGAGATGTGAACAAAGTGAAAACAAGAGCATCGGCTTACCTTTTGTTGTCTACGCCTCATCGAACTGCTGCATTCCGTGGAAGTTTTAAATTCGCAGCTTCTCGTTGCTGGAACGACCTGCCACCGCCGTTTCGTGCTATAAAAACAATTGGTACTTTTAGTTCAAAATTCAAGCAACACCTACTGCGCATTCAAAAAGAAACTACATAAAAATATTAACTTACCCAGGGTATGCACGCAACGAGTATTTGTGAACGGTCCCATGTTCTCGTTGTAACTTAGCTATACTATTATAGATGCACTCGATAAGGCTTTCGTTTTGTTTTATTTACATTGTTTGTTGTGTTTCGGCCATTTTCATAGACTTGAAGTCTTTCGACTATCATCAGGATTATGAGACATGTACGGGTAGGCGTGGATTATCGGGTAGGAAGACAGTATTTCAATAAAATAACTATTGCAATAATCACTTCACTTATAATTCTCGATACTACAATCAATAGTTTCACCAATTAATTAATGATCACTAAGCTTAACGCGGATTAGAACTTAACGTCCACCGAGCACGTGGTTGCGTGCGCACTCCACGACGGTACAACACTAAGTGTCACTTATTACAAGATGGCCGCCTCACCAGTGCTCGGTGTTCGCTATGGACATTGACATATGACATATGACAGTGACGTTTGACATTGACATTTTATAAAGTGACAGCAGGCGTATTGAGAGGCGGATGCGCCGACAGACTAATATATTACATAATGCCATTTTTTTAATTTCGACAACCAGCCATTACGAATAGTCTGTGACCATAGCTTCCCACAGTGCGCCCGCGCGTTCCGTCATTTGTCTATGACATTGACAAATGAAACTGGAGCACTGGGCCATTGGGATTTGGTTAATTTTGAAGTTATTATTTGTATGTATTTATCTATTGCACATTTTATTTTATTTTGTTTTGTTTATACACAAACTCACTCACGTACTCTCAACTATTTAATTAATTAATTATTATTTTATTGTATTTATATCTTAGTGTTGTTCCGTATGTGTGTCCGTGACATCACGCCAGGCCCTGTCATAACACCAGCGCTGTGATATTTATTATTAAATATCGCAGCATATGCTGAGACAGGGACCTTTTTGGCCTCGCACAGATTAATTTAAGGATGCCGCTTAACTGTATATATATATAAATATACATATTTTATAACAGTTATTTTTACATTTTTTTTTTCATTTTATGTGTCTTGTGCGAGCCCCAAATAAACATTTTTCTTTCTTTCAAAAAATTGCAAATTTTTGTTCCTGGCTAAATTCTAAAAACGCTATAGCTAGCTGGCCCGCGTCGAGACGCGTCTCCAGACGCATCAAACGTGCGTCTGGCTCGCATAGAACTGCAAAAAATTGCACATTTTTGTTCCTGGCTAAATTTTAAAAACGCTATAGCTAGCTGGCCCGCGCCGAGACGCGTCTCCAGACGCCTCAAACGTGCGTCTGGCTCGCATAGAACTGCAAAAAATTGCACATTTTTGTTCCTGGCTAAATTCTAGAAACGCTATAGCTAGCTGGCCCGCGCCGAGACGCGTCTCCAGACGCCTCAAACGTGCGTCAGGCTCGCATAGAACTGCAAAAAATTGCACATTTTTGTTCCTGGCTAAATTCTAAAAACGCTATAGCTAGCTGGCCCGCGCCGAGACGCGTCTCCAGACGCCTCAAACGTGCATCTGGCTCACATAGAACTGCAAAAAATTGCACATTTTTGTTCCTGGCTAAATTCTAAAAACGCTATAGCTAGCTGGCCCGCGCCGAGACGCGTCTCCAGACGCCTCAAACGTGCGTCTGGCTCGCATAGAACTGCAAAAATTGCACATTTTTGTTCCTAGCTAAATTCTAAAATCGCTATAGCTAGTTGGCCCGCGTCGAGACGCCTCTCCTGACGCCTCAAACGCGCGTCTGGCTCGCATAGAACTGCAAATAATTGCACATTTTTGTTCCTGGCTAAATTCTAAAAACGCTATAGCTAGCTGGCCCGCGCCGAGACGCGTCTCCAGACGCCTCAAACGTGCGTCTGGCTCGCATAGAACTGCAAAAAATTGCACATTTTTGTTCCTGGCTAAATTCTAAAAACGTTCGACCTTTGGGTTTTTGTATTTCGACGAAATATATCTCCGCCACGATCTGGAGGGTTATTATTTGTTGACATCATGAATTACTTTATAACAACACGGATGACTTAAAAATATCAAAAGAACTAAACAAATAGATATCAATCGATTTAGTTATTTCGCGTTACCCACACACAAGAAAAATAAATGAACTTACCGAAAGCTGGAGAAATTGACTAATTACCTGTAAATAAATGAACAGACACTTTGAAAAACTTACAAAACACGCACTTACTACACTATAGCACCGCTAGGAACAATTCACAAGCCTTAAAATAAACACACAACGCGAATTCCAAATTTACAATACGCAGCAATATAATAAACACCGCAGTGCGCGCGAGTGGGGAGGGAACGCTATAGCTAGCTGGCCCGCGCCGAGACGCGTCTCCAGACGCCTCAAACGTGCGTCTGGCTCGCATAGAACTGCAAAAAATTGCACATTATTGTTCCTGGCTAAATTCTAATAACGCTATAGCTAGCTGGCCCGCGCCGAGACGCGTCTCCAGACGCCTCAAACGTGCGTCTGGCTCGCATAGAACTGCAAAATATTGCACATTTTTGTTCCTGGCTAAATTCTAAAAGCGCTATAGCTAGCTGGCCCGCGTCGAGACGCGTCTCCAGACGCTTCAAGCGTGCGTCTGGCGCGCATAGAACTGCAAAAAATTGCACATTTTTGTTCCTGGCTAAATTCTAAAAACGCTATAGCTAGCTGGCCCGCGCCGAGACGCATCTCCAGACGCCTCAAACGTGCGTCTGGTTCGCATAGAACTGCAAAAAATTGCACATTTTTGTTCCTGGCTAAATTCTAACAACGCTATAGCTAGCTGGCCCGCGCCGAGACGCGTCTCCAGACGCCTCAAACGTGCGTCTGGCTCGCATAGAACTGCAAAAAATTGCACATTTTTGTTCCTGGCTAAATGCTTAAAACGCTATAGCTAGCTGGCCCGCGCCGAGACGCGTCTCCAGACGCCTCAAACGTGCGTCTGGCTCGCATAGAACTGCAAAAAATTGCACATTTTTGTTCCTGGCTAAATTCTAAAAACGCTATAGCTAGCTGGCCCGCGCCGAGACGCGTCACCAGACGCCTCAAACGTGCGTCTGGCTCGCATAGAACTGTAAAAAATTGCACATTTTTGTTCCTACCTAAATTCTTAAAATGCTATAGCTAGCTGGCCCGCGCCGAGACGCGTCTCCAGACGCCTCAAACGAGCGTATGGCTCGCATAGAACTGCAAAAAATTGCACATTTTTGTTCCTGGCTAAATTCTAAAAACGTTCGACCTTTGGGTTTTTGTATTTCGACGAAATATATCTCCGCCACGATCTGGAGGGTTATCATTTGTTGACATCATGAATTACTTTATAACAACACGGATGAATTAAAAATATCAAAAGAAATAAACAAATAGATATCAATCGATTAAGTTATTTCGCGTTACCCACACACAAGAAAAATAAATGCACTTACCGAAAGCTGGAGAAATTGACTAATTACCTGTAAATAAATGAACAGACACTTTGAAAAACTTACAAAACACGCACTTACTACAATATAGCACCGCTAGGAACAATTCACAAGCCTTAAAATAAACACACAACGCGAATTCCGAATTTACAATACGCAGCGATATAATAAACACCGCAGTGCGCGCGAGTGGGGAGGGAACGCTATAGCTAGCTGGCCCGCGCCGAGACGCATCTCCAGACGCCTCAAACGTGCGTCTGGCTTGCATAGAACTGCAAAAAATTGCAAATTTATTTTCCTGGCTAAATTCTAAAAACGCTATATCTAGCTGGCCCGCGCCGAGACGCGTCTCCAG
The DNA here is from genome assembly GCA_947578705.1 of Lacanobia wlatinum. Lineage (NCBI taxonomy): Eukaryota > Metazoa > Arthropoda > Insecta > Lepidoptera > Noctuidae > Lacanobia > Lacanobia wlatinum. The sequence continues at coordinate 28,353,376 of OX388034.1, forward strand.
ACGCCTCAAACGTGCGTCTGGCTCGCATAGAACTGCAAAAAATTGCACATTTTTGTTCCTGGCTAAATTCTAAAAACGCTATAGCTAGCTGGCCCGCGCCGAGACGCGTCTCCAGACGCCTCAAACGTGCGTCTGGTTCGCATAGAACGGCAAAAAATTGCACATTTTTGTTCCTGGCTAAATTCTAAAAACGCTATAGCTAGCTGGCCCGCGCCGAGACGCGTCTCCAGACGCCTCAAACGTGCGTCTGGCTCGCATAGAACTGCAAAAAATTGCACATTTTTGTTCCAGGCTAAATTCTAAAAACGCTATAGCTAGCTGGCCCGCGCCGAGACGCGTCTCCAGACGCCTCAAACGTGCGTCTGGCTCGCATAGAACTGCAAAAAATTGCACATTTTTGTTCCTGGCTAAATTCTAAAAACGCTATAGCTAGCTGGCCCGCGCCGAGACGCGTCTCCAGACGCCTCAAACGTGCGTCTGGTTCGCATAGAACGGCAAAAAATTGCACATTTTTGTTCCTGGCTAAATTCTAAAAACGCTATCGCTAGCTGGCCCGCGCCGAGACGCGTCTCCAGACGCCTCAAACGTGCGTCTGGCTCGCATAGAACTGCAAAAAATTGCACATTTTTGTTCCAGGCTAAATTCTAAAAACGCTATAGCTAGCTGGCCCGCGCCAAGACGCGTCTCCAGACGCCTCAAACGTGCGTCTGGCTCGCATAGAACTGCAAAAAATTGCACATTTTTGTTCCTGGCTAAATTCTAAAAACGCTATAGCTAGCTGGCCCGCGCCGAGACGCGTCTCCAGACGCCTCAAACGTGCGTCTGGCTCGCATAGAACTGCAAAAAATTGCACATTTTTGTTCCTGGCTAAATTCTAAAAACGCTATAACTAGCTGGCCCGCGCCGAGACGCGTCTCCAGACGCCTCAAACGTGCGTCTGGCTCGCATAGAACTGCAAAAAATTGCACATTTTTGTTCCTGGCTAAATTCTAAAAACGCTATAGCTAGCTGGCCCGCGCCGAGACGCGTCTCCAGACGCCTCAAACGTGCGTCTGGCTCGCATAGAACTGCAAAAAATTGCACATTTTTGTTCCAGGCTAAATTCTAAAAACGCTATAGCTAGCTGGCCCGCGCCGAGACGCGTCTCTAGACGCCTCAAACGTGCGTCTGGCTCGCATAGAACTGCAAAAAATTGCACATTTTTGTTCCTGGCTAAATTCTAAAAACGCTATAGCTAGCTGGCCCGCGCCGAGACGCGTCTCCAGACGCCTCAAACGTGCGTCTGGTTCGCATAGAACGGCAAAAAATTGCACATTTTTGTTCCTGGCTAAATTCTAAAAACGCTATAGCTAGCTGGCCCGCGCCGAGACGCGTCTCCAGACGCCTCAAACGTGCGTCTGGCTCGCATAGAACTGCAAAAAATTGCACATTTTTGTTCCTGGCTAAATTCTAAAAATACTTTAGCTAGCTGGCCCGCGCCGAGACGTGTCACCAGACGCCTCAAACGTGCGTCTGGCTCGCATAGAACTGCAAAAAAATGCACATTTTTGTTCCTGGCTAAATTCTAAAAACGCTATAGCTAGCTGGCCCGCGCCGAGACGCGTCTCCAGACGCCTCAAACGTGCGTCTGGTTCGCATAGAACGGCAAAAAATTGCACATTTTTGTTCCTGGCTAAATTCTAAAAACGCTATAGCTAGCTGGCCCGCGCCGAGACGCGTCTCCAGACGCCTCAAACGTGCGTCTGGCTCGCATAGAACTGCAAAAAATTGCACATTTTTGTTCCTGGCTAAATTCTAAAAATACTTTAGCTAGCTGGCCCGCGCCGAGACGTGTCACCAGACGCCTCAAACGTGCGTCTGGCTCGCATAGAACTGCAAAAAATTGCACATTTTTGTTCCTGGCTAAATTCTAAAAACGCTATAGCTAGCTGGCCCGCACCGAGACGCGTCACCAGACGCCTCAAACGTGCGTCTGGCTCGCATAGAACTGCAAAAAATTGCAAATTTATGTTCCTGGCTAAATTCTACAAACGCTATATCTAGCTGGCCCGCGCCGAGACGCGTCTCCAGACGCCTCAAACGTGCGTCTGGCTCGCATAGAACTGCAAAAAATTGCACATTTTTGTTCCAGGCTAAATTCTAAAAACGCTATAGCTTGCTGGCCCGCGCCGAGACGCGTCTCCAGACGCCTCAAACGAGCGTCTGGCTCGCATAAAACTGCAAAAAATTGCACATTTTTGTTCCTGGCTAAATTCTAAAAACGCTATAGCTAGCTGCCCCGCGCCGAGACGCGTCTCCAGACGCCTCAAACGTGCGTCTGGCTCGCATAGAACTGCAAAAAATTGCAAATTTATGTTCCTGGCTAAATTCTACAAACGCTATATCTAGCTGGCCCGCGCCGAGACGCGTCTCCAGACGCCTCAAACGTGCGTCTGGCTCGCATAGAACTGCAAAAAATTGCACATTTTTGTTCCTGGCTAAATTCTGAAAACGCTATAGCTAGCTGGCCCGCACCGAGACGCGTCTCCAGACGCCTCAAACGTGCATCTGGCTCGCATAGAACTGCAAAAAATTGCACATTTTTGTTCCTGGCTAAATTCTAAAAACGCTATAGCTAGCTGGCCCGCGCCGAGACGCGTCTCCAGACGCCTCAAACGTGCGTCTGGCTCGCATAGAACTGCAAAAAATTGCACATTTTTGTTCCTGGCTAAATTCTAAAAACGCTATAGCTAGCTGCCCCGCGCCGAGACGCGTCTCCAGACGCCTCAAACGTGCGTCTGGCTCGCATAGAACTGCAAAAAATTGCAAATTTATGTTCCTGGCTAAATTCTACAAACGCTATATCTAGCTGGCCCGCGCCGAGACGCGTCTCCAGACGCCTCAAACGTGCGTCTGGCTCGCATAGAACTGCAAAAAATTGCACATTTTTGTTCCTGGCTAAATTCTAGAAACGCTATAGCTAGCTGGCCCGCGTCGAGACGCGTCTCCAGGCGCCTCAAACGTGCGTCTGGCTCGCATAGAACTGCAAAAAATTGCACATTTTTGTTCCTGGCTAAATTCTGAAAACGCTATAGCTAGCTGGCCCGCACCGAGACGCGTCTCCAGACGCCTCAAACGTGCATCTGGCTCGCATAGAACTGCAAAAAATTGCACATTTTTGTTCCTGGCTAAATTCTAAAAACGCTATAGCTAGCTGGCCCGCGCCGAGACGCGTCTCCAGACGCCTCAAACGTGCGTCTGGCTCGCATAGAACTGCAAAAAATTGCACATTTTTGTTCCTGGCTAAATTCTAAAAACGCTATAGCTAGCTGGCCCGCGCCGAGACGCGTCTCCAGACGCCTCAAACGTGCGTCTGGCTCGCATAGTACTGCAAAAAATTGCACATTTTTGTTCCTGGCTAAATTCTAAAAACGCTATAGCTAGCTGGCCCGCGCCGAGACGCGTCTCCAGACGCCTCAAACGTGCGTCTGGCTCGCATAGAACTGCAAAAAATTGCACATTTTTGTTCCTGGCTAAATTCTAAAAACGCTATAGCTAGCTGGCCCGCGCCGACACGCGTCTCCAGACGCCTCAAACGTGCGTCTGGCTCGCATAGAACTGCAAAAAATTGCACATTTTTCTTCCTGGCTAAATTCTGAAAACGCTATAGCTAGCTGGCCTGCGCCGAGACGCGTCTCCAGACGCCTCAAACGTGCGTCTGGCTCGCATAGAACTGCAAAATATAGTATATATATCTATATAGTAGGTTAACTTGGACCCGAGATGTGAACAAAGTGAAAACAAGAGCATCGGCTTACCTTTTGTTGTCTACGCCTCATCGAACTGCTGCATTCCGTGGAAGTTTTAAATTCGCAGCTTCTCGTTGCTGGAACGACCTGCCACCGCCGTTTCGTGCTATAAAAACAATTGGTACTTTTAGTTCAAAATTCAAGCAACACCTACTGCGCATTCAAAAAGAAACTACATAAAAATATTAACTTACCCAGGGTATGCACGCAACGAGTATTTGTGAACGGTCCCATGTTCTCGTTGTAACTTAGCTATACTATTATAGATGCACTCGATAAGGCTTTCGTTTTGTTTTATTTACATTGTTTGTTGTGTTTCGGCCATTTTCATAGACTTGAAGTCTTTCGACTATCATCAGGATTATGAGACATGTACGGGTAGGCGTGGATTATCGGGTAGGAAGACAGTATTTCAATAAAATAACTATTGCAATAATCACTTCACTTATAATTCTCGATACTACAATCAATAGTTTCACCAATTAATTAATGATCACTAAGCTTAACGCGGATTAGAACTTAACGTCCACCGAGCACGTGGTTGCGTGCGCACTCCACGACGGTACAACACTAAGTGTCACTTATTACAAGATGGCCGCCTCACCAGTGCTCGGTGTTCGCTATGGACATTGACATATGACATATGACAGTGACGTTTGACATTGACATTTTATAAAGTGACAGCAGGCGTATTGAGAGGCGGATGCGCCGACAGACTAATATATTACATAATGCCATTTTTTTAATTTCGACAACCAGCCATTACGAATAGTCTGTGACCATAGCTTCCCACAGTGCGCCCGCGCGTTCCGTCATTTGTCTATGACATTGACAAATGAAACTGGAGCACTGGGCCATTGGGATTTGGTTAATTTTGAAGTTATTATTTGTATGTATTTATCTATTGCACATTTTATTTTATTTTGTTTTGTTTATACACAAACTCACTCACGTACTCTCAACTATTTAATTAATTAATTATTATTTTATTGTATTTATATCTTAGTGTTGTTCCGTATGTGTGTCCGTGACATCACGCCAGGCCCTGTCATAACACCAGCGCTGTGATATTTATTATTAAATATCGCAGCATATGCTGAGACAGGGACCTTTTTGGCCTCGCACAGATTAATTTAAGGATGCCGCTTAACTGTATATATATATAAATATACATATTTTATAACAGTTATTTTTACATTTTTTTTTTCATTTTATGTGTCTTGTGCGAGCCCCAAATAAACATTTTTCTTTCTTTCAAAAAATTGCAAATTTTTGTTCCTGGCTAAATTCTAAAAACGCTATAGCTAGCTGGCCCGCGTCGAGACGCGTCTCCAGACGCATCAAACGTGCGTCTGGCTCGCATAGAACTGCAAAAAATTGCACATTTTTGTTCCTGGCTAAATTTTAAAAACGCTATAGCTAGCTGGCCCGCGCCGAGACGCGTCTCCAGACGCCTCAAACGTGCGTCTGGCTCGTATAGAACTGCAAAAAATTGCACATTTTTGTTCCTGGCTAAATTCTAGAAACGCTATAGCTAGCTGGCCCGCGCCGAGACGCGTCTCCAGACGCCTCAAACGTGCGTCAGGCTCGCATAGAACTGCAAAAAATTGCACATTTTTGTTCCTGGCTAAATTCTAAAAACGCTATAGCTAGCTGGCCCGCGCCGAGACGCGTCTCCAGACGCCTCAAACGTGCATCTGGCTCACATAGAACTGCAAAAAATTGCACATTTTTGTTCCTGGCTAAATTCTAAAAACGCTATAGCTAGCTGGCCCGCGCCGAGACGCGTCTCCAGACGCCTCAAACGTGCGTCTGGCTCGCATAGAACTGCAAAAATTGCACATTTTTGTTCCTAGCTAAATTCTAAAATCGCTATAGCTAGTTGGCCCGCGTCGAGACGCCTCTCCTGACGCCTCAAACGCGCGTCTGGCTCGCATAGAACTGCAAATAATTGCACATTTTTGTTCCTGGCTAAATTCTAAAAACGCTATAGCTAGCTGGCCCGCGCCGAGACGCGTCTCCAGACGCCTCAAACGTGCGTCTGGCTCGCATAGAACTGCAAAAAATTGCACATTTTTGTTCCTGGCTAAATTCTAAAAACGTTCGACCTTTGGGTTTTTGTATTTCGACGAAATATATCTCCGCCACGATCTGGAGGGTTATTATTTGTTGACATCATGAATTACTTTATAACAACACGGATGACTTAAAAATATCAAAAGAACTAAACAAATAGATATCAATCGATTTAGTTATTTCGCGTTACCCACACACAAGAAAAATAAATGAACTTACCGAAAGCTGGAGAAATTGACTAATAACCTGTAAATAAATGAACAGACACTTTGAAAAACTTACAAAACACGCACTTACTACACTATAGCACCGCTAGGAACAATTCACAAGCCTTAAAATAAACACACAACGCGAATTCCAAATTTACAATACGCAGCAATATAATAAACACCGCAGTGCGCGCGAGTGGGGAGGGAACGCTATAGCTAGCTGGCCCGCGCCGAGACGCGTCTCCAGACGCCTCAAACGTGCGTCTGGCTCGCATAGAACTGCAAAAAATTGCACATTATTGTTCCTGGCTAAATTCTAATAACGCTATAGCTAGCTGGCCCGCGCCGAGACGCGTCTCCAGACGCCTCAAACGTGCGTCTGGCTCGCATAGAACTGCAAAATATTGCACATTTTTGTTCCTGGCTAAATTCTAAAAGCGCTATAGCTAGCTGGCCCGCGTCGAGACGCGTCTCCAGACGCTTCAAGCGTGCGTCTGGCGCGCATAGAACTGCAAAAAATTGCACATTTTTGTTCCTGGCTAAATTCTAAAAACGCTATAGCTAGCTGGCCCGCGCCGAGACGCATCTCCAGACGCCTCAAACGTGCGTCTGGTTCGCATAGAACTGCAAAAAATTGCACATTTTTGTTCCTGGCTAAATTCTAACAACGCTATAGCTAGCTGGCCCGCGCCGAGACGCGTCTCCAGACGCCTCAAACGTGCGTCTGGCTCGCATAGAACTGCAAAAAATTGCACATTTTTGTTCCTGGCTAAATGCTTAAAACGCTATAGCTAGCTGGCCCGCGCCGAGACGCGTCTCCAGACGCCTCAAACGTGCGTCTGGCTCGCATAGAACTGCAAAAAATTGCACATTTTTGTTCCTGGCTAAATTCTAAAAACGCTATAGCTAGCTGGCCCGCGCCGAGACGCGTCACCAGACACCTCAAACGTGCGTCTGGCTCGCATAGAACTGTAAAAAATTGCACATTTTTGTTCCTACCTAAATTCTTAAAATGCTATAGCTAGCTGGCCCGCGCCGAGACGCGTCTCCAGACGCCTCAAACGAGCGTATGGCTCGCATAGAACTGCAAAAAATTGCACATTTTTGTTCCTGGCTAAATTCTAAAAACGTTCGACCTTTGGGTTTTTGTATTTCGACGAAATATATCTCCGCCACGATCTGGAGGGTTATCATTTGTTGACATCATGAATTACTTTATAACAACACGGATGAATTAAAAATATCAAAAGAAATAAACAAATAGATATCAATCGATTAAGTTATTTCGCGTTACCCACACACAAGAAAAATAAATGCACTTACCGAAAGCTGGAGAAATTGACTAATTACCTGTAAATAAATGAACAGACACTTTGAAAAACTTACAAAACACGCACTTACTACAATATAGCACCGCTAGGAACAATTCACAAGCCTTAAAATAAACACACAACGCGAATTCCGAATTTACAATACGCAGCGATATAATAAACACCGCAGCGCGCGCGAGTGGGGAGGGAACGCTATAGCTAGCTGGCCCGCGCCGAGACGCATCTCCAGACGCCTCAAACGTGCGACTGGCTTGCATAGAACTGCAAAAAATTGCAAATTTATTTTCCTGGCTAAATTCTAAAAACGCTATATCTAGCTGGCCCGCGCCGAGACGCGTCTCCAGACGCCTCAAACGTGCGTCTGGCTCGCATAGAACTGCAAAAAATTGCACATTTTTGTTCCTGGCTAAATTCTAAAAACGCTATAGCTAGCTGGCCCGCGCCGAGACGCGTCTCCAGACGCCTCAAACGTGCGTCTGGCTCGCATAGAATTGCAAAAAATTGCACATTTTTGTTCCTGGCTCAATTCTACAAACGCTATAGCTAGCTGGCCCGCGCCGAGACGCGTCTCCAGACGCCTCAAACGTGCGTCTGGCTCGCATAGAACTGCAAAAAATTGCACATTTTTGTTCCTGGCTAAATTCTAAAAACGCTAAAGCTAGCTGGCCGGCGCCGAGACGCCTCAAACGTGCGTCTGGCTCGCATAGAACTGCAAAAAATTGCACATTTTTGTTCCTGGCTAAATCCTAAAAACGCTATAGCTAGCTGGCCCGCGCCGAGACGCGTCTCCAGACGCCTCAAACGTGCGTCTGGCTCGCATAGAACTGCAAAAAATTGCACATTTTTGTTCCTGGCTAAATTCTAAAAACGCTATAGCTAGCTGGCCCGCGCCGAGACGCGTCTCCAGGCGCCTCAAACGTGCGTCTAGCTCGCATAGAACTGCAAAAAATTGCACATTTTTGTTCCTGGCTAAATTCTAAAAACGCTATAGCTAGCTGGCCCGCGCCGAGACGCGTCTCCAGACACCTCAAACGTGCGTCTGGCTCGCATAGAACTGCAAAAAATTGCACATTTTTGTTCCTGGCTAAATTCTTTAAACGCTATAGCTAGCTGGCCCGCGTCGAGACGCGTCTCCAGACGCCTCAAACGTTCGTCTGGCTCGCATAGAACTGCAAAAAATTGCACATTTTCGTTCCTGGCTAAATTGTAAAAACGCAATAGCTAGCTGGCCCGCGCCGAGACGCGTCTCCAGACGCCTCAAACGTGCGTCTGGCTCGCATAGAACTGCAAAAAATTGCACATTTTTGTTCCTGGCTAAATTCTAAAAACGCTATAGCTAGCTGGCCCGCGCCGAGACGCGTCTCCAGACGCCTCAAACGTGCGTCTGTCACGCATAGAACTGCAAAAAAATGCACATTTTTGTTCCTTGCTAAATTCTAAAAAGGCTATAGCTAGCTGGCCAGCGCCGAGACGCGTCCCCAGACGCCTCAAACGTGCGTCTGGCTCACATAGAACTGCGAAAAATTACACATTTTTGTTCCTGGCTAAATTCTAGAAACGCTATAGCTAGCTGGCCCGCGCCGAGACGCGTCTCCAGACGCCTCAAACGTGCGTCTGTCTCGCATAGAACTGCAAAAAATTGCACATTTTTGTTCCTAGCTAAATTCTAAAAGCGCTATAGCTAGTTGGCCCGCGTCGAGACGCTTCTCCAGACGCCTCAAACGTTCGTCTGGCTCGCATAGAACTGCAAAAAATTGCACATTTTCGTTCCTGGCTAAATTGTAAAAACGCTATAGCTAGCTGGCCCGCGCCGAGACGCGTCTCCAGACGCCTCAAACGTGCGTCTGGCTCGCATAGAACTGCAAAAAATTGCACATTTTTGTTCCTGGCTAAATTCTAAAAACGCTATAGCTAGCTGGCCCGCGCCGAGACGCGTCTCCAGACGCCTCAAACGTGCGTCTGGCTCGCATAGAACTGCAAAAAATTGCACATTTTTGTTCCTAGCTAAATTCTAAAAACGATATAGCTAGTTGGCCCGCGTCGAGACGCCTCTCCAGACGCCTCAAACGTGCGTCTGGCTCGCATAGAACTGCAAAAAATTGCACATTTTTGTTCCTGGCTAAATTCTAAAAAGGCTATAGCTAGCTGGCCAGCGCCGAGACGCGTCCCCAGACGCCTCAAACGTGCGTCTGGCTCACATAGAACTGCGAAAAATTACACATTTTTGTTCCTGGCTAAATTCTAGAAACGCTATAGCTAGCTGGCCCGCGCCGAGACGCGTCTCCAGACGCCTCAAACGTGCGTCTGTCTCGCATAGAACTGCAAAAAATTGCACATTTTTGTTCCTGGCTAAATTCTAAAAGCGCTATAGCTAGTTGGCCCGCGTCGAGACGCCTCTACAGACGCCTCAAACGTGCGTCTGGCTCGCATAGAACTGCAAAAAATTGCACAGTTTTGTTCCTGGCTAAATTCTAAAAACGCTATAGCCAGCTGGCCCGCGCCGAGACGCGTCTCCAGACGCCTCAAACGTGCGTCTGGCTCGCATAGAACTACAAAAAATTGCACATTTTTGTTCCTGGCTAAATTCTAAAAACGCTATAGCTAGCTGGCCCGCGTCGAGACGCCTCTCCAGACGCCTCAAACGGTCGTCTGGCTCGCATAGAACTGCAAAAAATTGCACATTTTTGTTCCTGGCTAAATTCTAAAAACGCTATAGCTAGCTGGCCCGCGCCGAGACGCGTCTTCAGACGCCTCAAACGTGCGTCTGGCTCGCATAGAACTGCAAAAAATTGCACATTTTTGTTCCTGGCTAAATTCTAAAAAGGCTATAGCTTGCTGGCCAGCGCCGAGACGCGTCCCCAGACGCCTCAAACGTGCGTCTGGCTCACATAAAACTGCGAAAAATTACACATTTTTGTTCCTGGCTAAATTCTAGAAACGCTATAGCTAGCTGGCCCGCGCCGAGACGCGTCTCCAGACGCCTCAAACGTGCGTCTGTCTCGCATAGAACTGCAAAAAATTACACATTTTTGTTCCTGGCTAAATTCTTAAAACGCTATAGCTAGCTGGCCCGCGCCGAGACGCGTCTCCAGACGCCTCAAACGTGCGTCTGGCTCGCATAGAACTGCAAAAAATTGCACATTTTTGTTCCTGGCTAAATTCTACAAACGCTATATCTAGCTGTCCCGCGCCGAGACGCGTCTCCAGACGCCTCAAACGTGCGTCTGGCTCGCATAGAACTGCAAAAAATTGCACATTTTTGTTCCTGGCTAAATTCTAAAAACGCTATAGCTAGCTGGCCCGCGTCGAGACGCGTCTCCAGGCGCCTCAAACGTGCGTCTGGCTCGCATAGAACTGCAAAAAATTGCACATTTTTGTTCCTGGCTAAATTCTGAAAACGCTATAGCTAGCTGGCCCGCACCGAGACGCGTTTCCAGACGCCTCAAACGTGCGTCTGGCTCGCATAGAACTGCAAAAAATTGCACATTTTTGTTCCTGGCTAAATTCTAAAAACGCCATAGCTAGCTGGCCCGCGCCGAGACGCGTCTCCAGACGCCTCAAACGTGCGTCTGGCTCGCATAGAACTGCAAAAAATTGCACATTTTTGTTCCTGGCTAAATTCTAAAAACGCTGTAGCTAGCTGGCCCGCGCCGAGACGCGTCTCCAGACGCCTCAAACGTGCGTCTGGCTCATATAGAACTGCAAAAAATTGCACATTTTCGTTCCTGGCTAAATTCTAAAAACGCTATAGCTAGCTGGCCCGGGCCGAGACGCGTCTCCAGACGCCTCAAACGTGCGTCTGGCTCGCATAGAATTGCAAAAAATTGCACATTTTTGATCCTGGCTAAATTCTAAAAACGCTATAGCTAGCTGGCCCGCGCCGAGACGCGTCTCCAGACGCCTCAAACGTGCGTCTGGCTCGCATAGAACTGCAAAAAATTGCACATTTTTGTTCCTGGCTAAATTCTAAAAACGCTAAAGCTAGCTGGCCGGCGCCGAGACGCCTCAAACGTGCGTCTGGCTCGCATAGAACTGCAAAAAATTGCACATTTTTGTTCCTGGCTAAATCCTAAAAACGCTATAGCTAGCTGGCCCGCGCCGAGACGCGTCTCCAGACGCCTCAAACGTGCGTCTGGCTCGCATAGAACTGCAAAAAATTGCACATTTTCGTTCCTGGCTAAATTGTAAAAACGCTATAGCTAGCTGGCCCGCGCCGAGACGCGTCTCCAGACGCCTCAAACGTGCGTCTGGCTCGCATAGAACTGCAAAAAATTGCACATTTTTGTTCCTGGCTAAATTCTAAAAACGCTATAGCTAGCTGGCCCGCGCCGAGACGCGTCTCCAGACGCCTCAAACGTGCGTCTGGCTCGCATAGAACTGCAAAAAATTGCACATTTTTGTTCCTTGCTAAATTCTAAAAACGCTATAGCTAGTTGGCCCGCGTCGAGACGCCTCTCCAGACGCCTCAAACGTGCGTCTGTGTCGCATAGAACTGCAAAAAAATGCACATTTTTGTTCCTTGCTAAATTCTAAAAAGGCTATAGCTAGCTGGCCAGCGCCGAGACGCGTCCCCAGACGCCTCAAACGTGCGTCTGGCTCACATAGAACTGCGAAAAATTACACATTTTTGTTCCTGGCTAAATTCTAGAAACGCTATAGCTAGCTGGCCCGCGCCGAGACGCGTCTCCAGACGCCTCAAACGTGCGTCTGTCTCGCATAGAACTGCAAAAAATTGCACATTTTTGTTCCTAGCTAAATTCTAAAAGCGCTATAGCTAGTTGGCCCGCGTCGAGACGCTTCTCCAGACGCCTCAAACGTTCGTCTGGCTCGCATAGAACTGCAAAAAATTGCACATTTTCGTTCCTGGCTAAATTGTAAAAACGCTATAGCTAGCTGGCCCGCGCCGAGACGCGTCTCCAGACGCCTCAAACGTGCGTCTGGCTCGCATAGAACTGCAAAAAATTGCACATTTTTGTTCCTGGCTAAATTCTAAAAACGCTAAAGCTAGCTGGCCGGCGCCGAGACGCCTCAAACGTGCGTCTGGCTCGCATAGAACTGCAAAAAAATGCACATTTTTGTTCCTTGCTAAATTCTAAAAAGGCTATAGCTAGCTGGCCAGCGCCGAGACGCGTCCCCAGACGCCTCAAACGTGCGTCTGGCTCACATAGAATTGCGAAAAATTACACATTTTTGTTCCTGGCTAAATTCTAGAAACGCTATAGCTAGCTGGCCCGCGCCGAGACGCGTCTCCAGACGCCTCAAACGTGCGTCTGTCTCGCATAGAACTGCAAAAAATTGCACATTTTTGTTCCTAGCTAAATTCTAAAAGCGCTATAGCTAGTTGGCCCGCGTCGAGACGCTTCTCCAGACGCCTCAAACGTTCGTCTGGCTCGCATAGAACTGCAAAAAATTGCACATTTTCGTTCCTGGCTAAATTGTAAAAACGCTATAGCTAGCTGGCCCGCGCCGAGACGCGTCTCCAGACGCCTCAAACGTGCGTCTGGCTCGCATAGAACTGCAAAAAATTGCACATTTTTGTTCCTGGCTAAATCCTAAAAACGCTATAGCTAGCTGGCCCGCGCCGAGACGCGTCTCCAGACGCCTCAAACGTGCGTCTGGCTCGCATAGAACTGCAAAAAATTGCACATTTTCGTTCCTGGCTAAATTGTAAAAACGCTATAGCTAGCTGGCCCGCGCCGAGACGCGTCTCCAGACGCCTCAAACGTGCGTCTGGCTCGCATAGAACTGCAAAAAATTGCACATTTTTGTTCCTGGCTAAATTCTAAAAACGCTATAGCTAGCTGGCCCGCGCCGAGACGCGTCTCCAGACGCCTCAAACGTGCGTCTGGCTCGCATAGAACTGCAAAAAATTGCACATTTTTGTTCCTTGCTAAATTCTAAAAACGCTATAGCTAGTTGGCCCGCGTCGAGACGCCTCTCCAGACGCCTCAAACGTGCGTCTGTGTCGCATAGAACTGCAAAAAAATGCACATTTTTGTTCCTTGCTAAATTCTAAAAAGGCTATAGCTAGCTGGCCAGCGCCGAGACGCGTCCCCAGACGCCTCAAACGTGCGTCTGGCTCACATAGAACTGCGAAAAATTACACATTTTTGTTCCTGGCTAAATTCTAGAAACGCTATAGCTAGCTGGCCCGCGCCGAGACGCGTCTCCAGACGCCTCAAACGTGCGTCTGTCTCGCATAGAACTGCAAAAAATTGCACATTTTTGTTCCTAGCTAAATTCTAAAAGCGCTATAGCTAGTTGGCCCGCGTCGAGACGCTTCTCCAGACGCCTCAAACGTTCGTCTGGCTCGCATAGAACTGCAAAAAATTGCACATTTTCGTTCCTGGCTAAATTGTAAAAACGCTATAGCTAGCTGGCCCGCGCCGAGACGCGTCTCCAGACGCCTCAAACGTGCGTCTGGCTCGCATAGAACTGCAAAAAATTGCACATTTTTGTTCCTGGCTAAATTCTAAAAACGCTAAAGCTAGCTGGCCGGCGCCGAGACGCCTCAAACGTGCGTCTGGCTCGCATAGAACTGCAAAAAATTGCACATTTTTGTTCCTGGCTAAATCCTAAAAACGCTATAGCTAGCTGGCCCGCGCCGAGACGCGTCTCCAGACGCCTCAAACGTGCGTCTGGCTCGCATAGAACTGCAAAAAATTGCACATTTTCGTTCCTGGCTAAATTGTAAAAACGCTATAGCTAGCTGGCCCGCGCCGAGACGCGTCTCCAGACGCCTCAAACGTGCGTCTGGCTCGCATAGAACTGCAAAAAATTGCACATTTTTGTTCCTGGCTAAATTCTAAAAACGCTATAGCTAGCTGGCCCGCGCCGAGACGCGTCTCCAGACGCCTCAAACGTGCGTCTGGCTCGCATAGAACTGCAAAAAATTGCACATTTTTGTTCCTAGCTAAATTCTAAAAACGCTATAGCTAGTTGGCCCGCGTCGAGACGCCTCTCCAGACGCCTCAAACGTGCGTCTGTGTCGCATAGAACTGCAAAAAAATGCACATTTTTGTTCCTTGCTAAATTCTAAAAAGGCTATAGCTAGCTGGCCAGCGCCGAGACGCGTCCCCAGACGCCTCAAACGTGCGTCTGGCTCACATAGAACTGCGAAAAATTACACATTTTTGTTCCTGGCTAAATTCTAGAAACGCTATAGCTAGCTGGCCCGCGCCGAGACGCGTCTCCAGACGCCTCAAACGTGCGTCTGTCTCGCATAGAACTGCAAAAAATTGCACATTTTTGTTCCTAGCTAAATTCTAAAAGCGCTATAGCTAGTTGGCCCGCGTCGAGACGCTTCTCCAGACGCCTCAAACGTTCGTCTGGCTCGCATAGAACTGCAAAAAATTGCACATTTTCGTTCCTGGCTAAATTGTAAAAACGCTATAGCTAGCTGGCCCGCGCCGAGACGCGTCTCCAGACGCCTCAAACGTGCGTCTGGCTCGCATAGAACTGCAAAAAATTGCACATTTTTGTTCCTGGCTAAATTCTAAAAACGCTATAGCTAGCTGGCCCGCGCCGAGACGCGTCTCCAGACGCCTCAAACGTGCGTCTGGATCGCATAGAACTGCAAAAAATTGCACATTTTTGTTCCTAGCTAAATTCTAAAAACGATATAGCTAGTTGGCCCGCGTCGAGACGCCTCTCCAGACGCCTCAAACGTGCGTCTGGCTCGCATAGAACTGCAAAAAATTGCACATTTTTGTTCCTGGCTAAATTCTAAAAACGCTATAGCTAGCTGGCCCGCGTCGAGACGCCTCTCCAGACGCCTCAAACGTGCGTCTGGCTCGCATAGAACTGCAAAAAATTGCACAGTTTTGTTCCTGGCTAAATTCTAAAAACGCTATAGCCAGCTGGCCCGCGCCGAGACGCGTCTCCAGACGCCTCAAACGTGCGTCTGGCTCGCATAGAACTGCAAAAAATTGCACATTTTTGTTCCTGGCTAAATTCTAAAAACGCTATAGCTAGCTGGCCCGCGTCGAGACGCCTCTCCAGACGCCTCAAACGGTCGTCTGGCTCGCATAGAACTGCAAAAAATTGCTCATTTTTGTTCCTGGCTAAATTCTAAAAACGCTATAGCTAGCTGGCCCGCGCCGAGACGCGTCTCCAGACGCCTCAAACGTGCGTCTGGCTCGCATAGAACTACAAAAAATTGCACATTTTTGTTCCTGGCTAAATTCTAAAAACGCTATAGCTAGCTGGCCCTTGTCGAGACGCGTCTCCAGACGCCTCAAACGTGCGTCTGGCTCATATAGAACTGCAAAAAATTGCACATTTTCGTTCCTGGCTAAATTCTAAAAACGCTATAGCTAGCTGGCCCGGGCCGAGACGCGTCTCCAGACGCCTCAAACGTGCGTCTGGCTCGCATAGAACTGCAAAAAATTGCACATTTTTGTTCCTGGCTAAATTCTAAAAACGCTATAGCTAGCTGGCCCGCGCCGAGACGCGTCTCCAGACGCCTCAAACGTGCGTCTGGCTCGCATAGAACTGCAAAAAATTGCACATTTTTGTTCCTGGCTAAATTCTAAAAACGCTATAGCTAGCTGGCCCGCGCCGAGACGCGTCTCCAGACGCCTCAAACGTGCGTCTGGCTCGCATAGAACTGCAAAAAATTGCACATTTTTGTTCCTAGCTAAATTCTAAAAACGCTATAGCTAGTTGGCCCGCGTCGAGACGCCTCTTCAGACGCCTCAAACGTGCGTCTGGCTCGCATAGAACTGCAAAAAATTGCACATTTTTGTTCCTGGCTAAATTCTAAAAACGCTATAGCTAGCTGGCCCGCGCCGAGACTCGTCTCTAGACGCCTCAAACGTGCGTCTGGCTCGCATAGAACTACAAAAAATTGCACATTTTTGTTCCTGGCTAAATTCTACAAACGCTATAGCTAGTTGGCCCGAGTCGAGACGCCTCTCCAGACGCCTCAAACGTGCGTCTGGCTCGCATAGAACTGCAAAAAATTGCACAGTTTTGTTCCTGGCTAAATTCTAAAAACGCTATAGCTAGCTGGCCCGCGCCGAGACGCGTCTCCAGACGCCTCAAACGTGCGTCTGGCTCGCATAGAACTGCAAAAAATTGCACATTTTTGTTCCTGGCTAAATTCTAAAAACGCTATAGCTAGTTGGCCTGCGTCGAGACGCCTCTCCAGACGCCTCAAACGTGCGTCTGGCTCGCATAGAACTGCAAAAAATTGCACATTTTTGTTCCTGGCTAAATTCTAAAAACGCTGTAGCTAGCTGGCCCGCGCCGAGACGCGTCTCCAGACGCCTCACACGTGCGTCTGGCTCGCATAGAACTGCAAAAAATTGCACATTTTTGTTCCTGGCTAAATTCTAAAAACGCTATAGCTAGCTGGCCCGCGCCGAGACGCGTCTCCAGACGCCTCAAACGTGCGTCTGGCTCGCATAGAACTGCAAAAAACTGCACATTTTTGTTCCTAGCTAAATTCTAAAAACGCTATAGCTAGTTGGCCCGCGTCGAGACGCCTCTCCAGACGCCTCAAACGTGCGTCTGGCTCGCATAGAACTGCAAAAAATTGCACATTTTTGTTCCTGGCTAAATTCTAAAAACGCTATAGCTAGCTGGCCCGCGCCGAGACGCGTCTCCAGACGCCTCAAACGTGCGTCTGGCTCGCATAGAACTGCAAAAAATTGCACATTTTTGTTCCTGGCTAAATTCTAAAAACGCTATAGCTAGCTGGCCCGCGCCGAGACGCGTCTCCAGACGCCTCAAACGTGCGTCTGGCTCGCATAGTACTGCAAAAAATTGCACATTTTTGTTCCTGGCTAAATTCTAAAAACGCTATAGCTAGCTGGCCCGCGCCGAGACGCGTCTCCAGACGCCTCAAACGTGCGTCTGGCTCGCATAGAACTGCAAAAAATTGCACATTTTTGTTCCTGGCTAAATTCTAAAAACGCTATAGCTAGCTGGCCCGCGCCGACACGCGTCTCCAGACGCCTCAAACGTGCGTCTGGCTCGCATAGAACTGCAAAAAATTGCACATTTTTCTTCCTGGCTAAATTCTGAAAACGCTATAGCTAGCTGGCCTGCGCCGAGACGCGTCTCCAGACGCCTCAAACGTGCGTCTGGCTCGCATAGAACTGCAAAATATAGTATATATATCTATATAGTAGGTTAACTTGGACCCGAGATGTGAACAAAGTGAAAACAAGAGCATCGGCTTACCTTTTGTTGTCTACGCCTCATCGAACTGCTGCATTCCGTGGAAGTTTTAAATTCGCAGCTTCTCGTTGCTGGAACGACCTGCCACCGCCGTTTCGTGCTATAAAAACAATTGGTACTTTTAGTTCAAAATTCAAGCAACACCTACTGCGCATTCAAAAAGAAACTACATAAAAATATTAACTTACCCAGGGTATGCACGCAACGAGTATTTGTGAACGGTCCCATGTTCTCGTTGTAACTTAGCTATACTATTATAGATGCACTCGATAAGGCTTTCGTTTTGTTTTATTTACATTGTTTGTTGTGTTTCGGCCATTTTCATAGACTTGAAGTCTTTCGACTATCATCAGGATTATGAGACATGTACGGGTAGGCGTGGATTATCGGGTAGGAAGACAGTATTTCAATAAAATAACTATTGCAATAATCACTTCACTTATAATTCTCGATACTACAATCAATAGTTTCACCAATTAATTAATGATCACTAAGCTTAACGCGGATTAGAACTTAACGTCCACCGAGCACGTGGTTGCGTGCGCACTCCACGACGGTACAACACTAAGTGTCACTTATTACAAGATGGCCGCCTCACCAGTGCTCGGTGTTCGCTATGGACATTGACATATGACATATGACAGTGACGTTTGACATTGACATTTTATAAAGTGACAGCAGGCGTATTGAGAGGCGGATGCGCCGACAGACTAATATATTACATAATGCCATTTTTTTAATTTCGACAACCAGCCATTACGAATAGTCTGTGACCATAGCTTCCCACAGTGCGCCCGCGCGTTCCGTCATTTGTCTATGACATTGACAAATGAAACTGGAGCACTGGGCCATTGGGATTTGGTTAATTTTGAAGTTATTATTTGTATGTATTTATCTATTGCACATTTTATTTTATTTTGTTTTGTTTATACACAAACTCACTCACGTACTCTCAACTATTTAATTAATTAATTATTATTTTATTGTATTTATATCTTAGTGTTGTTCCGTATGTGTGTCCGTGACATCACGCCAGGCCCTGTCATAACACCAGCGCTGTGATATTTATTATTAAATATCGCAGCATATGCTGAGACAGGGACCTTTTTGGCCTCGCACAGATTAATTTAAGGATGCCGCTTAACTGTATATATATATAAATATACATATTTTATAACAGTTATTTTTACATTTTTTTTTTCATTTTATGTGTCTTGTGCGAGCCCCAAATAAACATTTTTCTTTCTTTCAAAAAATTGCAAATTTTTGTTCCTGGCTAAATTCTAAAAACGCTATAGCTAGCTGGCCCGCGTCGAGACGCGTCTCCAGACGCATCAAACGTGCGTCTGGCTCGCATAGAACTGCAAAAAATTGCACATTTTTGTTCCTGGCTAAATTTTAAAAACGCTATAGCTAGCTGGCCCGCGCCGAGACGCGTCTCCAGACGCCTCAAACGTGCGTCTGGCTCGCATAGAACTGCAAAAAATTGCACATTTTTGTTCCTGGCTAAATTCTAGAAACGCTATAGCTAGCTGGCCCGCGCCGAGACGCGTCTCCAGACGCCTCAAACGTGCGTCTGGCTCGCATAGAACTGCAAAAAATTGTCAATTTTTGTTCCTGGCTAAATTCTAAAAACGCTAAAGCTAGCTGGCCGGCGCCGAGACGCCTCAAACGTGCGTCTGGCTCGCATAGAACTGCAAAAAATTGCACATTTTTGTTCCTGGCTAAATCCTAAAAACGCTATAGCTAGCTGGCCCGCGCCGAGACGCGTCTCCAGACGCCTCAAACGTGCGTCTGGCTCGCATAGAACTGCAAAAAATTGCACATTTTTGTTCCTGGCTAAATTCTAAAAACGCTATAGCTAGCTGGCCCGCGCCGAGACGCGTCTCCAGACGCCTCAAACGTGCGTCTGGCTCGCATAGAACTGCAAAAAATTGCACATTTTTGTTCCTGGCTAAATTCTAAAAACGCTATAGCTAGCTGGCCCGCGCCGAGACGCGTCTCCAGACGCCTCAAACGTGCGTCTGGCTCGCATAGAACTGCAAAAAATTGTACATTTTTGTTCCTGGCTAAATTCTAAAAACGCTAAAGCTAGATGGCCGGCGCCGAGAAGCCTCAAACGTGCGTCAGGCTCGCATAGAACTGCAAAAAATTGCACATTTTTGTTCCTGGCTAAATCCTAAAAACGCTATCGCTAGCTGGCCCGCGCCGAGACGCGTCTCCAGACGCCTCAAACGTGCGTCTGGCTCGCATAGAACTGCAAAAAATTGCACATTTTTGTTCCTGGCTAAATTCTAAAAACGCTATAGCTAGCTGGCCCGCGCCGAGACGCGGCTCCAGACGCCTCAAACGTGCGTCTGGCTCGCATAGAACTGCAAAAAATTGCACATTTCTGTTCCTGGCTAAATTCTAAAAACGCTCTTGCTAGCTGGCCCGCGCCGAGACGCGTCTCCAGACGCCTCAAACGTGCGTCTGGCTCGCATAGAACTGCAAAAATTTGCACATTTCTGTTCCTGGCTAAATTATAAAAACGCTCTTGCTAGCTGGCCCGCGCCGAGACGCGTCTCCAGACGCCTCAAACGTGCGTCTGGCTCGCATAGAACTGCAAAAATTTGCACATTTCTGTTCCTGGCTAATTTATAAAAACGCTCTTGCTAGCTGGCCCGCGCCGAGACGCGTCTCCAGACGCCTCAAACGTGCGTCTGGCTCGCATAGAACTGCAAAAAATTGCACGTTTTTGTTCCTGGCTAAATTCTAAAAACGCTATAGCTAGCTGGCCTGCGCCGAGACGCCTCTCCAGACGCCTCAAACGTGCGTCTGGCTCGCATAGAACTGCAAAAAATTGTACATTTTTGTTCCTGGCTAAATTCTAAAAACGCTAAAGCTAGCTGGCCGGCGCCGAGACGCCTCAAACGTGCGTCTGGCTCGCATAGAACTGCAAAAAATTGCACATTTTTGTTCCTGGCTAAATCCTAAAAACGCTATAGCTAGCTGGCCCGCGCCGCGACGCGTCTCCAGACGCCTCAAACGTGCGTCTGGCTCGCATAGAACTGCAAAAAATTGCACATTTTTGTTCCTGGCTAAATACTAAAAACACTATAGCTAGCTGGCCCGCGCCGAGACGCGTCTCCAGACGCCTCAAACGTGCGTCTGGCTCGCATAGAACTGCAAAAAATTGCAAATTTATGTTCCTGGCTAAATTCTACAAACGCTATATCTAGCTGGCCCGCGCCGAGACGCGTCTCCAGACGCCTCAAACGTGCGTCTGGCTCGCATAGAACTGCAAAAAATTGCACATTTTTGTTCCAGGCTAAATTCTAAAAACGCTATAGCTAGCTGGCCCGCGCCGAGACGCGTCTCCAGACGCCTCAAACGAGCGTCTGGCTCGCATAGAACTGCAAAAAATTGCACATTTTTGTTCCTGGCTAAATTCTAAAAACGCTATAGCTAGCTGGCCCGCGCCGAGACGCGTCTCCAGACGCCTCAAACGTGCGTCTGGCTCGCATAGAACTGCAAAAAATTGCAAATTTATGTTCCTGGCTCAATTCTACAAACGCTATATCTAGCTGGCCCGCGCCGAGACGCGTCTCCAGACGCCTCAAACGTGCGTCTGGCTCGCATAGAACTGCAAAATATTGCACATTTTTGTTCCTGGCTAAATTCTAAAAACGCTATAGCTAGCTGGCCAGCGTCGAGACGCGTCTCCAGGCGCCTCAAACGTGCGTCTGGCTCGCATAGAACTGCAAAAAATTGCACATTTTTGTTCCTGGCTAAATTCTAAAAACGCTATAGCTAGCTGGCCCGCGCCGAGACGCGTCTCCAGGCGCCTCAAACGTGCGTCTGGCTCGCATAGAACTACAAAAAATTGCACATTTTTGTTCCTGGCTAAATTCTACAAACGCTATAGCTAGTTGGCCCGCGTCGAGACGCCTCTCCAGACGCCTCAAACGTGCGTCTGGCTCGCATAGAACTGCAAAAAATTGCACAGTTTTGTTCCTGGCTAAATTCTAAAAACGCTATAGCTAGCTGGCCCGCGCCGAGACGCGTCTCCAGACGCCTCAAACGTGCGTCTGGCTCGCATAGAACTACAAAAAATTGCACATTTTTGTTCCTGGCTAAATTCTACAAACGCTATAGCTAGTTGGCCCGCGTCGAGACGCCTCTCCAGACGCCTCAAACGTGCGTCTGGCTCGCATAGAACTGCAAAAAATTGCACATTTTTGTTCCTGGCTAAATTCTAAAAACGCTGTAGCTAACTGGCCCGCGCCGAGACGCGTCTCCAGACGCCTCAAACGTTCGTCTGGCTCGCATAGAACTGCAAAAAATTGCACATTTTTGTTCCTGGCTAAATTCTAAAAACGCTATAGCTAGCTGGCTCGCGTCGAGCCGCGTCTCCAGACGCCTCAAACATGCGTCTGGCTCGCATAGAACTGCAAAAAATTGCACATTTTTGTTCCTGGCTAAATTCTAAAAACGCTATAGCTAGCTGGCCCGCACCGAGACGCGTCTCCAGACGCCTCAAACGTGCGTCTGGCTCGCATAGAACTGCAAAAAAATGCACATTTTTGTTCCTGGCTAAATCCTAAAAACGCTATAGCTAGCTGGCCCGCGCCGAGACGCGTCTCCAGACGCCTCAAACGTGCGTCTGGCTCATATAGAACTGCAAAAAATTGCACATTTTCGTTACTGGCTAAATTCTAAAACGCTATAGCTAGCTGGCCCGCGCCGAGACGCGTCTCCAGACGCCTCAAACGTGCGTCTGGCTCGCATAGAACTGCAAAAAATTGCACATTTTTGTTCCTGGCTAAATTCTAAAAACGCTATAGCTAGCTGGCCCGCGCCGAGACGCGTCTCCAGACGCCTCAAACGTGCGCCTGGCTCGCATAGAACTGCAAAAAATTGCACATTTTTGTTCCTGGCTAAATTCTAAAAACGCTATAGCTAGCTGGCCCGCGCCGAGACGCGTCTCCAGACGCCTCAAACGTGCGTCTGGCTCGCATAGAACTGCAAAAAATTGCACAGTTTTGTTCCTGGCTAAATTCTAAAAACGCTATAGCTAGCTGGCCCGCGCCGAGACGCGTCTCCAGACGCCTCAAACGTGCGTCTGGCTCGCATAGAACTACAAAAAATTGCACATTTTTGGTCCTGGCTAAATTCTACAAACGCTATAGCTAGTTGGCCCGCGTCGAGACGCCTCTCCGGACGCCTCAAACGTGCGTCTGGCTCGCATAGAACTGCAAAAAATTGCACAGTTTTGTTCCTGGCTAAATTCTAAAAACGCTATAGCTAGCTGGCCCGCGCCGAGACGCGTCTCCAGATGCCTCAAACGTGCGTCTGGCTCGCATAGAACTACAAAAAATTGCACATTTCTGTTCCTGGCTAAATTCTACAAACGCTATAGCTAGTTGGCCCGCGTCGAGACGCCTCTCCAGACGCCTCAAACGTGCGTCTGGCTCGCATAGAACTGCAAAAAATTGCACAGTTTTGTTCCTGGCTAAATTATAAAATCGCTGTAGCTAGCTGGCCCGCGCCGAGACGCGTCTCCAGACGCCTCAAACGTGCGTCTGGCTCGCATAGAACTGCAAAAAATTGCACATTTTTGTTCCTGGCTAAATTCTAAAAACGCTATAGCTAGCTGGCTCGCGTCGTGCCGCGTCTCCAGACGCCTCAAACGTGCGTCTGGCTCGCATAGAACTGCAAAAAATTGCACATTTTTGTTCCTGGCTAAATTCTAAAATCGCTATAGCTAGCTGGCCAGCGCCGAGACGCGTCTCCAAACGCCTCAAACGTGCATCTGGCTCACATAGAACTGCAAAAAATGGCACATTTTTGTTCCTGGCTAAATTCTAAAAACGCTAAAGCTAGCTGGCCGGCGCCGAGACGCCTCAAACGTGCGTCTGGCTCGCATAGAACTGCAAAAAATTGCACATTTTTGTTCCTGGCTAAATCCTAAAAACGCTATAGCTAGCTGGCCCGCGCCGAGACGCGTCTCCAGACGCCTCAAACGTGCGTCTGGCTCGCATAGAACTGCAAAAAATTGCACATTTTTGTTCCTGGCTAAATTCTAAAAACGCTATAGCTAGCTGGCCCGCGCCGAGACGCGGCTCCAGACGCCTCAAACGTGCGTCTGGCTCGCATAGAACTGCAAAAAATTGCACATTTTTGTTCCTGGCTAAATTCTAAAAACGCTATAGCTAGCTGGCCCGCGCCGAGACGCGTCTCCAGACACCTCAAACGTGCGTCTGGCTCGCATAGAACTGCAAAAAATTGCACATTTTTGTTCCTGGCTAAATTCTTTAAACGCTATAGCTAGCTGGCCCGCGTCGAGACGCGTCTCCAGACGCCTCAAACGTTCGTCTGGCTCGCATAGAACTGCAAAAAATTGCACATTTTCGTTCCTGTCTAAATTGTAAAAACGCTATAGCTAGCTGGCCCGCGCCGAGACGCGTCTCCAGACGCCTCAAACGTGCGTCTGGCTCGCATAGAACTGCAAAAAATTGCACATTTTTGTTCCTGGCTAAATTCTAAAAACATTATAGCTAGCTGGCCCGCGCCGAGACGCGTCTCCAGACGCCTCAAACGTGCGTCTGGCTCGCATAGAACTGCAAAAAATTGCACATTTTTGTTCCTAGCTAAATTCTAAAAACGCTATAGCTAGTTGGCCCGCGTCGAGACGCGTCTCCAGACGCCTCAAACGTGCGTCTGTCTCGCATAGAACTGCAAAAAAATGCACATTTTTGTTCCTTGCTAAATTCTAAAAAGGCTATAGCTAGCTGGCCAGCGCCGAGACGCGTCCCCAGACGCCTCAAACGTGCGTCTGGCTCACATAGAACTGCGAAAAATTACACATTTTTGTTCCTGGCTAAATTCTAGAAACGCTATAGCTAGCTGGCCCGCGCCGAGACGCGTCTCCAGACGCCTAAAACGTGCGTCTGTCTCGCATAGAACTGAAAAAAATTGCACATTTTTGTTCCTAGCTAAATTCTAAAAGCGCTATAGCTAGTTGGCCCGCGTCGAGACGCCTCTCCAGACGCCTCAAACGTGCGTCTGGCTCGCATAGAACTGCAAAAAATTGCACATTTTCGTTCCTGGCTAAATTGTAAAAACGCTATAGCAAGCTGGCCCGCGCCGAGACGCGTCTCCAGACGCCTCAAACGTGCGTCTGGCTCGCATAGAACTGCAAAAAATTGCACATTTTTGTTCCTGGCTAAATTCTAAAAACGCTATAGCTAGCTGGCCCGCGCCGAGACGCGTCTCCAGACGCCTCAAACGTGCGTCTGGCTCGCATAGAACTGCAAAAAATTGCACATTTTTGTTGCTAGCTAAATTCTAAAAACGATATAGCTAGTTGGCCCGCGTCGAGACGCCTCTCCAGACGCCTCAAACGTGCGTCTGGCTCGCATAGAACTGCAAAAAATTGCACATTTTTGTTCCTGGCTAAATTCTAAAAAGGCTATAGCTAGCTGGCCAGCGCCGAGACGCGTCCCCAGACGCCTCAAACGTGCGTCTGGCTCACATAGAACTGCGAAAAATTACACATTTTTGTTCCTGGCTAAATTCTAGAAACGCTATAGCTAGCTGGCCCGCGCCGAGACGCGTCTCCAGACGCCTCAAACGTGCGTCTGTCTCGCATAGAACTGCAAAAAATTGCACATTTTTGTTCCTAGCTAAATTCTAAAAGCGCTATAGCTAGTTGGCCCGCGTCGAGACGCCTCTACAGACGCCTCAAACGTGCGTCTGGCTCGCATAGAACTGCAAAAAATTGCACAGTTTTGTTCCTGGCTAAATTCTAAAAACGCTATAGCCAGCTGGCCCGCGCCGAGACGCGTCTCCAGACGCCTCAAACGTGCGTCTGGCTCGCATAGAACTACAAAAAATTGCACATTTTTGTTCCTGGCTAAATTCTAAAAACGCTATAGCTAGCTGGTCCGCGTCGAGACGCCTCTCCAGACGCCTCAAACGGTCGTCTGGCTCGCATAGAACTGCAAAAAATTGCACATTTTTGTTCCTGGCTAAATTCTAAAAACGCTATAGCTAGCTGGCCCGCGCCGAGACGCGTCTCCAGACGCCTCAAACGTGCGTCTGGCTCGCATAGAACTACAAAAAATTGCACATTTTTGTTCCTGGCTAAATTCTAAAAACGCTATAGCTAGCTGGCCCTTGTCGAGACGCGTCTCCAGACGCCTCAAACGTGCGTCTGGCTCATATAGAACTGCAAAAAATTGCACATTTTCGTTCCTGGCTAAATTCTAAAAACGCTATAGCTAGCTGGCCCGGGCCGAGACGCGTCTCCAGACGCCTCAAACGTGCGTCTGGCTCGCATAGAATTGCAAAAAATTGCACATTTTTGTTCCTGGCTAAATTCTAAAAACGCTATAGCTAGCTGGCCCGCGCCGAGACGCGTCTCCAGACGCCTCAAACGTGCGTCTGGCTCGCATAGAACTGCAAAAAATTGCACATTTTTGTTCCTGGCTAAATTCTAAAAACGCTAAAGCTAGCTGGCCGGCGCCGAGACGCCTCAAACGTGCGTCTGGCTCGCATAGAACTGCAAAAAATTGCACATTTTTGTTCCTGGCTAAATCCTAAAAACGCTATAGCTAGCTGGCCCGCGCCGAGACGCGTCTCCAGACGCCTCAAACGTGCGTCTGGCTCGCATAGAACTGCAAAAAATTGCACATTTTTGTTCCTGGCTAAATTCTAAAAACGCTATAGCTAGCTGGCCCGCGCCGAGACGCGTCTCCAGACGCCTCAAACGTGCGTCTAGCTCGCATAGAACTGCAAAAAATTGCACATTTTTGTTCCTGGCTAAATTCTAAAAACGCTATAGCTAGCTGGCCCGCGCCGAGACGCGTCTCCAGACACCTCAAACGTGCGTCTGGCTCGCATAGAACTGCAAAAAATTGCACATTTTTGTTCCTGGCTAAATTCTTTAAACGATATAGCTAGCTGGCCCGCGTCGAGACGCGTCTCCAGACGCCTCAAACGTTCGTCTGGCTCGCATAGAACTGCAAAAAATTGCACATTTTCGTTCCTGGCTAAATTGTAAAAACGCAATAGCTAGCTGGCCCGCGCCGAGACGCGTCTCCAGACGCCTCAAACGTGCGTCTGGCTCGCATAGAACTGCAAAAAATTGCACATTTTTGTTCCTGGCTAAATTCTAAAAACGCTATAGCTAGCTGGCCCGCGCCGAGACGCGTCTCCAGACGCCTCAAACGTGCGTCTGGCTCGCATAGAACTGCAAAAAATTGCACATTTTTGTTCCTAGCTAAATTCTAAAAACGCTATAGCTAGTTGGCCCGCGTCGAGACGCCTCTCCAGACGCCTCAAACGTGCGTCTGTCACGCATAGAACTGCAAAAAAATGCACATTTTTGTTCCTTGCTAAATTCTAAAAAGGCTATAGCTAGCTGGCCAGCGCCGAGACGCGTCC
This sequence comes from Lacanobia wlatinum, assembly GCA_947578705.1. Taxonomy (NCBI): domain Eukaryota; kingdom Metazoa; phylum Arthropoda; class Insecta; order Lepidoptera; family Noctuidae; genus Lacanobia; species Lacanobia wlatinum. Next base: position 28,380,394 of record OX388034.1, read on the forward strand.
CCAGACGCCTCAAACGTGCGTCTGGCTCACATAGAACTGCGAAAAATTACACATTTTTGTTCCTGGCTAAATTCTAGAAACGCTATAGCTAGCTGGCCCGCGCCGAGACGCGTCTCCAGACGCCTCAAACGTGCGTCTGTCTCGCATAGAACTGCAAAAAATTGCACATTTTTGTTCCTAGCTAAATTCTAAAAGCGCTATAGCTAGTTGGCCCGCGTCGAGACGCTTCTCCAGACGCCTCAAACGTTCGTCTGGCTCGCATAGAACTGCAAAAAATTGCACATTTTCGTTCCTGGCTAAATTGTAAAAACGCTATAGCTAGCTGGCCCGCGCCGAGACGCGTCTCCAGACGCCTCAAACGTGCGTCTGGCTCGCATAGAACTGCAAAAAATTGCACATTTTTGTTTCTGGCTAAATTCTAAAAACGCTATAGCTAGCTGGCCCGCGCCGAGACGCGTCTCCAGACGCCTCAAACGTGCGTCTGGCTCGCATAGAACTGCAAAAAATTGCACATTTTTGTTCCTAGCTAAATTCTAAAAACGATATAGCTAGTTGGCCCGCGTCGAGACGCCTCTCCAGACGCCTCAAACGTGCGTCTGGCTCGCATAGAACTGCAAAAAATTGCACATTTTTGTTCCTGGCTAAATTCTAAAAAGGCTATAGCTAGCTGGCCAGCGCCGAGACGCGTCCCCAGACGCCTCAAACGTGCGTCTGGCTCACATAGAACTGCGAAAAATTACACATTTTTGTTCCTGGCTAAATTCTAGAAACGCTATAGCTAGCTGGCCCGCGCCGAGACGCGTCTCCAGACGCCTCAAACGTGCGTCTGTCTCGCATAGAACTGCAAAAAATTGCACATTTTTGTTCCTGGCTAAATTCTAAAAGCGCTATAGCTAGTTGGCCCGCGTCGAGACGCCTCTACAGACGCCTCAAACGTGCGTCTGGCTCGCATAGAACTGCAAAAAATTGCACAGTTTTGTTCCTGGCTAAATTCTAAAAACGCTATAGCCAGCTGGCCCGCGCCGAGACGCGTCTCCAGACGCCTCAAACGTGCGTCTGGCTCGCATAGAACTACAAAAAATTGCACATTTTTGTTCCTGGCTAAATTCTAAAAACGCTATAGCTAGCTGGCCCGCGTCGAGACGCCTCTCCAGACGCCTCAAACGGTCGTCTGGCTCGCATAGAACTGCAAAAAATTGCACATTTTTGTTCCTGGCTAAATTCTAAAACGCTATAGCTAGCTGGCCCGCGCCGAGACGCGTCTTCAGACGCCTCAAACGTGCGTCTGGCTCGCATAGAACTGCAAAAAATTGCACATTTTTGTTCCTGGCTCAATTCTAAAAAGGCTATAGCTTGCTGGCCAGCGCCGAGACGCGTCCCCAGACGCCTCAAACGTGCGTCTGGCTCACATAAAACTGCGAAAAATTACACATTTTTGTTCCTGGCTAAATTCTAGAAACGCTATAGCTAGCTGGCCCGCGCCGAGACGCGTCTCCAGACGCCTCAAACGTGCGTCTGTCTCGCATAGAACTGCAAAAAATTACACATTTTTGTTCCTGGCTAAATTCTTAAAACGCTGTAGCTAGCTGGCCCGCGCCGAGACGCGTCTCCAGACGCCTCAAACGTGCGTCTGGCTCGCATAGAACTGCAAAAAATTGCACATTTTTGTTCCTGGCTAAATTCTACAAACGCTATATCTAGCTGGCCCGCGCCGAGACGCGTCTCCAGACGCCTCAAACGTGCGTCTGGCTCGCATAGAACTGCAAAAAATTGCACATTTTTGTTCCTGGCTAAATTCTAAAAACGCTATAGCTAGCTGGCCCGCGTCGAGACGCGTCTCCAGGCGCCTCAAACGTGCGTCTGGCTCGCATAGAACTGCAAAAAATTGCACATTTTTGTTCCTGGCTAAATTCTGAAAACGCTATAGCTAGCTGGCCCGCACCGAGACGCGTTTCCAGACGCCTCAAACGTGCGTCTGGCTCGCATAGAACTGCAAAAAATTGCACATTTTTGTTCCTGGCTAAATTCTAAAAACGCTATAGCTAGCTGGCCCGCGCCGAGACGCGTCTCCAGACGCCTCAAACGTGCGTCTGGCTCGCATAGAACTGCAAAAAATTGCACATTTTTGTTCCTAGCTAAATTCTAAAAACGCTGTAGCTAGCTGGCCCGCGCCGAGACGCGTCTCCAGACGCCTCAAACGTGCGTCTGGCTCGCATAGTACTGCAAAAAATTCCACATTTTTGTTCCTGGCTAAATTCTAAAAACGCTATAACTTGCTGGCCCGCGTCGAGACGCGTCTCCAGACGCCTCAAACGTGCGTCTGGCTCGCATAGAACTGCATAAAATTACACATTTTTGTTCCTGGCTAAATTCTTAAAACGCTATAGCTAGCTGGCCCGCGCCGAGACGCGTCTCCAGACGCCTCAAACGTGCGTCTGGCTCGCATAGAACTGCAAAAAATTGCACATTTTTGTTCCTGGCTAAATTCTAGAAACGCTATAGCTAGCTGGCCCGCGCCGAGACGCGTCTCCAGACGCCTCAAACGTGCGTCTGGCTCGCATAGTACTGCAAAAAAATGCACATTTTTGGTCCTGGCTAAATTCTAAAAACGCTATAACTTGCTGGCCCGCGCCGAGACGCGTCTCCAGACGCCTCAAACGTGCGTCTGGCTCGCATAGAACTACAAAAAATTGCACATTTTTGTTCCTGGCTAAATTCTAAAAACGCTATAGCTAGCTGGCCCGCGCCGAGACGCGTCTCCAGACGCCTCAAACGTGCGTCTGGCTCGCATAGTACTGCAAAAAATTGCACATTTTTGTTCCTGGCTAAATTCTAAAAACGCTATAAATTGCTGGCCCGCGTCGAGACGCGTCTCCAGACGCCTCAAACGTGCGTCTGGCTCGCATAGAACTGCATAAAATTACACATTTTTGTTCCTTGCTAAATTCTAAAAACGCTATAGCTAGCTGGCCCGCGCCGAGACGCGTCTCCAGACGCCTCAAACGTGCGTCTGGCTCGCATAGAACTGCAAAAAATTGCACATTTTTGTTCCTGGCTAAATTCTAAAAAGGCTATAGCTAGCTGGCCAGCGCCGAGACGCGTCCCCAGACGCCTCAAACGTGCGTCTGGCTCACATAGAACTGCGAAAAATTACACATTTTTGTTCCTGGCTAAATTCTAGAAACGCTATAGCTAGCTGGCCCGCGCCGAGACGCGTCTCCAGACGCCTCAAACGTGCGTCTGTCTCGCATAGAACTGCAAAAAATTGCACATTTTTGTTCCTGGCTAAATTCTAAAAGCGCTATAGCTAGTTGGCCCGCGTCGAGACGCCTCTACAGACGCCTCAAACGTGCGTCTGGCTCGCATAGAACTGCAAAAAATTGCACAGTTTTGTTCCTGGCTAAATTCTAAAAACGCTATAGCCAGCTGGCCCGCGCCGAGACGCGTCTCCAGACGCCTCAAACGTGCGTCTGGCTCGCATAGAACTACAAAAAATTGCACATTTTTGTTCCTGGCTAAATTCTAAAAACGCTATAGCTAGCTGGCCCGCGTCGAGACGCCTCTCCAGACGCCTCAAACGGTCGTCTGGCTCGCATAGAACTGCAAAAAATTGCACATTTTTGTTCCTGGCTAAATTCTAAAACGCTATAGCTAGCTGGCCCGCGCCGAGACGCGTCTTCAGACGCCTCAAACGTGCGTCTGGCTCGCATAGAACTGCAAAAAATTGCACATTTTTGTTCCTGGCTCAATTCTAAAAAGGCTATAGCTTGCTGGCCAGCGCCGAGACGCGTCCCCAGACGCCTCAAACGTGCGTCTGGCTCACATAAAACTGCGAAAAATTACACATTTTTGTTCCTGGCTAAATTCTAGAAACGCTATAGCTAGCTGGCCCGCGCCGAGACGCGTCTCCAGACGCCTCAAACGTGCGTCTGTCTCGCATAGAACTGCAAAAAATTACACATTTTTGTTCCTGGCTAAATTCTTAAAACGCTGTAGCTAGCTGGCCCGCGCCGAGACGCGTCTCCAGACGCCTCAAACGTGCGTCTGGCTCGCATAGAACTGCAAAAAATTGCACATTTTTGTTCCTGGCTAAATTCTACAAACGCTATATCTAGCTGGCCCGCGCCGAGACGCGTCTCCAGACGCCTCAAACGTGCGTCTGGCTCGCATAGAACTGCAAAAAATTGCACATTTTTGTTCCTGGCTAAATTCTAAAAACGCTATAGCTAGCTGGCCCGCGTCGAGACGCGTCTCCAGGCGCCTCAAACGTGCGTCTGGCTCGCATAGAACTGCAAAAAATTGCACATTTTTGTTCCTGGCTAAATTCTGAAAACGCTATAGCTAGCTGGCCCGCACCGAGACGCGTTTCCAGACGCCTCAAACGTGCGTCTGGCTCGCATAGAACTGCAAAAAATTGCACATTTTTGTTCCTGGCTAAATTCTAAAAACGCTATAGCTAGCTGGCCCGCGCCGAGACGCGTCTCCAGACGCCTCAAACGTGCGTCTGGCTCGCATAGAACTGCAAAAAATTGCACATTTTTGTTCCTAGCTAAATTCTAAAAACGCTGTAGCTAGCTGGCCCGCGCCGAGACGCGTCTCCAGACGCCTCAAACGTGCGTCTGGCTCACATAGTACTGCAAAAAATTCCACATTTTTGTTCCTGGCTAAATTCTAAAAACGCTATAACTTGCTGGCCCGCGTCGAGACGCGTCTCCAGACGCCTCAAACGTGCGTCTGGCTCGCATAGAACTGCATAAAATTACACATTTTTGTTCCTGGCTAAATTCTTAAAACGCTATAGCTAGCTGGCCCGCGCCGAGACGCGTCTCCAGACGCCTCAAACGTGCGTCTGGCTCGCATAGAACTGCAAAAAATTGCACATTTTTGTTCCTGGCTAAATTCTAGAAACGCTATAGCTAGCTGGCCCGCGCCGAGACGCGTCTCCAGACGCCTCAAACGCGCGTCTGGCTCGCATAGTACTGCAAAAAAATGCACATTTTTGGTCCTGGCTAAATTCTAAAAACGCTATAACTTGCTGGCCCGCGCCGAGACGCGTCTCCAGACGCCTCAAACGTGCGTCTGGCTCGCATAGAACTACAAAAAATTGCACATTTTTGTTCCTGGCTAAATTCTAAAAACGCTATAGCTAGCTGGCCCGCGCCGAGACGCGTCTCCAGACGCCTCAAACGTGCGTCTGGCTCGCATAGTACTGCAAAAAATTGCACATTTTTGTTCCTGGCTAAATTCTAAAAACGCTATAAATTGCTGGCCCGCGTCAAGACGCGTCTCCAGACGCCTCAAACGTGCGTCTGGCTCGCATAGAACTGCATAAAATTACACATTTTTGTTCCTTGCTAAATTCTAAAAACGCTATAGCTAGCTGGCCCGCGCCGAGACGCGTCTCCAGACGCCTCAAACGTGCGTCTGGCTCGCATAGAACTGCAAAAAATTGCACATTTTTGTTCCTGGCTAAATTCTAAAAACGCTATAGCTAGCTGGCCCGCGCCGAGACGCGTCACCAGACGCCTCAAACGTGCATCTGGCTCGCATAGAACTGCAAAAAATTGCAAATTTATGTTCCTGGCTAAATTCTACAAACGCTATATCTAGCTGGCCCGCGCCGAGACGCGTCTCCAGACGCCTCAAACGTGCGTCTGGCTCGCATAGAACTGCAAAAAATTGCACATTTTTGTTCCAGGCTAAATTCTAAAAACGCTATAGCTAGCTGGCCCGCGCCGAGACGCGTCTCCAGACGCCTCAAACGAGCGTCTGGCTCGCATAGAACTGCAAAAAATTGCACATTTTTGTTCCTGGCTAAATTCTAAAAACGCTATAGCTAGCTGGCCCGCGCCGAGACGCGTCTCCAGACGCCTCAAACGTGCGTCTGGCTCGCATAGAACTGCAAAAAATTGCAAATTTATGTTCCTGGCTCAATTCTACAAACGCTATATCTAGCTGGCCCGCGCCGAGACGCGTCTCCAGACGCCTCAAACGTGCGTCTGGCTCGCATAGCACTGCAAAATATTGCACAGTTTTGTTCCTGGCTAAATTCTAAAAACGCTATAGCTAGCTGGCCCGCGTCAAGACGCGTCTCCAGGCGCCACAAACGTGCGTCTGGCTCGCATAGAACTGCAAAAAATTGCACATTTTTGTTCCTGGCTAAATTCTAAAAACGCTATAGCTAGCTGGCCCGCGCCGAGACGCGTCTCCAGGCGCCTCAAACGTGCGTCTGGCTCGCATAGAACTACAAAAAATTGCACATTTTTGTTCCTGGCTAAATTCTACAAACGCTATAGCTAGTTGGCCCGCGTCGAGATGCCTCTCCAGACGCCACAAACGTGCGTCTGGCTCGCATAGAACTGCAAAAAATTGCACAGTTTTGTTCCTGGCTAAATTCTAAAAACGCTATAGCTAGCTGGCCCGCGCCGAGACGCGTCTCCAGACGCCTCAAAGGTGCGTCTGGCTCGCATAGAACTGCAAAAAATTGCACAGTTTTGTTCCTGGCTAAATTCTAAAAACGCTATAGCTAGCTGGCCCGCGCCGAGACGCGTCTCCAGACGCCTCAAACGTGCGTCTGGCTCGCATAGAACTACAAAAAATTGCACATTTTTGTTCCTGGCTAAATTCTACAAACGCTATAGCTAGTTGGCCCGCGTCGAGACGCCTCTCCAGACGCCTCAAACGTGCGTCTGGCTCGCATAGAACTGCAAAAAATTGCACATTTTTGTTCCTGGCTAAATTCTAAAGACGCTGTAGCTAGCTGGCCCGCGCCGAGACGCGTCTCCAGACGCCTCAAACGTGCGTCTGGCTCGCATAGAACTGCAAAAAATTGCACATTTTTGTTCCTGGCTAAATTCTAAAAACGCTATAGCTAGCTGGCTCGCGTCGAGCCGCGTCTCCAGACGCCTCAAACGTGCGTCTGGCTCGCATAGAACTGCAAAAAATTGCACATTTTTGTTCCTGGCTAAATTCTAAAAACGCTATAGCTAGCTGGCCCGCACCGAGACGCGTCTCCAGACGCCTCAAACGTGCGTCTGGCTCGCATAGAACTGCAAAAAATTGCACATTTTTGTTCCTGGCTAAATCCTAAAAACGCTATAGCTAGCTGGCCCGCGCCGAGACGCGTCTCCAGACGCCTCAAACGTGCGTCTGGCTCATATAGAACTGCAAAAAATTGCACATTTTTGTTCCTGGCTAAATTCTAAAAACGCTATAGCTAGCTGGCCCGCGCCGAGACGCGTCTCCAGACGCCTCAAACGTGCGTCTGGCTCGCATTGAACTGCAAAAAATTGCACATTTTTGTTCCTGGCTAAATTCTAAAAACGCTATAGCTAGCTGGCCCGCGCCGAGACGCGTCTCCAGACGCCTCAAACGTGCGTCTGGCTCGCATAGAACTGCAAAAAATTGCACAGTTTTGTTCCTGGCTAAATTCTAAAAACGCTATAGCTAGCTGGCCCGCGCCGAGACGCGTCTCCAGACGCCTCAAACGTGCGTCTGGCTCGCATAGAACTACAAAAAATTGCACATTTTTGTTCCTGGCTAAATTCTACAAACGCTGTAGCTAGTTGGCCCGCGTCGAGACGCCTCTCCGGACGCCTCAAACGTGCGTCTGGCTCGCATAGAACTGCAAAAAAATTGCACAGTTTTGTTCCTGGCTAAATTCTAAAAACGCTATAGCTAGCTGGCCCGCGCCGAGACGCGTCTCCAGATGCCTCAAACGTGCGTCTGGCTCGCATAGAACTACAAAAAATTGCACATTTCTGTTCCTGGCTAAATTCTACAAACGCTATAGCTAGTTGGCCCGCGTCGAGACGCCTCTCCAGACGCCTCAAACGTGCGTCTGGCTCGCATAGAACTGCAAAACATTGCACATTTTTGTTCCTGGCTAAATTATAAAAACGCTGTAGCTAGCTGGCCCGCGCCGAGACGCGTCTCCAGACGCCTCAAACGTGCGTCTGGCTCGCATAGAACTGCAAAAAATTGCACATTTTTGTTCCTGGCTAAATTCTAAAAACGCTATAGCTAGCTGGCTCGCGTCGAGCCGCGTCTCCAGACGCCTCAAACGTGCGTCTGGCTCGCATAGAACTGCAAAAAATTGCACATTTTTGTTCCTGGCTAAATTCTAAAATCGCTATAGCTAGCTGGCCAGCGCCGAGACGCGTCTCCAAACGCCTCAAACGTGCATCTGGCTCACATAGAACTGCAAAAAATTGCACATTTTTGTTCCTGGCTAAATTCTAAAAACGCTAAAGCTAGCTGGCCGGCGCCGAGACGCCTCAAACGTGCGTCTGGCTCGCATAGAACTGCAAAAAATTGCACATTTTTGTTCCTGGCTAAATCCTAAAAACGCTATAGCTAGCTGGCCCGCGCCGAGACGCGTCTCCAGACGCCTCAAACGTGCGTCTGGCTCGCATAGAACTGCAAAAAATTGCACATTTTTGTTCCTGGCTAAATTCTAAAAACGCTATAGCTAGCTGGCCCGCGCCGAGACGCGGCTCCAGACGCCTCAAACGTGCGTCTGGCTCGCATAGAACTGCAAAAAATTGCACATTTTTGTTCCTAGCTAAATTCTAAAAACGCTATAGCTAGCTGGCCCGCGCCGAGACGCGTCTCCAGACACCTCAAACGTGCGTCTGGCTCGCATAGAACTGCAAAAAATTGCACATTTTTGTTCCTGGCTAAATTCTTTAAACGCTATAGCTAGCTGGCCCGCGTCGAGACGCGTCTCCAGACGCCTCAAACGTTCGTCTGGCTCGCATAGAAATGCAAAAAATTGCACATTTTCGTTCCTGGCTAAATTGTAAAAACGCTGTAGCTAGCTGGCCCGCGCCGAGACGCGTCTCCAGACGCCTCAAACGTGCGTCTGGCTCGCATAGAACTGCAAAAAATTGCACATTTTTGTTCCTGGCTAAATTCTAAAAACGCTATAGCTAGCTGGCCCGCGCCGAGACGCGTCTCCAGACGCCTCAAACGTGCGTCTGGCTCGCATAGAACTGCAAAAAATTGCACATTTTTGTTCCTAGCTAAATTCTAAAAACGCTATAGCTAGTTGGCCCGCGTCGAGACGCCTCTCCAGACGCCTCAAACGTGCGTCTGTCTCGCATAGAACTGCAAAAAAATGCACATTTTTGTTCCTTGCTAAATTCTAAAAAGGCTATAGCTAGCTGGCCAGCGCCGAGACGCGTCCCCAGACGCCTCAAACGTGCGTCTGGCTCACATAGAACTGCGAAAAATTACACATTTTTGTTCCTGGCTAAATTCTAGAAACGCTATAGCTAGCTGGCCCGCGCCGAGACGCGTCTCCAGACGCCTAAAACGTGCGTCTGTCTCGCATAGAACTGCAAAAAATTGCACATTTTTGTTCCTAGCTAAATTCTAAAAGCGCTATAGCTAGTTGGCCCGCGTCGAGACGCCTCTCCAGACGCCTCAAACGTTCGTCTGGCTCGCATAGAACTGCAAAAAATTGCACATTTTCGTTCCTGGCTAAATTCTAAAAACGCTATAGCTAGCTGGCCCGCGCCGAGACGCGTCTCCAGACGCCTCAAACGTGCGTCTGGCTCGCATAGAACTGCAAAAAATTGCACATTTTTGTTCCTAGCTAAATTCTAAAAACGATATAGCTAGTTGGCCCGCGTCGAGACGCCTCTCCAGACGCCTCAAACGTGCGTCTGGCTCGCATAGAACTGCAAAAAATTGCACATTTTTGTTCCTGGCTAAATTCTAAAAAGGCTATAGCTAGCTGGCCAGCGCCGAGACGCGTCCACAGACGCCTCAAACGTGCGTCTGGCTCACATAGAACTGCGAAAAATTACACATTTTTGTTCCTGGCTAAATTCTAGAAACGCTATAGCCAGCTGGCCCGCGCCGAGACGCGTCTCCAGACGCCTCAAACGTGCGTCTGGCTCGCATAGAACTACAAAAAATTGCACATTTTTGTTCCTGGCTAAATTCTAAAAACGCTATAGCTAGCTGGCCCGCGTCGAGACGCCTCTCCAGACGCCTCAAACGGTCGTCTGGCTCGCATAGCACTGCAAAAAATTGCACATTTTTGTTCCTGGCTAAATTCTAAAAACGCTATAGCTAGCTGGCCCGCGCCGAGACGCGTCTCCAGACGCCTCAAACGTGCGTCTGGCTCGCATAGAACTACAAAAAATTGCACATTTTTGTTCCTGGCTAAATTCTAAAAACGCTATAGCTAGCTGGCCCTTGTCGAGACGCGTCTCCAGACGCCTCAAACGTGCGTCTGGCTCATATAGAACTGCAAAAAATTGCACATTTTCGTTCCTGGCTAAATTCTAAAAACGCTATAGCTAGCTGGCCCGGGCCGAGACGCGTCTCCAGACGCCTCAAACGTGCGTCTGGCTCGCATAGAATTGCAAAAAATTGCACATTTTTGTTCCTGGCTAAATTCTAAAAACGCTAAAGTTAGCTGGCCGGCGCCGAGACGCCTCAAACGTGCGTCTGGCTCGCATAGAACTGCAAAAAATTGCACATTTTTGTTCCTGGCTAAATCCTAAAAACGCTATAGCTAGCTGGCCCGCGCCGAGACGCGTCTCCAGACGCCTCAAACGTGCGTCTGGCTCGCATAGAACTGCAAAAAATTGCACATTTTCGTTCCTGGCTAAATTGTAAAAACGCTATAGCTAGCTGGCCCGCGCCGAGACGCGTCTCCAGACGCCTCAAACGTGCGTCTGGCTCGCATAGAACTGCAAAAAGTTGCACATTTTTGTTCCTGGCTAAATTCTAAAAACGCTATAGCTAGCTGGCCCGCGCCGAGACGCGTCTCAAGACGCCTCAAACGTGCGCCTGGCTCGCATAGAACTGCAAAAAATTGCAAATTTATTTTCCTGGCTAAATTCTAAAAACGCTATATCTAGCTGGTTCGCGCCGAGACGCGTCTCCAGACGCCTCAAACGTGCGTCTGGCACGCATAGAACTGCAAAAAATTGCACATTTTTGTTCCTGGCTAAATTCTAAAAACGCTATAGCTAGCTGGCCCGCGCCGAGACGCGTCTCCAGACGCCTCAAACGTGCGGCTGGCTCGAGTAGAACTGCAAAAAATTAAACATTTTTGTTCCTGGCTAAATTCTGAAAACGCTATAGCTAGCTGGCCCGCGCCGAGACGCGTCTCCAGACGCCTCAAACGTGCGTCTGGCTCGCATAGAACTGCAAAAAATTGCACATTTTTGTTCCTGGCTAAATTCTAGAAACGCTATAGCTAGCTGGCCCGCGCCGAGACGCGTCTCCAGACGCCTCAAACGTGCGTCTGGCTCGCATAGAACTGCAAAAAATTGCACATTTTTGTTCCTGGCTAAATTCTAAAAACGCTATGGCTAACTGGCCCGCGCCGAGACGCGTCTCCAGACGCCTCAAACGTGCATCTGGCTCGCATAGAACTGCGAAAAATTACACATTTTTGTTCCTGGCTAAATTCTAGAAACGCTATAGCTAGCTGGCCCGCGCCGAGACGCGTCTCCAGACGCCTCAAACGTGCGTCTGTCTCGCATAGAACTGCAAAAAATTGCACATTTTTGTTCCTAGCTAAATTCTAAAAGCGCTATAGCTAGTTGGCCCGCGTCGAGACGCCTCTACAGACGCCTCAAACGTGCGCCTGGCTCGCATAGAACTGCAAAAAATTGCACAGTTTTGTTCCTGGCTAAATTCTAAAAACGCTATAGCCAGCTGGCCCGCGCCGAGACGCGTCTCCAGACGCCTCAAACGTGCGTCTGGCTCGCATAGAACTACAAAAAATTGCACATTTTTGTTCCTGGCTAAATTCTAAAAACGCTATAGCTAGCTGGCCCGCGTCGAGACGCCTCTCCAGACGCCTCAAACGGTCGTCTGGCTCGCATAGAACTGCAAAAAATTGCACATTTTTGTTCCTGGCTAAATTCTAAAAACGCTATAGCTAGCTGGCCCGCGCCGAGACGCGTCTCCAGACGCCTCAAACGTGCGTCTGGCTCGCATAGAACTACAAAAAATTGCACATTTTTGTTCCTGGCTAAATTCTAAAAACGCTATAGCTAGCTGGCCCTTGTCGAGACGCGTCTCCAGACGCCTCAAACGTGCGTCTGGCTCATATAGAACTGCAAAAAATTGCACATTTTCGTTCCTGGCTAAATTCTAAAAACGCTATAGCTAGCTGGCCCGGGCCGAGACGCGTCTCCAGACGCCTCAAACGTGCGTCTGGCTCGCATAGAATTGCAAAAAATTGCACATTTTTGTTCCTGGCTAAATTCTAAAAACGCTATAGCTAGCTGGCCCGCGCCGAGACGCGTCTCCAGACGCCTCAAACGTGCGTCTGGCTCGCATAGAACTGCAAAAAATTGCACATTTTTGTTCCTGGCTAAATTCTAAAAACGCTAAAGCTAGCTGGCCGGCGCCGAGACGCCTCAAACGTGCGTCTGGCTCGCATAGAACTGCAAAAAATTGCACATTTTTGTTCCTGGCTAAATCCTAAAAACGCTATAGCTAGCTGGCCCGCGCCGAGACGCGTCTCCAGACGCCTCAAACGTGCGTCTGGCTCGCATAGAACTGCAAAAAATTGCACATTTTCGTTCCTGGCTAAATTGTAAAAACGCTATAGCTAGCTGGCCCGCGCCGAGACGCGTCTCCAGACGCCTCAAACGTGCGTCTGGCTCGCATAGAACTGCAAAAAATTGCACATTTTTGTTCCTGGCTAAATTCTAAAAACGCTATAGCTAGCTGGCCCGCGCCGAGACGCGTCTCCAGACGCCTCAAACGTGCGTCTGGCTCGCATAGAACTGCAAAAAATTGCACATTTTTGTTCCTAGCTAAATTCTAAAAACGCTATAGCTAGTTGGCCCGCGTCGAGACGCCTCTCCAGACGCCTCAAACGTGCGTCTGTGTCGCATAGAACGGCAAAAAAATGCACATTTTTGTTCCTTGCTAAATTCTAAAAAGGCTATAGCTAGCTGGCCAGCGCCGAGACGCGTCCCCAGACGCCTCAAACGTGCGTCTGGCTCACATAGAACTGCGAAAAATTACACATTTTTGTTGCTGGCTAAATTCTAGAAACGCTATAGCTAGCTGGCCCGCGCCGAGACGCGTCTCCAGACGCCTCAAACGTGCGTCTGTCTCGCATAGAACTGCAAAAAATTGCACATTTTTGTTCCTAGCTAAATTCTAAAAGCGCTATAGCTAGTTGGCCCGCGTCGAGACGCTTCTCCAGACGCCTCAAACGTTCGTCTGGCTCGCATAGAACTGCAAAAAATTGCACATTTTTGTTCCTGGCTAAATTCTAAAAACGCTATAGCTAGCTGGCCCGCGCCGAGACGCGTCTCCAGACGCCTCAAACGTGCGTCTGGCTCGCATAGAACTGCAAAAAATTGCACATTTTTGTTCCTGGCTAAATTCTAAAAACGCTATAGCTAGCTGGCCCGCGCCGAGACGCGTCTCCAGACGCCTCAAACGTGCGTCTGGCTCGCATAGAACTGCAAAAAATTGCACATTTTTGTTCCTAGCTAAATTCTAAAAACGCTATAGCTAGTTGGCCCGCGTCGAGACGCCTCTCCAGACGCCTCAAACGTGCGTCTGGCTCGCATAGAACTGCAAAAAATTGCACATTTTTGTTCCTGGCTAAATTCTAAAAACGCTATAGCTAGCTGGCCCGCGCCGAGACTCGTCTCTAGACGCCTCAAACGTGCGTCTGGCTCGCATAGAACTACAAAAAATTGCACATTTTTGTTCCTGGCTAAATTCTACAAACGCTATAGCTAGTTGGCCCGAGTCGAGACGCCTCTCCAGACGCCTCAAACGTGCGTCTGGCTCGCATAGAACTGCAAAAAATTGCACAGTTTTGTTCCTGGCTTAATTCTAAAAACGCTATAGCTAGCTGGCCCGCGCCGAGACGCGTCTCCAGACGCCTCAAACGTGCGTCTGGCTCGCATAGAACTACAAAAAATTGCACATTTTTGTTCCTGGCTAAATTCTACAAACGCTATAGCTAGTTGGCCTGCGTCGAGACGCCTCTCCAGACGCCTCAAACGTGCGTCTGGCTCGCATAGAACTGCAAAAAATTGCACATTTTTGTTCCTGGCTAAATTCTAAAAACGCTGTAGCTAGCTGGCCCGCGCCGAGACGCGTCTCCAGACGCCTCACACGTGCGTCTGTCTCGCATAGAACTGCAAAAAATTGCACATTTTTGTTCCTAGCTAAATTCTAAAAGCGCTATAGCTAGTTGGCCCGCGTCGAGACGCTTCTCCAGACGCCTCAAACGTTCGTCTGGCTCGCATAGAACTGCAAAAAATTGCACATTTTTGTTCCTGGCTAAATTCTAAAAACGCTATAGCTAGCTGGCCCGCGCCGAGACGCGTCTCCAGACGCCTCAAACGTGCGTCTGGCTCGCATAGAACTGCAAAAAATTGCACATTTTTGTTCCTGGCTAAATTCTAAAAACGCTATAGCTAGCTGGCCCGCGCCGAGACGCGTCTCCAGACGCCTCAAACGTGCGTCTGGCTCGCATAGAACTGCAAAAAATTGCACATTTTTGTTCCTCGCTAAATTCTAAAAACGCTATAGCTAGTTGGCCCGCGTCGAGACGCCTCTCCAGACGCCTCAAACGTGCGTCTGGCTCGCATAGAACTGCAAAAAATTGCACATTTTTGTTCCTGGCTAAATTCTAAAAACGCTATAGCTAGCTGGCCCGCGCCGAGACTCGTCTCTAGACGCCTCAAACGTGCGTCTGGCTCGCATAGAACTACAAAAAATTGCACATTTTTGTTCCTGGCTAAATTCTACAAACGCTATAGCTAGTTGGCCCGAGTCGAGACGCCTCTCCAGACGCCTCAAACGTGCGTCTGGCTCGCATAGAACTGCAAAAAATTGCACAGTTTTGTTCCTGGCTTAATTCTAAAAACGCTATAGCTAGCTGGCCCGCGCCGAGACGCGTCTCCAGACGCCTCAAACGTGCGTCTGGCTCGCATAGAACTACAAAAAATTGCACATTTTTGTTCCTGGCTAAATTCTACAAACGCTATAGCTAGTTGGCCTGCGTCGAGACGCCTCTCCAGACGCCTCAAACGTGCGTCTGGCTCGCATAGAACTGCAAAAAATTGCACATTTTTGTTCCTGGCTAAATTCTAAAAACGCTGTAGCTAGCTGGCCCGCGCCGAGACGCGTCTCCAGACGCCTCACACGTGCGTCTGGCTCGCATAGAACTGCAAAAAATTGCACAGTTTTGTTCCTGGCTAAATTCTAAAAACGCTATAGCTAGCTGGCCCGCGCCGAGACGCGTCTCCAGACGCCTCAAACGTGCGTCTGGCTCGCATAGAACTGCAAAAAACTGCACATTTTTGTTCCTAGCTAAATTCTAAAAACGCTATAGCTAGTTGGCCCGCGTCGAGACGCCTCTCCAGACGCCTCAAACGTGCGTCTGGCTCGCATAGAACTGCAAAAAATTGCACAGTTTTGTTCCTGGCTAAATTCTAAATACGCTATAGCTAGCTGGCCCGCGCCGAGACGCGTCTCCAGACGCCTCAAACGTGCGTCTGGCTCGCATAGAACTGCAAAAAATTGCACATTTTTGTTCCTGGCTAAATTCTAAAAACGCTATAGCTAGCTGGCCCGCGCCGACACGCGTCTCCAGACGCCTCAAACGTGCGTCTGGCTCGCATAGAACTGCAAAAAATTGCACATTTTTCTTCCTGGCTAAATTCTGAAAACGCTATAGCTAGCTGGCCTGCGCCGAGACGCGTCTCCAGACGCCTCAAACGTGCGTCTGGCTCGCATAGAACTGCAAAATATAGTATATATATCTATATAGTAGGTTAACTTGGACCCGAGATGTGAACAAAGTGAAAACAAGAGCATCGGCTTACCTTTTGTTGTCTACGCCTCATCGAACTGCTGCATTCCGTGGAAGTTTTAAATTCGCAGCTTCTCGTTGCTGGAACGACCTGCCACCGCCGTTTCGTGCTATAAAAACAATTGGTACTTTTAGTTCAAAATTCAAGCAACACCTACTGCGCATTCAAAAAGAAACTACATAAAAATATTAACTTACCCAGGGTATGCACGCAACGAGTATTTGTGAACGGTCCCATGTTCTCGTTGTAACTTAGCTATACTATTATAGATGCACTCGATAAGGCTTTCGTTTTGTTTTATTTACATTGTTTGTTGTGTTTCGGCCATTTTCATAGACTTGAAGTCTTTCGACTATCATCAGGATTATGAGACATGTACGGGTAGGCGTGGATTATCGGGTAGGAAGACAGTATTTCAATAAAATAACTATTGCAATAATCACTTCACTTATAATTCTCGATACTACAATCAATAGTTTCACCAATTAATTAATGATCACTAAGCTTAACGCGGATTAGAACTTAACGTCCACCGAGCACGTGGTTGCGTGCGCACTCCACGACGGTACAACACTAAGTGTCACTTATTACAAGATGGCCGCCTCACCAGTGCTCGGTGTTCGCTATGGACATTGACATATGACATATGACAGTGACGTTTGACATTGACATTTTATAAAGTGACAGCAGGCGTATTGAGAGGCGGATGCGCCGACAGACTAATATATTACATAATGCCATTTTTTTAATTTCGACAACCAGCCATTACGAATAGTCTGTGACCATAGCTTCCCACAGTGCGCCCGCGCGTTCCGTCATTTGTCTATGACATTGACAAATGAAACTGGAGCACTGGGCCATTGGGATTTGGTTAATTTTGAAGTTATTATTTGTATGTATTTATCTATTGCACATTTTATTTTATTTTGTTTTGTTTATACACAAACTCACTCACGTACTCTCAACTATTTAATTAATTAATTATTATTTTATTGTATTTATATCTTAGTGTTGTTCCGTATGTGTGTCCGTGACATCACGCCAGGCCCTGTCATAACACCAGCGCTGTGATATTTATTATTAAATATCGCAGCATATGCTGAGACAGGGACCTTTTTGGCCTCGCACAGATTAATTTAAGGATGCCGCTTAACTGTATATATATATAAATATACATATTTTATAACAGTTATTTTTACATTTTTTTTTTCATTTTATGTGTCTTGTGCGAGCCCCAAATAAACATTTTTCTTTCTTTCAAAAAATTGCAAATTTTTGTTCCTGGCTAAATTCTAAAAACGCTATAGCTAGCTGGCCCGCGTCGAGACGCGTCTCCAGACGCATCAAACGTGCGTCTGGCTCGCATAGAACTGCAAAAAATTGCACATTTTTGTTCCTGGCTAAATTTTAAAAACGCTATAGCTAGCTGGCCCGCGCCGAGACGCGTCTCCAGACGCCTCAAACGTGCGTCTGGCTCGCATAGAACTGCAAAAAATTGCACATTTTTGTTCCTGGCTAAATTCTAGAAACGCTATAGCTAGCTGGCCCGCGCCGAGACGCGTCTCCAGACGCCTCAAACGTGCGTCTGGCTCGCATAGAACTGCAAAAAATTGTCAATTTTTGTTCCTGGCTAAATTCTAAAAACGCTAAAGCTAGCTGGCCGGCGCCGAGACGCCTCAAACGTGCGTCTGGCTCGCATAGAACTGCAAAAAATTGCACATTTTTGTTCCTGGCTAAATCCTAAAAACGCTATAGCTAGCTGGCCCGCGCCGAGACGCGTCTCCAGACGCCTCAAACGTGCGTCTGGCTCGCATAGAACTGCAAAAAATTGCACATTTTTGTTCCTGGCTAAATTCTAAAAACGCTATAGCTAGCTGGCCCGCGCCGAGACGCGTCTCCAGACGCCTCAAACGTGCGTCTGGCTCGCATAGAACTGCAAAAAATTGCACATTTTTGTTCCTGGCTAAATCCTAAAAACGCTATCGCTAGCTGGCCCGCGCCGAGACGCGTCTCCAGACGCCTCAAACGTGCGTCTGGCTCGCATAGAACTGCAAAAAATTGCACATTTTTGTTCCTGGCTAAATTCTAAAAACGCTATAGCTAGCTGGCCCGCGCCGAGACGCGTCTCCAGACGCCTCAAACGTGCGTCTGGCTCGCATAGAACTGCAAAAAATTGCACATTTTCGTTCCTGGCTAAATTGTAAAAACGCTATAGCTAGCTGGCCCGCGCCGAGACGCGTCTCCAGACGCCTCAAACGTGCGTCTGGCTCGCATAGAACTGCAAAAAATTGCACATTTTTGTTCCTGGCTAAATTCTAAAAACGCTATAGCTAGCTGGCCCGCGCCGAGACGCGTCTCCAGACGCCTCAAACGTGCGTCTGGCTCGCATAGAACTGCAAAAAATTGCACATTTTTGTTCCTAGCTAAATTCTAAAAACGCTATAGCTAGTTGGCCCGCGTCGAGACGCCTCTCCAGACGCCTCAAACGTGCGTCTGTGTCGCATAGAACTGCAAAAAAATGCACATTTTTGTTCCTTGCTAAATTCTAAAAAGGCTATAGCTAGCTGGCCAGCGCCGAGACGCGTCCCCAGACGCCTCAAACGTGCGTCTGGCTCACATAGAACTGCGAAAAATTACACATTTTTGTTGCTGGCTAAATTCTAGAAACGCTATAGCTAGCTGGCCCGCGCCGAGACGCGTCTCCAGACGCCTCAAACGTGCGTCTGTCTCGCATAGAACTGCAAAAAATTGCACATTTTTGTTCCTAGCTAAATTCTAAAAGCGCAATAGCTAGTTGGCCCGCGTCGAGACGCTTCTCCAGACGCCTCAAACGTTCGTCTGGCTCGCATAGAACTGCAAAAAATTGCACATTTTTGTTCCTGGCTAAATTCTAAAAACGCTATAGCTAGCTGGCCCGCGCCGAGACGCGTCTCCAGACGCCTCAAACGTGCGTCTGGCTCGCATAGAACTGCAAAAAATTGTACATTTTTGTTCCTGGCTAAATTCTAAAAACGCTAAAGCTAGATGGCCGGCGCCGAGAAGCCTCAAACGTGCGTCAGGCTCGCATAGAACTGCAAAAAATTGCACATTTTTGTTCCTGGCTAAATCCTAAAAACGCTATCGCTAGCTGGCCCGCGCCGAGACGCGTCTCCAGACGCCTCAAACGTGCGTCTGGCTCGCATAGAACTGCAAAAAATTGCACATTTTTGTTCCTGGCTAAATTCTAAAAACGCTATAGCTAGCTGGCCCGCGCCGAGACGCGGCTCCAGACGCCTCAAACGTGCGTCTGGCTCGCATAGAACTGCAAAAAATTGCACATTTCTGTTCCTGGCTAAATTCTAAAAACGCTCTTGCTAGCTGGCCCGCGCCGAGACGCGTCTCCAGACGCCTCAAACGTGCGTCTGGCTCGCATAGAACTGCAAAAATTTGCACATTTCTGTTCCTGGCTAAATTATAAAAACGCTCTTGCTAGCTGGCCCGCGCCGAGACGCGTCTCCAGACGCCTCAAACGTGCGTCTGGCTCGCATAGAACTGCAAAAAATTGCACATTTTTGTTCCTGGCTAAATTCTAAAAACGCTATAGCTAGCTGGCCCGCGCCGAGACGCGTCTCCAGACGCCTCAAACGTGCGTCTGGCTCGCATAGAACTGCAAAAATTTGCACATTTCTGTTCCTGGCTAATTTATAAAAACGCTCTTGCTAGCTGGCCCGCGCCGAGACGCGTCTCCAGACGCCTCAAACGTGCGTCTGGCTCGCATAGAACTGCAAAAAATTGCACGTTTTTGTTCCTGGCTAAATTCTAAAAACGCTATAGCTAGCTGGCCTGCGCCGAGACGCCTCTCCAGACGCCTCAAACGTGCGTCTGGCTCGCATAGAACTGCAAAAAATTGTACATTTTTGTTCCTGGCTAAATTCTAAAAACGCTAAAGCTAGCTGTCCGGCGCCGAGACGCCTCAAACGTGCGTCTGGCTCGCATAGAACTGCAAAAAATTGCACATTTTTGTTCCTGGCTAAATCCTAAAAACGCTATAGCTAGCTGGCCCGCGCCGCGACGCGTCTCCAGACGCCTCAAACGTGCGTCTGGCTCGCATAGAACTGCAAAAAATTGCACATTTTTGTTCCTGGCTAAATACTAAAAACACTATAGCTAGCTGGCCCGCGCCGAGACGCGTCTCCAGACGCCTCAAACGTGCGTCTGGCTCGCATAGAACTGCAAAAAATTGCACATTTTTGTTCCTGGCTAAATTCTAAAAACGCTATAGCTAGCTGGACCGCGCCGAGTCGCGTCTCCAGACGCCTCAAACGTGCGTCTGGCTCGCATAGAACTGCAAAAAATTGTACATTTTTGTTCCTGGCTAAATTCTAAAAACGCTAAAGCTAGCTGGCCGGCGCCGAGACGCCTCAAACGTGCGTCTGGCTCGCATAGAACTGCAAAAAATTGCACATTTCTGTTCCTGGCTAAATTATAAAAACGCTCTTGCTAGCTGGCCCGCGCCGAGACGCGTCTCCAGACGCCTCAAACGTGCGTCTGGCTCGCATAGAACTGCAAAAAATTGCACATTTTTGTTCCTGGCTAAATTCTAAAAACGCTATAGCTAGCTGGCCCGCGCCGAGACGCCTCTCCAGACGCATCAAACGTTCGTCTGGCTCGCATAGAACTGCAAAAAATTGCACATTTTTGTTCCTGGCTAAATTCTAGAAACGCTATAGCTAGCTGGCCGGCGCCGAGACGCCTCAAACGTGCGTCTGGCTCGCATAGAACTGCAAAAAATTGCACATTTTTGTTCCTGGCTAAATCCTAAAAACGCTATAGCTAGCTGGCCCGCGCCGAGACGCGTCTCCAGACGCCTCAAACGTGCGTCTGGCTCGCATAGAACTGCAAAAAATTGCACATTTCTGTTCCTGGCTAAATTATAAAAACGCTCTTGCTAGCTGGCCCGCACCGAGACGCATCTCCAGACGCCTCAAACGTGCGTCTGGCTCGCATAGAACTGCAAAAAATTGCACATTTTTGTTCCTGGCTAAATTCTAAAAACGCTATAGCTAGCTGGCCCGCGCCGAGACGCGTGTCCAGACGCCTCAAACGTGCGTCTGGTTCGCATAGAACTGCAAAAAATTGCACATTTTTGTTCCTGGCTAAATTCTAGAAACGCTATAGCTAGCTGGCCCGCGCCGAGACGCGTCTCCAGACGCCTCAAACGTGCGTCAGGCCCGCGTAGAACTGCAAAAAATTGCACATTTTTGTTCCCGGCTAAATTCTAAAAACGCTATAGCTAGCTGGCCAGCGCCGAGACGCGTCTCCAAACGCCTCAAACGTGCATCTGGCTCACATAGAACTGCAAAAAATTGCACATTTTTGTTCCTGGCTAAATTCTAAAAACGCTAAAGCTAGCTGGCCGGCACCGAGACGCCTCAAACGTGCGTCTGGCTCGCATAGAACTGCAACAAATTGCACATTTTTGTTCCTGGCTAAATCCTAAAAACGCTATAGCTAGCTGGCCCGCGCCGAGACGCGTCTCCAGACGCCTCAAACGTGCGTCTGGCTCGCATAGAACTGCAAAAAATTGCACATTTTTGTTCCTGGCTAAATTCTAAAAACTCTAAAGCTAGCTGGCCCGCGCCGAGACGCGTCTCCAGTCGCCTCAAACGTGCGTCTGGCTCGCATAGAACTGCAAAAAATTGCACATTTTTGTTCCTGGCTAAATTCTAAAAACGCTATAGCTAGCTGGCCCGCGCCGAGACGCGTCTCCAGACGCCTCAAACGTGCGTCTGGCTCGCATAGAACTGCAAAAAATTGCACATTTTTGTTCCTGGCTAAATTCTAGAAACGCTATAGCTAGCTGGCCCGCGCCGAGACGCGTCTCCAGACGCCTCAAACGTGCGTCAGGCTCGCATAGAACTGCAAAAAATTGCACATTTTTGTTCCTGGCTAAATTCTAAAAACGCTATAGCTAGCTGGCCTGCGCCGAGACGCGTCTCCAGACGCCTCAAACGTGCATCTGGCTCACATAGAACTGCAAAAAATTGCACATTTTTGTTCCTGGCTAAATTCTAAAAACGCTATAGCTAGCTGGCCCGCGCCGAGACGCGTCTCCAGACGCCTCAAACGTGCGTCTGGCTCGCATAGAACTGCAAAAATTGCACATTTTTGTTCCTAGCTAAATTCTAAAATCGCTATAGCTAGTTGGCCCGCGTCGAGACGCCCCTCCTGACGCCTCAAACGCGCGTCTGGCTCGCATAGAACTGCAAATAATTGCACATTTTTGTTCCTGGCTAAATTCTAAAAACGCTATAGCTAGCTGGCCCGCGCCGAGACGCGTCTCCAGACGCCTCAAACGTGCGTCTGGCTAGCATAGAACTGCAAAAAATTGCACATTTTTGTTCCTGGCTAAATTCTAAAAACGTTCGACCTTTGGGTTTTTGTATTTCGACGAAATATATCTCCGCCACGATCTGGAGGGTTATTATTTGTTGACATCATGAATTACTTTATAACAACACGGATGACTTAAAAATATCAAAAGAACTAAACAAATAGATATCAATCGATTTAGTTATTTCGCGTTACCCACACACAAGAAAAATAAATGAACTTACCGAAAGCTGGAGAAATTGACTAATTACCTGTAAATAAATGAACAGACACTTTGAAAAACTTACAAAACACGCACTTACTACACTATAGCACCGCTAGGAACAATTCACAAGCCTTAAAATAAACACACAACGCGAATTCCAAATTTACAATACGCAGCAATATAATAAACACCGCAGTGCGCGCGAGTGGGGAGGGAACGCTATAGCTAGCTGGCCGGCGCCGAGACGCGTCTCCAGACGCCTCAAACGTGCGTCTGGCTCGCATAGAACTGCAAAAAATTGCACATTTTTGTTCCTACCTAAATTCTTAAAATGCTATAGCTAGCTGGCCGGCGCCGAGACGCGTCTCCAGACGCCTCAAACGTGCGTCTGGCTCGCATAGAACTGCAAAAAATTGCACATTATTGTTCCTGGCTAAATTCTAATAACGCTATAGCTAGCTGGCCCGCGCCGAGACGCGTCTCCAGACGCCTCAAACGTGCGTCTGGCTCGCATAGAACTGCAAAATATTGCACATTTTTGTTCCTGGCTAAATTCTAAAAGCGCTATAGCTAGCTGGCCCGCGTCGAGACGCGTCTCCAGACGCCTCAAACGTGCGTCTGGCTCGCATAGAACTGCAAAAAATTGCATATTTTTGTTCCTGGCTAAATTCGAAAAACGCTATAGCTAGCTGGCCCGCGCCGAGACAAGTCTCCAGACGCCTCAAACGTGCGTCTGGCTCGCATAGAACTGCAAGAAATTGCACATTTTTGTTCCTGGCTAAATTCTAAAAACGCTATAGCTAGCTGGCCCGCGTCGAGACGCGTCTCCAGACGCCTCAAACGTGCGTCTGGCTCGCATAGAACTGCAAAAAATTGCACATTTTTGTTCCTACCTAAATTCTTAAAATGCTATAGCTAGCTGGCCGGCGCCGAGACGCGTCTCCAGACGCCTCAAACGTGCATCTGGCTCGCATAGAACTGCAAAAAATTGCACATTTTTGTTCCTGGCTAAATTCTAAAAACGATATAGCTAGCTGGCCCGCGCCGAGACGCGTCTCCAGACGCCTCAAACGTGCGTCTGGCTCGCATAGAACTGCAAAAAATTGCACATTTTTGTTCCTACCTAAATTCTTAAAATGCTATAGCTAGCTGGCCGGCGCCGAGACGCGTCTCCAGACGCCTCAAACGTGCGTCTGGCTCGCATAGAACTGCAAAAAATTGCACATTTTTGTTCCTACCTAAATTCTTAAAATGCTATAGCTAGCTGGCCGGCGCCGAGACGCGTCTCCAGACGCCTCAAACGTGCGTCTGGCTCGCATAGAACTGCAAAAAATTGCACATTTTTGTTCCTACCTAAATTCTTAAAATGCTATAGCTAGCTGGCCGGCGCCGAGACGCGTCTCCAGACGCCTCAAACGTGCGTCTGGCTCGCATAGAACTGCAAAAAAATGCACATTTTTGTTCCTGGCTAAATTCTAAAAACGATATAGCTAGCTGGCCCGCGCCGAGACGCGTCTCCAGACGCCTCAAACGTGCGTCTGGCTCGCATAGAACTGCAAAAAATTGCACATTTTTGTTCCTACCTAAATTCTTAAAATGCTATAGCTAGCTGGCCGGCGCCGAGACGCGTCTCCAGACGCCTCAAACGTGCGTCTGGCTCGCATAGAACTGCAAAAAATTGCACATTTTTGTTCCTGGCTAAATTCTAAAAACGATATAGCTAGCTGGCCCGCGCCGAGACGCGTCTCCAGACGCCTCAAACGTGCGTCTGGCTCGCATAGAACTGCAAAAAATTGCACATTTTTGTTCCTGGCTAAATTCTAAAAACGCTATAGCTAGCTGGCCCGCGCCGAGACGCGTCTCCAGACGCCTCAAACGTGCGTCTGGCTCGCATAGAACTGCAAAAAATTGCACATTTTTGTTCTTGGCTAAATTCTAAAAGCGCTATAGCTAGCTGGCCCGCGCCGAGACGCGTCTCCAGACGCCTCAAACGTGCGTCTGGCTCGCATAGAACTGCAAAAAATTGCAAATTTATGTTCCTGGCTAAATTCTAAAAACGCTATATCTAGCTGGCCCGCGCCGAGACGCGTCTCCAGACGCCTCAAACGTGCGTCTGGCGCGCATAGAACTGCAAAAAATTGCACATTTTTGTTCCTGGCTAAATTCTAAAAACGCTATAGCTAGCTGGCCCGCGCCGAGACGCGTCTCCAGACGCCTCAAACGTGCGTCTGGCTGGCATAGAACTGCAAAACATTGCACATTTTTGTTCCTGGCTAAATTCTAAAAACGCTATAGCTAGCTGGCCCGCGCCGAGACGCGTCTCCAGACGCCTCAAACGTGCGTCTGGCGCGCATAGAACTGCAAAAAATTGCACATTTTTGTTCCTGGCTAAATTCTAAAAACGCTATAGCTAGCTGGCCCGCGCCGAGACGCGTCTCCAGACGCCTCAAACGTGCGTCTGGCTGGCATAGAACTGCAAAAAATTGCACATTTTTGTTCCTGGCTAAATTCTAAAAACGCTATAGCTAGCTGGCCCGCGCCGAGACGCGTCTCCAGACGCCTCAAACGTGCGTCTGGCTCGCATAGAACTGCAAAAAATTGCACATTTCTGTTCCTGGCTAAATTATAAAAACGCTCTTGCTAGCTGGCCCGCACCGAGACGCATCTCCAGACGCCTCAAACGTGCGTCTGGCTCGCATAGAACTGCAAAAAATTGCACATTTTTGTTCCTGGCTAAATTCTAAAAACGCTATAGCTAGCTGGCCCGCGCCGAGACGCGTCTCCAGACGCCTCAAACGTGCGTCTGGTTCGCATAGAACTGCAAAAAATTGCACATTTTTGTTCCTGGCTAAATTCTAGAAACGCTATAGCTAGCTGGCCCGCGCCGAGACGCGTCTCCAGACGCCTCAAACGTGCGTCAGGCCCGCATAGAACTGCAAAAAATTGCACATTTTTGTTCCCGGCTAAATTCTAAAACGCTATAGCTAGCTGGCCAGCGCCGAGACGCGTCTCCAGACGCCTCAAACGTGCATCTGGCTCACATAGAACTGCAAAAAATTGCACATTTTTGTTCCTGGCTAAATTCTAAAAACGCTAAAGCTAGCTGGCCGGCGCCGAGACGCCTCAAACGTGCGTCTGGCTCGTATAGAACTGCAACAAATTGCACATTTTTGTTCCTGGCTAAATCCTAAAAACGCTATAGCTAGCTGGCCCGCGCCGAGACGCGTCTCCAGACGCCTCAAACGTGCGTCTGGCTCGCATAGAACTGCAAAAAATTGCAAATTTATGTTCCTGGCTAAATTCTAAAAACGCTATATCTAGCTGGCCCGCGCCGAGACGCGTCTCCAGACGCCTCAAACGTGCGTCTGGCGCGCATAGAACTGCAAAAAATTGCACATTTTTGTTCCTGGCTAAATTCTAAAAACGCTATAGCTAGCTGGCCCGCGCCGAGACGCGTCTCCAGACGCCTCAAACGTGCGTCTGGCTGGCATAGAACTGCAAAAAATTGCACATTTTTGTTCCTGGCTAAATTCTAAAAACGCTATAGCTAGCTGGCCCGCGCCGAGACGCGTCTCCAGACGCCTCAAACGTGCGTCTGGCGCGCATAGAACTGCAAAAAATTGCACATTTTTGTTCCTGGCTAAATTCTAAAAACGCTATAGCTAGCTGGCCCGCGCCGAGACGCGTCTCCAGACGCCTCAAACGTGCGTCTGGCTGGCATAGAACTGCAAAAAATTGCACATTTTTGTTCCTGGCTAAATTCTAAAAACGCTATAGCTAGCTGGCCCGCGCCGAGACGCGTCTCCAGACGCCTCAAACGTGCGTCTGGCTCGCATAGAACTGCAAAAAATTGCACATTTCTGTTCCTGGCTAAATTATAAAAACGCTCTTGCTAGCTGGCCCGCACCGAGACGCATCTCCAGACGCCTCAAACGTGCGTCTGGCTCGCATAGAACTGCAAAAAATTGCACATTTTTGTTACTGGCTAAATTCTAAAAACGCTATAGCTAGCTGGCCCGCGCCGAGACGCGTCTCCAGACGCCTCAAACGTGCGTCTGGTTCGCATAGAACTGCAAAAAATTGCACATTTTTGTTCCTGGCTAAATTCTAGAAACGCTATAGCTAGCTGGCCCGCGCCGAGACGCGTCTCCAGACGCCTCAAACGTGCGTCAGGCCCGCATAGAACTGCAAAAAATTGCACATTTTTGTTCCCGGCTAAATTCTAAAACGCTATAGCTAGCTGGCCAGCGCCGAGACGCGTCTCCAGACGCCTCAAACGTGCATCTGGCTCACATAGAACTGCAAAAAATTGCACATTTTTGTTCCTGGCTAAATTCTAAAAACGCTAAAGCTAGCTGGCCGGCGCCGAGACGCCTCAAACGTGCGTCTGGCTCGTATAGAACTGCAACAAATTGCACATTTTTGTTCCTGGCTAAATCCTAAAAACGCTATAGCTAGCTGGCCCGCGCCGAGACGCGTCTCCAGACGCCTCAAACGTGCATCTGGCTCGCATAGAACTGCAAAAAATTGCACATTTTTGTTCCTGGCTAAATTCTAAAAACGCAAAAGCTAGCTGGCCCGCGCCGAGACGCGTCTCCAGACGCCTCAAACGTGCGTCTGGCTCGCATAGAACTGCAAAAAATTGCACATTTTTGTTCCTGGCTAAATTCTAAAAACGCTATAGCTAGCTGGCCCGCGCCGAGACGCGTCTCCAGACGCCTCAAACGTGCGTCTGGCTCGCATAGAACTGCAAAAAATTGCACATTTTTGTTCCTGGCTAAATTCTAAAAACGCTATAGCTAGCTGGCCCGCGCCGAGACGCGTCTCCAGACGCCTCAAACGTGCGTCTGGCTCGCATAGAACTGCAAAAAATTGCACATTTTTGTTCCTGGCTAAATACTAGAAACGCTATAGCTAGCTGGCCCGCGCCGAGACGCGTCTCCAGACGCCTCAAACGTGCGTCAGGCTCGCATAGAACTGCAAAAATTGCACATTTTTGTTCCTAGCTAAATTCTAAAAACGCTATAGCTAGTTGGCCCGCGTCGAGACGCCTCTCCTGACGCCTCAAACGCGCGTCTGGCTCGCATAGAACTGCAAATAATTGCACATTTTTGTTCCGGGCTAAATTCTAAAACGCTATAGCTAGCTGGCCCGCGCCGAGACGCGTCTCCAGACGCCTCAAACGTGCGTCTGGCTCGCATAGAACTGCAAAAAATTGCACATTTTTGTTCCTGGCTAAATTCTAAAAACGTTCGACCATTGAGTTTTTGTATTTCGACGAAATATATCTCCGCCACGATCTGGAGGGTTATTATTTGTTGACATCATGAATTACTTTATAACAACACGGATGACTTAAAAATATCAAAAGAACTAAACAAATAGATATCAATCGATTTAGTTATTTCGCGTTACCCACACACAAGAAAAATAAATGAACTTACCGAAAGCTGGAGAAATTGACTAATTACCTGTAAATAAATGAACAGACACTTTGAAAAACTTACAAAACACGCACTTACTACACTATAGCACCGCTAGGAACAATTCACAAGCCTTAAAATAAACACACAACGCGAATTCCAAATTTACAATACGCAGCAATATAATAAACACCGCAGTGCGCGCGAGTGGGGAGGGAACGCTATAGCTAGCTGGCCCGCGCCGAGACGCGTCTCCAGACGCCTCAAACGTGCGTCTGGCTCGCATAGAACTGCAAAAAATTGCACATTATTGTTCCTGGCTAAATTCTAATAACGCTATAGCTAGCTGGCCCGCGCCGAGACGCGTCTCCAGACGCCTCAAACGTGCGTCTGGCTCGCATAGAACTGCAAAATATTGCACATTTTTGTTCCTGGCTAAATTCTAAAAGCGCTATAGCTAGCTGGCCCGCGTCGAGACGCGTCTCCAGACGCCTCAAACGTGCGTCTGGCTCGCATAGAACTGCAAAAAATTGCACATTTTTGTTCCTGGCTAAATTCGAAAAACGCTATAGCTAGCTGGCCCGCGCCGAGACGCGTCTCCAGACGCCTCAAACGTGCGTCTGGCTCGCATAGAACTGCAAAAAATTGCACATTTTTGTTCCTGGCTAAATTCTAAAAACGCTATAGCTAGCTGGCCCGCGTCGAGACGCGTCTCCAGACGCCTCAAACGTGCGTCTGGCTCGCATAGAACTGCAAAAAATTGCACATTTTTGTTCCTACCTAAATTCTTAAAATGCTATAGCTAGCTGGCCGGCACCGAGACGCGTCTCCAGACGCCTCAAACGTGCGTCTGGCTCGCATAGAACTGCAAAAAATTGCACATTTTTGTTCCTGGCTAAATTCTAAAAACGATATAGCTAGCTGGCCCGCGCCGAGACGCGTCTCCAGACGCCTCAAACGTGCGTCTGGCTCGCATAGAACTGCAAAAAATTGCACATTTTTGTTCCTGGCTAAATTCTAAAAACGCTATAGCTAGCTGGCCCGCGCCGAGACGCGTCTCCAGACGCCTCAAACGTGCGTCTGGCTCGCATAGAACTGCAAAAAATTGCACATTTTTGTTCTTGCCTAAATTCTAAAAGCGCTATAGCTAGCTGGCCCGCGCCGAGACGCGTCTCTAGACGCCTCAAACGTGCGTCTGGCTCGCATAGAACTGCAAAAAATTGCAAATTTATGTTCCTGGCTAAATTCTAAAAACGCTATATCTAGCTGGCCCGCGCCGAGACGCGTCTCCAGACGCCTCAAACGTGCGTCTGGCGCGCATAGAACTGCAAAAAATTGCACATTTTTGTTCCTGGCTAAATTCTAAAAACGCTATAGCTAGCTGGCCCGCGCCGAGACGCGTCTCCAGACGCCTCAAACGTGCGTCTGGCTGGCATAGAGCTGCAAAAAATTGCACATTTTTGTTCCTGGCTAAAATCTAAAAACGCTATAGCTAGCTGGCCCGCGCCGAGACGCGTCTCCAGACGCTTCAAACGTGCGCCTGGCTCGCATACAAATGCAAAAAGTTGCACATTTTTGTTCTTGGCTAAATGCTAAAAGCGCTATAGCTAGCTGGCCCGCGCCGAGACGCGTCTCCAGACGCCTCAAACGTGCGTCTGGCTCGCATATAACTGCAAAAAATTGCAAATTTATGTTCCTGGCTAAATTCTAAAAACGCTATATCTAGCTGGCCCGCGCCGAGACGCGTCTCCAGACGCCTCAAACGTGCGTCTGGCGCGCATAGAACTGCAAAAAATTGCACATTTTTGTTCCTGGCTAAATTCTAAAAACGCTATAGCTAGCTGGCCCGCGCCGAGACGCGTCTCCAGACGCCTCAAACGTGCGTCTGGCTGGCATAGAACTGCAAAAAATTGCACATTTTTGTTCCTTGCTAAATTCTAAAAACGCTATAGCTAGCTGGCCCGCGCCGAGACGCGTCTCCAGACGCTTCAAACGTGCGCCTGGCTCGCATACAAATGCAAAAAGTTGCACATTTTTGTTCCTGGCTAAATTCTAAAAACGCTATAGTTAGCTGGCCCGCGTCGAGACGCGTCTCCAGACGCCTCAAACGTGCGTCTGGCTCGCATAGAACTGCAAAAAATTGCACATTTTTGTTCCTACCTAAATTCTTAAAATGCTATAGCTAGCTGGCCGGCGCCGAGACGCGTCTCCAGACGCCTCAAACGTGCGTCTGGCTCGCATAGAACTGCAAAAAATTGCACATTTTTGTTCCTGGCTAAATTCTAAAAACGATATAGCTAGCTGGCCCGCGCCGAGACGCGTCTCCAGACGCCTCAAACGTGCGTCTGGCTCGCATAGAACTGCAAAAAATTGCACATTTTTGTTCCTGGCTAAATTCTAAAAACGTTCGACCATTGAGTTTTTGTATTTCGACGAAATATATCTCCGCCACGATCTGGAGGGTTATTATTTGTTGACATCATGAATTACTTTATAACAACACGGATGACTTAAAAATATCAAAAGAACTAAACAAATAGATATCAATCGATTTAGTTATTTCGCGTTACCCACACACAAGAAAAATAAATGAACTTACCGAAAGCTGGAGAAATTGACTAATTACCTGTAAATAAATGAACAGACACTTTGAAAAACTTACAAAACACGCACTTACTACACTATAGCACCGCTAGGAACAATTCACAAGCCTTAAAATAAACACACAACGCGAATTCCAAATTTACAATACGCAGCAATATAATAAACACCGCAGTGCGCGCGAGTGGGGAGGGAACGCTATAGCTAGCTGTCCCGCGCCGAGACGCGTCTCCAGACGCCTCAAACGTGCGTCTGGCTCGCATAGAACTGCAAAAAATTGCACATTATTGTTCCTGGCTAAATTCTAATAACGCTATAGCTAGCTGGCCCGCGCCGAGACGCGTCTCCAGACGCCTCAAACGTGCGTCTGGCTCGCATAGAACTGCAAAATATTGCACATTTTTGTTCCTGGCTAAATTCTAAAAGCGCTATAGCTAGCTGGCCCGCGTCGAGACGCGTCTCCAGACGCCTCAAACGTGCGTCTGGCTCGCATAGAACTGCTAAAAATTGCACATTTTTGTTCCTGGCTAAATTCGAAAAACGCTATAGCTAGCTGGCCCGCGCCGAGACGCGTCTCCAGACGCCTCAAACGTGCGTCTGGCTCGCATAGAACTGCAAAAAATTGCACATTTTTGTTCCTGGCTAAATTCTAAAAACGCTATAGCTAGCTGGCCCGCGTCGAGACGCGTCTCCAGACGCCTCAAACGTGCGTCTGGCTCGCATAGAACTGCAAAAAATTGCACATTTTTGTTCCTACCTAAATTCTTAAAATGCTATAGCTAGCTGGCCGGCACCGAGACGCGTCTCCAGACGCCTCAAACGTGCGTCTGGCTCGCATAGAACTGCAAAAAATTGCACATTTTTGTTCCTGGCTAAATTCTAAAAACGATATAGCTAGCTGGCCCGCGCCGAGACGCGTCTCCAGACGCCTCAAACGTGCGTCTGGCTCGCATAGAACTGCAAAAAATTGCACATTTTTGTTCCTGGCTAAATTCTAAAAACGCTATAGCTAGCTGGCCCGCGCCGAGACGCGTCTCCAGACGCCTCAAACGTGCGTCTGGCTCGCATAGAACTGCAAAAAATTGCACATTTTTGTTCTTGGCTAAATTCTAAAAGCGCTATAGCTAGCTGGCCCGCGCCGAGACGCGTCTCCAGACGCCTCAAACGTGCGTCTGGCTCGCATAGAACTGCAAAAAATTGCAAATTTATGTTCCTGGCTAAATTCTAAAAACGCTATATCTAGCTGGCCCGCGCCGAGACGCGTCTCCAGACGCCTCAAACGTGCGTCTGGCGCGCATAGAACTGCAAAAAATTGCACATTTTTGTTCCTGGCTAAATTCTAAAAACGCTATAGCTAGCTGGCCCGCGCCGAGACGCGTCTCCAGACGCCTCAAACGTGCGTCTGGCTGGCATAGAGCTGCAAAAAATTGCACATTTTTGTTCCTGGCTAAATTCTAAAAACGCTATAGCTAGCTGGCCCGCGCCTAGACGCGTCTCCAGACGCTTCAAACGTGCGCCTGGCTCGCATACAAATGCAAAAAGTTGCACATTTTTGTTCTTGGCTAAATGCTAAAAGCGCTATAGCTAGCTGGCCCGCGCCGAGACGCGTCTCCAGACGCCTCAAACGTGCGTCTGGCTCGCATATAACTGCAAAAAATTGCAAATTTATGTTCCTGGCTAAATTCTAAAAACGCTATATCTAGCTGGCCCGCGCCGAGACGCGTCTCCAGACGCCTCAAACGTGCGTCTGGCGCGCATAGAACTGCAAAAAATTGCACATTTTTGTTCCTGGCTAAATTCTAAAAACGCTATAGCTAGCTGGCCCGCGCCGAGACGCGTCTCCAGACGCCTCAAACGTGCGTCTGGCTGGCATAGAACTGCAAAAAATTGCACATTTTTGTTCCTTGCTAAATTCTAAAAACGCTATAGCTAGCTGGCCCGCGCCGAGACGCGTCTCCAGACGCTTCAAACGT
This sequence comes from Lacanobia wlatinum, assembly GCA_947578705.1. Lineage (NCBI taxonomy): Eukaryota > Metazoa > Arthropoda > Insecta > Lepidoptera > Noctuidae > Lacanobia > Lacanobia wlatinum. The sequence continues at coordinate 28,412,795 of OX388034.1, forward strand.
GCGCCTGGCTCGCATACAAATGCAAAAAGTTGCACATTTTTGTTCCTGGCTAAATTCTAAAAACGCTATAGCTAGCTGGCCCGCGTCGAGACGCGTCTCCAGACGCCTCAAACGTGCGTCTGGCTCGCATAGAACTGCAAAAAATTGCACATTTTTGTTCCTACCTAAATTCTTAAAATGCTATAGCTAGCTGGCCGGCGCCGAGACGCGTCTCCAGACGCCTCAAACGTGCGTCTGGCTCGCATAGAACTGCAAAAAATTGCACATTTTTGTTCCTGGCTAAATTCTAAAAACGATATAGCTAGCTGGCCCGCGCCGAGACGCGTCTCCAGACGCCTCAAACGTGCGTCTGGCTCGCATAGAACTGCAAAAAATTGCACATTTTTGTTCCTGGCTAAATTCTAAAAACGCTATAGCTAGCTGGCCCGCGCCGAGACGCGTCTCCAGACGCCTCAAACGTGCGTCTGGCTCGCATAGAACTGCAAAAAATTGCACATTTTTGTTCTTGGCTAAATTCTAAAAGCACTATAGCTAGCTGGCCCGCGCCGAGACGCGTCTCCAGACGCCTCAAACGTGCGTCTGGCTCGCATAGAACTGCAAAAAATTGCAAATTTATGTTCCTGGCTAAATTCTAAAAACGCTATATCTAGCTGGCCCGCGCCGAGACGCGTCTCCAGACGCCTCAAACGTGCGTCTGGCGCGCATAGAACTGCAAAAAATTGCACATTTTTGTTCCTGGCTAAATTCTAAAAACGATATAGCTAGCTGGCCCGCGCCGAGACGCGTCTCCAGACGCCTCAAACGTGCGTCTGGCTGGCATAGAACTGCAAAAAATTGCACATTTTTGTTCCTGGCTAAATTCTAAAAACGCTATAGCTAGCTGGCCCGCGCCGAGACGCGTCTCCAGACGCTTCAAACGTGCGCCTGGCTCGCATACAAATGCAAAAAGTTGCACATTTTTGTTCCTAGCTAAATTCTAACAACGCTATAGCTAGCTGGCCCGCGCCGAGACGCGTCTCCAGACGCCTCAAACGTGCGTCTGGCTCGCATAGAACTGCAAAAAATTGCACATTTTTGTTCCTGGCTAAATTCTAAAAACGCTATAGCTAGCTGGCCCGCGCCGAGACGCGTCTCCAGACGCTTCAAACGTGCGCCTGGCTCGCATACAAATGCAAAAAGTTGCACATTTTTGTTCCTGGCTCAATTCTAAAAACGCTATAGCTAGCTGGCCCGCGCCGAGACGCGTCTCCAGACGCTTCAAACGTGCGCCTGGCTCGCATACAAATGCAAAAAGTTGCACATTTTTGTTCTTGGCTAAATGCTAAAAGCGCTATAGCTAGCTGGCCCGCGCCGAGACGCGTCTCCAGACGCCTCAAACGTGCGTCTGGCTCGCATAGAACTGCAAAAAATTGCACATTTTTGTTCCTGGCTAAATTCTAAAAACGATATAGCTAGCTGGCCCGCGCCGAGACGCGTCTCCAGACGCCTCAAACGTGCGTCTGGCTCGCATAAAACTGCAAAAAATTGCACATTTTTGTTCCTGGCTAAAGTCTAAAAACGCTATAGCTAGCTGGCCCGCGCCGAGACGCGTCTCCAGACGCCTCAAACGTGCGTCTGGCTCGCATAGAACTGCAAAAAATTGCAAATTTATGTTCCTGGCTAAATTCTAAAAACGCTATATCTAGCTGGCCCGCGCCGAGACGCGTCTCCAGACGCCTCAAACGTGCGTCTGGCGCGCATAGAACTGCAAAAAATTGCACATTTTTGTTCCTGGCTAAATTCTAAAAACGCTATAGCTAGCTGGCCCGCGCCGAGACGCGTCTCCAGACGCCTCAAACGTGCGTCTGGCTGGCATAGAACTGCAAAAAATTGCACATTTTTGTTCCTGGCTAAATTCTAAAAACGCTATAGCTAGCTGGCCCGCGCCGAGACGCGTCTCCAGACGCTTCAAACGTGCGCCTGGCTCGCATACAAATGCAAAAAGTTGCACATTTTTGTTCTTGGCTAAATGCTTAAAGCGCTATAGTTAGCTGGCCCGCGCCGAGACGCGTCTCCAGACGCCTCAAACGTGCGTCTGGCTCGCATATAACTGCAAAAAATTGCAAATTTATGTTCCTGGCTAAATTCTAAAAACGCTATATCTAGCTGGCCCGCGCCGAGACGCGTCTCCAGACGCCTCAAACGTGCGTCTGGCGCGCATAGAACTGCAAAAAATTGCACATTTTTGTTCCTGGCTAAATTCTAAAAACGCTATAGCTAGCTGGCCCGCGCCGAGACGCGTCTCCAGACGCCTCAAACGTGCGTCTGGCTGGCATAGAACTGCAAAAAATTGCACATTTTTGTTCCTGGCTAAATTCTAAAAACGCTATAGCTAGCTGGCCCGCGCCGAGACGCGTCTCCAGACGCTTCAAACGTGCGCCTGGCTCGCATACAAATGCAAAAAGTTGCACATTTTTGTTCCTGGCTAAATTCTAAAAACGCTATAGCTAGCTGGCCCGCGTCGAGACGCGTCTCCAGACGCCTCAAACGTGCGTCTGGCTCGCATAGAACTGCAAAAAATTGCACATTTTTGTTCCTACCTAAATTCTTAAAATGCTATAGCTAGCTGGCCGGCGCCGAGACGCGTCTCCAGACGCCTCAAACGTGCGTCTGGCTCGCATAGAACTGCAAAAAATTGCACATTTTTGTTCCTGGCTAAATTCTAAAAACGATATAGCTAGCTGGCCCGCGCCGAGACGCGTCTCCAGACGCCTCAAACGTGCGTCTGGCTCGCATAGAACTGCAAAAAATTGCACATTTTTGTTCCTGGCTAAATTCTAAAAACGCTATAGCTAGCTGGCCCGCGCCGAGACGCGTCTCCAGACGCCTCAAACGTGCGTCTGGCTCGCATAGAACTGCAAAAAATTGCACATTTTTGTTCTTGGCTAAATTCTAAAAGCGCTATAGCTAGCTGGCCCGCGCCGAGACGCGTCTCCAGACGCCTCAAACGTGCGTCTGGCTCGCATAGAACTGCAAAAAATTGCAAATTTATGTTCCTGGCTAAATTCTAAAAACGCTATATCTAGCTGGCCCGCGCCGAGACGCGTCTCCAGACGCCTCAAACGTGCGTCTGGCGCGCATAGAACTGCAAAAAATTGCACATTTTTGTTCCTGGCTAAATTCTAAAAACGCTATAGCTAGCTGGCCCGCGCCGAGACGCGTCTCCAGACGCCTCAAACGTGCGTCTGGCTGGCATAGAACTGCAAAAAATTGCACATTTTTGTTCCTGGCTAAATTCTAAAAACGCTATAGCTAGCTGGCCCGCGCCGAGACGCGTCTCCAGACGCTTCAAACGTGCGCCTGGCTCGCATACAAATGCAAAAAGTTGCACATTTTTGTTCCTAGCTAAATTCTAACAACGCTATAGCTAGCTGGCCCGCGCCGAGACGCGTCTCCAGACGCCTCAAACGTGCGTCTGGCTCGCATAGAACTGCAAAAAATTGCACATTTTTGTTCCTGGCTAAATTCTAAAAACGCTATAGCTAGCTGGCCCGCGCCGAGACGCGTCTCCAGACGCCTCAAACGTGCGTCTGGCTCGCATAGAACTGCAAAAAATTGCACATTTTTGTTCCTGGCTAAATTCTAAAAGCGCTATAGCTAGCTGGCCCACGTCGAGACGCGTCTCCAGACGCCTCAAACGTGCGTTTGGCTCGCATAGAACTGCAAAAAATTGCACATTTTTGTTCCTAGCTAAATTCTAACAACGCTATGGCTAGCTGGCCCGCGCCGAGACGCGTCTCCAGACGCCTCAAACGTGCGTCTGGCTCGCATAGAACTGCAAAAAGTTGCACATTTTTGTTCCTGGCTAAATTCTAAAAACGCTATAGCTAGCTGGCCCGCGCCGAGACGCGTCTCCAGACGCCTCAAACGTGCGTCTGGCTCGCATAGAACTGCAAAAAATTGCACATTTTTGTTCCTGGCTAAATTCTAAAAACGCTATAGCTAGCTGGCCCGCACCGAGACGCGTCTCCAGACGCCTCAAACGTGCGTCTGGCTCGCATAGAACTGCAAATAATTGCACATTTTTGTTCCTGGCTTAATTCTAAAGACGCTATAGCTAGCTGGCCCGCGCCGAGACGCGTCTCCAGACGCTTCAAACGTGCGTCTGGCTCGCACAGAACTGCAAAAAATTGCACACTATTGTTCCTGGATAAATTCTAAAAACGCTATAGCTAGCTGGCCCGCGCCGAGACGCGTCTCCAGACGCCTCAAACGTGCGTCTGGTTCGCATAGAACTGCAAAAAATTGCACATTTTTGTTCCTGGCTAAATTCTAAAAACGCTATAGCTAGCTGGCCCGCGCCGAGACGCGTCTCCAGACGCCTCAAACGTGCGTCTGGCTCGCATAGAACTGCAAAATATTGCACATTTTTGTTCCTGGCTAAATTCTAAAAGCGCTATAGCTAGCTGGCCCGCGTCGAGACGCGTCTCCAGACGCCTCAAACGTGCGTCTGGCTCGCATAGAACTGCAAAAAATTGCATATTTTTGTTCCTGGCTAAATTCGAAAAACGCTATAGCTAGCTGGCCCGCGCCGAGACGCGTCTCCAAACGCCTCAAACGTGCGTCTGGCTCGCATAGAACTGCAAAAAATTGCACATTTTTGTTCCTGGCTAAATTCTAAAAACGCTATAGCCAGCTGGCCCGCGCCGAGACGCGTCTCCAGACGCCTCAAACGTGCGTCTGGCTCGCATAGAACTGCAAAAAATTGCACATTTTTGTTCCTGGCTAAATTCTAAAAACGCTATAGCCAGCTGACCCGCGCCGAGACGCGTCTCCAGACGCCTCAAACGTGCGTCTGGCTCGCATAGAACTGCAAAAAATTGCACATTTTTGTTCCTGGCTAAATTCTAAAAACGCTATAGCTAGCTGGCCCGCGCCGAGACGCGTCTCCAGACGCCTCAAACGTGCGTCTGGCTCGCATAGAACTGCAAAAAATTGCACATTTTTGTTCTTGGCTAAATTCTAAAAGCGCTATAGCTAGCTGGCCCGCGCCGAGACGCGTCTCCAGACGCCTCAAACGTGCGTCTGGCTCGCATAGAACTGCAAAAAATTGCAAATTTATGTTCCTGGCTAAATTCTAAAAACGCTATATCTAGCTGGCCCGCGCCGAGACGCGTCTCCAGACGCCTCAAACGTGCGTCTGGCGCGCATAGAACTGCAAAAAAACTGCACATTTTTGTTCCTGGCTAAATTCTAAAAACGCTATAGCTAGCTGGCCCGCGCCGAGACGCGTCTCCAGACGCCTCAAACGTGCGTCTGGCTGGCATAGAACTGCAAAAAATTGCACATTTTTGTTCCTGGCTAAATTCTAAAAACGCTATAGCTAGCTGGCCCGCGCCGAGACGCGTCTCCAGACGCTTCAAACGTGCGCCTGGCTCGCATACAAATGCAAAAAGTTGCACATTTTTGTTCCTAGCTAAATTCTAACAACGCTATAGCTAGCTGGCCCGCGCCGAGACGCGTCTCCAGACGCCTCAAACGTGCGTCTGGCTCGCATAGAACTGCAAAAAATTGCACATTTTTGTTCCAGGCTAAATTCTAAAAACGCTATAGCTAGCTGGCCCGCGCCGAGACGCGTCTCCAGACGCCTCAAACGTGCGTCTGGCTCGCATAGAACTGCAAAAAATTGCACATTTTTGTTCCTGGCTAAATTCTAAAAGCGCTATAGCTAGCTGGCCCACGCCGAGACGCGTCTCCAGACGCCTCAAACGTGCGTCTGGCTCGCATAGAACTGCAAAAAATTGCAAATTTATGTTCCTGGCTAAATTCTAAAAACGCTATATCTAGCTGGCCCGCGCCGAGACGCGTCTCCAGACGCCTCAAACGTGCGTCTGGCGCGCATAGAACTGCAAAAAATTGCACATTTTTGTTCCTGGCTAAATTCTAAAAACGCTATAGCTAGCTGGCCCGCGCCGAGACGCGTCTCCAGACGCCTCAAACGTGCGTCTGGCTGGCATAGAACTGCAAAAAATTGCACATTTTTGTTCCTGGCTAAATTCTAAAAACGCTATAACTAGCTGGCCCGCGCCGAGACGCGTCTCCAGACGCTTCAAACGTGCGCCTGGCTCGCATACAAATGCAAAAAGTTGCACATTTTTGTTCCTAGCTAAATTCTAACAACGCTATAGCTAGCTGGCCCGCGCCGAGACGCGTCTCCAGACGCCTCAAACGTGCGTCTGGCTCGCATAGAACTGCAAAAAATTGCACATTTTTGTTCCTGGCTAAATTCTAAAAACGCTATAGCTAGCTGGCCCGCGCCGAGACGCGTCTCCAGACGCCTCAAACGTGCGTCTGGCTCGCATAGAACTGCAAAAAATTGCACATTTTTGTTCCTGGCTAAATTCTAAAAGCGCTATAGCTAGCTGGCCCACGTCGAGACGCGTCTTCAGACGCCTCAAACGTGCGTCTGGCTCGCATAGAACTGCAAAAAATGGCACAGTTTTGTTCCTGGCTAAATTCTAAAAACGCTATAGCTAGCTGGCCCGCGCCGAGACGCGTCTCCAGACGCCTCAAACGTGCGTCTGGCTCGCATAGAACTGCAAAAAATTGCACATTTTTGTTCCTGGCTAAATTCTAAAAATGCTATAGCTAGCTGGCCCGCGCCGAGACGCGTCTCCAGACGCCTCAAACGTGCGTCTGGCTCGCATAGAACTGCAAAAAATTGCACATTTTTGTTCCTGGCTTAATTCTAAAAACGCTATAACTAGCTGGCCCGCGCCGAGACGCGTCTCCAGACGCCTCAAACGTGCGTCTGGTTCGAATAGAACTGCAAAAAATTGCACAATTTTGTTCCTGGCTAAATTCTAAAAACGCTATAGCTAGCTGGCCCGCGCCGAGACGCGTCTCCAGACGCCTCAAACGTGCGTCTGGCTGGCATAGAACTGCAAAAAATTGCACATTTTTGTTCCTGGCTAAATTCTAAAAACGCTATAGCTAGCTGGCCCGCGCCGAGACGCGTCTCCAGACGCTTCAAACGTGCGCCTGGCTCGCATACAAATGCAAAAAGTTGCACATTTTTGTTCCTAGCTAAATTCTAACAACGCTATAGCTAGCTGGCCCGCGCCGAGACGCGTCTCCAGACGCCTCAAACGTGCGTCTGGCTCGCATAGAACTGCAAAAAATTGCACATTTTTGTTCCAGGCTAAATTCTAAAAACGCTATAGCTAGCTGGCCCGCGCCGAGACGCGTCTCCAGACGCCTCAAACGTGCGTCTGGCTCGCATAGAACTGCAAAAAATTGCACATTTTTGTTCCTGGCTAAATTCTAAAAGCGCTATAGCTAGCTGGCCCACGCCGAGACGCGTCTCCAGACGCCTCAAACGTGCGTCTGGCTCGCATAGAACTGCAAAAAATTGCAAATTTATGTTCCTGGCTAAATTCTAAAAACGCTATATCTAGCTGGCCCGCGCCGAGACGCGTCTCCAGACGCCTCAAACGTGCGTCTGGCGCGCATAGAACTGCAAAAAATTGCACATTTTTGTTCCTGGCTAAATTCTAAAAACGCTATAGCTAGCTGGCCCGCGCCGAGACGCGTCTCCAGACGCCTCAAACGTGCGTCTGGCTGGCATAGAACTGCAAAAAATTGCACATTTTTGTTCCTGGCTAAATTCTAAAAACGCTATAGCTAGCTGGCCCGCGCCGAGACGCGTCTCCAGACGCTTCAAACGTGCGCCTGGCTCGCATACAAATGCAAAAAGTTGCACATTTTTGTTCCTAGCTAAATTCTAACAACGCTATAGCTAGCTGGCCCGCGCCGAGACGCGTCTCCAGACGCCTCAAACGTGCGTCTGGCTCGCATAGAACTGCAAAAAATTGCACATTTTTGTTCCTGGCTAAATTCTAAAAACGCTATAGCTAGCTGGCCCGCGCCGAGACGCGTCTCCAGACGCCTCAAACGTGCGTCTGGCTCGCATAGAACTGCAAAAAATTGCACATTTTTGTTCCTGGCTAAATTCTAAAAGCGCTATAGCTAGCTGGCCCACGCCGAGACGCGTCTCCAGACGCCTCAAACGTGCGTCTGGCTCGCATAGAACTGCAAAAAATTGCAAATTTATGTTCCTGGCTAAATTCTAAAAACGCTATATCTAGCTGGCCCGCGCCGAGACGCGTCTCCAGACGCCTCAAACGTGCGTCTGGCGCGCATAGAACTGCAAAAAATTGCACATTTTTGTTCCTGGCTAAATTCTAAAAACGCTATAGCTAGCTGGCCCGCGCCGAGACGCGTCTCCAGACGCCTCAAACGTGCGTCTGGCTGGCATAGAACTGCAAAAAATTGCACATTTTTGTTCCTGGCTAAATTCTAAAAACGCTATAGCTAGCTGGCCCGCGCCGAGACGCGTCTCCAGACGCTTCAAACGTGCGCCTGGCTCGCATACAAATGCAAAAAGTTGCACATTTTTGTTCCTAGCTAAATTCTAACAACGCTATAGCTAGCTGGCCCGCGCCGAGACGCGTCTCCAGACGCCTCAAACGTGCGTCTGGCTCGCATAGAACTGCAAAAAATTGCACATTTTTGTTCCTGGCTAAATTCTAAAAACGCTATAGCTAGCTGGCCCGCGCCGAGACGCGTCTCCAGACGCCTCAAACGTGCGTCTGGCTCGCATAGAACTGCAAAAAATTGCACATTTTTGTTCCTGGCTAAATTCTAAAAGCGCTATAGCTAGCTGGCCCACGTCGAGACGCGTCTTCAGACGCCTCAAACGTGCGTCTGGCTCGCATAGAACTGCAAAAAATGGCACAGTTTTGTTCCTGGCTAAATTCTAAAAACGCTATAGCTAGCTGGCCCGCGCCGAGACGCGTCTCCAGACGCCTCAAACGTGCGTCTGGCTCGCATAGAACTGCAAAAAATTGCACATTTTTGTTCCTGGCTAAATTCTAAAAATGCTATAGCTAGCTGGCCCGCGCCGAGACGCGTCTCCAGACGCCTCAAACGTGCGTCTGGCTCGCATAGAACTGCAAAAAATTGCACATTTTTGTTCCTGGCTTAATTCTAAAAACGCTATAACTAGCTGGCCCGCGCCGAGACGCGTCTCCAGACGCCTCAAACGTGCGTCTGGTTCGAATAGAACTGCAAAAAATTGCACAATTTTGTTCCTGGCTAAATTCTAAAAACGCTATAGCTAGCTGGCCCGCGCCGAGACGCGTCTCCAGACGCCTCAAACGTGCGTCTGGCTCGCATAGAACTGCAAAAAATTGCACATTTTTGTTCCTGGCTAAATTCTAAAAACGCTATAGCTAGCTGGCCCGCGCCGAGACGCGTCTCCAGACGCCTAAAATGTGCGTCTGGCTCGCATAGAACTGCAAAAAATTGCACATTTTTGTTCCTACCTAAATTCTAAAAACGCTACAGCTATCTGGCCCGCGCCGAGACGCGTCTCCAGACGCCTCAAACGTGCGTCTGGCTCGCATAGAACTGCAAAAAATTGCACATTTTTGTTCCTGGCTAAATTCTAAAAACGCTATAGCTAGCTGGCCCGCGCCGAGACGCGTCTCCAGACGCCTCAAACGTGCGTCTGGCTCGCACAGAACTGCAAAAAATTGCACATTTTTGTTCCTGGCTAAATTCTAAAAACGCTATAGCCAGCTGGCCCGCGCCGAGACGCGTCTCCAGACGCCTCAAACGTGCGTCTGGCTCGCATAGAACTGCAAAAAATTGCACATTTTTGTTCCTGGCTAAATTCTAAAAACGCTATAGCTAGCTGGCCCGCGCCGAGACGCGTCTCCAGACGCCTCAAACGTGCGTCTGGCTCGCATAGAACTGCAAAAAATTGCACATTTTTGTTCCTGGCTAAATTCTAAAAACGCTATAACTAGCTGGCCCGCGCCGAGACGCGTCTCCAGACGCCTCAAACGTGCGTCTGGTTCGAATAGAACTGCAAAAAATTGCACAATTTTGTTCCTGGCTAAATTCTAAAAACGCTATAGCTAGCTGGCCCGCGCCGAGACGCGTCTCCAGACGCCTCAAACGTGCGTCTGGCTCGCATAGAACTGCAAAAAATTGCACATTTTTGTTCCTGGCTAAATTCTAAAAACGCTATAGCTAGCTGGCCCGCGCCGAGACGCGTCTCCAGACGCCTAAAATGTGCGTCTGGCTCGCATAGAACTGCAAAAAATTGCACATTTTTGTTCCTACCTAAATTCTAAAAACGCTACAGCTATCTGGCCCGCGCCGAGACGCGTCTCCAGACGCCTCAAACGTGCGTCTGGCTCGCATAGAACTGCAAAAAATTGCACATTTTTGTTCCTGGCTAAATTCTAAAAACGCTATAGCTAGCTGGCCCGCGCCGAGACGCGTCTCCAGACGCCTCAAACGTGCGTCTGGCTCGCACAGAACTGCAAAAAATTGCACAATTTTGTTCCTGGCTAAATTCTAAAAACGCTATAGCTAGCTGGCCCGCGCCGAGACGCGTCTCCAGACGCCTCAAACGTGCGTCTGGCTCGCATAGAACTGCAAAAAATTGCACATTTTTGTTCCTGGCTAAATTCTAAAAACGCTATAGCTAGCTGGCCCGCGCCGAGACGCGTCTCCAGACGCCTAAAATGTGCGTCTGGCTCGCATAGAACTGCAAAAAATTGCACATTTTTGTTCCTACCTAAATTCTAAAAACGCTACAGCTATCTGGCCCGCGCCGAGACGCGTCTCCAGACGCCTCAAACGTGCGTCTGGCTCGCATAGAACTGCAAAAAATTGCACATTTTTGTTCCTGGCTAAATTCTAAAAACGCTATAGCTAGCTGGCCCGCGCCGAGACGCGTCTCCAGACGCCTCAAACGTGCGTCTGGCTCGCACAGAACTGCAAAAAATTGCACATTTTTGTTCCTGGCTAAATTCTAAAAACGCTATAGCCAGCTGGCCCGCGCCGAGACGCGTCTCCAGACGCCTCAAACGTGCGTCTGGCTCGCATAGAACTGCAAAAAATTGCACATTTTTGTTCCTGGCTAAATTCTAAAAACGCTATAGCTAGCTGGCCCGCGCCGAGACGCGTCTCCAGACGCCTCAAACGTGCGTCTGGCTCGCATAGAACTGCAAAAAATTGCACATTTTTGTTCCTGGCTAAATTCTAAAAACGCTATAGTTAGCTGGCCCGCGCCGAGACGCGTCTCCAGACGCCTCAAACGTGCGTCTGGCTCGCATAGAACTGCAAAAAATTGCACATTTTTGTTCCTGGCTAAATTCTAAAAACGCTATAGCTAGCTGGCCCGCGCCGAGACGCGTCTCCAGACGCCTCAAACGTGCGTCTGGCTCGCATAGAACTGCAAAAAATTGCACATTTTTGTTCCTGGCTAAATTCTAAAAACGCTATAGCTAGCTGGCCCGCGCCGAGACGCGTCTCCAGACGCCTCAAACGTGCGTCTGGTTCACATAGAACTGCAAAAAATTGCAAATTTATGTTCCTGGCTAAATTCTACAAACGCTATATCTAGCTGGCCCGCGCCGAGACGCGTCTCCAGACGCCTCAAACGTGCGTCTGGCTCGCATAGAACTGCAAAAAATTGCACATTTTTGTTCCTGGCTAAATTCTAAAAACGCTATAGCTAGCTGGCCCGCGCCGAGACGCGTCTCCAGACGCCTCAAACGTGCGTCTGGCTCGCATAGAACTGCAAAAAATTGCACATTTTTGTTCCTGGCTAAATTCTAAAAACGCTATAGCTAGCTGGCCCGCGCCGAGACGCGTCTCCAGACGCCTCAAACGTGCGTCTGGCTCGCATAGAACTGCAAAAAATTGCAAATTTATGTTCCTGGCTAAATTCTACAAACGCTATATCTAGCTGGCCCGCGCCGAGACGCGTCTCCAGACGCCTCAAACGTGCGTCTGGCTCGCATAGAACTGCAAAAAATTGCACATTTTTGTTTCTGGCTCAATTCTAAAAACGCTGTAGCTAGCTGGCCCGCGCCGAGACGCGTCTCCAGACGCCTCAAACGTGCGCCTGGCTCGCATACAAATGCAAAAAGTTGCACATTTTTGTTCCTGGCTAAATTCTAAAAACGCTATAGCTAGCTGGCCCGCGCCGAGAAAAATTGCACATTTTTGTTCCTGGCTAAATTCTAAAAACGCTATAGCTAGCTGGCCCGCGCCGAGACGCGTCTCCAGACGCCTCAAACGTGCGTCTGGCTCGCATAGAACTGCAAAAAATTGCAAATTTATGTTCCTGGCTAAATTCTACAAACGCTATATCTAGCTGGCCCGCGCCGAGATGCGTCTCCAGACGCCTCAAACGTGCGTCTGGCTCGCATAGAACTGCAAAAAATTGCACATTTTTGTTCCTGGCTAAATTCTAAAAACGCTATAGCCAGCTGGCCCGCGCCGAGACGCGTCTCCAGACGCCTCAAACGTGCGTCTGGCTCGCATAGAACTGCAAAAAATTGCACATTTTTGTTCCTGGCTAAATTCTAAAAACGCTATAGCTAGCTGGCCCGCACCGAGACGCGTCTCCAGACGCCTCAAACGTGCGCCTGGCTCGCATACAAATGCAAAAAGTTGCCCATTTTTGTTCCTGGCTAAATTCTAAAAACGCTATAGCTAGCTGGCCCGCGCCGAGACGCGTCTCCAGACGCCTCAAACGTGCGTCTGGCTCGCATAGAACTGCAAAAAATTGCACATTTTTGTTCCTGGCTAAATTCTAAAAACGCTATAGCTAGCTGGCCCGCGCCGAGACGCGTCTCCAGACGCCTCAAACGTGCGTCTGGCTCGCATAGAACTGCAAAAAATTGCACATTTTTGTTTCTGGCTCAATTCTAAAAACGCTGTAGCTAGCTGGCCCGCGCCGAGACGCGTCTCCAGACGCCTCAAACGTGCGCCTGGCTCGCATACAAATGCAAAAAGTTGCACATTTTTGTTCCTGGCTAAATTCTAAAAACGCTATAGCTAGCTGGCCCGCGCCGAGACGCGTCTCCAGACGCCTCAAACGTGCGTCTGGTTCGCATAGAATGGCAAAAAATTGCACATTTTTGTTCGTGGCTAAATTCTAAAAACGCTATAGCTAGCTGGCCCGCGCCGAGACGCGTCTCCAGACGCCTCAAACGTGCGTCTGGTTCACATAGAACTGCAAAAAATTGCACATTTTTGTTCCTGGCTAAATTCTAAAAACACTATAGCTAGCTGGCCCGCGCCGAGACGCGTCTCCAGACGCCTCAAACGTGCGTCTGGCTCGCATAGAACTGCAAAAAATTGCACATTTTTGTTCCTGGCTAAATTCTAAAAACGCTATAGCTAGCTGGCCCGCGCCGAGACGCGTCTCCAAACGCCTCAAACGTGCGTCTGGCTCGCATAGAACTGCAAAAAATTGCAAATTTATGTTCCTGGCTAAATTCTACAAACGCTATATCTAGCTGGCCCGCGCCGAGATGCGTCTCCAGACGCCTCAAACGTGCGTCTGGCTCGCATAGAACTGCAAAAAATTGCACATTTTTGTTCCTGGCTAAATTCTAAAAACGCTATAGCCAGCTGGCCCGCGCCGAGACGCGTCTCCAGACGCCTCAAAAGTGCGTCTGGCTTGCATAGAACTGCAAAAAATTGCACATTTTTGTTCCTGGCTAAATTCTAAAAACGTTATAGCTAGCTGGCCCGCGCCGAGACGCGTCTCCAGACGCCTCAAACGTGCGTCTGGCTCGCATAGAACTGCAAAAAATTGCACATTTTTGTTCCTGGCTAAATTCTAAAAACGCTATAGCTAGCTGGCCCGCGCCGAGACGCGTCTCCAGACGCCTCAAACGTGCGTCTGGTTCGAATAGAACTGCAAAAAATTGCACAATTTTGTTCCTGGCTAAATTCTAAAAACGCTATAGCTAGCTGGCCCGCGCCGAGACGCGTCTCCAGACGCCTCAAACGTGCGTCTGGCTCGCATAGAACTGCAAAAAATTGCACATTTTTGTTCCTGGCTAAATTCTAAAAACGCTATAGCTAGATGGCCCGCGCCGAGACGCGTCTCCAGACGCCTAAAACGTGCGTCTGGCTCGCATAGAACTGCAAAAAATTGCACATTTTTGTTCCTACCTAAATTCTAAAAACGCTATAGCTATCTGGCCCGCGCCGAGACGCGTCTCCAGACGCCTCAAACGTGCGTCTGGCTCGCATAGAACTGCAAAAAATTGCACATTTTTGTTCCTGGCTAAATTCTAAAAACGCTATAGCTAGCTGGCCCGCGCCGAGACGCGTCTCCAGACGCCTCAAAAGTGCGTCTGGCTTGCATAGAACTGCAAAAAATTGCACATTTTTGTTCCTGGCTAAATTCTAAAAACGTTATAGCTAGCTGGCCCGCGCCGAGACGCGTCTCCAGACGCCTCAAACGTGCGTCTGGCTCGCATAGAACTGCAAAAAATTGCACATTTTTGTTCCTGGCTAAATTCTAAAAACGCTATAGCTAGCTGGCCCGCGCCGAGACGCGTCTCCAGACGCCTCAAACGTGCGTCTGGTTCGAATAGAACTGCAAAAAATTGCACAATTTTGTTCCTGGCTAAATTCTAAAAACGCTATAGCTAGCTGGCCCGCGCCGAGACGCGTCTCCAGACGCCTCAAACGTGCGTCTGGCTCGCATAGAACTGCAAAAAATTGCACATTTTTGTTCCTGGCTAAATTCTAAAAACGCTATAGCTAGATGGCCCGCGCCGAGACGCGTCTCCAGACGCCTAAAACGTGCGTCTGGCTCGCATAGAACTGCAAAAAATTGCACATTTTTGTTCCTACCTAAATTCTAAAAACGCTATAGCTATCTGGCCCGCGCCGAGACGCGTCTCCAGACGCCTCAAACGTGCGTCTGGCTCGCATAGAACTGCAAAAAATTGCACATTTTTGTTCCTGGCTAAATTCTAAAAACGCTATAGCTAGCTGGCCCGCGCCGAGACGCGTCTCCAGACGCCTCAAACGTGCGTCTGGCTCGCATAGAACTGCAAAAAATTGCAAATTTATGTTCCTGGCTAAATTCTACAAACGCTATATCTAGCTGGCCCGCGCCGAGACGCGTCTCCAGACGCCTCAAACGTGCGTCTGGCTCGCATAGAACTGCAAAAAATTGCACATTTTTGTTCCTGGCTAAATTCTAAAAACGCTATAGCTAGCTGGCCCGCACCGAGACGCGTCTCCAGACGCCTCAAACGTGCGCCTGGCTCGCATACAAATGCAAAAAGTTGCCCATTTTTGTTCCTGGCTAAATTCTAAAAACGCTATAGCTAGCTGGCCCGCGCCGAGACGCGTCTCCAGACGCCTCAAACGTGCGTCTGGCTCGCATAGAACTGCAAAACATTGCACATTTTTGTTCCTGGCTAAATTCTAAAAACGCTATAGCTAGCTGGCCCGCGCCGAGACGCGTCTCCAGACGCCTCAAACGTGCGTCTGGCTCGCATAGAACTGCAAAAAATTGCACATTTTTGTTCCTGGCTCAATTCTAAAAACGCTATAGCTAGCTGGCCCGCGCCGAGACGCGTCTCCAGACGCCTCAAACGTGCGTCTGGTTCGCATAGAACGGCAAAAAATTGCACATTTTTGTTCGTGGCTAAATTCTAAAAACGCTATAGCTAGCTGGCCCGCGCCGAGACCCGTCTCCAGACGCCTCAAACGTGCGTCTGGCTCGCATAGAACTGCATAAAATTGCACATTTTTGTTCCTGGCTAAATTCTAAAAACGCTATAGCTAGCTGGCCCGCGCCGAGACGCGTCTCCAGACGCCTCAAACGTGCGTCTGGCTCGCATAGAACTGCAAAAAATTGCACATTTTTGTTCCTGGCTAAATTCTAAAAACGCTATAGCTAGCTGGCCCGCGCCGAGACGCGTCTCCAGACGCCTCAAACGTGCGTCTGGCTCGCATAGAACTGCAAAAAATTGCAAATTTATGTTCCTGGCTAAATTCTACAAACGCTATATCTAGCTGGCCCGCGCCGAGACGCGTCTCCAGACGCCTCAAACGTGCGTCTGGCTCGCATAGAACTGCAAAAAATTGCACATTTTTGTTCCTGGCTAAATTCTAAAAACGCTATAGCTAGCTGGCCCGCGCCGAGACGCGTCTCCAGACGCCTCAAACGTGCGTCTGGCTCGCACAGAACTGCAAAAAATTGCACATTTTTGTTCCTGGCTAAATTCTAAAAACGCTATAGCTAGCTGGCCCGCGCCGAGACGCGTCTCCAGACGCCTCAAACGTGCGTCTGGCTCGCATAGAACTGCAAAAAATTGCAAATTTATGTTCCTGGCTAAATTCTACAAACGCTATATCTAGCTGGCCCGCGCCGAGACGCGTCTCCAGACGCCTCAAACGTGCGTCTGGCTCGCATAGAACTGCAAAAAATTGCACATTTTTGTTCCTGTCTAAATTCTAAAAACGCTATAGCTAGCTGGCCCGCACCGAGACGCGTCTCCAGACGCCTCAAACGTGCGCCTGGCTCGCATACAAATGCAAAAAGTTGCCCATTTTTGTTCCTGGCTAAATTCTAAAAACGCTATAGCTAGCTGGCCCGCGCCGAGACGCGTCTCCAGACGCCTCAAACGTGCGTCTGGCTCGCATAGAACTGCAAAAAATTGCACATTTTTGTTCCTGGCTAAATTCTAAAAACGCTATAGCTAGCTGGCCCGCGCCGAGACGCGTCTCCAGACGCCTCAAACGTGCGTCTGGCTCGCATAGAACTGCAAAAAATTGCACATATTTGTTTCTGGCTCAATTCTAAAAACGCTGTAGCTAGCTGGCCCGCGCCGAGACGCGTCTCCAGACGCCTCAAACGTGCGCCTGGCTCGCATACAAATGCAAAAAGTTGCACATTTTTGTTCCTGGCTAAATTCTAAAAACGCTATAGCTAGCTGGCCCGCGCCGAGACGCGTCTCCAGACGCCTCAAACGTGCGTCTGGTTCGCATAGAATGGCAAAAAATTGCACATTTTTGTTCGTGGCTAAATTCTAAAAACGCTATAGCTAGCTGGCCCGCGCCGAGACGCGTCTCCAGACGTCTCAAACGTGCGTCTGGTTCACATAGAACTGCAAAAAATTGCACATTTTTGTTCCTGGCTAAATTCTAAAAACACTATAGCTAGCTGGCCCGCGCCGAGACGCGTCTCCAGACGCCTCAAACGTGCGTCTGGCTCGCATAGAACTGCAAAAAATTGCACATTTTTGTTCCTGGCTAAATTCTAAAAACGCTATAGCTAGCTGGCCCGCGCCGAGACGCGTCTCCAGACGCCTCAAACGTGCGTCTGGCTCGCATAGAACTGCAAAAAATTGCAAATTTATGTTCCTGGCTAAATTCTACAAACGCTATATCTAGCTGGCCCACGCCGAGATGCGTCTCCAGACGCCTCAAACGTGCGTCTGGCTCGCATAGAACTGCAAAAAATTGCACATTTTTGTTCCTGGCTAAATTCTAAAAACGCTATAGCCAGCTGGCCCGCGCCGAGACGCGTCTCCAGACGCCTCAAACGTGCGTCTGGCTCGCATAGAACTGCAAAAAATTGCACATTTTTGTTCCTGGCTAAATTCTAAAAACGCTATAGCTAGCTGGCCCGCACCGAGACGCGTCTCCAGACGCCTCAAACGTGCGCCTGGCTCGCATACAAATGCAAAAAGTTGCCCATTTTTGTTCCTGGCTAAATTCTAAAAACGCTATAGCTAGCTGGCCCGCGCCGAGACGCGTCTCCAGACGCCTCAAACGTGCGTCTGGCTCGCATAGAACTGCAAAAAATTGCACATTTTTGTTCCTGGCTAAATTCTAAAAACGCTATAGCTAGCTGGCCCGCGCCGAGACGCGTCTCCAGACGCCTCAAACGTGCGTCTGGCTCGCATAGAACTGCAAAAAATTGCACATTTTTGTTTCTGGCTCAATTCTAAAAACGCTGTAGCTAGCTGGCCCGCGCCGAGACGCGTCTCCAGAGGCCTCAAACGTGCGCCTGGCTCGCATACAAATGCAAAAAGTTGCACATTTTTGTTCCTGGCTAAATTCTAAAAACGCTATAGCTAGCTGGCCCGCGCCGAGACGCGTCTCCAGACGCCTCAAACGTGCGTCTGGTTCGCATAGAATGGCAAAAAATTGCACATTTTTGTTCGTGGCTAAATTCTAAAAACGCTATAGCTAGCTGGCCCGCGTCGAGACGCGTCTCCAGACGCCTCAAACGTGCGTCTGGTTCACATAGAACTGCAAAAAATTGCACATTTTTGTTCCTGGCTAAATTCTAAAAACACTATAGCTAGCTGGCCCGCGCCGAGACGCGTCTCCAGACGCCTCAAACGTGCGTCTGGCTCGCATAGAACTGCAAAAAATTGCACATTTTTGTTCCTGGCTAAATTCTAAAAACGCTATAGCTAGCTGGCCCGCGCCGAGACGCGTCTCCAGACGCCTCAAACGTGCGTCTGGCTCGCATAGAACTGCAAAAAATTGCAAATTTATGTTCCTGGCTAAATTCTACAAACGCTATATCTAGCTGGCCCGCGCCGAGATGCGTCTCCAGACGCCTCAAACGTGCGTCTGGCTCGCATAGAACTGCAAAAAATTGCACATTTTTGTTCCTGGCTAAATTCTAAAAACGCTATAGCCAGCTGGCCCGCGCCGAGACGCGTCTCCAGACGCCTCAAAAGTGCGTCTGGCTTGCATAGAACTGCAAAAAATTGCACATTTTTGTTCCTGGCTAAATTCTAAAAACGTTATAGCTAGCTGGCCCGCGCCGAGACGCGTCTCCAGACGCCTCAAACGTGCGTCTGGCTCGCATAGAACTGCAAAAAATTGCACATTTTTGTTCCTGGCTAAATTCTAAAAACGCTATAGCTAGCTGGCCCGCGCCGAGACGCGTCTCCAGACGCCTCAAACGTGCGTCTGGTTCGAATAGAACTGCAAAAAATTGCACAATTTTGTTCCTGGCTAAATTCTAAAAACGCTATAGCTAGCTGGCCCGCGCCGAGACGCGTCTCCAGACGCCTCAAACGTGCGTCTGGCTCGCATAGAACTGCAAAAAATTGCACATTTTTGTTCCTGGCTAAATTCTAAAAACGCTATAGCTAGATGGCCCGCGCCGAGACGCGTCTCCAGACGCCTAAAACGTGCGTCTGGCTCGCATAGAACTGCAAAAAATTGCACATTTTTGTTCCTACCTAAATTCTAAAAACGCTATAGCTATCTGGCCCGCGCCGAGACGCGTCTCCAGACGCCTCAAACGTGCGTCTGGCTCGCATAGAACTGCAAAAAATTGCACATTTTTGTTCCTGGCTAAATTCTAAAAACGCTATAGCTAGCTGGCCCGCGCCGAGACGCGTCTCCAGACGCCTCAAACGTGCGTCTGGCTCGCATAGAACTGCAAAAAATTGCAAATTTATGTTCCTGGCTAAATTCTACAAACGCTATATCTAGCTGGCCCGCGCCGAGACGCGTCTCCAGACGCCTCAAACGTGCGTCTGGCTCGCATAGAACTGCAAAAAATTGCACATTTTTGTTCCTGGCTAAATTCTAAAAACGCTATAGCTAGCTGGCCCGCACCGAGACGCGTCTCCAGACGCCTCAAACGTGCGCCTGGCTCGCATACAAATGCAAAAAGTTGCCCATTTTTGTTCCTGGCTAAATTCTAAAAACGCTATAGCTAGCTGGCCCGCGCCGAGACGCGTCTCCAGACGCCTCAAACGTGCGTCTGGCTCGCATAGAACTGCAAAACATTGCACATTTTTGTTCCTGGCTAAATTCTAAAAACGCTATAGCTAGCTGGCCCGCGCCGAGACGCGTCTCCAGACGCCTCAAACGTGCGTCTGGCTCGCATAGAACTGCAAAAAATTGCACATTTTTGTTCCTGGCTCAATTCTAAAAACGCTATTGCTAGCTGGCCCGCGCCGAGACGCGTCTCCAGACGCCTCAAACGTGCGTCTGGTTCGCATAGAACGGCAAAAAATTGCACATTTTTGTTCGTGGCTAAATTCTAAAAACGCTATAGCTAGCTGGCCCGCGCCGAGACCCGTCTCCAGACGCCTCAAACGTGCGACTGGCTCGCATAGAACTGCATAAAATTGCACATTTTTGTTCCTGGCTAAATTCTAAAAACGCTATAGCTAGCTGGCCCGCGCCGAGACGCGTCTCCAGACGCCTCAAACGTGCGTCTGGCTCGCACAGAACTGCAAAAAATTGCACATTTTCGTTGCTGGCTAAATTCTAAAAACGCTATAGCTAGCTGGCCCGCGCCGAGACGCGTCTCCAGACGCCTCAAACGTGCGTCTGGCTCGCATAGAACTGCAAAAAATTGCACATTTTTGTTCCTGGCTAAATTCTGAAAACGCTATAGCTAGCTGGCCCGCACCAAGACGCGTCTCCAGACGCCTCAAACGTGCGGCTGGCTCGCATAGAACTGCAAAAAATTGCACATTTTTGTTCCTGGCTAAATTCTAAAAACGCTATAGCTAGCTGGCCCGCGCCGAGACGCGTCTCCAGACGCCTCAAACGTGCGCCTGGCTCGCATACAAATGCAAAAAGTTGCACATTTTTGTTCCTGGCTAAATTCTAAAAACACTATAGCTAGCTGGCCCGCGCCGAGACGCGTCTCCAGACGCCTCAAACGTGCGTCTGGCTCGCACAGAACTGCAAAAAATTGCACATTTTTGTTCCTGGCTAAATTCTAAAAACGCTATAGCCAGCTGGCCCGCGCCGAGACGCGTCTCCAGACGCCTCAAACGTGCGTCTGGCTCGCATAGAACTGCAAAAAATTGCACATTTTTGTTCCTGGCTAAATTCTAAGAACGCTATAGCTAGCTGGCCCGCGCCGAGACGCGTCTCCAGACGCCTCAAACGTGCATCTGGCTCGCATAGAACTGCAAAAAATTGCACATTTTTGTTCCTGGCTAAATTCTAAAAACGCTATAGCTAGCTGGCCCGCGCCGAGACGCGTCTCCAGACGCCTCAAACGTGCGTCTGGCTCGCATAGAACTGCAAAAAATTGCACATTTTTGTTCCTGGCTAAATTCTAAAAACGCTATAGCTAGCTGGCCCGCGCCGAGACGCGTCTCCAGACGCCTCAAACGTGCGTCTGGCTCGCATAGAACTGCAAAAAATTGCACATTTTTGTTCCTGGCTAAATTCTAAAAACGCTATAGCTAGCTG
Organism: Lacanobia wlatinum; assembly: GCA_947578705.1. Taxonomy (NCBI): domain Eukaryota; kingdom Metazoa; phylum Arthropoda; class Insecta; order Lepidoptera; family Noctuidae; genus Lacanobia; species Lacanobia wlatinum. The sequence continues at coordinate 28,433,870 of OX388034.1, forward strand.
GCCCGCGCCGAGACGCGTCTCCAGACGCCTCAAACGTGCGTCTGGCTCGCATAGAACTGCAAAAAATTGCACATTTTTGTTCCTGGCTAAATTCTAAAAACGCTATAGCTAGCTGGCCCGCGCCGAGACGCGTCTCCAGACGCCTCAAACGTGCGTCTGGCTCGCATAGAACTGCAAAAAATTGCACATTTTTGTTCCTGGCTAAATTCTAAAAACGCTATAGCTAGCTGGCCCGCACCGAGACGCGTCTCCAGACGCCTCAAACGTGCGTCTGGCTCGCATAGAACTGCAACAAATTGCACATTTTTGTTCCTGGCTAAATTCTACAAACGCTATATCTAGCTGGCCCGCGCCGAGACGCGTCTCCAGACGCCTCAAACGTGCGTCTGGCTCGCATAGAACTGCAAAAAATTGCACATTTTTGTTCCTGCCTAAATTCTAAAAACGCTATAGCTAGCTGGCCCGCGCCGAGACGCGTCTCCAGACGCCTCAAACGTGCGTCTGGCTCGCATAGAACTGCAAAAAATTGCACATTTTTGTTGCTGGCTAAATTCTAAAAACGCTATAGCTAGCTGGCCCGCGCCGAGACGCGTCTCCAGACGCCTCAAACGTGCGACTGGCTCGCATAGAACTGCAAAAAATTGCACATTTTTGTTCCTGGCTAAATTCTGAAAACGCTATAGCTAGCTGGCCCGCACCAAGACGCGTCTCCAGACGCCTCAAACGTGCGGCTGGCTCGCATAGAACTGCAAAAAATTGCACATTTTTGTTCCTGGCTAAATTCTAAAAACGCTATAGCTAGCTGGCCCGCGCCGAGACGCGTCTCCAGACGCCTCAAACGTGCGTCTGGCTCGCATAGAACTGCAAAAAATTGCACATTTTTGTTCCTGGCTAAATTCTAAAAACGCTATAGCTAGCTGGCCCGCGCCGAGACGCGTCTCCAGACGCCTCAAACGTGCGTCTGGCTCGCATAGAACTGCAAAAAATTGCACATTTTTGTTCCTGTCTAAATTCTAAAAACGCTATAGCTAGCTGGCCCGCGCCGAGACGCGTCTCCAGACGCCTCAAACGTGCATCTGGCTCGCATAGAACTGCAACAAATTGCACATTTTTGTTCCTGGCTAAATTCTACAAACGCTATATCTAGCTGGCCCGCGCCGAGACGCGTCTCCAGACGCCTCAAACGTGCGTCTGGCTCGCATAGAACTGCAAAAAATTGCACATTTTTGTTCCTGGCTAAATTCTAAAAACGCTATAGCTAGCTGGCCCGCGCCGAGACGCGTCTCCAGACGCCTCAAACGTGCGTCTGGCTCGCATAGAACTGCAAAAAATTGCACATTTTTGTTCCTGGCTAAATTCTAAAAACGCTATAGCTAGCTGGCCCGCGCCGAGACGCGTCTCCAGACGCCTCAAACGTGCGTCTGGCTCGCATAGAACTGCAAAAAATTGCAAATTTATGTTCCTGGCTAAATTCTACAAACGCTATATCTAGCTGGCCCGCGCCGAGACGCGTCTCCAGACGCCTCAAACGTGCGTCTGGCTCGCATAGAACTGCAAAAAATTGCACATTTTTGTTCCTGGCTATATTCTAAAAACGCTATAGCTAGCTGGCCCGCGCCGAGACGCGTCTCCAGACGCCTCAAACGTGCGTCTGGCTCGCACAGAACTGCAAAAAATTGCACATTTTTGTTCCTGGCTAAATTCTAAAAACGCTATAGCTAGCTGGCCCGCGCCGAGACGCGTCTCCAGACGCCTCAAACGTGCGTCTGGCTCGCATAGAACTGCAAAAAATTGCAAATTTATGTTCCTGGCTAAATTCTACAAACGCTATATCTAGCTGGCCCGCGCCGAGACGCGTCTCCAGACGCCTCAAACGTGCGTCTGGCTCGCATAGAACTGCAAAAAATTGCACATTTTTGTTCCTGGCTAAATTCTAAAAACGCTATAGCTAGCTGGCCCGCACCGAGACGCGTCTCCAGACGCCTCAAACGTGCGCCTGGCTCGCATACAAATGCAAAAAGTTGCCCATTTTTGTTCCTGGCTAAATTCTAAAAACGCTATAGCTAGCTGGCCCGCGCCGAGACGCGTCTCCAGACGCCTCAAACGTGCGTCTGGCTCGCATAGAACTGCAAAAAATTGCACATTTTTGTTCCTGGCTAAATTCTAAAAACGCTATAGCTAGCTGGCCCGCGCCGAGACGCGTCTCCAGACGCCTCAAACGTGCGTCTGGCTCGCATAGAACTGCAAAAAATTGCACATTTTTGTTCCTGGCTCAATTCTAAAAACGCTGTAGCTAGCTGGCCCGCGCCGAGACGCGTCTCCAGACGCCTCAAACGTGCGCCTGGCTCGCATACAAATGCAAAAAGTTGCACATTTTTGTTCCTGGCTAAATTCTATAAACGCTATAGCTAGCTGGCCCGCGCCGAGACGCGTCTCCAGACGCCTCAAACGTGCGTCTGGTTCGCATAGAACGGCAAAAAATTGCACATTTTTGTTCGTGGCTAAATTCTAAAAACGCTATAGCTAGCTGGCCCGCGCCGAGACGCGTCTCCAGACGCCTCAAACGTGCGTCTGGTTCACATAGAACTGCAAAAAATTGCACATTTTTGTTCCTGGCTAAATTCTAAAAACACTATAGCTAGCTGGCCCGCGCCGAGACGTGTCTCCAGACGCCTCAAACGTGCGTCTGGCTCGCATAGAACTGCAAAAAATTGCACATTTTTGTTCCTGGCTAAATTCTAAAAACGCTATAGCTAGCTGGCCCGCGCCGAGACGCGTCTCCAGACGCCTCAAACGTGCGTCTGGCTCGCATAGAACTGCAAAAAATTGCAAATTTATGTTCCTGGCTAAATTCTACAAACGCTATATCTAGCTGGCCCGCGCCGAGACGCGTCTCCAGACGCCTCAAACGTGCGTCTGGCTCGCATAGAACTGCAAAAAATTGCACATTTTTGTTCCTGGCTAAATTCTAAAAACGCTATAGCTAGCTGGCCCGCGCCGAGACGCGTCTCCAGACGCCTCAAAAGTGCGTCTGGCTTGCATAGAACTGCAAAAAATTGCACATTTTTGTTCCTGGCTAAATTCTAAAAACGTTATAGCTAGCTGGCCCGCGCCGAGACGCGTCTCCAGACGCCTCAAACGTGCGTCTGGCTCGCATAGAACTGCAAAAAATTGCACATTTTTGTTCCTGGCTAAATTCTAAAAACGCTATAGCTAGCTGGCCCGCGCCGAGACGCGTCTCCAGACGCCTCAAACGTGCGTCTGGCTCGCACAGAACTGCAAAAAATTGCACATTTTTGTTCCTGGCTAAATTCTAAAAACGCTATAGCTAGCTGGCCCGCGCCGAGACGCGTCTCCAGACGCCTCAAACGTGCGTCTGGCTCGCATAGAACTGCAAAAAATTGCAAATTTATGTTCCTGGCTAAATTCTACAAACGCTATATCTAGCTGGCCCGCGCCGAGACGCGTCTCCAGACGCCTCAAACGTGCGTCTGGCTCGCATAGAACTGCAAAAAATTGCACATTTTTGTTCCTGGCTAAATTCTAAAAACGCTATAGCTAGCTGGCCCGCACCGAGACGCGTCTCCAGACGCCTCAAACGTGCGCCTGGCTCGCATACAAATGCAAAAAGTTGCCCATTTTTGTTCCTGGCTAAATTCTAAAAACGCTATAGCTAGCTGGCCCGCGCCGAGACGCGTCTCCAGACGCCTCAAACGTGCGTCTGGCTCGCATAGAACTGCAAAAAATTGCACATTTTTGTTCCTGGCTAAATTCTAAAAACGCTATAGCTAGCTGGCCCGCGCCGAGACGCGTCTCCAGACGCCTCAAACGTGCGTCTGGCTCGCATAGAACTGCAAAAAATTGCACATTTTTGTTCCTGGCTCAATTCTAAAAACGCTGTAGCTAGCTGGCCCGCGCCGAGACGCGTCTCCAGACGCCTCAAACGTGCGCCTGGCTCGCATACAAATGCAAAAAGTTGCACATTTTTGTTCCTGGCTAAATTCTATAAACGCTATAGCTAGCTGGCCCGCGCCGAGACGCGTCTCCAGACGCCTCAAACGTGCGTCTGGTTCGCATAGAACGGCAAAAAATTGCACATTTTTGTTCGTGGCTAAATTCTAAAAACGCTATAGCTAGCTGGCCCGCGCCGAGACGCGTCTCCAGACGCCTCAAACGTGCGTCTGGTTCACATAGAACTGCAAAAAATTGCACATTTTTGTTCCTGGCTAAATTCTAAAAACACTATAGCTAGCTGGCCCGCGCCGAGACGCGTCTCCAGACGCCTCAAACGTGCGTCTGGCTCGCATAGAACTGCAAAAAATTGCACATTTTTGTTCCTGGCTAAATTCTAAAAACGCTATAGCTAGCTGGCCCGCGCCGAGACGCGTCTCCAGACGCCTCAAACGTGCGTCTGGCTCGCATAGAACTGCAAAAAATTGCAAATTTATGTTCCTGGCTAAATTCTACAAACGCTATATCTAGCTGGCCCGCGCCGAGACGCGTCTCCAGACGCCTCAAACGTGCGTCTGGCTCGCATAGAACTGCAAAAAATTGCACATTTTTGTTCCTGGCTAAATTCTAAAAACGCTATAGCCAGCTGGCCCGCGCCGAGACGCGTCTCCAGACGCCTCAAAAGTGCGTCTGGCTTGCATAGAACTGCAAAAAATTGCACATTTTTGTTCCTGGCTAAATTCTAAAAACGTTATAGCTAGCTGGCCCGCGCCGAGACGCGTCTCCAGACGCCTCAAACGTGCGTCTGGCTCGCATAGAACTGCAAAAAATTGCACATTTTTGTTCCTGGCTAAATTCTAAAAACGCTATAGCTAGCTGGCCCGCGCCGAGACGCGTCTCCAGACGCCTCAAACGTGCGTCTGGCTCGCATACAAATGCAAAAAGTTGCCCATTTTTGTTCCTGGCTAAATTCTAAAAACGCTATAGCTAGCTGGCCCGCGCCGAGACGCGTCTCCAGACGCCTCAAACGTGCGTCTGGCTCGCATAGAACTGCAAAAAATTGCACATTTTTGTTCCTGGCTAAATTCTAAAAACGCTATAGCTAGCTGGCCCGCGCCGAGACGCGTCTCCAGACGCCTCAAATGTGCGTCTGGCTCGCATAGAACTGCAAAAAATTGCACATTTTTGTTCCTGGCTCAATTCTAAAAACGCTGTAGCTAGCTGGCCCGCGCCGAGACGCGTCTCCAGACGCCTCAAACGTGCGCCTGGCTCGCATACAAATGCAAAAAGTTGCACATTTTTGTTCCTGGCTAAATTCTATAAACGCTATAGCTAGCTGGCCCGCGCCGAGACGCGTCTCCAGACGCCTCAAACGTGCGTCTGGTTCGCATAGAACGGCAAAAAATTGCACATTTTTGTTCGTGGCTAAATTCTAAAAACGCTATAGCTAGCTGGCCCGCGCCGAGACCTGTCTCCAGACGCCTCAAACGTGCGTCTGGTTCACATAGAACTGCAAAAAATTGCACATTTTTGTTCCTGGCTAAATTCTAAAAACACTATAGCTAGCTGGCCCGCGCCGAGACGCGTCTCCAGACGCCTCAAACGTGCGTCTGGCTCGCATAGAACTGCAAAAAATTGCACATTTTTGTTCCTGGCTAAATTCTAAAAACGCTATAGCTAGCTGGCCCGCGCCGAGACGCGTCTCCAGACGCCTCAAACGTGCGTCTGGCTCGCATAGAACTGCAAAAAATTGCAAATTTATGTTCCTGGCTAAATTCTACAAACGCTATATCTAGCTGGCCCGCGCCGAGACGCGTCTCCAGACGCCTCAAACGTGCGTCTGGCTCGCATAGAACTGCAAAAAATTGCACATTTTTGTTCCTGGCTAAATTCTAAAAACGCTATAGCCAGCTGGCCCGCACCGAGACGCGTCTCCAGACGCCTCAAAAGTGCGTCTGGCTTGCATAGAACTGCAAAAAATTGCACATTTTTGTTCCTGGCTAAATTCTAAAAACGTTATAGCTAGCTGGCCCGCGCCGAGACGCGTCTCCAGACGCCTCAAACGTGCGTCTGGCTCGCATAGAACTGCAAAAAATTGCACATTTTTGTTGCTGGCTAAATTCTAAAAACGCTATAGCTAGCTGGCCCGCGCCGAGACGCGTCTCCAGACGCCTCAAACGTGCGTCTGGCTCGCACAGAACTGCAAAAAATTGCACATTTTTGTTCCTGGCTAAATTCTAAAAACGCTATAGCTAGCTGGCCCGCGCCGAGACGCGTCTCCAGACGCCCCAAACGTGCGGCTGGCTCGCATAGAACTGCAAAAAATTGCACATTTTTGTTCCTGGCTAAATTCTAAAAACGCTATAGCTAGCTGGCCCGCGCCGAGACGCGTCTCCAGACGCCTCAAACGTGCGTCTGGCTCGCATAGAACTGCAAAAAATTGCAAATTTATGTTCCTGGCTAAATTCTACAAACGCTATATCTAGCTGGCCCGCGCCGAGACGCGTCTCCAGACGCCTCAAACGTGCGTCTGGCTCGCATAGAACTGCAAAAAATTGCACATTTTTGTTCCTGGCTAAATTCTAAAAACGCTATAGCTAGCTGGCCCGCGCCGAGACGCGTCTCCAGACGCCTCAAACGTGCGCCTGGCTCGCATACAAATGCAAAAAGTTGCCCATTTTTGTTCCTGGCTAAATTCTAAAAACGCTATAGCTAGCTGGCCCGCGCCGAGACGCGTCTCCAGACGCCTCAAACGTGCGTCTGGCTCGCATAGAACTGCAAAAAATTGCACATTTTTGTTCCTGGCTAAATTCTAAAAACGCTATAGCTAGCTGGCCCGCGCCGAGACGCGTCTCCAGACGCCTCAAATGTGCGTCTGGCTCGCATAGAACTGCAAAAAATTGCACATTTTTGTTCCTGGCTCAATTCTAAAAACGCTGTAGCTAGCTGGCCCGCGCCGAGACGCGTCTCCAGACGCCTCAAACGTGCGCCTGGCTCGCATACAAATGCAAAAAGTTGCACATTTTTGTTCCTGGCTAAATTCTATAAACGCTATAGCTAGCTGGCCCGCGCCGAGACGCGTCTCCAGACGCCTCAAACGTGCGTCTGGTTCGCATAGAACGGCAAAAAATTGCACATTTTTGTTCGTGGCTAAATTCTAAAAACGCTATAGCTAGCTGGCCCGCGCCGAGACCTGTCTCCAGACGCCTCAAACGTGCGTCTGGTTCACATAGAACTGCAAAAAATTGCACATTTTTGTTCCTGGCTAAATTCTAAAAACACTATAGCTAGCTGGCCCGCGCCGAGACGCGTCTCCAGACGCCTCAAACGTGCGTCTGGCTCGCATAGAACTGCAAAAAATTGCACATTTTTGTTCCTGGCTAAATTCTAAAAACGCTATAGCTAGCTGGCCCGCGCCGAGACGCGTCTCCAGACGCCTCAAACGTGCGTCTGGCTCGCATAGAACTGCAAAAAATTGCAAATTTATGTTCCTGGCTAAATTCTACAAACGCTATATCTAGCTGGCCCGCGCCGAGACGCGTCTCCAGACGCCTCAAACGTGCGTCTGGCTCGCATAGAACTGCAAAAAATTGCACATTTTTGTTCCTGGCTAAATTCTAAAAACGCTATAGCCAGCTGGCCCGCACCGAGACGCGTCTCCAGACGCCTCAAAAGTGCGTCTGGCTTGCATAGAACTGCAAAAAATTGCACATTTTTGTTCCTGGCTAAATTCTAAAAACGTTATAGCTAGCTGGCCCGCGCCGAGACGCGTCTCCAGACGCCTCAAACGTGCGTCTGGCTCGCATAGAACTGCAAAAAATTGCACATTTTTGTTGCTGGCTAAATTCTAAAAACGCTATAGCTAGCTGGCCCGCGCCGAGACGCGTCTCCAGACGCCTCAAACGTGCGTCTGGCTCGCACAGAACTGCAAAAAATTGCACATTTTTGTTCCTGGCTAAATTCTAAAAACGCTATAGCTAGCTGGCCCGCGCCGAGACGCGTCTCCAGACGCCCCAAACGTGCGGCTGGCTCGCATAGAACTGCAAAAAATTGCACATTTTTGTTCCTGGCTAAATTCTAAAAACGCTATAGCTAGCTGGCCCGCGCCGAGACGCGTCTCCAGACGCCTCAAACGTGCGTCTGGCTCGCATAGAACTGCAAAAAATTGCAAATTTATGTTCCTGGCTAAATTCTACAAACGCTATATCTAGCTGGCCCGCGCCGAGACGCGTCTCCAGACGCCTCAAACGTGCGTCTGGCTCGCATAGAACTGCAAAAAATTGCACATTTTTGTTCCTGGCTAAATTCTAAAAACGCTATAGCTAGCTGGCCCGCGCCGAGACGCGTCTCCAGACGCCTCAAACGTGCGCCTGGCTCGCATACAAATGCAAAAAGTTGCACATTTTTGTTCCTGGCTAAATTCTAAAAACACTATAGCTAGCTGGCCCGCGCCGAGACGCGTCTCCAGACGCCTCAAACGTGCGTCTGGCTCGCACAGAACTGCAAAAAATTGCACATTTTTGTTCCTGGCTAAATTCTAAAAACGCTATAGCCAGCTGGCCCGCGCCGAGACGCGTCTCCAGACGCCTCAAACGTGCGTCTGGCTCGCATAGAACTGCAAAAAATTGCACATTTTTGTTCCTGGCTAAATTCTAAAAACGCTATAGCTAGCTGGCCCGCGCCGAGACGCGTCTCCAGACGCCTCAAACGTGCGTCTGGCTCGCATAGAACTGCAAAAAATTGCACATTTTTGTTCCTGGCTAAATTCTAAAAACGCTATAGCTAGCTGGCCCGCGCCGAGACGCGTCTCCAGACGCCTCAAACGTGCGTCTGGCTCGCATAGAACTGCAAAAAATTGCACATTTTTGTTCCTGTCTAAATTCAAAAAACGCTATAGCTAGCTGGCCCGCGCCGAGACGCGTCTCCAGACGCCTCAAACGTGCGTCTGGCTCGCATAGAACTGCAACAAATTGCACATTTTTGTTCCTGGCTAAATTCTACAAACGCTATATCTAGCTGGCCCGCGCCGAGACGCGTCTCCAGACGCCTCAAACGTGCGTCTGGCTCGCATAGAACTGCAAAAAATTGCACGTTTTTGTTCCTGGCTAAATTCTAAAAACGCTATAGCTAGCTGGCCCGCGCCGAGACGCGTCTCCAGACGCCTCAAACGTGCGTCTGGCTCGCATAGAACTGCAAAAAATTGCACATTTTTGTTCCTGGCTAAATTCTAAAAACGCTATAGCTAGCTGGCCCGCGCCGAGACGCGTCTCCAGACGCCTCAAACGTGCGTCTGGCTCGCATAGAACTGCAAAAAATTGCAAATTTATGTTCCTGGCTAAATTCTACAAACGCTATATCTAGCTGGCCCGCGCCGAGACGCGTCTCCAGACGCCTCAAACGTGCGTCTGGCTCGCATAGAACTGCAAAAAATTGCACATTTTTGTTCCTGGCTAAATTCTAAAAACGCTATAGCTAGCTGGCCCGCGCCGAGACGCGTCTCCAGACGCCTCAAACGTGCGTCTGGCTCGCACAGAACTGCAAAAAATTGCACATTTTTGTTCCTGGCTAAATTCTAAAAACGCTATAGCTAGCTGGCCCGCGCCGAGACGCGTCTCCAGACGCCTCAAACGTGCGTCTGGCTCGCATAGAACTGCAAAAAATTGCAAATTTATGTTCCTGGCTAAATTCTACAAACGCTATATCTAGCTGGCCCGCGCCGAGACGCGTCTCCAGACGCCTCAAACGTGCGTCTGGCTCGCATAGAACTGCAAAAAATTGCACATTTTTGTTCCTGGCTAAATTCTAAAAACGCTATAGCTAGCTGGCCCGCACCGAGACGCGTCTCCAGACGCCTCAAACGTGCGCCTGGCTCGCATACAAATGCAAAAAGTTGCCCATTTTTGTTCCTGGCTAAATTCTAAAAACGCTATAGCTAGCTGGCCCGCGCCGAGACGCGTCTCCAGACGCCTCAAACGTGCGTCTGGCTCGCATAGAACTGCAAAAAATTGCACATTTTTGTTCCTGGCTAAATTCTAAAAACGCTATAGCTAGCTGGCCCGCGCCGAGACGCGTCTCCAGACGCCTCAAACGTGCGTCTGGCTCGCATAGAACTGCAAAAAATTGCACATTTTTGTTCCTGGCTCAATTCTAAAGACGCTGTAGCTAGCTGGCCCGCGCCGAGACGCATCTCCAGACGCCTCAAACGTGCGCCTGGCTCGCATACAAATGCTAAAAGTTGCACATTTTTGTTCCTGGCTAAATTCTATAAACGCTATAGCTAGCTGGCCCGCGCCGAGACGCGTCTCCAGACGCCTCAAACGTGCGTCTGGTTCGCATAGAACGGCAAAAAATTGCACATTTTTGTTCGTGGCTAAATTCTAAAAACGCTATAGCTAGCTGGCCCGCGCCGAGACGCGTCTCCAGACGCCTCAAACGTGCGTCTGGTTCACATAGAACTGCAAAAAATTGCACATTTTTGTTCCTGGCTAAATTCTAAAAACACTATAGCTAGCTGGCCCGCGCCGAGACGCGTCTCCAGACGCCTCAAACGTGCGTCTGGCTCGCATAGAACTGCAAAAAATTGCACATTTTTGTTCCTGGCTAAATTCTAAAAACGCTATAGCTAGCTGGCCCGCGCCGAGACGCGTCTCCAGACGCCTCAAACGTGCGTCTGGCTCGCATAGAACTGCAAAAAATTGCAAATTTATGTTCCTGGCTAAATTCTACAAACGCTATATCTAGCTGGCCCGCGCCGAGACGCGTCTCCAGACGCCTCAAACGTGCGTCTGGCTCGCATAGAACTGCAAAAAATTGCACATTTTTGTTCCTGGCTAAATTCTAAAAACGCTATAGCCAGCTGGCCCGCGCCGAGACGCGTCTCCAGACGCCTCAAAAGTGCGTCTGGCTTGCATAGAACTGCAAAAAATTGCACATTTTTGTTCCTGGCTAAATTCTAAAAACGTTATAGCTAGCTGGCCCGCGCCAAGACGCGTCTCCAAACGCCTCAAACGTGCGTCTGGCTCGCATAGAACTGCAAAAAATTGCACATTTTTGTTCCTGGCTAAATTCTAAAAACGCTATAGCTAGCTGGCCCGCGCCGAGACGCGTCTCCAGACGCCTCAAACGTGCGTCTGGTTCGAATAGAACTGCAAAAAATTGCACAATTTTGTTCCTGGCTAAATTCTAAAAACGCTATAGCTAGCTGGCCCGCGCCGAGACGCGTCTCCAGACGCCTCAAACGTGCGTCTGGCTCGCATAGAACTGCAAAAAATTGCACATTTTTGTTCCTGGCTAAATTCTAAAAACGCTATAGCTAGCTGGCCCGCGCCGAGACGCGTCTCCAGACGCCTCAAACGTGCGTCTGGCTCGCATAGAACTGCAAAAAATTGCACATTTTTGTTCCTGGCTAAATTCTAAAAACGCTATAGCTAGCTGGCCCGCGCCGAGACGCGTCTCCAGACGCCTCAAACGTGCGTCGGCCTCGCATAGAACTGCAAAAAATTGCAAATTTATGTTCCTGGCTAAATTCTACAAACGCTATATCTAGCTGGCCCGCGCCGAGACGCGTCTCCAGACGCCTCAAACGTGCGTCTGGCTCGCATAGAACTGCAAAAAATTGCACATTTTTGTTCCTGGCTAAATTCTAAAAACGCTATAGCTATCTGGCCCGCGCCGAGACGCGTCTCCAGACGCCTCAAACGTGCGTCTGGCTCGCATAGAACTGCAAAAAATTGCACATTTTTGTTGCTGGCTAAATTCTAAAAACGCTATAGCTAGCTGGCCCGCGCCGAGACGCGTCTCCAGACGCCTCAAACGTGCGTCTGGCTCGCACAGAACTGCAAAAAATTGCACATTTTTGTTCCTGGCTAAATTCTAAAAACGCTATAGCTAGCTGGCCCGCGCCGAGACGCGTCTCCAGACGCCTCAAACGTGCGGCTGGCTCGCATAGAACTGCAAAAAATTGCACATTTTTGTTCCTGGCTAAATTCTAAAAACGCTATAGCTAGCTGGCCCGCGCCGAGACGCGTCTCCAGACGCCTCAAACGTGCGTCTGGCTCGCATAGAACTGCAAAAAATTGCAAATTTATGTTCCTGGCTAAATTCTACAAACGCTATATCTAGCTGGCCCGCGCCGAGACGCGTCTCCAGACGCCTCAAACGTGCGTCTGGCTCGCATAGAACTGCAAAAAATTGCACATTTTTGTTCCTGGCTAAACTCTAAAAACGCTATAGCTAGCTGGCCCGCACCGAGACGCGTCTCCAGACGCCTCAAACGTGCGCCTGGCTCGCATACAAATGCAAAAAGTTGCCCATTTTGTTCCTGGCTAAATTCTAAAAACGCTATAGCTAGCTGGCCCGCGCCGAGACGCGTCTCCAGACGCCTCAAACGTGCGTCTGGCTCGCATAGAACTGCAAAACATTGCACATTTTTGTTCCTGGCTAAATTCTAAAAACGCTATAGCTAGCTGGCCCGCGCCGAGACGCGTCTCCAGACGCCTCAAACGTGCGTCTGGCTCGCATAGAACTGCAAAAAATTGCACATTTTTGTTCCTGGCTCAATTCTAAAAACGCTATAGCTAGCTGGCCCGCGCCGAGACGCGTCTCCAGACGCCTCAAACGTGCGTCTGGTTCGCATAGAACGGCAAAAAATTGCACATTTTTGTTCGTGGCTAAATTCTAAAAACGCTATAGCTAGCTGGCCCGCGCCGAGACCCGTCTCCAGACGCCTCAAACGTGCGTCTGGCTCGCATAGAACTGCAAAAAATTGCACATTTTTGTTCCTGGCTAAATTCTAAAAACGCTATAGCTAGCTGGCCCGCGCCGAGACGCGTCTCCAGACGCCTCAAACGTGCGTCTGGCTCGCATAGAACTGCAAAAAATTGCACATTTTTGTTGCTGGCTAAATTCTAAAAACGCTATAGCTAGCTGGCCCGCGCCGAGACGCGTCTCCAGACGCCTCAAACGTGCGTCTGGCTCGCACAGAACTGCAAAAAATTGCACATTTTTGTTCCTGGCTAAATTCTAAAAACGCTATAGCTAGCTGGCCCGCGCCGAGACGCGTCTCCAGACGCCTCAAACGTGCGTCTGGCTCGCATAGAACTGCAAAAAATTGCACATTTTTGTTCCTGGCTAAATTCTAAAAACGCTATAGCTAGCTGGCCCGCGCCGAGACGCGTCTCCAGACGCCTCAAACGTGCGTCTGGCTCGCATAGAACTGCAAAAAATTGCAAATTTATGTTCCTGGCTAAATTCTACAAACGCTATATCTAGCTGGCCCGCGTCGAGACGCGTCTCCAGACGCCTCAAACGTGCGTCTGGCTCGCATAGAACTGCAAAAAATTGCACATTTTTGTTCCTGGCTAAATTCTAAAAACGCTATAGCTAGCTGGCCCGCACCGAGACGCGTCTCCAGACGCCTCAAACGTGCGCCTGGCTCGCATACAAATGCAAAAAGTTGCCCATTTTTGTTCCTGGCTAAATTCTAAAAACGCTATAGCTAGCTGGCCCGCGCCGAGACGCGTCTCCAGACGCCTCAAACGTGCGTCTGGCTCGCATAGAACTGCAAAAAATTGCACATTTTTGTTCCTGGCTAAATTCTAAAAACGCTATAGCTAGCTGGCCCGCGCCGAGACGCGTCTCCAGACGCCTCAAACGTGCGTCTGGCTCGCATAGAACTGCAAAAAATTGCACATTTTTGTTCCTGGCTAAATTCTAAAAACGCTATAACTAGCTGGCCCGCGCCGAGACGCGTCTCCAGACGCCTCAAACGTGCGCCTGGCTCGCATACAAATGCAAAAAAATGCACATTTTTGTTCCTGGCTAAATTCTAAAAACGCTATAGCTAGCTGACCCGCGCCGAGACGCGTCTCCAGACGCCTCAAACGTGCGTCTGGTTCGCATAGAACGGCAAAAAATTGCACATTTTTGTTCGTGGCTAAATTCTAAAAACGCTATAGCTAGCTGGCCCGCGCCGAGACCCGTCTCCAGACGCCTCAAACGTGCGTCTGGCTCGCATAGAACTGCAAAAAATTGCACATTTTTGTTCCTGGCTAAATTCTAAAAACGCTATAGCTAGCTGACCCGCGCCGAGACGCGTCTCCAGACGCCTCAAACGTGCGTCTGGTTCGCATAGAACGGCAAAAAATTGCACATTTTTGTTCGTGGCTAAATTCTAAAAACGCTATAGCTAGCTGGCCCGCGCCGAGACCCGTCTCCAGACGCCTCAAACGTGCGTCTGGCTCGCATAGAACTGCAAAAAATTGCACATTTTTGTTCCTGGCTAAATTCTAAAAACGCTATAGCTAGCTGGCCCGCGCCGAGACGCTTCTCCAGACGCCTCAAACGTGCGTCTGGCTCGCATAGAACTGCAAAAAATTGCACATTTTTGTTCCTGGCTAAATTCTAAAAACGCTATAGCTAGCTGGCCCGCGCCGAGACGCGTCTCCAGACGCCTCAAACGTGCGTCTGGCTCGCATAGAACTGCAAAAAATTGCACATTTTTGTTCCTGGCTAAATTCTAAAAACGCTATAGCTAGCTGGCCCGCGCCGAGACGCGTCACCAGACGCCTCAAACGTGCGTCTGGCTCGCATAGAACTGCAAAAAATTGCACATTTTTGTTCCTACCTAAATTATAAAAATGCTATAGCTAGCTGGCCCGCGCCGAGACGCGTCTCCAGACGCCTCAAACGTGCGTCTGGCTCGCATAGAACTGCAAAAAATTGCACATTTTTGTTCCTGGCTAAATTCTAAAAACGCTATAGCTAGCTGGCCCGCGCCGAGACGCGTCTCCAGACGCCTCAAACGTGCGTCTGGCTCGCATAGAACTGCAAAAAATTGCACATTTTTGTTCCTGGCTAAATTCTAAAAACGCTATAGCTAGCTGGCCCGCACCGAGAGGCGTCTCCAGACGCCTCAAACGTGCGTCTGGCTCGCATAGAACTGCAAAAAATTGCACATTTTTGTTCCTGGCTAAATTCTAAAAACGCTATAGCTAGCTAGCCCGCGCCGAGACGCGTCTCCAGACGCCTTAAACGTGCGTCTGGCTCGCATAGAACTGCAAAAAATTACACATTTTTGTTCCTGGCTAAATTCTAAAAACGCTATAGCTAGCTGGCCCGCGTCGAGACGCGTCTCCAGGCGCCTCAAACGTGCGTCTGGCTCGCATAGAACTGCAAAAAATTGCACATTTTTGTTCCTGGCTAAATTCTGAAAACGCTATAGCTAGCTGGCCCGCACCGAGACGCGTCTCCAGACGCCTCAAACGTGCGGCTGGCTCGAGTAGAACTGCAAAAAATTGCACATTTTTGTTCCTGGCTAAATTCTGAAAACGCTATAGCTAGCTGGCCCGCACCAAGACGCGTCTCCAGACGCCTCAAACGTGCGTCTGGCTCGCATAGAACTGCAAAAAATTGCACATTTTTGTTCCTGGCTAAATTCTAAAAACGCTATAGCTAGCTGGCCCGCGCCGAGACGCGTCTCCAGACACCTCAAACGTGCGTCTGGCTCGCATAGAACTGCAAAAAATTGCACATTTTTGTTCCTGGCTAAATTCTAAAAACGCTATAACTAGCTGGCCCGCGCCGAGACGCGTCTCCAGACGCCTCAAACGTGCGCCTGGCTCGCATACAAATGCAAAAAGTTGCACATTTTTGTTCCTGGCTAAATTCTAAAAACGCTATAGCTAGCTGACCCAGGCCGAGACGCGTCTCCAGACGCCTCAAACGTGCGTCTGGTTCGCATAGAACGGCAAAAAATTGCACATTTTTGTTCGTGGCTAAATTCTAAAAACGCTATAGCTAGCTGGCCCGCGCCGAGACCCGTCTCCAGACGCCTCAAACGTGCGTCTGGCTCGCATAGAACTGCAAAAAATTGCACATTTTTGTTCCTGGCTAAATTCTAAAAACGCTATAGCTAGCTGGCCCGCGCCGAGACGCGTCTCCAGACGCCTCAAACGTGCGTCTGGCTCGCATAGAACTGCAAAAAATTGCACATTTTTGTTCCTGGCTAAATTCTAAAAACGCTATAGCTAGCTGGCCCGCGCCGAGACGCGTCTCCAGACGCCTCAAACGTGCGTCTGGCTCGCATAGAACTGCAAAAAATTGCACATTTTTGTTCCTGGCTAAATTCTAAAAACGCTATAGCTAGCTGGCCCGCGCCGAGACGCGTCTCCAGACGCCTCAAACGTGCGTCTGGCGCGCATAGAACTGCAAAAAATTGCACATTTTTGTTCCTGGCTAAATTCTAAAACGCTATAGCTAGCTGGCCCGCGCCGAGACGCGTCTCCAGACGCCTAAAACGTGCGTCTGGCTCGCATAGAACTGCAAAAAATTGCACATTTTTGTTCCTGGCTAAATTCTAAAAACGCTATAGCTAGCTGGCCCGCGCCGAGACGCGTCTCCAGACGCCTCAAACGTGCGTCTGGCTCGCATAGAACTGCAAAAAATTGCACATTTTTGTTCCTGGCTAAATTCTAAAAACGCTATAGCTAGCTAGCCCGCGCCGAGACGCGTCTCCAGACGCTTTAACGTGCGTCTGGCTCGCATAGAACTGCAAAAAATTGCACATTTTTGTTCCTGGCTAAATTCTAAAAACGCTATAGCTAGCTGGCCCGCGTCGAGACGCGTCTCCAGGCGCCTCAAACGTGCGTCTGGCTCGCATAGAACTGCAAAAAATTGCACATTTTTGTTCCTTGCTAAATTCTGAAAACGCTATAGCTAGCTGGCCCGCACCGAGACGCGTCTCCAGACGCCTCAAACGTGCGGCTGGCTCGAGTAGAACTGCAAAAAATTGCACATTTTTGTTCCTGGCTAAATTCTGAAAACGCTATAGCTAGCTGGCCCGCACCAAGACGCGTCTCCAGACGCCTCAAACGTGAGTCTGGCTCGCATAGAACTGCAAAAAATTGCACATTTTTGTTCCTGGCTAAATTCTAAAAACGCTATAGCTAGCTGGCCCGCGCCGAGACGCGTCTCCAGACGCCTCAAACGTGCGTCTGGCTCGCATAGAACTGCAAAATATAGTATATATATCTATATAGTAGGTTAACTTGGACCTGAGATGTGAACAAAGTGAAAACAAGAGCATCGGCTTACCTTTTGTTGTCTACGCCTCATCGAACTGCTGCATTCCGTGGAAGTTTTAAATTCGCAGCTTCTCGTTGCTGGAACGACCTGCCACCGCCGTTTCGTGCTATAAAAACAATTGGTACTTTTAGTTCAAAATTCAAGCAACACCTACTGCGCATTCAAAAAGAAACTACATAAAAATATTAACTTACCCAGGGTATGCACGCAACGAGTATTTGTGAACGGTCCCATGTTCTCGTTGTAACTTAGCTATACTATTATAGATGCACTCGATAAGGCTTTCGTTTTGTTTTATTTACATTGTTTGTTGTGTTTCGGCCATTTTCATAGACTTGAAGTCTTTCGACTATCATCAGGATTATGAGACATGTACGGGTAGGCGTGGATTATCGGGTAGGAAGACAGTATTTCAATAAAATAACTATTGCAATAATCACTTCACTTATAATTTTCGATACTACAATCAATAGTTTCACCAATTAATTAATGATCACTAAGCTTAACGCGGATTAGAACTTAACGTCCACCGAGCACGTGGTTGCGTGCGCACTCCACGACGGTACAACACTAAGTGTCACTTATTACAAGATGGCCGCCTCACCAGTGCTCGGTGTTCGCTATGGACATTGACATATGACAGTGACGTTTGACATTGACATTTTATAAAGTGACAGCAGGCGTATTGAGAGGCGGATGCGCCGACAGACTAATATATTACATAATGCCATTTTTTTAATTTCGACAACCAGCCATTACGAATAGTCTGTGACCATAGCTTCCCACAGTGCGCCCGCGCGTTCCGTCATTTGTCTATGACATTGACAAATGAAACTGGAGCACTGGGCCATTGGGATTTGGTTAATTTTGAAGTTATTATTTGTATGTATTTATCTATTGCACATTTTATTTTATTTTGTTTTGTTTATACACAAACTCACTCACGTACTCTCAACTATTTAATTAATTAATTATTATTTTATTGTATTTATATCTTAGTGTTGTTCCGTATGTGTGTCCGTGACATCACGCCAGGCCCTGTCATAACACCAGCGCTGTGATATTTATTATTAAATATCGCAGCATATGCTGAGACAGGGACCTATTTGGCCTCGCACAGATTAATTTAAGGATGCCGCTTAACTGTATATATATATAAATATACATATTTTATAACAGTTATTTTTACATTTTTTTTTTTCATTTTATGTGTCTTGTGCGAGCCCCAAATAAACATTTTTCTTTCTTTCAAAAAATTGCAAATTTTTGTTCCTGGCTAAATTCTAAAAACGCTATAGCTAGCTGGCCCGCGTCGAGACGCGTCTCCAGACGCATCAAACGTGCGTCTGGCTCGCATAGAACTGCAAAAAATTGCACATTTTTGTTCCTGGCTAAATTTTAAAAACGCTATAGCTAGCTGGCCCGCGCCGAGACGCGTCTCCAGACGCCTCAAACGTGCGTCTGGCTCGCATAGAACTGCAAAAAATTGCACATTTTTGTTCCTGGCTAAATTCTAAAAACGCTATAGCTAGCTGGCCCGCGCCGAGACGCGTCTCCAGACGCCTCAAACGTGCGTCTGGCTCGCATAGAACTGCAAAAAATTGTCAATTTTTGTTCCTGGCTAAATTCTAAAAACGCTAAAGCTAGCTGGCCGGCGCCGAGACGCCTCAAACGTGCGTCTGGCTCGCATAGAACTGCAAAAAATTGCACATTTTTGTTCCTGGCTAAATCCTAAAAACGCTATAGCTAGCTGGCCCGCGCCGAGACGCGTCTCCAGACGCCTCAAACGTGCGTCTGGCTCGCATAGAACTGCAAAAAATTGCACATTTTTGTTCCTGGCTAAATTCTAAAAACGCTATAGCTAGCTGGCCCGCGCCGAGACGCGTCTCCAGACGCCTCAAACGTGCGTCTGGCTCGCATAGAACTGCAAAAAATTGCACATTTTTGTTCCTGGCTAAATTCTAAAAACGCTATAGCTAGCTGGCCCGCGCCGAGACGCGTCTCCAGACGCCTCAAACGTGCGTCTGGCTCGCATAGAACTGCAAAAAATTGCACATTTTTGTTCCTGGCTAAATTCTAAAAACGCTATAGCTAGCTGGCCCGCGCCGAGACGCGTCTCCAGACGCCTCAAACGTGCGTCTGGCTCGCATAGAACTGCAAAAAATTGCACATTTTTGTTCCTGGCTAAATTCTAAAAACGCTATAGCTAGCTGGCCCGCGCCGAGACGCGTCTCCAGACGCCTCAAACGTGCGTCTGGCTCGCATAGAACTGCAAAAAATTGCACATTTTTGTTCCTACCTAAATTATAAAAATGCTATAGCTAGCTGGCCCGCGCCGAGACGCGTCTCCAGACGCCTCAAACGTGCGTCTGGCTCGCATAGAACTGCAAAAAATTGCACATTTTTGTTCCTGGCTAAATTCTAAAAACGCTATAGCTAGCTGGCCCGCGCCGAGACGCGTCTCCAGACGCCTCAAACGTGCGTCTGGCTCGCATAGAACTGCAAAAAATTGCACATTTTTGTTCCTGGCTAAATTCTAAAAACGCTATAGCTAGCTGGCCCGCACCGAGACGCGTCTCCAGACGCCTCAAACGTGCGTCTGGCTCGCATAGAACTGCAAAAAATTGCACATTTTTGTTTCTGGCTAAATTCTAAAAACGCTATAGCTAGCTAGCCCGCGCCGAGACGCGTCTCCAGACGCCTTAAACGTGCGTCTGGCTCGCATAGAACTGCAAAAAATTGCACATTTTTGTTCCTGGCTAAATTCTAAAAACGCTATAGCTAGCTGGCCCGCGTCGAGACGCGTCTCCAGGCGCCTCAAACGTGCGTCTGGCTCGCATAGAACTGCAAAAAATTGCACATTTTTTTTCCTGGCTAAATTCTGAAAACGCTATAGCTAGCTGGCCCGCACCGAGACGCGTCTCCAGACGCCTCAAACGTGCGGCTGGCTCGAGTAGAACTGCAAAAAATTGCACATTTTTGTTCCTGGCTAAATTCTGAAAACGCTACAGCTAGCTGGCCCGCACCAAGACGCGTCTCCAGACGCCTCAAACGTGCGACTGGCTCGCATAGAACTGCAAAAAATTGCACATTTTTGTTCCTGGCTAAATTCTAAAAACGCTATAGCTAGCTGGCCCGCGCCGAGACGCGTCTCCAGACGCCTCAAACGTGCGCCTGGCTCGCATACAAATGCAAAAAGTTGCACATTTTTGTTCCTGGCTAAATTCTAAAAACACTATAGCTAGCTGGCCCGCGCCGAGACGCGTCTCCAGACGCCTCAAACGTGCGCCTGGCTCGCATACAAATGCAAAAAGTTGCACATTTTTGTTCCTGGCTAAATTCTAAAAACGCTATAGCTAGCTGGCCCGCGCCGAGACGCGTCTCCAGACGCCTCAAACGTGCGTCTGGCTTGCATAGAACTGCAAAAAATTGCAAATTTATTTTCCTGGCTAAATTCTAAAAACGCTATAGCCAGCTGGCCCGCGCCGAGACGCGTCTCCAGACGCCTCAAACGTGCGTCTGGCTCGCATAGAACTGCAAAAAATTGCACATTTTTGTTCCTGGCTAAATTCTAAAAACGCTATAGCTAGCTGGCCCGCGCCGAGACGCGTCTCCAGACGCCTCAAACGTGCGTCTGGCTCGCATAGAACTGCAAAAAATTGCACATTTTTGTTCCTGGCTAAATTCTAAAAACGCTATAGCTAGCTGGCCCGCGCCGAGACGCGTCTCCAGACGCCTCAAACGTGCGCCTGGCTCGCATACAAATGCAAAAAGTTGCACATTTTTGTTCCTGGCTAAATTCTAAAAACGCTATAGCTAGCTGACCCGCGCCGAGACGCGTCTCCAGACGCCTCAAACGTGCGTCTGGCTCGCATAGAACTGCAAAAAATTGCAAATTTATGTTCCTGGCTAAATTCTACAAACGCTATATCTAGCTGGCCCGCGCCGAGACGCGTCTCCAGACGCCTCAAACGTGCGTCTGGCTCGCATAGAACTGCAAAAAATTGCACATTTTTGTTCCTGGCTAAATTCTAAAAACGCTATAGCTAGCTGGCCCGCACCGAGACGCGTCTCCAGACGCCTCAAACGTGCGCCTGGCTCGCATACAAATGCAAAAAGTTGCCCATTTTTGTTCCTGGCTAAATTCTAAAAACGCTATAGCTAGCTGGCCCGCGCCGAGACGCGTCTCCAGACGCCTCAAACGTGCGTCTGGCTCGCATAGAACTGCAAAAAATTGCACATTTTTGTTCCTGGCTAAATTCTAAAAACGCTATAGCTAGCTGGCCCGCACCGAGACGCGTCTCCAGACGCCTCAAACGTGCGTCTGGCTCGCATAGAACTGCAAAAAATTGCACATTTTTGTTCCTGGCTAAATTCTAAAAACGCTATAACTAGCTGGCCCGCGCCGAGACGCGTCTCCAGACGCCTCAAACGTGCGCCTGGCTCGCACACAAATGCAAAAAGTTGCACATTTTTGTTCCTGGCTAAATTCTAAAAACGCTATAGCTAGCTGACCCGCGCCGAGACGCGTCTCCAGACGCCTCAAACGTGCGTCTGGTTCGCATAGAACGGCAAAAAATTGCACATTTTTGTTCGTGGCTAAATTCTAAAAACGCTATAGCTAGCTGGCCCGCGCCGAGACCCGTCTCCAGACGCCTCAAACGTGCGTCTGGCTCGCATAGAACTGCAAAAAATTGCACATTTTTGTTCCTGGCTAAATTCTAAAAACGCTATAGCTAGCTGGCCCGCGCCGAGACGCGTCTCCAGACGCCTCAAACGTGCGTCTGGCTCGCATAGAACTACAAAAAATTGCACATTTTTGTTCCTGGCTAAATTCTAAAAACGCTATAGCTAGCTGGCCCTTGTCGAGACGCGTCTCCAGACGCCTCAAACGTGCGTCTGGCTCATATAGAACTGCAAAAAATTGCACATTTTCGTTCCTGGCTAAATTCTACAAACGCTATAGCTAGCTGGCCCGGGCCGAGACGCGTCTCCAGACGCCTCAAACGTGCGTCTGGCTCGCATAGAACTGCAAAAAATTGCACATTTTTGTTCCTGGCTAAATTCTAAAAACGCTATAGCTAGCTGGCCCGCGCCGAGACGCGTCTCCAGACGCCTCAAACGTGCGTCTGGCTCGCATAGAACTGCAAAAAATTGCACATTTTTGTTCCTGGCTAAATTCTAAAAACGCTATAGCTAGCTGGCCCGCGCCGAGACGCGTCTCCAGACGCCTCAAACGTGCGTCTGGCTCGCATAGAACTGCAAAAAATTGCACATTTTTGTTCCTAGCTAAATTCTAAAAACGCTATAGCTAGCTGGCCTGCGCCGAGACGCGTCTCCAGACGCCTCAAACGTGCGTCTGGCTCGCATAGAACTGCAAAATATAGTATATATATCTATATAGTAGGTTAACTTGGACCTGAGATGTGAACAAAGTGAAAACAAGAGCATCGGCTTACCTTTTGTTGTCTACGCCTCATCGAACTGCTGCATTCCGTGGAAGTTTTAAATTCGCAGCTTCTCGTTGCTGGAACGACCTGCCACCGCCGTTTCGTGCTATAAAAACAATTGGTACTTTTAGTTCAAAATTCAAGCAACACCTACTGCGCATTCAAAAAGAAACTACATAAAAATATTAACTTACCCAGGGTATGCACGCAACGAGTATTTGTGAACGGTCCCATGTTCTCGTTGTAACTTAGCTATACTATTATAGATGCACTCGATAAGGCTTTCGTTTTGTTTTATTTACATTGTTTGTTGTGTTTCGGCCATTTTCATAGACTTGAAGTCTTTCGACTATCATCAGGATTATGAGACATGTACGGGTAGGCGTGGATTATCGGGTAGGAAGACAGTATTTCAATAAAATAACTATTGCAATAATCACTTCACTTATAATTTTCGATACTACAATCAATAGTTTCACCAATTAATTAATGATCACTAAGCTTAACGCGGATTAGAACTTAACGTCCACCGAGCACGTGGTTGCGTGCGCACTCCACGACGGTACAACACTAAGTGTCACTTATTACAAGATGGCCGCCTCACCAGTGCTCGGTGTTCGCTATGGACATTGACATATGACAGTGACGTTTGACATTGACATTTTATAAAGTGACAGCAGGCGTATTGAGAGGCGGATGCGCCGACAGACTAATATATTACATAATGCCATTTTTTTAATTTCGACAACCAGCCATTACGAATAGTCTGTGACCATAGCTTCCCACAGTGCGCCCGCGCGTTCCGTCATTTGTCTATGACATTGACAAATGAAACTGGAGCACTGGGCCATTGGGATTTGGTTAATTTTGAAGTTATTATTTGTATGTATTTATCTATTGCACATTTTATTTTATTTTGTTTTGTTTATACACAAACTCACTCACGTACTCTCAACTATTTAATTAATTAATTATTATTTTATTGTATTTATATCTTAGTGTTGTTCCGTATGTGTGTCCGTGACATCACGCCAGGCCCTGTCATAACACCAGCGCTGTGATATTTATTATTAAATATCGCAGCATATGCTGAGACAGGGACCTATTTGGCCTCGCACAGATTAATTTAAGGATGCCGCTTAACTGTATATATATATAAATATACATATTTTATAACAGTTATTTTTACATTTTTTTTTTTCATTTTATGTGTCTTGTGCGAGCCCCAAATAAACATTTTTCTTTCTTTCAAAAAATTGCAAATTTTTGTTCCTGGCTAAATTCTAAAAACGCTATAGCTAGCTGGCCCGCGTCGAGACGCGTCTCCAGACGCATCAAACGTGCGTCTGGCTCGCATAGAACTGCAAAAAATTGCACATTTTTGTTCCTGGCTAAATTTTAAAAACGCTATAGCTAGCTGGCCCGCGCCGAGACGCGTCTCCAGACGCCTCAAACGTGCGTCTGGCTCGCATAGAACTGCAAAAAATTGCACATTTTTGTTCCTGGCTAAATTCTAAAAACGCTATAGCTAGCTGGCCCGCGCCGAGACGCGTCTCCAGACGCCTCAAACGTGCGTCTGGCTCGCATAGAACTGCAAAAAATTGTCAATTTTTGTTCCTGGCTAAATTCTAAAAACGCTAAAGCTAGCTGGCCGGCGCCGAGACGCCTCAAACGTGCGTCTGGCTCGCATAGAACTGCAAAAAATTGCACATTTTTGTTCCTGGCTAAATCCTAAAAACGCTATAGCTAGCTGGCCCGCGCCGAGACGCGTCTCCAGACGCCTCAAACGTGCGTCTGGCTCGCATAGAACTGCAAAAAATTGCACATTTTTGTTCCTGGCTAAATTCTAAAAACGCTATAGCTAGCTGGCCCGCGCCGAGACGCGTCTCCAGACGCCTCAAACGTGCGTCTGGCTCGCATAGAACTGCAAAAAATTGCACATTTTTGTTCCTGGCTAAATTCTAAAAACGCTATAGCTAGCTGGCCCGCGCCGAGACGCGTCTCCAGACGCCTCAAACGTGCGTCTGGCTCGCATAGAACTGCAAAAAATTGCACATTTTTGTTCCTACCTAAATTATAAAAATGCTATAGCTAGCTGGCCCGCGCCGAGACGCGTCTCCAGACGCCTCAAACGTGCGTCTGGCTCGCATAGAACTGCAAAAAATTGCACATTTTTGTTCCTGGCTAAATTCTAAAAACGCTATAGCTAGCTGGCCCGCGCCGAGACGCGTCTCCAGACGCCTCAAACGTGCGTCTGGCTCGCATAGAACTGCAAAAAATTGCACATTTTTGTTCCTGGCTAAATTCTAAAAACGCTATAGCTAGCTGGCCCGCACCGAGACGCGTCTCCAGACGCCTCAAACGTGCGTCTGGCTCGCATAGAACTGCAAAAAATTGCACATTTTTGTTTCTGGCTAAATTCTAAAAACGCTATAGCTAGCTAGCCCGCGCCGAGACGCGTCTCCAGACGCCTTAAACGTGCGTCTGGCTCGCATAGAACTGCAAAAAATTGCACATTTTTGTTCCTGGCTAAATTCTAAAAACGCTATAGCTAGCTGGCCCGCGTCGAGACGCGTCTCCAGGCGCCTCAAACGTGCGTCTGGCTCGCATAGAACTGCAAAAAATTGCACATTTTTTTTCCTGGCTAAATTCTGAAAACGCTATAGCTAGCTGGCCCGCACTGAGACGCGTCTCCAGACGCCTCAAACGTGCGGCTGGCTCGAGTAGAACTGCAAAAAATTGCACATTTTTGTTCCTGGCTAAATTCTGAAAACGCTATAGCTAGCTGGCCCGCACCAAGACGCGTCTCCAGACGCCTCAAACGCGCGGCTGGCTCGCATAGAACTGCAAAAAATTGCACATTTTTGTTCCTGGCTAAATTCTAAAAACGCTATAGCTAGCTGGCCCGCGCCGAGACGCGTCTCCAGACGCCTCAAACGTGCGCCTGGCTCGCATACAAATGCAAAAAGTTGCACATTTTTGTTCCTGGCTAAATTCTAAAAACACTATAGCTAGCTGGCCCGCGCCGAGACGCGTCTCCAGACGCCTCAAACGTGCGCCTGGCTCGCATACAAATGCAAAAAGTTGCACATTTTTGTTCCTGGCTAAATTCTAAAAACGCTATAGCTAGCTGGCCCGCGCCGAGACGCGTCTCCAGACGCCTCAAACGTGCGTCTGGCTTGCATAGAACTGCAAAAAATTGCAAATTTATTTTCCTGGCTAAATTCTAAAAACGCTATAGCCAGCTGGCCCGCGCCGAGACGCGTCTCCAGACGCCTCAAACGTGCGTCTGGCTCGCATAGAACTGCAAAAAATTGCACATTTTTGTTCCTGGCTAAATTCTAAAAACGCTATAGCTAGCTGGCCCGCGCCGAGACGCGTCTCCAGACGCCTCAAACGTGCGTCTGGCTCGCATAGAACTGCAAAAAATTGCACATTTTTGTTCCTGGCTAAATTCTAAAAACGCTATAGCTAGCTGGCCCGCGCCGAGACGCGTCTCCAGACGCCTCAAACGTGCGCCTGGCTCGCATACAAATGCAAAAAGTTGCACATTTTTGTTCCTGGCTAAATTCTAAAAACGCTATAGCTAGCTGACCCGCGCCGAGACGCGTCTCCAGACGCCTCAAACGTGCGTCTGGTTCGCATAGAACGGCAAAAAATTGCACATTTTTGTTCGTGGCTAAATTCTAAAAACGCTATAGCTAGCTGGCCCGCGCCGAGACCCGTCTCCAGACGCCTCAAACGTGCGTCTGGCTCGCATTGAACTGCAAAAAATTGCACATTTTTGTTCCTGGCTAAATTCTAAAAACGCTATAGCTAGCTGGCCCGCGCCGAGACGCGTCTCCAGACGCCTCAAACGTGCGTCTGGCTCGCATAGAACTGCAAAAAATTGCACATTTTTGTTCCTGGCTAAATTCTAAAAACGCTATAGCTAGCTGGCCCGCGCCGAGACGCGTCTCCAGACGCCTCAAACGTGCGTCTGGCTCGCATAGAACTGCAAAAAATTGCACATTTTTGTTCCTGGCTAAATTCTAAAAACGCTATAGCTAGCTGGTCCGCGCCGAGACGCGTCTCCAGACGCCTCAAACGTGCGTCTGGCGCGCATAGGACTGCAAAAAATTGCACATTTTTGTTCCTGGCTAAATTCTAAAAACGCTATAGCTAGCTGGCCCGCGCCGAGACGCGTCTCCAGACGCCTCAAACGTGCGTCTGGCTCGCATAGAACTGCAAAAAATTGCACATTTTTGTTCCTGGCTAAATTCTAAAAACGCTATAGCTAGCTGGCCCGCGCCGAGACGCGTCTCCAGACGCCTCAAACGTGCGTCTGGCTCGCATAGAACTGCAAAAAATTGCACATTTTTGTTCCTGGCTAAATTCTAAAAACGCTATAGCTAGCTGGCCCGCGCCGAGACGCGTCTCCAGACGCCTCAAACGTGCGTCTGGCTCGCATAGAACTGCAAAAAATTGCACATTTTTGTTCCTACCTAAATTATAAAAATGCTATAGCTAGCTGGCCCGCGCCGAGACGCGTCTCCAGACGCCTCAAACGTGCGTCTGGCTCGCATAGAACTGCAAAAAATTGCACATTTTTGTTCCTGGCTAAATTCTAAAAACGCTATAGCTAGCTGGCCCGCGCCGAGACGCGTCTCCAGACGCCTCAAACGTGCGTCTGGCTCGCATAGAACTGCAAAAAATTGCACATTTTTGTTCCTGGCTAAATTCTAAAAACGCTATAGCTAGCTGGCCCGCACCGAGACGCGTCTCCAGACGCCTCAAACGTGCGTCTGGCTCGCATAGAACTGCAAAAAATTGCACATTTTTGTTCCTGGCTAAATTCTAAAAACGCTATAGCTAGCTAGCCCGCGCCGAGACGCGTCTCCAGACGCCTTAAACGTGCGTCTGGCTCGCATAGAACTGCAAAAAATTGCACATTTTTGTTCCTGGCTAAATTCTAAAAACGCTATAGCTAGCTGGCCCGCGTCGAGACGCGTCTCCAGGCGCCTCAAACGTGCGTCTGGCTCGCATAGAACTGCAAAAAATTGCACATTTTTGTTCCTGGCTAAATTCTGAAAACGCTATAGCTAGCTGGCCCGCACCGAGACGCGTCTCCAGACGCCTCAAACGTGCGGCTGGCTCGAGTAGAACTGCAAAAAATTGCACATTTTTGTTCCTGGCTAAATTCTGAAAACGCTATAGCTAGCTGGCCCGCACCAAGACGCGTCTCCAGACGCCTCAAACGTGCGGCTGGCTCGCATAGAACTGCAAAAAATTGCACATTTTTGTTCCTGGCTAAATTCTAAAAACGCTATAACTAGCTGGCCCGCGCCGAGACGCGTCTCCAGACGCCTCAAACGTGCGCCTGGCTCGCATACAAATGCAAAAAGTTGCACATTTTTGTTCCTGGCTAAATTCTAAAAACGCTATAGCTAGCTGGCCCGCGCCGAGACGCGTCTCCAGACGCCTCAAACGTGCGCCTGGCTCGCATACAAATGCAAAAAGTTGCACATTTTTGTTCCTGGCTAAATTCTAAAAACGCTATAGCTAGCTGGCCCGCGCCGAGACGCGTCTCCAGACGCCTCAAACGTGCGTCTGGCTTGCATAGAACTGCAAAAAATTGCAAATTTATTTTCCTGGCTAAATTCTAAAAACGCTATAGCCAGCTGGCCCGCGCCGAGACGCGTCTCCAGACGCCTCAAACGTGCGTCTGGCTCGCATAGAACTGCAAAAAATTGCACATTTTTGTTCCTGGCTAAATTCTAAAAACGCTATAGCTAGCTGGCCCGCGCCGAGACGCGTCTCCAGACGCCTCAAACGTGCGTCTGGCTCGCATAGAACTGCAATAAATTGCACATTTTTGTTCCTGGCTAGATTCTAAAAACGCTATAGCTAGCTGGCCCGCGCCGAGACGCGTCTCCAGACGCCTCAAACGTGCGTCTGGCTCGCATAGAACTGCAAAAAATTGCACATTTTTGTTCCTGGCTAAATTCTAAAAACGCTATAGCTAGCTGGCCCGCGCCGAGACGCGTCTCCAGACGCCTCAAACGTGCGTCTGGCTTGCATAGAACTGCAAAAAATTGCAAATTTATGTTCCTGGCTAAATTCTACAAACGCTATATCTAGCTGGCCCGCGCCGAGACGCGTCTCCAGACGCCTCAAACGTGCGTCTGGCTCGCATAGAACTGCAAAAAATTGCACATTTTTGTTCCTGGCTAAATTCTAAAAACGCTATAGCTAGCTGGCCCGCACCGAGACGCGTCTCCAGACGCCTCAAACGTGCGCCTGGCTCGCATACAAATGCAAAAAGTTGCCCATTTTTGTTCCTGGCTAAATTCTAAAAACGCTATAGCTAGCTGGCCCGCGCCGAGACGCGTCTCCAGACGCCTCAAACGTGCGTCTGGCTCGCATAGAACTGCAAAAAATTGCACATTTTTGTTCCTGGCTAAATTCTAAAAACGCTATAGCTAGCTGGCCCGCACCGAGACGCGTCTCCAGACGCCTCAAACGTGCGTCTGGCTCGCATAGAACTGCAAAAAATTGCACATTTTTGTTCCTGGCTAAATTCTAAAAACGCTATAACTAGCTGGCCCGCGCCGAGACGCGTCTCCAGACGCCTCAAACGTGCGCCTGGCTCGCACACAAATGCAAAAAGTTGCACATTTTTGTTCCTGGCTAAATTCTAAAAACGCTATAGCTAGCTGACCCGCGCCGAGACGCGTCTCCAGACGCCTCAAACGTGCGTCTGGTTCGCATAGAACGGCAAAAAATTGCACATTTTTGTTCGTGGCTAAATTCTAAAAACGCTATAGCTAGCTGGCCCGCGCCGAGACCCGTCTCCAGACGCCTCAAACGTGCGTCTGGCTCGCATAGAACTGCAAAAAATTGCACATTTTTGTTCCTGGCTAAATTCTAAAAACGCTATAGCTAGCTGGCCCGCGCCGAGACGCGTCTCCAGACGCCTCAAACGTGCGTCTGGCTCGCATAGAACTACAAAAAATTGCACATTTTTGTTCCTGGCTAAATTCTAAAAACGCTATAGCTAGCTGGCCCTTGTCGAGACGCGTCTCCAGACGCCTCAAACGTGCGTCTGGCTCATATAGAACTGCAAAAAATTGCACATTTTCGTTCCTGGCTAAATTCTACAAACGCTATAGCTAGCTGGCCCGCGCCGAGACGCGTCTCCAGACGCCTCAAACGTGCGTCTGGCTCGCATAGAACTGCAAAAAATTGCACATTTTTGTTCCTGGCTAAATTCTAAAAACGCTATAGCTAGCTGGCCCGCGCCGAGACGCGTCTCCAGACGCCTCAAACGTGCGTCTGGCTCGCATAGAACTGCAAAAAATTGCACATTTTTGTTCCTGGCTAAATTCTAAAAACGCTATAGCTAGCTGGCCCGCGCCGAGACGCGTCTCCAGACGCCTCAAACGTGCGTCTGGCTCGCATAGAACTGCAAAAAATTGCACATTTTTGTTCCTAGCTAAATTCTAAAAACGCTATAGCTAGCTGGCCTGCGCCGAGACGCGTCTCCAGACGCCTCAAACGTGCGTCTGGCTCGCATAGAACTGCAAAATATAGTATATATATCTATATAGTAGGTTAACTTGGACCCGAGATGTGAACAAAGTGAAAACAAGAGCATCGGCTTACCTTTTGTTGTCTACGCCTCATCGAACTGCTGCATTCCGTGGAAGTTTTAAATTCGCAGCTTCTCGTTGCTGGAACGACCTGCCACCGCCGTTTCGTGCTATAAAAACAATTGGTACTTTTAGTTCAAAATTCAAGCAACACCTACTGCGCATTCAAAAAGAAACTACATAAAAATATTAACTTACCCAGGGTATGCACGCAACGAGTATTTGTGAACGGTCCCATGTTCTCGTTGTAACTTAGCTATACTATTATAGATGCACTCGATAAGGCTTTCGTTTTGTTTTATTTACATTGTTTGTTGTGTTTCGGCCATTTTCATAGACTTGAAGTCTTTCGACTATCATCAGGATTATGAGACATGTACGGGTAGGCGTGGATTATCGGGTAGGAAGACAGTATTTCAATAAAATAACTATTGCAATAATCACTTCACTTATAATTTTCGATACTACAATCAATAGTTTCACCAATTAATTAATGATCACTAAGCTTAACGCGGATTAGAACTTAACGTCCACCGAGCACGTGGTTGCGTGCGCACTCCACGACGGTACAACACTAAGTGTCACTTATTACAAGATGGCCGCCTCACCAGTGCTCGGTGTTCGCTATGGACATTGACATATGACAGTGACGTTTGACATTGACATTTTATAAAGTGACAGCAGGCGTATTGAGAGGCGGATGCGCCGACAGACTAATATATTACATAATGCCATTTTTTTAATTTCGACAACCAGCCATTACGAATAGTCTGTGACCATAGCTTCCCACAGTGCGCCCGCGCGTTCCGTCATTTGTCTATGACATTGACAAATGAAACTGGAGCACTGGGCCATTGGGATTTGGTTAATTTTGAAGTTATTATTTGTATGTATTTATCTATTGCACATTTTATTTTATTTTGTTTTGTTTATACACAAACTCACTCACGTACTCTCAACTATTTAATTAATTAATTATTATTTTATTGTATTTATATCTTAGTGTTGTTCCGTATGTGTGTCCGTGACATCACGCCAGGCCCTGTCATAACACCAGCGCTGTGATATTTATTATTAAATATCGCAGCATATGCTGAGACAGGGACCTTTTTGGCCTCGCACAGATTAATTTAAGGATGCCGCTTAACTGTATATATATATAAATATACATATTTTATAACAGTTATTTTTACATTTTTTTTTTTCATTTTATGTGTCTTGTGCGAGCCCCAAATAAACATTTTTCTTTCTTTCAAAAAATTGCAAATTTTTGTTCCTGGCTAAATTCTAAAAACGCTATAGCTAGCTGGCCCGCGTCGAGACGCGTCTCCAGACGCATCAAACGTGCGTCTGGCTCGCATAGAACTGCAAAAAATTGCACATTTTTGTTCCTGGCTAAATTTTAAAAACGCTATAGCTAGCTGGCCCGCGCCGAGACGCGTCTCCAGACGCCTCAAACGTGCGTCTGGCTCGCATAGAACTGCAAAAAATTGCACATTTTTGTTCCTGGCTAAATTCTAAAAACGCTATAGCTAGCTGGCCCGCGCCGAGACGCGTCTCCAGACGCCTCAAACGTGCGTCTGGCTCGCATAGAACTGCAAAAAATTGTCAATTTTTGTTCCTGGCTAAATTCTAAAAACGCTAAAGCTAGCTGGCCGGCGCCGAGACGCCTCAAACGTGCGTCTGGCTCGCATAGAACTGCAAAAAATTGCACATTTTTGTTCCTGGCTAAATCCTAAAAACGCTATAGCTAGCTGGCCCGCGCCGAGACGCGTCTCCAGACGCCTCAAACGTGCGTCTGGCTCGCATAGAACTGCAAAAAATTGCACATTTTTGTTGCTGGCTAAATTCTAAAAACGCTATAGCTAGCTGGCCCGCGCCGAGACGCGTCTCCAGACGCCTCAAACGTGCGTCTGGCTCGCATAGAACTACAAAAAATTGCACATTTTTGTTCCTGGCTAAATTCTAAAAACGCTATAGCTAGCTGGCCCGCGCCGAGACGCGTCTCCAGACGCCTCAAACGTGCGTCTGGCTCGCATAGAACTGCAAAAAATTGTACATTTTTGTTCCTGGCTAAATTCTAAAAACGCTAAAGCTAGATGGCCGGCGCCGAGAAGTCTCAAACGTGCGTCAGGCTCGCATAGAACTGCAAAAAATTGCACATTTTTGTTCCTGGCTAAATCCTAAAAACGCTATAGCTAGCTGGCCCGCGCCGAGACGCGTCTCCAGACGCCTCAAACGTGCGTCTGGCTCGCATAGAACTGCAAAAAATTGCACATTTCTGTTCCTGGCTAAATTATAAAAACGCTCTTGCTAGCTGGCCCGCGCCGAGAAGCGTCTCCAGACGCCTCAAACGTGCGTCTGGCTCGCATAGAACTGCAAAAATTTGCACATTTCTGTTCCTGGCTAAATTATAAAAACGCTCTTGCTAGCTGGCCCGCGCCGAGACGCGTCTCCAGACGCCTCAAACGTGCGTCTGGCTCGCATAGAACTGCAAAAAATTGCACATTTTTGTTCCTGGCTAAATTCTAAAAACGCTATAGCTAGCTGGCCCGCGCCGAGACGCGTCTCCAGACGCCTCAAACGTGCGTCTGGCTCGCATAGAACTGCAAAAATTTGCACATTTCTGTTCCTGGCTAAATTATAAAAACGCTCTTGCTAGCTGGCCCGCGCCGAGACGCGTCTCCAGACGCCTCAAACGTGCGTCTGGCTCGCATAGAACTGCAAAAAATTGCACGTTTTTGTTCCTGGCTAAATTCTAAAAACGCTATAGCTAGCTGGCCTGCGCCGAGACGCCTCTCCAGACGCCTCAAACGTGCGTCTGGCTCGCATAGAACTGCAAAAAATTGTACATTTTTGTTCCTGGCTAAATTCTAAAAACGCTAAAGCTAGCTGGCCGGCGCCGAGACGCCTCAAACGTGCGTCTGGCTCGCATAGAACTGCAAAAAATTGCACATTTTTGTTCCTGGCTAAATCCTAAAAACGCTATAGCTAGCTGGCCCGCGCCGAGACGCGTCTCCAGACGCCTCAAACGTGCGTCTGGCTCGCATAGAACTGCAAAAAATTGCACATTTTTGTTCCTGGCTAAATAATAAAAACACTATAGCTAGCTGGCCCGCGCCGAGACGCGTCTCCAGACGCCTCAAACGTGCGTCTGGCTCGCATAGAACTGCAAAAAATTGCACATTTTTGTTCCTGGCTAAATTTTAAAAACGCTATAGCTAGCTGGACCGCGCCGAGACGCGTCTCCAGACGCCTCAAACGTGCGTCTGGCTCGCATAGAACTGCAAAAAATTGTACATTTTTGTTCCTGGCTAAATTCTAAAAACGCTAAAGCTAGCTGGCCGGCGCCGAGACGCCTCAAACGTGCGTCAGGCTCGCATAGAACTGCAAAAAATTGCACATTTTTGTTCCTGGCTAAATCCTAAAAACGCTATAGCTAGCTGGCCCGCGCCGAGACGCGTCTCCAGACGCCTCAAACGTGCGTCTGGCTCGCATAGAACTGCAAAAAATTGCACATTTCTGTTCCTGGCTAAATTATAAAAACGCTCTTGCTAGCTGGCCCGCGCCGAGACGCGTCGCCAGACGCCTCAAACGTGCTTCTGGCTCGCATAGAACTGCAAAAAATTGCACGTTTTTTGTCCTGGCTAAATTCTAAAAACGCTATAGCTAGCTGGCCCGCGCCGAGACGCGTCTCCAGACGCCTCAAACGTGCGTCTGGCTCGCATAGAACTGCAAAAACTTGCACATTTTTGTTCCTGGCTAAATTCTAAAAACGCTATAGCTAGCTGGCCCGCGCCGAGACGCGTCTCCAGACGCCTCAAACGTGCGTCTGGCTCGCATAGAACTGCAAAAAATTGCACATTTTTGTTCCTGGCTAAATTCTTAAAACGCTATAGCTAGCTGGCCCGCGCCGAGACGCGTCTCCAGACGCCTAAAACGTGCGTCTGGCTCGCATAGAACTGCAAAAAATTGCATATTTTTGTTACTGGCTAAATTCTAAAAACGCTATAGCTAGCTGGCCGGCGCCGAGACGCGTCTCCAGACGCCTCAAACGTGCGTCTGGCTCGCATAGAACTGCAAAAAATTGCACTTTTTTGTTCCTGGCTAAATTCTAAAAGCGCTATAGCTAGCTGGCCCGCGCCGAGACGCGTCTCCAGACGCCTCAAACGTGCGTCTGGCTCGCAAAGAACTGCAAAAAGTTGCACATTTTTGTTCCTGGCTAAATTCTAAAAACGCTATAGCTAGCTGGCCCGCGTCGAGACGCGTCTCCAGACGCCTCAAACGTGCGTCTGGCTCGCATAGAACTACAAAAAATTGCACATTTTTGTTCCTGGCTAAATTCTAAAAACGCTATAGCTAGCTGGCCCGCGTCGAGACGCGTCTCCAGACGCCTCAAACGTGCGTCTGGCTCGCATAGAACTGCAAAAAATTGCACATTTTTGTTCCTGGCTAAATTCTAAAAACGCTATAGCTAGCTGGCCCGCGCCGATACGCGTCTCCAGACGCCTCAAACGTGCGTCTGGCTCGCATAGAACTGCAAAAAATTGCACATTTTAGTTCCTGGCTACATTCTAAAAGCGCTATAGCTAGCTGGCCCGCGCCGAGACGCGTCTCCAGACGCCTCAAACGTGCGTCTGGCTCGCATAGAACTGCAAAAAATTGCACATTTTTGTTCCTGGCTAAATTCTAAAAACGCTATAGCTAGCTGGCACGCGTCGAGACGCGTCTCCAGACGCCTCAAACGTGCGTCTGGCTCGCATAGAACTGCAAAAAATTGCACATTTTTGTTCCTGGCTAAATTCTTAAAACGCTATAGCTAGCTGGCCCGCGCCGAGACGCGTCTCCAGACGCCTCAAACGTGCGTCTGGCTCGCATAGAACTGCAAAAAATTGCACATTTTTGTTACTGGCTAAATTCTAAAAACGCTATAGCTAGCTGGCCGGCGCCGAGATGCGTCTCCAGACGCCTCAAACGTGCGTCTGGCTCGCATAGAACTGCAAAAAATTGCACATTTTTGTTACTGGCTAAATTCTAAAAACGCTATAGCTAGCTGGCCGGCGCCGAGACGCGTCTCCAGACGCCTCAAACGTGCGTCTGGCTCGCATAGAACTGCAAAAAATTGCACATTTTTGTTCCTGGCTAAATTCTAAAAGCGCTATAGCTAGCTGGCCCGCGCCGAGACGCGTCTCCAGACGCCTCAAACGTGCGTCTGGCTCGCAAAGAACTGCAAAAAATTGCACATTTTTGTTCCTGGCTAAATTCTAAAAACGCTATAGCTAGCTGGCCCGCGCCGAGACGCGTCTCCAGACGCCTCAAACGTGCGTCTGGCTCGCATAGAACTGCAAAAAATTGCACATTTTTGTTACTGGCTAAATTCTAAAAACGCTATAGCTAGCTGGCCGGCGCCGAGACGCGTCTCCAGACGCCTCAAACGTGCGTCTGGCTCGCATAGAACTGCAAAAAATTGCACATTTTTGTTCCTGGCTAAATTCTAAAAACGCTATAGCTAGCTGGCACGCGTCGAGACGCGTCTCCAGACGCCTCAAACGTGCGTCTGGCTCGCATAGAACTGCAAAAAATTGCACATTTTTGTTCCTGGCTAAATTCTAAAAACGCTATAGCTAGCTGGCCCGCACCGAGACGCGACTCCAGACGCCTCAAACGTGCGTCTGGCTCGCATAGAACTGCAAAAAAATGCACATTTTTGTTCCTGGCTAAATTCTTAAAACGCTATAGCTAGCTGGCCCGCGCCGAGACGCGTCTCCAGACGCCTCAAACGTGTGTCTGGCTCGCATAGAACTGCAAAAAATTGCACATTTTTGTTACTGGCTAAATTCTAAAAACGCTATAGCTAGCTGGCCGGCGCCGAGACGCGTCTCCAGACGCCTCAAACGTGCGTCTGGCTCGCATAGAACTGCAAAAAATTGCACATTTTTGTTCCTGGCTAAATTCTAAAAACGCTATAGCTAGCTGGCACGCGTCGAGACGCGTCTCCAGACGCCTCAAACGTGGTCTGGCTCGCATAGAACTGCAAAAAATTGCACATTTTTGTTCCTGGCTAAATTCTAAAAACGCTATAGCTAGCTGGCCCGCGTCGAGACGCGTCTCCAGACGCCTCAAACGTGCGTCTGGCTCGCATAGAACTGCAAAAAATTGCACATTTTTGTTACTGGCTAAATTCTAAAAACGCTATAGCTAGCTGGCCGGCGCCGAGACGCGTCTCCAGACGCCTCAAACGTGCGTCTGGCTCGCATAGAACTGCAAAAAATTGCACATTTTTGTTCCTGGCTATATTCTAAAAGCGCTATAGCTAGCTGGCCCGCGCCGAGACGCGTCTCCAGACGCCTCAAACGTGCGTCTGGCTCGCAAAGAACTGCAAAAAATTGCACATTTTTGTTCCTGGCTAAATTCTAAAAACGCTATAGCTAGCTGGCCCGCGTCGAGACGCGTCTCCAGACGCCTCAAACGTGCGTCTGGCTCGCATAGAACTGCAAAAAATTGCACATTTTTGTTCCTGGCTAAATTCTAAAAACGCTATAGCTAGCTGGCCCGCGCCGAGACGCGTCTCCAGACGCCTCAAACGTGCGTCTGGCTCGCATAGAACTGCAAAAAAATGCACATTTTTGTTCCTGGCTAAATTCTAAAAACGCTATAGCTAGCTGGCACGCGTCGAGACGCGTCTCCAGACGCCTCAAACGTGCGTCTGGCTCGCATAGAACTGCAAAAAATTGCACATTTTTGTTCCTGGCTAAATATCAAAAACGCTATAGCTAGCTGGCCCGCGCCGAGACGCGTCTCCAGACGCCTCAAACGTGCGGCTGGCTCGCATAGAACTGCAAAAAATTGGACATTTTTGTTCCTGGCAAAATTCTAAAAACGCTATAGCTAGCTGGCCCGCGCTGAGACGCGTCTCCAGACGCCTCAAACGTGCGTCTGGCTCGCATAGAACTGCAAAAAATTGCACATTTTTGTTCCTGGCTAAATTCTTAAAACGCTATAGCTAGCTGGCCCGCGCCGAGACGCGTCTCCAGACGCCTCAAACGTGCGTCTGGCTCGCATAGAACTGCAAAAAAATGCACATTTTTGTTACTGGCTAAATTCTAAAAACGCTATAGCTAGCTGGCCGGCGCCGAGACGCGTCTCCAGACGCCTCAAACGTGCGTCTGGCTCGCATAGAACTGCAAAAAATTGCACATTTTTGTTCCTGGCTAAATTCTAAAAGCGCTATAGCTAGCTGGCCCGCGCCGAGACGCGTCTCCAGACGCCTCAAACGTGCGTCTGGCTCACAAAGAACTGCAAAAAATTGCACATTTTTGTTCCTGGCTAAATTCTAAAAACGCTATAGCTAGCTGGCCCGCGTCGAGACGCGTCTCCAGACGCCTCAAACGTGCGTCTGGCTCGCATAGAACTACAAAAATTTGCACATTTTTGTTCCTGGCTAAATACTAAAAACGCTAAAGCTAGCTGGCCCGCGCCGAGACGCGTCTCCAGACGCCTCAAACGTGCGTCTGGCCCGCATAGAACTGCAAAAAATTGCACATTTTTGTTCCTGGCTAAATTCTAAAAACGCTATAGCTAGCTGGCACGCGTCGAGACGCATCTCCAGACGCCTCAAACGTGGTCTGGCTCGCATAGAACTGCAAAAAATTGCACATTTTTGTTCCTTGCTAAATTCTAAAAACGCTATAGCTAGCTGGCCCGCGTCGAGACGCGTCTCCAGACGCCTCAAACGTGCGTCTGGCTCGCATAGAACTGCAAAAAATTGCACATTTTTGTTACTGGCTAAATTCTAAAAACGCTATAGCTAGCTGGCCGGCGCCGAGACGCGTCTCCAGACGCCTCAAACGTGCGTCTGGCTCGCATAGAACTGCAAAAAATTGCACATTTTTGTTCCTGGCTATATTCTAAAAGCGCTATAGCTAGCTGGCCCGCGCCGAGACGCGTCTCCAGACGCCTCAAACGTGCGTCTGGCTCGCAAAGAACTGCAAAAAATTGCACATTTTTGTTCCTGGCTAAATTCTAAAAACGCTATAGCTAGCTGGCCCGCGTCGAGACGCGTCTCCAGACGCCTCAAACGTGCGTCTGGCTCGCATAGAACTGCAAAAAATTGCACATTTTTGTTCCTGGCTAAATTCTAAAAACGCTATAGCTAGCTGGCCCGCGCCGGGACGCGTCTCCAGACGCCTCAAACGTGCGTCTGGCTCGCATAGAACTGCAAAAAAATGCACATTTTTGTTCCTGGCTAAATTCTAAAAACGCTATAGCTAGCTGGCACGCGTCGAGACGCGTCTCCAGACGCCTCAAACGTGCGTCTGGCTCGCATAGAACTGCAAAAAATTGCACATTTTTGTTCCTGGCTAAATATCAAAAACGCTATAGCTAGCTGGCCCGCGCCGAGACGCGTCTCCAGACGCCTCAAACGTGCGGCTGGCTCGCATAGAACTGCAAAAAATTGGACATTTTTGTTCCTGGCAAAATTCTAAAAACGCTATAGCTAGCTGGCCCGCGCTGAGACGCGTCTCCAGACGCCTCAAACGTGCGTCTGGCTCGCATAGAACTGCAAAAAATTGCACATTTTTGTTCCTGGCTAAATTCTTAAAACGCTATAGCTAGCTGGCCCGCGCCGAGACGCGTCTCCAGACGCCTCAAACGTGCGTCTGGCTCGCATAGAACTGCAAAAAAATGCACATTTTTGTTACTGGCTAAATTCTAAAAACGCTATAGCTAGCTGGCCGGCGCCGAGACGCGTCTCCAGACGCCACAAACGTGCGTCTGGCTCGCATAGAACTGCAAAAAATTGCACATTTTTGTTCCTGGCTAAATTCTAAAAGCGCTATAGCTAGCTGGCCCGCGCCGAGACGCGTCTCCAGACGCCTCAAACGTGCGTCTGGCTCACAAAGAACTGCAAAAAATTGCACATTTTTGTTCCTGGCTAAATTCTAAAAACGCTATAGCTAGCTGGCCCGCGTCGAGACGCGTCTCCAGACGCCTCAAACGTGCGTCTGGCTCGCATAGAACTACAAAAATTTGCACATTTTTGTTCCTGGCTAAATTCTAAAAACGCTAAAGCTAGCTGGCCCGCGCCGAGACGCGTCTCCAGACGCCTCAAACGTGCGTCTGGCCCGCATAGAACTGCAAAAAGTTGCACATTTTTGTTCCTGGCTAAATTCTAAAAGCGCTATAGCTAGCTGGCCCGCGCCGAGACGCGTCTCCAGACGCCTCAAACGTGCGTCTGGCTCACAAAGAACTGCAAAAAATTGCACATTTTTGTTCCTGGCTAAATTCTAAAAACGCTATAGCTAGCTGGCCCGCGTCGAGACGCGTCTCCAGACGCCTCAAACGTGCGTCTGGCTCGCATAGAACTGCAAAAAATTGCACATTTTTGTTCCTGGCTAAATTCTTAAAACGCTATAGCTAGCTGGCCCGCGCCGAGACGCGTCTCCAGACGCCTAAAACGTGCGTCTGGCTCGCATAGAACTGCAAAAAATTGCACATTTTTGTTACTGGCTAAATTCTAAAAACGCTATAGCTAGCTGGCCGGCGCCGAGACGCGTCTCCAGACGCCTCAAACGTGCGTCTGGCTCGCATAGAACTGCAAAAAATTGCACTTTTTTGTTCCTGGCTAAATTCTAAAAGCGCTATAGCTAGCTGGCCCGCGCCGAGACGCGTCTCCAGACGCCTCAAACGTGCGTCTGGCTCGCAAAGAACTGCAAAAAGTTGCACATTTTTTTCCTGGCTAAATTCTAAAAACGCTATAGCTAGCTGGCCCGCGTCGAGACGCGTCTCCAGACGCCTCAAACGTGCGTCTGGCTCGCATAGAACTACAAAAAATTGCACATTTTTGTTCCTGGCTAAATTCTAAAAACGCTATAGCTAGCTGGCCCGCGTCGAGACGCGTCTCCAGACGCCTCAAACGTGCGTCTGGCTCGCATAGAACTGCAAAAAATTGCACATTTTTGTTCCTGGCTAAATTCTAAAAACGCTATAGCTAGCTGGCACGTGTCGAGACGCGTCTCCAGACGCCTCAAACGTGCGTCTGGCTCGCATAGAACTGCAAAAAATTGCACATTTTTGTTCCTGGCTAAATTCTAGAAACGCTATAGCTAGCTGGCCCGCGTCGAGACGCGTCTCCAGACGCCTCAAACGTGCGTCTGGCTCGCATAGAACTGCAAAAAATTGCACATTTTTGTTCCTGGGTAAATTCTAAAAACGCTATAGCTAGCTGGCCCGCGCCGATACGCGTCTCCAGACGCCTCAAACGTGCGTCTGGCTCGCATAGAACTGCAAAAAATTGCACATTTTAGTTCCTGGCTACATTCTAAAAGCGCTATAGCTAGCTGGCCCGCGCCGAGACGCGTCTCCAGACGCCTCAAACGTGCGTCTGGCTCGCATAGAACTGCAAAAAATTGCACATTTTTGTTCCTGGCTAAATTCTAAAAACGCTATAGCTAGCTGGCACGCGTCGAGACGCGTCTCCAGACGCCTCAAACGTGCGTCTGGCTCGCATAGAACTGCAAAAAATTGCACATTTTTGTTCCTGGCTAAATTCTTAAAACGCTATAGCTAGTTGGCCCGCGCCGAGACGCGTCTCCAGACGCCTCAAACGTGCGTCTGGCTCGCATAGAACTGCAAAAAATTGCACATTTTTGTTACTGGCTAAATTCTAAAAACGCTATAGCTAGCTGGCCGGCGCCGAGATGCGTCTCCAGACGCCTCAAACGTGCGTCTGGCTCGCATAGAACTGCAAAAAATTGCACATTTTTGTTACTGGCTAAATTCTAAAAACGCTATAGCTAGC
The DNA here is from genome assembly GCA_947578705.1 of Lacanobia wlatinum. NCBI lineage: Eukaryota > Metazoa > Arthropoda > Insecta > Lepidoptera > Noctuidae > Lacanobia > Lacanobia wlatinum. The sequence goes on from OX388034.1 coordinate 28,474,786, forward strand.
TGGCCGGCGCCGAGACGCGTCTCCAGACGCCTCAAACGTGCGTCTGGCTCGCATAGAACTGCAAAAAATTGCACATTTTTGTTCCTGGCTAAATTTTAAAAGCGCTATAGCTAGCTGGCCCGCGCCGAGACGCGTCTCCAGACGCCTCAAACGTGCGTCTGGCTCGCAAAGAACTGCAAAAAATTGCACATTTTTGTTCCTGGCTAAATTCTAAAAACGCTATAGCTAGCTGGCCCGCGCCGAGACGCGTCTCCAGACGCCTCAAACGTGCGTCTGGCTCGCATAGAACTGCAAAAAATTGCACATTTTTGTTACTGGCTAAATTCTAAAAACGCTATAGCTAGCTGGCCGGCGCCGAGACGCGTCTCCAGACGCCTCAAACGTGCGTCTGGCTCGCATAGAACTGCAAAAAAATGCACATTTTTGTTCCTGGCTAAATTCTAAAAACGCTATAGCTAGCTGGCACGCGTCGAGACGCGTCTCCAGACGCCTCAAACGTGCGTCTGGCTCGCATAGAACTGCAAAAAATTGCACATTTTTGTTCCTGGCTAAATTCTAAAAACGCTATAGCTAGCTGGCCCGCTCCGAGACGCGACTCCAGACGCCTCAAACGTGCGTCTGGCTCGCATAGAACTGCAAAAAAATGCACATTTTTGTTCCTGGCTAAATTCTTAAAACGCTATAGCTAGCTGGCCCGCGCCGAGACGCGTCTCCAGACGCCTCAAACGTGCGTCTGGCTCGCATAGAACTGCAAAAAATTGCACATTTTTGTTACTGGCTAAATTCTAAAAACGCTATAGCTAGCTGGCCGGCGCCGAGACGCGTCTCCAGACGCCTCAAACGTGCGTCTGGCTCGCATAGAACTGCAAAAAATTGCACATTTTTGTTCCTGGCTAAATTCTAAAAACGCTATAGCTAGCTGGCACGCGTCGAGACGCGTCTCCAGACGCCTCAAACGTGGTCTGGCTCGCATAGAACTGCAAAAAATTGCACATTTTTGTTCCTGGCTAAATTCTAAAAACGCTATAGCTAGCTGGCCCGCGTCGAGACGCGTCTCCAGACGCCTCAAACGTGCGTCTGGCTCGCATAGAACTGCAAAAAATTGCACATTTTTGTTACTGGCTAAATTCTAAAAACGCTATAGCTAGCTGGCCGGCGCCGAGACGCGTCTCCAGACGCCTCAAACGTGCGTCTGGCTCGCATAGAACTGCAAAAAATTGCACATTTTTGTTCCTGGCTATATTCTAAAAGCGCTATAGCTAGCTGGCCCGCGCCGAGACGCGTCTCCAGACGCCTCAAACGTGCGTCTGGCTCGCAAAGAACTGCAAAAAATTGCACATTTATGTTCCTGGCTAAATTCTAAAAACGCTATAGCTAGCTGGCCCGCGTCGAGACGCGTCTCCAGACGCCTCAAACGTGCGTCTGGCTCGCATAGAACTGCAAAAAATTGCACATTTTTGTTCCTGGCTAAATTCTAAAAACGCTATAGCTAGCTGGCCCGCGCCGAGACGCGTCTCCAGACGCCTCAAACGTGCGTCTGGCTCGCATAGAACTGCAAAAAAATGCACATTTTTGTTCCTGGCTAAATTCTAAAAACGCTATAGCTAGCTGGCACGCGTCGAGACGCGTCTCCAGACGCCTCAAACGTGCGTCTGGCTCGCATAGAACTGCAAAAAATTGCACATTTTTGTTCCTGGCTAAATATCAAAAACGCTATAGCTAGCTGGCCCGCGTCGAGACGCGTCTCCAGACGCCTCAAACGTGCGTCTGGCTCGCATAGAACTGCAAAAAATTGCACATTTTTGTTCCTGGCTAAATTCTAAAAACGCTATAGCTAGCTGGCCCGCGCCGAGACGCGTCTCCAGACGCCTCAAACGTGCGTCTGGCTCGCATAGAACTGCAAAAAAATTCACATTTTTGTTCCTGGCTAAATTCTAAAAACGCTATAGCTAGCTGGCACGCGTCGAGACGCGTCTCCAGACGCCTCAAACGTGCGTCTGGCTCGCATAGAACTGCAAAAAATTGCACATTTTTGTTCCTGGCTAAATATCAAAAACGCTATAGCTAGCTGGCCCGCGCCGAGACGCGTCTCCAGACGTCTCAAACGTGCGGCTGGCTCGCATAGAACTGCAAAAAATTGGACATTTTTGTTCCTGGCAAAATTCTAAAAACGCTATAGCTAGCTGGCCCGCGCTGAGACGCGTCTCCAGACGCCTCAAACGTGCGTCTGGCTCGCATAGAACTGCAAAAAATTGCACATTTTTGTTCCTGGCTAAATTCTTAAAACGCTATAGCTAGCTGGCCCGCGCCGAGACGCGTCTCCAGACGCCTCAAACGTGCGTCTGGCTCGCATAGAACTGCAAAAAAATGCACATTTTTGTTACTGGCTAAATTCTAAAAACGCTATAGCTAGCTGGCCGGCGCCGAGACGCGTCTCCAGACGCCTCAAACGTGCGTCTGGCTCGCATAGAACTGCAAAAAATTGCACATTTTTGTTCCTGGCTAAATTCTAAAAGCGCTATAGCTAGCTGGCCCGCGCCGAGACGCGTCTCCAGACGCCTCAAACGTGCGTCTGGCTCACAAAGAACTGCAAAAAATTGCACATTTTTGTTCCTGGCTAAATTCTAAAAACGCTATAGCTAGCTGGCCCGCGTCGAGACGCGTCTCCAGACGCCTCAAACGTGCGTCTGGCTCGCATAGAACTACAAAAATTTGCACATTTTTGTTCCTGGCTAAATTCTAAAAACGCTAAAGCTAGCTGGCCCGCGCCGAGACGCGTCTCCAGACGCCTCAAACGTGCGTCTGGCCCGCATAGAACTGCAAAAAATTGCACATTTTTGTTCCTGGCTAAATTCTAAAAACGCTATAGCTAGCTGGCCCGCGCCGAGACGCGTCTCCAGACGCCTCAAACGTGCGTCTGGCTCGCATAGAACTGCAAAAAATTGGACATTTTTGTTCCTGGCTAAATTCTAAAAACGCTATAGCTAGCTGGCCCGCGCCGAGACGCGTCTCCAGACGCCTCAAACGTGCGTCTGGCTCGCATAGAACTGCAAAAAATTGCACATTTTTGTTCCTGGCTAAATCCTAAAAACGCTATAGCTAGCTGGCCCGCGCCGAGACGCGTCTCCAGACGCCTCAAACGTGCGTCTGGCTCGCATAGAACTGCAAAAAATTGCACATTTTTGTTCCTGGCTAAATTCTAAAAACGCTATAGCTAGCTGGCCCGCGCCGAGACGCGTCTCCAGACGCCTCAAACGTGCGTCTGGCTCGCATAGAACTACAAAAAATTGCACATTTTTGTTCCTGGCTAAATTCTAAAAACGCTATAGCTAGCTGGCCCGCGCCGAGACGCGTCTCCAGACGCCTCAAACGTGCGTCTGGCTCGCATAGAACTGCAAAAAATTGTACATTTTTGTTCCTGGCTAAATTCTAAAAACGCTAAAGCTAGATGGCCGGCGCCGAGACGCGTCTCCAGACGCCTCAAACGTGCGTCTGGCTCGCATAGAACTACAAAAAATTGCACATTTTTGTTCCTGGCTAAATCCTAAAAACGCTATAGCTAGCTGGCCCGCGCCGAGATGCGTCTCCAGACGCCTCAAACGTGCGTCTGGCTCGCATAGAACTGCAAAAAATTGCACATTTTAGTTCCTGGCTACATTCTAAAAGCGCTATAGCTAGCTGGCCCGCGCCGAGACGCGTCTCCAGACGCCTCAAACGTGCGTCTGGCTCGCATAGAACTGCAAAAAATTGCACATTTTTGTTCCTGGCTAAATTCTAAAAACGCTATAGCTAGCTGGCACGCGTCGAGACGCGTCTCCAGACGCCTCAAACGTGCGTCTGGCTCGCATAGAACTGCAAAAAATTGCACATTTTTGTTCCTGGCTAAATTCTTAAAACGCTATAGCTAGCTGGCCCGCGCCGAGACGCGTCTCCAGACGCCTCAAACGTGCGTCTGGCTCGCATAGAACTGCAAAAAATTGCACATTTTTGTTACTGGCTAAATTCTAAAAACGCTATAGCTAGCTGGCCGGCGCCGAGATGCGTCTCCAGACGCCTCAAACGTGCGTCTGGCTCGCATAGAACTGCAAAAAATTGCACATTTTTGTTACTGGCTAAATTCTAAAAACGCTATAGCTAGCTGGCCGGCGCCGAGACGCGTCTCCAGACGCCTCAAACGTGCGTCTGGCTCGCATAGAACTGCAAAAAATTGCACATTTTTGTTCCTGGCTAAATTCTAAAAGCGCTATAGCTAGCTGGCCCGCGCCGAGACGCGTCTCCAGACGCCTCAAACGTGCGTCTGGCTCGCAAAGAACTGCAAAAAATTGCACATTTTTGTTCCTGGCTAAATTCTAAAAACGCTATAGCTAGCTGGCCCGCGCCGAGACGCGTCTCCAGACGCCTCAAACGTGCGTCTGGCTCGCATAGAACTGCAAAAAATTGCACATTTTTGTTACTGGCTAAATTCTAAAAACGCTATAGCTAGCTGGCCGGCGCCGAGACGCGTCTCCAGACGCCTCAAACGTGCGTCTGGCTCGCATAGAACTGCAAAAAATTGCACATTTTTGTTCCTGGCTAAATTCTAAAAACGCTATAGCTAGCTGGCACGCGTCGAGACGCGTCTCCAGACGCCTCAAACGTGCGTCTGGCTCGCATAGAACTGCAAAAAATTGCACATTTTTGTTCCTGGCTAAATTCTAAAAACGCTATAGCTAGCTGGCCCGCACCGAGACGCGACTCCAGACGCCTCAAACGTGCGTCTGGCTCGCATAGAACTGCAAAAAAATGCACATTTTTGTTCCTGGCTAAATTCTTAAAACGCTATAGCTAGCTGGCCCGCGCCGAGACGCGTCTCCAGACGCCTCAAACGTGTGTCTGGCTCGCATAGAACTGCAAAAAATTGCACATTTTTGTTACTGGCTAAATTCTAAAAACGCTATAGCTAGCTGGCCGGCGCCGAGACGCGTCTCCAGACGCCTCAAACGTGCGTCTGGCTCGCATAGAACTGCAAAAAATTGCACATTTTTGTTCCTGGCTAAATTCTAAAAACGCTATAGCTAGCTGGCACGCGTCGAGACGCGTCTCCAGACGCCTCAAACGTGGTCTGGCTCGCATAGAACTGCAAAAAATTGCACATTTTTGTTCCTGGCTAAATTCTAAAAACGCTATAGCTAGCTGGCCCGCGTCGAGACGCGTCTCCAGACGCCTCAAACGTGCGTCTGGCTCGCATAGAACTGCAAAAAATTGCACATTTTTGTTACTGGCTAAATTCTAAAAACGCTATAGCTAGCTGGCCGGCGCCGAGACGCGTCTCCAGACGCCTCAAACGTGCGTCTGGCTCGCATAGAACTGCAAAAAATTGCACATTTTTGTTCCTGGCTATATTCTAAAAGCGCTATAGCTAGCTGGCCCGCGCCGAGACGCGTCTCCAGACGCCTCAAACGTGCGTCTGGCTCGCAAAGAACTGCAAAAAATTGCACATTTTTGTTCCTGGCTAAATTCTAAAAACGCTATAGCTAGCTGGCCCGCGTCGAGACGCGTCTCCAGACGCCTCAAACGTGCGTCTGGCTCGCATAGAACTGCAAAAAATTGCACATTTTTGTTCCTGGCTAAATTCTAAAAACGCTATAGCTAGCTGGCCCGCGCCGAGACGCGTCTCCAGACGCCTCAAACGTGCGTCTGGCTCGCATAGAACTGCAAAAAAATGCACATTTTTGTTCCTGGCTAAATTCTAAAAACGCTATAGCTAGCTGGCACGCGTCGAGACGCGTCTCCAGACGCCTCAAACGTGCGTCTGGCTCGCATAGAACTGCAAAAAATTGCACATTTTTGTTCCTGGCTAAATATCAAAAACGCTATAGCTAGCTGGCCCGCGCCGAGACGCGTCTCCAGACGCCTCAAACGTGCGGCTGGCTCGCATAGAACTGCAAAAAATTGGACATTTTTGTTCCTGGCAAAATTCTAAAAACGCTATAGCTAGCTGGCCCGCGCTGAGACGCGTCTCCAGACGCCTCAAACGTGCGTCTGGCTCGCATAGAACTGCAAAAAATTGCACATTTTTGTTCCTGGCTAAATTCTTAAAACGCTATAGCTAGCTGGCCCGCGCCGAGACGCGTCTCCAGACGCCTCAAACGTGCGTCTGGCTCGCATAGAACTGCAAAAAAATGCACATTTTTGTTACTGGCTAAATTCTAAAAACGCTATAGCTAGCTGGCCGGCGCCGAGACGCGTCTCCAGACGCCTCAAACGTGCGTCTGGCTCGCATAGAACTGCAAAAAATTGCACATTTTTGTTCCTGGCTAAATTCTAAAAGCGCTATAGCTAGCTGGCCCGCGCCGAGACGCGTCTCCAGACGCCTCAAACGTGCGTCTGGCTCACAAAGAACTGCAAAAAATTGCACATTTTTGTTCCTGGCTAAATTCTAAAAACGCTATAGCTAGCTGGCCCGCGTCGAGACGCGTCTCCAGACGCCTCAAACGTGCGTCTGGCTCGCATAGAACTACAAAAATTTGCACATTTTTGTTCCTGGCTAAATACTAAAAACGCTAAAGCTAGCTGGCCCGCGCCGAGACGCGTCTCCAGACGCCTCAAACGTGCGTCTGGCCCGCATAGAACTGCAAAAAATTGCACATTTTTGTTCCTGGCTAAATTCTAAAAACGCTATAGCTAGCTGGCACGCGTCGAGACGCATCTCCAGACGCCTCAAACGTGGTCTGGCTCGCATAGAACTGCAAAAAATTGCACATTTTTGTTCCTTGCTAAATTCTAAAAACGCTATAGCTAGCTGGCCCGCGTCGAGACGCGTCTCCAGACGCCTCAAACGTGCGTCTGGCTCGCATAGAACTGCAAAAAATTGCACATTTTTGTTACTGGCTAAATTCTAAGAACGCTATAGCTAGCTGGCCGGCGCCGAGACGCGTCTCCAGACGCCTCAAACGTGCGTCTGGCTCGCATAGAACTGCAAAAAATTGCACATTTTTGTTCCTGGCTATATTCTAAAAGCGCTATAGCTAGCTGGCCCGCGCCGAGACGCGTCTCCAGACGCCTCAAACGTGCGTCTGGCTCGCATAACACTGCAAAAAATTGCACATTTTTGTTCCTGGCTAAATTCTAAAAACGCTATAGCTAGCTGGCCCGCGTCGAGACGCGTCTCCAGACGCCTCAAACGTGCGTCTGGCTCGCATAGAACTGCAAAAAATTGCACATTTTTGTTCCTGGCTAAATTCTAAAAACGCTATAGCTAGCTGGCCCGCGCCGAGACGCGTCTCCAGACGCCTCAAACGTGCGTCTGGCTCGCATAGAACTGCAAAAAAATGCACATTTTTGTTCCTGGCTAAATTCTAAAAACGCTATAGCTAGCTGGCACGCGTCGAGACGCGTCTCCAGACGCCTCAAACGTGCGTCTGGCTCGCATAGAACTGCAAAAAATTGCACATTTTTGTTCCTGGCTAAATATCAAAAACGCTATAGCTAGCTGGCCCGCGCCGAGACGCGTCTCCAGACGCCTCAAACGTGCGGCTGGCTCGCATAGAACTGCAAAAAATTGGACATTTTTGTTCCTGGCAAAATTCTAAAAACGCTATAGCTAGCTGGCCCGCGCTGAGACGCGTCTCCAGACGCCTCAAACGTGCGTCTGGCTCGCATAGAACTGCAAAAAATTGCACATTTTTGTTCCTGGCTAAATTCTTAAAACGCTATAGCTAGCTGGCCCGCGCCGAGACGCGTCTCCAGACGCCTCAAACGTGCGTCTGGCTCGCATAGAACTGCAAAAAAATGCACATTTTTGTTACTGGCTAAATTCTAAAAACGCTATAGCTAGCTGGCCGGCGCCGAGACGCGTCTCCAGACGCCTCAAACGTGCGTCTGGCTCGCATAGAACTGCAAAAAATTGCACATTTTTGTTCCTGGCTAAATTCTAAAAGCGCTATAGCTAGCTGGCCCGCGCCGAGACGCGTCTCCAGACGCCTCAAACGTGCGTCTGGCTCACAAAGAACTGCAAAAAATTGCACATTTTTGTTCCTGGCTAAATTCTAAAAACGCTATAGCTAGCTGGCCCGCGTCGAGACGCGTCTCCAGACGCCTCAAACGTGCGTCTGGCTCGCATAGAACTACAAAAATTTGCACATTTTTGTTCCTGGCTAAATTCTAAAAACGCTAAAGCTAGCTGGCCCGCGCCGAGACGCGTCTCCAGACGCCTCAAACGTGCGTCTGGCCCGCATAGAACTGCAAAAAGTTGCACATTTTTGTTCCTGGCTAAATTCTAAAAGCGCTATAGCTAGCTGGCCCGCGCCGAGACGCGTCTCCAGACGCCTCAAACGTGCGTCTGGCTCACAAAGAACTGCAAAAAATTGCACATTTTTGTTCCTGGCTAAATTCTAAAAACGCTATAGCTAGCTGGCCCGCGTCGAGACGCGTCTCCAGACGCCTCAAACGTGCGTCTGGCTCGCATAGAACTGCAAAAAATTGCACATTTTTGTTCCTGGCTAAATTCTTAAAACGCTATAGCTAGCTGGCCCGCGCCGAGACGCGTCTCCAGACGCCTAAAACGTGCGTCTGGCTCGCATAGAACTGCAAAAAATTGCACATTTTTGTTACTGGCTAAATTCTAAAAACGCTATAGCTAGCTGGCCGGCGCCGAGACGCGTCTCCAGACGCCTCAAACGTGCGTCTGGCTCGCATAGAACTGCAAAAAATTGCACTTTTTTGTTCCTGGCTAAATTCTAAAAGCGCTATAGCTAGCTGGCCCGCGCCGAGACGCGTCTCCAGACGCCTCAAACGTGCGTCTGGCTCGCAAAGAACTGCAAAAAGTTGCACATTTTTTTCCTGGCTAAATTCTAAAAACGCTATAGCTAGCTGGCCCGCGTCGAGACGCGTCTCCAGACGCCTCAAACGTGCGTCTGGCTCGCATAGAACTACAAAAAATTGCACATTTTTGTTCCTGGCTAAATTCTAAAAACGCTATAGCTAGCTGGCCCGCGTCGAGACGCGTCTCCAGACGCCTCAAACGTGCGTCTGGCTCGCATAGAACTGCAAAAAATTGCACATTTTTGTTCCTGGCTAAATTCTAAAAACGCTATAGCTAGCTGGCACGTGTCGAGACGCGTCTCCAGACGCCTCAAACGTGCGTCTGGCTCGCATAGAACTGCAAAAAATTGCACATTTTTGTTCCTGGCTAAATTCTAGAAACGCTATAGCTAGCTGGCCCGCGTCGAGACGCGTCTCCAGACGCCTCAAACGTGCGTCTGGCTCGCATAGAACTGCAAAAAATTGCACATTTTTGTTCCTGGGTAAATTCTAAAAACGCTATAGCTAGCTGGCCCGCGCCGATACGCGTCTCCAGACGCCTCAAACGTGCGTCTGGCTCGCATAGAACTGCAAAAAATTGCACATTTTAGTTCCTGGCTACATTCTAAAAGCGCTATAGCTAGCTGGCCCGCGCCGAGACGCGTCTCCAGACGCCTCAAACGTGCGTCTGGCTCGCATAGAACTGCAAAAAATTGCACATTTTTGTTCCTGGCTAAATTCTAAAAACGCTATAGCTAGCTGGCACGCGTCGAGACGCGTCTCCAGACGCCTCAAACGTGCGTCTGGCTCGCATAGAACTGCAAAAAATTGCACATTTTTGTTCCTGGCTAAATTCTTAAAACGCTATAGCTAGTTGGCCCGCGCCGAGACGCGTCTCCAGACGCCTCAAACGTGCGTCTGGCTCGCATAGAACTGCAAAAAATTGCACATTTTTGTTACTGGCTAAATTCTAAAAACGCTATAGCTAGCTGGCCGGCGCCGAGATGCGTCTCCAGACGCCTCAAACGTGCGTCTGGCTCGCATAGAACTGCAAAAAATTGCACATTTTTGTTACTGGCTAAATTCTAAAAACGCTATAGCTAGCTGGCCGGCGCCGAGACGCGTCTCCAGACGCCTCAAACGTGCGTCTGGCTCGCATAGAACTGCAAAAAATTGCACATTTTTGTTCCTGGCTAAATTTTAAAAGCGCTATAGCTAGCTGGCCCGCGCCGAGACGCGTCTCCAGACGCCTCAAACGTGCGTCTGGCTCGCAAAGAACTGCAAAAAATTGCACATTTTTGTTCCTGGCTAAATTCTAAAAACGCTATAGCTAGCTGGCCCGCGCCGAGACGCGTCTCCAGACGCCTCAAACGTGCGTCTGGCTCGCATAGAACTGCAAAAAATTGCACATTTTTGTTACTGGCTAAATTCTAAAAACGCTATAGCTAGCTGGCCGGCGCCGAGACGCGTCTCCAGACGCCTCAAACGTGCGTCTGGCTCGCATAGAACTGCAAAAAATTGCACATTTTTGTTCCTGGCTAAATTCTAAAAACGCTATAGCTAGCTGGCACGCGTCGAGACGCGTCTCCAGACGCCTCAAACGTGCGTCTGGCTCGCATAGAACTGCAAAAAATTGCACATTTTTGTTCCTGGCTAAATTCTAAAAACGCTATAGCTAGCTGGCCCGCTCCGAGACGCGACTCCAGACGCCTCAAACGTGCGTCTGGCTCGCATAGAACTGCAAAAAAATGCACATTTTTGTTCCTGGCTAAATTCTTAAAACGCTATAGCTAGCTGGCCCGCGCCGAGACGCGTCTCCAGACGCCTCAAACGTGCGTCTGGCTCGCATAGAACTGCAAAAAATTGCACATTTTTGTTACTGGCTAAATTCTAAAAACGCTATAGCTAGCTGGCCGGCGCCGAGACGCGTCTCCAGACGCCTCAAACGTGCGTCTGGCTCGCATAGAACTGCAAAAAATTGCACATTTTTGTTCCTGGCTAAATTCTAAAAACGCTATAGCTAGCTGGCACGCGTCGAGACGCGTCTCCAGACGCCTCAAACGTGGTCTGGCTCGCATAGAACTGCAAAAAATTGCACATTTTTGTTCCTGGCTAAATTCTAAAAACGCTATAGCTAGCTGGCCCGCGTCGAGACGCGTCTCCAGACGCCTCAAACGTGCGTCTGGCTCGCATAGAACTGCAAAAAATTGCACATTTTTGTTACTGGCTAAATTCTAAAAACGCTATAGCTAGCTGGCCGGCGCCGAGACGCGTCTCCAGACGCCTCAAACGTGCGTCTGGCTCGCATAGAACTGCAAAAAATTGCACATTTTTGTTCCTGGCTATATTCTAAAAGCGCTATAGCTAGCTGGCCCGCGCCGAGACGCGTCTCCAGACGCCTCAAACGTGCGTCTGGCTCGCAAAGAACTGCAAAAAATTGCACATTTTTGTTCCTGGCTAAATTCTAAAAACGCTATAGCTAGCTGGCCCGCGTCGAGACGCGTCTCCAGACGCCTCAAACGTGCGTCTGGCTCGCATAGAACTGCAAAAAATTGCACATTTTTGTTCCTGGCTAAATTCTAAAAACGCTATAGCTAGCTGGCCCGCGCCGAGACGCGTCTCCAGACGCCTCAAACGTGCGTCTGGCTCGCATAGAACTGCAAAAAAATGCACATTTTTGTTCCTGGCTAAATTCTAAAAACGCTATAGCTAGCTGGCACGCGTCGAGACGCGTCTCCAGACGCCTCAAACGTGCGTCTGGCTCGCATAGAACTGCAAAAAATTGCACATTTTTGTTCCTGGCTAAATATCAAAAACGCTATAGCTAGCTGGCCCGCGTCGAGACGCGTCTCCAGACGCCTCAAACGTGCGTCTGGCTCGCATAGAACTGCAAAAAATTGCACATTTTTGTTCCTGGCTAAATTCTAAAAACGCTATAGCTAGCTGGCCCGCGCCGAGACGCGTCTCCAGACGCCTCAAACGTGCGTCTGGCTCGCATAGAACTGCAAAAAAATTCACATTTTTGTTCCTGGCTAAATTCTAAAAACGCTATAGCTAGCTGGCACGCGTCGAGACGCGTCTCCAGACGCCTCAAACGTGCGTCTGGCTCGCATAGAACTGCAAAAAATTGCACATTTTTGTTCCTGGCTAAATATCAAAAACGCTATAGCTAGCTGGCCCGCGCCGAGACGCGTCTCCAGACGTCTCAAACGTGCGGCTGGCTCGCATAGAACTGCAAAAAATTGGACATTTTTGTTCCTGGCAAAATTCTAAAAACGCTATAGCTAGCTGGCCCGCGCTGAGACGCGTCTCCAGACGCCTCAAACGTGCGTCTGGCTCGCATAGAACTGCAAAAAATTGCACATTTTTGTTCCTGGCTAAATTCTTAAAACGCTATAGCTAGCTGGCCCGCGCCGAGACGCGTCTCCAGACGCCTCAAACGTGCGTCTGGCTCGCATAGAACTGCAAAAAAATGCACATTTTTGTTACTGGCTAAATTCTAAAAACGCTATAGCTAGCTGGCCGGCGCCGAGACGCGTCTCCAGACGCCTCAAACGTGCGTCTGGCTCGCATAGAACTGCAAAAAATTGCACATTTTTGTTCCTGGCTAAATTCTAAAAGCGCTATAGCTAGCTGGCCCGCGCCGAGACGCGTCTCCAGACGCCTCAAACGTGCGTCTGGCTCACAAAGAACTGCAAAAAATTGCACATTTTTGTTCCTGGCTAAATTCTAAAAACGCTATAGCTAGCTGGCCCGCGTCGAGACGCGTCTCCAGACGCCTCAAACGTGCGTCTGGCTCGCATAGAACTACAAAAATTTGCACATTTTTGTTCCTGGCTAAATTCTAAAAACGCTAAAGCTAGCTGGCCCGCGCCGAGACGCGTCTCCAGACGCCTCAAACGTGCGTCTGGCCCGCATAGAACTGCAAAAAATTGCACATTTTTGTTCCTGGCTAAATTCTAAAAACGCTATAGCTAGCTGGCCCGCGCCGAGACGCGTCTCCAGACGCCTCAAACGTGCGTCTGGCTCGCATAGAACTGCAAAAAATTGGACATTTTTGTTCCTGGCTAAATTCTAAAAACGCTATAGCTAGCTGGCCCGCGCCGAGACGCGTCTCCAGACGCCTCAAACGTGCGTCTGGCTCGCATAGAACTGCAAAAAATTGCACATTTTTGTTCCTGGCTAAATCCTAAAAACGCTATAGCTAGCTGGCCCGCGCCGAGACGCGTCTCCAGACGCCTCAAACGTGCGTCTGGCTCGCATAGAACTGCAAAAAATTGCACATTTTTGTTCCTGGCTAAATTCTAAAAACGCTATAGCTAGCTGGCCCGCGCCGAGACGCGTCTCCAGACGCCTCAAACGTGCGTCTGGCTCGCATAGAACTACAAAAAATTGCACATTTTTGTTCCTGGCTAAATTCTAAAAACGCTATAGCTAGCTGGCCCGCGCCGAGACGCGTCTCCAGACGCCTCAAACGTGCGTCTGGCTCGCATAGAACTGCAAAAAATTGTACATTTTTGTTCCTGGCTAAATTCTAAAAACGCTAAAGCTAGATGGCCGGCGCCGAGACGCGTCTCCAGACGCCTCAAACGTGCGTCTGGCTCGCATAGAACTACAAAAAATTGCACATTTTTGTTCCTGGCTAAATCCTAAAAACGCTATAGCTAGCTGGCCCGCGCCGAGATGCGTCTCCAGACGCCTCAAACGTGCGTCTGGCTCGCATAGAACTGCAAAAAATTGCACATTTCTGTTCCTGGCTAAATTATAAAAACGCTCTTGCTAGCTGGCCCGCGCCGAGAAGCGTCTCCAGACGCCTCAAACGTGCGTCTGGCTCGCATAGAACTGCAAAAATTTGCACATTTCTGTTCCTGGCTAAATTATAAAAACGCTCTTGCTAGCTGGCCCGCGCCGAGACGCGTCTCCAGACGCCTCAAACGTGCGTCTGGCTCGCATAGAACTGCAAAAAATTGCACATTTTTGTTCCTGGCTAAATACTAAAAACACTATAGCTAGCTGGCCCGCGCCGAGACGCGTCTCCAGACGCCTCAAACGTGCGTCTGGCTCGCATAGAACTGCAAAAAATTGCACATTTTTGTTCCTGGCTAAATTTTAAAAACGCTATAGCTAGCTGGACCGCGCCGAGACGCGTCTCCAGACGCCTCAAACGTGCGTCTGGCTCGCATAGAACTGCAAAAATTGTACATTTTTGTTCCTGGCTAAATTCTAAAAACGCTAAAGCTAGCTGGCCGGCGCCGAGACGCCTCAAACGTGCGTCAGGCTCGCATAGAACTGCAAAAAATTGCACATTTTTGTTCCTGGCTAAATCCTAAAAACGCTATAGCTAGCTGGCCCGCGCCGAGACGCGTCTCCAGACGCCTCAAACGTGCGTCTGGCTCGCATAGAACTGCAAAAAATTGCACATTTCTGTTCCTGGCTAAATTATAAAAACGCTCTTGCTAGCTGGCCCGCGCCGAGACGCGTCGCCAGACGCCTCAAACGTGCTTCTGGCTCGCATAGAACTGCAAAAAATTGCACGTTTTTTGTCCTGGCTAAATTCTAAAAACGCTATAGCTAGCTGGCCCGCGCCGAGACGCGTCTCCAGACGCCTCAAACGTGCGTCTGGCTCGCATAGAACTGCAAAAACTTGCACATTTTTGTTCCTGGCTAAATTCTAAAAACGCTATAGCTAGCTGGCCCGCGCCGAGACGCGTCTCCAGACGCCTCAAACGTGCGTCTGGCTCGCATAGTACTGCAAAAAATTGCACATTTTTGTTCCTGGCTAAATTCTAAAAACGCTATAGCTAGCTGGCCCGCGCCGAGACGCGTCTCCAGACGCCTCAAACGTGCGTCTGGCTCGCAAAGAACTGCAAAAAATTGCACATTTTTATTCCTGGCTAAATTCTAAAAACGCTATAGCTAGCTGGCCCGCGCCGAGACGCGTCTACAGACGCCTCAAACGTGCGACTGGCTCGCATAGAACTGCAAATAATTGCACATTTTTGTTCCTGGCTAAATTCTAAAAACGCTATAGCTAGCTGGCCCGCGCCGAGACGCGTCTCCAGACGCCTCAAACGTGCGTCTGGCTCGCATAGAACTGCAAAAAATTGCACATTTTTGTTCCTGGCTAAATTCTAAAAACGCTATAGCTAGCAGGCCCGCGCCGAGACGCGTCTCCAGACGCCTCAAACGTGCGTCTGGCTCGCATAGAACTGCAAAAAAATGCACATTTTTGTCCCTGGCTAAATTCTAAAAACGCTATAGCTAGCTGGCCCGCGTCGAGACGCGTCTCCAGACGCCTCAAACGTGCGTCTGGCTCGCATAGAACTGCAAAAAATTGCACATTTTTGTTCCTGGCTAAATTCTAAAAACGCTATAGCTAGCTGGCCCGCGCCGAGACGCGTCTCCAGACGCCTCAAACGTGCGTCTGGCTCGCATAGAACTGCAAAAAATTGCACATTTTTGTTCCTGGCTAAATTCTTAAAACGCTATAGCTAGCTGGCCCGCGCCGAGACGCGTCTCCAGACGCCTAAAACGTGCGTCTGGCTCGCATAGAACTGCAAAAAATTGCACATTTTTGTTACTGGCTAAATTCTAAAACCGCTATAGCTAGCTGGCCGGCGCCGAGACGCGTCTCCAGACGCCTCAAACGTGCGTCTGGCTCGCATAGAACTGCAAAAAATTGCACTTTTTTGTTCCTGGCTAAATTCTAAAAGCGCTATAGCTAGCTGGCCCGCGCCGAGACGCGTCTCCAGACGCCTCAAACGTGCGTCTGGCTCGCAAAGAACTGCAAAAAGTTGCACATTTTTGTTCCTGGCTAAATTCTAAAAACGCTATAGCTAGCTGGCCCGCGTCGAGACGCGTCTCCAGACGCCTCAAACGTGCGTCTGGCTCGCATAGAACTACAAAAAATTGCACATTTTTGTTCCTGGCTAAATTCTAAAAACGCTATAGCTAGCTGGCCCGCGTCGAGACGCGTCTCCAGACGCCTCAAACGTGCGTCTGGCTCGCATAGAACTGCAAAAAATTGCACATTTTTGTTCCTGGCTAAATTCTAAAAACGCTATAGCTAGCTGGCACGTGTCGAGACGCGTCTCCAGACGCCTCAAACGTGCGTCTGGCTCGCATAGAACTGCAAAAAATTGCACATTTTTGTTCCTGGCTAAATTCTAGAAACGCTATAGCTAGCTGGCCCGCGTCGAGACGCGTCTCCAGACGCCTCAAACGTGCGTCTGGCTCGCATAGAACTGCAAAAAATTGCACATTTTTGTTCCTGGGTAAATTCTAAAAACGCTATAGCTAGCTGGCCCGCGCCGATACGCGTCTCCAGACGCCTCAAACGTGCGTCTGGCTCGCATAGAACTGCAAAAAATTGCACATTTTAGTTCCTGGCTACATTCTAAAAGCGCTATAGCTAGCTGGCCCGCGCCGAGACGCGTCTCCAGACGCCTCAAACGTGCGTCTGGCTCGCATAGAACTGCAAAAAATTGCACATTTTTGTTCCTGGCTAAATTCTAAAAACGCTATAGCTAGCTGGCACGCGTCGAGACGCGTCTCCAGACGCCTCAAACGTGCGTCTGGCTCGCATAGAACTGCAAAAAATTGCACATTTTTGTTCCTGGCTAAATTCTTAAAACGCTATAGCTAGCTGGCCCGCGCCGTGACGCGTCTCCAGACGCCTCAAACGTGCGTCTGGCTCGCATAGAACTGCAAAAAATTGCACATTTTTGTTCCTGGCTAAATTCTAAAAACGCTATAGCTAGCTGGCCCGCGCCGAGACGCGTCTCCAGACGCCTCAAACGTGCGTCTGGCTCGCATAGAACTACAAAAAATTGCACATTTTTGTTCCTGGCTAAATTCTAAAAACGCTATAGCTAGCTGGCCCGCGCCGAGACGCGTCTCCAGACGCCTCAAACGTGCGTCTGGCTCGCATAGAACTGCAAAAAATTGTACATTTTTGTTCCTGGCTAAATTCTAAAAACGCTAAAGCTAGATGGCCGGCGCCGAGAAGTCTCAAACGTGCGTCAGGCTCGCATAGAACTGCAAAAAATTGCACATTTTTGTTCCTGGCTAAATCCTAAAAACGCTATAGCTAGCTGGCCCGCGCCGAGACGCGTCTCCAGACGCCTCAAACGTGCGTCTGGCTCGCATAGAACTGCAAAAAATTGCACATTTCTGTTCCTGGCTAAATTATAAAAACGCTCTTGCTAGCTGGCCCGCGCCGAGAAGCGTCTCCAGACGCCTGAAACGTGCGTCTGGCTCGCATAGAACTGCAAAAATTTGCACATTTCTGTTCCTGGCTAAATTATGAAAACGCTCTTGCTAGCTGGCCCGCGCCGAGACGCGTCTCCAGACGCCTCAAACGTGCGTCTGGCTCGCATAGAACTGCAAAAAATTGCACATTTTTGTTCCTGGCTAAATACTAAAAACACTATAGCTAGCCTGCCCGCGCCGAGACGCGTCTCCAGACGCCTCAAACGTGCGTCTGGCTCGCATAGAACTGCAAAAAATTGCACATTTTTGTTCCTGGCTAAATTTTAAAAACGCTATAGCTAGCTGGACCGCGCCGAGACGCGTCTCCAGACGCCTCAAACGTGCGTCTGGCTCGCATAGAACTGCAAAAATTGTACATTTTTGTTCCTGGCTAAATTCTAAAAACGCTAAAGCTAGCTGGCCGGCGCCGAGACGCCTCAAACGTGCGTCAGGCTCGCATAGAACTGCAAAAAATTGCACATTTTTGTTCCTGGCTAAATCCTAAAAACGCTATAGCTAGCTGGCCCGCGCCGAGACGCGACTCCAGACGCCTCAAACGTGCGTCTGGCTCGCATAGAACTGCAAAAAATTGCACATTTCTGTTCCTGGCTAAATTATAAAAACGCTCTTGCTAGCTGGCCCGCGCCGAGACGCGTCGCCAGACGCCTCAAACGTGCTTCTGGCTCGCATAGAACTGCAAAAAATTGCACGTTTTTTGTCCTGGCTAAATTCTAAAAACGCTATAGCTAGCTGGCCCGCGCCGAGACGCGTCTCCAGACGCCTCAAACGTGCGTCTGGCTCGCATAGAACTGCAAAAACTTGCACATTTTTGTTCCTGGCTAAATTCTAAAAACGCTATAGCTAGCTGGCCCGCGCCGAGACGCGTCTCCAGACGCCTCAAACGTGCGTCTGGCTCGCATAGTACTGCAAAAAATTGCACATTTTTATTCCTGGCTAAATTCTAAAAACGCTATAGCTAGCTGGCCCGCGCCGAGACGCGTCTCCAGACGCCTCAAACGTGCGTCTGGCTCGCAAAAAACTGCAAAAAATTGCACATTTTTATTCCTGGCTAAATTCTAAAAACGCTATAGCTAGCTGGCCCGCGCCGAGACGCGTCTCCAGACGCCTCAAACGTGCGACTGGCTCGCATAGAACTGCAAATAATTGCACATTTTTGTTCCTGGCTAAATTCTAAAAACGCTATAGCTAGCTGGCCCGCGCCGAGACGCGTCTCCAGACGCCTCAAACGTGCGTCTGGCTCGCATAGAACTGCAAAAAATTGCACATTTTTGTTCCTGGCTAAATTCTAAAAACGCTATAGCTAGCAGGCCCGCGCCGAGACGCGTCTCCAGACGCCTCAAACGTGCGTCTGGCTCGCATAGAACTGCAAAAAAATGCACATTTTTGTCCCTGGCTAAATTCTAAAAACGCTATAGCTAGCTGGCCCGCGTCGAGACGCGTCTCCAGACGCCTCAAACGTGCGTCTGGCTCGCATAGAACTGCAAAAAATTGCACATTTTTGTTCCTGGCTAAATTCTAAAAACGCTATAGCTAGCTGGCCCGCGCCGAGACGCGTCTCCAGACGCCTCAAACGTGCGTCTGGCTCGCATAGAACTGCAAAAAATTGCACATTTTTGTTCCTGGCTAAATTCTTAAAACGCTATAGCTAGCTGGCCCGCGCCGAGACGCGTCTCCAGACGCCTAAAACGTGCGTCTGGCTCGCATAGAACTGCAAAAAATTGCACATTTTTGTTACTGGCTAAATTCTAAAAACGCTATAGCTAGCTGGCCGGCGCCGAGACGCGTCTCCAGACGCCTCAAACGTGCGTCTGGCTCGCATAGAACTGCAAAAAATTGCACTTTTTTGTTCCTGGCTAAATTCTAAAAGCGCTATAGCTAGCTGGCCCGCGCCGAGACGCGTCTCCAGACGCCTCAAACGTGCGTCTGGCTCGCAAAGAACTGCAAAAAGTTGCACATTTTTGTTCCTGGCTAAATTCTAAAAACGCTATAGCTAGCTGGCCCGCGTCGAGACGCGTCTCCAGACGCCTCAAACGTGCGTCTGGCTCGCATAGAACTACAAAAAATTGCACATTTTTGTTCCTGGCTAAATTCTAAAAACGCTATAGCTAGCTGGCCCGCGTCGAGACGCGTCTCCAGACGCCTCAAACGTGCGTCTGGCTCGCATAGAACTGCAAAAAATTGCACATTTTTGTTCCTGGCTAAATTCTAAAAGCGCTATAGCTAGCTGGCACGTGTCGAGACGCGTCTCCAGACGCCTCAAACGTGCGTCTGGCTCGCATAGAACTGCAAAAAATTGCACATTTTTGTTCCTGGCTAAATTCTAGAAACGCTATAGCTAGCTGGCCCGCGTCGAGACGCGTCTCCAGACGCCTCAAACGTGCGTCTGGCTCGCATAGAACTGCAAAAAATTGCACATTTTTGTTCCTGGGTAAATTCTAAAAACGCTATAGCTAGCTGGCCCGCGCCGATACGCGTCTCCAGACGCCTCAAACGTGCGTCTGGCTCGCATAGAACTGCAAAAAATTGCACATTTTAGTTCCTGGCTACATTCTAAAAGCGCTATAGCTAGCTGGCCCGCGCCGAGACGCGTCTCCAGACGCCTCAAACGTGCGTCTGGCTCGCATAGAACTGCAAAAAATTGCACATTTTTGTTCCTGGCTAAATTCTAAAAACGCTATAGCTAGCTGGCACGCGTCGAGACGCGTCTCCAGACGCCTCAAACGTGCGTCTGGCTCGCATAGAACTGCAAAAAATTGCACATTTTTGTTCCTGGCTAAATTCTTAAAACGCTATAGCTAGCTGGCCCGCGCCGAGACGCGTCTCCAGACGCCTCAAACGTGCGTCTGGCTCGCATAGAACTGCAAAAAATTGCACATTTTTGTTACTGGCTAAATTCTAAAAACGCTATAGCTAGCTGGCCGGCGCCGAGATGCGTCTCCAGACGCCTCAAACGTGCGTCTGGCTCGCATAGAACTGCAAAAAATTGCACATTTTTGTTACTGGCTAAATTCTAAAAACGCTATAGCTAGCTGGCCGGCGCCGAGACGCGTCTCCAGACGCCTCAAACGTGCGTCTGGCTCGCATAGAACTGCAAAAAATTGCACATTTTTGTTCCTGGCTAAATTCTAAAAGCGCTATAGCTAGCTGGCCCGCGCCGAGACGCGTCTCCAGACGCCTCAAACGTGCGTCTGGCTCGCAAAGAACTGCAAAAAATTGCACATTTTTGTTCCTGGCTAAATTCTAAAAACGCTATAGCTAGCTGGCCCGCGCCGAGACGCGTCTCCAGACGCCTCAAACGTGCGTCTGGCTCGCATAGAACTGCAAAAAATTGCACATTTTTGTTCCTGGCTAAATTCTAAAAACGCTATAGCTAGCTGGCCGGCGCCGAGACGCGTCTCCAGACGCCTCAAACGTGCGTCTGGCTCGCATAGAACTGCAAAAAATTGCACATTTTTGTTCCTGGCTAAATTCTAAAAACGCTATAGCTAGCTGGCACGCGTCGAGACGCGTCTCCAGACGCCTCAAACGTGCGTCTGGCTCGCATAGAACTGCAAAAAATTGCACATTTTTGTTCCTGGCTAAATTCTAAAAACGCTATAGCTAGCTGGCCCGCACCGAGACGCGACTCCAGACGCCTCAAACGTGCGTCTGGCTCGCATAGAACTGCAAAAAAATGCACATTTTTGTTCCTGGCTAAATTCTTAAAACGCTATAGCTAGCTGGCCCGCGCCGAGACGCGTCTCCAGACGCCTCAAACGTGCGTCTGGCTCGCATAGAACTGCAAAAAATTGCACATTTTTGTTACTGGCTAAATTCTAAAAACGCTATAGCTAGCTGGCCGGCGCCGAGACGCGTCTCCAGACGCCTCAAACGTGCGTCTGGCTCGCATAGAACTGCAAAAAATTGCACATTTTTGTTCCTGGCTAAATTCTAAAAACGCTATAGCTAGCTGGCACGCGTCGAGACGCGTCTCCAGACGCCTCAAACGTGGTCTGGCTCGCATAGAACTGCAAAAAATTGCACGTTTTTGTTCCTGGCTAAATTCTAAAAACGCTATAGCTAGCTGGCCCGCGTCGAGACGCGTCTCCAGACGCCTCAAACGTGCGTCTGGCTCGCATAGAACTGCAAAAAATTGCACATTTTTGTTCCTGGCTAAATTCTAAAAACGCTATAGCTAGCTGGCACGCGTCGAGACGCGTCTCCAGACGCCTCAAACGTGCGTCTGGCTCGCATAGAACTGCAAAAAATTGCACATTTTTGTTCCTGGCTAAATTCTAAAAACGCTATAGCTAGCTGGCCCGCACCGAGACGCGACTCCAGACGCCTCAAACGTGCGTCTGGCTCGCATAGAACTGCAAAAAAATGCACATTTTTGTTCCTGGCTAAATTCTTAAAACGCTATAGCTAGCTGGCCCGCGCCGAGACGCGTCTCCAGACGCCTCAAACGTGCGTCTGGCTCGCATAGAACTGCAAAAAATTGCACATTTTTGTTACTGGCTAAATTCTAAAAACGCTATAGCTAGCTGGCCGGCGCCGAGACGCGTCTCCAGACGCCTCAAACGTGCGTCTGGCTCGCATAGAACTGCAAAAAATTGCACATTTTTGTTCCTGGCTAAATTCTAAAAACGCTATAGCTAGCTGGCACGCGTCGAGACGCGTCTCCAGACGCCTCAAACGTGGTCTGGCTCGCATAGAACTGCAAAAAATTGCACGTTTTTGTTCCTGGCTAAATTCTAAAAACGCTATAGCTAGCTGGCCCGCGTCGAGACGCGTCTCCAGACGCCTCAAACGTGCGTCTGGCTCGCATAGAACTGCAAAAAATTGCACATTTTTGTTACTGGCTAAATTCTAAAAACGCTATAGCTAGCTGGCCGGCGCCGAGACGCGTCTCCAGACGCCTCAAACGTGCGTCTGGCTCGCATAGAACTGCAAAAAATTGCACATTTTTGTTCCTGGCTATATTCTAAAAGCGCTATAGCTAGCTGGCCCGCGCCGAGACGCGTCTCCAGACGCCTCAAACGTGCGTCTGGCTCGCAAAGAACTGCAAAAAATTGCACATTTTTGTTCCTGGCTAAATTCTAAAAACGCTATAGCTAGCTGGCCCGCGTCGAGACGCGTCTCCAGACGCCTCAAACGTGCGTCTGGCTCGCATAGAACTGCAAAAAATTGCACATTTTTGTTCCTGGCTAAATTCTAAAAACGCTATAGCTAGCTGGCCCGCGCCGAGACGCGTCTCCAGACGCCTCAAACGTGCGTCTGGCTCGCATAGAACTGCAAAAAAATGCACATTTTTGTTCCTGGCTAAATTCTAAAAACGCTATAGCTAGCTGGCACGCGTCGAGACGCGTCTCCAGACGCCTCAAACGTGCGTCTGGCTCGCATAGAACTGCAAAAAATTGCACATTTTTGTTCCTGGCTAAATATCAAAAACGCTATAGCTAGCTGGCCCGCGCCGAGACGCGTCTCCAGACGCCTCAAACGTGCGGCTGGCTCGCATAGAACTGCAAAAAATTGGACATTTTTGTTCCTGGCAAAATTCTAAAAACGCTATAGCTAGCTGGCCCGCGCTGAGACGCGTCTCCAGACGCCTCAAACGTGCGTCTGGCTCGCATAGAACTGCAAAAAATTGCACATTTTTGTTTCTGGCTAAATATCAAAAACGCTATAGCTAGCTGGCCCGCGTCGAGACGCGTCTCCAGACGCCTCAAACGTGCGTCTGGCTCGCATAGAACTGCAAAAAAATGCACATTTTTGTTACTGGCTAAATTCTAAAAACGCTATAGCTAGCTGGCCGGCGCCGAGACGCGTCTCCAGACGCCTCAAACGTGCGTCTGGCTCGCATAGAACTGCAAAAAATTGCACATTTTTGTTCCTGGCTAAATTCTAAAAGCGCTATAGCTAGCTGGCCCGCGCCGAGACGCGTCTCCAGACGCCTCAAACGTGCGTCTGGCTCACAAAGAACTGCAAAAAATTGCACATTTTTGTTCCTGGCTAAATTCTAAAAACGCTATAGCTAGCTGGCCCGCGTCGAGACGCGTCTCCAGACGCCTCAAACGTGCGTCTGGCTCGCATAGAACTACAAAAATTTGCACATTTTTGTTCCTGGCTAAATTCTAAAAACGCTAAAGCTAGCTGGCCCGCGCCGAGACGCGTCTCCAGACGCCTCAAACGTGCGTCTGGCCCGCATAGAACTGCAAAAAATTGCACATTTTTGTTCCTGGCTAAATTCTAAAAACGCTATAGCTAGCTGGCACGCGTCGAGACGCGTCTCCAGACGCCTCAAACGTGGTCTGGCTCGCATAGAACTGCAAAAAATTGCACATTTTTGTTCCTTGCTAAATTCTAAAAACGCTATAGCTAGCTGGCCCGCGTCGAGACGCGTCTCCAGACGCCTCAAACGTGCGTCTGGCTCGCATAGAACTGCAAAAAATTGCACATTTTTGTTACTGGCTAAATTCTAAAAACGCTATAGCTAGCTGGCCGGCGCCGAGACGCGTCTCCAGACGCCTCAAACGTGCGTCTGGCTCGCATAGAACTGCAAAAAATTGCACATTTTTGTTCCTGGCTATATTCTAAAAGCGCTATAGCTAGCTGGCCCGCGCCGAGACGCGTCTCCAGACGCCTCAAACGTGCGTCTGGCTCGCAAAAAACTGCAAAAAATTGCACATTTTTGTTCCTGGCTAAATTCTAAAAACGCTATAGCTAGCTGGCCCGCGTCGAGACGCGTCTCCAGACGCCTCAAACGTGCGTCTGGCTCGCATAGAACTGCAAAAAATTGCACATTTTTGTTCCTGGCTAAATTCTAAAAACGCTATAGCTAGCTGGCCCGCGCCGAGACGCGTCTCCAGACGCCTCAAACGTGCGTCTGGCTCGCATAGAACTGCAAAAAAATGCACATTTTTGTTCTTGGCTAAATTCTAAAAACGCTATAGCTAGCTGGCACGCGTCGAGACGCGTCTCCAGACGCCTCAAACGTGCGTCTGGCTCGCATAGAACTGCAAAAAATTGCACATTTTTGTTCCTGGCTAAATATCAAAAACGCTATAGCTAGCTGGCCCGCGCCGAGACGCGTCTCCAGACGCCTCAATCGTGCGGCTGGCTCGCATAGAACTGCAAAAAATTGGACATTTTTGTTCCTGGCAAAATTCTAAAAACGCTATAGCTAGCTGGCCCGCGCTGAGACGCGTCTCCAGACGCCTCAAACGTGCGTCTGGCTCGCATAGAACTGCAAAAAATTGCACATTTTTGTTCCTGGCTAAATTCTTAAAACGCTATAGCTAGCTGGCCCGCGCCGAGACGCGTCTCCAGACGCCTCAAACGTGCGTCTGGCTCGCATAGAACTGCAAAAAAATGCACATTTTTGTTACTGGCTAAATTCTAAAAACGCTATAGCTAGCTGGCCGGCGCCGAGACGCGTCTCCAGACGCCTCAAACGTGCGTCTGGCTCGCATAGAACTGCAAAAAATTGCACATTTTTGTTCCTGGCTAAATTCTAAAAGCGCTATAGCTAGCTGGCCCGCGCCGAGACGCGTCTCCAGACGCCTCAAACGTGCGTCTGGCTCACAAAGAACTGCAAAAAATTGCACATTTTTGTTCCTGGCTAAATTCTAAAAACGCTATAGCTAGCTGGCCCGCGTCGAGACGCGTCTCCAGACGCCTCAAACGTGCGTCTGGCTCGCATAGAACTACAAAAATTTGCACATTTTTGTTCCTGGCTAAATTCTAAAAACGCTAAAGCTAGCTGGCCCGCGCCGAGACGCGTCTCCAGACGCCTCAAACGTGCGTCTGGCCCGCATAGAACTGCAAAAAATTGCACATTTTTGTTCCTGGCTAAATTCTAAAAGCGCTATAGCTAGCTGGCCCGCGCCGAGACGCGTCTCCAGACGCCTCAAACGTGCGTCTGGCTCACAAAGAACTGCAAAAAATTGCACATTTTTGTTCCTGGCTAAATTCTAAAAACGCTATAGCTAGCTGGCCCGCGTCGAGACGCGTCTCCAGACGCCTCAAACGTGCGTCTGGCTCGCATAGAACTGCAAAAAATTGCACATTTTTGTTCCTGGCTAAATTCTTAAAACGCTATAGCTAGCTGGCCCGCGCCGAGACGCGTCTCCAGACGCCTAAAACGTGCGTCTGGCTCGCATAGAACTGCAAAAAATTGCACATTTTTGTTCCTGGCTAAATTCTAAAAACGCTATAGCTAGCTGGCCGGCGCCGAGACGCGTCTCCAGACGCCTCAAACGTGCGTCTGGCTCGCATAGAACTGCAAAAAATTGCACTTTTTTGTTCCTGGCTAAATTCTAAAAGCGCTATAGCTAGCTGGCCCGCGCCGAGACGCGTCTCCAGACGCCTCAAACGTGCGTCTGGCTCGCAAAGAACTGCAAAAAGTTGCACATTTTTGTTCCTGGCTAAATTCTAAAAACGCTATAGCTAGCTGGCCCGCGTCGAGACGCGTCTCCAGACGCCTCAAAGGTGCGTCTGGCTCGCATAGAACTACAAAAAATTGCACATTTTTGTTCCTGGCTAAATTCTAAAAACGCTATAGCTAGCTGGCCCGCGTCGAGACGCGTCTCCAGACGCCTCAAACGTGCGTCTGGCTCGCATAGAACTGCAAAAAATTGCACATTTTTGTTCCTGGCTAAATTCTAAAAACGCTATAGCTAGCTGGCACGTGTCGAGACGCGTCTCCAGACGCCTCAAACGTGCGTCTGGCTCGCATAGAACTGCAAAAAATTGCACATTTTTGTTCCTGGCTAAATTCTAGAAACGCTATAGCTAGCTGGCCCGCGTCGAGACGCGTCTCCAGACGCCTCAAACGTGCGTCTGGCTCGCATAGAACTGCAAAAAATTGCACATTTTTGTTCCTGGGTAAATTCTAAAAACGCTATAGCTAGCTGGCCCGCGCCGATACGCGTCTCCAGACGCCTCAAACGTGCGTCTGGCTCGCATAGAACTGCAAAAAATTGCACATTTTAGTTCCTGGCTACATTCTAAAAGCGCTATAGCTAGCTGGCCCGCGCCGAGACGCGTCTCCAGACGCCTCAAACGTGCGTCTGGCTCGCATAGAACTGCAAAAAATTGCACATTTTTGTTCCTGGCTAAATTCTAAAAACGCTATAGCTAGCTGGCACGCGTCGAGACGCGTCTCCAGACGCCTCAAACGTGCGTCTGGCTCGCATAGAACTGCAAAAAATTGCACATTTTTGTTCCTGGCTAAATTCTTAAAACGCTATAGCTAGCTGGCCCGCGCCGAGACGCGTCTCCAGACGCCTCAAACGTGCGTCTGGCTCGCATAGAACTGCAAAAAATTGCACATTTTTGTTACTGGCTAAATTCTAAAAACGCTATAGCTAGCTGGCCGGCGCCGAGATGCGTCTCCAGACGCCTCAAACGTGCGTCTGGCTCGCATAGAACTGCAAAAAATTGCACATTTTTGTTACTGGCTAAATTCTAAAAACGCTATAGCTAGCTGGCCGGCGCCGAGACGCGTCTCCAGACGCCTCAAACGTGCGTCTGGCTCGCATAGAACTGCAAAAAATTGCACATTTTTGTTCCTGGCTAAATTTTAAAAGCGCTATAGCTAGCTGGCCCGCGCCGAGACGCGTCTCCAGACGCCTCAAACGTGCGTCTGGCTCGCATAGAACTGCAAAAAATTGCACATTTTTGTTCCTGGCTAAATTCTAAAAACGCTATAGCTAGCTGGCACGCGTCGAGACGCGTCTCCAGACGCCTCAAACGTGCGTCTGGCTCGCATAGAACTGCAAAAAATTGCACATTTTTGTTCCTGGCTAAATTCTAAAAACGCTATAGCTAGCTGGCCCGCTCCGAGACGCGACTCCAGACGCCTCAAACGTGCGTCTGGCTCGCATAGAACTGCAAAAAAATGCACATTTTTGTTCCTGGCTAAATTCTTAAAACGCTATAGCTAGCTGGCCCGCGCCGAGACGCGTCTCCAGACGCCTCAAACGTGCGTCTGGCTCGCATAGAACTGCAAAAAATTGCACATTTTTGTTACTGGCTAAATTCTAAAAACGCTATAGCTAGCTGGCCGGCGCCGAGACGCGTCTCCAGACGCCTCAAACGTGCGTCTGGCTCGCATAGAACTGCAAAAAATTGCACATTTTTGTTCCTGGCTAAATTCTAAAAACGCTATAGCTAGCTGGCACGCGTCGAGACGCGTCTCCAGACGCCTCAAACGTGGACTGGCTCGCATAGAACTGCAAAAAATTGCACATTTTTGTTCCTGGCTAAATTCTAAAAACGCTATAGCTAGCTGGCCCGCGTCGAGACGCGTCTCCAGACGCCTCAAACGTGCGTCTGGCTCGCATAGAACTGCAAAAAATTGCACATTTTTGTTACTGGCTAAATTCTAAAAACGCTATAGCTAGCTGGCCGGCGCCGAGACGCGTCTCCAGACGCCTCAAACGTGCGTCTGGCTCGCATAGAACTGCAAAAAATTGCACATTTTTGTTCCTGGCTATATTCTAAAAGCGCTATAGCTAGCTGGCCCGCGCCGAGACGCGTCTCCAGACGCCTCAAACGTGCGTCTGGCTCGCAAAGAACTGCAAAAAATTGCACATTTTTGTTCCTGGCTAAATTCTAAAAACGCTATAGCTAGCTGGCCCGCGTCGAGACGCGTCTCCAGACGCCTCAAACGTGCGTCTGGCTCGCATAGAACTGCAAAAAATTGCACATTTTTGTTCCTGGCTAAATTCTAAAAACGCTATAGCTAGCTGGCCCGCGCCGAGACGCGTCTCCAGACGCCTCAAACGTGCGTCTGGCTCGCATAGAACTGCAAAAAAATGCACATTTTTGTTCCTGGCTAAATTCTAAAAACGCTATAGCTAGCTGGCACGCGTCGAGACGCGTCTCCAGACGCCTCAAACGTGCGTCTGGCTCGCATAGAACTGCAAAACATTGCACATTTTTGTTCCTGGCTAAATATCAAAAACGCTATAGCTAGCTGGCCCGCGTCGAGACGCGTCTCCAGACGCCTCAAACGTGCGTCTGGCTCGCATAGAACTGCAAAAAATTGCACATTTTTGTTCCTGGCTAAATTCTTAAAACGCTATAGCTAGCTGGCCCGCGCCGAGACGCGTCTCCAGACGCCTCAAACGTGCGTCTGGCTCGCATAGAACTGCAAAAAATTGCACATTTTTGTTCCTGGCTATATTCTAAAAGCGCTATAGCTAGCTGGCCCGCGCCGAGACGCGTCTCCAGACGCCTCAAACGTGCGTCTGGCTCGCAAAGAACTGCAAAAAATTGCACATTTTTGTTCCTGGCTAAATTCTAAAAACGCTATAGCTAGCTGGCCCGCGTCGAGACGCGTCTCCAGACGCCTCAAACGTGCGTCTGGCTCGCATAGAACTGCAAAAAATTGCACATTTTTGTTCCTGGCTAAATTCTAAAAACGCTATAGCTAGCTGGCCCGCGACGAGACGCGTCTCCAGACGCCTCAAACGTGCGTCTGGCTCGCATAGAACTGCAAAAAAATGCACATTTTTGTTCCTGGCTAAATTCTAAAAACGCTATAGCTAGCTGGCACGCGTCGAGACGCGTCTCCAGACGCCTCAAACGTGCGTCTGGCTCGCATAGAACTGCAAAAAATTGCACATTTTTGTTCCTGGCTAAATATCAAAAACGCTATAGCTAGCTGGCCCGCGTCGAGACGCGTCTCCAGACGCCTCAAACGTGCGTCTGGCTCGCATAGAACTGCAAAAAATTGCACATTTTTGTTCCTGGCTAAATTCTTAAAACGCTATAGCTAGCTGGCCCGCGCCGAGACGCGTCTCCAGACGCCTCAAACGTGCGTCTGGCTCGCATAGAACTGCAAAAAAATGCACATTTTTGTTCCTGGCTAAATTCTAAAAACGCTATAGCTAGCTGGCACGCGTCGAGACGCGTCTCCAGACGCCTCAAACGTGCGTCTGGCTCGCATAGAACTGCAAAAAATTGCACATTTTTGTTCCTGGCTAAATATCAAAAACGCTATAGCTAGCTGGCCCGCGCCGAGACGCGTCTCCAGACGTCTCAAACGTGCGGCTGGCTCGCATAGAACTGCAAAAAATTGGACATTTTTGTTCCTGGCAAAATTCTAAAAACGCTATAGCTAGCTGGCCCGCGCTGAGACGCGTCTCCAGACGCCTCAAACGTGCGTCTGGCTCGCATAGAACTGCAAAAAATTGCACATTTTTGTTCCTGGCTAAATTCTTAAAACGCTATAGCTAGCTGGCCCGCGCCGAGACGCGTCTCCAGACGCCTCAAACGTGCGTCTGGCTCGCATAGAACTGCAAAAAAATGCACATTTTTGTTACTGGCTAAATTCTAAAAACGCTATAGCTAGCTGGCCGGCGCCGAGACGCGTCTCCAGACGCCTCAAACGTGCGTCTGGCTCGCATAGAACTGCAAAAAATTGCACATTTTTGTTCCTGGCTAAATTCTAAAAGCGCTATAGCTAGCTGGCCCGCGCCGAGACGCGTCTCCAGACGCCTCAAACGTGCGTCTGGCTCACAAAGAACTGCAAAAAATTGCACATTTTTGTTCCTGGCTAAATTCTAAAAACGCTATAGCTAGCTGGCCCGCGTCGAGACGCGTCTCCAGACGCCTCAAACGTGCGTCTGGCTCGCATAGAACTACAAAAATTTGCACATTTTTGTTCCTGGCTAAATTCTAAAAACGCTAAAGCTAGCTGGCCCGCGCCGAGACGCGTCTCCAGACGCCTCAAACGTGCGTCTGGCCCGCATAGAACTGCAAAAAATTGCACATTTTTGTTCCTGGCTAAATTCTAAAAGCGCTATAGCTAGCTGGCCCGCGCCGAGACGCGTCTCCAGACGCCTCAAGCGTGCGTCTGGCTCACAAAGAACTGCAAAAAATTGCACATTTTTGTTCCTGGCTAAATTCTAAAAACGCTATAGCTAGCTGGCCCGCGTCGAGACGCGTCTCCAGACGCCTCAAACGTGCGTCTGGCTCGCATAGAACTGCAAAAAATTGCACATTTTTGTTCCTGGCTAAATTCTTAAAACGCTATAGCTAGCTGGCCCGCGCCGAGACGCGTCTCCAGACGCCTAAAACGTGCGTCTGGCTCGCATAGAACTGCAAAAAATTGCACATTTTTGTTCCTGGCTAAATTCTAAAAACGCTATAGCTAGCTGGCCGGCGCCGAGACGCGTCTCCAGACGCCTCAAACGTGCGTCTGGCTCGCATAGAACTGCAAAAAATTGCACTTTTTTGTTCCTGGCTAAATTCTAAAAGCGCTATAGCTAGCTGGCCCGCGCCGAGACGCGTCTCCAGACGCCTCAAACGTGCGTCTGGCTCGCAAAGAACTGCAAAAAGTTGCACATTTTTGTTCCTGGCTAAATTCTAAAAACGCTATAGCTAGCTGGCCCGCGTCGAGACGCGTCTCCAGACGCCTCAAAGGTGCGTCTGGCTCGCATAGAACTACAAAAAATTGCACATTTTTGTTCCTGGCTAAATTCTAAAAACGCTATAGCTAGCTGGCCCGCGTCGAGACGCGTCTCCAGACGCCTCAAACGTGCGTCTGGCTCGCATAGAACTGCAAAAAATTGCACATTTTTGTTCCTGGCTAAATTCTAAAAACGCTATAGCTAGCTGGCACGTGTCGAGACGCGTCTCCAGACGCCTCAAACGTGCGTCTGGCTCGCATAGAACTGCAAAAAATTGCACATTTTTGTTCCTGGCTAAATTCTAGAAACGCTATAGCTAGCTGGCCCGCGTCGAGACGCGTCTCCAGACGCCTCAAACGTGCGTCTGGCTCGCATAGAACTGCAAAAAATTGCACATTTTTGTTCCTGGGTAAATTCTAAAAACGCTATAGCTAGCTGGCCCGCGCCGATACGCGTCTCCAGACGCCTCAAACGTGCGTCTGGCTCGCATAGAACTGCAAAAAATTGCACATTTTAGTTCCTGGCTACATTCTAAAAGCGCTATAGCTAGCTGGCCCGCGCCGAGACGCGTCTCCAGACGCCTCAAACGTGCGTCTGGCTCGCATAGAACTGCAAAAAATTGCACATTTTTGTTCCTGGCTAAATTCTAAAAACGCTATAGCTAGCTGGCACGCGTCGAGACGCGTCTCCAGACGCCTCAAACGTGCGTCTGGCTCGCATAGAACTGCAAAAAATTGCACATTTTTGTTCCTGGCTAAATTCTTAAAACGCTATAGCTAGCTGGCCCGCGCCGAGACGCGTCTCCAGACGCCTCAAACGTGCGTCTGGCTCGCATAGAACTGCAAAAAATTGCACATTTTTGTTACTGGCTAAATTCTAAAAACGCTATAGCTAGC
Source organism: Lacanobia wlatinum (assembly GCA_947578705.1). Taxonomy (NCBI): domain Eukaryota; kingdom Metazoa; phylum Arthropoda; class Insecta; order Lepidoptera; family Noctuidae; genus Lacanobia; species Lacanobia wlatinum. Next base: position 28,506,134 of record OX388034.1, read on the forward strand.
TGGCCGGCGCCGAGATGCGTCTCCAGACGCCTCAAACGTGCGTCTGGCTCGCATAGAACTGCAAAAAATTGCACATTTTTGTTACTGGCTAAATTCTAAAAACGCTATAGCTAGCTGGCCGGCGCCGAGACGCGTCTCCAGACGCCTCAAACGTGCGTCTGGCTCGCATAGAACTGCAAAAAATTGCACATTTTTGTTCCTGGCTAAATTTTAAAAGCGCTATAGCTAGCTGGCCCGCGCCGAGACGCGTCTCCAGACGCCTCAAACGTGCGTCTGGCTCGCATAGAACTGCAAAAAATTGCACATTTTTGTTCCTGGCTAAATTCTAAAAACGCTATAGCTAGCTGGCACGCGTCGAGACGCGTCTCCAGACGCCTCAAACGTGCGTCTGGCTCGCATAGAACTGCAAAAAATTGCACATTTTTGTTCCTGGCTAAATTCTAAAAACGCTATAGCTAGCTGGCCCGCTCCGAGACGCGACTCCAGACGCCTCAAACGTGCGTCTGGCTCGCATAGAACTGCAAAAAAATGCACATTTTTGTTCCTGGCTAAATTCTTAAAACGCTATAGCTAGCTGGCCCGCGCCGAGACGCGTCTCCAGACGCCTCAAACGTGCGTCTGGCTCGCATAGAACTGCAAAAAATTGCACATTTTTGTTACTGGCTAAATTCTAAAAACGCTATAGCTAGCTGGCCGGCGCCGAGACGCGTCTCCAGACGCCTCAAACGTGCGTCTGGCTCGCATAGAACTGCAAAAAATTGCACATTTTTGTTCCTGGCTAAATTCTAAAAACGCTATAGCTAGCTGGCACGCGTCGAGACGCGTCTCCAGACGCCTCAAACGTGGACTGGCTCGCATAGAACTGCAAAAAATTGCACATTTTTGTTCCTGGCTAAATTCTAAAAACGCTATAGCTAGCTGGCCCGCGTCGAGACGCGTCTCCAGACGCCTCAAACGTGCGTCTGGCTCGCATAGAACTGCAAAAAATTGCACATTTTTGTTACTGGCTAAATTCTAAAAACGCTATAGCTAGCTGGCCGGCGCCGAGACGCGTCTCCAGACGCCTCAAACGTGCGTCTGGCTCGCATAGAACTGCAAAAAATTGCACATTTTTGTTCCTGGCTATATTCTAAAAGCGCTATAGCTAGCTGGCCCGCGCCGAGACGCGTCTCCAGACGCCTCAAACGTGCGTCTGGCTCGCAAAGAACTGCAAAAAATTGCACATTTTTGTTCCTGGCTAAATTCTAAAAACGCTATAGCTAGCTGGCCCGCGTCGAGACGCGTCTCCAGACGCCTCAAACGTGCGTCTGGCTCGCATAGAACTGCAAAAAATTGCACATTTTTGTTCCTGGCTAAATTCTAAAAACGCTATAGCTAGCTGGCCCGCGCCGAGACGCGTCTCCAGACGCCTCAAACGTGCGTCTGGCTCGCATAGAACTGCAAAAAAATGCACATTTTTGTTCCTGGCTAAATTCTAAAAACGCTATAGCTAGCTGGCACGCGTCGAGACGCGTCTCCAGACGCCTCAAACGTGCGTCTGGCTCGCATAGAACTGCAAAACATTGCACATTTTTGTTCCTGGCTAAATATCAAAAACGCTATAGCTAGCTGGCCCGCGTCGAGACGCGTCTCCAGACGCCTCAAACGTGCGTCTGGCTCGCATAGAACTGCAAAAAATTGCACATTTTTGTTCCTGGCTAAATTCTTAAAACGCTATAGCTAGCTGGCCCGCGCCGAGACGCGTCTCCAGACGCCTCAAACGTGCGTCTGGCTCGCATAGAACTGCAAAAAATTGCACATTTTTGTTCCTGGCTATATTCTAAAAGCGCTATAGCTAGCTGGCCCGCGCCGAGACGCGTCTCCAGACGCCTCAAACGTGCGTCTGGCTCGCAAAGAACTGCAAAAAATTGCACATTTTTGTTCCTGGCTAAATTCTAAAAACGCTATAGCTAGCTGGCCCGCGTCGAGACGCGTCTCCAGACGCCTCAAACGTGCGTCTGGCTCGCATAGAACTGCAAAAAATTGCACATTTTTGTTCCTGGCTAAATTCTAAAAACGCTATAGCTAGCTGGCCCGCGACGAGACGCGTCTCCAGACGCCTCAAACGTGCGTCTGGCTCGCATAGAACTGCAAAAAAATGCACATTTTTGTTCCTGGCTAAATTCTAAAAACGCTATAGCTAGCTGGCACGCGTCGAGACGCGTCTCCAGACGCCTCAAACGTGCGTCTGGCTCGCATAGAACTGCAAAAAATTGCACATTTTTGTTCCTGGCTAAATATCAAAAACGCTATAGCTAGCTGGCCCGCGTCGAGACGCGTCTCCAGACGCCTCAAACGTGCGTCTGGCTCGCATAGAACTGCAAAAAATTGCACATTTTTGTTCCTGGCTAAATTCTTAAAACGCTATAGCTAGCTGGCCCGCGCCGAGACGCGTCTCCAGACGCCTCAAACGTGCGTCTGGCTCGCATAGAACTGCAAAAAAATGCACATTTTTGTTCCTGGCTAAATTCTAAAAACGCTATAGCTAGCTGGCACGCGTCGAGACGCGTCTCCAGACGCCTCAAACGTGCGTCTGGCTCGCATAGAACTGCAAAAAATTGCACATTTTTGTTCCTGGCTAAATATCAAAAACGCTATAGCTAGCTGGCCCGCGCCGAGACGCGTCTCCAGACGTCTCAAACGTGCGGCTGGCTCGCATAGAACTGCAAAAAATTGGACATTTTTGTTCCTGGCAAAATTCTAAAAACGCTATAGCTAGCTGGCCCGCGCTGAGACGCGTCTCCAGACGCCTCAAACGTGCGTCTGGCTCGCATAGAACTGCAAAAAATTGCACATTTTTGTTCCTGGCTAAATTCTTAAAACGCTATAGCTAGCTGGCCCGCGCCGAGACGCGTCTCCAGACGCCTCAAACGTGCGTCTGGCTCGCATAGAACTGCAAAAAAATGCACATTTTTGTTACTGGCTAAATTCTAAAAACGCTATAGCTAGCTGGCCGGCGCCGAGACGCGTCTCCAGACGCCTCAAACGTGCGTCTGGCTCGCATAGAACTGCAAAAAATTGCACATTTTTGTTCCTGGCTAAATTCTAAAAGCGCTATAGCTAGCTGGCCCGCTCCGAGACGCGTCTCCAGACGCCTCAAACGTGCGTCTGGCTCACAAAGAACTGCAAAAAATTGCACATTTTTGTTCCTGGCTAAATTCTAAAAACGCTATAGCTAGCTGGCCCGCGTCGAGACGCGTCTCCAGACGCCTCAAACGTGCGTCTGGCTCGCATAGAACTACAAAAATTTGCACATTTTTGTTCCTGGCTAAATTCTAAAAACGCTAAAGCTAGCTGGCCCGCGCCGAGACGCGTCTCCAGACGCCTCAAACGTGCGTCTGGCCCGCATAGAACTGCAAAAAATTGCACATTTTTGTTCCTGGCTAAATTCTAAAAACGCTATAGCTAGCTGGCCCGCGCCGAGACGCGTCTCCAGACGCCTCAAACGTGCGTCTGGCTCGCATAGAACTGCAAAAAATTGGACATTTTTGTTCCTGGCTAAATTCTAAAAACGCTATAGCTAGCTGGCCCGCGCCGAGACGCGTCTCCAGACGCCTCAAACGTGCGTCTGGCTCGCAAAGAACTGCAAAAAATTGCACATTATTGTTCCTGGCTAAATTCTTAAAACGCTATAGCTAGTTGGCCCGCGCCGAGACGCGTCTCCAGACGCCTCAAACGTGCGTCTGGCTCGCATAGAACTGCAAAAAATTGCACATTTTTGTTACTGGCTAAATTCTAAAAACGCTATAGCTAGCTGGCCGGCGCCGAGACGCGTCTCCAGACGCCTCAAACGTGCGTCTGGCTCGCATAGAACTGCAAAAAATTGCACATTTTTGTTCCTGGCTAAATTCTAAAAGCGCTATAGCTGGCTGGCCCGCGCCGAGACGCGTCTCCAGACGCCTCAAACGTGCGTCTGGCTCGCAAAGAACTGCAAAAAATTGCACATTTTTGTTCCTGGCTAAATTCTAAAAACGCTATAGCTAGCTGGCCCGCGTCGAGACGCGTCTCCAGACGCCTCAAACGTGCGTCTGGCTCGCATAGAACTACAAAAAATTGCACATTTTTGTTCCTGGCTAAATTCTAAAAACGCTATAGCTAGCTGGCCCGCGCCGAGACGCGTCTCCAGACGCCTCAAACGCGCGTCTGGCCCGCATAGAACTGCAAAAAATTGCACATTCTTGTTCCTGGCTAAATTCTAAAAACGCTATAGCTAGCTGGCACGCGTCGAGACGCGTCTCCAGACGCCTCAAAAGTGCGTCTGGTTCGCAAAGAACTGCAAAAAATTACACATTTTTGTTCCTGGCTAAATTCTTAAAACGCTATAGCTAGCTGGCACGCGTCGAGACGCGTCTCCAGACGCCTCAAACGTGCGTCTGGCTCGCATAGAACTGCAAAAAATTGCACATTTTTGTTCCTGGCTAAATTCTAAAAACGCTATATCTAGCTGGCCCGCGTCGAGACGCGTCTCCAGACGCCTCAAACGTGCGTCTGGCTCGCATAGAACTGCAAAAAATTGCACATTTTTGTTCCTGGCTAAATTCTAAAAACGCTATAGCTAGCTGGCCCGCGCCGAGACGCGTCTCCAGACGCCTCAAACGTGCGGCTGGCTCGCATAGAACTGCAAAAAATTGCACATTTTAGTTCCTGGCTACATTCTAAAAGCGCTATAGCTAGCTGGCCCGCGCCGAGACGCGTCTCCAGACGCCTCAAACGTGCGTCTGGCTCGCATAGAACTGCAAAAAATTGCACATTTTTGTTCCTGGCTAAATTCTAAAAACGCTATAGCTAGCTGGCCCGCGCCGAGACGCGTCTCCAGACGCCTCAAACGTGCGTCTGGCTCGCATAGAACTGCAAAAAATTGGACATTTTTGTTGCTGGCTAAATTCTAAAAACGCTATAGCTAGCTGGCCCGCGCCGAGACGCGTCTTCAGACGCCTCAAACGTGCGTCTGGCTCGCATAGAACTGGAAAAAATTGCACATTTTTGTTCCTGGCTAAATTCTAAAAACGCTATAGCTAGCTGGCCCGCGCTGAGACGCGTCTCCAGACGCCTCAAACGTGTCAGTCACAAGTCGGTTCTTTATTAACGCAGTGTTTCTTAACGTGACCAAACTGTTGACAATGTAAGCACCGAACGACATCAACATCGTCAATAAAGCGGCAGGTAGCCCAATCAATAAATAATTTATCCTTGGTAGAAACTAAGTGTTTACGTACTGCGGAATCTAACTCGATGCCTATCCACTTACGACCGTTGTCTAACGAGCGCCTACGGATAATATTAGTAGACTTAATAAAGTCATCCTCTTTCATTTGAAGCTCATCTTTAATATTTTGGCGGTAAAGCGCGATCAGAAAAGCGCCATCATCCATTGAAGATGGTACATCCTTAACTAATACTCGAGGGCGTCTACCTTTTGGTTTTTCTAGTCGTTAACCAGCGGCCTTAATTGCGTCCACGGATTCCAATTTTTTAAGCTGATGTTCACTAGCGACACGTAGAACAACACCTGATTTCGCGGTTTTTTTCACGCCTGCAATTTGAAAACCGTCATCACAGGGCTTAATTGCTTTCATAAGCGCTTGTTTTGTCGCGGACGAAGTGCTATAATCAGCTGATCGAGCTGCGGTCGGATAAGCCACCACACACGGCAATGGTGGACGGGATTCCATAATTGCTGGAGCTACTTTTGGCAAGCGTAGTTTCAACGAGTCCGCATACGAAATTTTACAATAATATTGTTATTATTATTATTGACAGGATTGGGATTGACATAGTTATTCGACTTGATTTTTTCTAATTCGCGTTCCGTATTGGCTAACTTCATTTCGTTGCATGATGATTTTATGGCCAGCATAGAAACGATGGCCGTGACACGCTGTGTCATATCCATAATGGCAGATTTATTTGCTACGTTAATGCGAGAGCCCTGATCATTGACTAAGTCGTTAATTTTTGACAGGTAGGCTGACGCCTCGGAAACTAAGTCGCAGTAATCGGTATTGCTCACATTACTGATATTTAAAATCGGCGAGGATTTTTCCACGGTTTCGAAAGTTGGATGAACCCGTTTTGACCTATCATCGGGCAAAATGTATGATGGAGACATTTCGCTGAACAAGCGTTTCGAATTAGCGGAGGTCGCCACGGGCGACCTTTGGGTTTTTGTATTTCGACGAAATATATCTCCGCCACGATCTGGAGGGTCATCATTTGTTGACATCATGAATTACTTTATAACAACACGGATGAATTAAAAATATCAAAAGAACTAAACAAATAGATATCAATCGATTAAGTTATTTCGCGTTACCCACACACAAGAAAAATAAATGCACTTACCGAAAGCTGGAGAAATTGACTAATTACCTGTAAATAAATGAACAGACACTTTGAAAAACTTACAAAACACGCACTTACTACACTATAGCACCGCTAGGAACAATTCACAAGCCTTAAAATAAACACACAACGCGAATTCCGAATTTACAATACGCAGCGATATAATAAACACCGCAGTGCGCGCGAGTGGGGAGGGAACGCTATAGCTAGCTGGCCCGCGCCGAGACGCGTCTCCAGACGCCTCAAACGTGCGTCTGGCTCGCATAGAACTGCAAAAAATTGCACATTTTTGTTCCTGGCTAAATTCTAAAAACGCTATAGCTAGCTGGCCCGCGCCGAGACGCGTCTCCAGACGCCTCAAACGTGCGTCTGGCTCGCATACAACTGCAAAAAAATGCACATTTTTGTTCCTGGCTAAATTCTAAAAACGCTATAGCTAGCTGGCCCGCGCCGAGACGCGTCTCCAGACGCCTCAAACGTGCGTCTGGCTCGCATAGAACTGCAAAAAATTGCACATTTTTGTTCCTGGCTAAATTCTTAAAACGCTATAGCTAGCTGGCCCGCGCCGAGACGCGTCTCCAGACGCCTCAAACGTGCGTCTGGCTCGCATAGTACTGCAAAAAATTGCACATTTTTATTCCTGGCTAAATTCTAAAAACGCTATAACTTGCTGGCCCGCGTCGAGACGCGTCTCCAGACGCCTCAAACGTGCGTCTGGCTCGCATAGAACTGCATAAAATTACACATTTTTGTTCCTGGCTAAATTCTAAAAACGCTATAGCTAGCTGGCCCGCGCCGAGACGCGTCTCCAGACGCCTCAAACGTGCGTCTGGCTCGCATAGAACTACAAAAAATTGCACATTTTTGTTCCTGGCTAAATTCTAAAAACGCTATAGCTAGCTGGTCCGCGCCGAGACGCGTATCCAGACGCCTCAAACGTGCGTCTGGCTCGCATAGAACTGCAAAAAATTGCACATTTTTGTTCCTGGCTAAATTCTAAAATGCTATTACTTGCTGGCCCGCGTCGAGACGCGTCTCCAGACGCCTCAAACGTGCGTCTGGCTCGCATAGAACTGCATAAAATTACACATTTTTGTTCCTCGCTAAATTCTAAAAACGCTATAGCTAGCTGGCCCGCGCCGAGACGCGTCTCCAGACGCTTCAAACGTGTGTCTGGCTCGCATAGAACTGCAAAAAAATGCACATTTTTGTTCCCGGCTAAATTCTAAAAACGCTATAGCTAGCTGGCACGCGTCGAGACGCGTCTCCAGACGCCTCAAACGTGCGTCTGGCTCGCATAGAACTGCAAAAAATTGCACATTTTTGTTCCTGGCTAAATTCTAAAAACGCTATAGCTAGCTGGCCCGCGCCGAGACGCGTCTCCAGACGCCTCAAACGTGCGTCTGGCTCGCATAGAACTGCAAAAAATTGCACATTTTTGTTCCTGGCTAAATTCTAAAAGCGCTATAGCTAGCTGGCCCGCGCCGAGACGCGTCTCCAGACGCCTCAAACGTGCGTCTGGCTCGCATAGAACTGCAAAAAATTGCACATTTTTGTTCCTGGCTAAATTCTAAAAACGCTATAGCTAGCTGGCCCGCGCCGAGACGCGTCTCCAGACGCCTCAAACGTGCGTCTGGCTCGCATAGAACTGCAAAAAATTGCACATTTTTGTTCCTGGCTAAATTCTAAAAACGCTATAGCTAGCTGGCCCGCGCCGAGACGCGTCTCCAGACGCCTCAAACGTGCGTCTGGCTCGCATAGAACTGCAAAAAAATGCACATTTTTGTTCCTGGCTAAATTCTAAAAACGCTATAGCTAGCTGGCCCGCGCCGAGACGCGTCTCCAGACGCCTCAAACGTGCGTCTGGCTCGCATAGAACTGCAAAAAATTGCACATTTTTGTTCCTGGCTAAATTCTTAAAACGCTATAGCTAGCTGGCCCGCGCCGAGACGCGTCTCCAGACGCCTCAAACGTGCGTCTGGCTCGCATAGTACTGCAAAAAATTGCACATTTTTATTCCTGGCTAAATTCTAAAAACGCTATAACTTGCTGGCCCGCACCGAGACGCGTCTCCAGACGCCTCAAACGTGCGTCTGGCTCGCATAGAACTGCAAAAAATTGCACATTTTTGTTCCTGGCTAAATTCTAAAAGCGCTATAGCTAGCTGGCCCGCGCCGAGACGCGTCTCCAGACGCCTCAAACGTGCGTCTGGCTCGCATAGAACTGCAAAAAATTGCAGATTTTTGTTCCTGGCTAAATTCTAAAAACGCTATAGCTAGCTGGTCCGCGCCGAGACGCGTCTCCAGACGCCTCAAACGTGCGTCTGGCTCGCATAGTACTGCAAAAAATTGCACATTTTTGTTACTGGCTAAATTCTAAAAACGCTATAACTTGCTGGCCCGCGTCGAGACGCGTCTCCAGACGCCTCAAACGTGCGTCTGGCTCGCATAGAACAGCATAAAATTACACATTTTTGTTCATCGCTAAATTCTAAAAACGCTATAGCTAGCTGGCCCGCGCCGAGACGCGTCTCCAGACGCCTCAAACGTGCGTCTGGCTCGCATAGAACTGCAAAAAAATGCACATTTTTGTTCCCGGCTAAATTCTAAAAACGCTATAGCTAGCTGGCACGCGTCGAGACGCGTCTCCAGACGCCTCAAACGTGCGTCTGGCTCGCATAGAACTGCAAAAAATTGCACATTTTTGCTCCTGGCTAAATTCTAAAAACGCTATAGCTAGCTGGCCCGCGCCGAGACGCGTCTCCAGACGCCTCAAACGTGCGTCTGGCTCGCATAGAACTGCAAAAAATTACACATTTTTGTTCCTGGCTAAATTCTAAAAACGCTATAGCTAGCTGGCCCGCGCCGAGACGCGTCTCCAGACGCCTCAAACGTGCGTCTGGCTCGCATAGTACTGCAAAAAATTGCACATTTTTATTCCTGGCTAAATTCTAAAAACGCTATAACTTGCTGGCCCGCGTCGAGACGCGTCTCCAGACGCCTCAAACGTGCGTCTGGCTCGCATAGAACTGCATAAAATTACACATTTTTGTTCCTGGCTAAATTCTAAAAACGCTATAGCTAGCTGGCCCGCGCCGAGACGCGTCTCCAGACGCCTCAAACGTGCGTCTGGCTCGCATAGAACTGCAAAAAATTGCACATTTTTGTTACTGGCTAAATTCTAAAAACGCTATAGCTAGCTGGCCGGCGCCGAGATGAGTCTCCAGACGCCTCAAACGTGCGTCTGGCTCGCATAGAACTGCAAAAAATTGCACATTTTTGTTACTGGCTAAATTCTAAAAACGCTATAGCTAGCTGGCCGGCGCCGAGACGCGTCTCCAGACGCCTCAAACGTGCGTCTGGCTCGCATAGAACTGCAAAAAATTGCACATTTTTGTTCCTGGCTAAATTCTAAAAGCGCTATAGCTAGCTGGCCCGCGCCGAGACGCGTCTCCAGACGCCTCAAACGTGCGTCTGGCTCGCAAAGAACTGCAAAAAATTGCACATTTTTGTTCCTGGCTAAATTCTAAAAACGCTATAGCTAGCTGGCCCGCGTCGAGACGCGTCTCCAGACGCCTCAAACGTGCGTCTGGCTCGCATAGAACTACAAAAAATTGCACATTTTTGTTCCTGGCTAAATTCTAAAAACGCTATAGCTAGCTGGCCCGCGCCGAGACGCGTCTCCAGACGCCTCAAACGTGCGTCTGGCCCGCATAGAACTGCAAAAAATTGCACATTTTTGTTCCTGGCTAAATTCTAAAACCGCTTTAGCTAGTTGGCCCGCGTCAAGACGCGTCTCCAGACGCCTCAAACGTGCGTCTGGCTCGCATAGAACTGCAAAAAAATGCACATTTTTGTTCCTGGCTAAATTCTAAAAACGCTATAGCTAGCTGGCACGCGTCGAGACGCGTCTCCAGACGCCTCAAACGTGGTCTGGCTCGCATAGAACTGCAAAAAATTGCACATTTTTGTTCCTGGCTAAATTCTAAAAACGCTATAGCTAGCTGGCCCGCGTCGAGACGCGTCTCCAGACGCCTCAAACGTGCGTCTGGCTCGCATAGAACTGCAAAAAATTGCGCATTTTTGTTCCTGGCTAAATTCTTAAAACGCTATAGCTAGCTGGCCCGCGCCGAGACGCATCTCCAGACGCCTCAAACGTGCGTCTGGCTCGCATAGAACTGCAAAAAATTGCACATTTTTGTTACTGGCTAAATTCTAAAAACGCTATAGCTAGCTGGGCGGCGCCGAGACGCGTCTCCAGACGCCTCAAACGTGCGTCTGGCTCGCATAGAACTGCAAAAAATTGCACATTTTTGTTCCTGGCTAAATTCTAAAAACGCTATAGCTAGCTGGCACGCGTCGAGACGCGTCTCCAGACGCCTCAAACGTGCGTCTGGCTCGCATAGAACTGCAAAAAATTGCACATTTTTGTTCCTGGCTAAATTCTAAAAACGCTATAGCTAGCTGGCCCGCGCCGAGACGCGTCTCCAGACGCCTCAAACGTGCGTCTGGCTCGCATAGAACTGCAAAAAAATGCACATTTTTGTTCCTGGCTAAATTCTAAAAACGCTATAGCTAGCTGGCCCGCGCCGAGACGCGTCTCCAGACGCCTCAAACGTGCGTCTGGCTCGCATAGAACTGCAAAAAATTGCACATTTTTGTTACTGGCTAAATTCTAAAAACGCTATAGCTAGCTGGCCGGCGCCGAGACGCGTCTCCAGACGCCTCAAACGTGCGTCTGGCTCGCATAGAGCTGCAAAAAAATGCACATTTTTGTTCCTGGCTAAATTCTAAAAACGCTATAGCTAGCTGGCACGCGTCGAGACGCGTCTCCAGACGCCTCAAACGTGGTCTGGCTCGCATAGAACTGCAAAAAATTGCACATTTTTGTTCCTGGCTAAATTCTAAAAACGCTATAGCTAGCTGGCCCGCGTCGAGACGCGTCTCCAGACGCCTCAAACGTGCGTCTGGCTCGCATAGAACTGCAAAAAATTGCACATTTTTGTTACTGGCTAAATTCTAAAAACGCTATAGCTAGCTGGCCGGCGCCGAGACGCGTCTCCAGACGCCTCAAACGTGCGTCTGGCTCGCATAGAACTGCAAAAAATTGCACATTTTTGTTCCTGGCTAAATTCTAAAAACGCTATAGCTAGCTGGAACGCGTCGAGACGCGTCTCCAGACGCCTCAAACGTGCGTCTGGCTCGCATAGAACTGCAAAAAATTGCACATTTTTGTTCCTGGCTAAATTCTAAAAACGCTATAGCTAGCTGGCCCGCGCCGAGACGCGTCTCCAGACGCCTCAAACGTGCGTCTGGCTCGCATAGAACTGCAAAAAAATGCACATTTTTGTTCCTGGCTAAATTCTAAAAACGCTATAGCTAGCTGGCCCGCGCCGAGACGCGTCTCCAGACGCCTCAAACGTGCGTCTGACTCGCATAGAACTGCAAAAAATTGCACATTTTTGTTACTGGCTAAATTCTAAAAACGCTATAGCTAGCTGGCCGGCGCTGAGACGCGTCTCCAGACGCCTCAATCGTGCGTCTGGCTCGCATAGAACTGCAAAAAATTGCACATTTTTGTTCCTGGCTAAATTCTAAAAACGCTATAGCTAGCTGGCACGCGTCGAGACGCGTCTCCAGACGCCTCAAACGTGGTCTGGCTCGCATAGAACTGCAAAAAATTGCACATTTTTGTTCCTGGCTAAATTCTAAAAACGCTATAGCTAGCTGGCCCGCGTCGAGACGCGTCTCCAGACGCCTCAAACGTGCGTCTGGCTCGCATAGAACTGCAAAAAATTGCACATTTTTGTTACTGGCTAAATTCTAAAAACGCTATAGCTAGCTGGCCCGCGCCGAGACGCGTCTCCAGACGCCTCAAACGTGCGTCTGGCTCGCATAGAACTACAAAAAATTGCACATTTTTGTTCCTGGCTAAATTCTAAAAACGCTATAGCTAGCTGGTCCGCGCCGAGACGCGTCTCCAGACGCCTCAAACGTGCGTCTGGCTCGCATAGTACTGCAAAAAATTGCACATTTTTGTTCCTGGCTAAATTCTAAAAACGCTATAGCTAGCTGGTCCGCGCCGAGACGCGTCTCCAGACGCCTCAAACGTGCGTCTGGCTCGCATAGTACTGCAAGAAATTGCACATTTTTGTTCCTGGCTAAATTCTAAAAACGCTATAACTTGCTGGCCCGCGTCGAGACGCGTCTCCAGACGCCTCAAACGTGCGTCTGGCTCGCATAGAACTGCATAAAATTACACATTTTTGTTCCTCGCTAAATTCTAAAAACGCTATAGCTAGCTGGCCCGCGCCGAGACGCGTCTCCAGACGCCTCAAACGTGTGTCTGGCTCGCATAGAACTGCAAAAAAATGCACATTTTTGTTCCCGGCTAAATTCTAAAAACGCTATAGCTAGCTGGCACGCGTCGAGACGCGTCTCCAGACGCCTCAAACGTGCGTCTGGCTCGCATAGAACTGCAAAAAATTGCACATTTTTGTTCCTGGCTAAATTCTAAAAACGCTATAGCTAGCTGGCCCGCGCCGAGACGCGTCTCCAGACGCCTCAAACGTGCGTCTGGCTCGCATAGAACTGCAAAAAATTGCACATTTTTGTTCCTGGCTAAATTCTAAAAGCGCTATAGCTAGCTGGCCCGCGCCGAGACGCGTCTCCAGACGCCTCAAACGTGCGTCTGGCTCGCATAGAACTGCAAAAAATTGCACATTTTTGTTCCTGGCAAAATTCTAAAAACGCTATAGCTAGCTGGCCCGCGCCGAGACGCGTCTCCAGACGCCTCAAACGTGCGTCTGGCTCGCATAGAACTGCAAAAAATTGCACATTTTTGTTCCTGGCTAAATTCTAAAAACGCTATAGCTAGCTGGCCCGCGCCGAGACGCGTCTCCAGACGCCTCAAACGTGCGTCTGGCTCGCATAGAACTGCAAAAAAATGCACATTTTTGTTCCTGGCTAAATTCTAAAAACGCTATAGCTAGCTGGCCCGCGCCGAGACGCGTCTCCAGACGCCTCAAACGTGCGTCTGGCTCGCATAGAACTGCAAAAAATTGCACATTTTTGTTCCTGGCTAAATTCTTAAAACGCTATAGCTAGCTGGCCCGCGCCGAGACGCGTCTCCAGACGCCTCAAACGTGCGTCTGGCTCGCATAGTACTGCAAAAAATTGCACATTTTTATTCCTGGCTAAATTCTAAAAACGCTATAACTTGCTGGCCCGCGTCGAGACGCGTCTCCAGACGCCTCAAACGTGCGTCTGGCTCGCATAGAACTGCATAAAATTACACATTTTTGTTCCTGGCTAAATTCTAAAAACGCTATAGCTAGCTGGCCCGCGCCGAGACGCGTCTCCAGACGCCTCAAACGTGCGTCTGGCTCGCATAGAACTACAAAAAATTGCACATTTTTGTTCCTGGCTAAATTCTAAAAACGCTATAGCTAGCTGATCCGCGCCGAGACGCGTCTCCAGACGCCTCAAACGTGCGTCTGGCTCGCATAGTACTGCAAAAAATTGCACATTTTTGTTACTGGCTAAATTCTAAAAACGCTATAACTTGCTGGCCCGCGTCGAGACGCGTCTCCAGACGCCTCAAACGTGCGTCTGGCTCGCATAGAACTGCATAAAATTACACATTTTTGTTCCTCGCTAAATTCTAAAAACGCTATAGCTAGCTGGCCCGCGCCGAGACGCGTCTCCAGACGCCTCAAACGTGCGTCTGGCTCGCATAGAACTGCAAAAAAATGCACATTTTTGTTCCCGGCTAAATTCTAAAAACGCTATAGCTAGCTGGCACGCGTCGAGACGCGTCTCCAGACGCCTCAAACGTGCGTCTGGCTCGCATAGAACTGCAAAAAATTGCACATTTTTGTTCCTGGCTAAATTCTAAAAACGCTATAGCTAGCTGGCCCGCGCCGAGACGCGTCTCCAGACGCCTCAAACGTGCGTCTGGCTCGCATAGAACTGCAAAAAATTGCACATTTTTGTTCCTGGCTAAATTCTAAAAACGCTATAGCTAGCTGGCCCGCGCCGAGACGCGTCTCCAGACGCCTCAAACGCGCGTCTGGCTCGCATAGTACTGCAAAAAATTGCACATTTTTATTCCTGGCTAAATTCTAAAAACGCTATAACTTGCTGGCCCGCGTCGAGACGCGTCTCCAGACGCCTCAAACGTGCGTCTGGCTCGCATAGAACTGCATAAAATTACACATTTTTGTTCCTGGCTAAATTCTAAAAACGCTATAGCTAGCTGGCCCGCGCCGAGACGCGTCTCCAGACGCCTCAAACGTGCGTCTGGCTCGCATAGAACTACAAAAAATTGCACATTTATGTTCCTGGCTAAATTCTAAAAACGCTATAGCTAGCTGGCCCGCGCCGAGACGCGTCTCCAGACGCCTCAAACGTGCGTCTGGCTCGCATAGTACTGCAAAAAATTGCACATTTTTGTTCCTGGCTAAATTCTAAAAACGCTATAACTTGCTGGCCCGCGTCGAGACGCGTCTCCAGACGCCTCAAACGTGCGTCTGGCTCGCATAGAACTGCAAAAAATTGCACATTTTTGTTCCTGGCTAAATTCTAAAAACGCTATAGCTAGCTGGCCCGCGCCGAGACGCGTCTCCAGACGCCTCAAACCTGCGTCTGGCTCGCAAAGAACTGCAAAAAATTGCACATTTTTGTTCCTGGCTAAATTCTAAAAACGCTATAGCTAGCTGGCCCGCGTCGAGACGCGTCTCCAGACGCCTCAAACGTGCGTCTGGCTCGCATAGAACTGCAAAAAATTGCACATTTTTGTTCCTGGCTAAATTCTTAAAACGCTATAGCTAGCTGGCCCGCGCCGAGACGCGTCTCCAGACGCCTCAAACGTGCGTCTGGCTCGCATAGAACTGCAAAAAATTGCACATTTTTGTTACTGGCTAAATTCTAAAAACGCTATAGCTAGCTGGCCGGCGCCGAGACGCGTCTCCAGACGCCTCAAACGTGCGTCTGGCTCGCATAGAACTGCAAAAAATTGCACATTTTTGTTCCTGGCTAAATTCTAAAAGCGCTATAGCTAGCTGGCCCGCGCCGAGACGCGTCTCCAGACGCCTCAAACGTGCGTCTGGCTCGCAAAGAACTGCAAAAAATTGCACATTTTTGTTCCTGGCTAAATTCTAAAAACGCTATAGCTAGCTGG
Source organism: Lacanobia wlatinum (assembly GCA_947578705.1). Taxonomy (NCBI): domain Eukaryota; kingdom Metazoa; phylum Arthropoda; class Insecta; order Lepidoptera; family Noctuidae; genus Lacanobia; species Lacanobia wlatinum. Next base: position 28,521,695 of record OX388034.1, read on the forward strand.
CCCGCGTCGAGACGCGTCTCCAGACGCCTCAAACGTGCGTCTGGCTCGCATAGAACTACAAAAAATTACACATTTTTGTTCCTGGCTAAATTCTAAAAACGCTATAGCTAGCTGGCCCGCGCCGAGACGCGTCTCCAGACGCCTCAAACGTGCGTCTGGCCCGCATAGAACTGCAAAAAATTGCACATTTTTGTTCCTGGCTAAATTCTAAAACCGCTTTAGCTAGCTGGCCCGCGTCGAGACGCGTCTCCAGACGCCTCAAACGTGCGTCTGGCTCGCATAGAACTGCAAAAAAATGCACATTTTTGTTCCTGGCTAAATTCTAAAAACGCTATAGCTAGCTGGCACGCGTCGAGACGCGTCTCCAGACGCCTCAAACGTGGTCTGGCTCGCATAGAACTGCAAAAAATTGCACATTTTTGTTCCTGGCTAAATTCTAAAAACGCTATAGCTAGCTGGCCCGCGTCGAGACGCGTCTCCAGACGCCTCAAACGTGCGTCTGGCTCGCATAGAACTGCAAAAAATTGCGCATTTTTGTTCCTGGCTAAATTCTTAAAACGCTATAGCTAGCTGGCCCGCGCCGAGACGCGTCTCCAGACGCCTCAAACGTGCGTCTGGCTCGCATAGAACTGCAAAAAATTGCACATTTTTTTTACTGGCTAAATTCTAAAAACGCTATAGCTAGCTGGCCGGCGCCGAGACGCGTCTCCAGACGCCTCAAACGTGCGTCTGGCTCGCATAGAACTGCAAAAAATTGCACATTTTTGTTCCTGGCTAAATTCTAAAAACGCTATAGCTAGCTGGCACGCGTCGAGACGCGTCTCCAGACGCCTCAAACGTGCGTCTGGCTCGCATAGAACTGCAAAAAATTGCACATTTTTGTTCCTGGCTAAATTCTAAAAACGCTATAACTAGCTGGCCCGCGCCGAGACGCGTCTCCAGACGCCTCAAACGTGCGTCTGGCTCGCATAGAACTGCAAAAAAATGCACATTTTTGTTCCTGGCTAAATTCTAAAAGCGCTATAGCTAGCTGGCCCGCGCCGAGACGCGTCTCCAGACGCCTCAAACGTGCGTCTGGCTCGCATAGAACTGCAAAAAATTGCACATTTTTGTTACTGGCTAAATTCTAAAAACGCTATAGCTAGCTGGCCGGCGCCGAGACGCGTCTCCAGACGCCTCAAACGTGCGTCTGGCTCGCATAGAGCTGCAAAAAATTGCACATTTTTGTTCCTGGCTAAATTCTAAAAACGCTATAGCTAGCTGGCCCGCGCCGAGACGCGTCTCCAGACGCCTCAAACGTGCGTCTGGCTCGCATAGTACTGCAAAAAATTGCACATTTTTGTTCCTGGCTAAATTCTAAAAACGCTATAACTTGCTGGCCCGCGTCGAGACGCGTCTCCAGACGCCTCAAACGTGCGTCTGGCTCGCATAGAACTGCAAAAAATTGCACATTTTTGTTCCTGGCTAAATTCTAAAAACGCTATAGCTAGCTGGCCCGCGCCGAGACGCGTCTCCAGACGCCTCAAACCTGCGTCTGGCTCGCAAAGAACTGCAAAAAATTGCACATTTTTGTTCCTGGCTAAATTCTAAAAACGCTATAGCTAGCTGGCCCGCGTCGAGACGCGTCTCCAGACGCCTCAAACGTGCGTCTGGCTCGCATAGAACTGCAAAAAATTGCACATTTTTGTTCCTGGCTAAATTCTTAAAACGCTATAGCTAGCTGGCCCGCGCCGAGACGCGTCTCCAGACGCCTCAAACGTGCGTCTGGCTCGCATAGAACTGCAAAAAATTGCACATTTTTGTTACTGGCTAAATTCTAAAAACGCTATAGCTAGCTGGCCGGCGCCGAGACGCGTCTCCAGACGCCTCAAACGTGCGTCTGGCTCGCATAGAACTGCAAAAAATTGCACATTTTTGTTCCTGGCTAAATTCTAAAAGCGCTATAGCTAGCTGGCCCGCGCCGAGACGCGTCTCCAGACGCCTCAAACGTGCGTCTGGCTCGCAAAGAACTGCAAAAAATTGCACATTTTTGTTCCTGGCTAAATTCTAAAAACGCTATAGCTAGCTGGCCCGCGTCGAGACGCGTCTCCAGACGCCTCAAACGTGCGTCTGGCTCGCATAGAACTACAAAAAATTACACATTTTTGTTCCTGGCTAAATTCTAAAAACGCTATAGCTAGCTGGCCCGCGCCGAGACGCGTCTCCAGACGCCTCAAACGTGCGTCTGGCCCGCATAGAACTGCAAAAAATTGCACATTTTTGTTCCTGGCTAAATTCTAAAACCGCTTTAGCTAGCTGGCCCGCGTCGAGACGCGTCTCCAGACGCCTCAAACGTGCGTCTGGCTCGCATAGAACTGCAAAAAAATGCACATTTTTGTTCCTGGCTAAATTCTAAAAACGCTATAGCTAGCTGGCACGCGTCGAGACGCGTCTCCAGACGCCTCAAACGTGGTCTGGCTCGCATAGAACTGCAAAAAATTGCACATTTTTGTTCCTGGCTAAATTCTAAAAACGCTATAGCTAGCTGGCCCGCGTCGAGACGCGTCTCCAGACGCCTCAAACGTGCGTCTGGCTCGCATAGAACTGCAAAAAATTGCGCATTTTTGTTCCTGGCTAAATTCTTAAAACGCTATAGCTAGCTGGCCCGCGCCGAGACGCGTCTCCAGACGCCTCAAACGTGCGTCTGGCTCGCATAGAACTGCAAAAAATTGCACATTTTTTTTAATGGCTAAATTCTAAAAACGCTATAGCTAGCTGGCCGGCGCCGAGACGCGTCTCCAGACGCCTCAAACGTGCGTCTGGCTCGCATAGAACTGCAAAAAATTGCACATTTTTGTTCCTGGCTAAATTCTAAAAACGCTATAGCTAGCTGGCACGCGTCGAGACGCGTCTCCAGACGCCTCAAACGTGCGTCTGGCTCGCATAGAACTGCAAAAAATTGCACATTTTTGTTCCTGGCTAAATTCTAAAAACGCTATAACTAGCTGGCCCGCGCCGAGACGCGTCTCCAGACGCCTCAAACGTGCGTCTGGCTCGCATAGAACTGCAAAAAAATGCACATTTTTGTTCCTGGCTAAATTCTAAAAACGCTATAGCTAGCTGGCCCGCGCCGAGACGCGTCTCCAGACGCCTCAAACGTGCGTCTGGCTCGCATAGAACTGCAAAAAATTGCACATTTTTGTTACTGGCTAAATTCTAAAAACGCTATAGCTAGCTGGCCGGCGCCGAGACGCGTCTCCAGACGCCTCAAACGTGCGTCTGGCTCGCATAGAGCTGCAAAAAATTGCACATTTTTGTTCCTGGCTAAATTCTAAAAACGCTATAGCTAGCTGGCACGCGTCGAGACGCGTCTCCAGACGCCTCAAACGTGGTCTGGCTCGCATAGAACTGCAAAAAATTGCACATTTTTGTTCCTGGCTAAATTCTAAAAACGCTATAGCTAGCTGGCCCGCGTCGAGACGCGTCTCCAGACGCCTCAAACGTGCGTCTGGCTCGCATAGAACTGCAAAAAATTGCACATTTTTGTTACTGGCTAAATTCTAAAAACGCTATAGCTAGCTGGCCGGCGCCGAGACTCGTCTCCAGACGCCTCAAACGTGCGTCTGGCTCGCATAGAACTGCAAAAAATTGCACATTTTTGTTCCTGGCTAAATTCTAAAAACGCTATAGCTAGCTGGCACGCGTCGAGACGCGTCTCCAGACGCCTCAAACGTGCGTCTGGCTCGCATAGAACTGCAAAAAATTGCACATTTTTGTTCCTGGCTAAATTCTAAAAACGCTATAGCTAGCTGGCCCGCGCCGAGACGCGTCTCCAGACGCCTCAAACGTGCGTCTGGCTCGCATAGAACTGCAAAAAAATGCACATTTTTGTTCCTGGCTAAATTCTAAAAACGCTATAGCTAGCTGGCCCGCGCCGAGACGCGTCTCCAGACGCCTCAAACGTGCGTCTGGCTCGCATAGAACTGCAAAAAATTGCACATTTTTGTTACTGGCTAAATTCTAAAAACGCTATAGCTAGCTGGCCGGCGCCGAGACGCGTCTCCAGACGCCTCAAACGTGCGTCTGGCTCGCATAGAACTGCAAAAAATTGCACATTTTTGTTCCTGGCTAAATTCTAAAAGCGCTATAGCTGGCTGGCCCGCGCCGAGACGCGTCTCCAGACGCCTCAAACGTGCGTCTGGCTCGCATAGAACTGCAAAAAATTGCACATTTTTGTTCCTGGCTAAATTCTAAAAACGCTATAGCTAGCTGGCCCGCGCCGAGACGCGTCTCCAGACGCCTCAAACGTGCGTCTGGCTCGCATAGTACTGCAAAAAATTGCACATTTTTATTCCTGGCTAAATTCTAAAAACGCTATAACTTGCTGGCCCGCGTCGAGACGCGTCTCCAGACGCCTCAAACGTGCGTCTGGCTCGCATAGAACTGCATAAAATTACACATTTTTGTTCCTGGCTAAATTCTAAAAACGCTATAGCTAGCTGGCCCGCGCCGAGACGCGTCTCCAGACGCCTCAAACGTGCGTCTGGCTCGCATAGAACTACAAAAAATTGCACATTTATGTTCCTGGCTAAATTCTAAAAACGCTATAGCTAGCTGACCCGCGCCGAGACGCGTCTCCAGACGCCTCAAACGTGCGTCTGGCTCGCATAGTACTGCAAAAAATTGCACATTTTTGTTCCTGGCTAAATTCTAAAAACGCTATAACTTGCTGGCCCGCGTCGAGACGCGTCTCCAGACGCCTCAAACGTGCGTCTGGCTCGCATAGAACTGCAAAAAATTGCACATTTTTGTTCCTGGCTAAATTCTAAAAACGCTATAGCTAGCTGGCCCGCGCCGAGACGCGTCTCCAGACGCCTCAAACCTGCGTCTGGCTCGCAAAGAACTGCAAAAAATTGCACATTTTTGTTCCTGGCTAAATTCTAAAAACGCTATAGCTAGCTGGCCCGCGTCGAGACGCGTCTCCAGACGCCTCAAACGTGCGTCTGGCTCGCATAGAACTGCAAAAAATTGCACATTTTTGTTCCTGGCTAAATTCTTAAAACGCTATAGCTAGCTGGCCCGCGCCGAGACGCGTCTCCAGACGCCTCAAACGTGCGTCTGGCTCGCATAGAACTGCAAAAAATTGCACATTTTTGTTACTGGCTAAATTCTAAAAACGCTATAGCTAGCTGGCCGGCGCCGAGATGAGTCTCCAGACGCCTCAAACGTGCGTCTGGCTCGCATAGAACTGCAAAAAATTGCACATTTTTGTTACTGGCTAAATTCTAAAAACGCTATAGCTAGCTGGCCGGCGCCGAGACGCGTCTCCAGACGCCTCAAACGTGCGTCTGGCTCGCATAGAACTGCAAAAAATTGCACATTTTTGTTCCTGGCTAAATTCTAAAAGCGCTATAGCTAGCTGGCCCGCGCCGAGACGCGTCTCCAGACGCCTCAAACGTGCGTCTGGCTCGCAAAGAACTGCAAAAAATTGCACATTTTTGTTCCTGGCTAAATTCTAAAAACGCTATAGCTAGCTGGCCCGCGTCGAGACGCGTCTCCAGACGCCTCAAACGTGCGTCTGGCTCGCATAGAACTACAAAAAATTACACATTTTTGTTCCTGGCTAAATTCTAAAAACGCTATAGCTAGCTGGCCCGCGCCGAGACGCGTCTCCAGACGCCTCAAACGTGCGTCTGGCCCGCATAGTACTGCAAAAAATTGCACATTTTTGTTCCTGGCTAAATTCTAAAACCGCTTTAGCTAGCTGGCCCGCGTCGAGACGCGTCTCCAGACGCCTCAAACGTGCGTCTGGCTCGCATAGAACTGCAAAAAAATGCACATTTTTGTTCCTGGCTAAATTCTAAAAACGCTATAGCTAGCTGGCACGCGTCGAGACGCGTCTCCAGACGCCTCAAACGTGGTCTGGCTCGCATAGAACTGCAAAAAATTGCACATTTTTGTTCCTGGCTAAATTCTAAAAACGCTATAGCTAGCTGGCCCGCGTCGAGACGCGTCTCCAGACGCCTCAAACGTGCGTCTGGCTCGCATAGAACTGCAAAAAATTGCGCATTTTTGTTCCTGGCTAAATTCTTAAAACGCTATAGCTAGCTGGCCCGCGCCGAGACGCGTCTCCAGACGCCTCAAACGTGCGTCTGGCTCGCATAGAACTGCAAAAAATTGCACATTTTTGTTACTGGCTAAATTCTAAAAACGCTATAGCTAGCTGGCCGGCGCCGAGACGCGTCTCCAGACGCCTCAAACGTGCGTCTGGCTCGCATAGAACTGCAAAAAATTGCACATTTTTGTTCCTGGCTAAATTCTAAAAACGCTATAGCTAGCTGGCACGCGTCGAGACGCGTCTCCAGACGCCTCAAACGTGCGTCTGGCTCGCATAGAACTGCAAAAAATTGCACATTTTTGTTCCTGGCTAAATTCTAAAAACGCTATAACTAGCTGGCCCGCGCCGAGACGCGTCTTCAGACGCCTCAAACGTGCGTCTGGCTCGCATAGAACTGCAAAAAAATGCACATTTTTGTTCCTGGCTAAATTCTAAAAACGCTATAGCTAGCTGGCCCGCGCCGAGACGCGTCTCCAGACGCCTCAAACGTGCGTCTGGCTCGCATAGAACTGCAAAAAATTGCACATTTTTGTTACTGGCTAAATTCTAAAAACGCTATAGCTAGCTGGCCGGCGCCGAGACGCGTCTCCAGACGCCTCAAACGTGCGTCTGGCTCGCATAGAGCTGCAAAAAATTGCACATTTTTGTTCCTGGCTAAATTCTAAAAACGCTATAGCTAGCTGGCACGCGTCGAGACGCGTCTCCAGACGCCTCAAACGTGGTCTGGCTCGCATAGAACTGCAAAAAATTGCACATTTTTGTTCCTGGCTAAATTCTAAAAACGCTATAGCTAGCTGGCCCGCGTCGAGACGCGTCTCCAGACGCCTCAAACGTGCGTCTGGCTCGCATAGAACTGCAAAAAATTGCACATTTTTGTTACTGGCTAAATTCTAAAAACGCTATAGCTAGCTGGCCGGCGCCGAGACTCGTCTCCAGACGCCTCAAACGTGCGTCTGGCTCGCATAGAACTGCATAAAATTACACATTTTTGTTCCTGGCTAAATTCTAAAAACGCTATAGCTAGCTGGCCCGCGCCGAGACGCGTCTCCAGACGCCTCAAACGTGCGTCTGGCTCGCATAGAACTGCAAAAAATTGCACATTTTTGTTACTGGCTAAATTCTAAAAACGCTATAGCTAGCTGGCCGGCGCCGAGATGAGTCTCCAGACGCCTCAAACGTGCGTCTGGCTCGCATAGAACTGCAAAAAATTGCACATTTTTGTTACTGGCTAAATTCTAAAAACGCTATAGCTAGCTGGCCGGCGCCGAGACGCGTCTCCAGACGCCTCAAACGTGCGTCTGGCTCGCATAGAACTGCAAAAAATTGCACATTTTTGTTCCTGGCAAAATTCTAAAAGCGCTATAGCTAGCTGGCCCGCGCCGAGACGCGTCTCCAGACGCCTCAAACGTGCGTCTGGCTCGCAAAGAACTGCAAAAAATTGCACATTTTTGTTCCTGGCTAAATTCTAAAAACGCTATAGCTAGCTGGCCCGCGTCGAGACGCGTCTCCAGACGCCTCAAACGTGCGTCTGGCTCGCATAGAACTACAAAAAATTGCACATTTTTGTTCCTGGCTAAATTCTAAAAACGCTATAGCTAGCTGGCCCGCGCCGAGACGCGTCTCCAGACGCCTCAAACGTGCGTCTGGCCCGCATAGAACTGCAAAAAATTGCACATTTTTGTTCCTGGCTAAATTCTAAAACCGCTTTAGCTAGTTGGCCCGCGTCAAGACGCGTCTCCAGACGCCTCAAACGTGCGTCTGGCTCGCATAGAACTGCAAAAAAATGCACATTTTTGTTCCTGGCTAAATTCTAAAAACGCTATAGCTAGCTGGCACGCGTCGAGACGCGTCTCCAGACGCCTCAAACGTGGTCTGGCTCGCATAGAACTGCAAAAAATTGCACATTTTTGTTCCTGGCTAAATTCTAAAAACGCTATAGCTAGCTGGCCCGCGTCGAGACGCGTCTCCAGACGCCTCAAACGTGCGTCTGGCTCGCATAGAACTGCAAAAAATTGCGCATTTTTGTTCCTGGCTAAATTCTTAAAACGCTATAGCTAGCTGGCCCGCGCCGAGACGCATCTCCAGACGCCTCAAACGTGCGTCTGGCTCGCATAGAACTGCAAAAAATTGCACATTTTTGTTACTGGCTAAATTCTAAAAACGCTATAGCTAGCTGGGCGGCGCCGAGACGCGTCTCCAGACGCCTCAAACGTGCGTCTGGCTCGCATAGAACTGCAAAAAATTGCACATTTTTGTTCCTGGCTAAATTCTAAAAACGCTATAGCTAGCTGGCACGCGTCGAGACGCGTCTCCAGACGCCTCAAACGTGCGTCTGGCTCGCATAGAACTGCAAAAAATTGCACATTTTTGTTCCTGGCTAAATTCTAAAAACGCTATAGCTAGCTGGCCCGCGCCGAGACGCGTCTCCAGACGCCTCAAACGTGCGTCTGGCTCGCATAGAACTGCAAAAAAATGCACATTTTTGTTCCTGGCTAAATTCTAAAAACGCTATAGCTAGCTGGCCCGCGCCGAGACGCGTCTCCAGACGCCTCAAACGTGCGTCTGGCTCGCATAGAACTGCAAAAAATTGCACATTTTTATTACTGGCTAAATTCTAAAAACGCTATAGCTAGCTGGCCGGCGCCGAGACGCGTCTCCAGACGCCTCAAACGTGCGTCTGGCTCGCATAGAGCTGCAAAAAAATGCACATTTTTGTTCCTGGCTAAATTCTAAAAACGCTATAGCTAGCTGGCACGCGTCGAGACGCGTCTCCAGACGCCTCAAACGTGGTCTGGCTCGCATAGAACTGCAAAAAATTGCACATTTTTGTTCCTGGCTAAATTCTAAAAACGCTATAGCTAGCTGGCCCGCGTCGAGACGCGTCTCCAGACGCCTCAAACGTGCGTCTGGCTCGCATAGAACTGCAAAAAATTGCACATTTTTGTTACTGGCTAAATTCTAAAAACGCTATAGCTAGCTGGCCGGCGCCGAGACGCGTCTCCAGACGCCTCAAACGTGCGTCTGGCTCGCATAGAACTGCAAAAAATTGCACATTTTTGTTCCTGGCTAAATTCTAAAAACGCTATAGCTAGCTGGAACGCGTCGAGACGCGTCTCCAGACGCCTCAAACGTGCGTCTGGCTCGCATAGAACTGCAAAAAATTGCACATTTTTGTTCCTGGCTAAATTCTAAAAACGCTATAGCTAGCTGGCCCGCGCCGAGACGCGTCTCCAGACGCCTCAAACGTGCGTCTGGCTCGCATAGAACTGCAAAAAAATGCACATTTTTGTTCCTGGCTAAATTCTAAAAACGCTATAGCTAGCTGGCCCGCGCCGAGACGCGTCTCCAGACGCCTCAAACGTGCGTCTGACTCGCATAGAACTGCAAAAAATTGCACATTTTTGTTACTGGCTAAATTCTAAAAACGCTATAGCTAGCTGGCCGGCGCTGAGACGCGTCTCCAGACGCCTCAATCGTGCGTCTGGCTCGCATAGAACTGCAAAAAATTGCACATTTTTGTTCCTGGCTAAATTCTAAAAACGCTATAGCTAGCTGGCACGCGTCGAGACGCGTCTCCAGACGCCTCAAACGTGGTCTGGCTCGCATAGAACTGCAAAAAATTGCACATTTTTGTTCCTGGCTAAATTCTAAAAACGCTATAGCTAGCTGGCCCGCGTCGAGACGCGTCTCCAGACGCCTCAAACGTGCGTCTGGCTCGCATAGAACTGCAAAAAATTGCACATTTTTGTTACTGGCTAAATTCTAAAAACGCTATAGCTAGCTGGCCCGCGCCGAGACGCGTCTCCAGACGCCTCAAACGTGCGTCTGGCTCGCATAGAACTACAAAAAATTGCACATTTTTGTTCCTGGCTAAATTCTAAAAACGCTATAGCTAGCTGGTCCGCGCCGAGACGCGTCTCCAGACGCCTCAAACGTGGTCTGGCTCGCATAGAACTGCAAAAAATTGCACATTTTTGTTCCTGGCTAAATTCTAAAAACGCTATAGCTAGCTGGTCCGCGCCGAGACGCGTCTCCAGACGCCTCAAACGTGCGTCTGGCTCGCATAGTACTGCAAGAAATTGCACATTTTTGTTCCTGGCTAAATTCTAAAAACGCTATAACTTGCTGGCCCGCGTCGAGACGCGTCTCCAGACGCCTCAAACGTGCGTCTGGCTCGCATAGAACTGCATAAAATTACACATTTTTGTTCCTCGCTAAATTCTAAAAACGCTATAGCTAGCTGGCCCGCGCCGAGACGCGTCTCCAGACGCCTCAAACGTGTGTCTGGCTCGCATAGAACTGCAAAAAAATGCACATTTTAGTTCCCGGCTAAATTCTAAAAACGCTATAGCTAGCTGGCACGCGTCGAGACGCGTCTCCAGACGCCTCAAACGTGCGTCTGGCTCGCATAGAACTGCAAAAAATTGCACATTTTTGTTCCTGGCTAAATTCTAAAAACGCTATAGCTAGCTGGCCCGCGCCGAGACGCGTCTCCAGACGCCTCAAACGTGCGTCTGGCTCGCATAGAACTGCAAAAAATTGCACATTTTTGTTCCTGGCTAAATTCTAAAAGCGCTATAGCTAGCTGGCCCGCGCCGAGACGCGTCTCCAGACGCCTCAAACGTGCGTCTGGCTCGCATAGAACTGCAAAAAATTGCACATTTTTGTTCCTGGCAAAATTCTAAAAACGCTATAGCTAGCTGGCCCGCGCCGAGACGCGTCTCCAGACGCCTCAAACGTGCGTCTGGCTCGCATAGAACTGCAAAAAATTGCACATTTTTGTTCCTGGCTAAATTCTAAAAACGCTATAGCTAGCTGGCCCGCGCCGAGACGCGTCTCCAGACGCCTCAAACGTGCGTCTGGCTCGCATAGAACTGCAAAAAAATGCACATTTTTGTTCCTGGCTAAATTCTAAAAACGCTATAGCTAGCTGGCCCGCGCCGAGACGCGTCTCCAGACGCCTCAAACGTGCGTCTGGCTCGCATAGAACTGCAAAAAATTGCACATTTTTGTTCCTGGCTAAATTCTTAAAACGCTATAGCTAGCTGGCCCGCGCCGAGACGCGTCTCTAGACGCCTCAAACGTGCGTCTGGCTCGCATAGTACTGCAAAAAATTGCACATTTTTATTCCTGGCTAAATTCTAAAAACGCTATAACTTGCTGGCCCGCGTCGAGACGCGTCTCCAGACGCCTCAAACGTGCGTCTGGCTCGCATAGAACTGCATAAAATTACACATTTTTGTTCCTGGCTAAATTCTAAAAACGCTATAGCTAGCTGGCCCGCGCCGAGACGCGTCTCCAGACGCCTCAAACGTGCGTCTGGCTCGCATAGAACTACAAAAAATTGCACATTTTTGTTCCTGGCTAAATTCTAAAAACGCTATAGCTAGCTGATCCGCGCCGAGACGCGTCTCCAGACGCCTCAAACGTGCGTCTGGCTCGCATAGTACTGCAAAAAATTGCACATTTTTGTTACTGGCTAAATTCTAAAAACGCTATAACTTGCTGGCCCGCGTCGAGACGCGTCTCCAGACGCCTCAAACGTGCGTCTGGCTCGCATAGAACTGCATAAAATTACACATTTTTGTTCCTCGCTAAATTCTAAAAACGCTATAGCTAGCTGGCCCGCGCCGAGACGCGTCTCCAGACGCCTCAAACGTGCGTCTGGCTCGCATAGAACTGCAAAAAAATGCACATTTTTGTTCCCGGCTAAATTCTAAAAACGCTATAGCTAGCTGGCACGCGTCGAGACGCGTCTCCAGACGCCTCAAACGTGCGTCTGGCTCGCATAGAACTGCAAAAAATTGCACATTTTTGTTCCTGGCTAAATTCTAAAAACGCTATAGCTAGCTGGCCCGCGCCGAGACGCGTCTCCAGACGCCTCAAACGTGCGTCTGGCTCGCATAGAACTGCAAAAAATTGCACATTTTTGTTCCTGGCTAAATTCTAAAAACGCTATAGCTAGCTGGCCCGCGCCGAGACGCGTCTCCAGACGCCTCAAACGCGCGTCTGGCTCGCATAGTACTGCAAAAAATTGCACATTTTTATTCCTGGCTAAATTCTAAAAACGCTATAACTTGCTGGCCCGCGTCGAGACGCGTCTCCAGACGCCTCAAACGTGCGTCTGGCTCGCATAGAACTGCATAAAATTACACATTTTTGTTCCTGGCTAAATTCTAAAAACGCTATAGCTAGCTGGCCCGCGCCGAGACGCGTCTCCAGACGCCTCAAACGTGCGTCTGGCTCGCATAGAACTACAAAAAATTGCACATTTATGTTCCTGGCTAAATTCTAAAAACGCTATAGCTAGCTGGCCCGCGCCGAGACGCGTCTCCAGACGCCTCAAACGTGCGTCTGGCTCGCATAGTACTGCAAAAAATTGCACATTTTTGTTCCTGGCTAAATTCTAAAAACGCTATAACTTGCTGGCCCGCGTCGAGACGCGTCTCCAGACGCCTCAAACGTGCGTCTGGCTCGCATAGAACTGCAAAAAATTGCACATTTTTGTTCCTGGCTAAATTCTAAAAACGCTATAGCTAGCTGGCCCGCGCCGAGACGCGTCTCCAGACGCCTCAAACCTGCGTCTGGCTCGCAAAGAACTGCAAAAAATTGCACATTTTTGTTCCTGGCTAAATTCTAAAAACGCTATAGCTAGCTGGCCCGCGTCGAGACGCGTCTCCAGACGCCTCAAACGTGCGTCTGGCTCGCATAGAACTGCAAAAAATTGCACATTTTTGTTCCTGGCTAAATTCTTAAAACGCTATAGCTAGCTGGCCCGCGCCGAGACGCGTCTCCAGACGCCTCAAACGTGCGTCTGGCTCGCATAGAACTGCAAAAAATTGCACATTTTTGTTACTGGCTAAATTCTAAAAACGCTATAGCTAGCTGGCCGGCGCCGAGACGCGTCTCCAGACGCCTCAAACGTGCGTCTGGCTCGCATAGAACTGCAAAAAATTGCACATTTTTGTTCCTGGCTAAATTCTAAAAGCGCTATAGCTAGCTGGCCCGCGCCGAGACGCGTCTCCAGACGCCTCAAACGTGCGTCTGGCTCGCAAAGAACTGCAAAAAATTGCACATTTTTGTTCCTGGCTAAATTCTAAAAACGCTATAGCTAGCTGGCCCGCGTCGAGACGCGTCTCCAGACGCCTCAAACGTGCGTCTGGCTCGCATAGAACTACAAAAAATTACACATTTTTGTTCCTGGCTAAATTCTAAAAACGCTATAGCTAGCTGGCCCGCGCCGAGACGCGTCTCCAGACGCCTCAAACGTGCGTCTGGCCCGCATAGAACTGCAAAAAATTGCACATTTTTGTTCCTGGCTAAATTCTAAAACCGCTTTAGCTAGCTGGCCCGCGTCGAGACGCGTCTCCAGACGCCTCAAACGTGCGTCTGGCTCGCATAGAACTGCAAAAAAATGCACATTTTTGTTCCTGGCTAAATTCTAAAAACGCTATAGCTAGCTGGCACGCGTCGAGACGCGTCTCCAGACGCCTCAAACGTGGTCTGGCTCGCATAGAACTGCAAAAAATTGCACATTTTTGTTCCTGGCTAAATTCTAAAAACGCTATAGCTAGCTGGCCCGCGTCGAGACGCGTCTCCAGACGCCTCAAACGTGCGTCTGGCTCGCATAGAACTGCAAAAAATTGCGCATTTTTGTTCCTGGCTAAATTCTTAAAACGCTATAGCTAGCTGGCCCGCGCCGAGACGCGTCTCCAGACGCCTCAAACGTGCGTCTGGCTCGCATAGAACTGCAAAAAATTGCACATTTTTTTTACTGGCTAAATTCTAAAAACGCTATAGCTAGCTGGCCGGCGCCGAGACGCGTCTCCAGACGCCTCAAACGTGCGTCTGGCTCGCATAGAACTGCAAAAAATTGCACATTTTTGTTCCTGGCTAAATTCTAAAAACGCTATAGCTAGCTGGCACGCGTCGAGACGCGTCTCCAGACGCCTCAAACGTGCGTCTGGCTCGCATAGAACTGCAAAAAATTGCACATTTTTGTTCCTGGCTAAATTCTAAAAACGCTATAACTAGCTGGCCCGCGCCGAGACGCGTCTCCAGACGCCTCAAACGTGCGTCTGGCTCGCATAGAACTGCAAAAAAATGCACATTTTTGTTCCTGGCTAAATTCTAAAAACGCTATAGCTAGCTGGCCCGCGCCGAGACGCGTCTCCAGACGCCTCAAACGTGCGTCTGGCTCGCATAGAACTGCAAAAAATTGCACATTTTTGTTACTGGCTAAATTCTAAAAACGCTATAGCTAGCTGGCCGGCGCCGAGACGCGTCTCCAGACGCCTCAAACGTGCGTCTGGCTCGCATAGAGCTGCAAAAAATTGCACATTTTTGTTCCTGGCTAAATTCTAAAAACGCTATAGCTAGCTGGCCGGCGCTGAGACGCGTCTCCAGACGCCTCAAACGTGGTCTGGCTCGCATAGAACTGCAAAAAATTGCACATTTTTGTTCCTGGCTAAATTCTAAAAACGCTATAGCTAGCTGGCCCGCGTCGAGACGCGTCTCCAGACGCCTCAAACGTGCGTCTGGCTCGCATAGAGCTGCAAAAAATTGCACATTTTTGTTCCTGGCTAAATTCTAAAAACGCTATAGCTAGCTGGCCGGCGCTGAGACGCGTCTCCAGACGCCTCAAACGTGGTCTGGCTCGCATAGAACTGCAAAAAATTGCACATTTTTGTTCCTGGCTAAATTCTAAAAACGCTATAGCTAGCTGGCACGCGTCGAGACGCGTCTCCAGACGCCTCAAACGTGGTCTGGCTCGCATAGAACTGCAAAAAATTGCACATTTTTGTTCCTGGCTAAATTCTAAAAACGCTATAGCTAGCTGGCCCGCGTCGAGACGCGTCTCCAGACGCCTCAAACGTGCGTCTGGCTCGCATAGAACTGCAAAAAATTGCACATTTTTGTTACTGGCTAAATTCTAAAAACGCTATAGCTAGCTGGCCGGCGCCGAGACTCGTCTCCAGACGCCTCAAACGTGCGTCTGGCTCGCATAGAACTGCAAAAAATTGCACATTTTTGTTCCTGGCTAAATTCTAAAAACGCTATAGCTAGCTGGCACGCGTCGAGACGCGTCTCCAGACGCCTCAAACGTGCGTCTGGCTCGCATAGAACTGCAAAAAATTGCACATTTTTGTTCCAGCTAAATTCTAAAAACGCTATAGCTAGCTGGCCCGCGCCGAGACGCGTCTCCAGACGCCTCAAACGTGCGTCTGGCTCGCATAGAACTGCAAAAAAATGCACATTTTTGTTCCTGGCTAAATTCTAAAAACGCTATAGCTAGCTGGCCCGCGCCGAGACGCGTCTCCAGACGCCTCAAACGTGCGTCTGGCTCGCATAGAACTGCAAAAAATTGCACATTTTTGTTACTGGCTAAATTCTAAAAACGCTATAGCTAGCTGGCCGGCGCCGAGACGCGTCTCCAGACGCCTCAAACGTGCGTCTGGCTCGCATAGAACTGCAAAAAATTGCACATTTTTGTTCCTGGCTAAATTCTAAAAGCGCTATAGCTGGCTGGCCCGCGCCGAGACGCGTCTCCAGACGCCTCAAACGTGCGTCTGGCTCGCATAGAACTGCAAAAAATTGCACATTTTTGTTCCTGGCTAAATTCTAAAAACGCTATAGCTAGCTGGCCCGCGCCGAGACGCGTCTCCAGACGCCTCAAACGTGCGTCTGGCTCGCATAGTACTGCAAAAAATTGCACATTTTTATTCCTGGCTAAATTCTAAAAACGCTATAACTTGCTGGCCCGCGTCGAGACGCGTCTCCAGACGCCTCAAACGTGCGTCTGGCTCGCATAGAACTGCATAAAATTACACATTTTTGTTCCTGGCTAAATTCTAAAAACGCTATAGCTAGCTGGCCCGCGCCGAGACGCGTCTCCAGACGCCTCAAACGTGCGTCTGGCTCGCATAGAACTACAAAAAATTGCACATTTATGTTCCTGGCTAAATTCTAAAAACGCTATAGCTAGCTGACCCGCGCCGAGACGCGTCTCCAGACGCCTCAAACGTGCGTCTGGCTCGCATAGTACTGCAAAAAATTGCACATTTTTGTTCCTGGCTAAATTCTAAAAACGCTATAACTTGCTGGCCCGCGTCGAGACGCGTCTCCAGACGCCTCAAACGTGCGTCTGGCTCGCATAGAACTGCAAAAAATTGCACATTTTTGTTCCTGGCTAAATTCTAAAAACGCTATAGCTAGCTGGCCCGCGCCGAGACGCGTCTCCAGACGCCTCAAACCTGCGTCTGGCTCGCAAAGAACTGCAAAAAATTGCACATTTTTGTTCCTGGCTAAATTCTAAAAACGCTATAGCTAGCTGGCCCGCGTCGAAACGCGTCTCCAGACGCCTCAAACGTGCGTCTGGCTCGCATAGAACTGCAAAAAATTGCACATTTTTGTTCCTGGCTAAATTCTTAAAACGCTATAGCTAGCTGGCCCGCGCCGAGACGCGTCTCCAGACGCCTCAAACGTGCGTCTGGCTCGCATAGAACTGCAAAAAATTGCACATTTTTGTTACTGGCTAAATTCTAAAAACGCTATAGCTAGCTGGCCGGCGCCGAGATGAGTCTCCAGACGCCTCAAACGTGGTCTGGCTCGCATAGAACTGCAAAAAATTGCACATTTTTGTTCCTGGCTAAATTCTAAAAACGCTATAGCTAGCTGGCCCGCGTCGAGACGCGTCTCCAGACGCCTCAAACGTGCGTCTGGCTCGCATAGAACTGCAAAAAATTGCACATTTTTTTTACTGGCTAAATTCTAAAAACGCTATAGCTAGCTGGCCGGCGCCGAGACGCGTCTCCAGACGCCTCAAACGTGCGTCTGGCTCGCATAGAACTGCAAAAAATTGCACATTTTTGTTCCTGGCTAAATTCTAAAAACGCTATAGCTAGCTGGCACGCGTCGAGACGCGTCTCCAGACGCCTCAAACGTGCGTCTGGCTCGCATAGAACTGCAAAAAATTGCACATTTTTGTTCCTGGCTAAATTCTAAAAACGCTATAACTAGCTGGCCCGCGCCGAGACGCGTCTCCAGACGCCTCAAACGTGCGTCTGGCTCGCATAGAACTGCAAAAAAATGCACATTTTTGTTCCTGGCTAAATTCTAAAAACGCTATAGCTAGCTGGCCCGCGCCGAGACGCGTCTCCAGACGCCTCAAACGTGCGTCTGGCTCGCATAGAACTGCAAAAAATTGCACATTTTTGTTACTGGCTAAATTCTAAAAACGCTATAGCTAGCTGGCCGGCGCCGAGACGCGTCTCCAGACGCCTCAAACGTGCGTCTGGCTCGCATAGAGCTGCAAAAAATTGCACATTTTTGTTCCTGGCTAAATTCTAAAAACGCTATAGCTAGCTGGCCGGCGCTGAGACGCGTCTCCAGACGCCTCAAACGTGGTCTGGCTCGCATAGAACTGCAAAAAATTGCACATTTTTGTTCCTGGCTAAATTCTAAAAACGCTATAGCTAGCTGGCCCGCGTCGAGACGCGTCTCCAGACGCCTCAAAGGTGCGTCTGGCTCGCATAGAGCTGCAAAAAATTGCACATTTTTGTTCCTGGCTAAATTCTAAAAACGCTATAGCTAGCTGGCCGGCGCTGAGACGCGTCTCCAGACGCCTCAAACGTGGTCTGGCTCGCATAGAACTGCAAAAAATTGCACATTTTTGTTCCTGGCTAAATTCTAAAAACGCTATAGCTAGCTGGCACGCGTCGAGACGCGTCTCCAGACGCCTCAAACGTGGTCTGGCTCGCATAGAACTGCAAAAAATTGCACATTTTTGTTCCTGGCTAAATTCTAAAAACGCTATAGCTAGCTGGCCCGCGTCGAGACGCGTCTCCAGACGCCTCAAACGTGCGTCTGGCTCGCATAGAACTGCAAAAAATTGCACATTTTTGTTACTGGCTAAATTCTAAAAACGCTATAGCTAGCTGGCCGGCGCCGAGACTCGTCTCCAGACGCCTCAAACGTGCGTCTGGCTCGCATAGAACTGCAAAAAATTGCACATTTTTGTTCCTGGCTAAATTCTAAAAACGCTATAGCTAGCTGGCACGCGTCGAGACGCGTCTCCAGACGCCTCAAACGTGCGTCTGGCTCGCATAGAACTGCAAAAAATTGCACATTTTTGTTCCAGCTAAATTCTAAAAACGCTATAGCTAGCTGGCCCGCGCCGAGACGCGTCTCCAGACGCCTCAAACGTGCGTCTGGCTCGCATAGAACTGCAACAAAATGCACATTTTTGTTCCTGGCTAAATTCTAAAAACGCTATAGCTAGCTGGCCCGCGCCGAGACGCGTCTCCAGACGCCTCAAACGTGCGTCTGGCTCGCATAGAACTGCAAAAAATTGCACATTTTTGTTACTGGCTAAATTCTAAAAACGCTATAGCTAGCTGGCCGGCGCCGAGACGCGTCTCCAGACGCCTCAAACGTGCGTCTGGCTCGCATAGAACTGCAAAAAATTGCACATTTTTGTTCCTGGCTAAATTCTAAAAGCGCTATAGCTGGCTGGCCCGCGCCGAGACGCGTCTCCAGACGCCTCAAACGTGCGTCTGGCTCGCATAGAACTGCAAAAAATTGCACATTTTTGTTCCTGGCTAAATTCTAAAAACGCTATAGCTAGCTGGCCCGCGCCGAGACGCGTCTCCAGACGCCTCAAACGTGCGTCTGGCTCGCATAGTACTGCAAAAAATTGCACATTTTTATTCCTGGCTAAATTCTAAAAACGCTATAACTTGCTGGCCCGCGTCGAGACGCGTCTCCAGACGCCTCAAACGTGCGTCTGGCTCGCATAGAACTGCATAAAATTACACATTTTTGTTCCTGGCTAAATTCTAAAAACGCTATAGCTAGCTGGCCCGCGCCGAGACGCGTCTCCAGACGCCTCAAACGTGCGTCTGGCTCGCATAGAACTACAAAAAATTGCACATTTATGTTCCTGGCTAAATTCTAAAAACGCTATAGCTAGCTGACCCGCGCCGAGACGCGTCTCCAGACGCCTCAAACGTGCGTCTGGCTCGCATAGTACTGCAAAAAATTGCACATATTTGTTCCTGGCTAAATTCTAAAAACGCTATAACTTGCTGGCCCGCGTCGAGACGCGTCTCCAGACGCCTCAAACGTGCGTCTGGCTCGCATAGAACTGCAAAAAATTGCACATTTTTGTTCCTGGCTAAATTCTAAAAACGCTATAGCTAGCTGGCCCGCGCCGAGACGCGTCTCCAGACGCCTCAAACCTGCGTCTGGCTCGCAAAGAACTGCAAAAAATTGCACATTTTTGTTCCTGGCTAAATTCTAAAAACGCTATAGCTAGCTGGCCCGCGTCGAAACGCGTCTCCAGACGCCTCAAACGTGCGTCTGGCTCGCATAGAACTGCAAAAAATTGCACATTTTTGTTCCTGGCTAAATTCTTAAAACGCTATAGCTAGCTGGCCCGCGCCGAGACGCGTCTCCAGACGCCTCAAACGTGCGTCTGGCTCGCATAGAACTGCAAAAAATTGCACATTTTTGTTACTGGCTAAATTCTAAAAACGCTATAGCTAGCTGGCCGGCGCCGAGATGAGTCTCCAGACGCCTCAAACGTGCGTCTGGCTCGCATAGAACTGCAAAAAATTGCACATTTTTGTTACTGGCTAAATTCTAAAAACGCTATAGCTAGCTGGCCGGCGCCGAGACGCGTCTCCAGACGCCTCAAACGTGCGTCTGGCTCGCATAGAACTGCAAAAAATTGCACATTTTTGTTCCTGGCTAAATTCTAAAAGCGCTATAGCTAGCTGGCCCGCGCCGAGACGCGTCTCCAGACGCCTCAAACGTGCGTCTGGCTCGCAAAGAACTGCAAAAAATTGCACATTTTTGTTCCTGGCTAAATTCTAAAAACGCTATAGCTAGCTGGCCCGCGTCGAGACGCGTCTCCAGACGCCTCAAACGTGCGTCTGGCTCGCATAGAACTACAAAAAATGCACATTTTTGTTCCTGGCTAAATTCTAAAAACGCTATAGCTAGCTGGCCCGCGCCGAGACGCGTCTCCAGACGCCTCAAACGTGCGTCTGGCCCGCATAGAACTGCAAAAAATTGCACATTTTTGTTCCTGGCTAAATTCTAAAACCGCTTTAGCTAGCTGGCCCGCGTCGAGACGCGTCTCCAGACGCCTCAAACGTGCGTCTGGCTCGCATAGAACTGCAAAAAAATGCACATTTTTGTTCCTGGCTAAATTCTAAAAACGCTATAGCTAGCTGGCACGCGTCGAGACGCGTCTCCAGACGCCTCAAACGTGGTCTGGCTCGCATAGAACTGCAAAAAATTGCACATTTTTGTTCCTGGCTAAATTCTAAAAACGCTATAGCTAGCTGGCCCGCGTCGAGACGCGTCTCCAGACGCCTCAAACGTGCGTCTGGCTCGCATAGAACTGCAAAAAATTGCGCATTTTTGTTCCTGGCTAAATTCTTAAAACGCTATAGCTAGCTGGCCCGCGCCGAGACGCGTCTCCAGACGCCTCAAACGTGCGTCTGGCTCGCATAGAACTGCAAAAAATTGCACATTTTTGTTACTGGCTAAATTCTAAAAACGCTATAGCTAGCTGGCCGGCGCCGAGACGCGTCTCCAGACGCCTCAAACGTGCGTCTGGCTCGCATAGAACTGCAAAAAATTGCACATTTTTGTTCCTGGCTAAATTCTAAAAACGCTATAGCTAGCTGGCCCGCGCCGAGACGCGTCTCCAGACGCCTCAAACGTGCGTCTGGCTCGCATAGAACTGCAAAAAAATGCACATTTTTGTTCCTGGCTAAATTCTAAAAACGCTATAGCTAGCTGGCCCGCGCCGAGACGCGTCTCCAGACGCCTCAAACGTGCGTCTGGCTCGCATAGAACTGCAAAAAATTGCACATTTTTGTTACTGGCTAAATTCTAAAAACGCTATAGCTAGCTGGCCGGCGCTGAGACGCGTCTCCAGACGCCTCAATCGTGCGTCTGGCTCGCATAGAACTGCAAAAAATTGCACATTTTTGTTCCTGGCTAAATTCTAAAAACGCTATAGCTAGCTGGCACGCGTCGAGACGCGTCTCCAGACGCCTCAAACGTGGTCTGGCTCGCATAGAACTGCAAAAAATTGCACATTTTTGTTCCTGGCTAAATTCTAAAAACGCTATAGCTAGCTGGCCCGCGTCGAGACGCGTCTCCAGACGCCTCAAACGTGCGTCTGGCTCGCATAGAACTGCAAAAAATTGCACATTTTTGTTACTGGCTAAATTCTAAAAACGCTATAGCTAGCTGGCCCGCGCCGAGACGCGTCTCCAGACGCCTCAAACGTGCGTCTGGCTCGCATAGAACTACAAAAAATTGCACATTTTTGTTCCTGGCTAAATTCTAAAAACGCTATAGCTAGCTGGTCCGCGCCGAGACGCGTCTCCAGACGCCTCAAACGTGCGTCTGGCTCGCATAGTACTGCAAAAAATTGCACATTTTTGTTCCTGGCTAAATTCTAAAAACGCTATAGCTAGCTGGTCCGCGCCGAGACGCGTCTCCAGACGCCTCAAACGTGCGTCTGGCTCGCATAGTACTGCAAGAAATTGCACATTTTTGTTCCTGGCTAAATTCTAAAAACGCTATAACTTGCTGGCCCGCGTCGAGACGCGTCTCCAGACGCCTCAAACGTGCGTCTGGCTCGCATAGAACTGCATAAAATTACACATTTTTGTTCCTCGCTAAATTCTAAAAACGCTATAGCTAGCTGGCCCGCGCCGAGACGCGTCTCCAGACGCCTCAAACGTGTGTCTGGCTCGCATAGAACTGCAAAAAAATGCACATTTTTGTTCCCGGCTAAATTCTAAAAACGCTATAGCTAGCTGGCACGCGTCGAGACGCGTCTCCAGACGCCTCAAACGTGCGTCTGGCTCGCATAGAACTGCAAAAAATTGCACATTTTTGTTCCTGGCTAAATTCTAAAAACGCTATTGCTAGCTGGCCCGCGCCGAGACGCGTCTCCAGACGCCTCAAACGTGCGTCTGGCTCGCATAGAACTGCAAAAAATTGCACATTTTTGTTCCTGGCTAAATTCTAAAAGCGCTATAGCTAGCTGGCCCGCGCCGAGACGCGTCTCCAGACGCCTAAAACGTGCGTCTGGCTCGCATAGAACTGCAAAAAATTGCACATTTTTGTTCCTGGCAAAATTCTAAAAACGCTATAGCTAGCTGGCCCGCGCCGAGACGCGTCTCCAGACGCCTCAAACGTGCGTCTGGCTCGCATAGAACTGCAAAAAATTGCACATTTTTGTTCCTGGCTAAATTCTAAAAACGCTATAGCTAGCTGGCCCGCGCCGAGACGCGTCTCCAGACGCCTCAAACGTGCGTCTGGCTCGCATAGAACTGCAAAAAAATGCACATTTTTGTTCCTGGCTAAATTCTAAAAACGCTATAGCTAGCTGGCCCGCGCCGAGACGCGTCTCCAGACGCCTCAAACGTGCGTCTGGCTCGCATAGAACTGCAAAAAATTGCACATTTTTGTTCCTGGCTAAATTCTTAAAACGCTATAGCTAGCTGGCCCGCGCCGAGACGCGTCTCCAGACGCCTCAAACGTGCGTCTGGCTCGCATAGTACTGCAAAAAATTGCACATTTTTATTCCTGGCTAAATTCTAAAAACGCTATAACTTGCTGGCCCGCGTCGAGACGCGTCTCCAGACGCCTCAAACGTGCGTCTGGCTCGCATAGAACTGCATAAAATTACACATTTTTGTTCCTGGCTAAATTCTAAAAACGCTATAGCTAGCTGGCCCGCGCCGAGACGCGTCTCCAGACGCCTCAAACGTGCGTCTGGCTCGCATAGAACTACAAAAAATTGCACATTTTTGTTCCTGGCTAAATTCTAAAAACGCTATAGCTAGCTGATCCGCGCCGAGACGCGTCTCCAGACGCCTCAAACGTGCGTCTGGCTCGCATAGTACTGCAAAAAATTGCACATTTTTGTTACTGGCTAAATTCTAAAAACGCTATAACTTGCTGGCCCGCGTCGAGACGCGTCTCCAGACGCCTCAAACGTGCGTCTGGCTCGCATAGAACTGCATAAAATTACACATTTTTGTTCCTCGCTAAATTCTAAAAACGCTATAGCTAGCTGGCCCGCGCCGAGACGCGTCTCCAGACGCCTCAAACGTGCGTCTGGCTCGCATAGAACTGCAAAAAATTGCACATTTTTGTTCCTGGCTAAATTCTAAAAACGCTATAGCTAGCTGGCCCGCGCCGAGACGCGTCTCCAGACGCCTCAAACGTGCGTCTGGCTCGCATAGAACTGCAAAAAATTGCACATTTTTGTTCCTGGCTAAATTCTAAAAACGCTATAGCTAGCTGGCCCGCGCCGAGACGCGTCTCCAGACGCCTCAAACGCGCGTCTGGCTCGCATAGTACTGCAAAAAATTGCACATTTTTATTCCTGGCTAAATTCTAAAAACGCTATAACTTGCTGGCCCGCGTCGAGACGCGTCTCCAGACGCCTCAAACGTGCGTCTGGCTCGCATAGAACTGCATAAAATTACACATTTTTGTTCCTTGCTAAATTCTAAAAACGCTATAGCTAGCTGGCCCGCGCCGAGACGCGTCTCCAGACGCCTCAAACGTGCGTCTGGCTCGCATAGAACTACAAAAAATTGCACATTTATGTTCCTGGCTAAATTCTAAAAACGCTATAGCTAGCTGGCCCGCGCCGAGACGCGTCTCCAGACGCCTCAAACGTGCGTCTGGCTCGCATAGTACTGCAAAAAATTGCACATTTTTGTTCCTGGCTAAATTCTAAAAACGCTATAACTTGCTGGCCCGCGTCGAGACGCGTCTCCAGTGTTCCTGGCTAAATTCTAAAAACGCTATAGCTAGCTGGCCCGCGCCGAGACGCGTCTCCAGACGCCTCAAACCTGCGTCTGGCTCGCAAAGAACTGCAAAAAATTGCACATTTTTGTTCCTGGCTAAATTCTAAAAACGCTATAGCTAGCTGGCCCGCGTCGAGACGCGTCTCCAGACGCCTCAAACGTGCGTCTGGCTCGCATAGAACTGCAAAAAATTGCACATTTTTGTTCCTGGCTAAATTCTTAAAACGCTATAGCTAGCTGGCCCGCGCCGAGACGCGTCTCCAGACGCCTCAAACGTGCGTCTGGCTCGCATAGAACTGCAAAAAATTGCACATTTTTGTTACTGGCTAAATTCTAAAAACGCTATAGCTAGCTGGCCGGCGCCGAGACGCGTCTCCAGACGCCTCAAACGTGCGTCTGGCTCGCATAGAACTGCAAAAAATTGCACATTTTTGTTCCTGGCTAAATTCTAAAAGCGCTATAGCTAGCTGGCCCGCGCCGAGACGCGTCTCCAGACGCCTCAAACGTGCGTCTGGCTCGCAAAGAACTGCAAAAAATTGCACATTTTTGTTCCTGGCTAAATTCTAAAAACGCTATAGCTAGCTGGCCCGCGTCGAGACGCGTCTCCAGACGCCTCAAACGTGCGTCTGGCTCGCATAGAACTACAAAAAATTACACATTTTTGTTCCTGGCTAAATTCTAAAAACGCTATAGCTAGCTGGCCCGCGCCGAGACGCGTCTCCAGACGCCTCAAACGTGCGTCTGGCCCGCATAGAACTGCAAAAAATTGCACATTTTTGTTCCTGGCTAAATTCTAAAACCGCTTTAGCTAGCTGGCCCGCGTCGAGACGCGTCTCCAGACGCCTCAAACGTGCGTCTGGCTCGCATAGAACTGCAAAAAAATGCACATTTTTGTTCCTGGCTAAATTCTAAAAACGCTATAGCTAGCTGGCACGCGTCGAGACGCGTCTCCAGACGCCTCAAACGTGGTCTGGCTCGCATAGAACTGCAAAAAATTGCACATTTTTGTTCCTGGCTAAATTCTAAAAACGCTATAGCTAGCTGGCCCGCGTCGAGACGCGTCTCCAGACGCCTCAAACGTGCGTCTGGCTCGCATAGAACTGCAAAAAATTGCGCATTTTTGTTCCTGGCTAAATTCTTAAAACGCTATAGCTAGCTGGCCCGCGCCGAGACGCGTCTCCAGACGCCTCAAACGTGCGTCTGGCTCGCATAGAACTGCAAAAAATTGCACATTTTTTTTACTGGCTAAATTCTAAAAACGCTATAGCTAGCTGGCCGGCGCCGAGACGCGTCTCCAGACGCCTCAAACGTGCGTCTGGCTCGCATAGAACTGCAAAAAATTGCACATTTTTGTTCCTGGCTAAATTCTAAAAACGCTATAGCTAGCTGGCACGCGTCGAGACGCGTCTCCAGACGCCTCAAACGTGCGTCTGGCTCGCATAGAACTGCAAAAAATTGCACATTTTTGTTCCTGGCTAAATTCTAAAAACGCTATAACTAGCTGGCCCGCGCCGAGACGCGTCTCCAGACGCCTCAAACGTGCGTCTGGCTCGCATAGAACTGCAAAAAAATGCACATTTTTGTTCCTGGCTAAATTCTAAAAACGCTATAGCTAGCTGGCCCGCGCCGAGACGCGTCTCCAGACGCCTCAAACGTGCGTCTGGCTCGCATAGAACTGCAAAAAATTGCACATTTTTGTTACTGGCTAAATTCTAAAAACGCTATAGCTAGCTGGCCGGCGCCGAGACGCGTCTCCAGACGCCTCAAACGTGCGTCTGGCTCGCATAGAGCTGCAAAAAATTGCACATTTTTGTTCCTGGCTAAATTCTAAAAACGCTATAGCTAGCTGGCACGCGTCGAGACGCGTCTCCAGACGCCTCAAACGTGGTCTGGCTCGCATAGAACTGCAAAAAATTGCACATTTTTGTTCCTGGCTAAATTCTAAAAACGCTATAGCTAGCTGGCCCGCGTCGAAACGCGTCTCCAGACGCCTCAAACGTGCGTCTGGCTCGCATAGAACTGCAAAAAATTGCACATTTTTGTTACTGGCTAAATTCTAAAAACGCTATAGCTAGCTGGCCGGCGCCGAGACTCGTCTCCAGACGCCTCAAACGTGCGTCTGGCTCGCATAGAACTGCAAAAAATTGCACATTTTTGTTCCTGGCTAAATTCTAAAAACGCTATAGCTAGCTGGCACGCGTCGAGACGCGTCTCCAGACGCCTCAAACGTGCGTCTGGCTCGCATAGAACTGCAAAAAATTGCACATTTTTGTTCCAGCTAAATTCTAAAAACGCTATAGCTAGCTGGCCCGCGCCGAGACGCGTCTCCAGACGCCTCAAACGTGCGTCTGGCTCGCATAGAACTGCAAAAAAATGCACATTTTTGTTCCTGGCTAAATTCTAAAAACGCTATAGCTAGCTGGCCCGCGCCGAGACGCGTCTCCAGACGCCTCAAACGTGCGTCTGGCTCGCATAAAACTGCAAAAAATTGCACATTTTTGTTACTGGCTAAATTCTAAAAACGCTATAGCTAGCTGGCCGGCGCCGAGACGCGTCTCCAGACGCCTCAAACGTGCGTCTGGCTCGCATAGAACTGCAAAAAATTGCACATTTTTGTTCCTGGCTAAATTCTAAAAGCGCTATAGCTGGCTGGCCCGCGCCGAGACGCGTCTCCAGACGCCTCAAACGTGCGTCTGGCTCGCATAGAACTACAAAAAATTGCACATTTATGTTCCTGGCTAAATTCTAAAAACGCTATAGCTAGCTGACCCGCGCCGAGACGCGTCTCCAGACGCCTCAAACGTGCGTCTGGCTCGCATAGTACTGCAAAAAATTGCACATTTTTGTTCCTGGCTAAATTCTAAAAACGCTATAACTTGCTGGCCCGCGTCGAGACGCGTCTCCAGACGCCTCAAACGTGCGTCTGGCTCGCATAGAACTGCAAAAAATTGCACATTTTTGTTCCTGGCTAAATTCTAAAAACGCTATAGCTAGCTGGCCCGCGCCGAGACGCGTCTCCAGACGCCTCAAACCTGCGTCTGGCTCGCAAAGAACTGCAAAAAATTGCACATTTTTGTTCCTGGCTAAATTCTAAAAACGCTATAGCTAGCTGGCCCGCGTCGAGACGCGTCTCCAGACGCCTCAAACGTGCGTCTGGCTCGCATAGAACTGCAAAAAATTGCACATTTTTGTTCCTGGCTAAATTCTTAAAACGCTATAGCTAGCTGGCCCGCGCCGAGACGCGTCTCCAGACGCCTCAAACGTGCGTCTGGCTCGCATAGAACTGCAAAAAATTGCACATTTTTGTTACTGGCTAAATTCTAAAAACGCTATAGCTAGCTGGCCGGCGCCGAGATGAGTCTCCAGACGCCTCAAACGTGCGTCTGGCTCGCATAGAACTGCAAAAAATTGCACATTTTTGTTACTGGCTAAATTCTAAAAACGCTATAGCTAGCTGGCCGGCGCCGAGACGCGTCTCCAGACGCCTCAAACGTGCGTCTGGCTCGCATAGAACTGCAAAAAATTGCACATTTTTGTTCCTGGCTAAATTCTAAAAGCGCTATAGCTAGCTGGCCCGCGCCGAGACGCGTCTCCAGACGCCTCAAA
Organism: Lacanobia wlatinum; assembly: GCA_947578705.1. Taxonomy (NCBI): domain Eukaryota; kingdom Metazoa; phylum Arthropoda; class Insecta; order Lepidoptera; family Noctuidae; genus Lacanobia; species Lacanobia wlatinum. The sequence goes on from OX388034.1 coordinate 28,549,250, forward strand.
CGTGCGTCTGGCTCGCAAAGAACTGCAAAAAATTGCACATTTTTGTTCCTGGCTAAATTCTAAAAACGCTATAGCTAGCTGGCCCGCGTCGAGACGCGTCTCCAGACGCCTCAAACGTGCGTCTGGCTCGCATAGAACTACAAAAAATTACACATTTTTGTTCCTGGCTAAATTCTAAAAACGCTATAGATAGCTGGCCCGCGCCGAGACGCGTCTCCAGACGCCTCAAACGTGCGTCTGGCCCGCATAGAACTGCAAAAAATTGCACATTTTTGTTCCTGGCTAAATTCTAAAACCGCTTTAGCTAGCTGGCCCGCGTCGAGACGCGTCTCCAGACGCCTCAAACGTGCGTCTGGCTCGCATAGAACTGCAAAAAAATGCACATTTTTGTTCCTGGCTAAATTCTAAAAACGCTATAGCTAGCTGGCACGCGTCGAGACGCGTCTCCAGACGCCTCAAACGTGGTCTGGCTCGCATAGAACTGCAAAAAATTGCACATTTTTGTTCCTGGCTAAATTCTAAAAACGCTATAGCTAGCTGGCCCGCGTCGAGACGCGTCTCCAGACGCCTCAAACGTGCGTCTGGCTCGCATAGAACTGCAAAAAATTGCGCATTTTTGTTCCTGGCTAAATTCTTAAAACGCTATAGCTAGCTGGCCCGCGCCGAGACGCGTCTCCAGACGCCTCAAACGTGCGTCTGGCTCGCATAGAACTGCAAAAAATTGCACATTTTTGTTACTGGCTAAATTCTAAAAACGCTATAGCTAGCTGGCCGGCGCCGAGACGCGTCTCCAGACGCCTCAAACGTGCGTCTGGCTCGCATAGAACTGCAAAAAATTGCACATTTTTGTTCCTGGCTAAATTCTAAAAACGCTATAGCTAGCTGGCACGCGTCGAGACGCGTCTCCAGACGCCTCAAACGTGCGTCTGGCTCGCATAGAACTGCAAAAAATTGCACATTTTTGTTCCTGGCTAAATTCTAAAAACGCTATAACTAGCTGGCCCGCGCCGAGACGCGTCTCCAGACGCCTCAAACGTGCGTCTGGCTCGCATAGAACTGCAAAAAAATGCACATTTTTGTTCCTGGCTAAATTCTAAAAACGCTATAGCTAGCTGGCCCGCGCCGAGACGCGTCTCCAGACGCCTCAAACGTGCGTCTGGCTCGCATAGAACTGCAAAAAATTGCACATTTTTGTTACTGGCTAAATTCTAAAAACGCTATAGCTAGCTGGCCGGCGCCGAGACGCGTCTCCAGACGCCTCAAACGTGCGTCTGGCTCGCATAGAGCTGCAAAAAATTGCACATTTTTGTTCCTGGCTAAATTCTAAAAACGCTATAGCTAGCTGGCACGCGTCGAGACGCGTCTCCAGACGCCTCAAACGTGGTCTGGCTCGCATAGAACTGCAAAAAATTGCACATTTTTGTTCCTGGCTAAATTCTAAAAACGCTATAGCTAGCTGGCCCGCGCCGAGACGCGTCTCCAGACGCCTCAAACGTGCGTCTGGCTCGCATAGAACTGCAAAAAATTGCACATTTTTGTTACTGGCTAAATTCTAAAAACGCTATAGCTAGCTGGCCGGCGCCGAGACTCGTCTCCAGACGCCTCAAACGTGCGTCTGGCTCGCATAGAACTGCAAAAAATTGCACATTTTTGTTCCTGGCTAAATTCTAAAAACGCTATAGCTAGCTGGCACGCGTCGAGACGCGTCTCCAGACGCCTCAAACGTGCGTCTGGCTCGCATAGAACTGCAAAAAATTGCACATTTTTGTTCCTGGCTAAATTCTAAAAACGCTATAGCTAGCTGGCCCGCGCCGAGACGCGTCTCCAGACGCCTCAAACGTGCGTCTGGCTCGCATAGAACTGCAAAAAAATGCACATTTTTGTTCCTGGCTAAATTCTAAAAACGCTATAGCTAGCTGGCCCGCGCCGAGACGCGTCTCCAGACGCCTCAAACGTGCGTCTGGCTCGCATAGAACTGCAAAAAATTGCACATTTTTGTTACTGGCTAAATTCTAAAAACGCTATAGCTAGCTGGCCGGCGCCGAGACGCGTCTCCAGACGCCTCAAACGTGCGTCTGGCTCGCATAGAACTGCAAAAAATTGCACATTTTTGTTCCTGGCTAAATTCTAAAAGCGCTATAGCTGGCTGGCCCGCGCCGAGACGCGTCTCCAGACGCCTCAAACGTGCGTCTGGCTCGCATAGAACTGCAAAAAATTGCACATTTTTGTTACTGGCTAAATTCTAAAAACGCTATAGCTAGCTGGCCGGCGCCGAGACGCGTCTCCAGACGCCTCAAACGTGCGTCTGGCTCGCATAGAACTGCAAAAAATTGCACATTTTTGTTCCTGGCTAAATTCTAAAAGCGCTATAGCTGGCTGGCCCGCGCCGAGACGCGTCTCCAGACGCCTCAAACGTGCGTCTGGCTCGCAAAGAACTGCAAAAAATTGCACATTTTTGTTCCTGGCTAAATTCTAAAAACGCTATAGCTAGCTGGCCCGCGTCGAGACGCGTCTCAAGACGCCTCAAACGTGCGTCTGGCTCGCATAGAACTACAAAAAATTGCACATTTTTGTTCCTGGCTAAATTCTAAAAACGCTATAGCTAGCTGGCCCGCGCCGAGACGCGTCTCCAGACGCCTCAAACGTGCGCCTGGCCCGTATAGAACTGCAAAAAATTGCACATTTTTGTTCCTGGCTAAATTCTAAAAACGCTATAGCTAGCTGGCACGCGTCGAGACGCGTCTCCAGACGCCTCAAACGTGCGTCTGGTTCGCAAAGAACTGCAAAAAATTACACATTTTTGTTCCTGGCTAAATTCTAAAAACGCTATAGCTAGCTGGCACGCGTCGAGACGCGTCTCCAGACGCCTCAAACGTGCGTCTGGCTCGCATAGAACTGCAAAAAATTGCACATTTTTGTTCCTGGCTAAATTCTAAAAACGCTATAGCTAGCTGGCCCGCGTCGAGACGCGTCTCCAGACGCCTCAAACGTGCGTCTGGCTCGCATAGAACTGCAAAAAATTGCACATTTTTGTTCCTGGCTAAATTCTAAAAACGCTATAGCTAGCTGGCCCGCGCCGAGACGCGTCTCCAGACGCCTCAAACGTGCGGCTGGCTCGCATAGAACTGCAAAAAATTGCACATTTTAGTTCCTGGCTACATTCTAAAAGCGCTATAGCTAGCTGGCCCGCGCCGAGACGCGTCTCCAGACGCCTCAAACGTGCGTCTGGCTCGCATAGAACTGCAAAAAATTGCACATTTTTGTTCCTGGCTAAATTCTAAAAACGCTATAGCTAGCTGGCCCGCGCCGAGACGCGTCTCCAGACGCCTCAAACGTGCGTCTGGCTCGCAGAGAACTGCAAAAAATTGGACATTTTTGTTCCTGGCTAAATTCTAAAAACGCTATAGCTAGCTGGCCCGCGCCGAGACGCGTCTTCAGACGCCTCAAACGTGCGTCTGGCTCGCATAGAACTGGAAAAAATTGCACATTTTTGTTCCTGGCTAAATTCTAAAAACGCTATAGCTAGCTGGCCCGCGCCGAGACGCGTCTCCAGACGCCTCAAACGTGCGTCTGGCCCGCATAGAACTGCAAAAAATTGCACATTTTTGTTCCTGGCTAAATTCTAAAACCGCTTTAGCTAGCTGGCCCGCGTCGAGACGCGTCTCCAGACGCCTCAAACGTGCGTCTGGCTCGCATAGAACTGCAAAAAAATGCACATTTTTGTTCCTGGCTAAATTCTAAAAACGCTATAGCTAGCTGGCACGCGTCGAGACGCGTCTCCAGACGCCTCAAACGTGGTCTGGCTCGCATAGAACTGCAAAAAATTGCACATTTTTGTTCCTGGCTAAATTCTAAAAACGCTATAGCTAGCTGGCCCGCGTCGAGACGCGTCTCCAGACGCCTCAAACGTGCGTCTGGCTCGCATAGAACTGCAAAAAATTGCGCATTTTTTTTCCTGGCTAAATTCTTAAAACGCTATAGCTAGCTGGCCCGCGCCGAGACGCGTCTCCAGACGCCTCAAACGTGCGTCTGGCTCGCATAGAACTGCAAAAAATTGCACATTTTTGTTACTGGCTAAATTCTAAAAACGCTATAGCTAGCTGGCCGGCGCCGAGACGCGACTCCAGACGCCTCAAACGTGCGTCTGGCTCGCATAGAACTGCAAAAAATTGCACATTTTTGTTCCTGGCTAAATTCTAAAAACGCTATAGCTAGACGGCACGCGTCGAGACGCGTCTCCAGACGCCTCAAACGTGCGTCTGGCTCGCATAGAACTGCAAAAAATTGCACATTTTTGTTCCTGGCTAAATTCTAAAAACGCTATAACTAGCTGGCCCGCGCCGAGACGCGTCTCCAGACGCCTCAAACGTGCGTCTGGCTCGCATAGAACTGCAAAAAAATGCACATTTTTGTTCCTGGCTAAATTCTAAAAACGCTATAGCTAGCTGGCCCGCGCCGAGACGCGTCTCCAGACGCCTCAAACGTGCGTCTGGCTCGCATAGAACTGCAAAAAATTGCACATTTTTGTTACTGGCTAAATTCTAAAAACGCTATAGCTAGCTGGCCGGCGCCGAGACGCGTCTCCAGACGCCTCAAACGTGCGTCTGGCTCGCATAGAGCTGCAAAAAATTGCACATTTTTGTTCCTGGCTAAATTCTAAAAACGCTATAGCTAGCTGGCACGCGTCGAGACGCGTCTCCAGACGCCTCAAACGTGGTCTGGCTCGCATAGAACTGCAAAAAATTGCACATTTTTGTTCCTGGCTAAATTCTAAAAACGCTATAGCTAGCTGGCCCGCGTCGAGACGCGTCTCCAGACGCCTCAAACGTGCGTCTGGCTCGCATAGAACTGCAAAAAATTGCACATTTTTGTTACTGGCTAAATTCTAAAAACGCTATAGCTAGCTGGCCGGCGCCGAGACGCGTCTCCAGACGCCTCAAACGTGCGTCTGGCTCGCATAGAACTGCAAAAAATTGCACATTTTTGTTCCTGGCTAAATTCTAAAAACGCTATAGCTAGCTGGCACGCGTCGAGACGCGTCTCCAGACGCCTCAAACGTGCGTCTGGCTCGCATAGAACTGCAAAAAATTGCACATTTTTGTTCCTGGCTAAATTCTAAAAACGCTATAGCTAGCTGGCCCGCGCCGAGACGCGTCTCCAGACGCCTCAAACGTGCGTCTGGCTCGCATAGAACTGCAAAAAAATGCACATTTTTGTTCCTGGCTAAATTCTAAAAACGCTATAGCTAGCTGGCCCGCGCCGAGACGCGTCTCCAGACGCCTCAAACGTGCGTCTGGCTCGCATAGAACTGCAAAAAATTGCACATTTTTGTTACTGGCTAAATTCTAAAAACGCTATAGCTAGCTGGCCGGCACCGAGACGCGTCTCCAGACGCCTCAAACGTGCGTCTGGCTCGCATAGAACTGCAAAAAATTGCACATTTTTGTTCCTGGCTAAATTCTAAAAGCGCTATAGCTGGCTGGCCCGCGCCGAGACGCGTCTCCAGACGCCTCAAACGTGCGTCTGGCTCGCATAGAACTGCAAAAAATTGCACATTTTTGTTACTGGCTAAATTCTAAAAACGCTATAGCTAGCTGGCCGGCGCCGAGACGCGTCTCCAGACGCCTCAAACGTGCGTCTGGCTCGCATAGAACTGCAAAAAATTGCACATTTTTGTTCCTGGCTAAATTCTAAAAGCGCTATAGCTGGCTGGCCCGCGCCGAGACGCGTCTCCAGACGCCTCAAACGTGCGTCTGGCTCGCAAAGAACTGCAAAAAATTGCACATTTTTGTTCCTGGCTAAATTCTAAAAACGCTATAGCTAGCTGGCCCGCGTCGAGACGCGTCTCCAGACGCCTCAAACGTGCGTCTGGCTCGCATAGAACTACAAAAAATTGCACATTTTTGTTCCTGGCTAAATTCTAAAAACGCTATAGCTAGCTGGCCCGCGCCGAGACGCGTCTCCAGACGCCTCAAACGTGCGCCTGGCCCGCATAGAACTGCAAAAAATTGCACATTTTTGTTCCTGGCTAAATTCTAAAAACGCTATAGCTAGCTGGCACGCGTCGAGACGCGTCTCCAGACGCCTCAAACGTGCGTCTGGTTCGCAAAGAACTGCAAAAAATTACACATTTTTGTTCCTGGCTAAATTCTAAAAACGCTATAGCTAGCTGGCACGCGTCGAGACGCGTCTCCAGACGCCTCAAACGTGCGTCTGGCTCGCATAGAACTGCAAAAAATTGCACATTTTTGTTCCTGGCTAAATTCTAAAAACGCTATAGCCAGCTGGCCCGCGTCGAGACGCGTCTCCAGACGCCTCAAACGTGCGTCTGGCTCGCATAGAACTGCAAAAAATTGCACATTTTTGTTCCTGGCTAAATTCTAAAAACGCTATAGCTAGCTGGCCCGCGCCGAGACGCGTCTCCAGACGCCTCAAACGTGCGGCTGGCTCGCATAGAACTGCAAAAAATTGCACATTTTAGTTCCTGGCTACATTCTAAAAGCGCTATAGCTAGCTGGCCCGCGCCGAGACGCGTCTCCAGACGCCTCAAACGTGCGTCTGGCTCGCATAGAACTGCAAAAAATTGCACATTTTTGTTCCTGGCTAAATTCTAAAAACGCTATAGCTAGCTGGCCCGCGCCGAGACGCGTCTCCAGACGCCTCAAACGTGCGTCTGGCTCGCAGAGAACTGCAAAAAATTGGACATTTTTGTTCCTGGCTAAATTCTAAAAACGCTATAGCTAGCTGGCCCGCGCCGAGACGCGTCTTCAGACGCCTCAAACGTGCGTCTGGCTCGCATAGAACTGGAAAAAATTGCACATTTTTGTTCCTGGCTAAATTCTAAAAACGCTATAGCTAGCTGGCCCGCGCCGAGACGCGTCTCCAGACGCCTCAAACGTGTCAGTCACAAGTCGGTTCTTTATTAACGCAGTGTTTCTTAACGTGACCAAACTGTTGACAATGTAAGCACCGAACGACTTCAACATCGTCAATAAAGCGGCAGGTAGCCCAATCAATAAATAATTTATCCTTGGTAGAAACTAAGTGTTTACGTACTGCGGAATCTAACTCGATGCCTATCCACTTACGACCGTTATCTAACGAGCGCCTACGGATAATTTTAGTAGACTTAATAAAGTCATCCTCTTTCATTTGAAGCTCATCTTTAATATTTTGGCGGTATAGCGCGATCAGAAAAGCGCCATCATCCATTGAAGATGGTACATCCTTAACTAATACTCGAGGGCGTCTACCTTTTGGTTTTTCTAGTCGTTAACCAGCGGCCTTAATTGCGTCCACGGATTCCAATTTTTTAAGCTGATGTGCACTAGCGACACGTAGAACAACACCTGATTTCGCGGTTTTTTTCACGCCTGCAATTTGAAAACCGTCATCACAGGGCTTAATTGCTTTCATAAGCGCTTGTTTTGTCGCGGACGAAGTGCTATAATCAGCTGATCGAGCTGCGGTCGGATAAGCCACCACACACGGCAATGGTGGACGGGATTCCATAATTGCTGGAGCTACTTTTGGCAAGCGTAGTTTCAACGAGTCCGCATACGAAATTTTACAATTGTTATTATTATTATTGACAGGATTGGGATTGACATAGTTATTCGACTTGATTTTTTCTTATTCGCGTTCCGTATTGGCTAACTTCGTTTCGTTGCATGATGATTTTATGGCCAGCATAGAAACGATGGCCGTGACACGCTGTGTCATATCCATAATGGCAGATTTATTTGCTACGTTAATGCGAGAGCCCTGATCATTGACTAAGTCGTTAATTTTTGACAGGTAGGCTGACGCCTCGGAAACTAAGTCGCAGTAATCGGTATTGCTCACATTACTGATATTTAAAATCGGCGAGGATTTTTCCACGGTTTCCAGACGCCTCAAACGTGCGTCTGGCTCATATAGAACTGCAAAAAATTGCACATTTTCGTTACTGGCTAAATTCTAAAAACGCTATAGCTAGCTGGCCGGCGCCGAGACGCGTCTCCAGACGCCTCAAACGTGCGTCTGGCTCGCATAGAACTGCAAAAAATTGCACATTTTTGTTCCTGGCTAAATTCTAAAAACGCTATAGCTAGCTGGCCCGCGCCGAGACGCGTCTCCAGACGCCTCAAACGTGCGTCTGGCTCGCATAGAACTGCAAAAAATTGCACATTTTTGTTCCTGGCTAAATTCTAAAAACGCTATAGCTAGCTGGCCCGCGCCGAGACGCGTCTCCAGACGCCTCAAACGTGCGTCTGGCTCGCATAGAACTGCAAAAAATTGCACAGTTTTGTTCCTGGCTAAATTCTAAAAACGCTATAGCTAGCTGGCCCGCGCCGAGACGCGTCTCCAGACGCCTCAAACGTGCGTCTGGCTCGCATAGAACTACAAAAAATTGCACATTTTTGTTCCTGGCTAAATTCTACAAACGCTATAGCTAGTTGGCCCGCGTCGAGACGCCTCTCCGGACGCCTCAAACGTGCGTCTGGCTCGCATAGAACTGCAAATAATTGCACAGTTTTGTTCCTGGCTAAATTCTAAAAACGCTATAGCTAGCTGGCCCGCGCCGAGACGCGTCTCCAGATGCCTCAAACGTGCGTCTGGCTCGCATAGAACTACAAAAAATTGCACATTTTTGTTCCTGGCTAAATTCTACAAACGCTATAGCTAGTTGGCCCGCGTCGAGACGCCTCTCCAGACGCCTCAAACGTGCGTCTGGCTCGCATAGAACTGCAAAAAATTGCACATTTTTGTTCCTGGCTAAATTATAAAAACGCTGTAGCTAGCTGGCCCGCGCCGAGACGCGTCTCCAGTCGCCTCAAACGTGCGTCTGGCTCGCATAGAACTGCAAAAAATTGCACATTTTTGTTCCTGGCTAAATTCTAAAAACGCTATAGCTAGCTGGCTCGCGTCGAGCCGCGTCTCCAGACGCCTCAAACGTGCGTCTGGCTCGCATAGAACTGCAAAAAATTGCACATTTTTGTTCCTGGCTAAATTCTAAAAACGCTATAGCTAGCTGGCCAGCGCCGAGACGCGTCTCCAAACGCCTCAAACGTGCATCTGGCTCACATAGAACTGCAAAAAATTGCACATTTTTGTTACTGGCTAAATTCTAAAAAAGCTAAAGCTAGCTGGCCGGCGCCGAGACGCCTCAAACGTGCGTCTGGCTCGCATAGAACTGCAAAAAATTGCACATTTTTGTTCCTGGCTAAATCCTAAAAACGCTACAGCTAGCTGGCCCGCGCCGAGACACGTCTCCAGACGCCTCAAACGTGCGTCTGGCTCGCATAGAACTGCAAAAAATTGCACATTTTTGTTCCTGGCTAAATTCTAAAAACGCTATAGCTAGCTGGCCCGCGCCGAGACGCGGCTCCAGACGCCTCAAACGTGCGTCTGGCTCGCATAGAACTGCAAAAAGTTGCACATTTTTGTTCCTGGCTAAATTCTAAAAACGCTATAGCTAGCTGGCCCGCGCCGAGACGCGGCTCCAGACGCCTCAAACGTGCGTCTGGCTCGCATAGAACTGCAAAAAATTGCACATTTTGTTCCTGGCTAAATTCTAAAAACGCTATAGCTAGCTGGCCCGCGCCGAGACGCGTCTCCAGACACCTCAAACGTGCGTCTGGCTCGCATAGAACTGCAAAAAATTGCACATTTTTGTTCCTGGCTAAATTCTAAAAACGCTATAGCTAGCTGGCCCGCGTCGAGACGCGTCTCCAGACGCCTCAAACGTTCGTCTGGCTCGCATAGAACTGCAAAAAATTGCACATTTTCGTTCCTGGCTAAATTGTAAAAACATTATAGCTAGCTGGCCCGCGCCGAGACGCGTCTCCAGACGCCTCAAACGTGCGTCTGGCTCGCATAGAACTGCAAAAAATTGCACATTTTTGTTCCTGGCTAAATTCTAAAAACGCTATAGCTAGCTGGCCCGCGCCGAGACGCGTCTCCAGACGCCT